>JAMJFZ010000451.1:18971000-20367000 GCA_026225945.1 Cricetomys ansorgei | reverse complement strand
TGTCCTCAAGGTATACTTATATAAGCAGACTGATCTGGACCATAATTTTAAAGGGAATTGAAAATCTACAATCTTATATTGTTATTCAAAGATTTGAACCACACATGTAAACAGAATCATATGGTAAAAGCTTTACTATGGGGATGAACACACCTACATTTATTTGCTGGCTTATCAATAAAGAAAATTGCATTTTAAGGAATCAAGACACCCAGGGTCAGCCACTCTCATGAATTTTTCAATACCCAAGGCATGGTAAAAATGATTGATCTGGACATTTACAAGGTGGCTCTGGACATTTTTTATTTAACTCTATTTTTTTCCTTATAGCCCTGGACTAGGAAAGTCATTATTTTCTGACTGAAGTTGTATTCCCATGAGGTGAAAGGCCTAACACATTGTCTTTATTCTGTTGAACCTGGGAAAGCATATCCCAAGATTGATTTGTTATTATGGAATGATGAGAAACTATGGTTAATCTCTTTGACTTTGGACAAATAAAGGATACTTCTTGTGGCAAAGGGAAAAAAAATGGAAGCTATATTTTTAAGTAACAATTATGTAAAGTTCCTTCTAAAATGGATAGTCTTGAAAAGAGAAAACATACTTTGTTTTTCTTCATGAAACTCATTTACTTCTTTCAGTTGGGCCCTTTGTATTCTATATATGTTTTTCAATTAAGCATGGGAAATAAATTATTTATTGCTTCCACAGGAGAACAATGTGCTTCATAGAAAAGTTTTTGTCAGAGGGAGGCTGATGTTCATGGGGTTTATTGAAGTGGTCCAGGTAAGATTTTACTCCAACTGACCATGTCACTCCTTCCTCTGATGTGTCATTATCTGCAGCTGTAAATGTTCAATTCAGTGAATTGAATATTCTGTACACAGAGAATAAGGCCCCACTTCTTTGGGACTTCTTCACGTTAGCAACAGTTGAAACTAGGAAGGAGACTCTCATTGCCAGTCCACAGAAAAAAACTGGAATATTGGGTCAAAATGCTTTGAGTTGATGACAAATGCAACTATTCTTTTTTTTTTTTTTTTTTTTTTAATGAGCAAGTCAATGACTTCACTGACAAATAGATGTGTTGTGGCAGTTTGTAAACGTGTCTGCAACAGTCCATGACAAAGATTATTTCTAAGAGCTCACCATATGTGCTAACATTTCTGGAAGACTTGACCTGGTAATATACTATTGTATTTATTAAAGAATTATTTAATCACTAAATTTATCTACCTCAAATGTTCAGGTAATACATTGGATTCTTTTATCCCTAGAATTAGATTTTGACGTCAGGTAGAATCTTATTGATCTTTCAAAACTATTCTAATTAAATCAATGTAAGGATATAGATGTTGAGTAAACATGGCTATCTTAACTTCACCTAAGGATCCAAAACCCCTATAGACTTCACTAACCCAAAAGGGCTCTTGATCTCCTCTATGTTCCATCCTGCAAGCACACATTTGTTTTAGAACTTCAGTGAATCTGACTTGAATGGACATATTTCGTCTGAATGAAAACTTCAGTAACCTATGAGTCAGCATTTCATATGATTAATTGAATGCCACTTAGCAGACAGTGGGTGACAGAATAATAATGTCTAGTAATCACCGTGCTAATTCCAACTCAAAATCCATTTGTGAGCAGGATCAGCAGGTAGGGAAATCAGCAGCAGCCCATTAGCCCTCCAACATCATCTGCTTCCTAATTACACCATAATTAGATCAGGGATAATTACTTTTATTTCTATTATTATTGCTCAGAATACCTTAGAATCTTAGGATCATAATGTTATGAGGGAATTTAAAACTCATGAATTTTAACATTCCTAGTCAGAGAAGATAAAAGTGACCAAAGTACTTAGTGAACTGTCCAATATAAGATTACATGAGTAGTTATTAACACAATTTAATTATATTACTAAATAATTAATACCTTAGTCATGTACCTGGAGTTTAGAATATTCCTCTATTTTTTAGAATGTTCCTCTACTTTGGCCTGTGGATAAAGAACTAGCACTTCCTTGTTTTTCTAGCACATTCCATTCTTACCACATGCATGCTTAACTTCCTCAAATCGTTGTTATGTGTGCACGTCAGTTTTTGTTCTTTTAATATCTACTCCATGCCATTGCATGAGGGAATGATCTCATGGTGCTGTTCTTATTTTATCTCATATTCCCTGTAGCTCTCACACAGTGACTTCACCCTGATGGGAATTCAAGAAAAATATATTTACTGAGTATTGAGTAGTCTCCTTAAAAGTAGTTAGCCAGTCCTCCCTCTATCCAGAGTTATATTTTGCTCTGCTTTGTGGTCATTCTTGTCTTTCTTTTATTTATTTGTTATTTTTAAACAGCATTCTTGTGTTGTCCAGGCTAGCCTTAAACTTATTGTCTAGCTGAAGCTAGCCTTTAGCTCCTGATGCTCTTGTCACATCCTCCCAAATTCTTATAGTACAAGCAACACAACAATGATTTGTTATCCTTGGTTTCCCTAGGCACATTTCCACAATAGTGTATGCTAAAGTTGAGCACGCGCGCGCACACACACACACACACACACACACACACGCACTCAGACTGCATTTTGCAAGCCTGTGGAAATATCAGTTTTGGCTTAAAGTTCAGGTTCTGAGAAATCTGCTTTATTCTGTAGAAATATGTCCCGCAAATTACACATCTGCAGTGTCCTCTCCTACATGGTTCATCTCTATTACTCTGTCAAAGGTCAAAAAACTTAGACAAAAATAGAGCAGACTTCCCAGTATCTCAACAGCCAGGGTTTCTTCTTCCTCCTCTTCATAAGAGAGAGTAACATTGTGGAAATCCAGTCTGTTTCTCAGGAGGGCAGGACAGGAAAGGCAGGAATTGTAATAATACCAACTTTCATCAAGATAAACCCATGGAGAAAATGCAGCCTAGAGCTTGAGGATGAGAGCAACATGATTCCAGTTGGGAGAAGGAAGCGTCATAATTAGGTTGTGAGGTAGGAAGCTGGGCTGATGGTCTCTGAGGCATACTGCCTGGAAACCGTGTTTTCCCACTGAGGTAGGAAGATGTAGATAGGGGACTGTAGTTCCTACCAGGACACCATGTATTCCTAGGAGTAAATGGCATTTTGCAGAGCTAGGACCAAGACTATATTGAAGGTTTTACTTCAGAGAGAGACCACATTTTGCCTCAGTCAATTTTGCCCATATGGTTGAAAAATAAAATTAAAAAAAAATAAATTAGGTGGGCTTGAACAGACACAAATGAGTAATTAAATTCCAGAAGAAGAGGAAAATGCTTGTTGTTATTTTTAAATAAAATTTTTATTTTATAAAATATTAATTTATTTATTCTTCTCTCATACAGCACATCCCTACCCAAGCCTCTCCTCTACCCCTCCTCCCAGCTCCCCTCATCTCTCTTCTCATCCAGATCTACCCCACCCCTGTTTCCCCACAGAAAAGAGCTAGACCTCCCAAGGTTACCAATCAAACAAGGCATGACAAGATAGAACAAGGCCGGACAAGACAACCCAGTGGGAGGAAAATGGTCCCAGGGGCAGGTCGAAGGGTCAGAGATCTGCCACTCCAACTTCTAGGAGTTCTAAGACAACACCACTCCAGACAACCATAAGATATATATAGGGGACCATGCAGGCTCTGTGTCTACTATTTGAGTCTCTGTGAGTCCCTAAGAGTTCTGGTCAACTGACTAGGACCGTTGTTGCTATTTTTAAAGAGATGTCTTACTGAACAGAATCTCATGGCCAATAAAGACGACTACATTGCCTCCTGCCTTCTTTTTCCTTAATGAAAATATTGATAGAAACAATATTAATGGTTGGTTATATAGCTTCAAGAAAGTCAGAATTAAGGATAACTTTTATTAAACTCAATTTCAAAAAAAGGACAGAATTGAAAGTTGATGGGTTTAATGGTATTTTCTGTTCTTTTTGAAAAACTTCACCTTAATATTTTCTGTGTTATGTTTGTATGTACCTGTGTTTATATGTATATATATATGTTTATCTATACACATGTGTATGTATATTCATATGTGTGAAGGGGGCTATGATTGATGTTGAGTTTCTTCCTCAATGGCTCTTCTCATTCCATTTGAAGACATAGTCTATCATGGAAATTGGAGATCACTGATTGGTTAGACTGGCCGACGAGTGAGCCCCAGGCCCCTTCTATCTCTACTTTTCTAGCACTGGGATTATACGTGCAAGCTGCTTTACCTGCTTTTGATGTGGAGTGTGGTGGGTCTGGGTCAGAACTCAGATCTTTATGTTTTTACTACAGTCTCTCTAGAAGCTGAGCCATCTCCTTAGTCCTTTGAAATTTTTATTTATGAGTATATTATTTTTTCCCTGTGGCAAAATATTTATGTGAAGGAAAGGCTAGAAACACTTCCCATGAAAGTTGTCATCAGTAAGAAGCTTCCTACTGTTGCCATAATTGCTCCTGGGATAAACAGTAAGAAAGAGCTAGTTCAGAAATATTTGCTTGGGTACATCTGGCTTTGACTAGTTCTAGCAAATATATTTGCATGGTATCAGTCCCACCATTGCCTTAAAATCTCATTGGTTTTACTCAAGAATTCATAACAATCTTAGCCTGCAGCCAGACATAAGTCACAAAGTTTAGGTTTTAAATATTGGAATTGTATTAATTTTTCTTTCCATTGGCTACTAGGCCTCAGTTGGTTAGGTTGGCAGCTCAGTTGATGGCTTCTCCTGGAAGATTAGCAAGTTTAGTATTCCTTATGATTATCAGAGATTTCAAAGCCAAATCTTGGCCTCCAGCAAACCAAGTATAGGTTGCTTATTCTCAACGTGTTAAATTACGATATAAGTAATTGTGAAAAGCAAAGAAAATTCATTTAGTGGCAACATTGAGAAAAAGACTGCATAAAGGGGTCCAATGATCCCAAGTCTGTCATCTGACTATCAGCATGAGGTTCAAATAGAGGAAGGACATTTGCGTATGAGGCAGACTTATGAGGCTTGGTCCTACCTATCATTGTTTTACTTCTGGTTCTGTAAAATTTTCTAGTAAGTGATTAAAGACTTAATCTGTTCATTACTGAAGGTTCAACTTCATTCTCATGGATAATTATTCTCATTTATGGGATATTCTTTCTTGCCAGGCTTTGTCAACTTGGAATTTAAGGTGGCACAAAAGACAATAACTATTCTTGATGCCTTGAACCAAAATGAATGAAGAGATACCAGGCCTTCATCCTGCTTTTAGTTACGATGTGGAGTCATGTGAAAAGCCCATGCTTTCTAGGAAAAGCAGCTTCTGAGTCTGTTTAACTGTCAGAAGCAAAGTAGGGGTTGTAGGGCAGTTATGGAAAAGAATTCAGCTGATAAAAGTTTTAAACAATTCATCCAGATTTATAATACCAAGTCAGTGTTGCCTGGGATACTCCAAGAGATTTTGGCCACAATCAGATCCATTAAACAGGCTGGCTTGATAGGAATGTAGCCCTGAATTTATGACTTCCAGGAGTGGAAGTAAATAACAAGAAGGAAGTTGGGCTGACAACCCATGCTGGGAAGGTGGGGTCACTCAGAAGAAGTAGTGACTAACAAGTTATTAGAAATCCAACAACCACAGTCTGTACAAAGAACTATACTTGCTTTTGTGCTTGTCATTTCCTTCTACTCTTAGTAATATTAATATACCAAGCACCAATACACAGACCAAATGCTGTATATTGGCTTGTCCTGTTGTTTACTGAAATCCTGAGTGCTATGTTTGTACTTTTAGATAAGTATCCAAGCTTGAAAGATCCAATCCCACTCTGACTTATGCAGCCAAGGGACCTAAAGTACTATATATAGTTTTTAATTGGATAATGTTGGGTGCATTTCTCTTTTCCTCATTTCATAGCAAGAATGTAATAAAATATCGAAATTAGCAGGAGTCCTATAACAATTTCGGTTCATCAGGAGTAGATGCTAGAAACAATAAGCATGCTACATTTTAAAACATATTCCATAAATGATTTGTCATTCTCTCGTTTTCATGATAAAGTTAGACATAACGGAAAGCTCCACTGAGGCACAGACAGCTGCAGTGAGAAGAGTCACCTTAAATACCTAGAGATTTGTGGGAATACTAGTTCAAAGGGAAGATAAGGAAGCAGGAAGGATGTGTAGAACTTTGGTAATTTGGGCCAAGTCATTACTGGATTCTAGTTGGCATTGCCCTCTGTGTCTCCAAAGGTTATGTTCTTGTCCAAGGCTAATATGCATGCTGGTGTCTAAAAGTCTCTCTGTGCAAAAGAGCAGTCTAGGAACTGGTGTCAAACCTTAGAAGCTTGGGTAACTTGCTATAGGTGATCAGAGCTTCTCTGCCCACCCACCAGCTTCTTAGAACTTTTCTTAAATTGGATGGTGATGAGTGTCTTGAGTATCATCCTGCTCATAGATTCATTATTAAGCACATGTCAAAAACGACAGAAGAGAACAGTTGTAGCTTCTTGTGCTAAACTTTCCTCCATTCAGTGCCCAGAAACTGACACCAGGAATGGACCAGTACAGGAAAATTTTACTGTAGAAGTTCTGCAGTCCAGTGCTCTTAATATAAGCTGCTTAGATTTCTTTTGGTGGCTTATTCATTCTCCCCATCCCTTAGCCTCCTCTCTCCCTGCTGACAGCACATCATTCTTTATAAATGGAAGAAGTTGCAAGTATTGTATAAACAATTACAAGTACTGCACAAACAAAGATCATGCTGGTTTGGACCATCTATTTGTAAGAAAAACATGTGGAGTTTTATGGAAATGAGTTCCATTTCCTGGCACCATCACAAACATCATTGAAATATGCCAAGTTATAAATCTTTTCTGTCCTAAAGAAAAGGATGATTGACTTACTGAATGCATTCTGTTATAGAGGAATTTCCTCTGAATTGAATACTTATTCCAAGAGTGCAGAGGGAGGCTCATAAGTCTCGGGAAGCTCATAAAATTTACAAGACCCAGGAAGCTCAGAAAGGCACAAGACTCATAAGGCTCTCTCTCAATGCTGTATACAAAAGAAACAATTGCTAGGGAAGAAAAGAGTCTTCAGTGGCACTGTCTGCTAGAGAGACAAAGAGGTTCCATGGATGCAACTTTCCTGAATTGTCATACATGCTGGGTTAGGGGTATTTGGTGATATAGATTCTTTAAATGTGTTTGTCTGCTTCTAAGTAGCTTAGTCCCTATGTTTCTGTCAGTTGTTCCAATAAAATACATAGGCTCAGTAAGCTAGTTTTGGGTGAAGACATTTCTTTTTGTCTTATCCGGACTGAAGGGATGTTTATTCACATCCTCTCCAGAGAGCATTGCAATATGTTCTAATTTCACTTTCTAAAGATTCTCCAACTTAGAGAATCTGTGATTTTTTTTTAACCAAAATGTATGGCTTATACATAGTTCAGTAGATTCATAGAAACCCAGTACTAGTTAGCACTTGTCCTTAACCACTTTCTTCCTAGTCACCAATGTACAGGAAAACCTCTCAATCTGTTACCAGTTTCATCCTTGTATCTATTGAGTTATAAACATGTTTAACTGTCCTATTGGCTTGGTAGACGGTAGCTTTGTTGCTTTAGGTAAATAATCTGAAGTGTTTAGCAGCTTACCAAATGGGAAAAACTATCCATCCAGGCTCATAATAAAGTCAATAATAGTGTTTTCCAAACAGAGAGTACCAGAGAGGCAAGCACTGGATATCACATCAACACTCAGTACTCAGTGTCTATCTAATATTATTTATTTCCTCCGTAGAGACCTGAAAAATATTGTTGTGCACCTGAACATTGGCTTCACTGAGTGACATATATCATTTTGCCTGTCAAAATAGAACAATGTGATGAGAAAGCTTTTAATCATGTTTTTACTAGAAAATGGAGGCTATGTGTACTTCCTTGTGAACTGGGAGATACTTAATGAATTGAGTATTTATTAGATTGATGTTTATTAGAGAGCAGTTTTATTTTTGTTCTTTATGCTTTCCAAACTTGTTTTATTCAAAAAAAAATCCCACTAGCAGTGTCTCATTGTATTGTGAAAAGTCAGAAAGTAATTTTAGCATTTGTTTTCATGCAAAGATGAAAACTTTAGTTAGTCCTTTATGCTGGTAAAAATAATTAAAAGTTGCTTAATATTAACACATATCAATTCTCATGTTTCCTGATTTTTCTCATGATTCCAGATATGTAATTAATAAGTTAATTGATTACACATTTCTTCAAGAAATACTTACTGGAGTTTTATTACGTGTTAACTGAACTGACAGAGTGCTGATCTAAATCACAGTCCCTGACATTATTTATAAACATAGTTTAGATGCCAATGGAGAGGACCAACAAGAAAAGCGCAGGTCCACCTCAGAGTCTGGAGAATGATATATGCTAGCAATGGAATGTTCCAGAATATGATAGGGGAAGAATCCCCTTGTGAGGAAACTCTAACCCAGCACCCTATTTTGGAAAGATGAACACGAGGAACATAAGCTTTACTGATAACCATGAGAGAAGCCATAGGAACTGGGAATCTCTTCCATTACTCACTGATACAGAAAAACACCAGTCACAAATGTCTACTTTGAGCAGTTATCCTCATTCACTGACATGATGGCCTGAAGCAGAGAGAAGTCACTTGGCAATGTCTGGTTATGGTGAGGAAGGAGAACTGACTCTGATGTCCCTGAGAATCATGCTTACAGGATTTGATGGCCCCAGGGTGGAGTTATGTCCAGACGCCTGCTGCACATTTCTGGGAAATTTCAAACTTAATTTTGTAGGCATCAGAGATTTAGATAAGAGGTTATTTATTTAAAGTAATGTCTTTATGGCCATGTTCTAATCTGAAGTGAAAATATTTGGCTGGATAATGACATTACAGTTCTTAAATTGTGTCCACATCCTGTGGAATACATATTTGCTTTAGTGTACTCCTTCAATCAGTAAATTCAGTAGTGCAATAGAAAGAGTCCTTCTTAAAATAATTAAAAAAGCTTTGAGATAATTTTTAGGTAATGCTAGCCTAGGTCTACTCAAGAAGAGGCACTGTGTTATTCAAAATCACAAAAATAGTTATTCTTTATGTAAATAGTCTTTTCCAAGCAATTGATATTGGAACAAGGAGACCCATCACTTAAAGTTTAATTCCGAAAAGTGAGATACATGGGTATATACTTTATTTCAGTATATTTAATGATTCTACTCCAATTGTTGTTTACAGATAAAGGGGGTTAATATAAAGTGAACTGTGAATTTCAACCTATTGTGATTTTGCGTGTTCAGTGGGGGTGAACAGGCTATATTCTCAACTTAGAAAGTTCTCATTTAATTTGTATAAGAGGCCCTAGTAACAACATTCTTTGATAAATACAGAAGAACAAGAAAATTAAGCCATTGGAATTAAATTATTCTTCATGTTTAAAAGGGAAGTCACTTAAAGCAATCCCGAGCTCTGAGATAATGAATGATTTCCCGATGCTGTTGCTCATCTCTCAAAAATGTAAGACTCCGGCACACATTTACAAGAGTTCAGTCCTCCTCGGTACTTTATTTTGTCTTTTATTTTTACTCTTACACTAATTAAAACATCCACATTCTATTTTATTTTTTCTAAATTAGCTCCTCTCTCTCTCTCTCTCTCTCTCTCTCTCTCTCTCTCTCTCTCTCTCTCTCTCTCTCTCTCTCTCTCTGTGTGTGTGTCTGTGTGTGCAGCTGAGCACGACACAGAGTGTGTCATCAGAGGATAGCCTCCTGTGTTAGTTCCTGATTTTCACATTGTTAGAGGTTCACTCTCTTTGTTGTTTCAGATGCATTCACCAGTCCTGCTGGATATCTCCATCTCCCATGTCCCTGTAGGGTACTGTGATTATAAACACACGCTACATCTGACTTTATGTGGGGTCTGGGGACTTGAATTCAGCTACTCACTTTGTACATAAAATGTTTGTATATCAAACATTTTATCCAAGGAGCCATCTCCCCTGCCCACAACATGCACATTTTAAACTGTGAATCAGGACTTCTTCAGCTTCTTTACCTTTTCTTGCTTCTCTAAAATCTTTATAAAGATCAGTATTTCTTTATTAAAATTCTTTAAATTTTTTTTAACTTTTATTTTATGGGTATGGGTGTTTTGCTTGCGTGTATGTCTGCTCATCATGTGCATGTCTAGTGTGCGTGTCTAGTCCCACGGAGGCTGGAAGAACATGACAGATCAACTGGAATTGGAGTTACAGGCAATTGTGAGCCATCAGGTGGGTGTAATTGAAACTAGGTACTCTGAAAGAAAGAACAGCCAGTGCTTTTCACTGAGACATCTCTCCAGCCCTGTTACAATTTCTTTATACAGTCACATTAAGTCTAGTTTTGTGCTGGAGATGTGTACACTGCACTGTTGTAATCTCTGTATTTCCAGATGGTTCTCAAATGCACTCAGCACTGGATTTGCAAGAGGCCTGAGCATTAAGTCAGAGCGATTATTAGTATGGTGGGAAATGTTCACCTGCTTTGAGTTAAAGTGTGCCACTTCGAGACCTCAGGTAAACTGCTGAGCTCTATGCATGCTATTCAAATTGTGCTACATAGGAATTTTCCTTCCAGGGATCTGATGACTTTAATTAAGCAGTATCCATAGGGGATGATATGCATGCTCCTTCACAGTTTGAGTTGATGCTCAGGGTTAGAGAATTATCTTCCTAATCTCTCAGGAAGCAGAACCAAACATGCATGGGGAATCTTATGTATCTGCTGGTTAACAGGATTCAGTGTCAGTTACCTGTTAAAATTACCACACTCAGAGAAGGAAGTGCTAATGATGTACCATAGGGTAACCCTGGCATCAGTCAGTGCCTATAAGAGTGTACATGGAGTTGAATGATCTGGTGAAGCTCAAAGTTAAAAGGTGGGATTGTGTTGGATACATTTGATAAACTTTATCATGCAGATTCCACATCAAGTTGTGTTGTTCATGGAGCTCAAAGATGTCAAATGAAACATTTTGGAAACCCATTTTTTTTGAAGGAATACATTGCTAGTTCTGATGGTAGCAGTGGTATGTCCTTGCTGGGCAAGTCTCTGCTGGCATCTCTGGCCTCTTCTCTCCATTTTTATTCATAATTCTGGAATTAAGGTAATTTATAATTAAATTTGTGGGTGATGGAGAGGGCACAATAGTACTGTTGCCCCTGTGATGGACAGCTGTGCTACTGATGTATTGAGTGAAGTGTCTACTGTTTTTAGCTAATTACTTTACAGAGGTGGGGAATAGAGGGGAATAAAAATGTCATCTAATTCAGTCATGAATACCAGGACATTGTTGTGAGAGAAGGATTCACTCTCTCCATGTGTTTCTGCAGCATATCAGAATGTAATCTTCTGCGTCCTAGGGTTCTGGCTCCCCCCCCATACCCCACGAACCCATTGATTAATGAATTAAAATACAGAGATAATGTTTAAGGCAAAGGCAAATAAAAGTTGCTAGCAATCAATACAAATTCTTCTATGAAGAGCTGGGAGTCCCTTAAATTTCAGGAGCTTCAGTTTCTTGAGTTTAAGTATCCCCTTCTAGTGCTCACCCCTCACCTTATCTTTCCTCTATTGGACATAAGCTATCTATACAGATTCTCTGGCACAGGGATTAGGCCACCACTTTGTCCACAAAATGACATTTTCTTTGAAGATATGGTCTTCTGCTTCATGGCAAAAGTACAGAAACAACAGCTTGTTGTCACCAGTTAAAGTGAACCTTAGCTTTTATTCCTTATCTAATTCCTTCTTCAGTGAGTGTATGCCCAACAAAGCACTCAGAAATCTAAAGAAAGGTTTATGTTAAGCAAGCTTAAATCTTTATTTGTGATGACTTTCCCATAATGATTTTAATTTCTCCTTATTTTACTGTTGCCTCCCAATATTCCCATTAAAACAACTCAGAGGAAGGCTTAAGAGAAGCTACTGCAGGATGTCCAGTCACACTCAGAGCAGGAAAGAGTCTGTGTACGTTAAAGAGCTGGAGTCATGGTCACATGGAAATGTCAAGAGCAATTAGCTATTCATGGGCTAGACAAGAACGGAATGTCCCTAAATAGAGGAAATGTTATTCTTAGATTCCAACTGAGAGGAGGAATGTGGAAAGTTATTGACAGGGAAGTTTTAGCATGTGTAACAGACCTCTATTTAAAAATTACTGATGTGCTCTCATACACAGACACATACTCACAATCAGACAAATGTGGTCACATACACATAGAAACATAGACATATCCACACACATGCAAATACACAAATAATCACAGCATACACACAGATACACACACAGAGAAAGACACACACAACCAGACAAGAATACAGTAACATAGACACATAGAGACACAGACACAGACACCTAGAGACAGACACATAATACATATATGTTCACTCACCAAGACAGTTATACACACAAACACATATACACACAGACATGCACAAGTCACATACTTATATACAGAGAGAGATTTACACAAACACACACACACACACACTGACTTCCTGTCTTTTCTTAACAAGTGTATGTGGCTATGTTTGTGCACATTTATTGGTCATCTATGATAAAACAGTATTATGAGGCTGATTAAAACTGTCTTCTGTTTTTGAAACTCTGAAATACTATCTTTATTTGCAATTTTATTAGATGCAGTGAATAGTCATTTGTTGCTGATAATTCTGGTGTTGGTCCTCAAACGTGTTATTTTAAGAGGCTTGTATCCTCCATGTGAGCTCTGAAACATCTGTTCGGACCAGAACATATCAGCAAAAACCATATTTTGCTCTCCTCAGTCTGAGTCCAGATGGTTACATTTATGTACCGTGTACCATAAGTTCCAATTATGTACTGTGATTTAATCTATTTTATTTTTATACATCTAATAAAACTAATTATTTAAGGAAATAAGGACTCCTAATATATTCATAATGGACTGTAGTGAAAGTGAAAGTTCTATGTGTGTGAATGTTTCTCTTAAGATGCTATCCTTAAAAGGGAGCTTGCACATTTGCTTGTAAAAAAAAAAAATCAATGTGTAAAACCCAAAATTAAAGAAAAGTCTAAACATTTCCTTTGAATGGGCATGCTAAATCTGAACAAAATCAGCTTCACCAGAAATGTAGTTTCTAAAATGAAGACTGTTGAAATTGCAGGGGAATAATAATTAAGTTAAAATATAAGGAGTCATTTATCATAGAAAAGGAAAATGAAGCGGTTTTTCTCTTTAATCACTCTTTGGACAACAGTGGCCAGAGTAAATAGCCAGCAAATGAGTACAAATGTGGACTCTGAGATAATAGTGCTTTAGCAAGAACGTTTCATTATGCTTTAGAAAAATGATCTTCCAAGGTTCAATGGGACATTTTTATTTTCAAAATAGAATTATTTTCTCAATCATTCTGTGTGGGAGTTTGTGTATATGTTCTTATGTGTGTGGCACATGCATGTATGTGCATGCGTGTGTGGAGGCCAGACTTTGATTATGATTGTCTTCCTTAATGTATCTTCATGTGGTTTGCGGAATCTAGAACTCCCTCATTAGGCTAATCTCTCTCTTGTAAGTGCTAGGGTTTCAGGTATACTTCCAAGAAGGCCCTCTCTGCGGATCCAGACTGTGGTTGTCATGCTTGCACAAGGAACCCTTTATCCACTGAGCCGTGTCTCCAACCCCTTGATCATTATGAAATCAACATAGACGATTACATTTTTCTCATGAGCTTAAATAATTACAAATAATGAAAATTTCGGTCATAGTGATCATTTGAGAAATCGTCTCAAAACAAGCCCATGACAAAATAAGAATATACAAAATTATAAAATTGTTCTTTTAAATGTAGTCAGTAGGATTTTAATGAAAATATGATTCGATACTATCCATGTATCACAGAGAAATGTGATAAGAAATCCTACATTTGTATGAAATTGGACACTGTTATATTTATTTTTCGAATTTATTTTGATTTTATTCCTTTATAAATTCAACCTTAATATATCTTTTTTGAATTATTCAATTTTTTCATTATTTTATAAGCTGTGCTGTAAAAACACACAAATTAGAAATAAAGCATTCACATATTACCTACATAGCTCTAAGTGTTACATTTTTCCAGATTGAATGATCATTATAATGAATATTTACACAGGACTAATCAAAACATTAATATATTACATCAATTAATATTCAGCAGATAAATACTAAAATTAAATTAGAAGTGTGAGCCAGGGCTCTGCCATTTTGTGAAGCACCTGCATTCTGACTGAACTGGGATAACTCTGGAAACTATAGTGACTTTGTCTCCAGAACCCCAGTAGCTTGTTTCTCTCCTTCCTTGCTGTCTCCATCCTTATAGCCGGTTCTTAGGCAGAGTGATTGCAGAATGAACTCATCTGTCATGTGCCATAGAACCTCCCCTCTTCTCTGTAACTTTTAAAGAGAGACTGACTGAATTCTGACACAAGGGCTTGTGCTCTCCTCAGAGCTGTGCTGTGCTGCTGTCTGCCTTAATAATTCTTCCAAGAGGCTTCTTACCCCAAAAGAACAACCTGACTCAGAGTCCCCCTTGAAATAAACCTTCCAAGTAGATCATACCCAGTGCAAAAAACAGGAATATATTTACCATTAGGGTTATTTTATGGATTCATGCATAATTGATACTTTGTATATTTACTTACACTTTTTTTTGGGATGGGATCTCATGTAGCACAGGCTATCTTCAAACTCCTTATGGTGTAGAGGTTGACCTTGAATTCCTGATCTTCATACTTCCACCCAATTCAGGGCACCCAGTTAAATTAAAAGCACTGGAATTAATCACACCTGATTCTTTATTTTCTTGATCTGGGCTCTAGAAACAAATTGTTTTGGAATGTCATGGAATTTAACTGAAGTCTTTAGAATATTAGTTTCAATTAGGCTAAGCAAACAAGAATGGCCTGTTTTTTAAAAAACATAATCTGTCAATAGACAATTTAATTAAATATGACTTACAAAGAAAACATGTTACCCACTAATAAGAGTCCTTTAAGAGTATCTTATTATTGGTTCTTTTTGTATTACTGTTTCCTTCTTCTCCTTTTAGACCTTGCTTTTGCTTGATTTCTCAGTGTAAAGATAAAGTTTAATTTTCATCTTCCTTTCTTTTTTTTTGCCTGTATTTCTTCTTTACTTCTCCACTTGCTCCCTTTTCTCTTCTCACGTGGGCCTCCATTTGCAAGTTTTTGGGGAAAAGTAATAAGTCATTCAATAAAGAATTTTCTGTTTACGTATATGGTAAGTCACTACATGTATCCATCCAGAGAATTGTCTCGTAGTACATCTTTGTAGAAAAATAAGTATTAATGTTGTTGGTATCTTCCCAAACCGAACATTAACAGTGTATATTATCCCTCTTTAAATATTTTATTCCATTTATTATTTAACACACACATCGAATTATTGGCCTTGATCAAAACAGAGATTCTTGTTATATTCACATCAAGTACCCCTTTTAATCACTATAAAAACTCTATCTTGGGAATCCAGCGTTTAACTAAATCTCATTGAATAAGTTACAAAAAGCATTCTATTGAGCTACAAATGGCATAGGATTCAGAGATGACTATCTGGCTTCACATAGAAGTAAGCTCGAAGAGAGGCTGACATCTTCTGTCCTTTGGTACTGAGGCCACTGGCTGCATGCCTCTCTGAAATGCAGGCTGAGCATGATGTGTCTTCTCCTTTTGGTAGACCTTTATTCTTGAATTGCATATAACATTGAACTGAACCTGTGGTCACTTTTGTTTATATTTTATTTAAAGAGATATATGCTTCTGTTACTTTGTGTTTGCATTTTTATGTTAGTTGAGTGAACTAAAACAATTCTATTTTTTTGAAGGAGGTAGAATTACATCTTTCAAGAGCCATAAAACTGCAAACTAGAAAGAGAGATTAATTTACTAGATGCGGCTAGTGTTGTGATTCAGTGGTGTAATAGTTTGTAGGCTTGTGTGAAGCCTTAATTCTTTGTTTGTTTACGTTATTTTAAAATGTAATGTTACAAAATAGTTCAGGCTAGACTGAAAATCACAATCCCCTACTTCAGCCTTCTTTATAATGGGTTTATAGGCAGGTACCACCTCATGTTGCTGTGTTTTTTAATTTGTTTATTAAACCTCGGTATTACAAAACTTTTGAAAGTGACAGAATACCTAGTCCATAGTCCTATCTCAAACAACGGATTGTAGGTCAGATCACACAGTTCTGTAGACCCTAAATAAAATTACAAAATAACAAATGGAAAATTAGTTACTAAGTAAACTTTTATTTAGAAAGAGAAATAAAGTAAATGATGAACTTGGAAACTATACAAATATTAAAGGAATTTTAAATTATTTATTTTTGAAAAGCTTTATTATAAAAAATTTGCAAATTTAAAAAGGATTTTTTTTAAGAAACAAAGCTAACACATAGGGCTGTAGAGATGACTCAGCAGTTAAGAGCACTTGTTGCTCCTATAGAGGACCGTGTTAAATTCTTAGCATGCACATTATGATGTATAGCCATCTGTAACTCCAGTTCTGGGAGATCCCACATTCTCTCCTGGCCTACACAAGCATAGACACATGCCAGCAAACTCCCATACCTATAAAATAAAAGTAAATATATCTAACAAAAAATGAATATAGTTTTATTTTGTTAGATGTTTCATGGAACTATGGGGCATTTTACAAAAATCTTCAGCATGCTTGGAGAACAGCATGTTCAGATTACTTGTTAAGTAAATGCTTTCCTGTAGTGTTTGTAGTCAAACTCATGTCTTCTAACATGCCTCAGATCACTCAATGGAAACATTTTAGTGAATAGTTCAAAGGACTATTTTTCATTTTACAAGTTGCTATTGGTGGTAGCATATAAATTTAGGGATGTTATGAGATTTGTAGAAAACTTTATCAAGAAATTTAACAATGAACTATCAGTTACGGAGTTAGTAAGATGGCTCAGTCAGGAAATTCCGTGCCACACAAGCATGAGAACTTGAGTTTGGATCCACAGCGTCCATGTTAAAAGCTGTGTGCGGTAGCACTTGCCTGTAACCCAAGCCCTAGGAAGCCAGACAGTCTAGCCAAATAGGGAAGCCTCATCTTCAGTGAGAGACCCCATCTCATGAATTAAAGCAGAGGCAAAGCAATAGAGGAAAGATGCCTCGTGCCAGCATTTGGTTTCCATGTTCAATATAGCTACGCACACATACACCCACAAATACCAATGAACATGTCCACACTAATGATTACCACACATACAACAACATAGACACAATGCTATCAATTATCTGTCACAAAACACATAAATTGTTTTTATACTTTTTTGTAGCCCCATTTTTCTCATGCTTAATTGCATTGATTGATGAGTCTCATTAACTAGATTGTTAAAAATGCCCCATTTCTACTAGTGCAGCCTGTGTTTCATGCTAACTTAATCAATGCCAGTGTTTTGTGTCACATCAGCAAGAAGTTACAAAGTATCCTCAGCATATCTGATGATACCATCCTCTTCCTAAAAAGTTTTGACAAAAAAAAAAAAAAAAAAACCAAAAGCTTTCCCATGATTTGTGCTCAAAATTTATTTATCTCAATACATTATTATTTCTGGTTTAATATGAAGAAAAAGGTTATCAACTTAGTTGTAATAAGAGAACAAGTGTTTTATTTTCAACACACATCATTTTTCAGTTCATATTTTATTCCAGTTTACATGGCTTTCTTTCATATTCTAGTGAATAAATACATTGAAATCATTGGAATATATGTATAAATATGTATGTATAAATAAGAATGTCATAATTTCTTTTTCATAGGACCATCCAAACTAAATCCACAATGGCACATTCTGTTATTAGTCAATCTTGTTATTGTCAATAGAACATTCCTTTATACTTTCAATATTGCTTTATTGCTGTTCTGAATTTTTCAGTAGGTACCTAATACTGGTTAGTTTTATCTGTTAACTTGACACAACCTAAAAGGACCTGGGAAGAGAACCCAATTTGAGAAATGTTTAGAACCAGTTTGTCTAAAGTCTTTGGGAGGGTGACTTGATTGCTAATGGATATAGGAAGACTTAGTCCATTGTGGGTGGCACCATTCCCTTGGCTGAGGATCCTGAGAAGAGTAAGCAAGAAGAAAACAAGCATGTAAGTTAGCAGGAAAAGAAGATTCATGCATTTATTTATTTTTAATCTTTTTTTTTTCTTTTGGGATAGGGTCTCACTATTGAGTTGCAGTTAGCCTTGAGTTTGCAATGTAGACCAAGTGGTCATCTAATTCTCAAAGACCTGAATAACTCTGCCTTCTGAGGATTAAACATTTGAACCACCAATTCCAGCTTCTTTTTACTCTTGACTATAGATGTGATGTGATCTGCTTCATATCTCTGATTAACTTCCCCTTACTGATGGACTAAAACTTAGAATTTTTTTTTTTAAATCTGGCAAACTCCCTGATATAAAAATATGAAGCAAACAATTTTACTAGGAGAGAGATTCATGTTAACTCATAGTTTCAGGTGTTTTTACATTGTTTCGACTCTGTTAAGATTAGAATATACTGGTGAATGATATGTGAAAGAGTATAAAGCCAGTCATCTTGTGACCAGAGACCAGAAAAAGAGAACCAGGTCAACGGTGTCAATATCCTCTTGAATAACAAACCCTAATGACTTTATTTCCTTCCACAAAGCTCTGACTGAAAAATTCTATCAGCTGCCAAGAGTGCCATGGGCTGGGGACCAAGATTTTAGTATGTGGTCTTCAGAAGACATTTGAATTTTCAAAACTAAACAAGGGTTCTAGATGTTTAAATTAACATATCACATTCTTTGTCATAACAAAATACCACAGGCTGGATAGTTTAAAGAACAGAAATTTGTACTGAGCCTGCAGAATGCTGCCTTCTCACTGTGCCTTCGTATTGTAGAAGGATAGAGAACTGATTTTATAGGATCCTTAACAAAGACATAAACCATATTAGATAAGGGTTTTGCTGTTACTAACCCCATTTAACTTGAATGACCTTCATGTAAATGAGATTAAAAACACTCAATGTAATATTAATGTGCAATGATGTGACAGGTCTCAAATGACTACCATTCATAACAGAGGCATATGGGAAGCCACTCCTTGATGCCAATTCTGAGGTTCCCCCAAATACATCATGATACTTTGCTTAATTAGGGCTGAAGATATGGGAGTAAGTTGCCATGGCTAAATCACCCTTTCTCCTTGAAATGTGGCCACTTCTCCAAGTTAAGTAGCTAGAATCTCCTCATGGTAGTAGTAGTTTACTACTCACATTACTTTAAAGTGTCTTCCAGACTTCTTTCTGTTAATGTCCCCTACTTCCAATTTTGCAGGAATTGCTTATAGTTGCACAAAAAAGTATCCCAATACTTTGTGTTTTTTAGTTGTAATATGAATTATTTTCTCAGGTGTAGAACAATATAGTTGGAACATTGCAGAGAGTTGCATTTTGGGATTCCATTTGTAGCTCTGGACCTATGAAGCTTGCCTAAGGACAGAGAACTGGTCCTCAAGCTAGCTCATTCACATCATGAGCAAATCACTGCTGGCTTTTGGTGAAAAGTCTCAGTTCTCTACAGACTCTACTGTAGTTATGACATAGAAATTGGCCTTGCCAGAGTATGGCAACTCATAACAAATAACACAGAAGTGGCAACAGTGTGAAAACTTCAATTGCCAGACTTTATTGGTTAAATGGAAATCAAAATCCTGCCTTCTTTCAAAAGAAGGGAAAATTAGCCTTCCATTTGAGAGGAATAATTGCTAAAGGATTTGTGAGTATGTTTCCAAACCTCTACATGATTGCTAAATAATTTGTGGAATTTTGTTCACATAACAGGCCAGTGTGGGGGCAGGACAAGATTCCAAGAGGAGCTTGAGCAAGAACTTAGCACCCAGTCTCTGATTCTCATGGATTTGCCTAACTCCATGATCATCTTTGTCCTCATTTTCATTTGTATTTCAGTAACAGTGTAGATGCAATATTTTCAGTAATTTCATTTGTCACACACACTGTTCAGAAAAGAAAAATAAGAGATACTCCATAGTTTGGGTTCTCAATAAGTCTGACAAGATCAAGCTTGATGATGGACTAGAGTCATTTTCAATTCTCTCTTGTAAGGGTGCCTGTGCCACAACTCAAGTGCATTTTCTCTTAATGGGCAGATTTATTATTATTTCAAACCACAGTTCACATCTTAGTATTTAAACTGAAAGTTTAAGAAACTAAAAAATAATGTACCTGTACCTAAAACTTCACTATTTTAATTTGGTAGTAGTTTGCAATGGTAGAGACTTTTGTCTGTATGTCTCACTGTCACAGCTCTCTAAAGGAGGACTCAATGTAGTGCCTCAATAAAGAATTGTTGAAAGAACCGATAAAGGAAAAGGCAATGATAGTACATGAGATTATGTGAAGCATAATCCTAGTAGAACCCAGATGTGGAATCTTGTTGAGTATCACCCTGTGGAAAGCTATTTGCTAGGGCTCATTAGTCAAGGTTCTTTCTGCTTCTACTCACTATTTTTCCATCTTCTCAGATCTTTCCTATTCCCCCACAAAACCTCTAACACCTTATCTCTCTGCAACAACTCCTATAGACATTTCCTTTTCGGCAGTGGAAGGAAACGATTGCATGTGTTCAGACGCAGCTTCAATTGCCAAGAGCTTCTATTTCTGTCTCCCGTCATTCACCATCAGGAAGTACCCAAAGCAGTAGCAGCTCATCAGCAGTTTGTGAACATCAACAAGTTAGTATCTGCTGATGAGGTCACACTCTTTCACTTGTGTTTCATGAACTCAAGGAAGGCAATGCAAAAATAATGAACACCCTCCAAGGAAAGACGTAACATAAGAGAATTCATTGGTCATTGGACGTGGGGGAACCCTTAATTGTAAGCAGTACAAACTGTTTCCCAGTTCAATCTCATCACGGTGAGCCTCTGGTTTTCCAGGAAGTGAGAAAAGATGGAAAGTTCAGAAAACATTGAAAGAAAAACCGTCTATTGTTCTAATTTCTCAGGAAAAAAGGCAACAATTAAAATGTCTATCCTTTGACTATCACCATGCAGATTGACTATCAGCATTAGTACTTCAGAAGTGAAAGCCATGCTAGTGTCAGGACGAAATAGCTCATAATCCACTCAGAAAGATAAACTATTAGGCTACACACCCCCAAGGTATTTGTTTCTGCCCATTCTTCCTCAGGGACTACTGGAAGTTACAGTTGTTGGAGGAGGGCATGTTTGTTACTTAGTGGTATAGCTATTGACAACTCATTTTTGCTGTAGTAAATCACCTCCCATTCAAAACCAGGCAGAAAACTCTAATTATTTAGTGGGTCACAGAAAAATAGACATATCAAAGTAGAGACTTGCTAAGAAGAACTCAAGTGGGGGAGAAAGGAGAGTAGGAGAGTGGAATAGAGTGAAAATCCACTCTGTGAATCTTTCAAACAATAAGATAAGCTGAAAAACAAAAAAGGAAGTTTCCTGTGTTAGTAAATAAATGGAGTTCAAGTCCTTCCTCTATCTTTGAATGCAGACCAGCCAATAAAGCTCTTATTTTACCAGGTTACAATACTCACCACGGAGAAACATTACCTGTTTTCTTTTAAGGAACTGTTTTTTTCTTGTGGTACTGTGAGTGTTTGTGCAAAGGTATCTGCTTGACTGTTCACGTCTCTACCATTCCCAACTCTGACTCGGTTTCCTTTTGTTTTTGTCCCTCCCTGAGAGTCTTTCCACGTTTTGGAGGAAGAAATCAGACCAGTATCTGGGTGTACTCCCACAGCTTTGCAAGGTTTATGAAACCTACAGGCTGCTGTTATCAAACCCAGCGTAAAGAAAAGCTTTCACATCAATAGAATCCGTGAGGTCGGGGTGAGTACCATCTCACAACAGTTTTTATAGCTGCTGAGGCTTCCATGGCAAACACCACAGTCTGGTCAGCTCACAAAAGTGAGCCACCTCACAGGAGTGGTTACCAAGCCTACAGTGAAGGAGTCACAAAAGATGACTTCCCTCTCTTTGGCATGTAGGTGGTCTCTTCTTATTTTAAGGGAAATAATTATTTTTCTTTATTGATCTTAGCCTGAAAAAAATTACTACAATGGATGGGAAATATTCTAATCTTCTTTATTCTCTTCCAAATGATGTGTCAGTAACAGAGACAAGGTGTTTAAACATTCAAATAAGAATAGAATTGAGGTATGATCAAAATTTAAATACTACAATACATGTGGACTTCTGAAAACTCAGATTTAGAAATTGATTTTCTAAGATAACATGCTGATAACACACAAAACAGCTGAGTCTTCATTTGTCTGGAAATTTCTTGTCCCTTCTTTTTCTTCTTAGAAGATGAAAAATTGATACTAGATCATTTTTTGTCTTATGAATTTATTAACTGTTTTTTGATGATACTTCATGACCAAGAGAGGAAAAGAAGGAAGAGATTCATAAAAGATATACTGTCCTGAGGAGCTGGGTGTGTCCAAGTCTGTCTGGTTGACCGTACAACCTGCTTAGGCAAAGTACCAGAAGAATATTTTTGAATATATAAGGTTTTGATTGGCAACAAAGTTGTAAATGGCACCATTTTCTTATGTGTAGCAAGTATCCTTTGTTTTTAAAAACATGCCCTTTTAGAAAGTGGCAATTAATTTAAAATTGAACTCACACGACATTCAAAATATAGGTTGTCAAAATAATGGCTAGGCAATTCAACTTGGAAAAATAACCATTTCTTTCAAGTGCTGCTTAAATATTTCCAAGCACTAGGCAATTCTACAATGTCTAAATACTCTGGATCAAAAGAACCTGCATGTTTAAAATGTCACGTAGTCATACTCAATTTTAGCGTGTTTATTATATCTGGGTTTTTTTGTGAAGTAAATCTGTGTGTGGAGTCACACTACGAGAACTTGTACCCTTGAAAATGTATGAAACAGTTCAAACTGAGAATGTGTAGGGAAAGCTGCCAGGTTGGAAGCAACATAGAACTTTATCAAACAAGAATAGTCAGAAAACTATAAACACAGGTAAATCTACCCTCCTCCTCTGCACCCTCCACCCCACCCTCCCTCTCTCCCCTCCCTCATTCCTTTCTTCTTCCTCTTTTGGTATTTACCCTGTGATTTTATTCTCTTGGATTTTATGTACAGGAGTCACAGCGATGGATAATGTATCTTCTGTATTTTGTACTCCATTGTCTCTAGATTTCTTACAAGAGCCTCAGACAATGTTCCTGAAATTAGTCTAGCTAACCTGCCTTTGTCTAGGAAGTTGGAAGCACTTTAATTTGGCTTTACTAGAAGCTCATCAATTACCTTGGGTCTGAGAAGTGGCTCCATAAGATGAAGGCAAAAGTCCTCAAGCTGAGCCAAACCTGAAGAGCTCAAAGCACAAAGACAAATGTACCTCTCATTATTCTTGTAAGAATGACATTTTAGATAAGTGAATAAGATTCTGATGAATCTTTTTTATCCATGCTGTGCTATCAGAAGTAGGGAAAAAGGGAGACTTATTCATCTACCTTTCAGATTTTTTTTTTAACTTCTGGAAAATCATTTACGTGGGAACTGCTCAAAAGACTATGTCTGTACAGGGAATTTAAGTCTCTTCACTCCATGAGAGTAAAAGCTGTGTTTGTTTTATTTACAGCTGTAACTTGACCTATACTAGATGGCACAGAAGAAGCACTTTACAATTGTTGAGTGATGATAACATTGCTTATTGTTGCCCTGAGCTACAAGGTGTTCTAGCACTGAGAGTAGGATGACCACTAGCCCCTAAAGCCATGGGACATGGAAAAATATTTATGAGGCATTTGTAATTTTGCTCTTGGCAGGGGATACTGTGGATGCATATTACTAGGATTTAGATAAATGAATTTATCAGCTTTCCATTTCTGTGACAAAATATCTGGAAAAATCAAAGAAGGAAATACTTATTTTGACCAATGGATTCAGAGTTTCTGAGTCCATAGCTGGCCTAATCCTTCTGGAGAGTGTGGCAAGACAAACTTGATTGTTTTGGGTGTATGTTTCTTGAAGTGTTTATCTCTTCTCACAATGACATTGCTACAGAGAGTCCTGAGTGGATACTGATATCCCAATTCTGATTTCCCTGTTCTTTCTCATTCTTTGTTCTATAGTCAAACATTCATCCTTAAAATAAATCTACATTCAGCCCCATTATTGTTCAAACTATTTTAATTTGTTTATAATGCTGCATCAATTTGAAACTCCAGGCTGACCCATTGTCCCCAGAAATCAATTCATCCATTCTGGAGAGTGAAACTCCTGTTCTGAGCAAGCCACCAATGCCAGTTTAATTTATTAATTGCCTTAACTGATATGGATCCAAGAAGTCTAACCTTTCAACACCCTCTCCTGTTTTCTCATCCCATCCCAGTGTGTATGGGCAGCCTGAGCACCTATTCCCTAAAGTCTTCTCCAATGCTGAAACCTATTGACAACTGCCACTACTTTAAAAAAAATACTATTTGATTATTTTTTTTCTGTGTGTGTGTAGGCACTACAGCTTGAGGTTAAGGGTCAGAAAGACAACTTGTAGGAGTCTCTGTAGGGGAAATTTGGCTCTGTGCAGGATTCTTTCATTTATAAAGTTTTTGCTTTTATAAAGTTTCAGCTAAAAGCTTCAGTGTGGCTTTAGACCAACACCTAAATAATCAAACAGGAAAGCTTTCAGTAGGTATAGACTAACTAAAATTTCCTGAGTGGTGTAGAGCAGAAGAGATGGAAAGAATCCTATGGAAAAGAGAGCCTGTGAATGAGGAAAGATGGGGAGTGCATGCTGAGTTGATCAAGTTTCCATAACAGCTCATTTGTTCACTTAGTTGGGTCCTAAACACTCAAACAGGCATCTCTACAGAATTGGCTGAGCTGGCTAATGAGGGCAGAAAGTGATGAATGCACTAGGGAAAGATCAGCAAACGTAAACTGTTACTTCATCCATACTAATCCTTCAAGTGGAGGACCTTGTGGTTGCATGTGTTTCTACAGTGGGAAAAAGATATCATGATCCTAATTCAAGACATGGGCTGGATGAGGTTCATCTGGTTGTCTTGGATAGATGTATGTATTAGAAGTGCATTGTCTAGCTTTGGAACCAAAGCAAACTTTGCTTAGACTCCAGCTTGACTCAGAACAACTTTTTCATTGTTTACTTTTGTTTAACATGATGTATGGTACAGAAAGTATTTCCCTGCCAGTGGGATTAACAGCAATTTTGGCCAAATTAAAAATGCATGTTATTTTCAAGTCACAAGTTTTTAGATTTTTTTTTCACACTCTTTTTTTTTTTTTTTTTTAATCTTGTGGTACAGGAACTGTACTGATTAGTTTCTGTCAACTTGATATAAACTATAGTCACTTGGGAGAAGGAAATCTCAATTTAGGAACTGCTACCGTAGGATTACCTCTAGGCATGTCTTTGTGGCGTTGAACTTATTCTGTGGCATTGAACTTCTCATCTTCAAGCCTTTTCCTTTAGAGAGCTGAGAATACAGGCTTGTAATACCAAATTGGGTTTATGCATGACTGGACATGGAACCCATGGCTTTGTGTTTGCTAGAAAAGTCCTCTACAAACCAAGCTACAGACCCAGCTCTGCACAAGGCTTTACAATGCTTTTTATTTGAAGTCTTATATAATATTGGTACTGACCCAATCCCAGTTCTGTGAACTAGGCTCAAAATACTTAAGTGATTTTCCAAGCCAGCAAGGCAGGTAACTATTGGATCTGGGATTTGAACTCTAGCCATCCTGCCTGACAAAGATTTATTCTTGTTATAAATGTTATAAAATAAATGATAAAAGTTCACTTATCTATTTTTAAAAAGAGAGAAGATCATATTTTTTTCTGATCTTCATAACTTTTGGCTGGTACCTAACCTCTTTTATCCATAGGATATTAAAAATAAACAAATGCAGAATTCGGCAAGGGATTTGCTGTGGGTTTTTTATTTCCATTTCTCCCTCCCACTCAGGGTCTAGAGTGTTTCACAGCTAATTTTCTAGTTATTAAAAACTATCTCTAAGCTGATCTCTTTTCATTACAGGGAACTATCAGTTGATTTCTGTTTCTCTGCTCTTCAGAAAACAAGTGCACAGAAACTGTTTTCTGAAAAATCTACCCCTGGGCATTTAAATGGAAGGCTTTTCACTTGCTGTCAGAATGAACTAAACAATCCCCATGGCAGGGTTTAGGAGTGACAGAGGACCTCAGCTATTATGAATGTTCAGTGGCTCTCCTAGATCACATATGTAGACAGAGTTTACTGGCTTCATGGAAACTTCACAAAGAACACTTGCTGTAAGAATCGACCATTTATAACATTCCCAGTCTCATAGGAAACATTAAATGAAGAAGAAACATTTCGTAGGGCTGGAGAGACAGCTTGGTGGGTAAAAGACTTTCTGTGCAAGCATGAGGACCTGCATTTAATTCCTAGTATCCAGGCAGAAATGGGAATGATGAAACTTTTTATAATCCCAGCTCTGAGAAGGCAAAGACAGGTAGAACCCTAGTGTTTCCTAGCGAGGCAGCCTAATGATGAGTTCCATCGCAGTAAGAGACCCTGTGAGCGCTCCTGGTGAGTGGCGACTAGTGTTGTTCTCTGGCTTCTATACATAGAAACATGTGTGTGAACATGCACACATGCACACCCCACATGCAAAGCTTTCTTAAACTTTCAAAAGGGGCTTAATGGCCACTATGCCACTAAACCCCAGTGATCATTGTGCCATTTAAACCCCAAAGTAAAAGTTGAAAGTCAAATGTGGGCTGAGGACCAAAGTCAGGCTCTTCTTTTAGAAAAGTATAGGATTGGGTCTGGGAGAAAGTGTGTGTGTGTATGTGTGTGTGTGTGTGTGTGTGTGTGTTTATGGTGGGAAAGCACAGACCAGGAAAGTATGAGCTGAAAGAGACCCCAATGGCTGTATTTTCAATATGAGATTGTGCCACAAATCAGCACACTTCACAGACGGGAGCTTCATGAAGAGATGAAATCTGTTATCCTGAAGCTAAGGGCAAGGAAATAAACAAAGCACTCTAATTTATCACCTTGGGCAGGACCGCACTACCATCTCTAACACTGACTGAATTAACTTCCTCACAAATGTATGATCAGGTAAATCTTGAAAATAAACTAAATAGAAGAAAAGTCTCTGACAATTATTACAGGTGGAGGGTCATAGCTTAAACACAAAAATGTCTCAAAGGAAGAATGCACAATGAGTGAGAGACAGAAAAAAGGACAGACCATAGACCCTGGATGCTGGAATAATAATGTAGCACATTGTGAGATAATATGCATTATAAGTGTATTTGTAATTTTAATAAGGTTAAGCAAGTATAGCAGCCAACTAAAATTTAATCACATAGTAAGCCCCCCAAAAATAGAGAAACAAATCTGGAGTCAAAATGCAACATGAAATAAAATAGGTGCAAAATTTTAAAAGTCAAGTTTAAATTGTGACTTATCCAGCTAGAGGTGGATAGCTAACTGGGAAATATACCTGATGTAACAATATACACAGTGGCACCATATCAGACGAGGGCAATTAGAAGTTATGGATTACGATGAAGAGGCTCAAAGGTTCTTAAATGTGTCTCCTCAGCATTATAGAAGAAAGAGAATTTGGGAAGCAAACATGTGAGACATTTACAGATTTACTGGAAGCCATCAACTCTTGAAGTCCAGAGCTAAAGGTGCAGGGTACAGAAAAAGAAATCCACAGTTGGGATACTCAGAATGAAATTTCCCACACTTTGGAGTCACTAAGAAGTCTCAGGAAAGACAGGCTCTCTTCAAGGCATGGTGTCATGAAGGCCACAGCTGTGCTTAAGCTGTGATGAAGAGAGCCAGAAAGAACTGAAATTGTTTCCTATTTGCATTTGAAACTTTCATAAACAAACTTAATTTTTTGCTTGTACATTTTTGAGAATGAGTATAAAGACCTACCAACAAATGACATTTACTGCCAAAGGCCCTAAATAAAAGGCAATTCTGATTTACAGAACTGTCAAAGTTAGAATTAAAATACAGGATACACACTCACAGTATCTTTGAATCCTTGACTTGCACCCGGAGAGAGGAATACTGCTGATTCAATTTCCATTTCTTTATGAGAAGCAAAGGATACTACTAAATACCTCTGTCTTATTGGTTTGCATCCCTGGCTCCCATGTATTTGCTTAGCTATGACCACTACATGGTCTGAAGAAGGAAAGAAGTGCGGAGACAAAGAGCTTCTGTTTAAAAGCTGTGACCAAAATGTCTGGAAGTTGTCTATGTTCATTGCTCTAGTCTATTCACCCTCATGCATTTACACTTTGTTTAAACAAAGCTTTGGAAGTATTTAGCCAAGTATTCATACCCAGGGTTAGGAGAAAGCATTCTAGGATAGAGGACAATAGATAAATAGATAGTATGAGTACTGTGGGTAATTAGTATTCTTCACTAAAATACTAAATAGAAACACAGCAAAACCCCTTATCTGTAGTGTATGTTCTACATAATTAAGTAGATGACTGAATCCAAAGAATCCAAAGAGAGTACTGAGCCTTAAGTACAGACACTGCAGTACTGAGTTAGCACTGAGTAGTTACTTAATGAAATGGGTAGTTGAGTCAGCACCAATACTTTAGACAAAGAGTGAGTGGTTCACATCTTCTGGAGGACTGATCAGGGCAGTGTCAGATTTCATCATGTCCTTCAAAACGGTGAGGGAGTGTCAAAACACTAGATCATTTATTTATAAAATTTAACAAAAAATTGGAATGATTGTTTTCTAAAGACAACTGAAATCCTAGAAAGAGAAATCAATGATAAAGGGAGACAATAAGCATACTGGATAAAAACAAATATTTTGATAGTAGATTTAAAAATGTCCAGATAATTGCTCTTTATAAGGCAAAAAAAAAAAAAAAAGGATAAGAATTTAAGAATTAAGGGGCTTGAGGGATGGCTCAGTTGTCACTGATACTGACTGCTCTTCCAGGGGAGTCAGGTTTGATTGCGATCATTCAAACAGTAGCTCACAACTATCCCTAACTCCAATTCCAGAAGATCTGATGCTCTCTTCTGGCCTTTGCACATATCAGGCATGCAAGTGGTCCACAGACATACATGCAGGGAAAACATCCATACACATGGAATAAAGTAATAATAATAATAATAATAATAATAATAATAATAATAATAATCAACAATAATGAAAATTAACAAGAATTTTAAAAATGGAAGATCAAAGAAATTTCTTTTTTATAAGTTGATTTCATGTATCTTTGTTATAACTGGTATTATAATTGTATATATATATATTACATAATATAATACACAAATTTTTAAATGTATATGAATATTTCTATGTCTACACACAAAAACATATATACACATTTATGTATATGTGCATATATCATACAAAAATAAGAGAAAGGTTGTATAAACTATTACTGTCAGACCCAAAACAACCCCATTGTAAGGGAAGAAATAATTACAAAAGATGAAGAGAGACAATATATAATATAGACATATAATTTTACTGTGTGATATGTAAATAAAACTAGGTTTGTTTAATTATAAACACACAAAGAAAATGTTGTAAAAGCAAGTGCAATGGATAGACTGCAATATTGTATTAATAGATTTTGTTTTTAAGTAGGAGGAGCCTGGCTTTCCTCTCAAGAATAAGACATTGAGCTGCTATGTAAGCTGCCTATGATTGGGAATGGCAAAATGGTCCAAAAGTAAGCACTCACCAGAGCAATAATGAAGACACAGTGAAACATATAATGAACACAAGACACTAGTACTATGAAAATTTCCAGAGAGATTAAATAACGATGCTGCAATTATAATATTCTTGAGTAAGAAGGCAACAAGAAAAAATATTATTACAGAAAATATAAGGACTAGGTTGATAGTTTAATCAATAAAAAGAACTCTATGCAGTCATGAAGACCTGAGTTGGATCTTCATAATCCATGTAAAAAAGCATGACTAGATGGCTTGATTTGTAATCCCAGCACTGGGGAGGTAGAACTGGGAGATCTCTGGGGCTTGCTGGTCAGCCAGCCTGGTCTTGTTAGAGTGTCCCAAGCTTTTGAGAGACCTGCCTCAAAATAAGGTGACTGTGTTCCTGACAAGTGACACTTGACATTGTCCTCTGGTGCTCTCTCTCGCTCTCTCTCCTCTCACTCTCTCATACACACACACACACACACACACACACACACACACACAATATAGTATAATTATGTCTCTTAGTTATGGGAAGAGGCAGAAATTCCTGGAGAAAGGGTAGTAAGGATGAGGAGGAGAATGTGGAAGTGATTTTGATATTCCCAAATATAATAAAATAACCTTTTCATTTCAGACTGTCTCTTTGACCATGCCAAAAATAAATAAATAGATAAATAAAGGCAATGAAAAGATGTGGAAAACAGAAAGTTGTTTAATAATGGAGTTTATTGCTTTACTTGCCTTGGAGGCAAAACATAGTGGGAAAAAAAAGTCTTTTTCTCCAAATTCTTCAAATTTTGTTTTCATGCTTGCCTGTTGCTTTAAAATCCAGGCTTTATATTCTTTCCTGGTAACATGCTGGTCCTGGAATCTCTGGTTGATAATGACTCATTATTGTGTAGTGTGTGTGTCTGTGTGAACAAACACAGGAAGCATTTCAAAATGAGGAGAGCAATATCATTGTAGTGATATCAACCCTATCATGGCTTTTGGATGGTGTTCCCTGTGTGATCAAATGTTTGGGTACAGATTGCATGTGGAGGCATCTACTCATGTCATTGGCTTCAAAACCATAATGTAAATGAGTAACTCTATGGCTGCGGTCTTGAGCTCCATAGTAGCTGTGGGCTATCCAACTCTGAATTTACTCGAACTGCCTAGATGGATCGTATTCAAAAGGAGCTCAGCATCTTTGATTTAGTTGCATGCTATTGCCAGGCTGGAGAATCAACATTATCAGTGCCACTTAATTTCACATGGTGGCTAAGTATGTTTGAAAAACTTTAGGCACATGAAAAACCCACTCTCTTACTTACTCTTGTGTTAGCCAGTTAATGATCTCCCTGCTTTATAAAAAGAAGGTAGTTGAGCATGCATTTTTTTTAAAGGGGTATATTTGGTCACTCTAAAACAGAGCCATATAATTGCACAATCTAAAGGAAGGAACAGTTTGTTTTGCCCTTTTTATTGCCAGTTAAATGCCAGAAGACTTTTAAAGTAAGAGCAACCAGTGCAGAGGTGGGAGAAAATCTAATAAAACTTTTATGATCTTAAAATAAACCTATCGCTCTTTCCCCTTCCATAGTTTTGAGTTTTGCAAAACTTTCTATACCTTTTGGCACTAGAAACTATGTATAATGTTTTAGCTCCACAAATACCAGAAAGGCATCACATAAAATTATAGCTGTAGAAATAGTGATGTTGTAAAACCAAGCAGGGAAACAGACAATTTTCACATAGAACAAAATAGTTGATGTTATTTTCACCCTAATATAGGAAAATTTATCATAAAGAACAAGAGTGGAATTGAACTCATGCTCTTATTTTTCCTAAGTAAAATCCCTTTAAAAATTGCATTAGAGGAGATGTTTATTTTTTATTTAATTTATTTATTTATTTTTCTTGGTATGGTGTGGTGTGTGTGTATGTGTGTGTGTGTGTGTGTGTGTGTGTGTGTGCGTGTGTGCATGTGCCCATGCATTTACATGGGATGTATAGAAGCTGTGGGGGCCAGATTTTGACTAACATCTTCCTCAGTTGATTCTTATATTACTACATCACCATCATCATATCCTCATCATCATTATCATCATTCTTACTACTATCATCTTCAAATGAATGTGAAGCTTGGTTTTCCAGGTAGACTGGCTAGCCAGAATGTTCACTGGATTCACCTACTCTCTCTCCCTCTCCCTCCTACCTGTTCTGTCGTTAGAGGAACACAATAGATCAAACTCGGTTCTTCATGTTTGTGTGGCAAGTGCTGTATGTACTGAGTCACCTCCCTAGCAGGGTAGTTGCTTCTCTCTACTTGTCTCAGATTTGGTCTCATAGTAACATTTAATCTCTTCTCAATAGATCAGTAGATTATGGCCATGAATTCCCATTGAACAAACCTAAGAAAACTTGCTATCTTCAAATCAGAGGCTCTCAAAAGAATTTGAGCCAACTGATTTGGATTCCCACCCCCCCCCCTTTGAGAACTTTCATGCCTCCCTTGGAGACTCTGCAGGTAGCCATGAGGCCCATAGCCTCAAAGGAAGGCCATCACAGTAAACTAGCTTAGGTTAAGAAGAGATATACATAATCAAGCCAGCCTTACTTGGAGTATCCCCTGAGAGGAAACACACCTTAGTTGTTACTGCCTAGCATTCATTTATTATACCGATTTGACTGAACTGGAGGCTCTACTTGAGCAGCAGGCCCATAATTCTCTATTCCTTCTGATGTTTCCCCACATCTTACATGCAAGGAACAGAATAAATATAGTTTGGGAGTGGAGTGACAAGTGAGAAAAACGGACATTTTGGTTCTACCCTCTTAATGTTTTTCAAGGGTGGGGTAAAGTACCTGCTGCACACCCTTGAGGGCCTAAAGAACATGATATCAAACATCTGAAACAACAATGCTAGGTTCAGAGACAGGTGAATCCTTGAAGCACCTTGACTAGCGAGCCTAGCCAAATGAACGAAATGCTGTTCAGAAGGGTCTGCTTCAAAAAGTAGGGTGGAATATGAGCAAATAAGAGACCCAGTGTTGACACTTTGTTTTACACACACACAGAGAGAGAGAGAGAGAGAGAGAGAGAGAGAGAGAGAGAGGAGAGAGAGTGAGTTTTTAATGGCAACCAGTAGGGCATATTGAATTTTTGTTTCCTACATATTGGGTTATTTACCTTCATAGGTTCTTGCTTGCCTAGATAGTTCTTGCATTTCTTGTGTTAGTGAGGCTGAGATACAGATTCCATTGACTGGTGAGGGGTAACATCATTGTAGGTATGGAAAGAAGCTTAAAAATGGGCTGGGGGACTGGCAATATAACAGGCTACTTCTTTATCCATCCAAAACTCAACACAGTTTGGTGTACAGTTGGGAGCTAATGCATATTTATGACTTACTCTGAGTCTAATGTTAAACACAGTTCTCATCATCCAGCACTGCTAGGAAAATCAAACTAGTTAGAAATTGAAAATCTTCTCTTCTAAATCTTGATGCGATATACAAATACATGCCTGGTTATGTCTAGCAAAATGCCATGTAAGGATTAGAAATTAAGTTGCAATAAGAACTGAGCGCGCCGATTTAGAAACTTTACTAACACAAAAGATTACACTTTCTGTCCAGTTTACAGAATAGAACCATAATTGATAATAATATAGTTATAATAAAGCCTATTATTATATTAATAAATAATTGATGATATCACAAATAGTGTATTTTAAAAAGTAGCCTTGTGGAGGTGGAATTCGCATACCTTTACTCCCAGCACTCAGAAGGCATAGGCAGGTGGATTTCTATGAGTTCAAGGCCAGCCTGGTCCACAGAGTGAGTTCCAAGAGAGCCAGAGTTACAACAAAGAAATCCTGCCTCAAAAAATCAAAAAAATAATTATTTATACTGTAGCATATGTAAAAATTCCTAAATAAAAATAATTGACATGTAATTAAAAAACAGAACCTCAAATTAGAATTGAGTTGATAAAAGAGATATCAGCATTGATCACAATAGTATTTTCAGACCTATATGCTATCTTCATTATTTACATATTCACTGGTTTCTATATTCATTCACAAAGCATATATTACTTCTAAATATCCAAAAGTAAAATACTTTGCGTATGATTATTAAAATGGTTTGGGTTTCTCCTCAGGAAGACAGATGTTAAATAAATATCCAAATGTATATATTAATGTAAAATATGTTTAACTGTGTAGAGAAAAAAACAGAGGCAGTGAGATGACTTACAAAACGTTCTGCTTTGATTCCAGTGTTTTGAGCAAATACTTTAAAGAAATGACATTTAAAGTGGGTTTTGAACCAGGCAGGGGTAACTGTAGCTAAGAAATGGAGGGAGATCATTTTATACAGGAAGAAGAAAGTGCCATGTGCTGTGAGATAGAAATACCTCATAAACAAGCTACATGCGTACATGTGTGCACACACACACACACACACACACTCAGACACACCAACACACACACCGGCACACACACACACACACATACACATTCAAACTGATAATGTACAATCTACCAAACAACTCGACGGTCATGTTGGTGCTTGGCTTCTACCCAGAGTCTCTGCATAGGCAATGAGCAGGTTGAGTGCCAAGAACAACTTCCAAAGCAAGAGCCACAAAACACTGACTTCTGGCAAATACATCTCGGCTTTCATCTTGGAAATATCATGAATTCATTCCCGGACATTTCTTTGGAGCATCTCCTTGTGCTTGCATCAGCTAGCCTTCTCCCAGGATAGGCTACATTAAACATTCTACACACGCTGCTGTCCTTTCTGGGAGGCTGCATGGTGGAGCAGACTTAGTTAAGGACCCCACAGAAGTGAGTCTCTACAACAGCAGGGCGAAGGCTTTGAATCACTGGAAAAAGTGAACAATCTGTTTATTTTGAGATTTGGAATCACTGCTTAGAGAAGAGATAGGCTAACAGCGAGCTAAAGCAAACATGCTCCCTTTTGCATTTTCTGCATTTTTCGTTTTAATGGCAGACTAGAGAGGTACTTTTTCTTCAGATATGTTGGAAACTGTATGTATATACTACCAAGGATTTTGTACTGGGCTACTTTCCCACATTGTGGAGCTCATCACTCCAATAATGATACAACCTACTAGTAAAATATAAACTTTGCATTTCTGCAACTAGAAGAGGCAAAAGGCAATACTATAGTAGATTATAGGTATCTCAAGCGGTATCTTCCCTGGACCATTTCCTCCACTGTGTGTTATTTTGCTTGATGGTGTATGAGGTAGTCTTCCCAAATAGTTCTATTTACACAGATGCTGATAACACATACTCATTCAAACCCCCAGTGAAAACATCAGCTATGAATGTCTTATCTCCCCTTTTCCATGGTCCCTGCTCCCTTTCCTCAAACCCTTCGTGTTGAGTTTTATTCCTAAATTTAATTGTGTGCTCTTACACAGAGCTAACTAGGTTATTTCTAGTGGGGATTAACTGAGATTAATTCTAAACATGCCAGTGTTTCTGCTTTTAAGAGGTCTAGAAGGTAGCTCCTGTTCTTTAACATGAAACAGACAAAACTATAGATGTTCTTTTGGGCCTGTTTTTTTTTTTTTTTTTTTTTTTGCCCAGAACTCATCACTTTCCTGTGCCAGAACCCTGAACCCACTGGGACCTGGAAGCCAACTACTTTTCTCTCACATATTCACAGTCCCTTGGCCCAAATCCTCATAAGTTAAACTCTGCTAAAAAATGTCACATCTTAGCAAATGATAGAATTGCTGGTACTGAGCAGAACTGGGCTCTCTTTGATGCAAACTGGGCTCTCTTAATGCAAACAAGCATTAAGCACAATTGAATATATTAACCCACAAGTGACTATGCCTGAAAAATGGGACAGATAATTGCAGGTGAATGACTTCACATTTGTGGGGTCCCTGAATCAGCACGACTGGGGTGCCAAGGGACTTGTTGAAAAAGGTGCCTCAAGTCTTGATTATTCAATCTGAAACTATTAGAGCAAGCTCTTCAGATGACTTTTCACACTAGCCTTGGAAACTTACTGGCCCTTGAATCGTCATAGCACTGCATTTCCCACCAACTACCTCATAGAAAACTCTTCTTACAAGAAGAGCTCCAGAGTGGTGTAGAATAAACTTTGAGTCTTTCCTAAAGAAGTAGAGATTCACAGAAGGGACAATGAGTAAGTGGGCAGGGTGATAAAGATGATGTTCCTATAGAAAGCTACTATCATCGCTGAGAGTGTATGTTATTCTCTTGATGTGTTGACAGATGAATGAAAGTTTGAGAATGAGTGATTAAAGACAAAAGTTTCAAGAGGATTTCAATATCAGCAGCTAGGTGACTTCAGGAAGGAGTGCTCAGAAGCTGACTTTTTCTCTGCATAATAGGAGACAAGGAAAGCCTTATACGGGTGGTAGAGGGGCCCTTTCCATGACCAAGTTTAAAGGTTTATTTAATTGAAATTACAGGTGGTTGTGACGTGGACATGGCATGCTAGGAACCACCTTCAGGTGTTCTGCAAGCAGATAGCTCTTAACCCCTGAGCCATCTCTCCAGCCTCTCCATTGCCAAGTTTAATTGCTAACATCTGAGTTTTTCATCAGCCTTCCTGACCTGGAGCATGAGTATGAAACATTTTGTGGTTTATGAGGAATGAATATCAGGAGATAGTGACAGTTTACAAAAGTTTCTGGTCTTAATCTCTGAGGTTTAAATGCACCTTTGACATATGCACATTAATTGTAAGTACACAATTTAACTTTTAAGAGATGAGCCAATAGTTGAGAATGTTTCAAAAGAGCTGTTTTGCTTGAAAGGCATATCATCTGATTGCAGAACAAGGCTGGCTAAGAACTAGGGAAGACTGTAGCCTTCTGTTCCAGAATTCTCATCACATGATAGAACAAATCAGTTGCCCAGGGATCTCCTGCCTCCAGCTGCCTGTCAGCTGTTTGTCTCTTTGTCCTTTTGGAACTTGACTAAAGCTGGAGGGCAATCTGTCACATCACTGATTTGCCGAACAATCTTTACTTCTAAGTAAAGCAATAGTATAACCTTTTCCTTGAACTTCTCTTTAACTTTATTGCATTTGTTGTTGTTGTTGGTGGTGGTGGTGGTGTGTGTGTGTGTGTTTGTGTGTGTGAAGAGATCCAAGGACAACCTTTAGGAGTCCATCTTTCCTTCTACCATGCAGAATTCAAGAACTCGATGCAGAACATGGGGTTTGACAGCAAGGGACTTAATCCACTGAGACATTTTGCTGGCTTTTCCTTGAAATTTTAAAATTCCCATCCCTCTCTCTTTAAACTAGAAAGGCTACAATAAAGAAAAAGAAAGACAGCCTTGTGCCCCCTAAATGTTTACTACTTGTCTCCACTGGCCAAGTCGATTCTACTTGTACCCCATCCCACTGTGATTCTTCTTTGAGGCTACTGAGTGGAACTATTAGAGCTAAGGAGAGAAAACTTGAAAGAGAATCTATTTCTCTCCAGAAATCATCTCTCACTGAAGGAACTTAGGTGAAGAGTAAGCATGAGGCTATGTCTTCAGTAATGACCCATTTTCTATTGGGAAATGGCTTCAATTTAACCCAAGAAGGTTTGCTGCGTGGGAACTTTAAGGCCTGGTATCAGTAACAGATTTCCTTCCTAGTATCTGCTCTCAAGCAACTTGGACAATTGAATCTCTAGGACTCTCTGTGAAACAGTAATGAATGCGTCACACACAAGAATGCATACAAATGTATGTATAATATATGATATATCCCATGCAATGAAATGCATGTCTTGGTTCCCTACCCACAATTTAATTCATTTTATGTTACTCTTTTGTTTTTTACTCATTTATAAATCAGTTTCTGTGACAGGATCTTACACCTGTGCAATCTGAAAATGAACTTGAAACTTCATCCTCTTGTCTCCATCTCCTGAATTCTGGAATTAAGATGTGCATGCAGCCTGTGCTCACTTTTATAAAGTTCTGTGGATAAAAATCCATGCATGCCAGGCAAGCATACTAGAACGGAGCTATATCACCAGCCCTCAAAACCTCAAATGTATGTGTTTGGATTTCATACCTGTTGTAAAGCCATTTCCTCAGAATTAAAATACTCCTTCTTTGAGGAAGGTGGGAAACTCATGAACCTTACTAGACACAGGAACTTCAGAGTCACTTGGTCTTCCCTAATGCTATAGAATAGGAATAGTTGCTGAGGGAATCTCTTGCAAGCTAAGCTGCTTGAAAGTTGAGCAGAGAGCTCCAAGCATGCAGATTTTATGATTCTTCACCCATGCTAGTATAGGAGCTTTTTCTTTGATGTGGTTGTCTTTGAGGCATTCATATTCCTGGAACACTGTAAGCTCACTGGTTCATTACCTAGATTGGAGTGGAATCATTTCTTGGGTCTTCTATTATACTCTATGTGGGATGAAGAGGTATTTGATCATGGTTCCCAAATAAATGTAATAGAATAGTCCCCAGGGTGAAATTCTTAGGAAGCTGAATCTTTGAAAGGGGATTAATTGTGTCATGAAGATAGAGTCTTAAGAATGAAATTACCCTCCTTGAAAGGAGACCCAGAAGTGATCTGCTAATTCTCCTACCAAGTAATCAAGTTGTGAAAAGATGTTATCTATAAACTAGAGGGAAGGGCCTAATTAGATATGGATATGCTAGTGTTTTAGTCTAGAACTTTTCAATTTCTAGAGCTATGTGAAATAATATTTATGAATTACTCAGCATATGGTATTTTGTTATAACAGCCAAATGCACCGAGTTATCAGATCATTATTACCCACATATTACTGGGTGGATCTCTCCTTTCCCACCTGCAGCACCTATTCCTTCAGTAACAGAAGATCTTAGATAGTGTTCCCTGTCAAATGGCAGGGAAGCAGAATTCCTTCTCATTGACCACCTACTAAGGTTCTTTGCTTCTCAGATTCCTTGGGAATCTCACACCACATCCACTTCTTCCCCTTCCTCTGCTTGCAGTTGCATATCCAGCCTAGTGAAAGGTAAGAGCCTAAAGTGGTGGCTTCAGAAACATCTGCAAGGCCCCAGTCAAATTCTTTTGGGTAGCACACACTGTGGGGCCATAAGACAGGCATCATGGCTGTAAGAATAGATTTTTCCACGTATAAAGTCTTAGTTTTAGTTATTAGAATACTTGTTAAATTATGCTATCAAAGGTTGGCAACAAAACAAAACAGGCGAATAGAAGCACAAATAGAAACCCGTGTTTATGTATCCATAACTGAAACTTTTATATTTGAACACGATTTATAATAATCATTAGGTGTGTGATGTAGCTTGTCTTCAGTCTACAAATAACTGAAAATGAAATCAGTTCTTGTTTAAAAGAGCATAGGATGGTCATTTTTAAGTTAAACAACATTTATTATCAATTCTCCTATTTTGAACTTCATAGTTCTACAGTTTTGGCTTATACTTTTAGTTTGTGCTGACACAGATCTACTATTTTAATTTTTTTGCCAATTTCTTTGCTTATTTGACTATATTCATATTCATGATTAAAAATCACTGTGGTTAAAAAATACTGGCCTATAATAAAAGAGAGGCAATGCTGTCTGGGCAAAAGTCCAGTTTTGGAATCAGAAAGAGCTAGGTTCAAGTTATAATTCTGTCACTATGGATCTACAAGAATTTAATACATCATTTTCTTGGGTAGAAATTGAGAAGGACTACTAAATGAAGAGCTGTATCTCAGGGTTAGGGTCAAAGGATCCTCATTTTCCAGGCTATGCTTTTCATTTTCTTCAGGTTTTCTTTAATAATATCCAGTATCTAGTTAATAGACCAAAGATTCCTGAATGTTTATGTTCCCAATTATGATGCTTAGTTACTGCATTTGGGGCAGTGGTCCCAGAACATCTCTGCTACTATGACCAGTAGCACTGGGATCTTCAGAGATGCTTTGAGGGGAAATCTGCCTAGTATCTGAGTGGTTAGTAAGGACCTGAAATGGAGGTTCTCAGAGATAAGTGCAGTGTATATATATGTGTGTGTGTGTGTGTGTGTGAATATATATATATATATCATTCCTTTCTGCCCTTACCTCATGCAGCTTATAGTGAATGAGCTCAAAGCCCTCAAACAGTAAGACTGTTTGGTCCTTCCCTGTATATTTCCAAGGTGGCCATAACTATAGACACACTGTGGCCAGAACACCATCCCTAGAGATGAAAATGGCTTGAGAAACTGGCCCTGGCCCTGAATATTCACTCAGGATCTTTGTTGGCTTAGGTCACTGGCTCCACTGTGACTCTTCCATTATGGCATTGATGGAGTACCTAAGCCTTGTCTTAGAACACAGTGTCTCCTAGGAAAGAGACACTTCCAGTGCCAACTTATTACTCAAATACTGTATTAGTTGCACAACTCTGAGCTCCCATTTTCTTCTCGACAAGCTGAAGTTAGTCACAGTAAACACTGGATTTTCAAGAGGACTAAATGAGCTCAGTGAGGGAGGTGTAGCTAGTGGACTTTTTCTTGGCTTGTCTAACCGTATCCTTGTGATGATTTTCTCTGAGTTCTTTTAAAGCTCCTGCCTTCTCCTCATTCATGTCACTGTTATTTAGTGCATTTGGAGTCTGTCCTCTGTGGCCCTTGAGAACTTCTGAGAAATTCAGCTTCCTTCCAGTATCTCAGGCCATTATCCACTAAATATGCATAGAAATTGCCCTCACTCCCTACAATCAAGTTTTATGGGTTTCATTGGTCCAACAACTTTGACTATAACCTTTGTTTCTCTTCTAGAATGTGCTCAGAGGACACACCTCCAATCTCCTCATTACCTATCTTTCTTTCTTTCCCAGGAATTTCCCTTTCTGATTACACATTCCTGAATTCTCTCTTTTTGCCAATACCCCACCCCCCACTCCCAATGAACATTTTACTACTGTGTACCTTTCAGTCTTTGACAGCCCCTAGTTTCCCATTACTTTGGACCAAACTGGTCATGCTTCTCTTCTTCTAGTGTAAAAATAAAGTTAGGACAACAAATTATTTTTATCTTTATCAATGTTCCCATTCATTCATCAAATATGTACTGGAGGATAAAGCTCAAATAGTCTATTTCTCCTGCACCTTCATATCCACTTACATGATTTCCTTTCCTTAGCTTAGTCACTCACCATGCCTATATTTTATCAAGTTGAAGAAAGTATCAACAATAAAGTGCACATTAGTACATTACCCATCTTGTAGAATGGAAATTAACTAGTAAAACGCTATCAACTGCAGTGTGTGTTCTGCTTCTGGAGATGTTAAAATATGAAAATATATGCGCTTTATGATATACAGAGTAATGATATTTTTTAAATCACTGCAAAGATTCTTCCTAATCTTTCCTTCTTTTAGATATTACATTTCTTGAAATAGACTGAGCTGTTCAGCTCCATCTACCTATGCCCCACATATCCCTTTATCCCTCTAAAATTTGGCCAAATGAAACTGCTCTTTTAAAATCACAAGACACTTTATAACTGCTGAATCTGAAGCCATGTTACAGGCCTCATATTTCAAGCCACAGCATAGGGTTCTGGCTCTCTATCTCTTCTTGGGCCTCTTCCCATCATTCAGAGACTGACTCAAGCCTTCTAGTTCTTCATCACACTTTAGTTCATAAATCTTGGTTTGCAGACTTTCTGATCTTCTCCTATCAACCACATACTTATCTTGTACACCTGCTATTCACACTGCCTATGTGGATTTCTTCTTCTGTTTGAAGGCCCCTGTGCCAGGCTTTGGTTTCTAGCACATTATTTTTATTCAACAGCTCCTTTGAAAACCATCTGCTAGTACCTATAGCACTAAATTGAGCCATGAATTCTCAGCTATTATCTTCACTAACTTTCTTTTGACATTTGGCTATGCAGATTCTCACTCATAAAGATGTGGCTTTTGTTTTTTTCATGTCATACAGGATATATTCTTTCCTGGGTTCTGCTGTTACCCTGGTTGTTTCTCCATAGATTCTGTCATCCTGGGGCTCAGTGGCTGAAGCTCACTCTCTCACTGATTTTGTCTGCCATATTGTACAGCAGAACATCTGCTTCTCATTTAGTGACTTCCTAGTCTCATCTCCTTAGACCTCAGACTCATATGTTTGATCACCTGTCTATATCAGGATGACCTAACCTGTATTTCACAAATGCTATGTTCAAGGATAAATGTCTGGTGTCACAAAGCCTATTTACTTCAAGCTTTCCATTGCATAATCTAACAACTCTCTCCCTCTGTCCTTCATGCCCCAAAGCAGGAAGTCATCCTTGATTTTTCTCAAACTGTCCTTATTACAAACTCTCTAAATTAAAACAAAATACACTAGACAGAGAACCCAATGGTGTCTTTTCACTTGAAAGTTCATCATGCTTGGGTTCTCACAGACATTATCCATTACCAGAGAGCATTACCTTTTCTTCCAGGAACACAGTGTCCTATCATCAGCTTACTCTCTTTTGTTTTTTTTTGAGATAGTGTGTTGCTGCTGTATCTCTGACTGTCCTGGTACTCACTCTGTAGACCAGGCTAACCTCTCACTCACAGAGATCCACCTGCCTGTGCCTCCCAATTACTGGGATTAAAGGCATGCACCACCACTGCCAGGCTAATCAGTTTACTCTTGATAGAACATCTGGAAGAATCTCCTTGGAATACAAGTATGGTTACAGCATGACACTGTAAATACTAAAACGACTTCTCATTTCATTTATAACAGTCCCAGGGTCTGTTCCCATTATTCAGGTTTGTTCTCCTACGTCTCATTCAGTCTCTGCTGTGTAACACTTTCCTCTGAGATTGAAACAGTCCATTCTGCAGAGAAGCTCCTTAAACAAAATGACATACAACTCAAAATAGCTTCAGGAAGTCCTTGAAACTGACTAGATTCACTGGGTCCTTCCCCACCACAGTAAGCAATACAACCTTAAAGAAAATTCAGACAAGCAAAGTTGCAAAGAAGACTGAGACCAGATCAACTGTCTGGAAGAAGCATAAAAGCAGTAACCTGACAGGCTGCCTGGAAGAGATTTAGATCAACTGAGGCACGTGGAATGGACACTCTCAAATATGTTGAGCTGCCTACAGGCTGGGAAGTGTGATCCAGGTTCCCAGCATTGTATGATGTCACCCATGCTGGGCTGGGCTTTGGTGATGCAGCTGTCTTTGAGTCATTTCTGCTCCTGTAAGTAAGCCCAGTAAAGCTTGGTGCACCAAGTTGGACTTTGGTGGTATTTGGAGTTTGCTCTGTCATAGGTTTCTTATCTGGGGTAAGCAGATCTGTGTGGAATATCTGATATATCTCCCTAGAAAAAGTTTTATCATACAACAATAACTGACACCTGAACAAGGTTCAGTTATTTTGACAAGAATATGTCAAAAACAATTCTGTTTGCTGCAACAGCGCATGCCACTGAGCCTGAGATACTTAAGGGGGAATCCTCTGTGGAGAAAATTTTGACACGGTTTTCTGCTCTTCTGTGTTGTGTATTTATGTGGCTTTGTGCTATGGTAGCAGTTGCATGGTTCTTGCTATGGATAGTAAGACATTCAACTAAGTCTGAGCCATCAGGATTAATAGCACCTGCGGGAGGAATCCTAGGATGGTGTGGGGATATGATGTGAGGAAGCATGTCTGCTTGATGAGTGGAGTTCACAACATGAGCATGGAAACACTCTGAAAACAGTTAAAGGTTTAGAGAAAATTTTTCAGTCTTTGAGGTTAGTGCACAAGGGTCAAGATTGTTGACGAACAACAGCTAGAATTGCATCTGAGGCTGAGATGGTGACCAAACAGAAGCTTGTTTGCATAAAGTAGGAACTTGTTTCTCTAAAGGAGCGATTGCAACAAGACAGGGAGATGCAGTTAGCACCCTGCTTTGTTAGCTTCTGATTTGGCAAGTAAATTAGGTAAAACACAGGATAAGATGGAAGTTTTGGTATGCCACTTCATAAGGATTGGGGACTAGAAGGAAAAAAAAAAAAAAGAGTGCAATTTAGATCCATGCTCAAAAGTCCTTCTTGAAAATCAAAAATTTGGATGCAGAGAGTGAGAAGGAGAACATGGAAAAAGAAATAGAAGATACCTTGCAGGTCAGACCTTCAATCGAAAAAGGGAAAATCTGTAATGCAGTGCGCAAATGGAGACATTAACAATGGTCCAGTACAAGACATTAGAATGACAAGGAAATACTCAGCACCTGAACTTCTGGAATTAGGGAAGACTTTTAAATAAACAATGAAAGAACCTCTCACAGCATGGCTTGTAGGGCTGTGGGACACAGGAGTGGATGGGATAAGTATGTCAGCTGTGGAGGCAGGAAAACAGTTATGTACCTTCTACCTTTCCTTAAGGCAGAGGCTTCACAACCTGAAACAGTAGGAGGGAAATCAGAACCATTAGGAACACTTGGTTATCTCCATCTAAAAGTCCTATAAATGTCTGGGAATGGGGGAAGAGGTAAACACTCTATTGAGGGAACTAGGAATAAGGAAAGCTATGTTTGAATACCAGTTAACTGGAACAGCTAGAGCTATGTTCACAGAGAAGTTAAATAAAAGGTGAATCCAGCAGGTACCTCAAGGCTAGAATGGAGCTTTGTTGAGCTCTTTAATGGGGCAGAGTCTTTCTAAATTTGGAAAGGCTTTGGCAAGTCTCAGTGACTTAGACCAGCATGTAAATTGTGTCCATAAAGTACAAAAACAAGCTAGAGGAGATAAAGAAATGGTAAAACAGGGGAAGAGGTCTATCTGGGTTACTAAGAGACAAATGTGGCAAGATTTGTGTCAAGCTGGAGTCCTTAAGGTATAACAAAAAATTGATAGTGAGCCATTCTAGAAGTTCATTTTTATCTCTGTTTAAAATAATTGTTTTGTGCACTGGTGGGTGAGGGACTGCATGGGCTTTGGCATTTTGTATTGTTTGCAGGTGTTGGATTTATGTGGGGAATGTTTGATTGCTCCTGATCTGCACATGCCATCAATAGATCACTTGAGGAGTTCTGAATCAATATAAACACCTGAGCTCAGACACTCAGGGCTCCACTGTCCAGTATGATGCTTGCCATGACAGTAGTTCCCTCTGCTGAGGTCTGGCAGAGTTTGCATCTATGAAAAATGCCTCCCTGTCATCCTTGGTGAGTGGCCACAGGGACATACTATTACAGTAAGCCAAATTGTGAGTCAAGGAGCTTCTGAAATGCTTTAAAGCCTGAGGAACAGTTCATAGAAGACAAAACAATACAGGTAAAGATCCTGTTGATCCTGTTCTAGGATTGGGTAATTATACCCCCCAGAGTAAGGAGGGTACACACCTCTACAGCAAAGGGTTATCCTAAAGGTGGAAACGATTAGCCAATCAGGACCAGCCAATTATGGTGGATGGAGAGGCAACAGCTGTAGCTACAGTGTTAAATCAGGACCTCTCTGACCCAGGGAGAGAGCTGATGTGATAGGGAAAGTAAGATTACCTTAACAGCAGGTGTGAGCTGATTAAGTCAAGTCCACCAAATTCATTAGGAGTAGAGAAAGGTAGGGAGGTTCTGTGGAAGAGCTCCAGGGTATGTATACTTCATGGCTCAGAGAGGATGACTGAAGCTTAGAGGGAACTAATAAAGTTAATGCCTCCTATTCATGCTTTGTACCCACCCTTGATCTGTGGAGGAAGAAATTGATACAAAGAGATGGAAACTTACAAGTGTTATACTAAACCTTGCTTATGTGCTTCTTTGTTAGGAACTTCTGGGGATCACCTGGCATTTGCTGAGAAGAAACAACAGACTTTCAGAGTGCATCAATGATGTTATCTTTCTAATGTCACTGTTTGTTATGGGATATCAGTTTAGGATGTTGCCTGTCCTGCCAATCCCCAGGAAAAGGTTTTGTTGTATAGATGACGTAATGGCTACCTTCTGAGTATTTTTCAAATTCAGAAAGCCATTGGATGGACAACCAGATGTAATACATCCACATACTTTACAACCCTACTGGGGCCGGGCTGATTTAAAAGGAAAAAAATTCCAATTTGTGGCCTACATAGGTGATAAGGGACACTCCCAGAGGCCATAATTGAATGAAAACCTCAGTGCCAAGGGTGGAATACCTCCTGCGTGTTGTTGGTCAGGGAGACTACTGAGGTCCTACAAACCATAGAGGCTTTTGCTATTGGTGTTGGTTGTATGGCGAAACTAGACAATGGGATTGTATTGCTGAAGATACTCTATGTACATGCTATGACTATAGGACATGGATAAATTAAATTGAGACTGAACTGGAAACTCCCACCCTGCTGGCTGGCATTGATAGTGCCAGAAGGAACCATGTGGGATGTTGGTAGAAAAGCAACATCCCCGCACGGCTATGGACTCTACATATGAAAATACTGGCATACCAGGTAGGATGTGTCTTCTTGTGTAACAGTGGTTCAGCTATCATGGATAAGACCAACACTGAAAGCCTACTGTACAAGAGGGAGTTCATATGTAGTACTGTAAGCCAGGACAAAAATCTGTGGCTGGGGAGGACACAGGTCCCAATGAAGAAGCAATTTCTATTGTTTTTCTATATGGATGTGATGTTCCTGTCAAACATGTGTTTACAATCAGAGATCACAATTGTTTCCAGGCTAGACTCATACACATTGGTGAAGCTCCAGAGAACAAGTGACTGTTACCATGGTATAATGGCCTGTTTCTAAGCCATAAGAAGACATCACCTTCTACATCTGTAGAACATCTGACTAGACCCAGGGGTCATTGAGGAAGAGGGAATTGAAAGATTGTAAGGGGTGTGGTGTTGTGTAGCAGTTTCCATCCAGGTTGAAGCATTTCATTTTGCAAGAATGCTCCTTAAATCAGAAGGTAAAGAACTCAAATAGTTTCAGGAAGTCCCTGAAACTGACCAGATTCATTGGGACCCTCTCTACCAGTGTAAGCAATAAAACCTGTAAAGATAACTCAAACAATCCAAAGTGCATAGAGGCCTCTGAGATGAGACCAGCTGTCTGAAAGAAATAGAAATCAGCCAACTTGCCTGGAAGAAGTTTAAATCAACTGAGTCATTGCTGCTCCTGTGATCCTTGTAATTCCTTAAGCAACCACTCAAGCATACTTCCATATATAACCCCAATAAAACTCATTGCTTCATCAGGTTGAACTTTGATGGGATTCTCACTTTTATCTGTCATGGGATTCATATCTGGGCTGAGTAGCCATGAGTTGCATCTCCCCAGGAAAGGTTTTTGCACACACACTCCCTCTACTCAGTCATCTCAGAGTCTCAGCACTTTCAGGGATGCTGAGAATCTGCCACTACAAGGTCTTTCCCTATATGCCCCTACAACATAGAATATTCTTTAACTGGGTGTTCTCATGGTCCACCTTTTCTTTTCTTTTCAACTATGTACTATATTTTCAGGCACCATTTTGTGATATCCCATGTCTACTCTATGTCAAACAATCCTCACTTTCTTCATTGCTTCGTGACTTTTTGTCATGTATGTTTTTCATCTAATCAACAGCATGTTTGTTAATATAGAATTATCATCAACGTGTAGACTTTAAACTGCAAAAGGCAATGACTTTGTGTGACTTAGTTATTTAGTCAAATCACTCAAAAGGGTGCTCAGAACATAACCAATATTAAATGAATATTTCCTAGAAAGTTAAATAAATCAATTTTATTTTCCTGCATAGTCATTTTTTCTTGAGCAAGATCTTATCTACCACCTTGTCATATATTCTAAATTAACATTTCCAATCTAGTCTTTAGACAAAGACCTGAGAATATCACAAACATGATCTTACTTTGTTTATACTAACTAAAATCAGAACAATTTTCTTCCCAATGTACTCTTCATCTTTAATTCCACCATCTTTAATTTAATATGTGGTAGTCTCACCACATATTACCGTTGCCTTGAGCATCAGAGAAAGTCATTATTAAGACAAGCAGATGCTAATACACATCAAGAGTTATTGAGGAGTAGTGAAAATTTCAAGAGTAAAATCCAAGATGGAAACTTGCACCTGTCTGTCTTTATTACTCTGCAGCTATGTAACTTTGTAGACTTGGTCAAGATCACACAATAACTTATGACACTTTTTTCCTAATTTCACTCTGAAAAACATGGCCCATTGATCAAGGCTGAGCCAAGTCACACATTCCGTGAAATCTGAATCTCTAAAGAAAATGCACAGAATGGACCCAAAGAATGAAGGGTTGGAACAATGAAGATGTCAGCATCTGATCATGTTTTGTATATGTCACTAGTATAAATCTACTTTAATTGTAGCCATTGGTTACAATCAGGAATCCTAGCATCGGGATTAACTTTATATGTGCATTTTCCAGAGACATGGGTATGTAATTCTAGAAGTTTCCATGTGAATGGAAGAAGACCTTAGGCAGAAGGACTGAGTAAGTAAGATTGTTTTCCCTGGTGTGAATGGCTTACATCAGTCCAAACAATTAATGGCCCAAATAAAACAAAATAGTAATCTGTTCCAAACAAGAATAACTCCAACTGTATGATTACTTCACCTAGAAAAATGGTCATTTTTTTTGCTTTTTGCTCAAACTGAAACATCTTCTATTCTTGACACTGAGGCCTTGGACAAGAAATTAAATTATCAGTGACTCTTAGTCTCAGGCCTTTAATCTTAGACTAGGATAAAACTATTGGCTCTCCCAGGTTTCCTTCTGGCTTACTGCAGCTTTTGGAACCTCTCAACTTTCAGAATTGCATGAGACAACTCCATATAAAATCTATCTGCTTATCTCTTTGGGTCTACTTCTCTGGAAAACCCTGATGAATTCACATAATCTCAGTTGTGAAGTGTTTAGAAATAGGAAGCTTGTGAAGTTTATCACCATAGCCTCAAGGTCTGGTACAATATTTGAAAACACTTCAGTGCATCCTCGTCCTAGTGTAAGCAATAGCTAAGCTTATAGTCTTCTGGGTTTATTGCCTTGATTCAAAGATTGGCCCTGCTATTTTTAGGCTGTGTGATTTTTTTTTAAAGATAATTTACTTAGCAGTCCTGTGTCTTTGGTTCTTCTTCTGAAAAATGGACAAATAATCCTTGCTTCATAGACCTATTGTAAACAATACAGGGATAAATACTTCTTAAGACACAGAAGAGTATTGAGCTCATAGAACATCTCAATAGCATCAACTATAGTAATAGGATAAGATCTATGCTACTGTAGTGGGATGGTACATCATTGCATGTCTGTCCTTTATTCCTGCCTGGGAGGACCTTAGTTGATGACCTATACTGTGCTTTGGATACTGCAGTACCTTCAAGAGGACTTATATATTAGCTCATGGAATCAATAAATACAAATGAATGAGTGAGTGACTTCCTTAAATCTCCCTTTTGTTTGGACAATGAAACTTGGCACATTTTGTCATCGCTGCAATAATTAAGAAAATTTGCTTAGAGTGCTTATAGAGTATAGCTACTCAGAGACATTTAACTGTCACTGTAACCTTTTAAAACACTTTTTAAGTGTAACAGTTTTGTCTCTTGATTATTGGTTTTTATTTAAATCCTTGATCATCATCCGGTAAAAATGGTCACTTCTTGCAATCATCTTTTTAAAAGCAGATGTAGTAATTATAAACAATAAAAGTAAAGATTCTGTCCAAAATGTATTCCTCATTGGAAAAGAGTTAGCATAGGGCTATGACTTAAAACTTGAAAACTGAAGTCCAGTATTCATCAGAGTGGCTTCCTCAGGCAGTTAGTGGGAGCAGATGTAGAGGCTCACAGCCAAGCATTGGGCAGAACTTGGGGAAACCCTGAGGAAGAGGGGGAGGAAGGATTGTGGGGACCAGAGGTGTGGAGGATACCAGGAGACTACTTCCCACTGAGTCAAATGGCCAGGAACCTTAGGGGCTCACAGAAACTGCATGGGTCTGTGCATATATCTTAAGGTTGTTTGGCTTGGTGTTCTTGTAGAAGTCCTAAAAGTTGGATGGTGTAGGGGAATCTCTAACCCTTTTACCTGCCCTTGGGACCCTTTTCCTCCTGTTGGGTTGCGTCATCCAGCCTTGCTGTAGGGGCTCATGTCCGCCCTTGTTTCTTCTTGTTCCCTATTCAATTGGTAACCCTGAGAGGCCTGCTCTTTTTTTGAGGGGAAAAGGTGATGGAACTGGGGGGAGAATGGCAGGGGAGTCTGAGAGGAGTGGAGGGAGGGAGGATGGGGTCTAGATGTATTATATAAGAGAAGAAAAAATAAATTTAAAAAAGTTAAAAACAGAAAAGTTTTTATACATTTTTAAGACTTAATTTTACAAAGAATTTTCTTCTTCAGTTATAAGGTTTCCAATCCAGGACCTCACCCAAGATCTCAAGAAACAATTATGAAATTTTACTTTTCCTCACCAATATCAAAGTATACTTAATTTCATTTTATGGAGAACTGGATCAAAAGTTTAGTTTTTAGATTTACTTTTTAGATTACTAAAAGTAGAATACCATGAATTAAAAAAAAAAAAAAAAAAAAAAAAAAAAAAAAAAAAAAAAAAAAAAAAAAAAAAAAACAAGGTCTCATATATCTGAACAGAGAGGCAACTTAGAAACATAAAATACAGATGAACTAAATACTGTTAAGGGGAATGTTAAGTCCTCTACAAGTGTTCTCATGCTGCAGAACAGAACCCATCCAGCGAGAACAAGATCCTTCTTGGAAAAGACATTCAGCTTTCCAGTTATTTTAGTTGCTTTCCAAACGCTTATCTCTTTTAGCTTGCCCACGCTGGATAGAAAATAGATTTGGGCATGAGAAGTTTAAGTGATGAGCAGACAGCAGCATGGGTCAGCTGCCATGTGCATCACAGGACTCCTGCACTGAGATGCCTCTCTGTGTTCTCAACACAAATGCCAGAGGGCTCATGTGCTCTTCTGTAGGCAGCTGGCAGGGCTTTTCTTGGCTTCACTTGAGTTCTGTCAGTTGACTCATCTAGGCTTTCAAAGGCCAAATCAATGGGACACTTCAATGTTCCTGTGATCTGTCATCAGAGTAAACAAAGCACACCTCTAAGTTTTCTGTAGCATTTCAAAGCAACATAGGGGAAAGAGATTTGCCTGAGCCCTGCCAGGTCCGCCCTGGTCACCTGGCAGTCCCATTCTCGACCCAAATCCTCAAGGAATGAGGATAATGTCAACAGTGACCTGGTTCCCTCATGATTCTCACTGTGCTTTATTGTTCCAAATGAAGAAAAGTGACCCATTTTTATTACACTTGAAAAGACTATGAGAAATTGAAAATGTGACATACAACAGAACAGTATTTTTCTAGTATACAAAGCAATGTGCTAAGGTGTTCAAGCATCTATGTTAGGCATTCTTTGTTTTTGTCTGCTCAATATACATATATTCAGAAGGAAAACTCCAGAAGCATACATTTCTTTACTATATGTGTGTGTGTGTGTGTGTGTGTGTGTGTGTGTGTGTATGTGACTTTATTTTATGCCATGGTAGAGCACTTCAATGCAAAACTAGGCCTCTATTCCCAATGTATCCATGGTTCTCAAAGGACAATGGTACAAATGCAAAATATTTCAATTTTGCAAGGTGTTATGACCTTGATGTCTGGATTTCTCAAGCTTATGCATTGTCTTTCTGTGTGATCTCCATGAAACAGTATAGTATTCTTCATATGATATTTCTTGATGGTATTTACACTTCATAGTACCAAATCTTACTTTTAGGACACTATCTAGGGAGTTTTTGATTTTTATATTTTGAATTATTCTTTATCAAAATTTTCAAGTGTTTATCATTTTGGAGATGGTTTTCTTCTCCAACAACTCCACTCTTCCTCATGATCCACTGAAAGATATTAGACATATTTTGAAAGCAAGAATTTACCAAATCAGAAGAGTTAACATACACTGATTATTAAAAAGGGACTGGAAACAAGAGAGACTGGAGAAGTGACTCAGTAGTTAAGAGAGCTTGATGCTCTTGCATAGACCTTAATTTGATTACTAGCCTCCACATGTTGGCTCACAAACATCTGTAACTCCAGTGCCAGATCTGTCACCCTCTTCTGACTTCTGCAGGCACCAGGCAAGCACAGGGTACACATGCACATATGTGGACATACAAAATGAAAAAAAAACAAGACGAAATGAAAACAGATAAAATCGTGTAGCCATTGATGTGAGCTTTGATTTAATTAATTATTCTAGTGGATTCATGAAAGAGGACAGTTTATTCTTTGCTAATTCAATCTCCTGTCCCTAGAGGGTTTCAACCTCCACACAATCTAATCTTAAGCCTAGGACTGGAAGGCTTCAGCATTCACACAATCTAATCTTCAAGCATAAACCTTGAATGTTTCAATGTCTGAGACTTAATTGCTGACTGACTCACTCTGACTAGCTCCTTCTGAACTCAGAGCTGTCCTGAACTCAACTGATTCTTCTGGTTAACTGATTCAACTCACTCTCTGTTCTGGCTCAAATTCTTTTCCAAACTGAAAAGTCAAACTGAGCCAGCTGACTGTTTCTAACTGAGCTCTTCTGCCTCTGGCTGATTCTGGTTGACTCCTGCAACTTTTCTAACTGAACTGCTCTGCTAGACTTTAAACTGATTCTCACTGTTAGCTGACTCTTTCTCCCAAACTCATTTTCTACTGAACTGTCTCTGTGTCTCTATTGACTGATTCTCTAGCTGATTGATTCCTTTTACATCCCATGAGCTAGAATTGAAGGCATGTGCCACCATTGTTTTCTTAGTTGGGTTACTCAAAGGCATGTATGGGATTAAAGACATGTACTAAGTTGTTTTAATCACATAAATCCCTTTCACTAGCATTAGCAAAGAGGACAATCCTGTCTGACTAACATTCTTTCCACATTCCATCTGGATCACATAGGCCCTGAATGTGATCCCTTCCTAGCTAGAGCAGTCATCCTGTTGGATTAAAGGATTATACATTCCTCTTCAAAACTTCTTCTTTTAATCATAGAATATATATATATATATATATATATATATATATATATATATATATATATATTTTTTTTTTTTCCTGGATTAGACAATTCAAATTTACATTCTTTTTCTTTACATTCACCCAGACAGCTGGAAATGAAGTTTGATGTGTCTCTGATTCTTGTGTTTCATCTGACTGACTTTTTACCATTTACTGTCATTTGCAACTATTCTAAAATTTAGGGGGTGTGTGCCCTCTAGCTTAAACAAATAGACAAACAAACACAGAATAATAAATATATAATCTCATCAATTCCAAAATCTGAGCTTTTGTGAATAAATCTTGTATTAAGATGTAAAATAAGATATGTATTAGCAGGGATTAGTTTTCATTCCAAGAAAATTTGAGTTATCACTGCTATCTGTGGTTATGTTTATCAAGGGATAGATAGTTTACCCTTTCATTTTCCACATATTTGCAGGAACTATTGAGGTTCCCAATCAGTTAACTTTTTCATTCGCTTGGTTTAGTGTAGTTCATAGACACAGCAGAGCCCAGAATCCTAGATTTTATTAACTGTTCCGGTGTCAGCATGTTTGTTTGGAAAAAGATTTTTCAAAAATTGATGATGTTGGACTGGAGAGTTGTCTCCGTGGTTAAGAGCTCTTGCTGCTTTTGCAAAGGACCTAGATTCAATTCCAAGCACCCCCCTGGCAATTATCAATCATTTACAGTGCTAGTTCTGGGGCATCCAATATCCTCTACTGGCCTTCACATGCACCAGGCATGCAAAAAGTTCACAAACATGCAGACAAAATATTCATAAACATAATAGGAAAAATAAAAATCAAAGTTTGGTTCGGGTTAAGTGTGTGTGTGTGTGTGTGTGTGTGTGTGTGTGTGTGTGTATGTGTGTGAATGTGGGTTTGTGCATATGAGTGTAGTTATCTCAGAGGCCAGAAGAGGACATTAGAGTTACAGGTGTTATCAGCATCTGACTTGGTTACCAGAATCTGAGCTCCATTTCTCTGCAAAAGCATGATGTGCTCTTAACTGCTTAGTTCTGTCTCCAGCCTATTTAAATGACCAAGCTAGTAAAAGAAGTAATCTTCCTTTTCCAGTAGGAAAGTTGTTTTTCCATATCTGTTCCTTTCCTTCCCACCCCAACAACTGGGAGAACTATAAATATAAATTTGTGTGATCTTATTTAATATTCCATGAGAAACAAACTTCCCTGAAAAGTGGAGGTTTGCATTCCACATTTTCTCTAATGTGTGTCAAGATCAAATGCAGGGGTTCCAGGACCTAAGAAAGTAAGAAGAAGATGGAATTCGGCCAGGGTGAGGATTGAATTGAATTTTTCCACTGCCCAGTTGGTCTTGTGGGCTCTCAGGTGAGAAGGAGCCTTCAGAATTGTTTCAGAGTGCAGCTCTCCTTACTTAGTCTTGACCAATAATTGGGTATGGATTTTCCCAGATACAGAGTAGACAAGATGGATCTCAACAGCTGAGGATAAAGGAGCAAAATTGACTGCTGTCTCCTAAGAAGTGTCTATAACCCTCCAATGATTCTATTGCATTCTGTATATATTCTGTATATGTCTGTATATATTTTTGTACACACGCATATGTATATACACACACATGGCTGCATAGATGCATATTCACAAATGTATAATGTAAGTTTCTTCTCATATAAATTTGAACTGTTCTATAATATAAATGAACTCTAGAACAAAAGAGGTAGTAAAATGATCAAATATCTAATGGATTTGCTTAACTATTCCTTGAAACATTCACCCACAGTACCCTCATCAATAGTTATTACTGATACTAAGCACTGTAGAATTCTTTTCTGCTTTTCCCCAGGTATGGAATAATTCATCAGACGTTCATGGCAATGACAGATATGGTTGAAATGAAGTTGTAGGAAGAAGAATAGCTTTATTTTAACAAGAATGCTAATAATTCCTCAGTCACAGGAATTCTATTCTGGAATGTGAATTGATCTATCCTTGACTTATCTTTGCATTTCCAATCTTGTTCCAGGACCTTAGACCTTTCTTCTGTCTTGTCTTACATATTAGCCTTGCGATGAGTCACATTGCACAGTGTAATCATCTCTCTAACTTTTATTCTGGAAGCATGGACTTGCCTCAGCAGATGACAATGGGCAATTCAGTCCTATTCCACCCCTGACAGACAATTTAATTTGCTTTGCCAAAACCCTTTTGTTTTACCTCTAACTCTTCCTAGATTACCTCTTCAGCAATAATTATATCTTCATGATGCTCAGACACACTTTGTTCCTATCACAAAGACCATGTTATAATATGTAGGCTAGGGAGATTCTTTTTGTCCTGTTGGAGGTCAGGTTCCTTCATTGGAACTGTAGACAGCATTTATAACTAGTAGAATGCCATCACTGACAAACAGAAACACAATAATAGAAGGAGACAAACAATATCTTCAAAGTATAATTTGCAAAGCACCAGAATTTGTTTTGATACAATAATAGTTTTAATAATGGTAAGTAAGCCTCAAATGAATTAGCTTTACATAATATTGAGAAGCTTAGACTTCTGGTGTGATTTTTGTGGTGTGTGTGTGTACACACACCGAATATGTATGCATGCATGTGAAGTGTATGTCTTCCCCAGTAGAAAAAGATTAGAGTTGGAAGCCTAACCCAGAGAACTTTGACCCTCCTTTGGTCTCTGCTGGAAGCATGTCTTGGATACATAATTTTACCAATCTATACTTTAGGACCCTAAGAAAGGCAGTAAGAGCCAAAACTAGGTTACTGTGAAGGTGGTATGAATTTGTAGTTAAATGGTCAGAGCATGAACTCGCAGATAGTAAATAATAAAATTATTAGCAGATTTCAATAAAATATTCTACCAGGAATTTTAATTTTTAACAATAATTTTGAGGATCTGATATAGTTTATATCTGTCCAAATTTCTTACTTCTGAAGATCTCATAGACACTGTGGATTAAAATAAACACTGAAAGAAACCAGTGTTTCTTCAATATCAAGAATGTTTGAGTCACATGTCCCTCATAACAGAACATTCTCAGCAAACATCCCTGCAGATAAGGAATGGGGAAAACAAGATAAAGAGCTTTCCTGAGATCATGTGGCTTCTAACAATCAGATTCATAAATCTGTCTCTGACTATAAAACTCTGTTATCAAGTGGCCTTTGATACAAAAAGGCTGAATAAAGAAATGTTTACAGGCCTGTCATTTCTTGTGGTCTTTCCTCTTTTATGTTTATTTTCCAAAACTTCCATTGAGTTCAAACTTTAGTAAAAATTCAGATTAATTTTTTTTCTTAAGAGTTGCATTTTAGGAACTACAGGTTTTCACGTAACCAAATCTCAAAATAAGGATATTTTCATTACTTCAGACCTGGCAATCCTCGAGCATTCAGGCTTTTGCCTATATTTGTATTTCTTCTTTTGTTAGTTTTGATTACATTTCACTAATTAACTCTGTGTGTTGAGGGGAAGATATACATTCCACGGTGTGTGTGTGGAGGTCAGAGAGCAATTTTACAGACTTAGTTCTTTCCTTCCATAATGTGGGTCCCAGAGATTATCAGGCTTGGTGGCAGTAGCCCTTACCTACTGAGCCTCCCCACTGGCCCCTAAATTTTTACTTCTTATAAACAGAATGATATGCTTTTGGTTTGGCCCCTTTAATTTAAAATTTAATACTTAAGATCTAACTAGGTGGTTACATATATGTAATTGTCTTGGTTTTATCACGTAGGACTGGGAGAGCCCAGTTTGTTTGTGTGGTTATCTTTGGTTGGAAGTAGGATCTGTTTCAGGCTGGGGCTGTGAAGCATGACCTCAGGTGCCATTCTTCAGATCCCAATCACCTGGTTTATGAGACAGGGTTTCTAACTATCATCAAATCATTCTTCCAGTATGATTTGCTGGCTTACCAGAAAGCCTAGGGTTTCTATCTATTGTGCCTTCTCTGTGCTGAGGTTACCTGCCAAGTACATCTGGCCTTTTCTATGGGATCTATGTCCTGAATTTAGATCCTCACATTAACTCTTCAACAATTATTTCTTGAAATTCTCTTAGTGATTGAGATAATTCTATCTCCTTGGAGATTTCTCATATTCAATGTATATTTATATTAATTATATTTTGAACTGTGTGGGAGAAGACATGGGATGTTTTTGAGCTATGCATGTGGTTAGTGCTTCGGTATAATGATCACTTAACTAGGAGATGTGGACATACTTGGAGCTTTCAAGTTCCCAGACTTGGAAGTGGTGCAATGGTTCTTAATTGGTGAATGGATTGCAGAGAATTCTGAAGCTCAAATCTCTTCCACAGTATCTGTTGACTGTCTATCCCATGTAGAAGAATCCTTAAGAAGAAGCTGAAGCTTTCCTAGAAGGTTCAATTTTATTATTACAGATTTCTGGACACTATAGAAAGTTCTCATCTTCACTAGGAAACCTACATTTGTCCAATCTGGATTCATATATCACAGTTTTATGGACTTCCTATAAGGTGCATCTGTTTTTGATTTTTTGTTTTTTGTTTTTGTCACAACTATCTCCCTGCTATTTCAAGGCAGGTGTTATGCCTTCTACAGTCTCTGAGATCAGAACATCAGGGTTTCTTCAGTTGTCATTGGAAGTGGTTTCTTGCCCACTGTTTAGTCTCATTTTTGTCTGAACAGACCTCAGAGTCCAGCTTCTCATTTAATTGTTTGATCAGAAGCAAACACACTCCTTTGCTGGTCGCATGCACAGCACTTGGCGAAGCACGACAATCTCCTGTCTCATTCTGGCTGCCGTGTTTCCATTAATACAGCTGAAATTGAATATTTTGGTCTACATACCTCCAAATTGACTTAAATTGAATTTCAAATGACTGCAGTGTAATCCAGGCATATACTTTTAGTGAAAATTATCTAGCAGCAATGCTCTAGAAAATTGTAAAGAGGATGGTCTTATGATACAAAGGGAAGAGCAATTGTGCAGTAAAATGCTACTTAATTGAATAATCAACCTAGAAGTTTTATCCCTACAAATAGTAGATTGCCTAGGATGCTTGTCTTATGGGACTTTCTTCACAAAGGAAAACTGCCATTTCTACCCCTTCAGGATGTAGACGTTAGAAACTTAACATCTAAGTTATATTTGACTATAATTAATTTAACCGTAAGTAGTCATGTACAGACATTAGTTACTGTATTAGGCAGTGCAGTTAAATGATGAAACCGAAAAGATGGGAAGGTGCAAAGAGGGGCAGAGAAGAGTGCTTCGCTTTGCATTATTTGCATAAGAGCCTTTCAATTTCCTAATGGAGAGAGAAATAGGGTAAGCAGAAAGAGTATTTCTGTAGGTCTCACTGTGTGCAGGACACTGAGCTACATACTGCATATGTGTTGTTTCTTTATACCCCACAGCAACCTTGAGGAGTTGTTCTCAATCAACAGATAATGAAATTATCAAAAGAGTTTTAATAGTTACAATGCCAATAACAATATTACATTTTTTACTACCACTGAGTATTGTCTAACAGAGGTGCTAAAGTTTTTACCCACTTATATCATTTATTTTTCACACGTGTATTGTATTGAACTAAGTAAGCACTGTCACCAGTTCTTCATGTGGATAAGTGCGTACAAAGTGTCTAATGGTATTAAGTGTGGGGTCTTTGATCATATCCTAGATTTTTTTTATAATGCTAGTGGCATTTTAAACTGAGCATGGTTGCACAAAAATATAAGCTAAGCACCTGAGAGGATGAAGTAAGAGGATCAGATGTTCAAGGTCACCTTGGGTTATGCAAGAGATATTGTCCAAAACAAAGTTATAAGCCAGCAAGCAAACGAATAAGCAAATAGATGACATTTCATCCATGCCTGTACGTATATAATTTATTATAAATAAAAAAATGAGTTCACTATGATTTTATCTATGATACATATAATAGTATCAGTCTTAATGTTAGATGTGTGCACACAGCTATTTTTGTATTCATGTATTTATATATATATATATATATTTATGTATACATTACATACTTTTAATTAGACAAAATATATTTGTTGGGAATAACATTTTCTAAATGAGAGACCATCTTTCTATTAAAAAGTGATAGTAGATTAAAATCACTTGAGGTATGAAAACTTGAGTAAAGTCTAAGGCACTTATGTAAGTTATATATGTATATATTCTTTTCTATTTTTGAAAATGACTAATAATTAACTCTTTTGTTTCTCAAAGAAATTGAGCACCATAACATAAAGTAAGAAGATGACCTGACCTGGCCTGGTCTGAAATTATCCTTCCTTGCTTAACTCCGGTTATGGGGAGTAAAGGAAGCCCAGATTGTGTGAGGTCCTCAGTAAATGTGAATTGTTGACATGGGCATGGCTATGTCAAGGACCCCAAAGTCCCAGACCCACAGGGAAATGTGTGAGTCTTCCCTCGTGGTCCAGTCTATTTGTGAATGTTGATAGTGTGTTCAGAAAATGTTCACCATATCTTTCTCCCTCCAGGTATTTACAGCCTGAAGATTGCTCCGTATACAGAGACTGGGCCTACTGAGATTAGCTGAACCTGCCTCCTTAGTTCAGCTGTATATAATAACACCGACACTTTGTTCATCGTTATGAAATAACCCCACCTCCTTGTTCAGCTGTATCCAATAACACGCCCCCACCTTCCCCCACCGCCCCCCATGGTCCCCCACCGCCCCCCACGGCCTCAGTGTTCTACTCAGTGTTCTGGATTTTTACAGGTAGTCTGAGTATTAGTTTTTACTATTTTAGGGTAACAAAAAGTGTTACTAATAGAAATGAAAATTCAAACACCTTGCATCTTTAAAGAGAGGTGAGATGCCAACAAGTGATAGATGAGCAATTAATGGTGCCAGCAGCCACTCCTTATGATCAGAGTTCAATCCCCAGTCCCCACATGGTGGAAGGATAATACTGAACTTTGCAAATTGTCTTCTGATCTCTGCACATGTGTATCTTTCTCTCTTTCTCTCTCTCTCTCTCTCTCCATTCCTCACTCCCTCTTTCGCTCCCTCCATCCTTCCTCCCCCCCTCTCTCAAACACACCAGTGTAAGTTCATTTTTGTCAGTCTTCTGCTTAGAAAGTCACTGAGAACACATTGTTTTTCTGTGATATCAGGGAGATGATAGAGCAGGTAACACTTAGGAAGAGGACAATGAGAGTATCTTAAACTGACTTCATCTCACTGAGTCACATGCCCTCCAGCATATCACTGAATGTCTCTGAATTTACACTTTAGTAAATGGGGATAATCTTATGTATCTTACTCTTTACAATATAAATTACACATAACATAAAATATAAGCTGTTATGATCTGACTGGTGTCCTGGTAAAGTTCTAAGGTTGATGCTCTAATACTTTGTGTCACATAACAAGACTCAAAGTGGAGACACAGAGCTACAGAGATAGTGAAGATATTCAAAAGGCATTTGGGACCCTAATCCAAAACAACTAGTGCCTTTATTAAAGGAGGTTGGGACACAGATGTACAGAAAGGGGTAGCCAGGTGAGGACAGAAGAAAATGCAGCCATGTGCAGGCCAAGAAGATGCCTTGTTTTTATCTAATCTGGTATTTCCAGCATCCGGAACTGTAAGAAAGAAGTTTTTGTTGAGGAGGTCACTCAATCTGGGGCATTTGTGAACACCACGAGAGAATTAGTATAATATGCAAATGAGGTACTCTGCAATCTACAAATGCTGCTTAACAATTATCAGCAGTTCCTCCAGGGTAGCAAAGGACAATGCTCCAAGTGAAACAAAAATGAGAGATTTTGCTGCTCACACCATCACTTACTTTACTTACTTCCTGTTTATTCTATTGCTTCAAATAGTATCACACTTAACTTCCTTCTTTCCACAGATATTTTATTATTGTTACCTACAGGCATTTTTCATCAACATCCATTTTGTAATAGGAGGAAGAAAATGCAAGTACCAAAGGTATGATTTACAAATTATGCAAAATTCTGAGCAATTGGATTAAAAAATACCTCAATATTATCATCAAAGCATACACGAGAATGGGAACAATTAAAATGAAACTCAGCTGTCACAAAAGCCAGTTTATAGACCTTTGGTAAATGATTTTACAGGAAGGGACTTTTGCTTCTGCAGACATAATTAAGCAAATATGACTAAACTCTAAACTTTCTGGTTCCATAACTTAGTACTTAAGGTCTCAAGGGAAGTAGCAAAATAAAACACCACCCAAGAACTAGCCCAATCCTGCTCAACTTTCAGGTCAGGTGCATTCAGAGTGGTATGACCATTGACTTCCAAGGTCTAATAGAGACAATTGCTGCACTATGATTGTTCAGAGAGGGAAATCAAAAAGTGAATGCTGAATGCTGCTTCTGTGCGTGACTCCAGGGACAGATCTTATTGGGGCAGTAAAGGAATGAAGAACAGACAGACATGTAAACAGAACGCTGGATCACTTGGATTTGGCTCTCTGAGGAACTACAGCACCACAGAAGCATAGCATGTTCAGTATTATCCTTCCACCGTGTGGGGACTGGGGATTGAACTCTGATCATAAGGAGTGGCTGCTGGCACCTTTAATCTATCATTTGCTGGCATCTCACCTCTCTTTAAAGATGCAAGGTGTTTGAATTTTCATTTCTATTAGTAACACTTTTTATTACCCTAAAATAGTAAAAACTAATACTCAGACTACCTGTAAAAATCCAGCACATATAAAGCAGTAAGATGAGAAAATTGGTATTTTCAGAGTCATATTTGGTTCATCTTCAGTTCTTTCTATGGAAATCTCATTTTCCCTTTTCTAGTGTACCACTTACTAGAAAATAGGTTAAAGTTCATTTCTGTGAATCAAGATTCTAATCTTCCTATTCAGAGTGTATATCACAACTGAAGCATTGATTTGGATGGAATCTTTCCAGTTTATCCTTGGTTTAAAAACATTCCTAAACAAGAATTCCCAAGGTAATATTTATTATAGAAAATCTGGGAAATAAATAAAAATGTATAAAAGTCACAATCCACCCCAATTTTCCTGGCATAGAGATGAGCACAGTTAGGTTTCAATGTGTATAATTTATATGGAGAGATCCAATCTTGTTATTTGTCATGTTGCTTTATATTGTTCTCTGTAAATCATTCACACAGCTTTGTCTTAGAGAATCTTGAGTCACAGGGTCATTGTTATGAATAGAAATTATGACAAAACTCTACACTCTAGCTGATTTTTCAAATAAGTTGATTTCTACCATTAGTTTTCATGGAAGGGAATGGAAAAAGACCTCTCAAGATTAACTTTCCCATCAATGGACCAAGGCCCAAGATAAAGCCTGAGCTAATGTTCTAAAGGCTGGAAAGTAATGTCTCTCCGAAACCACATTCCCTGTGTTTTTTCAGTTTTCTAGTACAATTAATGAATTTTATCAGCTGTAATTTAAAGCTACTGCAGACAATGGAAAGGATGTTAGGTAACAAGTGACATAGATATTTTGATTACTATTTTGGAAAAAATATACAAAAAAAATCTCAACAGTGCTGCTAAGTTCTTTAAAATCAATGTGTGGGGTTGGGGAGTTGGCCAGTCAGAGAGTCCCTGCTGAGTGAGCAGGATGCTTAGAGTTCAATCTCCAAGAAGCTGTGAGAAAGTCAACATTGGTGGCTTGAGTTTGTAGAGGGTGCTGAGGAGTCAGAGACAGGTGGATCTCTGAGGGTTTCTAGCCGGCTAGTGTAGCTGAATTAGCCAGCAGTTCTCGGCCTGTGGGTTACAACCGCTTTGGAGGTCTAACACCCATTTCATAGGGGTCGCCTAAGACTGTCTGCAGGTCAGATATTTACATTATGATTCATAACACTAGGAAAATTACAGTTATGAAGTAGCAACAGAAACAATTTTATGGTTGGGGTGACCACAACATGAAGAACACACATACACGCTCACACATGCATATGCACATATACACATGCGTGAGCACGCACACAATCACACACAAGCATTGAAACTATGTTTTCATAGACTGTGCTCCGAGGAAGGCTAGGTGCAGAAATGTGAAAAAGGTCAGCTTTTGTCATTCACTAGGGATCTGGGTTTTGAAGCCTCTAGTGCCATTTGTCATTAACATTCAGAAGAGAAACTTGCAAGAGAATGGCAGCTGACAAATAACAGATGTCTTCAGTGTGGTAGATTCTGATATCTAGTGTTAATATGTCTTTGTGGAAATTCACAGCATTCTCTAGGCAGGGGGCCAAGTGATAAGCACCAGAGCTTTGAAGGAAGATAGTGGAAATGAGGTTGGCTGTGTTTGAACTGCATAAGCCTGCCAGAGAGAAGAGGCTCTCCTGAGTCTGAGTCTGTTAGAGTAAATTCCAAGAGCAGAGCCCATGCTGGAGGATTTATTCTGGGTGTTTTAGGTGTGTAGTTGAGGTAGACAGAGCTCTGACTCAGGGATTCCAAAGAAACTGACTTATTTCATGCCCTGTCAGCCCTCTGAAACTCTTGTTGTATATTGGCATCATTAGCAGAATAGGGGCAGCTGGCTCAGACAAACGGGTTTTTGATGTGGGTGCTTGCCAGAGAGGGGATGTTCAATGACCCTCTTCCACCCACTTGGCTTTTCCCTTGATATTGCATTGATCATTTCAAGAGCTTTCACAAATGTGGGCTAGGCTGACATTTTGCAATATCTACTGGCAATTGTGAGATTTTATGGTCATGAAAGAAATCTCTCTTAAGGCAATTCGCTTCCACCCATGGCCTACAAAGGACAGTTTTATATTTGATCATTATCAGCTGCCTTCTTGCTTGACATTTTTCTAAACAAAGAAACAGCAATAGCATAGCTGTAAAAATTTTTAGCTTTAATATGTCTTGGTTTACTTACCCAGTTAATTTGCTCGTCATTCTCCTCATTGGTTCAGTGATACATTTTCTTAGACAGATCTCAATTGACAATTGTTTACATGGTGTCATTACTTGCTTAAGGTGTAAAAGTAGACTGGCAAGATTGTTTAGTGGATAGTGTACTTTCTAGGCAATGTGAGGACTCAGGCTTTGGATGCCCAGCTCACACATAGTTGCTGGGCATGTATGGCCACCTGCATGTAATCCCAGGATTTGAGTGGCACTGACAAGGAAGATGAGAGCAAGTTGGCTACATGGGCTAGCTCAGTAAGTGAGCATAGACTGCAAATAGAGACACTGGCTCAATAAAAAAAGAAAGAAAAGTGGAGAGCAGGTAAAGAAGACATAACATCAACCTCTGACGTTTATATGCACATCTACCCACACATATGCAAACACATGAACACATGTACACCGTGTGTACATATGCACAAAAGAGCTGTAAATGTTCATTTATATTTATCATTAATTGCAATAAATATCTCCTCAATTATCCCTGTTAAGCCCATTCAATGTACCAGGCATTGTACTATATCATTTGTGTACATTATCACTCGACTGCTACGGCAGCTCAATGGCATTGATGTTATTTATTGCATTTTCAGTATTACAGACCCTGAAATTAAGTTTCAAGAGAAGTAAATTTCTCTATCCTTGCACCGTGAGAGGTGTAATTCTGGCTTGACTTGCTTTACATCAATGCAAGCCCATACTCCAATTTTTCATGGGCTTTGCTTCTTCTGCCATGAATCTCAGGCAGACAGGATGGCATGGCTGGCTTCCTTGTCATAACTCCCTGGCAGCAAGCCCAGTCTTAGTGTTATTTGTGATTTTGAATTTTATGTAGCATAAGGCATGATAATAGGCTTTGAAATATTCCTTAGAGAACACTGGACCCCCTGTACCCCCATGCTTCCCATCTATACATACATTAGAGACTTTTGAAGCATTAGTTCTTTAGAACTCATTGTAATTTATCTATATGTCTGTCTGTCTGAACGTTTAAAAGACTATCCATTCATTTTAGCCGAGATCTTTAACATATTTATGAGTCAAACAAAATAAGGAAATAACTCATTCAGATTATTTGATAAAATATTTTTTTATACATCTATGTACTTGACCACCTGTTAGGCATCAAAAAAGTAAGCAGAAAAAAAGGTAGAGCTGGTTCTAGCACTCTTTGCACACAAGTGGCATAACAATAAATATGTAACAGTTCAGAGTAAGGAGTAAAGGCATTATTCAGTGTCAGAATGTGAGGCATTCATGTGGATCAACAGCACTGGGAGAAGAACATAGAATGCAAAGGGTTGACATTATGCTAAGAAGGTGGCTGTTAGATGACTGTAAAGTAATTTGGACTATCTCTTCATCCCAATTCTCCAACATAAATTTATGTTTTTATCATATTATACCCAGTAAGGATTTTTCACCTCCATTAAATACCAAATCTTGTGGAACATGTACCATCCCTGTTAAGGAGATACTGTCATTGAGACTGATATGAATATGTTTGCTTTTTCCTGATTCTCCTATGTGGGTTACGAAATATTCTTTCTATTAGGCTCAGGCCATCATGGTTCAAGGTTTTATATCACCCCATCTATAAAGTTAGTAGCCACAACTCTATTCATAAACCTAAATAACCCTAACCCCATCCATAAAGTTCAATAACCTCCATCCTCATTCATAGTTTCCAGTGTGTTCCAACATGACAATTTTCTACTGTGTTTCAAAATCATCCTTGACTCTTCACCAGAAGAATCTTCCTAACATAATCTGCCTCTTCTGGTTGTCCTTTCATTCCTCAGTTATAATTCACATACCTTCATGCATGCCCTTATTCCTTGTATGGGCCTCAAAACATGTCCTCAAATTGCTTTTTCCTCAATCTAAATCTTCTGTGACATATAGAAATGATGTAATCATGCCTTTAATTTTCTCACATTGCCAAAATTTGCCAGTACGTAAGCTTTTCTTGAGAATCCCATTATTAAATATACTGGGAGAAAGAGTGAGAAAAAGAAAGAGATTTATGTACCATGTGTGTGTGTGTGTGTGTGTGTGTGTGTGTGTGTATAATCACATATACAGTGTATTCTATCATATATTATAATTCATCATATAATATATTATAACATATATTAAATACAATATATTACATATGTGATCTATCTATTTATCTATATAAACACAAACACATGATATATAAATCTCTCTGATTTTATAATGTATATTCATATATATACATGATCTCTTAATACATAAGTATATTTATATTCATAGATCCATCTATATGAAGAGAGATCAATAAAGCTATTTTTTTTTGGTAAAGATGGCATAAATATATCTTTTTCTTATATCTTCATCTTATCTATGATTCTAACTTTATGTATCTGCCGATCAATAAAGGAAATTTTGCTTTAAGAACATCACAAACATTCTTAATTTCCAATAGGGATTGTGTATAGTGAAAAAGGTTTGTTCTTACAGAAAGACCATTTGTAGCATATTTTCTGTTATGTGTTTAAAGACATTTGGTCACCAGATAAACTTTCTGGAAATTAGGGAAACTTTTGGACATTGATTATCTGACAAATGCAGAGTCACAGACCCATAGGGGTGGGGTTTATGACTCATAGTCCTTCTGACTTTTTCAACTAGCATCTCTGTTTCTTGGTTGGTAACATGTAACAAGCAACTATGGGACTGACTGCTGCTATGCCTTCTCCAACATGATGGACTGTGCTTCCTCAAACTGTGAGCCAAATAAACCTTCCATCCTTAAGTTGCTTCTCATCTTGTGTTTAGTCTTTGATTAATAAATACAGTTATAAATATAGTAAATAAGAACACAAAAAAGGAGAATGGAGCTAATAAGAAGAAGCAAGGATGACAACATCCTGAGCCCTCAATAGTAATATGGAGGGGGCAGGTTAAATTATAGCATCACTTCAATGAATGAACTCTGGAACCTGATCTTGTAATAGCTACTTCATTCTTCTGAACATGGCCATATGTGTTTTGTTACTTGGAAATGAAGGACACATGGCTATAACAGAAGCCATGCTAAGTGAAAAATCATATTCAAAGTTTGTTTTCCAATGATTAGATCCACTTTGTAAAGATTATATGAGAAAGACAAGGCACAGCAAGAACTGGTAGAAATGATAGCATTAGTTATGTTAGGATAAGAAGCTTTCCTCCATTATCAGGAAATATTCCCTATATTAATTTAATGATGAAAAATTAAAGACAGAGTGACATGAAAAGCTTTTGAAACACAGAATTAGAATTTTTTTTTAATATTTTTAAAATCCTGTCTCCTTTTACAGTTGAGTGCTTAGCAGATCCCATCTTTTTACAGTTGAGTGGCTAGCAGATCCCATCTTCTTACAGTTGAGTGGCGAGCAGATTGTGTCTCCTTTTACGGCTGAATGGTGATCAGATCCCCTGGTATATTTGGACAGTCTGCAAATCTACTGAATTCAAGAGTCTAGAAAAAAATTTGATCTATTCACAAATACTGCTGAGTGAGACTGTCATAAACATGGACAGATAATGTTGAAGCTATGACAAAAGCCAAGGGCTAAATGTGATCTTGAATTATGAAATACAATATTTATGTGACAATATCTTTTCCTAAATAAAAGAAAGCATTTTTGTAATCTGTGGTTGATTTTTCTCCTATCCCCTATATACACAGTGGTGAACTGTCAGGTAATTTAGCAAACAGAAAAGTCACCTTCTTTATTTGTATTTCCAATTTTTGTCTTTTTTTTCCAACTGACTTACTGGCTAACTATTTTCTAAAACTATACCAAGAGATTCTCTCATTCATGTTTGGTTTTAACTGGAGATAAGCTTCAGTTGTGAAGCTGATGTATCTCATTTACTAGCATGGATGTGTCAGCAAAGATACATCTCCAAATCTCATCTCATTATCAGAATAATGGTTTTTCTTTTCCAAGATCCACCCAAATGATAGAGTCATAAAACAGCATGGATACCTCTTATGCTCAAAGAAATCCAGCAAGCCAGAAAACACCATCAACAACACTGTGTTTCTTAATACCAAACTACCATGCAGGGAGCTGACTTCACAGCTGACTGCTCAAGTCAAAGGTGTGTCTTTGCCTGCTGTTGATACATTGGTGAGATCTAGTCATCAAATGCAGGTTATCCAAACTAACAATTTCCAATGAGGCTCCTAATGTCCTTTGGGGGTGACTAGCTTTGGGAAAAACCTATGTTTTATTTAGTCAAGCATATTTTCATGTCAAAAGTGAGTTTAGACTCCTTCCAATTCTGTTTTAAATGTCATTATACAACTATTTACACAAAGGCACAGGTCTAGCTACCCAGGTAGAAAGAAGTTCCACCATTGTTCAAGGTCTTACTGACATGTTCATGCTTCTTTATAGACTACTTGTGACTTAATTTCAGGCAATGTTTATTAATCTTGGCCTTGATGTTGGCTAGGTCTTCCATAATTTTGAGCCTGTTTGAATTCATCCAGGACTCTGTCTTCATCTCACAATTATATATCCTTATCCCTTGCCCTGTCACAAAAATGTCATATATTTCATTTGTAGAATAAAATTAAAGTTGTTTTATTAGAATAGCCAATAAAATCAAACTGAATAGGTTGTATTTATCCCTTTAAGAAAATATATGTATATATTCCTACATATATGTATTTATAATAGTATTTATAATAAACATAATCCATATATATTTTAACAAATATATATATGTATATTAATGGAAATTAAAATTAATGGAAAAATTAATGGAAAACAATTAATGGAATTAATGGAAAAAGAGACCATGAATTTAGTAGAGAGCAAGGTGAAATATATGGGAGGGTTCAGAGGGAAGAAAAAGGGGAATTATGTAATTATAATCTTAAAAACTAAAAAATAATAATAATTACAAAAGACAAAAGAAGACCCACACTGTGATACACACTTTATCTGGACACTTAACTTACCTGAACTTTCAGCATGATGCTATATTTTTATTCTTGGGTATGCTGAGCAAGACAGTGGAAAATGCTTAAGGGTTTTCTAGTTCAGGATTCCAGATAGCATATAATCTGGAGCAGTCTGAGAAGAAGTTTGGTTTCTGTGGTCATTTGGTTTCCAGAGGCCCTCTATTCTTCTATTGTTGCCCTCTGTACTAATAAAGTTTACCTGCTGTTACTGTTTCATCATGGTATTTTACTTCATAGAGAAACCATATTATATGTACTATTAAAGTATTTTTTTTACTAATTTAGATGATTGTGGATTAATTAAACCTTTCTGTATAACCTCTTTCCTGTAATAAATATAAAAGAGTATCCATAAAGATGGACTATTAGAAAATATAATGATACTAAGTAGGGGCTATCCACTGTTCATTAATCAAAGAAACACTCATTCAATACATCACATAATTGGCAGTGATTTGTCCTGCAGATTGTCAACTGTGATATTTCCTTAAAGATATCTTTCAAGCCCAACCCAATCATTAATATATAGAGACTAGAGTTCTGACAAAACTAAATCACGGATCACATTAGATAGGCATCCAGCACTCACACATACATTATATGATTAGAAAATAGAAATTACATCATGGTGCTCTTGCAAGGCCATACTTTCTGCTGAATAAAAAAATGATCACAATTTAAGAAATCATCTATCAAGACCAATATAGCCTAATACTTCATGCTTCATTTGACCGCCTATCCTGTTACCAATGATGACATATATCAAAAAGACAGTAAGTAGCCTGATGGATATCCACTTACTCTCAAGAAGTATTTGAATTTCTTGGATAATTCTTCAAAAGAGTCAGGACTGCTGGTGTACAATTGAAATCCCATTTACTTAGGAAGAAGAAGCAGGAAGGTCAGAAGTTCAGATTAGAAAATTTAGTGAGACCCTATCTATAAAGGAAAAAGAACAGGAGATCTGAGGTTGTAGCTCACTGTTAAAATGTTTGTCTAGCATGCACAATGTTCTATATCCAATACACATTACAAGAAAAGAAACTACACATATCTTCCATTCAATATATATATATGTGTGTGTGTGTGTGTGTGTTGATGTGTGTGTGTGTATGTGTTTGTGTGTGTGTGTGTGTGTGTGTATGTGTGTTTTTGTGGATGTTTCAAAAGTATACTTACATAAAAAACATATAGATGAACATGCTATTACCTAAAAAGAACAGCCAGATTGTCTAAGCAGAGAAACATTCATAGAAATGAGTCCATGAGAACTGTTTATGACCTCTTAACCGTAAAAAAAATAAGACTTTTTTATGACCATATATTTGGAAAGAAGAGTGTTAAAAGCAGAGAATGAGCCTACTATCTCGTGGATACCATCTTCACCAGAGTGGGGAAAAAAGATTAGGAAGCAATCTTGTCTTCAGAAGCTGAGGCTGTTGATAATTACAGTCAGAGAAAGCTTCTCACTTGAGTAGTACTCTGCTGGACCTGAGACAGAATACTAAGTCCTAATAGTTTTGAAGGAAAATTACTCTCTGTGGTTCATGAACCTTTGGGAGGCACAGATTGTACTACTCGTCAGCACTTGAAGGTATGCCAAGCATTTAATAGGCACCCAACCACTGCTTGAGTGAATGAAACATAGTGAAATATATCTATATAACTGGTACTATCAGTTCCCAATAACAATACAGAACATGGTTTTTCCCTCCCTCCCTCCCTCCCTCCCTCCCTCCCTCCCTTCCTTCCTTCCTTTCTTTCTCTCTCTTTCTCTCTTTCTTTATTTCCTTCATCTTTCTTTCTCTCCTTCGTTTTGGCCATTTCTTTGGCTTTTATTTTTGAGGCAGAGTCTTACTGTGTAGACAAAGGCTAGTATTACACTTGTCATCCTCCTGCATCAGATTTACCAATGTTGTGATCATAGGTATATGTCACCACACCATTCTCAGACCATGTAAATAACAGTTCTAGAAAGTAGTAGAAATTTTAGATATTATTTCATGTATTCTATATGAAAAAAACATAAAATATTCCAAAGAATATAACATTTATCTAAGAATTATAGGAAAAATGGATCAAGTGCAATAACTACGGTCTAGAAAAGTTTAGACTGTAGGGAGTTGACAGTATTATACGTATACTGAATATAGTTTTTCCACATGAACTACACAGCTCTAGATTACAGCATTGAACAAGTTGGTAGAAAAATACAAAGAAACATAATTAATTAATTAATTAATTAATTGTTTTTGAGATATGGTCTTGTTATGTAGACCAAGTTGGTCATTAATAACACCTGCCTCAGCCCATTATCCGGAAATAATTTATCGGGATTTTTAATATGAGTTTCCTGTTGTTACCTGTGAAGGAAGTAACATCACAGGAGGTATCCAAAAAGATGCTAGATTAAAAACCTGACATGGATATTGTGGGGACAACTTCTTTATCAAGTGAGAGACTCATTATCCTAAAGAGAACCCTCAGATGTTATGTCTTACAAAGACACAAGTTTCCACGTGCATTTTATAATCATACCGAGGTAGATGGTGTTCTGTGTGACTTCTGTCTTTTGGGCTCCCTTCTTTATAAAAGGTTGGTCAAACTGAGTCTTGGTTATCTTGTGTTTTCAGGGTGCAAGAACTGAATAGAGATTTTGGGTTGAGCTATCAACACCTCGCAGATTTCTTCTGTTCATATTCTTCTACCCTAAACTTCACAGACATATTTCCATTTCCTGGATTTTGGTACAATTAGTCTCTGACTGAAAAACCTTTGGCAGACTAAAAATCTCATCACTATAGAAGAAAGGAAAAGTAGATTTTGAGGAGAAAACTAGCAAATGATCTGCTACAATGGAAGTTAATGTAGCATCTTACTTAAATAGTATTGAAATGTTATGCATATACTCATTTATCTATTGATTTTTTAAAATAAGCATTTGTAGATTATCCACTGTGTAGTAGGCACTAAGCTGTTAACTGAGTACATGCAAATAAAATGTGTCTTATGTTTTAAGGTATACTCACAATTTAAGGAAGAAATAAGCCTTTAAAAATAATTATAACTCAACAACATGAGTCCAGACAATCTGACTCAAATATGGGCAAAAGTTCTAAGTATAAACTTTCCTAAGAAGGCATAAAATGGCCTGTAAGCAAATGAAAAGTTGTTTAATGTTATAAAAAATGGAAGGGGAATCTAAATTGAGGTTACTTTTCCTTCCTAATAAGATGGCTACTATCAAAACATCTGCTCACTGTTAGTGGGGATACAATGAAGCAGTCACTGTGAAAAATGATATGGTGTTCTCATGATAAGGAAACAATAGAGATATCATACATTTGAGCAATTCTATATGTATTTCCAAAAGAATTAAAATAAGTGTCTTAAGAGAAATTTATATACTATGCTTCTAACAATTTTTAAAAGTAGCTAAATCATAGAAATGACTCAACTGTTCACTGGCCTCTTAATGAGTAAGGACATGTATTGTATTTATACAGTCATATACCATTCCACCCAATAAGAAAATTGGATACGTATACCAAATAGATGAATCTTGACAGTATCATGTCAACTGAAATAAATAAATCAGAGAAAGACAAAAAAATATGTTTCCACTTGGATCAGATACTTATTCCAAACAAAACAGGCTAAAAACAGAATGAGAAAATGTTTAGTGGCTAGATTTTCTATTTAATAAGTTGAAAAGAAATATAGAGATGGATAATGGTGATGCTGTCTGGTCAGTATGAATATATTTAACATTGAGCATGTAAAACTAGTGAATTTTATGTGTATCTTATAATAAAATTGAAATACATAAGCTGTCATTCATTACATTAAGTGAAATCTTATGTAAAAATATGTAAAGTTCAATGAACATGAAAACGTATCATCAATTTCATATGGGTTCTGAAAAGAGTCAAGAACAATCATATTTTCAACCATCTTAGCCATGAGAAAAAGAACTCTATCAGCCTTTAAGGAGGACACATAATATTCTGGGAAGAGACAAACATTTGCAAATCTGCAGAGGCATGAAACAGAACATCACATTTTTAAAACAGGGAAAGTGGGTAGGGCATTAGTAAGGGGTAGAATGAGGAACGTTCGAGGGATGACAGGACTTGTTATGTCATGTGAATATATTTGCATTCAATTTGTGAAGTGATCAACTGGCATTATAATGATTTTTTTTTTTAGGCTAGAAAAGTTACCATGCACATTAAATAAAAATAGCTCACCAGAAAGACATGGATAACAGTAATATCTTGCATACAAAAGGTGATGAAGATATTCTTGAGATACATTTTTAAAAAATGGTAGATTTTGTGAGGTCTTTGAGGCATACCTGACAGAGTTAAAATAAGTGTTTTACTTCCTTTGTTGCCTCTGTGGCTATTTATAAATGCTAAACAAGCAAGTCTTTGAGGACTTCACATGATTTATAACGTGCTTAACACACAGTAAGCACTTAAGAAAAACAAATACTTGTAGAATAAATATGTAAATTGAATCCATATATCCGTATGCCTTCTTATAGTTAGCCAAGGAATAGTTAATAATAAGTAATCTCTCTAGACGCAGGTTGAGATACTCCATGGGATGCTATGAAAAATGTACAAAGTTTTGCTCCATAAGATTTCACACTTATATTACTAAAACAGTTTAGGAATATATTACACACAAAGTCAAACATCATTTCAGTTCAATTAACCAAAATTTGGAGCACAAATTTATATTCCATGATTGTCATCCGCCTGAATCTCCTTTAAGTTTTGTTTTCCTTGCAATTTTGGCAAGAAAATGTGTTAGTTGAATTATAAATGAGCTAAATCCAGTGGACTCAACTCTGTTACATTTTAAAGTTTTAATTGATAAGTAAGACTGAATGCATTCTTTAGTCAAAAACATAATGCAGAGGCTCTTCAAAAATTTGCAAACAGAACTTCTATATGGTTCACCCATTATAGTTTTAGATATATAGTTAAAGAAAATAAAATCTTCATCTCACAATGAGCTATCTGCAGCCTCAAGTTCACTGCAGCGTGGTGTTCTCAATGGCCAAGATGTGGTAAGCAGGTACATCCTCCTCAACAGAAGAACCAATGAAGACATTATACTACATATGCACATTGACCTGATTCTCACAGATCAGCTGGATCTGTGAAAGAGAACATTTGTCAGGAACTTAGTTATGGCAAGTTTGAGGGAAGACAGTCATGAAGAAAGATCTCACAGGAATTTATTTAGTCATTAAAAGAAATGTCCTGGGTTAAATGTAATTTAAGATAACAAAGATAAAGAGTTCTGATTCTCACCATGGCAATTTGCTTACATTCCAGAGAACTGAAGATAACATTTTTCTCCAGAAGAGAGAACAGGCACGTTTGCTACCAGCCACTCTGTAAATTGGTATGTCCTCATCAATGATGGAGACTTATAGTATATGTGGCGTCTGTCTGTTTGCTCTCTGTTCTCTTTTTATGCTACTAGACATCAAGGAGAAACAATGTGAAGGCCAAGCTTGGCCTGTCTGCCTTATTTTAAATAATAGAATAGAGAGAAACTGTGAGTCTCTATCATCTGATTATCTCTAGTAAGTGCCTTCACTCAGTCAGGAAATTTCATTCTTGGACAGCTCTCCCCTTACACTCTAGCTTTTCTTATGTCAAGCCTCAAGCCACCTCTGTAGGCCTCAGTTTGTGGTCTGGAAAATGGTACTATTCTTTATCTTTAGCATGTGGCAATTCATGTTGAAATCATAAGTATCCTGTGTCTGTTATATTCTCAATCCATGACTAACTCTATTGGCTTTTTCATCCCATTGGTAGAATCTCATTTATGTCAGGACAGGAAAGTTCTTCCAATCACGCTTTTGCAAAATTTCAGTGTTTTCTCCATCTGAGGGAAAAATGTGTGTATAACTGCTATAAATACATCAGTGAAAGAAATATTTTAATTCTATTTTCTCTAAAATACGAGTGACAACCTTTTACTTACTTGAAGGCTCCTTGTGAAAACTGAGCCCTATTTAGAAACATGAAAACTCACCCTGTAACTTCCACATAAGTCTCCTCTTTTGTCATCAGTTTTTCCCTTCAGACTGTGTTTATCTCTGTGTTTGCAGTATTACTCTGCTGCCTGAATTTTCAGTTTCCTAAAATTATAAGAATTGAAAGTTGTATGGTGTCTTAGTTTCTTTTCCTGTTTCTTTAGTAAAATACCCCTACAAAAGCAACTTATGAAAGGGTTTATTTTGACTCTCAGTTCAAGTTTGTCACTTATTATGGCGGGGAAGTCACTGCAGTGGGTTACTGAGGCAACTGGTCCCACTACATTCACAGAGAAGAAGCAGAAAATTGTGAACGCTTGTGCTCCATTCGCTTTCATTTCGTGTAGCTCAGAATTCCAGGCCAGGGAATTCTGCCACCCGTATTAAGTGTGTCTTCCTTCTTCAATTAACCTAGTCAAGGTAATCCTCCAAAGGCATGTCCAGAGGTCTCCCAGCTGATTCTAGGTCTCACCAAGTTGGCAATTGAGATTAACCATTATACTTGAGAGAAAGGTACCAAGAACTAAGAGTAGATGCCTGTCTATGTTGAATTCAAGTTTGTTCGCCTTACTTCTTTATATACTGCTGGGAAAGAATGCAGAGGTTAGTTATGGTAGATGGATAAAACCCAATTGAAAGGTCTTATCATGTGAAATTTAGTCATCTTGATGGATGACTAAGAAGCAATCTCTATAAACAATTAGAGGTATACCTTCCAACTATACATTGCAACCTTTATACCATGCCTCTGTCATAGGTGAGTTACATGTTTGTATATGTCTCTATGCATATCTGTGAACATGAGTGAGGAGGCCAGAACCTGACATTGTGTATTTCCTTATATTTATCTCCACCTTATTTCTGAGACAGGATTTCCATTACTGACCGTTGGGCTTGGAGTTTCAACTGGACTGTGTGGCAAACAAATCCAGGAACCCACTGGTCTCTATCCCTGTCCTCAGAACTGAGATTACAGGTGTCTGATACCACACCTAGATTTCATGTGGGTTCTGGAGATTTGAACTCAGGTATGCTTGAACAACAAGCACTTTACCCACTTAGTCATATGCATAACTCTACATCAATTTCTTACATAACTATTTTTCCTCTATGTTGCTTTTGGGTTAACATGTATCAGGTTTTAAAACATTATAGACTTCTTTGTAATGTTCATGAATTCATTATCTCTCTCTCTTCTTTAATAGGAAGGAAGTCAGTAAGTGCAATGATTTGTGCCTACCCTATTTAATGATGTAAATCAGAGTATCTAAACACTCAGATGTTAGGTGCATTGGCAAACACCTTGTAAATGTTTGTAAAATGAATAATTAACTCAATTTTATTCTAAGAGACATTCAGAATTTAGTATATGAGCAGTAAAATTGTTCAGTTGCATGACATAGTATGTGAAAAGTATTCTTAGCTACTTGTGTGGTTTCAGAAATTCTCTGAGTGTGTGTACCATGGCTGGACATTTGGTTCCCTTTTATATATCATACTAGTCACATGTCACTGAAGCCACTTTATGAATGATTCATATAATAAATATGGTTATTGTGATGACATTTTAAATGCCATAGATACTTGTCCCCTTCAGATTGGATATTTTACCTGTTTCAAAGAAAACAGAAATTAATCCACACAAAGTGTCATAGTTAGAATTTTCTATTGCTGTTATGAAACACATGACCAACAGAAAATTTTGGAGGACAGGGTTTATTTGGCTTATACTTTCACACTGTAGTCCATCATTGAAGGAAATCAGGACAGAAACTCAAGCAGGACAGGAATCTGGAGGCCAGGGCTGATGCAGAGGCCATAGAAGAGTACTGATTTCTGGCTGTCTAATCATGGCTTGCTCAGCCTACTTTCTTATAGAACTCAAGGACAAGCAGCTCGGGATGGCACCACCCACAATGAGATGAGCCCTCCCCCATCAATTGTCAATTAAGAATATGTCTTACATGCCATTGTAGACCCAACCAAGAGACTGACCAGATGAGATTACTGCCTGCAGTATACTTGGTATACCCCTCTGCATTCTCCTCTAGCCCCTTCTTCCCTGCCCAGAAGACTGAGCAAGGAGCCCAGCACCACAGTCAACCCAGCCAGTGGCCTAATCAGAGAGGTCCTACTGGACCAGAGGCCAAGTAATTCACCAGAGCTCCAGCCCTGAACTCAGATGGAGACCACAAAGAACCAGCTTGACAAGAGACCACAAAAAAAAAAAAAAAAAAAACAACAGAAGACAAGAAGAGAAACCAAAGATATATAAAAAAGGAACAAAACACTCATCCAATAAAAACAAACATAGGAACTTGACACTTAAGTCTACAATTACCCCAATCCCAGATGCCTAAACACCAATGTAAGAGCACAGTCAACAACAACCAGGGCAATATGTCACAACCAAAACTCAACTATCTTACTAAACAAGCCCTGAACATCTCAGCACAGCTGAAGCAGAAGAAAAAATGATCAATCTCAAAACCAACTTTATGAAGATACTAGAGGCCTTTAAAGAGTAAATGAATAAATCCCTCAAAGAAATGAAAAGAAATACATAAAAAGACCAACAGACAATGGGAGAATTGAGTAAATTTGTAAAAGAAAGCCATGAAAACACAAAAATATTAGAAGAAGTGAATAAAACATTTAAAGAAAGTCAAGGAAAAACAAGGAAATAACTAAAGGAAATGAACAAAACTGTTTGGTACCTGAAAAGTGAAATAGCAGCTATAAAGAAAACACAAAGAGATGGAATTTTGGAAATAAAAGGTCTCAAAAAGTGATCAGGAACTACTGAGACAAACTACAGCAACAGAATACAAGAGATGGAAGAGAGAATCTCAGAAGTTGAAGATACTATAGAACAATTGGAGACATTTATTAAACAAAAAAAAAAAAAATCCCTAACACAGGACATCCAGGAAATCTGGAACACTGAGTAAAGAATGAATTAAGAATAGTAGGAATAGAGAAAGGAGAAGAATCCCACTTCAAAAGACTGAAAAATATTTTCAACAAAATCATAGAAAAAATTTCCAAACATAGAATAGGAGATTCCCATTATGGTACAAGAAGCTTATAGAACACCAAATAGACTGGACCAGAAAAAAGAGTCCTCTCATTATACCATAATTAATACACACAAAAAAAAAGAATACTAAAAACTTCAGGAGGAAAAAAAGCAAGTAACATATAAAGGAAAACCTATTAGAACCACACCTGACTTCTCAGTGGAGACTCTAAAAGCCAGAAGGGCCTGGGCAGATAAGCTGCAGATTCTAGGAGACCATAGATGCCAGCCAAGGCTACTATATCCAGCAAAGCTTTCAATTATTATAAATGAGGAAAACAAAATATTCAATGACAAACCCAAATTCAAAAAATATCTATCCAGAAATCCAGCCCTACAGAAAATACTGAAAGGAAAACTCCAACCTGAGAAGGGTTCTACACTCATGAAACCACAGAAAGTAAATAACCTCAGACCACCAGAATCAAAAGAAGGGAGACACAAATACTCACAAAGGAACACACACACACACACACACATACACACACACACACAACTAACAACTACAAAATAAGAGGATCTAACAATCATTGGTTATTGATATCTGTTATCATCAATGGATTCAATTCCTCAGTAAAAGACACAGTCTTAACAGAATGGATGCACAAACAGTATCCATTCTTTGGCTGCTTACAAGAAACATACCTCAACCTCAAAGATAAACATTACTCAGAGTAAAGGGCTGTGAAATGGTTTTCCAAGCAAATGGACCCAAGTAACAAGCCTGAGTAGCCATTTTAATATCTAACAAAGTAGACTTCAACACAGAATTAATCAAAAGAGATGGGGAAGGACACTTCATACACACGGAAGAAAAAAATCCGCCAAGATAATATTTCAATTATAAACATCTAAGCACCCAACAAAAGGGCTCCCACATTTATAAAAGAAAGATTGCTAAAGCTTAAAACATACATTGACTCCTACACACTGATTGTAGGAGATTTCAATACCCTACTTTCACCAATGGACAGGTCAACCAGACAAAAACTAAACAGAAAAACACTGGAGCTAACAGATGTTATAAATCAAATGGACCTAACAGATATATACCGAACATTTCACCTACACATAAAAAAATATAGCTTTTCCTTACCACCTCACAGAACCTTCTCTAAAATCAACCACAACCTAGGCCACAAAGCAAGTCTCAATAGACAGAGGAAAGTCAAAATAACCTCCTATATCCCATCAGACCACCACAGATTAAAGTTGGATTTCAACAACAGCAACAGAAACAAAAGAAGGCCAACACACTCATGGAAACTGAACAGCTCTCTACTGAATGATGAATGAGTCAAGACAGAAATAAAAAAATAAAGATCTTCTAGAATTCAACAAAAACTAATCTACAACACACGCAATCCTATGGGACACAATGAAAGAGGTGCTAAGAGGAAAAGTTATAGCACAAAGTGTCTAACAAAAAAGAGTGGAGATATCACATAGTAGCAAATTAACAGTACATCTGAAAGCTCTAAAGCAAAAAGAAATAAGCACACCCAAGAGGAGTAGACAGCAAGAAATAATCAAGCTGAGTCGTGAAATCAACAAAATAGAAACAAAGAGAACAATTTCTCAAAGAGATTCTTTGAGAAAATCAACAACATAGACAAACACCTATTCAAACTAATCAAAAGACAGAGAGAATATCCAAATAAATAAAATCAAAATGAAAAGGAGGATATAGCTATAGACATTGAGGAAAAACAAAGAATCATTAGGTCATACATTGAAAACCTATACTCCATAAAATTGGAAAACCTAAAGAAACAGACAATTTTCTCAATAGATACCACCTACCAACATTATACAAAGATTAGGCTGACAATTTAAACAGACCTATAATCTCCAAGGAAATAGAAGCAGTAATTAAAAGTCTGCCCACCAAAAAACAGCCCAGGGCAAGATGGTTTTACTGCAGAATTCTATCAGGCATTACAAGAAGAGTTCATGCCAATACTTCTCAAAGTATTCTGCAAAATAGAAACAAAAAGAACACTGCCAAACTCATTTTATAGGGCCACAGTCACCTCGATACTCAAACTGCACAAAGATTCAACACAGAAAGAAAATTACAGACCAATTTCCCTCATAAATATTGATGCAAAAATATTCAATAAAATTCTTGCAAACTAAATCTGGGAACACATCAAGAAGATCATCCACCATGATCAAGTAGGCTTCATCCCAGAGATGGGGGGATGGTTCAACATATGAAAATCAGTCAATGTAATCCACCATATAAATAAACTGGAAGAAAAAGAAAAAACACATGATTATCTCACTAGATTCCAAAAAAGCCTTTGGTAAATTTGGACACCCCTTTGTGTTGAAAGTCTGGGTGAGATTAGGGATACATGGGGCGTACCTAAACATAATAAAGACAATTTACAGAAAACCAACATAAAATTAAACAGAGAGAGGTTCAAAACAATTCCAGTAAAATCAGGAACAAAACAAAGTTGTTCCCTTTTCCAATACTTATTCAATATAATACTGAAGTCCTTGCTAGAGCAATAAAACAGCTAAAGGAAACCAAGGCGATACACATTGGAAAGCAAGAGATCAATGTATCCTTATTTGCAGATGATACGACAGTGTACATAAGCAACCCAAAGAATTCTACCAGGGAACCTCTACAGCTCCTAAACAACTTCAGCAAAGCGGAAGGCTATGAGATCAACTCAGAAAAAAATTATCAGTAGCCCTCCTGTATCCTCCTATATACCAATGACAAACAGACTGAAAAAGAAAACAGGGAAACACTCTCTTCACAATAGCCACAAATAACATAAAATATCTTGGGATAATTCTAACCAAGTAAGTAAAAGATTTTTATGACAAAAAATTAAAATCTTTGAAGATAAAAATTTAAGAAAATCTCAGAAGATGGAAAAATCTCCCATGCTTCTGGATTGGTAAGATCAACATAGTAAAAATGGACATCTTATCAAAAGGAAACTACAAATTCAATGCCATTCCTATCAAAATGCCAACACAATTCTTCATAGATCTTGAAGGGACAATAGTCAACTTTATATGGAAAAACAATAAGCCCAGGATAGCCAAAATAATTCTGAAGAATAAAATAAGTTCTGGGGTATCACTCTTTCTGATCTCAAGCTGTACTACAGAGCTATAGTAATAAAAACCACATGGTATTGGCATTAAAACAGACATGTTGATCAGTGGAACCAAATTGAAGATCCAGACGTAAGTCCACACACTTATGGACACCTGATCTTCAATAAATAAACCAGAAATATACAATGGAACAAATAAAGCATCTTTAATAAATGGTGCTGGTCTAACTGGTTGTCTACATGTAGAAAAATCCAAATAATCCATATTTATCCCTATGCACAAAACTCAAGTCCAAGTGGATCAAAGGCCTCAACATAAAACCAGACATACTAAACATGATAGAAGAGAAAATGGGGAAGAACCTTGAACTCATTGGCAAATGAGACAACTTTCTGAACAGAACACCAATAGTTCAGGCACTAAGATCAATTAGTAATAAACGAAATCTTATGAAACTGAAAAGCTTCTGTAAGGCAAAGGACACTGTCAACAAGACAAAACAGCAGCTTACAGAATGGGAAAACATCTTCACCAACTCCATTTCTAATAGAGGGCTAACATCCAAAATATATAAAGAACTCAAAAAACTAGGCATTAAGAAAACAAACAATTGAATTTAAAAATGGGATATAGATTTAAACAAAGAATTCTCAAAATAGGAATCTCAAATGGCATAGAACCACCTAAAGAAATGTTGGACATACTTAGACTTTAGGGAAATGCAAATCAAAACTGCTTTGAGATTCCATCTTACACCTGTCAGAATGATAAGATCAATAACACAAAGGATAACTAATGCTGCCAAGGATGTGGAGCACGAGGAACATGCCTTCATTGCTGGTGGGAATCCAAACTTGTACAGCCACTATGGAAATCAATATGGTGATTCCTTAGGAAATTGGAAATCAACCTACCTCAAGATGCAGCTGTACCACTCCAGGCAAAAGACACTCCACACTACCAGAAGAATGCCTGCTAAACTATGTTCATAGAAGCTTTATTCAAAAAAGCCAAAATTGGAAACAACCTAGATGCTCCTCAACTGAAGAATAGATAAAGAAATTATGGTACATTTAAGAGATGAAATACTACTCAGCTATTAAAATTGACTACATGAAAGTTGCAGGCAAATAGATGGAACTAGAAAAAATCACCCTGAGTGAGGTAACCCAATGCCAGAAAGACAAACATGGTATGTACTCACTTATATGTGGCTACTAACTGCTAAGCAAAGGAGAAAAATCCTAGTATTTCACAAACATAGAAATACTATGCAACAAGAAGGGTCCCAGTTGGAACACAGGGATCTCCCTGGTAGGGTGGAAATTGAACAGAGAGTGCAGGTGTCATAGGGGTGAATATGAATGGGAGGAGGAGAGGGATGCAGGGAGAAAATATATGGAGAGATAAGAATTGGGAGAAAATTAGGGAGCCAACTGGAGACCTAGTGTAGTGGAAACTTACAGGACTCTATAAGGGAGATCCTAACAAGGATCCCTAGTAAACAGGCATCTCCTGCGCTGAGACTGGGACACTATCCCAGCCATGAAACCTCTGACTTATGGCCTATCTGCCCTGCAGATCCTCATTGAGAATGGAAAGGCAGAACTCCATGCCAAAAGAGGTAGGACAGGAACTAGAGACTGGATTACCTGGAGATAATTTCTAATGATGTCATGTTCCGCTCATAGATCATCCAGTCCTCACCAGAGATCCCAACAGCAGCTGAGAGGGACATATGGAGAGACCCAGGATCAAATATCATGCAGAGATAGAGAGCAACACAGAAGAGAGAAAGGAGGGATGACAGAAACCAGAGGTGCTGAGGACACCAGGAGAACAAGCCCCACATTGTTAACTGACTAGCACTCTTAGGAGCCTACAGAGACTGAAGCCATAGATATGGAAACTCTCTAAATACATCTTATGGCTGTCTGGATTGGTGTCCTTGAAAAACTTCTACAGGCTGGAGTGGGGGTTCTCTGACCATTTTACCTGCCCTTGAGACCCTTTCTCTCTTGTTGGGTTGCCTGGCCCACCCTTGGTATAGGGATTGGTGCTTGTCCTCATTCCATCCTGCTATGCCATGACCTGATTGTGCTGTAACCCTGGGATGATTATTCTTTTCTGGGAAGGAGTGGAGATGTTTGTGGGTAGTGATGGGGGTTAGATCTGGGGGAGTTGGGGGAACCTTGGGGGTGAAGGGAGAGGAGAAAGGGGATTGGGATGTATTCTATAAGTTGTATGAGAGAAGAAAAATAAAAAAAATAAAAACAAAAACAAAACAATACAACAATAACAAAAAAGGAATATGCCCTACAGCAGGATCATATGGAAGCATTTTCTCAATTGAGATTTACTCTTTTCAGATAAATCTAGCTCTTGTCAAGTTGACATAAAACTAATCATCACCAAAGGCAGAGTGGCACATCATGCATTCAATGATCACAGAATCTCACCTATTCTGATAGTTCCTCCATCATCACAACAGGAGACTCATGGTCTCCATTCTAGATTCAACATTTGTTGGTGGAGTATTCAGTCACTCTAATGACTGCCAAATGTGAAAGCTAACTGGGATGAGAAAAATGTAAATTTGCATAAGAGTTTGCTCAGACAAGATGTGCACTCACCCCATCATACGTGGCTAAAATCCACTTGCTTGCCCCTCACACTCTTCAAACAATAATGACCACTGTTTATTATATGCCTAATTCCACAGTGGTTTGTTTTGCTTTCAAACCTAGTAGGTAAAAATGTAATTGATTTGTCCACGTTTTGAAAATGGGATAAAATTGAGGAATAAAATAAATAAATCAACAGTATTAATATCAAATACATAATGGATTTTCTTATTCAAGCAAAATTTCATGAAGTTTTTTAACTTAATTTTAACATGCTCTGTCATCATGTCATCATTTACCATGTTTTGGGATTTGTGTACCATCTTCACTTAAAGATTGCATTTTTCTGGGTCCATTCTACATAGTATTGCTTCATTGCCTTGGTGACATTTAGACTTGGAGAGTAAAGGAAGATGAACTAGCTTGGATCACTTTGTAAAGACTAGAACTAAAACTGTCCTTTGAGGACAGAAAGTCACAACAATTTTTCCCATGTGTGTGATTCTGTTCATGATCTCAGAAAGTTCTGATAGTTTGGCTACATTTCAGAGAAGTATCTAAAAAATATTGGAAAACAATTTCATCGTCTTTGATTCTTTTTTTCTTTTTCTTTTAATGGCTAAGAACTCAACCACACACAAAAAAAATAGCAAGAGTAATCAGTTCCCTTGTTAACATCTGAGGACATCTTCAAGTCATTTTCTCAGAGATAAAATATTCCTCCTCAAGAAGCATAATTATGGAAACTTTGCTTGAATCTTAGAATCCCAGAGTAAAAGATTTGAGTGCTCCCACTCACAATAAAGCCATGGTTTTGCCTCTGAACACATCTTGAGGTTTCTGAACTTACTGTTTAGCCATCATTTTTTTCTAAGTAAGTGATATATCTTCTGCATGGAATGTCTTGAGTATTAAGGAGATTGACTCCTGTGGAGCCTTTGGTGTTGTTTCCAGCAAAAGGCAGGACTCAGGGCTTGATGGTTCTCTTGCATCAGCAAGCTTCTCAGCATATTTATTGCAAAGTTTTTATGTGTCAGTATGTATGTGTACATGAAATTATCACAACTGCACAAGTATTGCAAGAATACGATCTTTTCTGGTATAATTTCTAACTTCCACAAAAGAAACTATACTATTTTTTACTGCTAACTTGAAGGAAAAACACATGGGCTTTCTGTAATTATTTTGCACTCAGCCACCTTTACTGAATGGTCTCATCACCATTTCTATCATGTGGAGATGTATGACTTCTTCACATTTTAATGGCTCTGAAATCAAAGCATGGTTTATAATCAATGTCACTAAAAATGTGTTTTCTACAGCTGTCATTGGAAGAGCAAAGTCATGGCAGAGCTGTCATTGCTGGTACATTGCTTTCATCTGGGCACAGAAGCCATGTTCATTTGGCTGTCACACGAATGGCTTGTACTGGTAGCACTGGATGCAATTGGAATTTAAATGAACATTGTCACTAGTCTGTGAAATGATTCTACATGATAAAATATTGAGACAAAAATTTATCACATGCACAGGCTATGGTTTTACGACTTAATGTTCTGATTCTTAAATGTCTCCAGTAGATCATGCAATTATTTATCCCAGAAAGCTGGTTGTAACAGAATTCTACATCATGAGACCCTATCACTAATGGATCAATGGCTCTCTAAAGTTTCTTAATGGTTTCCAAGGAAGAGTTCATTAACTTTCTTCCTAAGTAATTGTATTAAAAATATACAAATAAAATTGTAGCTTTGATCAAACTAAATTCTACTCTGTACATAGCCAATGTACATAGCATTCTATTAGAATTCACTTTTTAGTTCTACTCATTGCTCTAACACAGACAATGAGGAAAAATAGGTAAGAATTCAAGCACATGGACACCCTGTAGTCACCTCAAGGGTCCCAGATAGTAGCTAGAACTTAGAGTGTTATGTTAATTTTAGGAAAGCAGTGCATGGTTTGTCCAACCTTGAATAACTGTATAATGTACACAGATTTATTGTGTGTTCTGAACGTGTCAGCCCCCCTTATCCCTTTTTACCTTTGGTTTGTGAAGTTCAACAAATTATTTTCCCTTGCATGCAAGAACGATCATTTCTGGCTTTGTGGTATTCATAACACTTGCGAAATTCACAGTTCAGTAACCACATCCATACAGATTCAATTTTGAGCTTGTCATTTTTCCCTTCTCACATGCCCCTGGTTTTCAGTATAGATTTCCTTGGCCAGCTTCAGTTCCTGGGCCAGGAGAAAGGCTCTTGTTCACACCCTGCACTTAAAAAAAGGCTCCAATTAGTGAACCAAGTAAAAATTTGAGCTCACTAATTATATCATTCTCTCTGTTTAATATTTGTTATAAATATTTCATATAATAAATTTTTATGAGCTTATAACTGAAGTCTGGAACTAGCATAATTTTCAATTTTGAAAAAAAATGTTGTATTCTTCAAAGTCACATCAATCTATCTATGCTCTGTAGTTCCGTTAGTGTGTTTGAACTAAAGTTTAAAATAAATTGTATTTGTCTGAATTTTCCAAATTAGGTTATCATGTCAATTTATGACAGGAATTTCCTGTCATGTAATATGATTACAGGGGCTTTATCAGAAGTGACACATTGGATGATGTATCAGATGTGTCAGCCAGCAAGATACAAAGGCAGATAATTTCCTGTAATTACTTTTAAGGGAATTTTGAAAATGGATTTTAAAGAAATAGCATGTGACTTATGGTTGAACTAATTTTAACAGATCATTCCAAAGCATTGATAGTAATGTAATAATCAAAGATGTAAAAATGTTAACAGGCATTATCTAGCTGATTTTTTTTAAAAGTGTCTTCTGATATGATGTAATCTGACTTTGAAATTTTTGTGTGTCCTTAGGTAGTCTAGAGCTTGAGATCACCCTGCCTCAGTTTCATAAGTGCTGAAATCACAGACTGGCAGCACTACCTGGGTCAGAATTGTAAATTACAGGTGTATCTTAGTGACACCTTGTGATGAGGAGATATTCATGGGTCCAACTTAGAGTAGCTGGATGCTAATCCAGCTGATATCATATACTGAGATTTTCACATGTCTGAGCTTGTCATTGATCATTTTTCATTTTTGTCCTTTCCCTTGCTTTGAGTCTAGCCCTCTGCTGACTTCCTGTTCAAGCCCCTTACATCCTTTGCATCTTAGAAAAAACAAACCACACTCCAAACAATGAAACAAAACAAAAAACCTCCAAGACAAAACATAAAGCTTAGAAACTTTTTCTGGGTACAGAGTTTGCTTCCACTGCATGATCTTTGGAATAAATTCCTAGTCTTGGGTACCTCCTCCTAGTCATTTCAATATTGCCTGCACTCTGCCTCTTAGAATTCTTTATTTCCTAGAGTTGTATGTAACTTCCTGTGGTAACATGGGACAGGTTGTCACAGCTTTCTTTGAGTCTCTCCCTGGCCTTTTCTTAGTCCTCCTTTTGGATATTGGGCATGTTTCATTTTTGTAGATTATTTCTCCACAGGTGACATACAGTCACCCAGCAGGAAGAATAAGAATTGCTGGACATTGCCCTAGGTTAGATCTCAAAGTATCCACTAAACCTCTGAAGCATTCGAGCCTAACCTCTGAATCATTTCCTTAAATTATTGAATGATATCTATCATGTCATTCTTAGAAGAAAACATTAGCTGACTATCAGCTGTTTCTGTCCCTACAATCCCAAGAGCTTGAATTCAGCTTATTTTAATATGCAATTTGCATTTAAAGGTATCTTTAAATGATTGAAATATCAACTATCATATGATGTTTTTAAAAATCTACCATGGACTATAATTCAGATTTATTACCTGCTGCTATGCCTTGGGAAGACTTAGGCTAACATTTTATATAGTTTGGCCCACTATCCAGATTCTTTCCTCATTTGCTCATCACTTCATAATAGAATCAACCCATCATTACTTAAATTACTTAAGTGGTCTCTTGATTTTTCTTTTACTTCTGTGTACTATCTAGTCTCTTTGTTAGATAGTCAGTGAGAATCCACTTCTTTTAGTGTTCAGATATTAATACTTAGGATGGCACCCAATTTAGTCCATGGCAGATAGTCATGGTATATTGATTAAGTGATGATTTATAAAATACATCCTAAAAGAGGTGGGGGGAGAGCATTCTTGTTAATCTGTGGATGTTCTGACCAGTTAAATAAATTACTGGACTGATGTTTCTTTGCTGCAGATTGTATTAAACTTTGTTCATAGGTAAAGAGATGTACCATTTCTTTTGTTCTGTCTGAATTTCCCAAAGTCTCAGACACTGGACACATGTATGAGGTATATGATGAATGAGTGAATAAATGATTTTCTTGGAACTACTTCTATGTTTTATATGAAATATCTTTATTTGTGTCACAATATCTATTAATCAATGTGTTGTTAGGAAGCATCCTTTTGGATGGCCAGCACTTTATCTACTTATTCAGGTCCCTTGTCTGCTTTTTCTTCTCTTCTCTTTTCTTTTATTTTCTTCTTTTTTAAATGGTGAAGTTCTTGCAGAGCCTTCTGAGGCTGATGATGCTGCCATAAAAGACACTGTTTAATGTACCTGGTCAGCTTTAGGAATGTTTGATTATATTCATTCTCAACCATTTGGCTTTTAACACCCAGGAAATGTTTATTTATTTCACCTTCAAGATCCTTATTAGCAATTGTAGAAAGTCAAGATTTATTCATCAATACAATCCAGAGACTCCATTTACCAAATTTCTCTTCCTTGCTTTAATGAAATTTGTCTGTAGGGCTTTTAAAAATCATTTATAAAGTTAGAAATATGTTCAGCTCGACTGTCTTGTAGATAGATGGCTGCATTATTACTTGTCCATCAAATGTAAGTAGGGTTGTTAATAATATAGACACAGCTACTAAAGATTCCAAACAGGAGCATTTCCTTTAGAGGAAATTGCAATTCTAACCTCTGAATTCCCTTTGGAATAAATTATCTGACATTTCCTGTGTTATGCAATCACTTATTTCTTGGTTTAAGGAACAAGATGCAAGTAAATGTTCTTCAGAATATTGAATCTCAAATGGCAAGTGAATACTAAGAATAGAAACAGGAAGATGATATGATAGTGAAGAGACAAGAGCACCATATAAGGACTAACCTGTTCCATAGGGTACAATAACTTTTGGGGAATTCTGTCCTCTGAGCTTGACAACCTCATCATTCTAATTAGAACAGTGTTTGTCACCTGGTTGAGACTCTCAAGATCATGTGGCCTTTGATGGTCCTGAATAATCAAAAAAGGTCGGAAGGGTCATTAGAATTTCACTTTAGGAATCAGGCATTCACTACATCTTGTTCACTCCCCACCCAGCTGTATGTAATCCTGTTCCAGCTACACGTGGCCTCGGGAAGTGCTGGAGGATTTAGAGGATAGAAAGGCAACTGAAAGGGCCACTCCATCTGTGCAGCTGTAGGGAAGTCATCGTACAGACTGGGGTGAAACTTTTCGGTGATGTGGCTGGGCACTCACACTCCGATAAGTAACACCTCACCCATGCTCGGTAAATCACTCCAACAAAATTATTGACTCATCAAGGGAGATGTCGATGGAGTCATTCCTTTTGTCTATTTTGGCTGTACACTTGGAGTGAAGAGACGTTTGTTCACATTTCCTCAGGGAAAATTCATTTAACATCCTTTGTTTCCTTATGTCTGCATCTATTTTTATATGCATATTGGCTGGGAAAGGAATTGTAAATGGCTAAGATTCCTTTGTTCAGGAAGCAAAAAAATTATCTATCTATCTATCTATCTATCTATCTATCTAATCTATTTATATCTATATTTGTATCTAGCATGCCTTTACCTATCTAGATGATATACAAATGGAGAACAGGCAGACCTAAATTTATGTAGATTAATTGATATATATTGAAAAATAGATTGTCTTCCTTTTTTGGCTCATCAACACAATCCAGAAACAGCAAAATCATTAATAAAATAGTATTAAAATAGGTAAATTCAGAGATTTTCTGCATCAAATATCTAGTTCCTTAAATATCCCCAAATAGGTACACTAAGGTTATATAGATATCTTTGCTTATCCATCTTGAGAAAAACCAGTGTAGTTGTACAATTGCATATCATTCTCAACCTTCCTCCTGCTATAACTCTTTAATACAGTTCCTCATGTCATGGTGACCCCTCCAACCACAAAATTATTTTCATTGCTACTTCAGAACTGAAATTTTGCTACTGTTACGAATCATAATGTAAATATCTGATCTGCAGATAGTCTTAGGCAATCCTGTGAAAAGGGGTTTCACTCACAGGTTGAGAACTGCTGCACTAGAACATTGTAGAACAAACAATACATTTTATAGTATGCACTTACTGTGTTCTCTTCTTCTTTTTAAAACTATTATAGCAGTAATGTGTCATATCTCAAAATGAAGGTTAAAAAGATTTAAAAGCACAGCATGACTATTCAAACATTATTTATCATTATGAAGTGCACCTAGACCTACTGAAAAAATGTTAACCACAGCAAAGATCCATGCAGAAGGATAATGGGGAACTTCATGAGGAAAGAAATTTAATGTCAATATGTTGACTAGAATGGTGAGCATCCAATAACACAGAGAATACATTTTTTTGCCTTAACTCTGATTCAACATGTTATACATCTTTTACTTTTGGTTGCTTGTTGAAAGAATGATATCTTTTTGATTTTTTTAATGTAGATACTTTTCAGGTATTTGATGATTCAAGACTATTGGTGAGAAAATAGGCAACAGTAAGAGTAATTACATTCAGGACCTCCCTAAACATCACTGAATGATATGTCAAAACACCCTTTCCCTTCAACTGGTGGAAACAAGTTGTTAGGACCTTACAGTCTGTGATCATGAATATGTCTAGATGGAGTGACAGGCAGATCCCCTTTGTGTATTTTATAAGTGTTTCCGATTTGGAGCTTCTATATAATGACAATTTCACCCAGATCTATCCCAAATGGGGTCTGAGGGATCCACAATGGTGTTACCAACATTTAATATATCCTTGAGATTGAGAAACATTCTTCATAGATAATCTGGAATCCTGACACTAGGATATGGATTCTTTTTTTTCCATTTAGTGTTCCTGCAAAGTTGCATTGGTTCTGCCTAGGAGCAATAGAAGGCCAGGCAAGAAGAATAACCACAGATATTTATGTAATTCTTAAATGTATCACTTCCATTTGCTAAGAGAAGAAACCACATTGGTAGCCTTAGTCCATAAATCAGACAAGCTTTCATTGGTTTTGCTAAAAAAAAAAAAAAAAAAAAAAAAAAAAAAACAAAAAAAAAAACGTGCTGTGTATGAAGAGTCACTTCTGGCATAACATTTCTCTTATGACTTGAAAATATGAGTATCCATTTTTTATGAGAATATTTTTCATTTTTATCAGTTATTGAATTGTTTTCAATCTCTAACTTAAGTGACTAAAGGAAGACCCTGCTAAGCTCATTAGAAAACATATTTCTTTTTTTTTTCTGTTTTTTGTTTTTTTTTGAGACAGGTTTCTCTGTTGTAACTGTGGTTGTCCTGGAACTCACTCTGTAGATAAGACTTGCCTCAAACTTACCGAGCTCTGCCTGCCTCTGCCTCCTGAGTGCTAAGATTTAAGTCATATGTTACCACTGCCCAGTAGGGAACTTTTATTTCTTAATGCTGTAGAACATTGGTTCTGACAATCCAGACATGGCTTACTTCTACATGCTTACTGATACACTCTACAGCCTAGGACAAATGATTTAAACTCTCTGCATCTTATATTCCTCATCTAAAATTAGGTAGTAGGGCTGAGGAGATGGTTTAGTGGATAAAACACTTGTACATATATGTGGAACAGAATTTGGAGGACCAACATCCACATAAGATGCTGGCCAGGCATGGTGGCCTACTTCAGGAGGCTGAGACAGAGGATCCCCTGAACAAATTGGCTAGTTAGACTATCTTTATTAGCAAGTCTGAGTTCAGAGAAACACCCTGCCTCAGTAAGTAAAGTGGGGCAAGATTGAGGAAAATGCCTGACATTAAATTATAGCTACATGTATGTGCACACACATGCATATACACCCTCACACATGCTCCCCTACACATGATATCATGAATATGTCACATACACAACATACACATAAACAAACACAAATTAGACAATAATATATATTTCATAAGGTTTTCTTAGAAATAATATATAACATTTATACATTGCTAGGAAGAAAACTGGTTTACCCAATTATTGGTGAGTCTCAAACATTAAAGTCAGGTGATAGAGAGGCCATTAGAATCAAATATTTCTTAGCATATGCCACCCCCAACACTGCTATTAAAGACTAAGTTTCCAGCACCTGGACTCTTGGGAACACTTTCAAATCATAGATTGTGAGAATTTCTTCTGTTCATCAGACATCTTGCATATAACATGTCTTTATTGCTATTAGCTGTAGGTCATATAGTGAGTATATCTGAATGAGGTATAGCTGTATTCTTTTGTTACCATCTTCACCATCACTTAGACATTCTGTTCCCATGCATTATAAAGACAGGATTTTCAGTCACTCCACTGAGTACATATCATTTTCTTTTGTACTTTACTGATCTGCTGGGTGAAGATCTGATTCCTATTCTTAAAGAAAAATTACTGATGATAGTACCAAAATAATCTATGTCTTGGACAGGATGTAAGCTGAATTATCATGTACATTCTTCTTCTCCTACTCTGAAATCAGGTAGATATTTTCTGCAAATTGAATTATTATTGTCTTTAAGAAAATGAAGGATAAAAATATGAAAAATAAAGGCAAAGCTATAGACACAAATTTAAATACTTTGTGGATTTTTTTCTTGCTTACTATGATTGGTCTTAGCACTCCCTCTACACATTTCTGAACATAGTTTTAAGATTGTAAAATGCAAACTCTATGTCCATTAGCTGGGATTAAGGTATGATCTCAGTTCACAATACAATTCTTCCACCAATAAATTTATAGGCTTATAGTATGCATAGAGATGAACCCTTTCCAAATTTCTTATGAGACAATTGTGGTTAGAATTACCCAGACCTTCAGAATTTCAATTCCATAATTTTAGTTCTTACTTATTTTGAAGAATATTTTGTATCTATAACTATGTTGGATAGACATATATCTCCAAAAGTATTTTTCATATCACCATTTTATAACTTTAAGGTCAAAATATTTATCAACATAATTTTCTAAAATGTGGTGCAATCATTGTCTCTAAATGAGGCATTCAAAATACATTAAACTCTTTGAGAAGTCAGTTAAACATTATTTATAAATGTGTTTTATTATCTACAGAAAATAGTATATAGATTTTACTTTCTCCGTTTTCCTCTCCTTTCAAACCCTTTAAAAAAGGGCTTTATTTTAAATTATGTTTATCTTTGTGTGTGTCTATGTGTGGTTATGATCATACGGGTAAATGTTCACGCAGAGGCCAGAAGTATGAATTGAATCTCTGGATCTGGAATTATAGGCAGTTATGAGCTTTCTGATTTGGCTGTTGAGAAACACACTCAGGTTATCTGCAAGAGCAGTACACACTCTTGACCACTAAGTAATCTCACCAGCTTCCTAGTTCCCTTCTTTTGGTTGCATAGAAAACATCAAATTACTTTCTAAGTGTCTTCCTAACAAAGTAATCCAAAACAGACATTCCACCTTGATAGTTCTTACAGTAATGTTAAAAATGCAATAATAAGAGGCAATAGGATATATTTTAGGGGGTTGTCTTGAAAATTATGTGCAATAGGATTTTCAGTATTGATTCCACCTTTAGAGAACTGAAAGCATTTGGAAACTGACTGTACTTATTGTTCAGAGTAAATTTTCTGCACTAAAAAGTAGACTTTATTTTCTTATCATTATTCTGTAAGCAAAGTAATTTAGAAATTATTTATACAGCATTTCTATTATTTTATGTATATAATGTGTGATGTCTATAAAATCTAGAAGTAATTTAAAGTATACAAGACTACTATATGTGTTTATGCAAATACAATATTACTTTATTTGAGACCTAAACTTCTACAAATTTCAGTGTTCTCGGGGTCTTGGAAGCAGTTAACCTTAGACACTGAGAGATGTTACATGACACACAATCACAGAAGGAATCCTTCCACCAAGCAATTATATGTTAGTCTTTAAAAATGCCTGGTAAGCACAAGAGGAAAAATTTTTTAAATTTTTTAAAAAATCAAGTATTATTTCCCATTTGGCATGTTATAATTACACAGGCAAAGGGGAAGCTGGTTGCTCAGTTAAAACCTAATTTATTAGTAGTGAATTGGTTCATGGATTTAGTTGAGAAGTAGAGAAAGGTGAAATTATGGATGAAAATGTGGTGACTACATTTTCTTGATTCATTACCTAAAAATTAATTCATTGAAATTGAATCAAAATGAGTTCTATGCTTTAATTAAAAAAAGAAATCAAAGGGATTACTTTTAAACCACTTGTTTTCCTAATTAGTCAGGCAAAAGTCATAATTAGAGTCTTAACAAACTAATTAAGAAAAAGTTCAAAAGCCATAGAGAAGCAAATATTTAAAATAGTTTGAGGCCTGGACATGAAAAAGTACACTAAAGCGATTCTTGCATCTACTCTTGGTGTCACTGTGAGTTGGCATGGCTCCCTTGGAAAGCTATTGGAACCATAAGAACAAATATCTTCTTTGACACAGTAATCCTATTTCTGGGAATTGGGCCAAAGTAAATAAAAGAAAGCAAATGCTGCTTGAACAAAAGAAAACTTATTGTATAATCTTTTATTAAGAGTCAAACCTGAGAAAATGACAAGTATATACAATTAGAAAGTACATGATGGAGTTCTGACTGAGTAGAATATTGTGCTATCACTTAAAGAAAATGGAGATGTTTAATATGTTTGGTGCAGAATGCTGTCAAAAGGTTGGGTGTTTCAAGTTCAAGATAACAAAAGGCATACACTTATTGCCTCTGCTTCCTAAAAACTTACTGTAAATAATTACAAAAGAATTATTCACAAAACATGCCTGAAAAAGGAAATAGGTCTCACAGCAAATCAGAAATATGATAAGTATTTGAACTGTGGACAATATTTGGAAAAATCTATAAATAAAGTAGTCCTATTCATAGTTAGGTATGTTCTTAGGAAATAGAATGAGAAGCAAAAGACCCTCTGAAGTTTCCAGGAGAAAACCTAATCTTCTTCAAGAAATTGGAGAAAAGGAGAGCAGGAATTAAGACAGAGACTAACATCAGATAATTAAGATTGTCAAAGAGTTATTATGGAAGTCTGTACACACACACACACACACACACACACACACACACACACACACAAAACATACATGTACACACACACACACACCACAATGTTTTTCTTTGTGACACCTTTTCTCATGGCTAAATGTGGTGGGAACTGAGCACAAGGAGAGTCAATACTGCCACTATCCAGTGTTGCTGCCCAGAGCCAAACCTTCCTCATTCCTTAATGGGTGGCCACAGCATAGTGTATTTCTTGCTAAATTCCCACTTGTGTATCACAGGCTGACATTTCTAACCACCAGAGCTTATCCAAGGGAGGAAAATTTACAGTCAGTCCACGTCCTCATTGGAGGACTGGGGGAGAAAGGCAACCCTTGAGTTAAAGAAGAAATTCTAAATAAACTTCTATAATGGATACGGTCGTTTGTTCATACGAGCAAAACAATCAAAGGTCATCTATCATATCTGAGGACACTAGAAGCTTCCCCATCCTGATTACTACAAAGATGAAGAAACAGTACCAAGCAGTAAGGAAACAGAAGAAGCTCAGTTCTCCCATTAGCATCCATAGAGAGAATGAAGACAATGCTTCTATGAACTGAGAGGAAATAATAATTTAAAAAGTACTCAAAACTATAAAGGAATCCTTAGACTCTTGGAATTTTAAAGGCAGTATAATACGTATTTAAAGTTTTAACTTATTGTGATTTTTTCCCTGAGTTTTGTAATTAATGTGCATTTTTAGAGACATATTTGGAAAAACCTCAGTGCAGATTAAAATCATTTAAATAACATGTCGTAGTAGTTATTATTGGTGGTTAACTTGACAGGATCTAAAATCACCTGGGAGATGAGCCCCTGGGCGTGTCTGTGAGATTATTTTCTAGATTTGGTTGAGCTAGGAAGACCCGCCCTGGATGTGGGCAGTGCCATTTCATGGGCTGGGGCTTTGGACTTAAAAGGAGTTGGCAACCTGAGCACCACGCTCCTCACTCCGGGTACAATGAGACATCAACCTCAAGTTCTTGTTGCCCTCTCTGTGAGTAAAAATAAGTTGCTTTTGTCATGTGTTTTGTCATGGTAATGAGACAGTTACTAGCACACCTGTATTCCATGACTTTCATCTTTGTTCGTTTACAGGTTAACGAAGCCTCAGAAGTAAATTAAAGTGTGAGTACCACTTATTATAATTTGTGGGATATAGTTAAAACAGTGCTCAGAGGGAAATCTGCAGCATGAGAAATGTGTAAGGGGGGCATGAGAAATGTGTAAGGGGGGCTAAAATCAATAACTTAACTTTAGCACCAGTAAAACATAAAAATATGAAAAAAATCTAGAGTAATAAAAGAAAAAGAAAATGAGAGCAACTGTTAATGAAGTGGATAACATGATGTTAACAGAGAAAGCCAACAAATTCAAAATGCCATCCTGACAATATTAATTGAGATAATATAAATTGTAGTTAGCAAAGGGAAAAAAAGAGGATGATTCACACTTCTTGTATCAGAGAAAACCAGTATGAACTCATCATCTTTCAAAGGGAAATGAAGGCCTCCTATCAAAAACAAAACAAAACCAAATAAAAAAAAAACTTTGTCTACAATTTTGATGACATTGATAAAAGAAATCATTTCGTTGAAAGAGAAATAGACAACCTGAATAGCCCTAATATCTATTAAACAACAACATTGACAATCACATTCTGGTCATTGCATAATGCCCAATGATAAATAAAGTCTTTATTCTATCTTCATGGGTGTCTTCTAAATCAAACTTTTCTTATGTAGATCTAAGATTTCAATCTGTACAACTTTCTTTTCTTTAAGAATGTAAATACTTCTTGAAATGTAGCTCTACTGGCAGTATATACTCTCACTGTTTTTCTGTGAAAGTCTTTGTTTCTCCATGTCTTTTAAAGGAGGATTTCACTGAGTTCATGATTCTAGGCTGTTTCCACTGTTGCAATACATCTACGTTCTCTTTATGCCATCTGGAGAGAAAGCCAATGAAATTATTGACTTTTTAAATTTACAGACAAGGTTTCTGGCTTTCCTAGAAATTTCCTGCAATTTGAGTTTGTTATGTCTGACAATGGGTTTCTTTGATATTTGTGTGTACTGTCCTTAGGCTTCCTGGTACTCTGGGGCGCTGTCCATCTGATGTCCATTTTCTTCAGTTACATTTTTCTTTATCTTTGTTAACACCCATAAAGCTCTACTGTTGTAATGGTTGTGTTTGGTGGGAGGGAACGTGTTTTATAACCCTGTGATCAGGTCTCAGTATTTATGAGTTTGTGTGCTGTGCCTGGACTGTGGCTTTGAAAATTTTGTCTCACACCATTGCTGCTGATATTAGACAGGAAGACTGGAAGGAACTGAAGTTGATTTTTCTCTTTGGCTATATATGTTACACTCCACTAATATGTCAATATATTGGGCTCCGCTAAAACTGTTTCTACTGGTAACAGCATAGAAAAAAGTAATAGATGCTCTACCTTAAAAATGGCTACCTTTCTCTTCCTCTTACCAAAGCAGGCAAGGTAAGTGATTTTCTACCGTGTTCATGGTGAAAACCTTGTAAGCCTGCTTGAAGTAAACTCCACAAAAGTACAAGGTCTTAAGAGAATAGGTTGTTTGGAATTTTTAATCTCTAGTACTTGCCCACACTAAGCATCCAGCTCCCCATTCACTGTGGATCAGGCCCTCCTACCCATAGACCAGGTCTTCCTACTCGTGGATCATGGCTTCCTACCACATTTCTGCTTGTCATAAATTTCTGTTTTTGGGTTTTGTTTTAAGAAGTTGAGATTCAACATGTCCTCTCTTTCCACTTTTTTATTCCTACTTTGCTTTGCGAAATCAGTTCTCTGGTGGATCTAAAGGGAGATTTTGATTTCCATCTCCTACAGCTTACCTAGAGAGAAGAGACAAAATTGATGTTTCTTTTATGCCATTCTAGAGACACTCTTTTTTAAGGTTTGAAATTTTTAAATGAAATACATTTCAGAAACTACAGTAAAGGAATTTTAAATCAATGTTAAGGAAATTGATCATATTTTAAGTAAAATTTTAAAAAGTCAGAGACTTTGACAAGGGACTATGTCAATAAATGGGGTAATATAAAGGTAGTTTAAAAGAGCCAAGAAACCAGGAAACAAAAGCAAAGGTCATGATATAAAGTAGAAATTCCTAGAGTCAAAGAGAGACAAGGGGCTTTAGGATAAACCATCTGATTTAATGGTCAAAAAGGAATGATCCAGAGATAGGTCGTCTTAGATGTTAACATACCAAGAACAAAGGATTTCTTCAAAACTTCTGAACAGATAGAGGGTGAATTTTGTACCAGCTGCAAAGAAAAATCAGACAGATATCCACTGGGTTTCTCAGCAGTAGTGAAGGACAGGTAGAAGTCAGCAGGACTTTGCATCAGAGTTCTGAAGATAAATCATTATACAATCTCAATATGAAACAGTAGGGACATAAGAGATTCTAAATTTCATATGTGATTGCAAATGGACACATCTGTTATAACAATGTCAGAGCTAAAAAAAAATTAAACAAAATACAAATTGGCAGGATATGGAGGAAAGCAGAAAATGTATAGTCTCCACTAAAAGGAAGTTAATGTCAAGAAAACACCATTAAAACCAAGTCTGGCAAAGGGAATTTGCCTGCAGATCAATAGGTGACCTTTAAAATGTCCACAGACTAAACCTGAGACAATAAAAAATTTCATCAGCCAAAACATCTAGAAACAAAGAGTAAATGGGATAGAAGACTTTACAGACAAGGCTTAAGTACTTAGCATCCAGAGGAGTACCATATGGTCCAAAAACAATAGGGTCAAATTAGAGTAGGAAGAAAAGTGTCCAAAGAAATTAATGTGAGGCAGAACCTCTGCAATAATAGTACAAACTTATGATGAAATGAAGGTACACGTTGATTTTGTTAATGAAGCAAGAAGGAGAGAGAGGGGGCGGGAGGGAAGAGGGGGAGAAGGAGATGGGGAGAGAGAGAATGAAAATTGTCTGAAATGCCAGAGTTGGCAAGACAGCTGAGCAATAAATGTGCTGCTTGCCACGAAACCTGATGACCTGAGTTCCATCCCTGGGATCTATATGGTATAAAGTTAGAATGAGCTCTTCCAATTTCTTATCTGATTTCATGTGCACAAAGACACATGCATACCCATTACACTCACATACACTTTAAAAATGAAAGGTATGCTAATGAGGCAAATGAATCCACACAACTAAGTTATCATAAGACTAATGAGAGAAATTGTTCATTAGTGCAAGATCTAGAAGATCTACTCATGAAGACACTGTTCTGCATTCAGCTGACCTGAAAGTTGTGAGAGAAGTTCACAAGGGACAGAACCCCTTACTGTTATCTGCATTCAGCCCATTGATATGTATTTACATTATTACTATACACATTATAAAACTTCTTCAGATAAATATATTATTGACTTTGTTAAGGTTGTGAAATCATTAGGTTTTTCCAATTTCCTAGCGTGCTCTTCTGTGGTTAGATAAATACATAATTTTAAAAAAATGGCTTCATAATTAAAAATGAAACAGATTCTTCCAGACTTTAAAGTAATTGACCAGATTTAATTATCATGTGCGTAACAATCACACCTGTTGTATCATGTGGATGCCAGGAAGCATCTTGAAAATGAGCGAATGCATCTGCTGCCGTGGTTTGATAGAGGCTGCTTTGGAACTACCTGATGGTGACATTATTCAGCTTTATGGTCTCTGTAGTGAAAGGTAGGCGAGTGTCTGGAGGTGGTCTGATCCTTAGAGGCTCTTCAGTGCACACACTGTGATTCAACACCTCTTTCTTTACATTCTCAAGCACTGGAACTATCAATGCAGCATTGAGCAAATCATAATCCGTTTGACACTGAGAATACATCAGAGTGTATATGACAGAAATGAAATGTTACTCATCTTTAGAAAGATCAAGGAATACCTGTCAATATATCTCTTCCACATCTTCCTTTTAGGCTTTGGCTCCACAGCATTAAAGGTATATGCACAACTACCCCATGTAATTGTATCGTCTCAATAAATTAAGAAGAAAGGTATTTTGAGACCTCTGATCTAAATCTATGTGTTTCACTAACCATCTGTGAAAGATCAGAGAAAATAGCTTAGAGAAATTCCTCTTGGCCAGCTCTGTAAGGAAGCTTTTGCAAGTCCATGAGATAGATCTCAAAATAGAGGAGCCTGTGACTTCCCTTTAGCTGGGTTCTCACATTTTTGGTGATGGTTTGCTGGCCTCTAGGAGGATTGATGTAGTGCTACTGCTCCGATGATCCTATCCTCTCTCAATGCTGCTCCTTTAGTCAGTGGAAGAACGATGGGACAGGGTTCACCACTTAGTATAAGCGGGGCAGTGACTATAGTTGTTCTGGATATGATGAAAAAGTGCTCAAATGCTCAATGATTAAGAGTCCTTCCTGCTCTACCCAGAGCTCAAATCAGGTGCTTCACAACCACATTTAACTCCATTTCCAGGAGATGAAACACCTTCTGCTGGATATAGACAAGCAGGCATACATACATAAGCATTAAATAAAATGAATCTTAAAAAAAAGTGTTCAGTAAACAAAATACATTGAATTACTTCAGATTATATGTTGATATAAGCATATATCTGTGAAACTACTCTTAAATGTAAAATTTTAGACATAGTGACTAATTACTCTTCATGAAAATATCATCTTATCAATAAGGATATACAGATATCTTGATAAGTCATATATATATATACATATATATATGTGTGTGTGTGTGTGTGTGTGTGTGTGTGTGTGTATATATATATATGGTTTCTGTTGAAAAATAGTAGCAGGCTGTATATTTTGTAGGTTGAAAAAGCATAATCATATTATATTTCAACAACTTTATTTTCCTGACATTGCTAGTCTAAGGAAGAACTTCTGTCTTTGCCAAAATTGAGACAAAATTATTGAGAGGTAAATTTGCAAGAAATTTGATAATACAGCATCTAGTATAATCTTTCAAAAGTGAGAGGACTAGGCTTCCTGTACATACTGGTGTCACATTTAGGCTCTGGTGCCTCTAGTCACTTCATAAAATCATTACACCCATCTCATTTCCAGCATTAATTTTCACAGCAATTTTTCCAAATGTTTTATTTATTTCTTCCACCTTTCCTATCCAGGACTCTCTCTTTCCTAGTTTCAGTTAATGTTGCCACTGCACTTGATTTATAGAAACTTAATAGCTACAAATTTTTAAAAAAGTAATCATTTGCATTCATATGGAAACTCCCACAAGAAACGTATTCAAAAATACACCTTGGTTGCTAATGGAGAGAACACCAGATTGGAAGTATCTATTTTTTAAAAATGTATGTAAGGTTCACAAATGAGACTGTTCTGTGGATAAAGGCACTATCTATCAAGGCTTGATAATTCGAGTCCAACCTCAGAGACCTCATCTGATAAAAGGTGTGAACTGACTCTTCCTCAGACATCCACATTTGTACCATGGTGCATGCTACCTGCACTCTCTCACACAGACTACACACACAAACACACACACAAGCACACTACATGCAAATGCACACCACACACATACTCTTAACAAAAATAAACAAAAATTTTCTCAATGGACAAAGTTAGTTGAAACATTATTTGAAAATCTATTCAATTTTGTCATGAGTCATACATGTAAAGTCATTTAAGACAAAGTTTGTTAAAAATAGACTTTAAGAAAAATCTTTAATCTTTTCAATAAGTCATTTTAGATAAAAACCTCTTCCTTATGTGGGAATGAGCCTCTGACATTGCGGTCTAAGGATAGAATCCCATGCCCCTCAAATTTTCTTGAAAAACTAGCTTACACAGGGAAGAAAGTTCTTCCTATTCCAGATCAACAACCACATCAGTATAAAGTATGAATGCTCAAAGAGACAAGGGCAACTATCTTTACACTGCTATTTGGAAGAGGCTAAGGCACTAATAGCACAAAAATGCACATCATGGAAAACTTAGATGAGAGATATGTCATAGAATAAGGGATTAGGTACATAAATCCGCACATAAATCTTAATTATCAGCAACTCTAAAAAATCTGGAGTCATCAGCCAGAGGAAATAATGAGTAAATATAGGTATGTCTTGAAGCAATTCATAGAATCATAAAAACAGCTATTTGTTAAAATTTTACTTGCTCTGCATTAAAGCAGTGGGCTCTCAATCTGTGGGTCACAACCCCTTAGAGGATTAAACAACTCTATCACAGGGGTCAGCTAAGACCATCTTCATATCAGATATTTACATTATGATTCATAATAGTAGCAAAAATTACAGTTATGAAGTAATTGTTATGAAGCAATGAAAATAATTTTATGGTTGGGGGAGGGTCACCACAACATGAGGAACTGAATTAAAGAGTCACAGCATTAGGCATATTGAGAACCACTGCATTCAAGTGTTAGGTGTCCACTAATTTTTTTTTCTCACAAGTTTTCATGCCTAGGTTACACTTTAGAATCTTGTGGTAATGTTAAATATATAAATATTCATTTATGTATTTGTATAATGTGATAGTGACTATCTTCTCACCTCATATGGAGACTCAAAACTGATTTTATTGGATATAAATGTGAAAATGACAGTTATATTAGTTATTCATTTACAGGAGCATCAGGAATTTGTGAAATATGTTCCCATTTTTAGAATGTCTTTGTTATGAAAGACCAGGCCACCTAAAATAGCAAATATGTGAAACAGTTTGGTTGTGAAATAGTTTAGAGCAGATACATTTACTTCCTGTGTCATCTCTAGAGAAATTCATTCGCCAGTTCTGATCTGAAGAGTATGCCAGAAAGTGTTTCCTCATATGTAGAAACTGGGAGATTGAGCCACATGGACAGGGCTCAGACCTGCACATAAATTCTGTGTGAGTAGGTACAGATACTCACACATATGCAAACTTGAATATGTATGTATTGTGGTCACAAGGTGGCTAGTGCTGAACCAGCAGGGAGCTGGTTCTGGGTGAACATCTCTGTCTCCATGCAGGCAGAGGGCCTCTCCATGCCATCTTTGGACATGAGCCAGTCTGGAATTCCTCACACCAGGGCAGGAATAGCACTGTCAGATGTGGGCTCAGTGCTCCACAGATGAAGTTGCTGAGACTCAGGCAGAGGACCAAATACTATTGAGCCTCTTAGTAACTAAAGACTATGGTGATTTCAAGGATTTCAAGACAATTGACCCATGTCTTAGTAGGAGGAGGGTTGATGTCAACAATACAGGAGCAGTTGGTATAGCATACACATCTACGCTTTTGTAGGAAATAATCACTATCTCAGAATGAACCATCTGAAACAATAAAGCTAAGAAAAAGATTAATTTGCCTAATACTTTGCTAAAATAAAATGTACAAAATGTTTAAGAATACTTTCAATAAAATCCTAGAGAAGTGAACCAAGAGAAAAACACCAAAGAAGTATTAACTAAGGAATTAAAAAATTCAAAGGAAGAGATCCTACATGATTACTGTACAATCAAATGTTCCCCTAAATCGTCACTGGCTCTGGAAACGGACGCTCATTGACAATTGGAAGGTAAGTTTTGCGCTCACTTTTTTCCCTTTAATAATTTTGTTTCAGTGAATGTAGCAAAGATTGCTACAATTTCTTTTAAGCATTAATGTGACTGAGTTCAGTCATCACAATTATCTCTCTGGCATAGGCTCCAGGCTCTTCATAAGTCCCGGTGGCATATTGCCACCCAAAAGACAGACCATATGGCTCTGTGTTATGTGTCGTGGTGTATAGGCTTCTAAAACCTAAGCAAGCAAACCTATGCAACTGATTCCATAGATCCATAGTCTCTATCAAGAAGATCTGAGAGAAACCATTCTCACAATCTTTAGTCCAATAATACCTCATGCTTGAGGTATTATAATTGAACTGATATCTTCTTCAGTGTGAGTAAAAGGAGATATTTATTCAAATCAGCATCATTTATCAGTTTAGACAAAGTGAAAAGAGAGCAGATGGTAATGTCCTTGGCCACTCAAATATTACCAGGTCATGATAAACGTGGTCTTGGACCAGTTGATCAACTAAGACCAATGGTTATCTTAAAGTCAACAAAGATTAATATATCCAGATCATCAGCTAATTTTACTATCTCATTCCAATCTTGAATATCTAAAATATGAAACCAACACCCCTAATGTGTCATGTTTGGGTTAGAACTTAGTCTCAGTAGCTCGCCAAAAGATTTTCCCAAGCAATCTTTCATTCTCCAGGGTAGCATTTCATAAACTGCTATGGCCAGAAGCTCCTCCCACACAGTGTTGGTGGGTCCACCATGATAGTTATATTATTGATAAATGTTTCATTTCCATGAGGGGAATATTCACATCTTTGAAGAAGTTATAAAGCACATCTGCATACCGAAGTTGATGAGCACCACTAACAGCAAGAAATCTGTTTACTGATTTAAGAAGAAATCTTAGCATTTCATATCTTCTTTATTTTATTTGATGTTTCTAGTGGTGCTGAGGAAGTGGAATGCCTTTTTATTCGGATACCTTCTCTATCTCCATCATGCAAGGTACATTCACCTGAATAATCCTAGTTTGGGATACACTATTTGAGATCATAAGGCTCTGCTTAAAAGCTGAATCCAAGAGATAATGGAAATGGCTCCACTGGCTAAATACTTGTCTCTACCTGGACTGATTTCATTTCCAGATCTTAGATAAATAAAATGGAACATGATGATATGCACTTATAACCCTAGTATTTGGGAGGAAGAGACAGGCTAGTCAGTCTGGCATGATAAGCTCCATGTAGGCCAGAGAGAGATCTTATATCAAAAGTCAAAACAAACAATCAAAAAGAAAAAGAAAAACAAGGTAGATGAATAGCCCAAGGTTCATGCATGCACACAACACACACACACACACACACACACACACACACACACACAGACACAGGTGTCCAAAATCACATACACCTAATGCAGTTGTTTGTAAGTCCAAGTGTGTTTGCAGAAATTGAGAATCCAGGGAAGACGTCTCCTTCGTAAGCAAAATCCCTTCATCTGCAAGACTAAAAACAACCAGAGATCCCACTCTGCTAGCACTATTTTGCTGTTGTATCGTGAGCAGATCTCTTCTCAAATGAACAATGAATGGCTAAGAGGAAACCTTGGCCTCTAGTGATTTGAACTTGGTCAATTACTCCTTTCATTGGGTAAAGAACAAATTGGACTAAGAATGAGAAAGTAGGAACTGTGGAGACTGAATATAACACCACATTACTTTTGGCAGTTTAACCATAACACGAAATGGTCCAGTGGCAAAACCTAACTACAAAACTGAGAGATAGGATGGTTCTTTGTTGCATAGAGGTGTCTAGACACCACTGGTCTCAGGTTTGGTACGACCTATGCCATATAACCAATCGAGAAACACAATAGAGAAGAGAATTGTCATTATCTCAAACACACAGTTTGCGTGGTGGGAAAAATTGTTCCCTTTTCCTTCGTTTTGGTAATATTATTTCAATAATTTGTCCATTCCCATGTTAAAAATATGAATTTCAGGTGCTCTATGAGAATTTTCAAGAAACAAGAGAAAAGAAATTGTCTTTGGTATCAGATGATCTGCTTTCCAACCTCAGTTCCTTCATGTCTTACCTGAGTATGTCTGGCAAAGTCCTGACATAGGGGCTCAGTTTCCCTAGGTGGACATGAAGAAATTCTCTCCAACCCCTTGAAGCCTCACTAATCTACAATTTCAGTAACTGCTCGGAAAGGCCGCTCAATTTCGTGAAGTTCTTTAGAAAAAGAAAAGGTAAACAGACTTTTACATAAACTGAGTAAAATTTCTAGAAACCACAAATTCCTCACATATTGGCAATGTTCCAAGTAATCTTTTGCTTCTTAAATTCAATTTACATTTTTCGGGGAGGTCTCAGGTAGAAAGTTCATATTGTCACACATTGTAAAGCGTCTACCAGCTTATCTCTAAAATCCAAACATCACATTTTAGTATTCAACCTTGTTCCATATCATCTTTTTTGGAATTTTTCACTAATTGTCATTGTGACTTTACAGAGACAAAAAATTGTTGAACACAAAAAGCAGTTTCTTATTTCTTTAGTCTGAGCTACTATAAATCTTAGACTAAATGTCAAATAGTTAAGAGCTAGTTAATGCAAATCAATACACATTTTAAATGTCTTTTTAATAGACATGTGCATGGATTCTTTTATTTTTTTCTGTCCACAGATTCCAGTATGAGTACTCAGCTATGATTTTTATATTTCTTTATGTGGTGTTAGTATGCCTAATGGTTTCCTAGTACATATAACACATGGGAGATGCACACAATAGCACGAACTTCACCTACAACAATAATTCTGTAACTTTTCTTTTTAAATATGCGTATCATTTTCTATAAAGGACAAATAATACATTGTCCCAAGCTTATGAGTGTTTTGTCTCCAAATTCAAATGGAGCAGAGACCCTTTTGATCTTACCTAGTTGACTAGACCACATTTCCCAAATTGGCGCGTTCTGTGAAGTCAGCTTAGATTTTACAAGATGATTTTATGTGCTAAAAATGCCATAACATGTACTTAATGAAAGATGTGATCATTGACTGAAAGCTAGGAAAAGGCAGTAAGGAAATTACAACTTAGTTAAATAAAGTTTTGCATTACTGTAGAAACATTAGGTTCTATACTAAAGGAAAGCTAAGGTTAGTGACTCTTACATAGCAGTGTTGATATGAGTCATTTCCTGTCCATTAAAGCAACCCAAACCCTAACTTCCTTTCGTGGTGTATAATCTGCAGCAGTAGATTTCAGATCTCAATTCTACATGTCTTTGTTCCTCAAAAAAAAAAAGAAAGAAAGAAAGAAAAAAGAAAAGAAAAAGAAAAAGAAAAAAAGAAAGAAAAAAAAAGAAAAAAGAAAAAAATAAGACATCTCAGGGCTGATTTGTACTTTTTGTACTTTCAGAGGAATCTTAACTAATTTTAAGAATGAAAATGAACAGCAAACATCAAGCCACCAACATCAGTCAAAAAGATTTCACTTTCAAAAATGAAATGTGATCTCAGCTAAGTTCTACTGGTACCATGAAAGGAAAAGTGGAACAAGCACTTTCATTTTACAAGGTGATATGACTTACCTTTAACTGAGGGCACCATACACACACACAGACACACATCAACACATGCCATACCCCGACACACACACACACACACACACACACACACACACACACACACACACACACACACACACACACACACACACACACACACACGTGCACATATACACACACATACTCACAGGTGGGTGAAGCTTTCTTTGTTTCAATTTCTTGACAACACAATATAACCTTATATAATCTTTAATAATGTAGCTCAGTTTGTTTCTGAAAGCAAAACGAGAAAGCTATTGCTGGTGTTTTAAATTGCAGATTGCTTTTCAGTCTTAATAATATGATTTCTATTGACATTTTAATTTCTTCCAATTATTTATCACGTTTTTAATTAATTCTAAAGTCTTATCTGTTCTGATAAAGGATCCAGGTGTGTGTACATATCCCCACAGCTCTGGGCTCTGACCTTTCTCATTAGTGTGGACTTTCAACATTCTACCTCCTCTCCTGGTAAAACAGTAGGTTGGTAATGCTCAAAGAGCATGCCATGATTTCAGCTCTTGTAGGATCACCTCACTCCCAAAGACTCTGTCTAGAAAATTATCCTGGAAATGAAATATATGGGTTTACAGAATTGTTTGTTGACAGCCTCAGGTAAAATACAGCTTGATTGTCCACTAAATCAGGATTCTAGATGAATAAAAATAAATTTAACATTTTTAAATTGTTAAGTAATGATCCCTATATTTATTAGGTGCCTATCACAACTTAAGGGATGAAAAAAAACCATGTGGGATAGTTCATATTGTTCCTTCAAGATTTAAAGAATTACAGAGATAGAAAATGCACATTTGTAAACAAATATCAACATCACAAAATAAATATGTATGAACAAAACTACCAGAAGTTAGAAAAAAGAACTCATTTATGAAAACTTAGTAACTACACTAATGCCTAAAAAGCATTCTCATAAATATATTCAAAAGAGTAAATGTTTTAGGTTTGACTGTGAACGCCAATCATAGAAGTGTCAAATTAGAATGTGTTATGGCCGAGTCTGCATGATATTGAGGAACAAATTGATAGAACTATGGACACTTCCCTTCTCAAGTAGGGTATGTGCTTCTTGAAAGCAGGACATGCCTCAATTTGAATAGAATATCATTATTATATTAAACTTTTCTATATCCAATCCTTATACATTTATATATATTCATTCATTCATTTTTCCTTTCTTTTATTCTTTTCTTCATTAATATTTTTTGTGGTTTTGGGATTACACTCAGACTCTGCATACTAGATAATTATTCTAGCCCCTGAGCAGTATGTTCAGCCTTACCCATCATTTTAAATTTGAGAAATTTTAAGGCTAAATAAACATTGCTCCTTTTTATATGTTTATATACATGTGTGCCTAACAACTTACTGCAATAAAATGTAGATTGGGATTTGGCATTGCTGAAACCAACTGATACTTCTTATATCATTTGGACAACAGAATAAGTTGTCTTAAGATGGGGTTATTTGGATTGCCTTATACATATTCTTCCTCTGTGTCTTAGGCCATGTACTCATCCAACAAATATTAACATGTGACTCTTGGTATACTTTTATTCCAAAATGCATACATATATGCATATATATGCATATACATGTGTGTGTGTGTGTGTGTGTGTGTGTGTGTGTGTGTTTTGTGAAAGAAAAAGAATCAAGTCCTTGACTTATTGGGTCTTAATTTCTGAATCACTATATGTGTGTGTGTGTACGTGTGGATGTATCAGGGAGAAAAGAATCAAGTCCCTGACTTCCTAGATCTTAATTTCTGAATCAATATGTGTGTGTGTGTGTGTGTGTGTGTGTGTGAGTGTGTGTGTGTGTGCATGAGTGTGTGTGTGTTTGTATTATGAACAATAAAATTGTATAATATATTGTAAGCTGTTGTGTATGTACTATGAATATGAATTCATTAATGATATTTAAAATTTAGAGTTTTGGGAAGGTAAGTTTCTATTTGGAGTAAATTTTTCCGAAGGTAATCAAAATTAAGGAGCATCTGGAAAAGACTACTTGGGGTAGAGAAGAGACATTGTCTATAACACCATAATGTGCCTGGACTCAGTAAGTTTAAGTCTAAGAGATGACAAGTAGGAGTAGAAGTAGGCAAATGGGGAGGGAGAGAGGAAAAAAGGCAGGAAGAAAAGAATGGGAAGGTGAGTAGAAGTCAGAGCAGTGGAGGGTGTTCACTGTAAGAGACTATGAGGCAATGGAAAACTGGTGGGTAGGAATAGAGCTTTTAAACTATAATTTCTAAACATAATTGTATTGAGATAAACTGTGGGCTGAAAATGGATGGAGAGAAACAGAATATTATGTTCCAGGAGGAAGAGATAATGCTTTGGGTAACAAAGAATTTAAACCTTGATATGTGGTCTGACTAATAATTTTGACTATATGATGGTGACAGGGACAATTCTATACTGAAATCTTATAAAGTAAATAGAATAGAGTTTTGATTATTAAAACTGTAGACTCAGGTGGAAGTAATATGTAAGCAGCTCAGCTGTAGTTCTGTCAAACTGAGTATTTGTTAGAAACCACAGCTATAAAATTAGATATACAAGTGAGCTTACGTGATAGAGATAAACCATCTGAGGTCTTTCTAGGAAGTTTCATTGGTATTCTGTCTCCACTACTATCTTGGTTCTCAATATACAATTTGCACTGTGCACTGTAACACATTGTTACTGTGCAGTGTTACCAGTCCTTCAGGAACGATCTCAGCTCAGATTCAAGACTGTCAGACATCATGGGTTGAAGAGTTTTTAAAATTTGTTTTTATTACACATACAAATGTATGTGTGTGTATGTATGTATTACACATACAAGCATACATATTTTCTGCCATCAAAAATATTGCATTTGGATTAAGGGAAACAAAGTATTTTGATATTTTCTGCTACTGTTTCTTAACATATAAGAACTAAATTATTATGTCTTTGGTAGCATGTGTAATTTTTAAAATTGCTTTAGAGTTGCTGACTTAAGATTCAGACACATATTAATCATTCAATGAATTCTGACTTGGAATTAAGACAGAAATTTCAACCATTTCTGACATGATTTGAAGTAGCCTTCTGCCATTTTGATTTGATATACAAAATGATATACTAAACAATGGCTGTTATAAAATCAAAATTTCAATCAACTCAGAAAATATTGAAGAGGCCCTGATCTTCAGCATCAAATATTGATCCCATATTTAATCCTTTATATAAAGACAAATAAGCATAACTAACACATTAGCATATAAAGTATATAGAGTTGTCTAATAATAAATTACAATTTATTACCAGTGAATTTGTATTCACATGCCAATCATACATAGGGACACACATATATGAATACATATGTACATGGAAACATACACACAGAGACACATACCTACTTAAGTAAAACAAGCTAGACTTTGAAAGGCAGATAGAAACTTTTTCTAATATGTGACATCTGCATTTAGCGAATAAAGGACATTAAAACAAAAAGGGACCATTTGGGAAGAGTAAGAGGACACAAGAGGGTAATGGGGTGAATATGGTAAGATGCATCATGTGCACATATCAAGACATAGCATATTTGTATAGTTAATAATATGTTAATAATAAAGTGAAAATATTAAAAAAGCAATACAGAGGAAATAGAAATCACAAACATAGAAATAAACAGGCAGATGAATTAGCCTCCTTCTAGGTTGTGAATATAAAAGAATCTATCTGATATCTGACATCTGAAATAAGCATTACTGAAGAATGTTATCTCTCAATTAACAACAACAGCAACAACAAAACCCCCAAAAGCTCAAAATCGAACCTTAAGCATAAGTGCCCTAAGCCCCATGCCATAGTATCTGCCACTCATGCCTCAATGGACCTCCTTGTTCCTTGGGTCAAGGTCACCCTTTTTCTCAAAGACAATTGCTGCTGAAACAACATGACCCCCAACTTCTATTTCTGATCACCCTTGGGTTACCTCTGCCAAGTAGAAGAGTGAAGAACTTGTTAATTATTATGCACAGCCAAGAGAATCTGGTTCTACAAAAATCCAACTCACCTGGGAATCATGCCTCTCATTACCAAGCAAAGCAATTAAGGTACTATCTTTAGATCCAGAAATGCAAATCAAGGTTTGGATTTTTAAAATAACCATATTTTTCTGTTATATTGTGAATTAAAAGTACTATATTCTAGCAAAATGGTCCAGTTGTCTGCCTCGATCATTTGAGAGCAAGATCTTGGGTGTCAGGTACTGTGCTTCATTCACCGTTGTCTTCCAACTATGATCCTCTGATTCATCCTTACATCAGTTATTTAAAAAAACTAGTTCTAGGTGGGTTACAGATGGAAATACAAGAGGAGAAGAGCAGAACATTTTAAGGGAAATAGGAAGACATCAGCATTACCTTGCTGCAGGTAAAACATTCATTAAACAGGACCCAAAAACCATTGTGTAGAGGAGAAAATTTCACAAACCAAACTCACTGCTGTAGAAGTTTATTTTTAGTTATCTTTAAAATGTTTTTATGTACTGTTGGATGAGAGGTTACCCTAGGTCTTGGTGTTTTGTATTGTCTTCAAGTGTTGGATTCATGTGGGGGATGTTTGATTGCTTATGATCTGCACATGGTATCAGTAGAATGCCTAAGGATTTCTGAATCGATAAAACACCTGAGCGCAGACTCTCCGGGTTCCATTGTAGATCAAGTATGATGCTGGTGGATCCTTCTGGGGAGGTCTGGCAGGGTATGCAGTTATAAAATATGCCTCCTTGTCTTCCTTGCTGAGCCACCCAAGCAGAATAATACTATTGAATCTCACTGAATTTAAACCATTAATTGAGTAAGATAGAAATCTTCAAAATGGGAAACAATAGTTCACTTTGTGCTGCACCAAAGACTGATACTCAAAATACATTGAACAATAAAAAAGATGGGCTTCCCATAGAAATACAGTCTAAATGGCAGGATAGATGCTTCATAAAAGAGTGCACACAACAATGAACATATGAAAAACTTTCATCTCGTTAGAATAAATACAACTGGAATTATTCTATTATGCTTTAACTGAAATTCTCAATAAATTCAAAGATAGGAAGTAAGTGAACCATGTCCAACTTACACTTTCAGCTCTTGTTGGTGGACATCCCAACCATTTTGCTGGTGGTTTCTTCTAAACAACAACAACAACAAACATCAACAAAACTGTACAGAGATGGCTCAGTGGGTAAGAGCAAGTATTGTTGTTTATGTTTGTTTTATTTTTGTTTCTTGTTTTTTCAAGACAGGGTTTCTCTGTTGTAATTCTGGCTGCCCTGAAACTCACTCTGTAGACTAGGCTATCCTCGAACCTATAGAAATTCACCTGCCTCTGCCTCCAGAGTGCTGGGATTAAAGGTGTGCACCACCACCACCTAGCTGCAAATATCATTTTTGCAAAGTACTTTTGTTTAATTTCCAGCACTGGCTTCCTAGGGCTCAAACCTACCTTTACTTCCAGCACCAGTGCATGTGACACACTCTTTTCTAGCCTCTTCAAGCATCTACATTCATGTGCACATATTTCCTACACATACACATACAATAAAACCTTGAAAACATAAATTAAATAAAATGGAACATATATACTCAGTATTACTTTTAGCAACTGACCACATATAAAATAGAGCCAAATATTTGCCAGAAAATGAAGGTTTACATTAACACCCTCAGGATTATGGTAAAGTGAGTTTGTAAATGTTTCAGAATGGAAACTCTACTTCAAAATATCACTGATACTGTTTATCTCTAAGCAATTAAGTTTCTAGAATTATTTAATAGATAAGGGAATTCCAATACAATGGACAATCAATTTAAATGTGTATTATATGGAAAAACAAGCAAACGACCAAACACAACTGGATATGGGGATGTGCTGTTCTGAAAGATAGTACTGTAGACATTCTCTGGTTCTTTGGATAACCATAGTGAAAGCTCCAGTGCTCACTAGATTTTTTTGTGAACAGGATTTGCATTGTTTTAGCAACAATTTTTTAACAAGGTATCACAAGACATGATCACATTCTTTCCATAATTGTTATAAACATTGACATTTAAAGACTACAGCGATACAGTAAAATGAGCTCTGACTCTGAAGGCTGAACATAAGCTATAATAGGGTCATGGCTTTGTAGTATTTATCAGTCGGTGCACACATAAGCCATTAATTTGCTAAGGACTTAGAAATACCAAGTAAGAAAAATATTGTGTGAGCCTGATCTTTTTTATTAATCATGTTTGATTAATATGGTGTGAAATACTATTAGATAATTTTAATGCAGGTGTATGGATTAAAGATACTAGAGAGCTTTCATGACATAAACATTGACAAATGATGTGCAAGTTTAAGTTTTCACAAGCAATTAATCTGCTATCCTGCAGTTAAAATTAATTATTGCACTCATAGTTACATGGCTGGCTAAAATATGCCCAGCAATTAGCATACAACATTTCCACAAATTATTGTTAGCATAATGTAATATTTTTAATAAATAACAAGAACAAAGACCTGACCAGAATTCTAGTTTTTATCTGTTTTAGAATCAGATTTATCTAGTTTTTATGTTAGTTTAGTTCAGTGTAGATATTTTTTCAGTCATAAGAATTATAAAGCGGGTACAAAGCCTATAACCCCTTTCTAGAGTAAAATGCATGCCAAGCATGCATAAAGCTCCAAGAGACATCTCCATCAATGAACACATAAACCAATAAATAAGTAAATCTATTAAAATATGTGTTGGTGTCACAGATGTGTAGTAGAATAGTCTTATTCTTACAGGAAAGTGGACAAGATCTATGTTCCTAAATTTTAGCTGCAACTATTACCCTGATTCCTTGATGAACGATATGCTCAAATATTCTCATCTTCTCTCACAAATTCTCAGAAATGAATGGAGAGGAGACTTTTAGATCACACCAGATTAGTAGAAAAATTATGAAATTATGAGTGTGATATTCTCCATAGAAATGGAGAGTCTCTTTTCAGTCACCTTGACTGGATGGCTCTCACTGGAACTAATTTATCTTTCTCTCCAGAAGCAAAGATGTCATAACTTGTACATACTCAACAGATTTTACCCATTTTTTTCCGTAAGAATATAATATTGTAATGAAAATGGCATCTAAAAGAGCCAGTACTGCAAGCACTTACATTTACAAAGTGCCTATTTCGCTGTAGACATTGTTTACACTCCTTTATACTTGTATCTCATCAAGAACTTTATTTTACTGCCTCTATTTTAATCAACAATAGAGTCTTAATTTGTCTAAGGCCAGTGTTTACAAAGCTCTAAACACCAGGAAAGAAAATTCAGGAAGCTGAACCCTCACTGGGCAGAAATGTCTCTGACCTGCATGAAACACAGTATGTTCACATGAATGTGCCCTCATTTTCTTTTTGTGTGGGGCCAATTTTTGTATTCAATTTCTTAGTTTTGAACAAGATTTTGGTGTCCTGAATACACACTAAGCATCTCCCATATGCTGTTGTTGGAGCTCATGCATTAACTGGCTTCCACTCATGGTACTTGTATCCTATACTGGTATATAAATGAATAGAAAGTGAAGGAAGTTAGAATGTGATATTTAAAGAGATATATGTCAAAACTGAGGCCCAGAGAATCAGGAAGTAAGCAGATCTATAGATTAACAATTTGAAAGTGATGGAAATTGATACTCTCAAACTTTCATTAACTTCTATTGCTTTAAAACTTCAAGTTGACTATCTTTTTGTTGCATTGAGTCTACTAATGGGTCTGTTAAACACATTGTTTCATTGTGATATTAAATAATTTCCATGGTTAGCATTCCATTAGGCTTTTCTTTATCATTTCTATCTTTCTCCTGAAATCTCTCACACTATAGAAGGTATCTCCATGAGTTGCTTACTTAAAGTACTAACCTGAAACTCTGTTTAATGTTGCAACTACAAGGAAGATAAAAACATTTGCAGAGTAAGGCCATACCAATAGAAAATGTGAGAATGTTAACAATATGGGAACAGTAGGGTAGTGTTTATTGAAATACTTGAAAGCCTCTGGACAAGTAACTATTGTTGCTAATAAAGAAGGATTGCATCCTATCTTCGATTTTTTTAAAGTGGAGAATTAGAAGATATTTTATTCTGCTCATTCCTCTGAATTGCCGTTACCCAAAAACAATTTTTAGGGGCAGAAATATTATTTGGTGATTACACATACTGGTTGCTTAACGCTTCAGTTAACTTGTCAGTGTAGAAGGCTGTGTACATATAATCAGAAATTAAGATGTGTTTAGATGTTTTCTTTCCTCTGCCCTCCCCCCTCTCTTCCCTCCTCTTTCCCTCCCTCTCTCCCCCACCTCTCTCTCACTCACTCCCCTTCCTTATTCCCTCCCTCCCTCCCCTTCTCTTTCTTTCTTTTCGTTCTTTCTTCAAGACAGGGTCTCACTATGTAGCTCTGACTATCCTACAACTAAATATGCGAACCAGGTTGGCCTCAAACTTACAAATATTCACCTGCCTCTGCTTCTCAAGTGCTGGGATTAAAGGTAGGCACCACTACACACAGCTCAGAATGGATGAATATTTCTATTTACATGGTTTCAATTTCTTTTGAAGGTCCCATGGGCTTAGACTAACACTAGGCTGGTAGGATGTTTTTCACGTTCATACTGCATTTTGTCGAGCATTCTTATTTCTCTGAGCTGTAGGTGAAATCTATCTCTATGCTCTGGCCTCCTCCAGTGATAGCTTTGCACATGGTCCTCTCTGCTGGACTGACTTGCAGAGGATTTGGGCGAGGAGGGAACTCTCCATGGTCCTGTTCCTGCCCCAGTCCTTGATAGTTCCTTTGTCTCTGAGGAGGGAATTTCTGAGTCTTTCTCTTGATGTTTTACACCGCCTTGTATCTTTGGAAGGTGCTGTATGAGAGGGAAATTTCTGCTCTTTTGCAGTAATAAGAGAGATTTAATAGGCCAGTGTAGTAGTTTAAACTCCTCCATTGGGGTTAATTCATTTTAAAATTTTTGATAAATTCATATGTGAAACTGTTTTATATCATTCCTCTCCAAATTTCTTCCTTCCATTTTTCCACATCTACTTGCCAATTTTCAAATTCATGGCCTTTTATTTTTAATTATCATTGTTTGTATATGTATGTGTGTGTGTGTGTGTGTGTGTGTGTGTGTTATATAAATACAGACTGCCAAGCTAATTTACTGTTGATAATTATATGTATGTGTGTTTTGTTTGAGCTTGCTATTTGAGATGGATAACCTAATTCAGGACTTATTCTTGGAGAAACTGATATTCTATCTTTCAGCAGCCATTTATTGCCTATAGCTCTTCTTCATTGGTGGGGACTTGTGAGATTTCCTTCATCCACTTTGTTTTGTCAATTGATATTGCTATTTTCAGGTCTTGTCTAGGCCACCACAGTATTAATACTTCATGTTTCCACATCAAATATTGAAGACACTATCACGCATCAGACGTCTTGGTCCTCTGGCTCTTGCAATCTTTCTACCCGACTTCCACAACATACCCTGAGTCTTAGCTGCAGTGATTGTATGATAGAGATTCAGTTAGGGTCAAGTTGGTGTCTTTATCATTTGCCGTCTTTGGTGGGTCTGTATCTGTGTCTTGGTGCAGCTGGGCTTTCTACTTACTTCTAGCAGTTTTAAAGTCTTTTTCTCTGTCTACTACCTGTTGGAGTGTTTTAGAGAAGCAACTCCATATAGTATAAAATTCGTTGTGTCTTTGAGTTTGATGGATTCTGTTCTCACAGTCCCATTAGTGTTAAAAATTAAAGAATATATGACATATTTCAGGTATCTTCTTAGCTACTGATATTATGTGAGGCTATTTTCTATTGCACACTTTAGTCATTGTGCTGCTTCTCTTTCTTAAGATTTCAAACTATTTGGTTGTTGTGCCATCCCAGAATTCAAATGACTGCAAGAAAAGTAAGTCATAAACTTTTTGTGTGTATAGGAGCAGCTATTTTGCTCCTGTCTATATCCTCCATGCAAGTGGAAGTCATAATGAAGAGTATTTCAACTTAAATTTCTCACTTCAAAAACTTGCATCTTGAACTGGCTACTCATATACTCATGATTACTTTTTAAAGTTTTCTTCACTTGAACAGAGTTTCACATAAATCTATGAATGTGATCTTAAAATACATTTTTTTCAAAAACGATATTATGATTTACATTTCCATTGCTAATTAAAGAAAGCATTTAACTATCATTTGTTAGTTAGCAATAGTCACTATTTTTTTTCCCCTGCCTAGTGAGTATTAAACGGGTTTGTTATCACCAACATCTGTATGCCTCCATTAAAAGCTTGAGCATTTTGTCAAACATTCTGTATTCGTTTTGCTTTGCTGGAAATGGCTTCTTTTTACTTTGCTCATCTCTACCTTCAATTGGCTATTCTCTTTAGGTGTATCTGACAGATCTTTCATTGATTTTTTTTTAGTAGTATCGTCTTCCAAAATAATTTCCTTTCTACTTACCTGTGATTTGTTTTGTCATGTAAATGTGTTTTATATATATATATATATATATATATATATATATATATATATATATATATATATATATATATATATATATATATACGTACACACACATACATACATAACACATACACACACATACATACATGGTAGATAATGTGCATATTTTCTTTATAGCTTCTTAAGAGTCCAATCTTTGTTAAACGAGATTCTCTAATTCTTACTGTATTTGTGGTTGCCTAAAGTTCTGCCTAGCACAACAATACAAAAATAGCTCTAATGTTGTAGCTAAGTATGCACAAGCACACATAATTAGAGTAACTCACAAATGATGTGAATGCTGCAATCTCCTGGTTAGATGGCACGCATATGGACTTCGTAGCACTTTACCTAAGCATATGAAATAGATGCAGCAATTCCTTGTTGTTATGGAACTCAGAGGAGGTCTAACCTAGTTCTATCAGCTACTGATCAGCTACTGGTCAGCTACTGGGAATAGAGATGTAGCTCATAGGTCTTTCTGTGTTTCTGTCCTCACTAGATCCTGTTCCAAAACTATGTCATCATCTGATTTTCTTTCAAGTGTTTAATCATTTGCTATTTATTTTTATATGGGGATAGTGTTCATATTACATGTCTCTAAAGATATATGGCTATGTTTCCCTATTATGTTAATTTAAGATACTTTTCCTCACTTAATAGAAATTAGCCTAACCTCCCTTCATTTCTCTAGTACTAAAGATTGAACTCTGGACTGTGAATACTATAAGTTAAGCACTCTTCTTCCACTGACAGAGATTCACAGGACCTCCTTCCTTTGTTTTTACAGTCTCTTTAGGTTTCCCAGGCTGGTGTAAAGTCACTCTGTAGCTGAGACAGGCTTTGAATTTGTGGTTTCCCTGCCTCGGCTGTGGCTACTATGGGCACACATGAACACCTCCATATCAAGGACATGTTAATCTTTATAAATTCATATTCTTCTGATATCTGGTAAGTCAAATCACTCATGTTCTACTCTTAACATTCAGAAGATTTTACTTACTAGATATCAGAATTTTTCTTGGCTATTTGTATATGGGAATTTAATTATCAAATAATTTAAATGAGATTGTATATAATAATTATACACATTAAAATTTTATACATTGTATTTAAAAGCCTTATTCATCTAGACTGTTAAGACTTCATATCGTAACATTTCTTAACAAAACAGTATTTTGCTCTGAATATATAGATTCTTTCTCAGGAAACCAATACCTGAAAGTCTTGCATGTGTTTTTTTTTCTCTCATTTTACTCTATTTCCTCATATTTAAGACCCAAACCAGTATATTTCATGCATTTACTTTCTATCAATTCACCTTAATGAATTCTCTTAATTCCAGTTGTTCATACTCCTTGAGCTTTCTAGCTAGAAACTTATGTCCTGATAAGGAGATACTTTTATCTTTAGAAAACTTTGCCCAATTTATTAAGTTGTGTATCTCATTACAAAGACTTGATTGTTGAAGGCATTATTACACTAAGATGTAAAAGAACAAATATATATCCAGTTTCTGATTTCAATTAAAACAGAGTTTTCACTTTAGCAGGTAGAGTAATGAATCAGCAAAGCAGCCCAGCATTATTATTCTTTAAAAGAGAAAACTATAAAGAAGAATGCCTAACAATGGGTTTATTAAACATCTCTTTTAATAAACTTTTATATCAGTTTTGACTTTTAGGCTTACATAATGGATTTTACATGACCAAGCAGTGATTAATCTTTCTTCCTACTTCATGTCCACATCTGTTGCACTGATCATGGAGGAAAAAAATGAACAAATCTTAGTAAAATTTTGAAACCTTCCCACCAATCATAATTCCACCATCCTTTCTCTTTTCCACTCTATCTTAAATACATTTCTATATTTAACGCACACATATACTTTTCTATGTTTGACATGTAAACATTTTACACTCAGCACATATGTAATGCATATATGTATTCATATCCTTAGTATTTTCCAGCAGGTCCACTATCACCCTTCTAATCCCAGGCACCCGAACTCCTGTGTGGGGTATTACAGAACACTTCCACATGGTTTCCCTCACTTCAGTCTCAGTACACTGATCAGAACAGTATACTCAGATGAAGTTAAGTGATGCTGGCTCTGTGTTGAAGGTGCTGCAACTTCTCCTTCACAGGCAGACTCTTTGTTTCACTCAATGCCCTGCATAACCTGGGCATTACCGCTTTTTGACATAATTTGCCCTGTCTTCTGGTCTGGCCCAGGTATATTGTCTTTTGTGGTGCCTCTCAGCATTCTGCACTGACTTTCCCTCTGCCTGGAATGTTCTCACGCGTTATCCACATACACACACACCCAAGCAACACTCTCCACTCTGTTCTATTCTGCAATAATTACTTGTGGAATGCCTTCCAACAAAAGGCATACGAAATTCAAAGTGGCTGACTTCTCTCTTAAGACCTGTCTGCATCTCTGTTCCTTTTCCTCTCTTTCATTTATCACAATCTAATGTATCAAGCGTTTCACTTACTTCTTTTACTCTTCTATCCATCATGTTAGACAGAAAGCCTCATGAGGGTATGATAGAATAGCTCAGTTTTTACTTCATTTCTGTTATTTTAATGCAGAATAATTCATTGAACATGTTAGTTAAATGACAACAAAACAGATAAAGGAAACATGGCTATCACATAACGCCTCACATTTTAATACATTTTCAACTTTGCTCATAAACAACATCTTTTTATAATTTTTTACCGTTCTATTTTTCCTATTTAGAAAGTTATATTTCCTTTGTAAAACGAACTGGGGAGGGCTTTTATCTTTTTTTTTTCCTCCCAAGGCCTGAAATAATTTAACTTTGAACAGCTCTCTTTCTTAAAGGTTATATAAAATGCATGTTACATAAACCTCAGCTGGGTAGCCATCTGTTCTCACTGCCTTTTTTCAATGATAGATCTTTAAGCATCTTTTTCTAAACTCTTTTATGGTAACTAGTGTATTTAAGTTTCCCCTTTCTTCTTGGGTGAATTTTGGCAATACATAGTTTGCTGGGAAATAATCCATTTCCTCTAAACTTTCAAATGTCTTGTCAGAAAGTTTTGTATATATTTTTATGACTACTTCAATCACTTCATAATGTATGCTTATTTCTGGTTCTTATCTCTGAATTTACTGTTTCAAAAAATGTTTCTTCTTTTTCTTTAAGAAGCTCTCAAGTCATTAGTTCTGCACTATTAAATTTATTTTTATTAGGACGACTACCATGTAAATACAAAGTAAGTACGTGGATAAAGAAACTAGAACACATGCACACTGTCGGTGGATTTATAAAATGCTATCCCCACAGATGAAAACAGTATGACTGTGCCTCAAAAACACGAAAGGAGAACCAACATATGATCCAGAAATTTTAGTTCTCAGTATGTACAGTCTTTGAGAGATATTTTTATAGCTGTGCTGATCGTGCTAAAACATAGAAGAAACACAAATGCTTAATTAATAATAAACAAATAAGCAAAATATAGTGTGTGCACACAGAATGGAAAATTATTAGCTAGCTGCAGGTGATTCTGATATTGGACACAACATGTATTTACTTTGAGGACATTGTATTGAGTAAAATAGGCCAGTCATAAACTAGCAAATACTATTTCATTCACTTATGAGATACCTACAGTAGTCAAATATGCAGAAAATAGGATGCTGGTTAACAAGAACTATAAATAAGGGAATGAGACGCTGTCTAAGGATGTAGAGATTCAGCTTTAGAAAATTGGAAATTTTAGAGATGGATGTTGGTAACCTTATAGCAGAGTGTCAATGTGATTAGTGGCACTGAACTTCAAACTTCAAAATGGTTCAGATGCTGAATTTAATGTAGGTTATATTTATAATAAGATCTTGGTAAACTTATCAAACTTATACAAAATTATAGTTGCATTTAAAGCTACTATACTTTTGTTGCTTATTAGTTTTAGCTGTCCTTAACAGTTAATATTCAATCTTGCTTTGCATTGGAATAATTATCTATATTAAAATGACCACAAGCTTCCTTATTTCTTTCTAAATGCACATATTTTATAGAGACTACTTCCACTTGTTCTATTGATTTAGCTAAAAAATATTCTTTATTTTCTTTTAACTTGCATTCATATTGTATGTTCTCTTACGAGTCTCTCTCAGTTGAGTTGTCTTTTTAAGAGGATAATTCTGAATTATTCGGGGTTCTGCTGTTTTGTTGTTTTATAATCATTTTGATGCGATTAGTTTATGCTCAAAGAAAGAGTTCAACAAAGTATTTATTCAAAAATGTATTTGGTTATTCTTTTAATTTTATATTTACTATGCATAATATGATTTTGTTAAACATTGTGATTGTTACAGGAAATACTTAAGCAATCTTGGTGTATAACTGTGACATTACTAAAATCTACTTAATCACAAGTATATTACATAATATTATTAACATAGTTCTCAAGTGACATGTTACATGTCTACACTGTTATTTTTTGTTTTTTGTTTTTGTTCTTTTTTGATCAAGGAAGTAATCAATTTGTAAACATTCTACAAGAACTTAAGTAAAAATATCTTTGCTCAAAGAATGGAACTTTTGAAAATTCCCAGTTTTATAAGTATTATTTATTATTTTAAACCTTTATTTACTTTAATATTTAAGTCTTCTTGGAATACTTTTGTTGTCTTTTAAATCAGTCCACTTTTCAAATAGTCAGATTAAAATACCCCAATGTTTTATTCAGATTAATCACTGTGACAAAATCCCAGAAATGATGTAAAAGGCAGAAAGACTCATTTTTTGTTTAATATTTCAGGACTTTGTTCCATGGCCATTTAGTTTAGTGATGAGGCAGGAGCATAATGGAAGGATGCATGAAAAGGAGAAGAGCCACTCATCATGACAGCATTGAAAAGGGAGAGAGAAGGGAAGGAGGGGAGGATGGATGACGAAAGAAAGATGAGAAGGAAGATGAGAAGGAAATGAAGAAAGAGGGAATCGGGAAAGTGGGTTGAAGAGAGGGAGGAAGGCAGAAGTGAAAGAGACAAAGATGGAGACAGCTAGAAGAACCAGGGAGAGCTGTCCTTCACCCCTTCAAAAGAACATCCTTGGTAAGTACTCCCTGCAATTAGGACCCAGCTCTTAGACAGTGGGGGGATGAACACCTACAAGAAAAATCACTTCACCCAAGACAAATAGAGCCTTTGTCATTGATTTGAATAACAGACTTAATTTCTTGTAGGTGTTCTTCCTCTCTAACGCCGTCCCATTCTCTAGTTTTGCTTTGTTCCATGCCTGGTACTTAGATCTGATATTTGTAGTGTCACAATTACAAGATGTCCTACAAAATGGAGGAGAGGAAAAGGATTCCTTCTTTTATGGCAATGATAGAGAATGCAGTCTCTCCTTGATCTCCTGAGTCTTTCCAGATATGTTCTTTCCTGTCTGTATGTCTTCCACTTTCAAGAGCAGATAAGACTCTGATACTACCAGTTGTTCCCTTTCCTTTAAAACAGAGAGATTAGGCTTCTTGATCATATAGAGAAAATGCTGATTGTTTCCCTTGATTGTTTCCCTGATTGTTTCAGTCAGTCTTACCTTTGTCCTTGGATTCTTTGACTTATGTTCTTGAAAACTAGGGTTTTCATGTTTGCTGCTGTACAGACTAATCTTTAACATACAAAAGGGAATCCATGTCCAGTTTCTTTGCAAATCCTTAGCACACATGATTCATTGGCCAAGATGCAGAAAGAGAGGAGTCTGATGAAAGTATGCAAGAATGGAGAGTAACAAAGGTGTATGTAAGTAGCTGCCATCTCCAAGTACTCTGCACAGTGCTTCCTCTATGTCCTGAATACCATATGGGAGATGCTTAAAATTGTCACTCTTTATTCCTCAATGCAAATGGATTTTTAATGGTTTCAAATAATTCTATGATTTCAAAATACTGATGAAAATTAATCACCAAATTTATTAGAATTAAAAATTATCTCAATTTTGCATTTTCTAACATGTGCCACAGAAAAAATGTTACATGAAATTATTTAGGTAGAAATATACTTTAAACTATGTTCCTTTTCTTAAAGAATCTTCAAACTACTCTAATCATTGCCCCCTTGGGTATTCTTCTTGTCTACTCTAATCATTGACCCTTTGGGTATTCTTACTATGCATGTTACATTCCTTTATTGATGTACAGTTCAACTCAAACCATTTGTCTTCATTGGTGATACAGCTGTCTTAACTCAAATGACAATTACTGGTGATATTTGGGCACTATACGTGTTTGATTGAGTATCCTTTGCTTTTTAAGATTGTTTCAACATGGTTCAGGGCAGTGAATTTGCACGAGATGCATAGAACAACCAGTTGCTGCAGCTGTATTTGGAAGTACTGCCACATGATATTTATGATTGAATTTCTGCATAAACATTGGACAAAAGGCTGGGTTGATTCAATTCAGCCTTTGATTTATACTTTGATTTCTCAGCTCTAGAGAGTAACAGGGAAATACCTAACCTACACAAGGAGTCATAGCCTCTGAAATTTCTCTTCTGTCATCTGTACACTACCAGTAGGAGGATTAATTGTGTTGCTACAATAACTTGAAAAAAGCCTATTTGATTGAAGATGTCTTTATTTATTTTCTTCTCAAGTATGTGCTTTTCAACAAATACTTGCTTATTGTTGAAAGGTGTGAATGTAAAACAAATAGTTTTTTTTCATTTTATTGAGATTAAATATTAGTATATGATTCATTAAGTACCTAGTCTGGTCTTGTACTATGTATGATCTTTTGCTTCAGGATCTTGCATTCAGCTATGTGTCACCATGACTACCTCAATATACACAACTTATAATAAAGAATTTTCATCATCTGACTCAAGTACTTCTTAACTTTGGTTTTGCTCATGTTGGGTTTTACTTAAGTACATAATTTATAATTTATGAAATAACCAGGCTGCAATTTTGGTTTTCTGTTTTGAATTTTAGGATTACATAAGATTTTCCTTTAAAAATGGAGATGATTTTTCCATTATTAGAAAACCAACTCACTATAATTTCTTGCAAGAGCCCCAGTATATTCATGTTGTATTGCCTGATTGAAAGTCTGGTTATTTGGTTTTGAGTTTTAGCAAACTTTCAGAAAGAGATTAGTAACAACCTCAACTACCATCTTTTGAAAATGTGTTATGCCAGGATTTCATATTATACTTCTAACTCTTTATCCAATATTTGTCAGTCGATAAGCAAACAAATAATAGGACTTTCTGAAGTCCTATTTTCTGAAGGAGGCAGCCAGCCAAACTAGGGACTACAGCGCTTTTTCTTACACTTCACTTTGCTTCCCTTTGTTTCCTTTGCCTTTCTTTCTCATATGGCTCATTACCCCATGATTACCCCTGTTTTAAGATATAATTAACAAAATTGAAAATAATAGTGTAGAGAAATAGTCTCTTTAATATGATTATATCTGAGCACTATTAACTAAGTGTTTTAGCATTCATAATTTCATAATTAATTTATCTTGGAAAATCTATATTGCTTCATGTTGTCTAGATCACAGTAGGAGAGAAATCAGAGAGAGAAAAGAAAACAGAGAGAGAGAGGGAAAGAGAGAGAGAGAGAGAGGGAGAGGGAGAGGGAGAGGGAGAGGGAGGAAAGGAGACAGAGAGAGCGCTTCCTTATGGGAACTGATTTCTATAATATAGATGTACGGTTTTCAGCTGTTTAAAGAGAGTCCAAAGACCTAAATAAACTAAAGACAGCTCCCTGCCTAAAGTGTGATGCATTTGGAGCCTGTAGGGGTCAAAGACAAGTGGAGTTCATGAACTCTGAATTTATGCTGCTTTCATCCTGAAGGTGAGTGGCTTGTGGTAAATTCAGGAGATGTACCTGCCCTTCTGGAGTACTTCTCCTTGGCTATTGGCCATTCCACCTCCATCCTCCAAATCTCTGCAACCTGCTCCTGCTTTTACAATTACTCCTTCCTAACATGCAAGAGCATGTTTTTGTTGGTACTTGAAGACACAATGTTGTCTTCAGCTTTCAGAAAGGACTGTTATATGGAAAACCTCTGAAGTACATTGTCTACTTAACACAGCAAGACAGGTACCCAGGCCTCTCTCCACCCACCATAGTACAGGGAGCAAGAATGTTTGGAGGAAGTTTCTCTGTAGAAGAAAGGCAATTCTTCACAGGCTGTTTTCTGTGGATTCTCATTCCTGTTTCTATCCAGACATTTCATTGAATTGCAGTGACACATTTCTTAATACAGTAGTTAGCTCAGACTTCACTTGTTGCAATTTGTTTCTTCTTTTTGTTGTTATGATGAGAGCCAGCAGGACTGGTTCTGAGAATAGGCAATCAGAAATGTCCTCTTGGGTGTGGGTTCTGTGCTGTTAGAACATTTCTCTAGGAAGAGATAAGAGGGCAGATTACACAGTTACTATTTATTGCATGTTGAAATATGGCAGAAGATGAGTTCCATCTCTGAAAGACAGTCTAAAACTTACTGCTGTAATGGCCTGGTATTTGTGAGGAACCAGAGAGACAGAGAATGAAGAAATGATTTTTTTTTTGTAAAGTCCTGCAGATGATGTGCACACTTCCATGTGGGTGGGACTGAAGTAGGACAGTAGAGAAAAACCTTGCCTGAGTTTGCTTTGTCAGGAAAACAAGCTTATGTTCCCAAGATGAGAATTTGTGCTACTAATAGCTGGTCACTAGATAAAACAGACACATACACAAGACCCATGATGGGCTAACACCCTGAGCAACCCATAGCAAAATTAGGGAAAAATGAAGGCATCCTGTGGAGTGCTTGGGTATTTTGCTTTATTTTATTCTGGAGACGACTTTCCTAAAAATATCAGTGGAATTCATCTTTTTCTTGACATAACGTTTTTAAAGCTAAAATTGTTTTAGTGCAACAGACATGCACATGATGATACTGATAAATAATGATAATAAAGATTAGATCTCACATTCTCTATTGTTGTCTAATGTCTACTCTGATCATTTTTAGAACATCTTTATCTATCCTTTATTTAAAGTTAAGAGAAAACAATGAGTACATAATAACTATCATTTTGTATTCAGCAAGAAATCCAAATGACACTGGTGCTTTACTGTGGTTTCCTATAATTTAGGTAGAATAATACTTACAAGAAGGTTGTCTATGCATCCTTGTAAAAGTCACTTTTCTGTTGCTGGGATAAAGCAACTCACTGAAGAAAGAGTCCATTTTGACTTACTGTTCTAGAAATCCGGAGTCCATAACGGCTGGAAAGACAAGGCATGGTGACATGGTGACAGAAGTAGGGTGCTTCACATTTCATTTGCACACACGAAGCAGAGGGAGTGGGCAGGAAATGTGTTGTGGAAGTTTACTTTTAGTATGTATAACATAACTATTTTGTGCACTGTTGAAGGAAGGGCTACCTAGGCCTTTTTAATTTATATTGTCTGAAGGTGTTGGATTTATGTGGGGGATGTTTGATTGCACATGATTTGCACGTGCTATCAGTAGAACATCTGAGGAGTTCTGGATCAATAAAAACATGTGAGCCCAATATGCTCAGGATTCCACTGTCCAGTATGGCACTGGCCATGACAGTGGTCCCCTCTGCTGAGGTCTGGCAGAGTTTACACCCATGAGAATGCCTCCTTTTCTTTCTTGGTGAGCTCACACAGTGGCTAAAACAGCAAATGTGTACCAACCTGGGGCACAGACATCACAGCAGCCACGTCTAATGTGGAGACAAGAAGATTGAGAAACTCCAGACCTCTCAAAATCCATTTTGCTCTGTTTTATGCAAGGCTGTCCAGATATTGGTGAGGTGAGATGATCCTGACAAGACCCATCTGCTATGGTGATGGGAACTCCACCCCCATAAGGAACCTTACCTGCAAACAAGCTTACCAGTTGTTTTTCCTGCAAACCACTCTATCTTAAAATCTGAAAAGTATTTCCTCAGGGTCAGCAAACTGAAGCTGTCTTCCAAAACTGGCCAAGGTTGTATCTCATGCTGGTAGCCGAATTTGGTACTGTAAGAGTCACCCAGGTTGTGCTGGTTTTAGGGCATGAAGGGATCATAGAGAACAGCTGAGGTTTGGCATTGTGAGCAGACAGGAGAGGCCCTTGATAACAGTTTAGACTCAGTGGCAGTTGAAGGTCCAGACTGAAGGAGTCATTTAAGAAAGTTGAGGCTTGGCTCCATAAAGACAGCCCAGGAGATCCCATTGGTGAAGTTACAGCCTCAGTAGCAGTTGAAGGCTCAGACTGAAGGGATCATGCAGAGAAGATGAGGCTTAACTCCATAAAGAGAGCTCAAGAGAGGCTATTGGTGAAAGTACAGCACAGTTGCAGCAAGGGACCCCAGCAGTTCTGATGATGCCAGTACCATGGAACAACCTCTAAGAACAGCATAGGAGTGCAGTAAAGCCAGCTGGAGCCTGGAGGACAAGCTGTGTGTGCTGCAGGAGGCAGAGCCAGAGAAGTGATCCAAGCCCTTTGGAGGAGCCCAGAAAATAGTAAGTGAATTCCAGATAACTGGACATTCATAATGTTTTTTCTGCTGTCCAAAGGCATTGTGAAAAGCTCAATAGATGTTTGTTTTTATTCAGTCCAGTGTATTAACAGCCCTCATTATTGTTCCTCTTGTAAATAGTTTTGCAGTGAAGTATTAAATTGTGTTGTAGAGATAAAGCAATTTTTTGAATTGGCTATACAGAAAAGTGGAAAAAGTGGAATTTTATTTTTAGTTAAGTTTAAAATAATTGTTTTGTTCACTGTTGGGTGAGGGGCTGCCTAGATATTGGCATTTTGTGTTGTCTTCAGGTGTTGGATTTATGTGGAGGATGCTTGATTGCACATGATCTGCACATGCTATCAGTAAAAAATCTGAGGAGTTCTGAATCAATAAAAAAAACCTGAGCTCAAATCCTCAGGGTTTCTATGTCCAATATGATGCTAACCAGGCTGGTGTTTCCATCTGCTGAGGTCTGGCAGGGCTTACACCTATGAAAATGCCTCCAGCTCTTACTTGCTGGTCCAATACAGTACAACACTACTTCAGAAGTGGATCAAGGATATAAAAATTCAAGTCACAGTGCTTACTAAACCCTAATTCTTCCTGCAAGATTACAGCAAGCTTACACTTTCTAAAGATTTTATAATCTCTCCAAACTGGGGACCAAGTGTTCAAATACTTGAGCTATGGGTGAAATTTCTCTTTTAAATTCAAACTAATTTAGGTCCATTGACTCCAGATAACCATAAGATCTCAGCTTGTGAGGCTTTAGGTTTCCCAGGGTCAGCTGAAACAAAGAGGAAACCCAGAGGAATGTTTTAAGATGGATACACATTAAGGGCTATCAATTCTCTTTTGTGTGCTGGCTTTGAATTAATCCACCAGGCCCTTCACATACACACACACACACACACACACACACACACACACACACACACACACACACACACACACACGACCAGAGACCTGAAACAATAAATTTTTTTTTGTTTTTTTTTTTAGAGTTCTTGTGGTTGAAATCCAAGATCAAGTTGTGGAAGAGAATGGTGTTACTGAGGCTCTTGTTGGCTTGTAGATGGCTGTCATTTCGTAGTTCCTTAGGGGATCTTTACTCTGTGTTCATTTTTATTTCTCTTCCTCTTGTAAGGATATTAACCATAAAGGATTAGGGCCCCACCCTTATGACTTATTCAGGATTAATATCCTCTTCAAAGGTCTTACTTCAGGTTACTTACACCAGGTTGTTAATCTTAAAGGTATAAATTTGGGAGGAACACAATTCTATACAGTAATAGCACTTACTATTGTTGAACACTTATTTTGCCTAGTTCTAAAGGAAATTCCAGCAGGAACAGACATTGTAATCTGGTTTGACTCCCCCCTCTCTCACTTCTATTTTTTTTGAGGGAGGGTTTCTCTGTTGTAATTCTGGCTGTCCGGGATCTCACTCTCTAGACCAGGCTGGCCTTAAACTCGCAGGGATCCGCCTGCCTCTGCCTCTGGAGTGCTGGGATTAAAGGCGTGTGCCACTACCACAGGACTTGTTCTCTTTTTCTAATACACACTTTGATCATACTACAACTGTGGAAGCACACAAAGAAAAAAAACTAATGTTTGCTATTAGAGTTTCCACAAATGTCCTTTGAGCATTTCAAAGCTGGTACTACTATCGTAACTCAGGAGTTCAGTGGATTCTGTTGTATTTGTTGCTCATGAGGTCTCTCAGAACCTCACTACATTGACATCACTTTGAAGCTACAAGTATAATGTTTCACATCTCTTATATAGTTAACAGAATAAACAATGAAACTTCCTATGGAGGTTGGCAAGAGGATACGTGTTTCCTCTACAATCTTTGGCCACTCTCAGCACTCATATGTATATTCCTAGTGCTTGCTCTGTTGCACTTGACACTATGATCTGTGGCATCTCTTACAGTATTGTTATTGGGTGATATTCATACGTAGGATGAATCCCACCATAGCTATCAACATCTCATGACATTAAGTATCATTATAGTTACTTTTCTATCCTTACAGCATTTATTGGAATACTGAGATGCTACTTAGAAATTATACTTTTTCCCAAATAGGAGCAGAGAAAAGATAATATGTCCATGGTGATTTAAACAAATATCAATTGGGTTACACTTGTTTCTTGACTGAAACGACTTCATTAAAGTTTTACTTGAAAGCTTATTAAAATAATATTTTTTCAAAAATCATAATAAATGTAACATATTGTTAAAAAAAATGTGACTTGAAGCATGAGTCAAAGATGGTAGTGAGACACATCATATTGGTGCCAGAAACCAAACTCACATCCTCTAAAGGAGCAGGGTGCACTCTTAAATACAAAGCAAACTCCCCAGCCCCTGCCCCATTTGCATCTTAAGAGCTTTTCCTGGTTTATAGAAAAGTTGTGAAGAAAATATACAACATTTTCATGTATAAATTCTTTTATAGTAACCATCCAAGGGCACCCTTTTCTCATATATGTAAACTTATTGTTAAAGTAAGCAAAGTGAATTGGTTTTGTTATGACATTTTTCATACCCACAACTCCAGTGTCTCCTATCTGCCCGGCTTTGGGTGGTTCCCATCCTTTGTACCAGACACTTCTGCTTTCTTATATCCTCTATCATTTTCTCTTTGTCTACCCTTAAGCTTTCTTCCTCCTCTTTTGTGATTTCTTTTCTAGATTCATGATCTACACACACATACATACATACATACACAGACACACAAATGCGCACACACATACATGATTCTTAAATAATAAATAAAATGATCTATAAATACTTGGATACTGTTCAACATACTTAGTCATCAGGGAAGTGAAACTTTAAATTACTTTGAGATTCTGTGCTCAAAGTGGAACAGACAGCATAAAAAAAAAAAAGAATAACCATGAGACTATGGGTAAATTTTTGTGATTTTGTTTTTGGTGGTAATACAAGCATGTCTAGTTGGTATGATAATCAGGGTGGAGGTTACCCTGACAAACTAAAAACAGAACCACCATTTGACCTAGCTATTCTTATGTACATACCAAAAGGACTTTTAATTAACAAACCATGGAGATACTTGCTCATCTATGTATGTTATTTCACTAATCATGGTAGTTAAGAAATGGAAACAAACTTTGGTATGGATATAGAATCAAAGAGCATGTAGCTCTAAAGAAAAATAAAACCACAGGATTTTTAGGGAAATGCGTAGAACTGGCAATTGTTATGTAAAGTGAAAATATCCTGACTTAGAAACATAATGTTTCCTCTTATAAACAGAACATAGATTTAAAGTTATACATGAGTACATGTGTGTATGCAGTTTTTCATGACTTTAAATGTCTTGCATTCATGTGGTGTATGCATTACAATTGATTTTCCAATGTAATATATCGTTATTAATTGAAACCGCAATTGATATATGTCACAGTCCACTTGTCCTGTTGTACAGTTCTATCAATGTTAAAAATGAGCACCTTGCATCTACTCTGATAGTAACAAAGAGGCTCCTTACCTTGAACCCAGTCTTAGCAAGAAAGTATCCAATTTCTCACTAAAATACTGATGACAGCCTTGGAGTTTTATGTCAGTTTGAGGAATCTCCACTCTATTTCAAGGTGGTTGCATTTTATGTGTGTATATCATGAATGGACATTGTATTTTATTAATGTATTTCTGCACAGAATTTTATTTTCTTTTTCTTCAGCCTGGTGTAATGGTAGATTCAATCATTTACATTTGAAATGCTGAATCAGCCATGCTTAACTGAGATAATTTTTAATTATTTACTTCAAGTAATAATGAGTGAAAACTTTCCCAAATAGATGACCACTGTAGCTTGACACTAAGCCATATATATTAACCACACTGGCTTAGTCAGTAGGCTGCATCTCTAGAGCTCTTACACCACAATCTGTGATTCCTTGTACCCTCTGCTCTCTGCAGGCTGGGGCTAGTACTCTATCCGGTGACTTGACACCTCTGGGAGTTGTTCATTTCCTTTTCTGGTTATTCATTGTTCTGAGAATTGGTGTAATAACTTCCTATCCCTGTCCATACCAGACAAAAACTCACCTGATATCACTTTTAAAGACTAATGCCTTGTAAATATCTTTTAAGGATGTGAGATACGAAGCTTGCTCACAGTTAATTCAAAGTGCAGTAGCATCTTTTAAATTCTACTTACAGATAAAATCACATGCAATGTAAAGTTACAAATAAGACCCCTGAGGTTTTGGTACACTGAAGTAAAGCCTGAAGACCTGTATCATTATTTATGACAGAAGACCAAAATGAAAGGGCACATTAAGTATAATCTTATCTTTTGATTTTTGTGGATATGCACGTTTCTGTAAGTTCATGTATGTATGAGTGTACATGTGAGGGGATGGAGACTAGAGGACAGCCTAAGGTACCATTCCTAATGAACCTCTATTATTTTTGAGATAGAGACTCTCACTGGCTTGGAACCTGCAGAGTAGGCTGGACTGAATGGCCTCTGAGCCAGAATGGTCAGTTTCTTCCCATCTTTCCAGCACTGTTAGGTGTGTGCTGCTCTGGCTATATATATATATATATATATATATTACTTTTTTTCTATGTTGATAAAATTTTACTCTGATGCTTGCAAGACAAATGCATTATCGACTGACTGAATTATCTCACCATCCCAAATTTTGATGTTTTGCAAATTCTCTGGTAAAATTTTTACTTGTTTCTCAGCAAGGAACTCTAAGCAAATGATACATTTACTTTATTCTTTTACTGCACATTTGTCTTAAATTTGAATAACCTTAGCTTATAAATAAGGAAAGTGCTCTCGATTTCTCTATTATGGCATCAATTGATACCTGCTCACTTCCTATGAATCTCCAGCCAGTATTGTGCAAAGAGCTAAGCCCTTCATCTATACAAGTATAAATGTTAAATCACATCTGCATTTAAACTGTCACATTGTAGTCTCTGGAATATGCTGTTGTTTTCATTTTCTTTGGAGTATTTTCTCATATAAAAATGATTCATTTTACCTATTACTTAAAAATGTAATAGAAATAGATGCATCATTTTTACATAAATAATTATATTTTATTATACTCAACTTTTCAAACACTAACACTCATGCATGCAATGGACAGTCCTATTTTTTCCTACAACTTCTTCTGTCATTCATTGATACTTAGGAAACATTTTACATTTAAGGGGCAATCGTTTAACAATCCTAGCTATTCCAAATTGTAAATGTCCTGAGACATATAGTTTTGTTCCTATTCACAATGGAAGCATGGAAAGCCTACTTATTAAACCTCTACCACATACAGAGGTAGTCTGTATATAATTCTACTATTATGAGGAATTATAATAGGGATGTTGCCATAGCAATCATCTTTTGTCAAGCATGTCTGTGCTTGCTAATAAAGAAGAACATGCTTAGAGGAAAGTAACTAATTTACCAGGTTGGAATCAACATCTTTGCCTTCCTATCTGTATGGCTGTGCCTTCCTTGGTGGTTTCAAATAAATGTAACCATACAATGTATAAACTTTACAAACCAGTGACTCTTTTCTGATTGATCTGATATTGCTCTTGATGTCTTTGTTAACATCCTTTATTAATATTTTTTGGCTCAACAATTTTTAGTAAATATCATCACTATACAATAATGATTAGATTTTAAGATCTACTTAGATAATGGCCATTATGAAATATGAATAGTTGTAGAAAAAATTTCCCATGTGCTTCAGAAGAAGAACATGTCTCTGTGCATACATATGCACAAATACATGCCATTGTTCATGCATATGTGATCTTAGCCTTAGCCTGCCTGGGTCTGATCAGTCTGCAAATCCTCAATCTTCATATTTACTCTAGCTTCAATACATACTTCTTAAAATATTATTTATGTTGTGTGTATGGTGTGAGACCAGGTTTTCTTCTACCTTGCTTTTGAACCAGGGTCTTTCTTCCTTCTTTGGATTCACTGCTTCTGACCTCTTCTGTCTCTGCCTCTGATTTCAGACTAGGAGGGCTGAGATTACTGATGCTCTCCTTCACATCAAGCTTTTACGTAGTATATGAGGATTGAACTCAGGCCTTCATGCCTGCTGGCAAGTATTGTTATCCACTGAGCCATCTATCCACCTCTGGACACATAGTATTATTGTATTATTTAGTTCTGCACACCCTGACATTTAGATAAATATAATAGTTCTAGATATGATGAAAACACATGGTTATGTGTCTATTCAGTTCTCTTCTTTTCATTGATAATAACCAATGAATGTACTAAAATATCTTTAATCATTTTGTGGTGATGGACATTTAGAGTATCTAGCTTATCTAATTATATTGCTATGAATATACATAAAACAGGCACATACAATCCTGGCCAAAGACAAAGAAAGGTGAAGTATTATTGTGTTTTACACCAAAAGTAGCATAAATAAATACACACACACACACACACACACACACACACACACACACACACGTTGCTTATATAAATGAAAATTTTCATCTTTACTCAATATTCTTTGGTTTTCCAAAACATTTATTAAAAATTATAACTTTCTTTATTAGCCTTAGGAAAATGTTTCAATTACTATATATCTTTAAGAGGACTAGGTACTTTAAATATTTCTATATATTGGCCAATCTATTTGGTTAGGATCTACATTCACTTTATTTTATAATTTGTATTTTTCTAGCTCTTTCACAAATTATTTGACTACTCAATTTTGCTTTTCTCTCAAGTATCTTTTTTTTGGGTCTTGTCCGTTTTTCTATTGCATTATTGAATTTGTCTCATTAATTTGCAAGTAACCTATTACTAAAAGGACTGATGTTTTGCTCAGATCCTGAAAATACCAATCTCTTACTTTATGCTCATTTCTTTTCACAGTCTTTATGATATTATAATTCCAATTTAAAATGTAGTTCAAATTATTATTTTAGCAGAATGGATCGTAGTTTAATCTATTTCCTTCTGATTTATGAATTTTCATGTACTGCTAAAGAAATCATTTCTTACTCCATGAGCATAAAGAGCACAAAGCTATTTTTATACAATTTTCTAGAATCTCCAAATGTGTCTTTGACATTTGTGTCTTAATGTATGTGATATAGTAACCTAATTTTATGTTCTGAAAACTCTATCCAGTTTTTACTGACCTATAAAACATGCTCTTTTACTTTCTTGTATGATTTTTTCTCTACAAGTCCTAATATATTTATATAAAAATACACTCATTTCTCAGCTCTATATTATTCTCTAATTAACAACATTTATACTTTTCCACACATTGTCATATTTTAATTATTTTTTCTATCTCTTAGCTTTTCACTTTTTGTTTTAAACATCTGTTTTGACATTTTAAAATCCATGTTACTTTACCAGTAAGAAAATACACTAAATTAGCTAATGCATGTCAAGGTGTGTTATAAGTGTATATGTTTAGATAATATTTGTCTATATTTCATGGAATGATTTTTATTTAAGTAAATGTTACATATATTTATTAAGATACTTTATGTATATGTGTGTTTGCCTGCATGTATGTTTGGGTACCATGTGTATACCTTCTGCTTGTGCAATGGTCATTGGATACCGTGGAACTAGAATTATGAATGGTTGTAAGCTACCATGTTGATGCTAGGAGCCCAACTCATGTCCTCAGCAAGACCAAGGGCTTTTAACTGCTGATCCATCTTTCCAGCCCTGAGATGTATCATACTTTGTAACTTGTTCCTGTCCCACTTTTTTCCCTTCAGCAAGTATTCTATTTTCATGAATGGTCTGTGAAGATCTGAAGACATGTTTTGTTGGCTCTGGTTTGAGTAACACTCTTCAATGCATCGCTCCATGTCTATCTCACAGAAATGTGAAGAAACGCCCAACTCCTGACCCACAGATGATGCCACAATGCTCATTCCAATGTATGTTTCATTAGGGACTTATATTAGAATCAAAAAGGGGGATTGTACGAACTTAGGCAGAGTTTATATATACTTAGTTTTACCATAATAACAGACAGTTCTGCTAAGCAGTTGGCACAGTTCTCTATCCTACTAACAGCAAATGGGATGTTTGTCTCCCCGACAAACTTGAAACTGGTGTGGCTATCTTTCTGTAAGATTAATCATGTATGGGAGTTTTCAGCTTTCTGAATGCCCTCTCCTGCTTTGCAGAGAATGTTTTTCTCTGTGTGACTGCTGCATTTAGGAATTTCTTCACCATCAATAAACACCTTCCTTCAAAGATTAGCAATATAGAACATGACACCATAGCATTATAATCAGCAGCATTCTATAAACTGAGGCATCTGAACATATTTTTTACTGTGTTTTGGTTTTCATTTCTGGCATTGCTGCTGCATACCTGTGATGCTTAATTTTGATTGCCTAGTTGATTGTCTTATTTTTAAAGCATTCTGTGTAACTTCATCTAGTCTTCCTGGATGATTACTAGAACACACCTCTGAAGGGATGTCTCGTGATATTTTTAGAGACAACTAGTTCCTGAAGGCCAGGACCTACTGAATGAATTAATCCTTCAATAAACTCATAATACAAAGGTGTTATTTTAAGGGTGTGTAAGGAAAATACATAAGTTATTCGGCAATTGTCCTTGGGGCTTTAATCTCACATGGCTTATTTTTGTATCCCCCCTTTTGTTTCTTGTCTGCCATGATGCAAACTTCTCCATTTCCTACCATGACAAACTGACAGTGGTGAAACCATGGGCCAATCAAAACCTTTCTATTAAATTATTTCTTTTAGCTGGGCAGTGGAACATTCCTTTAATCCCAGTGTTCCAGAGGCAGAGATAGGCAGATCTCTGTGAGTTCAAGGCCAGCCTGGTCCACAGTAGGAGTTCCAGAAAACCCTGTTTAGAAAAACAAACAAATAAAGAAATATTTCTTTTAGGCATTTTGGACACAGTGGTGAAGAATAAAATAATACAATACTTTTCCAAGTGTTTATGTGTGCACATGTGCGCGTGTACACACACACACACACACACACACACACACACACTCCACACACACACACACACACACACACACACACACACAGAATATTTTTTTCCTATTAGAGGTTGCAGTCCTTCTTGTGTTCATTTATATAAATTCCTTCCAAGTACTATAAGATCAACGTAATTTTAACACTTTATTAGCATACATTAAATAGACACAATATTGTGTTTCATTGTGACAGTCCCATAATCTATATTGGGTTTCAATCATAAGCACTCCTTGATACCCTGTTTTTCCTCTTCTCACTTCTGTCCATGAATCCTCTCACTCTCTGAACTATTTTAACTTTTTCTATTTCACCTCATGTTTAAGACACATTTTTGCTTCTTTGCTCAATAGAAATATAGCTTTATTTTTGTCACCTACTAAATTTCTTCAGTATTTTTCACTTCAAAGAATAGAATATCTTGAATTTGTGCCTTTTCAACATAGTAGGAAGACAGTACTAGGATTAAACCCAGAGATTCCTGTGTTCTTGACGAGTCTTTGACCGCTGAATTAGACCTGCTCTTATTTCTAAAGCTATTGTTTTCTGGTCCTAAGAAAGATATTATACTATTTTTTTCTATATTTTAAGGACTCTGTAATGTCTTCCTATTTGTCTTTTAGTTCAACATTTTCTCTTCAGATTATTTCTTTTTTTTCCTTTTATTAAAAATATATTCCTTTCTCATACAATTTATATTGATTACAGTTTCCCTTCCCTTTACTGCTCCTTTTTCCTCCCTTGCTCCCGTCCTATCCGGATCTACTCCCTTTCTGTCTTTTGTCAGAAAAGAACAGGCTTCTAAGAGATGAAAACATATGTAACAGCTAAAATATGATAAAGTAAAACAAAAGCATCACATTGAAGTTGGACAAGGCAAACCAAAAGAAGGAAAAGAGGCCAAGAGAAGGCACTAGAATCAGAGACTCATTCACTTACACATTTGGGAGTCCTATAAAAATACTAAACCGAAAGCTATAATACATACACAGAAGACCTAATACAGATGTTAGTGTAAGCCCTGTGCTTGCTGCTTCAGTCTCTGTGAGTTCAGAAGAGCTTTGCTCAGTTGCTTTAGAGGGCCGCGTTTGCTTGGTATCCTCCATCCTCTCTGCATCTTACATTATTTGCACCTTTTCCTTTGCAGGTTTGCCTGAGCCCCGAGGGGCGGGATTTGATGGAGACATTTCATTTAGGGTTGACTGTTCCAAGATCTCTCATTCTCTATATAATGCCTGGCTGTAGGTCTTTATATTTCTTCTCATATGCTCTATAAAGAAGCTTCTCTGATGATGGCTGTGGAGGATACTGATCTGTGGGAACAGCAGAATGTCACTGAGAGTCATTTTATTACTAGAATTTTTTTTAACAGTAGCATTTGGTTTTACACAATGCTAGTGGGCTATCTAGTCTCAGGTTCTTGGTCCCTCAAGCAGTATCAGGTATGGGTTCCATCTCATGGAGTCAAGTCAAGTCAGATGTTGGTTGGTTAATCCCAAGCTTTATGCCACCATTTACCCTACTGTATAATGCAGCAGCACATCATTGGAGATCAAAGAGTTTGTGGCAAGGTTGGTGTTTGCTTTTCTCTTTCAGAGGTCTGAGGAGCACCCTCAATACCAAAGACTCTAGAACATATAGATAAATTTGTTGAAGTTTTCAATTTTTCATTTAACAGTGGTTTATGCCTAGAAGTTCCATTTAGTCTGTTTTTAAAAGAAGTTTAATCCTTCTTCTCACTTAGTATGAATCTAGTAAACACAGTAAATATATCCATTTCCTTCTGCATCTATTTGCTTATCCAATAATTTGGTTGATTAGTTTCTGTAGTTTTTTTTTTTCTGAGTTCATCTGCTTCTATTTATAGAATATGACTCCTTGTGTAATAAGAAGCATTTATTCATTTTTATACACATAACCCTGAAGTTCATGTTGTTTATTTCCAGTACCCAAAATCATATTTCATACAGTTTCAAAATAACACCAGCCATGTGAGGAACAGCCTGTAGCTTCAAGATCTCAGGAAAAAGGATTGCTCTTCCTCCATGACTAGCCAAAGTTCCTCACACATATTAGATGTGGTAAATTTATCAGTATTTCATCCTCATTCTGGTAGCCCTGATTTTATTATAACGTTGTCTTAGGAGGCCCTTCCTTTTGGGTGCAAAAATGGATGTAGAAACTATAGCTCAGTACAACACCCATAGGGTGTCGAGGTACTGTCCATTGCATTCTGTATGTCCCAATTTTACTCTTGCTATTTGGCCTCAGATTCTGGCTTCTCGTTATTGGTATTAGTTTCTCATTTTAAGAATTATTAAATATATTTTAGACATATTTAATAGAGACTTCATGGGGCTTCACTTCCATCCCATGTGTACGTGAAAGTTAAATATCTTTTGCTTTTCAATCACGAGTCATGGTTGTGGCAGCACCTCCCACTCTGGGCTTGTCTCCTCAGTATTCCACAGACACTGTCATGTCCAACTGCTTCACTTCTTTTTTCTTCGGCGTCTTCTGTTTATCACTCTCAGTGTGATTATTCTCTCATTGTTTTGTTCTAATTTCTATGCTACCCTTGCCCAGCAGATACATCTGAGCATCAAGCATCTTGCTCCCTTCACTTCTATCATAGGCATCACTTACCTGATTTCTTTGGCACCAGAGGTATCTCTCATTCTTACACATAGTTTTCCTTAGCAACATACAGGTACCTTGACCCCATGGCGCTAAAATCTTCTGGAGCAAATACAGAGCATGATGAGTATCTCTGTGCCTTAAATTGCTGCAAATTCTGCTGTACTGTACACTCTTGGTTCAATAAGCAGCTGCAGTCTGAAGGAGCTGTAGGCAGTTGATAGTTGCTGGGTCAGAGAGAATCCTTGTTTGACGGAGTGGCCACTGCTTTCCCATGCTCCAGTGAATGTCCCGCATCCTAACAAGCACTAATGCCCTAACAAGGACTAGTTAGACTTAGTGGGTTATCGGTATTATAAGAATAAAGCATGAAGGTGCTGGGAGATGCATTTTTGGGGAAATGAGTGGAACTGGATAGGGATAATGGCATCTAGGTTTGATAATATTTCAGTGTATACATGCATATTCTTAATCTTAAGCAACACATAAAAATTATTATAAAAATAAGTAACTAGAATATTGTTAGTAGACCACACTTCTGTTATTAAGTAATCCTGATTTGATCGGACTTGTAATCTTTTCCATTTAACTTAATGACAGGGTCACATATTTTCTTAAGCCTGTCACATTCTTATTGATTGGTGTGCTCCTTTTTTAATGTCACAACCTAGGCTCTAGCCTTATGCACTTGTTCAATGTCTAGAGAAGATCAAATCTTAACTCTGAGAAGTGTTAGTGAGAAAATTAGCCTTCAACCTGAAGCTTCATTTACTTACATGAAGTCCATGTGCCCTAAGTAAACACTTTAGTCTGCTAAAGATAATCTTCATCTCAAAATCTTATTAGTTTTTCTAATATACATATTTATTTCTAAAATATGGCAACAATAATTAACCGTGTTACTAATTATAAAAATTAACTTTTCCATCAGAGTAGCCCTCCCACCATGCTTCACTACAGCATAGCAAACAAGTGCATCTGAACAGTAAAAAGTAATGATTTTTGTATTAGAGTAAACAAATCACAGTGCTTATAATTTGTCACTTTTCAAAGGACAGTTTTGAAAATCACAGAAATCATTTTATTCCCCAAACTCAAAATAATTCTCACTCTATGGAAAAAAAATTAGGTAGTTTTCCACAAGCGAAACCGATCTCCATCTTTCCTATCAGCCAGCAGAAAGACGAACAAAGCTATGAATTGAGGAGAAGCAATTACAGGTGCAGGGATGAGTTGCTCCAGTTTGAGGACTGTGACTTCAGTCTCACCATTCTGTCTCAACTAACCCTCCCTGCCTCCATACCTGGGTGATGAGCAGCTGTTTGTTTCTTTTGAGTTGGTACAGAGGCAGACTCCATAGGAAAGCTCCCCTTTCCTTCGTTGTCTTTGGCTACAGCATAAATCCTCCCTCATAGGAACCTTCTAAGTTTCTTGGCTTATTTTTCTGTATTTAAAATGTATGTATTCACTCTGTGGGAGGTGAGGGTGTGAGTGAGTGTGTGTGTGTGTGTGTGTGTGTGTGTGTGTGTGTGTGTGTGTGTGTGTATGTACCAGAGCAGATATTGAAGTCAGAGGACAACTTACTGGAGTTGGTTCTTTCTTTCTGCCATGCAGATCCAGGAATTGAATTCATATTATCAGGCTTGGAGGCAAGTTTCTTTATTCACTGAGCCATATCCCAGGCCCTTCTTTCTATTACCTGGGAAGCAAATCAGAAGTCATAAAAAAGCAGGGTTATCTTAGAGCTGGAATTCTGTGCTTAGTACATTTTTGGATTTGGTCTTGCCCAATTTACATGGTCATTGTGAGTGACCTTTAAGTATAATATGCTTCAAAGCTGAGGGGAACTTGAACTCCAAGTTGTAATTAAGCGGTGGATTGTTTTTATATGTTATTCAGAATCACGAGATGAATCATTCCCGGGGCATAGGAAGTGTGGTAGATATGGAACAATTTAAATTTAAAGAAGCTGAGGTCAGTTTCAATGTCAGTGAACAGTGCCTGTGAGTAGAATGGAAATAGAGCTGTGGACTGGTGACACCAGAAGCCATGTGTTTGTGAACTAGTAACTGTGCAGCAGAGAGACAGAATCAGCTTTTAAATGGCCAGAGAGGTACAAAAAGAACAATGGGGACCAAAGTGTTCTTTGAGGCAAGTTGCAAGATTCCCTTTCCCTGGTGAACTATGAACTGTTTTCCTCATGCATTCTCACTACTGAGACCTTCTCTAAGAAGACACTTCTATGAAACTTTGTCACCAAAATGTCTTCACTTTGGCCTCTTAGAAAAGCCTAAATCCAAGCTGAAGTCCTCTGTGGTTTTTTTTGTTAGAACTTTAGAAAGATTACATTCACACTTAATTAGCTCATTTGGAAAATATTGATCGGAACATCCCATTTTCTAAAAATTACTTTTCAATTAGTACTCCAATCACCATATTATTAACTTCATCTCCATAAAATTAGGTGGTATCTATTAGGCTTTACATTAAGAGAGATGTCAGTTTGATTACTTAAAAAAAAAATGAGTTGCAATTTAATATCAGACTTTGAACCATATGTGGATTGATGAATGTTCTCAACTCACTTGTACTTTAAAATGCAACCAAACAGGTAATTATCATATACCATCAAATGTAATTATATATGTTAATCTCTATAACATCCTACAAGTTAATACCACATATTAGCAGTTAATCATATAGCTTAAATGGGACCATGATGCATTTTTATGAACTTTCTAATCTGCATTAGTAAGGCATACATGGAGCTAGGGAGAAGGAGGGATACAAATGAGCACTTAAGTAAGAGGTTATATTTTGTAATGCTTACCACTCTGAAATAAGTTTCCAATTCTAGGGCTTTAGTTTTTTTCTAGGCATCACTTGGATAAGTCACTTTCAATCTCAATATTATATTTGGGAGGCTTTCTGCATAGCCAGGACAAGAAACATTTTTACCTCCCAAATCTTATCCTCTTCCATGTCTTCCTCACCCATAATGAACATATTAACTACAGTATATTGAGTGTTTTCTCAAGTTGACTTCCTTTCTTTTAATTCTGACAATGTACTAGTACAAACTCACAAGCGCGTTTGTCTTCTTTGAGGCCTCCAACTTCTCATTGTACAAATTATCTTGAAGAATACTTACCCAAATCAATGTTCACTGTCTTTTTTTTCACTTGCATTGAGCCTTGAGGTGTTTAATGCAAGTTTGTAAAGTGAAGAGACCTCCCAAAGCTATTCTTAAATTCAAATAGGAAGGCTACTGCCTGGTCATTAATTGTCCAAAGGAAGTATGCTATTCAAAAAGGAGGAGGAGGCAGAGGAGGCGGAGGCAGAGAAGGAAGAGGAGGGGGAGGAAGAGGAAGATGAGGGGGAGGAGGAGGGGGAGGAGGAGAGGAAGAAAAGGAAGAAGAGGAACAGCCTAATACGTAAGAACATTCAAGTGGAAGCTATACCTTAGAAACTGTGAAGACTCTATTTGTAAATAGGAAGGACGTTAGAGCTGGTAGAAACAACTGCTGTTCAAAGGAAGCTAATAAACTCCTGCAAGATTTGAGGCTTGCAAAGTGGCCAGCTTCCCGCATTAGAGAGAGTGCTCTGGCCCTTGGTGTTTACGCTTATGCTAGAAGATAGATCTAGAATTACTAGAAGGCAATAGCACATGAACCTTGGGTCACACTGCAAGGTAGAAACCTTAAGAAAGAATGATATTTAGGATTCTCTTAGAAGAATGAAGAGCCAAGAACAGCCAGACAAGAGGATTTTTAGGTACTTTGTAACTCAGAGAAGAAAAAGTACCCAAGATTATCTCTTTCAAATATGTTCATTTCAAGACCAGAAGTAGGTAGCTACGTTACAGCAAATTCAGTTCTGAGGATGAATCCATCACCCGTACTACGGGTTCCTAACTGTAAAAAATAGAAGTCAGTATAAAGAGACTTTTCAAACTAGAGGCAGATGAGAGGTCTATATGGAAAACGAAACTGCTTCTATTACCATAAAAGGCTTTTTTTTTAAGGGTAGGGAAAACTATTTTAGTCAGATAGCCATTTCTGACATCTATTAAAAGTTCTCTGTGATTATTCATTAAGAGAATATAATATTATTTACTTTAAAATTTAGGATTTGGCTTGTTGTTTATTTGTGAGCTACAGATTGTGCTTTCTTTTCTAAATGGCTTCTAATGCTTCATTTCTCTCAGATGGCCTTCTAGACAAGGGAGGTCAAGAAACTTCAAACATTCCATAGGTTTATCTACAACAACTCTACAGCAACAATGGACAGGTGTATGGAAATGATAGGGCAAGAATGGAATAGGAGGCAACAGGCAGGAGACAGTTCAATACCTGGGAAACTCCCACTACACAGAGCACTGTGCTGAGGATTCACTCCAATGATATGATTTTGTTTCTGCCCAAAAGGAGGGAAAGAGAAGAGTAGGAAAAAATGGAGAAGAGGGAAGCGGGTAGAGATAGAGGAGAAGAGAGAAAAAAAAGACGTACAGATGTGAATCTATGACTTACAGATGTGAATCTCAGGCAAGAATATGTTAGTAAATTTTCCTGAGCTCACTGACTTCAATTGTGAGAAGCTGGAATACGGTTACATATTTAAGATTCTAATGTCCTCTTTCATTTCCTAAGAAGGAGGTAGCATCTTATTGCTAAGTGTGTTGAAGTGTTTCAGTATTATTGAGCTGACTGATTTCTCTAAGATTATATTTTAGTAGGTATGTGAGGATCAAGCAATCAAGAGTTGAGAGGGAGAAAAGTCATAGAGAAATCTGTCAGGAAGGAACTTTGACCTTGAGGAAAGAGGAATTTTAACACATGATGATGAAATACATTGCTATTCTACAACCTAAGAATGCTCATGGGAGTAACTAGGCACTTGGGACACTAGCTTGAGACTGGATTCTCATAGTGTTGCATAAAATCATGACTGTATTTGTAAATTGCAGCTTAGGTGCCAGATACATTTGGATGATTCTGCGTGCTTCCTGCTTTTGAGCTGTAACATTTGAGATCATAATAGGACTCAAGGAACAGCAAAGAACAACCCTGAGGTGTGGCTACATGCTCAAGCAACGTGCTTCCGTAACAGGTTTGATCAGTTTATTCACTGCTCTCCTCCCAGTAATTCTGCAGGCCTTTAAAACAATAAAAAATAAACTGTCAGAGAAAGACCCTCTGAAGGACAAGTTTCTAGCATATATCTGTATAAACGTTTTCTCATTGATTTGGCCATGAGTGATTAATTCAGTGAAGGATTCTTCTTCCCAAGCTGAGCTACCTCACTTCCATCCCTCCAGATTTGGAACGGAAGTTTCCAGAATACACTCATTTTCACTCAGAATTAAAGTTCTTATAACAGGAAAGCACCTTGGTCATGATGAGGTCACCAGATTCTGCTGTATGAAATAGCAGGGGAAAGAAGGGAGCAAAGCCATGGGAGAGAGAGAGAGGAAAAAGAGAAACAGAAGGAAGACTAGAGGAAATAAATGAGAGAAAGAAACTTATGAGCAAATAATGTGGATGGAAGAGGTGCATATATCTAGGGCTCCCTCATATCCCTGGGGCCCTTGGATGTGCCCCTCCACTTGCAGCTGATAGAATAATCGCAGATTATTCTCAGCTCTTCAACCTCTTTAACTGATCCCTGCAACAACGCCCTCCTGTTACAGACTAAGATTATATTGTTCTATAGTTTAAGCTTTTAGTTGAACTCGGTTGATCTTGTGTTTGTGTGTGAATGTATCTGCGTGTGTCCTCTTCTCTGTTTTCATCATGTGAAGAAAAAATTCAGGTCTTTGCCACAAGTGCCCTTAAGGATGAACCAATTGCTTCTTAGAGGTTGAAATGAGAAATAAATGAAGCAGTACTTAAATCACCATAAGCAAATATTGAGTCACTCCCTGTAAAATATCTGTTCTGTCCTTCCTTATAACTGTGAGCCTCTTACCTTTAGGTGGACCTGTGGCTATTTCTTGCTAATGTGCAGGCTATCAAAAGTCCTGTTATACTTGGGGGATGAAATAATGTGAGGTCTCTTTTGGCATTTTTCTCTTTCTGGGCCACAACCATTTAAAGGCTCTCTGCTCTAGAAGATGCTAACACAGGTAATGAGAGCCAGTATGGGATGGGCAACTTGAATGACAGGATCTGGCAAAGTTTTTTTCTAGTTTACACTTTACTGGTGATACAGGGAGAGAATGAATGTCATTTTGTTGAACTGTGCTATGGTTTATGTTTAACAGGCCCCATATATCCCTCTGTGTTTGAACACTTGATCCGCAGATAATGGTATTATGAGTTTTGAGCAGGTGAGGAGTGGTTGGAATAAATAGGTTTCTGAGAGTCAGACATTGAATGTTATGCCCCCCTGGGCTTGTGACCCCAATTTCTTTCTCTACTTTCTAGTCCACATGATGTACACTAATAACCTTATGCTTCCGCAACCATAGTTTCTTCAACCACACTGCTACCCACGATGAATTCTTGAACCAGGAATCAAAATAATCCTTCTTCATTTAAGTTTCTTCTTGTCAAGTATTTAGTTCACCTAGTGATGTAAGTGGCTAAGGTTTCGAATTTATTCCCTTCTTCATGAACACCGAGAAACAAATGTGATGCTTCCAATTCATCCACCAAATTCATGAAGGACAAGTGTTTGATTAAGAAATAAAACAAGGAAGTATCAAATGTGATGCTTCCAATTCATCCACCAAATTCATGAAGGACAAGTGTTTGATTAAGAAATAAAACAAGGAAGTATCACTTGGCAATCCTGCATCTTTATACCCCATTATTCCATTTTTAGCACAGAGTAAACACACTGGGAAGAAGAGAGACATGCTAAAGAAGGCTCTGGGCATCAATCAATTTTATTTCCTCCCACTTTTGCCATGCAGTACTTAACCAGGGATAATCTATCTAAAAGATTTACTTTTAGAAATCTAACCTGTACATGGATAGAAGTACCTATATTGCAGAGTTATAACACTCAAGCAATATAATGTAGGTGGCACTCAGGTGTGTTGACATTCAACACACAGAAGCTATTGTGATTAGATGGTTAGTCAATAGATTGACTAATGGTAGCTGTGAAATAGATATTTGTTCTGATACAAGCACTTGGACATCATGCTAGATGTGGTCCCTTGAGATTTTTGCCATTATTCAAATATATTGCTTTAGTAGCTGCTCAGTGTGGTAACTCGAACACTGGGTTTTTGTTCGTAGCTCTTTTTATTATCTTGTACATATCTATGCCTATCAGCCCTAGAAGAAAGAAATCCAGTGAAAGCGAGGGAAGGTTGACACCTTAATAAGTCATTGTAGAGACTAGCAGAGTCTTGACTAAAGAAGGTTTTTAGATACTCATTATGCAGCAAAGCATAGCTAACTTATAAACAAAATTGTTTTTAATTCCAGTGCTTGTTTGGTGGTATTTTTCACATCTTGTTTTAAGCTACTACATGTTCCTTTACTGGGGCAAGGCAATAAACCAAACTGGTCTAGCTGGCTTTGTAACTTGCTTCGCAGGTTCCTAAATACATACAATTTCTGACTATTCACAGACAGAAATTTCAAGTTTTATTGGGTGTGCTGAGAAAGAATGATAAGAATCTGTCTAGAGTGTGGCAAGATCTCAGCAAAGTGGCAAATGTCCCATGACTGTAATTAAGGTGAAGGCCCTTGGCAAGGGTTGACTTGGGCCTGGCTGGCACACTAGATTTTAGTGTCTTAGTGGGTGAGGCAGCTCGTCTACAAGATGTGTGACTGGACTTGTTACTGGAGGAAAGGCTTTGGTTATTCAGGGAAACCTTTTACTTCTCTGCATTCTTGAAACTGGAAGTGTGACAGGGTGTGGAGTTGACTCAGCTAGTTGGAGCACTGGGTGGTTTACATGCAAAGTCCCAGTGTAAGTTTGACTAGTGTTGACACGCAATGAGACAGAAATAAAAGGTTGACTTGGAAGAAGTTTGTGACCAACAGCTTCAGTTGGTGCCTTCTTAGATTCCCAAAACTCTGAAATCAGTAGGGATAGTAGGTTCCCAGTTGGGGAAACAGGAAACCTGAAGCAAAACAAAACCGAAGTGGAAGCTCTTTTTTTTTTTACACCTTCCCCTTCTGTGCCTAGACACAGACATCGGAACTATGAAGACTTGTCTTTATGCTACAGGAGTTCTATTTATTTTATTTGTTGTTATTATTATTTCTAAAATATCTAAAATGTTTCTATTTCCAAATTGCATATTAACTAGAAGTTTAATTTTTAGACATATATTCTACTATCTTGCTCCAACAGTTTGAAAGTACTTTCCAATGGTCTATGACTTCTTGAAATTCTCACAGTGGGCAACACAGCATCATCTCTTTCACCATGGCTCCTAAAAAAAAAAAAAAAAAAAAAAAAATCATTTCTGGAATATCCTTGTGTGGAAAGATCTGAGGAACACCTAATCTGAGTAGCCTTCTCTGAAAACAGCCAGCCTTTGCCAAAGCTTTTCCTTTTTTCCTTCTCCAGAAATTGTATCATTTACAACTTTTTCCAGTATATTTTATTAGTGAAATTAGCCAAATATATTAAGATTCAGGATGTTGTTTCTTACAAGGTAGTAGCTGGCCACATTGGATGCCCTGTGCAGAATATCTCACACCTTATGATTGTTCTTAGCTTCACTGTATTCTGTTTGCAGATTGAGATCAGAGACTAAGGGTGGAGCTGGCAGTTACTGCGATAGAATGAATCTTGTTGGGAGGAAACCATACTTCCAGAGGATCTCAGGGATCTTCTCACAGATCAGATATATCACCTGGAAAAAAACACTGTTTTCCTCTGTCCCTGTTCTGATTAGGAATGTAAAGAAAGCAGTAAGAGAAGGACCTCCTCCAGAGTGTTTGCATGCTTGCCTTGTAGACAGATATAAGACACCTTAGAAACTTCACTTTCAGGGTGTGGATGCAGTCAGCCTACAAGAGGTTTACCTCTCATATGCATATGAATTCACAGTCAAGGACATTGCAATCTGATCAATCTTGATCTTGATTTCCAGCTCCTTTTTTTTTCTTCTGTGACTTCATGAATATTACATAATTTCTCTGAGTCCATGTTCTGTTTTGCAAAAAAGTGTCTACTATAATTTTTATTTTTTGAGGAAGTTAAAAAGCTTAAAGAGCATAACTAGAAAGATAACAATGTGGATCATCTTCCTATCCAATATTGTAAAAGAAAATGTTCTTCCTTCTTTGCTCTAGGAAAGCTTTCAATTCACAGATACATGCCTCCATGTTCAATCTGCTTGTCTGTTTATTAAACAGAAGTAAGACTGCCTTCGCTTACAAAGCTCACTTTCTCATCTACCTCCAGGTCTCATGTCCTGTCTTTTCCTGGAGGTGGTCTTTCAAAATGTCATTCTCAATTACCTGTAGATCCTTCCATACACAGGTGATATATCTCAGCAGCTTTCATGTAGAAAACAAGCCAGGTATGAAAAAAAACACCAGATTCTCTTGACCCCAAGCTTCCAATTCCCTGCCCATACTATTTGTCATTCACATAAATCTTGAAATGTTACCTGAAAAATTTTTCTCCAACTTTCTCATCCATTTTCACTTCCCTTGCAATTAACAAATGTGATTTTTGGGGGGTATTGGGGGCTCTCTTTGGGCTTTGTTTTCTAAAGTCTCTCTTTCTAATCTACCCCAAACCTTCTCCAAGGATCTTGTGGTTCTGCTTTGAGTATATCAGGTACCACTGAAGTATATCTCTCCCAGAGTGAAGGGACCCATCGACACTGTGCACATTGGCTACAGGACCACTGCTCACTGCTCCACAGTCTCCCTTCACCATCACGGGGTGAGTGCTCACATCTTTCTGTGTTGGATTTTGATTTCTCATTTCCATAGCTACATTTTCCTATCTCGTCCTCTTTAAAGATAATATCAATTGTCAAAGCAATACCTACAGACAAAGTGCCAGAGAATCCATTTTGGAGATACATTAGCTTTTACAAACCATAGTGGAATATGAGATCCATCATGGCATTAATCATTATTATGTTAGTGTTACGAAGGGATGTCCTGCTGTTTCAAAGCATTCACAGTTGCAGTTAAGAAGTCCAAAGCCATTCTGGCCTTTGATCTACTTAACACGATCTGGTTTTAATCTGTTAGAACCTCCCTTTGTACACACTATGCTGAAACTTCTCAGCAGAATTATATGCTGTAATTCTATTTCCATTTCTTCTTGTGAGCTCTCATTTGGGTCTATTTTTTGTATAGAAATTTTTCAACTCTGGGAAATGTGATTGAAGTAGGCCTTTGATGGTTTCTTACTCAGAATTATTTCCTTTTATTTGTCTCTTTGTTAACTAAAAATTAGACATTCATGACCCCTCCAGCTTTTAAAATTTTTTTCCTAATGTTTTTCTTTCCTTGTTTCTTGCTTTGGCTAGCTGTTCTTAGAGGGCTCCTCAATATGAATTCCAGACATTCTCTTAGTGATCTGTCTTATATCCTGCACAGAATTTAAAGTACTATTTTTAATCTCTAGATATTTTATATTTTCTCATATAACATGTGTTCTTGCTTCCCAGATTGATCTTTGCTTAGGTCTTTGAGAATATTAATATGTTTTGTTTACATATATGGGGATTTTATTGTTTCTGAATAGTTTCTGTTTCTTTCAAGTGAGCTTTGTTTTTATTTGTTGCTGTTTGTTTTTGTTTTGGTGTGAAATGTTTTCATGTTAGAGATTCTTCTCATATGTCTAGTGCTTCCTTGTTTTCTGACATTAATTGTAATGTTCTTACCACTAGGCTTAGATTCTATTTCTCTGGGCCAGTAATTACTCACATTACATTTGCTTTGAAGATTTTTAAAAACTGTGTCAATTTTTTTATGTTATCCTTTTAATTATGGGTTTGTGTCTTTAGCAAACATTTAGAATTGCTTAGTCTGATTTAGATGAGATAAATAGTAGAAGGCTATGTTACTTCTGCCATCACTGCTTGTCAATCTCTCACTAGTGTTCATGGTCATATCCCTGGTGGATCGTTGTCCTGCCAGGGTACCCATCAACTTTATCAATATAAAATTCTTCATCGGCCACATCCACACACCACTTCCCTTTACCTGATTCTTAGACCATTCCCATCTTCTCCTTCCTGAAGTACTTTTCTTTAGATATTATCCCTTACATTGAGGATGAGCAGCCCTTGCTAGGCAGTTCTTCATCCTGTTGCTATTCCAAATTGGTGCACTTAGATGGACACATCCCAGATAAAGTCCAGCCTTGGATTGCTTAGGGTTGTCTGAATCCGAGAGCATCTTCCCTCCTTTCCCAACTATTGTGTGGGTGGAGAAAGTCAGGATTCAAACCTTGCCACTCACTGCTCTGATCTAGTGGACACAGAATCTTGCACTTCTGAGTCACTACTTAGAACAATCTATCTCCACATGCATTTTTATCAACAAACATTGTATTTTGGCTTTGTTTTGTTGGATATAAGCTCCAACAAATTGCTTTATGCATTTTACATTTGTTGTAGAATTAGTCTAGGATTGACTTCATGATTTTCAAGGAAAATCATGAAAACAGGCAGCCTGTGGCACAATTTCCCTCTACTAAGACTCTTCAGTGTTTTACATTGCACGTGGGTAGCCTATGATAACACTGTAACCACTGTCCTTCATTGAGGTTTTGTATCCACTGAAAAATACAAACATATTATTTTATTCTAACTCATCCTAAAAGGGAAATTTTCCAATTCTCGTGGAGAGATCATTATCTGGAGATAAATTAATAACAAAAATTATACTAATATTAGGAAATAATCATTTTGGCCTTCAGTTTATTTCATGTAAGCTTGATGGACTGTCCCAAATAATAACCTAATAAAAATAGTAATAAAACTTTTAGTTAGTCCTATTTTTCTTATATTTTTTTAACTTTGAAGAAGGGCTCTGGGATGGAAAGATGGCTTAGTAGTTAAGAACAGTTGCTGTTTGTGTAGAAGATACTAGTTCAGTGCCTGGTACCTGTGCAGGTCAGCTTATAACCTGTAACTTGTAACCTGTTATTCAGCTCTTGCCTCCTCCAGCACTCAAAAGCATGTGTCATACACACTTACACACATTCACACATATAAGAGTAGTGGGCAATAATATGCCCCTCTTTGAGTGTGTATACAGATGTACGCATAGTTAAAAGTTAAAAAAAATAGTATTTAAAAAGATAAGGATAACTCTTCCTTAACCCTATTTCTTTTCCTTCTCCTTCCACCTTATCCCATATTCTCATAGGTCCAGGGCACCATTGTGTATGTTAATGCTTAGAATAAGTTTAGAAAAGATAATAAAATAAGTTTAGAAAGATACTCTGTAAGTATGTTTATGTGTGTGTGTGTGCGCGCGCGCACGTGTGTGTGTGTGTATTATATCATCTTATATACTCTTTGGGACTTTCAACTTCTAGATTTCATTTTGAATATTGTTAAAACTTCTTATTTGTTATTTTATTAGGTCATTGTCACTGGATGCCAGGGAGAAGGACAATTTTCAGCGGGAATGATTTTATCATGACAAAATCTACTTTCTAACCAGAAGTAGAAGAACAAGAATTGAAAAACCAGTTCTGTCTAATCCAGGGCTGGCATCATAAGCAAACTCCAAAGGCAAGATGCCTTCACACTTGCTCTGCACTTGTGCTGATCATAACCTTGACCTTGGTGTTACACTATATTGAGAGGTTTAAAAAAAATGACCTGGCTCAAAAGGACAGCTATGATTGCCACATAGAACTTAATGTTAGCATGAGCTGCAACTCAGCTAATGGAAGAAAGGGCAGAAAAGATGGAGGTCCTCACCTAGAAAGGAGTATGTATCAATGTTGATAGATAATCCTGCTTCTTTTGTGTTCTAAATGTTATGTCAGATAGATGTCTAGCCATATTCTAGTTCAGTGGGAAGAATTGAATGAGAAAGGAAAATATGGCTCAGGAAAAATATAGGCAACATCTAAGGCAGGGTCTTAGGACAAAAAGGATTGGTTGGTGATTCAGAAGCAAAAACTTCAAAGCAGGAAGAAAATTAAACCAGTATGCAGCCAACAGGGAGGGCCCTATAACCCCACATTCAAAGAACACTCACAGAGCAGTGGTATCATGTATGTTCTCATTGTTCTCCTCCCTGCCTGTTTTTAAAAGCTCTTAAGACCACACAAGGGCTGGTGGACCAAAGGGTTTCTATTCTCAAAGGGAGAGAGAACAGGGTTGGCTTTGCCAGTTCTTTAGTACACAGATCAAAGATCCCAAGAACAACTGGCCAGCAGAGAAGTGCAATGTGCCTAATACATTTGTTTCTGAAAGCCTGGCAGATTAAAGTAAATGGTGAACTGAAATTAACTATAAGAAAAGTTAAAAGGAGATCCATCATGAATTTTCTGCTGCAAATATGTTAAAGAGAAGCCAATGGAGTGGTTAAACAAAAGAATTTTTTTTTTTTTTGGTTCATGAGCATGTATACTTGTGTATGTGTGCTTACGTCCATGTAAACTCATGCATATTCAAATGTATATATGCAAGTGGGATCAAACGCATTTGCATATGTGTGTATGTTATGACCACGATGTGTATATGTGGTTTTGAGTGTTACTGGAACTAGCTGGTTTTGTTTGGAGTCTTCATCTTCCAAGAGCCAATTAGCCCTCGTTCAAAGTCAACCTAAATGGGGCAGAACAGAAGCAGACCTACTATAGTATGCTAAGTAAAGGTTTGATCCAGTTGCCTAGTGCTAAGCTGTGAGAAGCACATTTCAGCATTGTTTGCCAAGAACAGTTAATCCCTTAAAATTCAATTTAATACATATTAGTTCTATGGCTATGCTTGTGTCTGCATGTATGTTGTTTTATGGGGGTTTAGGAAAATTGCCCCAGATCTGTGGCAAATTACTCTAGGTTTTAACATTTAAAACCAAGTGTCTTGTGGTACCCTGTGCAACAGCTATCCTAAAAAGTGAAGCTGAGCGTCTGGAAATAAAGATTTTCTTTTTAAGGATCATAGTAACTGCTATATTTTCTTTTGAAAAAATATCCCTCTTCTACAGCCACTCTCTTTTAATATTGTTTGATCTCATTCATTCATTTTTATAGTATAGAATAGTTACAATATTTTATATGGGACAGCCCCCTAGGAGGAATCCTATTATCATACTCATAGCATTGCATGAATGAATCTGTGTGGAAATATCTATCCATTTCACGTGAATGGCTAAGCTACCTGCTAGAAAATCCCATAACTGCAATTCATTACTGATATAGTGAACATTTTCTGTACGGTAGTAAAATCACCTTGAAATCCTCTAAACCCATTAAGGTTTACAAATTATTTTAGAACCTGTGACTTATTTTCTTTTAAGCAAATAAAGAGAAATTGGTCATATTAGTCACTGTCAGTTTTGAAGTAAAGATGCAGTTTTTTCTTAGGTTTATACTCAAATTTATTTTTTTAGTAATTGTAGTTAAGTAGAGTTGGATTTTCTAGGATATGAGTACAGCTTTCCTGATAGGAAAAACAACTTTTTTTTTTTTTCACTTTTTTTGGAAAGAATATTCGTGATATTTAAGTTTGTGAAAAGAAACAAACATGATATTTAGAAGTATGTCATACAAATAGGATACAAATTCCATAAATCTTTAAAACACACTGCAAATTTTAATAGCTGCACACCAAAAGCTGCTGCTTGTGGTGACAGTCTTCATCTATAAAAATAACTGTATTTTAGAGGCAATCGAACCATGTATATAGCTCCTGTTGTGTTCAATGTACAGTTTATGTACATTAATGTACATTATACAGCTGTAGCAAACGAGGCATCAGTTTTGGTTCTGAAGTACTCAATATGTGTGTAAATTTAAAACAATTTAGAAGACGATGGCAAGAAATTTTATTTTTAATTAAATTACAAGCAGACAACATAAGTTGGCATTGCTACATAAAATCTGACAGAGGCCTTGGACATTAGAATGTCTTGGTGCTGTTTCCTTCATGGATTTCAAAGGTGTTTAAAATGTATTTTTATAAATTCACAAGTGCCATTAATTTAATTTCGAATGCACGTGATATGGAAAGAAGGGCATTACAGCAATGTTGGGTATCCTTCACGTGTGCTTACGTTCCTCAGAGTGGAATCGTTTTCAATTATAGGTAAAACTTAATTGATTCCTCCCTTAATTGATGAATCTCAGATCCATCATATCATTCAACTCCTTTTATTTTGCCAATTTAATGCTAGAACTTCAAAAAACTTAATACTCTTGTACTAGTGATTTGTTGGATTTTGGTTGGTCTGTTTTGTCTGGTTTTCATCTTAGATTCAAGCTGGTTTGCTTTCTTAAGTCTTATCTCTTTCCTGTATATCTATAGATTAATTAGTATTTAATGTGTAACTTTGTGCAGTACAAAATTGTGATGTGGTGGATAAGTGTAAATTCCAAATTCTGCTTAAAACCTCACCTCCATGGCATTTCACAGGTACTTTGAAATTACTTATATCTCTTAAAATAAAATACATTTGAATATTAGGTTAGACTAGGCTCTAAAAATTATGAGCAAAAGTAAGAAATAATTTTTTTTTTCACTCTTTGAACCTGAATATTTTGTAAGACTAGATCTCCAAGAAATATAAGTTAAGAATTAGGAACCAAGCCAACCTTAATTTTCTGCTAAGTATGTGGTTAATCTTATCCTCAACACACAACCCAGTAAGGACACCATCTAGTAGAAGGGAAGCCCAGAGCGGGCAGTCTGTGAGCATCCAAACTTGGAACACAGCAGCAAAACCACAGGAAGGGCAAATACACACATGCCCGACAAATGTGAAGCCTAAGAAAAACATTTTATTCTACGCTAGCCAAAATTAACCAAGATGTTTGGTCTTAGATGCTTCTTAGATAACCTGAAATAATCAACTTAAAATCTACCCCTTTAATTCAGCCTTAGCAGGTACCATGGCTACAGGCTATCCAGTAATGGATGGGGAGAGTCAGGGGTGGAGTGGTATTCTAAAAGAGAAGAGGCTCCACGTTTTATAGTGTCTTCTTGTTTGCTGCCTAAAATTAGCAGCAATTTTATGTGGCTTTCTGTTTTGGGAGTTAGTGCACGAGGGTTTTGGGGGGAATGCTGAATTAGAAGCAGATGGGCTCTCTGTTCAACTTTCTTCCCTTTCCTGTTATTCTGAAAACAATTCCAGACCGTGGGAGTCCCTGAGAAGAGACAGTTTCACAGCTCTGCTGGGATTGCATTATAGAATTTTAATACTATGAAAATAGTCACTATAAAAGTACTTTTTCTACTAAATAACATAATTAATTTTATTTTCAAACAGTACTCTCTATTAGTGAATTTCTTCATGTCTATGGCCAAATTCCTGACAAGGAGTAACTTAAGGGGGTGAAAAGTTTATTTATCCTATGGATTATGGAATACAGTCAATCATAGTGGTAGGGTTGGGTAACTGCTTGCTCACATTTTGACATACAGGAAGCATATGAAGACAGGAGGTAGAACTGGCTATAAGATCTAAGTCCTAACTCCCTAGAAATGTACTTCCTGTTCTAGGTATCAGCTCCTAAAGGATCCTCCTCCTCCCACCATCTCATAAACAAATATTAAAGCATGGGAGCACCTAGGAGACATTTTATTTCCAAACCACAAAAGCATCCAAATACATCACTGTACCTCTGCTTCTCTCTTTGCATTTTGTATCTTGTAGACAAATGAATATATTAAACTTGGACATAAAACATTTTACATAGTTAAAAATCTTTTTTTTCAGATTACTATTTAATAAAAATAGCCTTTTGAATCACTGTTAGAAGTTCTGTGATTTCACTTAATTTTTTTTTAATATGAGTCTTGTATAATTTGCCTATGAGATTGGAACGGACTATTCCAAATCAATATGTCTTTTCCATTTCAAAATCATGTTAATATTTCAGATATTTCATTATATAAATTGAATTAAAAAGAGACCAACATTGTATTGAGATTTCTCTGGTAGTCCACTTACACACAGATATTTAAGTAATGGATAGATTCATTCATTATCCCTTGTAATAACTCTGTTCCTAAATAAATTAATATGACATCTCTGTATGCATGAATGGTGACTGCAGTGTTCCAGAGAAATGATTGACATTTAATATGGCTGCCATGGCTGTCACACTGATGACAATAGATTGTAACATTACATCATACAATTTTTGGAAGAACAGAAAGTCTATAAACCCATAATGATAATGTCACAGTTTCTATTCAAAGCTTAAGTGGCTACAGAAGAAAACCAGTGTTTGATACTAGGAGCTTTGCTAATAAAATCATCCCTTTTCTATGATTTCTGAATATGTATTTTAGGTACTTTTGCTTGCTGACTGTTTGAATTAAGTCATCCACTGTGATGAATCAATCCATAAAAAAAAAATCTGCTGTTTTCTAAGAAAAAAGCATCCATCAGTAGATACAGTGAGTCTCATTCGTGAAAAAGGTACAACACTACTCCACATGATTAAGGTCATCTCTTGGCATAACTATGATTCTACCAATGCAGGTGACCTGTAGCAAAGTTATCTCTAACTTCCATGTGCTTTCCACAGAGATACTTTGCCTCCTCGTATGTGAAAATCACTGACTCTCTTTGTACATATCCACATTCCTGCACTGAAATAAATGTAGCTAATGCTTCTCTGAACTCTGAACTACTCTCTGCATAAACTAGGGACACAGTGATTTTTTTTCTTTTGCTTTTTTTTTTGGTCAGTGTATCTACTTCATGAACAAGCTAGTTCCATCAGTCTTACACCTTACTCCACAATTAATAGGAGATACCCATATTGATCTCTTAAATAAGTAATATGGAGCATTGGGCTCTAGCCTAGAAAATAAGTAATGTATTTTATTATACTTGGATGGTATCCCCTAGCAAAAAAAGCTGCACTACATTTATACTACTTGTAAAGAGGCTAAAATGTTGGTGAAGCCAATACCACAATGACTAAGTCCCATTAAGAGTTGTTTATTTATACCTCTCAATAGTTATTTACGCTTAGGTCCAACATTTCAGAAAACAGCCATTATTTTACCACCAAAGCACTCTGCTTAGCAAGCTCAATTTTTTTCTCATAGATAAAAGTTGTTCTCTTCATAGCTACCTACTTGGTCCAAAGCCAGTATAAAAATAGGTACAGCTTTATTCCATAAAGGTGACTTTAGGGGATGACCTAGCGTAGCATCATGTATACAAGCCCAGATTGATGGAACATATGAACTTGAGAAAAACAGGATTGAATTTCTTTTGTTCAGTTTTTCTTGTGTGAATTCTGATTAGAATCTGAGAAGAGAAAAAGAAAAAAAAATTACTTGAAACAATTTTAGCTCCCAGTACCCGAATATCTCAGCAAACAAAAGGACATTTTTTTATGGCATATCTCTTTTCAATATTTCCCATAATGGCTTATTCTCTGTCCAAGGCGTCCTGCATACTGACCTGACTACATAGCTTTGTTGTCAACATTTTTTTAAAATAGGCCCAGAATATTCATTCTTTTTACATTGTTTTGTTATGTTCATGTAGAGAATAGAATTTCCTCTCTCATAGTGACACCACAGATCTCCTAACTATAGAAAGCTGCACAAATAAACTTTGAAGATCTTTCTGTGGTGGCCACATGTGGTCCTCGTCTCTGCTCCATACTCTCTGGCCCCTCTGACTCCATATGTGTCTCTCACTTAGAGAGACACAGCGTGGGACTGCAAAGAAAAGTTGCCTGTGCTGAGGAGGAGGGTCCTAAAAGGGTTTGATTCCAAAGTCTTTTTTTTTTTTTTTGCAACATTTGCCTCTTAGTAGATGATGATTCATGTAAGCAAGCACCCATTAGCAGATGTGATCTGGCCTCTCATCAAGTGCTGCTACAGTGATAAAAACATAATAAAAGATCAAAAAGCGACAGTCTCTCTGACTGGTAGATTTCAGAAATAGACCAAGGAGAAGAGTGTCTTCAACCTGTTAGATTTTCAAGTATTAATATCAAATATCAAGTGCTACTTAGAACACCAAAATGTGGTTAGCCAGGTGTGAAATTGTTTAAGGAAACCATTGTTGCAATTTCAAGTTCTAAACAAGATTAGGATCTTTTTTTTTTTTTTTTTTTTTTTTTTTATGTTTACCACTTCCAAGATGCAAAACAGAGGGTTGCGTTTATTTGTTAATGCTCCATGACACCACATGTTCATTGCATCTTCTTTGTTATTTCAGTTACAGAAGAACTGTAAACAATGCTTTGATTGATAGCTAAGGAGGAGCCATTTCCTTATTTTATTTTGATGCTCCAGTAAGTGATTTTTTTTGAGAAGGATTTCAAGTGGGAGTGCACACATCCCACTTTCTGTAGAGATTGTGTCCTAAGTGATTGATTTCTTTTTTTGTGAAGTCTGTAATAATATATGGATTATTTAGTAAATTAATCACTGTAATACTGTTCAAAATAGCCTAATTGTGGAATCGTCAACAAGTGAATGGATGAGGACAACCCAAGTGAATTTATACACTCGAGTTTTACTCATTCACAGAAGAATAACATTGTGTTGTTTATATGAAAACAAATGCAAGTAGAGATCATCACATTAAGTGAAATAAGCTTTTCCTACAAAGACATATCTTACACTCAGTTTCTCAAATACGGGGTCTTGAAGGGAAAGAATGGGCATTGAAATAAAGAGAAATACGAACAGGAATGTGGAAAGGAAGGAGAAATGGGGAAATGAGTGGAAAAGAAATATAATAGAGGGGTTAATGTGATCATAGCATATATGCATATCAGGAAAAGCCATGGTGAAATCGTTTTCTGTATAAATAAATGTTCACTCATGAGGCAAAAGACAAAAACCAAAGTGTTTCCAATTTTAAGGATAGCGTAAGAGTTTAATATTTTTCTTTGTTGTATCATACAACATACAAAGACTTATCTGGAACTGCTGGCATCTCAAGATTTCATCATAGCTCTAATCCATGTCAAGCTTGATTCACTAAGCCAATTCTCCTGAACTCATTTGGTAAGTATTTTGTCCCACCCACATGCACACTCAGCAGCACCTGGAAAGTTATAAAATGATTCTGACTTCTATGGAAGGGCTCAACGCTTGGTCCCAATCTATTTAAATGCTCAAGATTCAAGTTCACTCTGGGAAGTGTAAACTTCATGATATACATGGGTTTTGATAAAATTGGGAAGGAGGCCATTATTTTGTAAGAGTCCTTGGATAGAGGAGATCAGAAATATATCCACAAGGAAGTGTGAAACTGGGCAGGCATGGGTGTCAAGGAAATTTAGTTAAATGAAAAAAAAATAATTGGCAGAGGTGGAAACTAAGAGCTGTACATCTTGTTTGTGGAAAGGCAATGGTGAAGGTCTGACACATCTCTAGATGGGAAGGAGGGTGTAATAAGAGAAAGTGACTTGAAAAATAGCTTAGGGTTATACTAGGAATTTTAATACAAAGCGGAGAAATGATCATTGCTGTTCAGGTAATAAGAAGGCAGCAGAGATTTAGAGCCCTGCCCCTTTCTTTCTCTTTGCAGGGAACCCTGAGCACCTTTGACTCCATCACTGTATTCTTTTCCATCTATCTCTGGTAGATTTCACAATAGGTTTTCCTCTGGGCTTCCTGTGTTGTTGACCTATGCCTATGAATTGTACAGCTCCAGAAATGCAAGACAAACTTCTCTTTAATAATTTCATTCATGTAAGCAAGAATGAACAATGACCAGTTGGCATCACAAACACATTTCCCTCTTTCACAGAGTTCACAAGTGCCAGAGGAATTAAGATGAATTAATCAATTTCTGTGACAAGATTCTTATAATGAAAGGGGGAGCTTTAGCCCACAATTTTGTGCACTGAACGCCCAACTAGCAAACCCAGAGCATATGTGTGGGAATGATTGCACTTTGAATCAAGGAAACTGAAAGCAAGTTCAGGGTCAACTGTATAACTGTCATGAGAACTCACTCTGGTGGATGAGTCGTTCTCTGCACAACATCCTGAGTGACCTAAGTCAGTCCTATAAACCTCTACTTAAAGGTTCCACACATTCTCCAAACACCTTCATCCCAGGGAACCAAACCAGACATACTCAAACCATGTCCAAAACACAGGGAGGGAAGCCCTGTCCAGGAAGGCTCTGCAGCACTGACATTTGCCTATAATAGTGTGGGGTAGGAAGACAGTCTCCCAGCATTCTAAGCCAGGCTTTGCAAAGTTTAATGTGAAAATTGGTCACTCAATTACTAGAATACATAGTCTGTTGTGGGTTTGTTCCTAAGATGCTGCATCAGTCGCAGGTTCTGTGATGAAGCTGTTGTTCCAGATAACATGGTGGAGGAAGCTTTATGATGACACAGGCCTACCTAGACATCGAGAAAAAAGGCAGACTGTCTAAAGGAAAGATTCCATAGCAGAAATTTCTCAGACTCGGAAGTAACAGAGTTCTGATGGAAGCATACTCCAGGAAACTCAGATGGTGATCAAGATGGATCAGGTTTCCTTTGAGTCTCTCCACTACAGCTTGCTCTACCCCTCTTTAATTCTTTTTTCTTTTCCAACTAGCTTATTAGAACACAACCATTTCCATAATGAGCATTTGGAAACCTGCTTAAGTTGTGTTCAGAGTAGCATGTTTTGTAATAATCTGGGTTGTTTCATGTCCTAGGTGTGTGTATGATCGTAGAATACAGCAGAGAGGACAGAGGGAAGTTATCACTTGGATTCTCCATACATAGAACATGCCCTCACGCTATAGCTATGATATCCCTTTGCTGTCTTTCTTGCACACACATCCACCCCAATAGCAAAGCTGCTAGGATTTTCTCTCATTCACCTCACCCAGAATTTACCACTTTTGTGGATTTAGGCCATGCATTTCTATTTCACAAGTGTCCCAACAACATGACTGTAGCTGTTATTTTATTGCATTTCTGAATGGCTAGCACATATCACCCTGCTCACTGACTGACCATATATTAATTTTCCTAATATATTAATATTTCCTAAAGTATATGGTAGAGCTCTTTTGGCACAATAAATTAACTTTATAACATGCTTATTCGTACACTGAAAGCGAATAACTGGTCTTGATGAATTAATTAATTGTTATTGCTAATATATTCATGTTATTTAGTAAAATCCATAAATAAAAGCTTTACTTAGTATTTATGGAGGTACCTGAATGCATACACATACACATATATGTTGTATTTGTTGAGGTGGGTGTAGTGAATGTACGTGACTGTTTAGGTATAAGCACACATGTGCGTGAGGAGACTAAAACCAGACTTTGGATTTCTCCCATTATCTTTCTCCAATTATTGACTTTAGGCAGTGTCTGCCACTGAACCAGAAGTTCATCTGTTCATCTGCTGGGCAACCAGTATGCTCTACGGATCTGTCTGTCTTTACCTCCCAGTACTGGGATTACACATACATGCAACCATGACTGGCTGTGTGTGTGTGTGTGTGTGTGTGTGTGTGTGTGTGTGTGTGTGTGTGTTTCTGTCTTACATCAATGCTAGTGATTCAAATCTAGGACTTCATTTCTTCATGGTCCTACCCTCCGTAAATATCTAATTGCTATAATATTAGCATAGAAAAGGGTAATAAGACAATATAATGAAAATATTTTCAACTTTATAAATAGTATTTAATTACAAATACATGGCCAAAACGCTATTAGAATTAAGTATTTGAAATTCATTTAAAGTAATTATATACAATATGCTTGCCCTCAGCCCATCACTATATATTTTTATTACCAAGTGTCTGACCATGTAGCCCTCTTAATTTTAGCAATGTTGACAGGTTTTATAATGGCTGCACGGTTTTCAGATTAAACATTGAAAATTCATTTGTTGGAATGAGTTCCATCAAACAAGGCTCACCACAGAACGTGTGTGAAATACAGAAATAGCTATTTGTCATTGTAGCTTTCCCTCCTTGTCATATTTACAAGAGTTAAAAACAGAGCTTAAATATGAAATTCCAAAATGAGTGGCTGAGATGGAAAAGAACTGGCAGCGAAGTGGACTAGACTTTCTTTGTCAACAGAAAGCTTCTTAGCTGATGGAGAATCATGCTGCATAAAGAAGCCCCTAATCTAGAGAAGCAAAGTGTGTATCTACCTTTCCAAGTACTGTATTGTGATCCACAGCTGTCTTTGTTCCTGTTCCTGTTGCTGTAATGAAATTCCACCGGACAAACAACTCAAGGGAGAAAGAGCTCATTCTGGCACATAATTCCAGTGTGTGATGCATTATAACAGAGAAGGAACAACAGCAGGACATGACTAGTAGGATTGCAACCACAGCCAGGAAACTCAGAAAGGACTGAATTTATGAATCTACTTTCTCTATTTTTGAACAGTCTAGGATCCTAGCCTAGATAATTTAGCTACCCACAGGGGGTGCATCTTCCACCTCACTTAACCTAATTAAAATCATCTCCTTTAAGAATGCCCAAAAGCTTATCTCCCAGGTGATTCTAGAGCTCATCAAGTTAAAAATTGAGAGTAACCATAACAACAGCTAAATCTAATTTAATTACTAACTTTCCTTATTGTAGCCTACATACCATGTATTTATTCCTTAGTGCATGAGTTGGATTTACTTCTAAAATTTTTTTTCATTTTGTCTCCATCTACTTATCAATGTGTGATGTAAAGTTTAAGGGTATTTTACTCACATTTCAAAGCCATAAAATAAAACATTTTACTTCTTTAACTGATAGGATGATTAGAAAAATCAGTAATCTGAGTACAAAACAGGTGAAATTGTGTAGCAGATAAGTGGATACAACTTATTTCCATTCTAACATTTTCTAGAAATGTTTCTGCCTTGCACATAGACTGGATTCCTCTCAATGTCTGTTGTATTTTTTTTTAAAATCCATTATTCTGGTATTTGAGAAACCAAGTAGCATTGTTGACTGTCACACTGTCAAAGGACTGGAAAGAAAGTGAGGATAAATGAGTCCTTCAACTTTTAGGGGAATATTTAATCTTTTAATTCAGCAACATAGACATTCAGACAAGTTTATGAGACTAATATAAGCATTCTATACTCTGGACTCAAACAAATAAGCTTCATTTAATCTTGTCCTATTGTAATAGTTAAACCATGTTGAAGCTATTTTCATAGTACAATGTATAGTTTAAACAGAAAGGAGTAAGATGCAGAAGACTATTTAATCTTTTAATCCAGCAACATGGCTACTCTGGGAAAGGATCACAATCAAGGCCTGTGTGATCAGGCTGGAACATAGCACATACCTTAAAGCTAACTCAGAAGGCAATGGTAGTACAATCTTTAAATCCCAATGTAGCACACATCTTTAATCCCAGCTCAGAAGGTAATAGTGGCACATGCGTTTAATGCTTTAATGCTCTTGGGATGTAAAAGGAAGCAGTCAATTCAGAAGTAGGTCACTCTTCTCAGTTCATGGCTCTCAGTTCCTGATTCTCAGTTCAGAGTTAAGAGAAAAGCTGCAAAGATTAAGAGAATGGAAAGAGATTAAGTCAGAGCATGTCAGTCAACTGAGGAGCAGAAAGTCAGAGGCAGAGTGACGTACAGAGTAACTACATGCCTTTAACCCCAAGTCAGAGAATGAATCAGAGTGAAGATTCAGAATGAGGTCTGAGATGAATCAGAGTAAAGACCAGGCAAAGTGATGTATCAGAGAAAGAGATAGCAGAGTGAATCAGAGTAAGGATATGCTTAACTCTCAAAATATAAAAGCAGGCTCTCAGATCAGAGAGTCAGGCAGTCAAAGAATCAGTAAGATAAGATACAAAGGCAGTTCAGCAGAAGGAGTCAATGTCAGACAGGAATAATGAGTTTTGGAGAAAGAGTCAGCTAAAAGTGAGAGTCAGTTTGAAGTCTAGCAGAGCCGTTCAGTCAGAAAATTTGCAGGAGTCAGTCAGAATGAGCCAAAGACAGAAGAGTTCAGTCAGAAACAGTCAGCTGACTCAGAAGGTTATTTGAATCAGTCAGCTCAGAAGAGTTTGAGCCAGAACAGTGAATGTGTTGAATCAGCCAAGCAGAAGAGTGGGTTGAGCTCAGTACAGTTTCTGAGTTCAGAAGAAGCTAGTCAGAATGAATCAGTCAGCAGTAAGTCTCAGAAGCTAAAACATTCTAGACTTAGTTTTGAAGACTAGACTATATGGAGGCTGAAACCCTCTATGACCAGGGATTGAAGTAGCAAGGAATAAACTGTCCTCTTCTATGAACCCATGAGAAAAATTAATAAATAAACATGTACATCTACTTCACCTATATCTACATCAACCCTTATTTGTCTGATGCTCATTTTCATCCCAACACACAAAGGCAAGGTAGAAGCTGGAGGGAGAGAGGGCTCATCAGTTTCAAGCACTGACTGCTTTTAAAAGGACCCTGGTTCATTTCCCAGCAACCAAATGCAACTCTAGATCCAAAGTCCTCTCTGGCCTCTGTAGGCACTGCACCCATATTGTTCCAAGGTAAAATACTCACTCACATAAAATAAAAATTAATAAATTGCTTTTTTTAAAGATAGCTTGTCCATTTGTATCATCCTTGTTCAGGTCTTGCATAGGCAGCCATATTGTTGAGACTTCATGAGTGTAGTTTCCCTGACATTTCTAGGGGATGCAAACTCACAGCAAAGTTTCTGGTCCTTTGGCTTTTTATGAAAATTTTATGTTCCTCCTCTTATGAAATGTTCCCGGAGCCTTAGACATGCAAACATGGACTTTGGAAATCTCACAGGGTGATTTCCTATACAAGAAAGAACAGCCAACTAAGGAATGCTCAGGTAAGGAGAAATAATCATTTTCAGAGAAGAGGACTCAATTGGTTATCCAATATCAAGTAGCTAGCCATGAAATCATATGCATACATTTAACATTAACGGGAATAAACAGGTTGTATTATATACTTAGGAATATGTAATTCCTACGTATGTGTACACACACACACACACACACACACACACACACATGTTCATAAACACACATATACATATATACACATAGGAGACACTGGAGGGAGGAAAAGAAGGGAAAATGATACCATCACATTTTAATTTAAAAATAGATGAAAAGAGTCAGACTACACCATGAATGTTCTCCTGCCTTGGTGATTATATCTTTATTAACAGCTGCTGGGCCATCCCTATGGAAATGGACCCAATCTTTGATAGTTGTCCAGCAGTACTATGATGATGCATTCACAAAGCACTACACCAGAATGTCTTAGAACAACCCATTACCCAACTGTAGTGCAAACTTGTCTGTGGATGCTGGATCACTCATGCTCTGTGTCAAAAGACAGAAAATACAGCAGATCCCACTCAGACTGGTCCTGGCTTACTCTCCCAACCCTTTCCATGACCAAACTAAAAAGCTGCTCTTTGGAATTAGCAAACTGCCACAGAAACACTTTCATTTGGGGTTAATGTATTTTTCTTTTAAAAGCAATCAGTGAAACTAATAAAAAGGACTTCTACCCATAAAAGTGCTGAAATGATGGCCACACAGCGCTCATTCAAATCTTCAAAGAACATTAGAATTGATGCCTAATTAATTAGCAGCACATCTATCAGGGATAGGTTTTATAAGGCTGCAACATGTAGACACTGAGCAAAATGCCTAAGGCTACTAGGTGAATTATTATCCAACTCTCTGATTTCCTCCATCCCAGGCATAGATAGGTGTGTGTGTGTTGTGTGTGTGTGTGTGTGTGTGTGAGCATGGGAGAAAACCAAAACTCATAAAAGGCGATTACAACATGAATGCCTGATGTTTTAGGTATTTGTCATAAACTCACAAATAAAATCTATCACCCATAAAGTGGCTTTATTATAGTGAGACCTGACAGTGATTTATTAGCCTGCAGTGATACTATAAAGCACAGCTCTGACACTCTGCGTTTTTAACAGCATGTGAAGTACAATAACCTTCCTCAAGTGAATGCATGGGAGTGTGATTATTTACCAATGTTGAAATTTACGTGCCCAAAACAGGAAAGCTGCTAGCTAGGCCTATTTGCTAAGGATTTGGGGCACAGGTGGGCCTGCTTCCTAGCCAGCCATAAAACGCTTGCTGGGCTGGGTCTATTAAGGAGACTGGAGACAGCACAGTTGATGAGTCTTCAGGACTGGATTATGAGGCAGAAATAGGAAGCATTTATTTATTGGCATTTGTCCATTTCATAACTCAGAATAGCACATTTTATGACAGCATAAAGGAGGGATGCTGCATGGAACACTGCACTACATTGATGGAGAAATACGTAGGTGGGGGACTATAAGGATATAAAGAATGGAGCTATCTGTTCATACTCCTCTCTAACCCAGTCCCTTCCTGCAGTTTATGACATTAGGACTGTAATGCCAGGGCTGAAGCTCCTAACTTCTCTTCTAGGATCTGAGCATTCCTCACTTGGGTGCAAGTCATTTTATTGGACCTTTATCATAGGAGAATGATTCTAGAAAGTGGTGAGTGAATCTCTCCTTTTATTTTATTATTAACTATTTTCTTTGACAATTTCATACATGTGCATATAATGCATTCTGGTTAACAAACCCCCATCACCCTCCTTGCACTGTCAATTCTCCTTCTTTACAAGTCCTTTTCTCAAATTTTTGTTGTTTTCTTTTTATCTTATGATTCGCTATGTTTAAACAATGCTATCTGCAATGACTATACGTTTGTTTTTTGTTTATTTAACTATCCGCTGGATCCAAGTTGCCAAATCTGTAGATACAGAACTAAAGACAACTGCTCGTTACCCACAATCCAACATTAGCAAACAGTTCAGCATGATGGGTTATACTCCTGCGGTCCCCACTCTGTTCCATGATGGACAGATGGCAGGCATGGTGCAGTCAACCCCAGCTGCTGTGAACTCATGACAGCCATGGCTGTGCCATTCTCAGAAGATAGCACTTAGTAGCCCTTGACTCTAGCTTCCAGCACTCACATTCTCTCCATGCCTTTCTCTGTGACAAGATCATAATTTTTAAACAATGATGAGCTATTCATCCTCATTTTCCTTCTCAAACTAACCATCATCATTGTTAACGAAGATATCATCTTAGTTAGGCTAAAGCTGTTAACTGGAATTTAGAGGTAAAGTGGGTACCACAGCCACAGGGCCCCAAATTCTGACTACTTGGGTGAAAATAATACATCTGATTAGTGAGGGTCAGTAGAGGCTATGGGCAGTGGATCAGAACTAGGCATAATGTGACCTTGAGTGGACTAAACAGTTGGCAAACTTAAGGGGGAAAGAGGACAAGGTTACAATGTGGAGGACTTTATGGAGAGGATATAACGGTTTCTAAAGTGAAACAAAAATGCATATATAAGAAGGTACCACATCAAATCTCTCCCATCAGGGCTCAGGGAACCCTGCAGAAGATGCAGAAAGAGTGGAAGACCCAGAAAGGATGGAGGACACCATGGGAACAAGGCCCCCTAAATCAACAGGATCAACTTACAGATGAACTCACAGAGACTGTGGCAGCAAGCACAGGCCCTGCAAGGGTCGGCACCAGATGAGATCCTGGCTGAATCTGAGCTGAAAGGAGAAGTAGACACATACTTCCATTTCTAAACAAGAAACTTTCAATTGATAACCACTTGCAAATGAAAATGTAGTTTCCTCCAAGGGAATCTCACTGGAGAAACAACTACTATTAACTGTCGAATGCATGCCCAGCAATAGATGGCCAATAGAAACCAAGCTCAATGGAATCTTTGGAAGTTCCTTGTCTCATAATGTCATGTCAAGATTTTTCCTTTATTATTTTTTTAATTCTTATCTTATTTTTATTTTATTTTATATATGTATTTTTTTTTTTTACCCCATGGGCCCTTTGTGTATATATTAGGACTTTCAGTTTAGTTTTTATGTGATTCCTGAGTGGGCGAACAAGTGGGTCTCTGTGTTAATGTCTGCTTTTGTGCCTTTCCTTGGACTCTTTTCTTGCTGTTTGTTTGATTTATTCTATTCCAATGTGTTAGTTTTGCTGCATCTTATTATATTATATTTTATTATTATCCCTTAGAAGCCTGTTTGTTTTCTAATGAGAGACAGAAAGGAGGTAGATCTGGATGGGCGGGGGTTGGGGGTTGGGAGGATATGAGAGGATTAAAATGAGGAAAAACCATGATCAGGATATATTATATGAGGAAAAAATCCTATTTTCAACAAAGAAAAACTATCAAAATTAATAATTGCTGAATTAGAGAAGAATAATACGATTTTTATATTTAAGAATAATCTATTGACATATTCATTAAAGAATGATGGTACCTAAAGTTGAATATTTTCTTTTAACATTTGCATTGAATAAAATAAGGAATGATCAAAAATATTTAGAAACAAAACAAACAAACAAAAACAAGAATATAGCCTTGTAGGGAAAATCAAGTCAAGTTCAATGCTCAAGAATTCAAAAGTGGCCAAGTGAAATAAAAGCTAGGAAAATAATAAAGGTGCAGTACTATTTTATAGAAGCTAAGACGTTGAGAGTACATTACTACTACAAACAAAACAAAACAAAACAAAAACAAGAAACAAAAAAAAAAAAAAACCTTCAAACTTTATCTTGAATAAAGACTTACCATTCACTTCTGGAATTATGCAGCCAATGCATTGTTGGGATGTGGCAATAGAGGGGTTTATTTGATATATGATGACCAAGGAGTTACTTAATACTCAAACATTGTCTACTTCAGACATGGAGCTCACTGTACAAAAGGGAAACCTCTGTCAGGTTATGTTAGCCAGATTTATTTCACTGTAGCCATGATATAGACAACTTTTTCTCATGTTTTTTGGATGTTTCCTTCCTTGGTGTGCCTCCTCATGAGCATGTTAGTGGGGAAGATTATCCTGGTGGACAAAGTATGTTGTGAAGTAAAGTCCTTTTTCCACAGTATCAGGAAACAGAGAAAGACAGGAAGGGACAGGAATAAGATGCCCTCAAAGATAACACCCCATTGACCTACTTCCTACAGACCCAACCACCCCCCCCACTGCCAATAATATCAAATTGTATGTCTATCAGTAGAATAATCCATTAATAAAAGCAGGAGATCTTGATCAAATTACTCTTCAGAGAGTGGATTCGCTAGATGACAATAGAGTCTTTAACATGTTGGTTTGTGTGGTGGAGAACATAATACCAAAACCATAACAGGTACTTTTGTGTGATCCTATGTGGAGTTTTATTCATCTGGGTAGTATTCTTTGCATTCACCAAGTGTTATTCATGAGCAAAGGCACCCCTTCCTCCACTCTTACATTCTTTTTGTCCCCTCTCCTCCTATTAACTCTTCATCTTGGGGGGATTGCTGTAGATGTTCATCTATGGATAAGAATTAGCCTACCATTACATAGGAAAAGTCAGCTTGTTCTCAGGAGCATTACAAGTGGTTATGAGTTGAGGCTGATAATAACAGTGACCTATGGGGGGTAAACAAATGTTCAGAGGGCAGTTTGACAGGTGCATTACATCTATCTAGTAAAACATTAGAAATTGCTTTCCCATTGGGACCTATGACCTTCCAAGCCATAGGTTTTTGTCTGGCTCCCATTACCAAGGTGAACTTCCTCTTGTGGATTGGGCTGTAAATCTAACTGAAGGCTGTTGGTCTTTTCCATGATAGCAGAGCTACCATTGAACAAACAGGCACATTCCGCCTGGTGTGTTGGATTTTAGCATTCAAGACCCATACCCAAGCAGGAATGCTATTGACCATTCACCAGCATCCTACATGGTTTTCTCTGGCACCATGAAAGCCAGTCAGCAGGATGAGAGTTTCCAGTTAGTCCTAGCTTAATTTCTCCGTGTCCTGCAGTCAAAACATGTGGACTTCATCAATAGGGTTTTGCTATTTAGGTCTGACATACAATCAATACAAGTAGCAATAGCCTTTCTGGTTTGTGGGGCCTCAGGGGCTTCCCTGGCCAACAACTCACAGGAAGGCAGCCAACCCCTAGCAATGGTGTTTTCATTTAATAACCTTATGGTCTTCTGTGGAGTCCTTTTACACTATGTAAGGTACCTTTTGGATTGTTTTCTGTTCCACTTGACCCAGCCTCAGAAGGTTGTAATGTAGATGGGAGTACCCTTACATCTAATTGTCTCTCCAATGGTTTCTCAATTTTGCAAAACACTCAGAAGTTAGCATTATGTCATCTATATAACAAAACTTTTCCAGAGGATAAGCAGGACAAAGCAACATCACAAACTACCATCCCATAACACATAGTGGATTTACAAAGATATCCTTAGCAAAACACTCCAAAAGTCTGTTGTCATCTGTTCTGAACAAATGTCTGACAATGCTAGAGGTTCACAAAGAGAAAGTACAGTCGGACATAAGCAATGTCTGATGTAACCTAGAAAGTCTCATCCATTTATATAAAGATCAAGGTTGAGTGCCAAACATGGATAGAAAATGGTAAATTAATTAGCTCCCTGTAATCCATTCTCTGTGAGCCCTTATATTTCCATATGCTGGAGCTTTTCTGTGGAGTTACCCTATGTCTCTTCACCTTTGATGAATTCAATCATCCTGACTCAAGCTTATCTGCCCTACCCTTGGCTAATGGAAATGGGACCCTGCTCTCTCTCCCTTGCTGCACCTCCTGACTCCCTGGGTCTGAGAGGTCTTGGATTGGCATTATGGTGGTAGCTGTAGCTGTTGCCTCTCCATCTATCACACCTGGCTGCTGTTTGAGCTCCTGTTGGTGCAAATGATCTCTATCACTAGCCTAACATTTCTAGAGGAAAATGTTCCCTCCCACAGTAGCCATCAATTATGAGTCTGTACATCTAAGGATATAACTCAGTGGTTGAGCATTTACAAGAATAAAATGAATCTATAAGTGACTCAATCTGCCAATGATAAAATGATCCACATGACTAATCCAAGATCCAAAGCATCCATGAGAGCCACCCAGATCCCACCTGGACCTCTTCCTTTCATGTACTTTTATTTGCCTACTTCTTAATATTTTAAGAAAATATCAAATCCGCTCCCTTCTCTGGGAAGTCCAAGGCTTCATTATATTTTATGTTGATTTGGGTAATATTGCTCAATATTTTCATGTGTCTTCATTTTTTTTAACTCAAGATGCATTCTAAGACACATCTTCAGAAAAAAACACTTCTCTGGCTTCCTTCTAAAGAAGCAAAATTACTGAGTTTCATGTGTAATTGAATGATGCCAAATTGAAAAGTTTATGAACACAAACACAGAAATTATTGTGAGCAAGGTGAATCTCATTTTCTTACCATTTAGGCTTCTAGTCCTGTGTCACCTAGGACCCCAAATATCCACAGAGATCCCTTGTGATACTCATGTCTCTATTTCACTTTTTGTTCATACTTACTAAGCCCATACTTAACAGATTTTCTCCATTGCCAAAGGACAGCATATTGTATGTCATCATGGCAGCCAACTAATTGAATAATCGTTACTAGGAATCATAACAATTTGATATGGTGGCACCTTCATGGAGAATCACACTTTATTAACTGTGAGCCAAGCATAGTCCAAATAGCACCACCTGGCTCACCATGGAATCTGTCAGGGCACAGAGCTGGTCCTCTTGACATTAAAGTGCACTTAGCGCATAAAAAATTTCCTCAGCTGTCCTGTATTTCCTAGTTAATAAATAGGAGGGGAAATAGCAGGTCAGTCTGACACTGTTGCATAGCAACACTATGTTGTAAGCTGAGAATGATTATCCAAAGACACAGATCTTTTAGTATTCAATGATAAATCTGCCCCCAGAATGCATTTTTATAGTAAATTGTACCGAATTTTGAGGGATATTCATAGATACTTAGAAAAATCTTTGCTTATCTGTGGTGTTAAGTCTGGCTTCCACACTGATTGGGCTGAAGTAGGATTCCAGCTACAGCTATCTGCACATGTGGACTCCATGAATGCAAACAAGCAGAGGCTAGGGATTCTATTTGGCCAGCTTGGAAGCGGATCACATTTCAACAATTTCTCCTGAAGTCATTCTGGGTTATAAAAGTGATGATGATGTAGTTATTCCATGGAGCACTCATGTCAGTATTCAAACCTAACAGCATAAGGATAGAATTAGAAGAATGCACTTTGTTTTCAGATCTTAATCAAGTTTTAATTGAATGAGTTAAGAGTAGGCAGTTTGTCTTTTTCAAAAGCTAACACATGTATGCTGGGTTGCTGGTAATGCAGTATGCAGATGTATTTTAATGTGCTTTTTGTGAGGTTATATTATCTAGTAGTCTCTGAGGTATACATAGAGCCAAGTGTGTGTGTGTGTGTGTGTGTGTGTGTGTGCGCGCGTGTGTGCACACGCAGGTGTATATACAAACAAAGTCAGTGTCTTCCTCAATCATTTTCTACCTTGGTTTTGTTGTTTTGTTTGTTTGTTTGTTTTGAGACAAGTTCCCTTGCTGAGCCTGAAGCTCCTTGATCCAGCTGGAATCACTAGCCTGTGAGCTCCAGAGACATATTTGTATCCACCTCACTCTCAGTACTTGTGGCTACAGGAGACTGCTGTGGCACTAGACTTTTAATGTGGGTGCTGAGGATTTGAACTCAGAGCCCCACGCTTGCTCAGCAAGCACTTTATACACTGGGGTATCTTGTCATCAGCTTGGACTTTACTCTTGTCTTGAAGTGGCCTATATCCTTCTTCATCATCAGAGCATCTGCATGTCATCTCCTTGTAATCCCCAAGGTTTCCATAACTCGGCCAATGTGAGTAAACTGAATGGAAACAAAGCAAACAAAAGCCAGATGCCGACTTCCTGAGAACTTCCTTCTGGAAAAGCATTGGTCAAAGCATCTGCAGTTAATGACATAACAACCATAGTTACTGACTTTTCCTTTGGTTGCATTGTCCAGATTCCTTGTATTTAGGAGGTATTTGGTAAAATGGATGTTGCTTTCCTGTTTCTATTCTCCCATTTCTTTCCGTTAATAGCTATATAGAGATTTTTACTTCCATACCAAGAATACTGCAGTAGCTCTGAGAAAGTCATATTATCATTCCATGTCTGAATATAACTGCAGGCTATTAAGTCAGCAACTTGATTCTTGTAATTTTTCTAGACTGTAAAGTGTGTGTGTGTGTGGGGGGGTAGATTCTAATTATGTAATTTAACCTATACTTTACAACCTGATGATGATTAGATCTACCTGAATATCCACCATTTTTAAAATCTTAACTGTGATCTCTTCAACACGTTCCCAAATTTTCCTCACTCTCTTTAAGCCAGGAGAGTCATAAACAGAATATGGTCCTCCCTTGGTTACTAGAAAAGGGTTAACAAAATGCAACAGAATTGCTTTGTGCTTCTGAGAAGGTTTCCCTTTCTCTCAGGTATTCCACACTAGGAGTGTTTATCCAGCTACATTGCTGTAATAGACCTGTCATCCCAGGATTTACTTAAGCCCAACGGGACCTATTTTATATTTTCAACCTATTATCTTTCTGTTGAACTAGGTTCACACTAATCATGATACATTTCTTCAGATCTCACTTTTCCTCTGAATAGAGCAGGTCAGTTTACAATTGCTTTCTTTCCTACTGAAAGAATGCCCATAGGCATCTTTCTAAAGTGTTTATTTTCTACCTGTGTCATTGGATAATTATATGTTTCAATAAAAGCTTAGGGTGTGATTAGCTTAGGGTGTTCCATGCAGGCAATATATGTAATAGAACACCTTATATAAGAAGTACACACTGTTGCTTTCACAGTTCTGGCAGCTGTGCTTTGCCGTCAGTGAATCACGGTAGAAGCGTCCCTGTTAAAACAGAAAAGTGCTTCTCATTCACAGTGTCATCATTGTAATCCTTAAAGAATAGCTCAATATGCATTATATTATGTACAGCATGTCCCATCAATCAAATGCAGTGGAAGATAGATGACATACAATAGACCAACTGTCATACCATTATTGACAGCTAATGTCCACGTGACTGCATTTCATTAATCTGCCTACCAGCCCTTTTGTAATAATAATAATAATAAAAAAGTTTACTTATTTCTTCAGTCTTTCTCAAATATACCTGTGAAACTTCCATTTTTAGTTCCAAATTCCAGAGGGAGAACACTTAAGGAAATGAGTCTTCAGGGTGAACACAACCGAAATGTAAAGAGCCTGAATTTCATATAAATTCCTGAATATTGCCAGGCTTCTTGACTATGAAAAAGTTATGGCACAAAGACTAATGTAATATTACCAAAAGGCTGAGCAAGTATTCTTTTTCAGGATTTGCCCTGTCCTTTGTATTTAAAGAACCAACATTAGACCTTCAGAACTCTACATTTTATTGACATAAGATGAGGTATTGTCCTAATTTAAGATTGGATTATTTTCCATTATGAAAATACAGTTTGAGTTATATGTATTACCACAATAATATAGTTTGATATTATTATAATCATAGAGGTGTCTGTGCTGAGTAGCTGTGACACAGTTGCTGACTTTACTGTCTTTAGGGATATTAAGCAGGAGTAGGATTTGCCTTGGATGTGGAATTAATAATTCTACAAGTAGTAAAAGAAAAAAGAGTGGGAATTGTGTTTCCAATAGAATAGGCATCAGTACATGATATCGCATCAATAGTGGGTTTGTCCAGAAGCAAGGAAAGAAAACTGCAGAGGCAATATCTCAATCCATTTAAGAAATGCAGGAAGCACCTGTTGAGTTCTAAGCACCAGAAACGATTTAAGGTTGGTAAAGCACAAAATACGAGCAAATTTGGGAATGAAACTGTAGAGAGCAAAAGGTGGTTATCAGACCATACATCTAAGAAATTTATAAATGAGACATTGCAAATTGTATGACACTAGAAAACCTTCAGTCCTTGCTTCCCTAAGGTATGCTGTTCAATTTCATGACAACTCAAGGTTGATGTCCAAGAAATGGTCTTTCACATAGCTGATAATGTGCAAATTGTTAGGCATAAGCAAATGTCTCCCTTTCCTTTTCTTAATGTTTCTCAGTATTAATATATTTCAGAAACTTGATAATCATTTGGTATAAGAGAATTCATTCTCTGATATTCTTCCAGGAAGGAGAGAGTTTAAAACATTGGCATATGTGAGCCAGATGTCTGTATGACATGGCCTACAAGAATTACTAGAGTCTATGTTCTAAAATCTTAACCATTACCACAACCAAAGTTAGAGATTAATTATACAGTCTTTGTCAAGTTAAGCTCATGTTTTTCAACATTTAACTGAATGAGTTGAGCTAGCAACTTTATGTAAGAAGTCAGAACTCTGTTGTTGGCATGTGTTTTGTAACCACTAGATCCTGGAAAGTCTGAGCTCTTAAAATTAAATGTTAAAGGTGCATTCCTGTGGTTTTTATTGTTGGCTTTTATAAAACTGAGGATGATTCTCAAACTCACTTAAAAGATTACTGCCACTGTGCTAGACTTTGAAATAAAATATTGTTCCTTTACAGATACATAAATCTGAGTACAGAGATGGCTCAAATTACTTTTCGGGGATAATTTAGGCTCTTCACCCCTTTGTCTTCTTACATGAATGAGCCTTCCTGCTAAGAACAAGGCTCTGTATTCTTTTCTGTTTCAATCTTAGCTAGGGTTTCTCTTGATGTGATGAACACAATGACCAAAAGCAAGCTAGGGATAAAAAAATTTACTTGGCTTAAACTTCCATATTGTAGTTCATCATTAAAGGAAGCCAGGACAGGACCTCAAACAGCTAGCACAGCTCCTTAGCTTTCATAAAATATTTTAATTATCTTAAAAGCTCATGCTTCAATACTGAGCCAGCAATATAGAACAGTTATATTCTGGAGACTTTTAAAAGTCTAACAAATATTGAGTGCTCATTGTTTATTAAAAGATCCATTATAAGCTTACAAAAATCTTGCAAGCTGAGTTTGGGGGGAGGGGGGTCTCTGACCCTTTTACCTGACCTTGGGACCCTTGTCCTCTAGCTAGTTTGCCTAGTCCACACTTGATGTGAGAATTAGTGACCCTCTTTGTTCCATCTTGCTAAGCCCCGTTTGAGGGATAAGCATGGGAGGACTGCTCTTTTCTAAAGAGAAGCTGGGGGAGGACAGACCTGGGGGAGAGGAGAGATTAGGGGGAGGTGGTAGGAGTGGAAGTAGGGGGAGAGGGGGTAGGGATGTTTTATATGAGATAAGAGAAGTAAATTTTAAAATTTTAACAAAGAAAGATTCATTGAAGGAGCATGAGGAAAATTGCCCAAAGACGCCTTCTGTTCCAGACTCTGGGGTGTGCTGTTTCAGTCTGGCAGACAGTTTCAGGATAGGCTGCCTTTCATCCACCCGCACTTAGAATTCCAAGCATGCCTCTGTCAAACACTTTTCCTATAAAATCACACTTCTGCATCACACCTTTGCCTTGCTCAAGGGCACAGTGTGTCCTCTCCAAGGTGAGTTACTCTGTTCCATTCTATTCTTTTTCAGGGAAATCCAACAAGGATCTAGCAATGCATGTGTCTCTCATAAGTTAATGACTGTCCTTGCCCTCATATATTCGCTAGTTGCAAAAACCCGAGTCATACTTGCTACTTGCCATTATTAGAAAATTAGACTGCAATTTGTAGTTTCTCAACATCAAAATGTGTGACATGGAATATATTTTGTGTAATTCTGTACTACTCTCTTCCAAACCTTATTTTTTATTTTACAAATATCACCAGCTATGGAGAAATATTCTTACATGATGAACATATTTTATATTAAAGTAGTTATGAAATATAAGCTGATTTATATAAATTAGTTGCCAGTGATATAAATACTATGTCATGATTTATAGAATCAATGTTTATTTTATAATTTTGTAATTATTTTCATTAATATCCCTTATTCTAGTCACCAAATTATATTATGTTAATAATATAATAGTTAAGATTGTTAAAGAGGGACTTCTGAGAATGATTTAGCCATAAGACACTTCTACCTAACCAGAGGACCTTATTGATTCCTGGGACCTACATAGTGGAAGGAACCAACTACTACAGGGTGTCCTCTGACTTTTGCCTGTTCATTGATATAATTTGCCCCTTTATATAAATAAATAAAATAAAATGAATAAATGTAACTTATTTAGATTGTTAAGGAAATGTACCTTAATTAAAACAAATACAACATATCACATGCTACAATACCTAAAGCTCCTGTGATATTTAGCATGTAGAGTAATGTTACATAAAAGAGAATTGAAATAATTACAAATTCACTTCTCTGTAGTTATATATAATGTATGTGGTTTACTTCGAGTAGAGTAGAAAAGTTAACCATATTGTTCCATTGGAATATATTTGTAGTTGTTGTTGCATATCTACCATACAGAATCCTTAGGATGTCAAGATAAGACTATAAAACAAAGTGGTGCTACTTTAACACCTAAAACAGCAGTCATGGAAAGGCCACTCATGTGTCTCTGGGATGCTACCTAGTTATTGTACTCAAGCAACTTTATTTTTCAATATTTATTTATTTTCTTAAGTTTTTACTTTTATTGGAAGACTTTTTAAAAAAATAAATATATTCTTAGTATTTAAAACTTTTTAACTTTAAATTTAAATTTAAATATGATTAAATTTTGATCATAATCTCTTTCTCCAAGTCCTTTCAGGTCCTCTCCCCTTCCCTACCCACCCAACCTGAAGTTCTTTCTCAAGAAACAAATACCGAAATACAACAATAAACCTCCCCAAACCAAGCAAACAAAATAAAATAGTGCCCCAAAAGAAACAACAACAGTAACAAATAACAACGTTACCTTACAATGTTAGGTATGTTTCCACAACAATAATAACAAACAACAAGAAAAACAAATCACACTCAGGAATCTCATAATAACATTAACCTGGAAGCCATAGTATAAGCACAGAAGACCCGATAAAGACCCACGCAGGCCCTGTGAATGCTGCCTAAGTCTCAGGGAGTTCATACTAGCATTGCTCATTTAGAAGACATTGTTTCCATGTTGCCCTCCACCCCTCTATAATTTATAATCTTTAGAACCTCCAAATAAGATCTCACAAAATGCCAATGAATAAAATCTAGGGAATTTCTATCCAGGTTCCAACTATCCATGCCTTCGTTCCAGTGAAGTCCTCATGTTCTACCCTTGGGAAGTAGTACATGAGTCTATATACGTTCTTATTCTCACTTATTGGATCAAATGTGTCCTTTCAAATGAGCCTCACAATGCATACATATTTCTATCTGTGGTTAAATACATAGAAATACAAAAGCAAAAATGGTAAGTTCAGCCACCAAGTGATATGAATGATCAAGGTTATACAGTGACCCTAGGGCTCAAATTGTGTGAGATCCGTTACTTGAGATCAGCTCTGTCACTACTGCCTCCTACTGGTTGGTTGTCTTCCTTGTCAGTATTTCCAGTTCCCTTCAGATTTCTGTCTTTCTTCTTTCTTTCTTTCTTTCCTGATAAGCTATGATATTATATATCATATATAATTATATATATTATATAATAGCATGTAGGCAAATGTCAGGAATGGGATCATAATTTGGGGAAACTCATTTCATTACTGTCATTTTCCATCTCCATAGTTTATATCCCTGAACCATTAGTAGAGGGGAGGATATTTGTATTCTTGCTCTGTGGTCTAAGGAGGCAAAGGTCATGGTTTCATATCAAACAGGCCTCAACTCTACTTTAAAAATTCACAGAAAGATAAGTAAGTAAAGAGACAGTTACACTGTGATTGATATGATAGATATGTAGGTAGATAAATAGATAGATGGATGACAGACAGACATACAGATATTCATGATTAAGCGTATTTATTATATTTTGTATTTTTATCTTTTTTATTCTTTATGCCAGAATAAACTTTCCAAAATGTTGTGGTCTTAGATACATATCTACATATGTGTTCACATACACCATGCCTTAGGGAAAACAAAAATTAAAAAAATAAATACTTGAGGACTAATTCACAAGAATGAGAGAAATAACTGAGGTCATTTTAGATATCTTCTACAGCAGAATGTATAAGACATATTTTTATTTTAAAATTTAGATAATCAGAGAGTAATGGAATGTAATTTTTTGAAGTCCAGGTTTTATGCCACCTTGATGATTTTGTCATCAGAAAATGGAGGCTGCATTAAGAATATTGAGGAAAATGAGACCTCTATTGGGAACTGGAATTCCCCTTTGTATCCTCAGTAATTGCAGATTCATTTTCTCACTCTTGCCATTTATAGTCATCCATTTAAAAGACTCTAGATGGTGTCCCTTCAAGTATTACAGGGAGATTATGTTGCAGGTCTTCAGGTAACTAGGGGATGCTTACCTGTGTGTTTCTTCACCTATGCATATCTGGACCACTTCCTCAAATGAATACTATTACATAATGCAGTGTGTGACATTATAATCCCCAAGTAGGAAAGCTAGCATGTTATAAAAGAAATTCACAATTCATATGAGTAGTCAAACAGACACAAAACAATTGCTTGACTACTAAGGGCAAAATGGAAAGCAATGGGAAGCCTGTTATCTTGTATAAGTTAAAGTTAAACTTGGACAGTGAGCAACAGTAAGTGACCATTGTCCCACCTCCATTAGCAAGCACCAAGACTGAAACTAGCCGCAGGTCTGAACCAAAAGATGAAATCTGTCAACATAGACTACCGAGGTTTGAGCCGAGGAAATACGGTAACTGACGAAATACATAGACTTTGTACCTCTTCAGATTGTGTATTTAAATTACTTATCTCACATTTCATGTTTGATCTCAGTTTTCAAGACTATATTCCACCGACTGCCTATTCAAAGGAATTAACTCCCATGCAAACTTTTGTTATTCGTCGCTTGAGAGTTTTGAGCAGAGCAAATTAAACCATCTTTCTTTGTTCTTCATACTTTAACTTACACCATGAGTTCACAAAAGGGAATCACATGGGTTCCTTGTTTCTTTAAGTCATTTGACCAAGCAAGCATCAAATGGTAGCAACATTTCTTGGGTACAACCATTCCTATAATGGTTGGAAATCAATGCTCTAAAATGCATCTCATGGCACAGTTGTGCATCTTCTAAGCTGAAGAAAATTGTAAAGATGGCTTAACTTCCACCTCTTATTTTAAGAATAAAGGAGTTAAAATTCATGCTCAAATCTAAATGATCAGATGCTTGTCTTTCCATTCAAGTGTAATCTTAGATCTTTAACACTTGATAATCCAGGCTTCCTCTCTGAGACAAGAAAATAATGGTTAGTAATGTGAAAATTAAATAAAGGGGTGAATAAAGCACTCAGGACAGTTACAGCATTGTGAACTCTGCCACCAACTGCTAGCTATTTCAGTCCTCCCATGGCCCCAGATATTATCTCTTATTTCATTTATTCATTTATTCATTTATTTGGGGGATGTTGTTACGATAAGAACTTCTGCCTCTGCCTCCCCAATGTCATGATTAAAAAGGTATGTACCCCCATGACCAATTCTTGTTCTTCTTTCAACGCACTTTGAAATATGGTTCAACATTAATGTCTTAATATTTGGTCTTAATAAAAACTTTTTCTATGTATTTGTTTTTGTTTGCATATATTAGGATCTGTTCACACAGAAGATGGCAAAAGCTTCCTTTCCCTGCTTTCTATGAGGTCTGGGTCACTCAGGTGTTACAAAGAGACCACCATGCCATTCTACAACAGATCAGCATCTCACAAAATGATATCTCTCTTATATTAACTCAATACTGTTTATTAAAATGTTAGCAGTAAGAGTTCCCTTGGAGGGTGTTATAAGTCATTTTCCTCCTGAGTTAGAACAGGATAGGGAAAGAATTTCAGGTGGCATTAGTTATTAAGCCATTATCAATTTACAGATTCCCCAACCACCAGACAATGAAAGAAGAGTTGAGGTTTCATTGTTAGGGATCATGGGGTATCTAGGAATGGGTTGAAGAAACTTTTGGATCAGTGTTGCTGCTCTGAGAGTAAATGTGGTGATTCACAGAAAAGTTTAGGGAGCAGTGATATGAGCCAGAACATTATACAGTGATCTAATAAGATAAAAATTTGGCTGTGTTTTATAGACTGCTATGTGTTAGACAATTTTCAAAAGAGCATGGAATCCCTTTGTATACAGAAGGAGAATGATTTAAGGGTAGCTGTCATTCCAGGTAAAGAGAAATTTTAAAAAGCATTCCCCAAAGTCACATTTATTTTATATTTTTGGTGAAGATTTGATGTAACAGTGGTTTTAAAGAACCACAGATGTTTGTAGAATACATCCAATTGGGTGAGTTCATAGTTTCTGGGGTCAGAGACAGAATATCTGGCCCCAAATCTGTGGAATAAGCTTCATAGTCTATCTGTTAAGCAATGGAAACAGAAAAACAGCAACAGACTCTCCCCCCCCCCGGCCCCCAAAAAAAGGTTTGATAAAAGGCAGGTTAATGTGCTTAGATATCAAGGGTAGAAAGCAGTGATTTTGGTGAGATAATTAGGGGTATCAGATGCCAAAGTCAAGGGACTTTTGCTAAACAAACTCAGCAAAATGCCCTGCTGAAACCAAGCTATTTAGAAAGAGGCCAAGGTCAGGACCTCACCAAGGTGATGGCTCAATGTGGCACTGGGACTGTGGTGGTGAGTGTGCCCTCTAGGACGTTGGCTTAGAAAAAGTCCATAATACTTTGATCAAGGAGAGTTGTAATACCCAGTCTTAAAATGACACTTAGACCATGAAAAGCTTAAATTCTTTAACATTGGGGTTGTCATAGTTTCTGCCTCCAGCTTCTAACCTTTTACATCAACTAGGTTGTGTATTGCTCCAAACAGGTTCTGATGATTAACACTGATTACCTACTGCTCAGGCTCTAAATACAGTGGTTCTCAACCTGTGTGTCCTGACCCCTTGGGAGGAGGTGCCTTAATGACCCTTTCACAAGGATTGGCTAAGATCATTTGTATATCAGATATTTACATTACTTTTCAGAACAGTAGCAAAATTACACTTATGAAGAATCAGTGAAACTAATTTTATGGTTGGGAGGCACCACAACATGAGGAACTGTATAAAGGGTCACAGCGTTAGGAAGTTTGGGAATCACTGATAGAATAACTATGAACGAAGCCTGTGAGCACACCTGAGAGGGATTGTCTAGGTTAGCCTAGTCTCTGGCTGGCTAGAGGGATAATTCTGATCAGATTAATTGAAGTGGCATGGCCCATCCTAATATTCCTGACACCAAGGCCTGGGCTTGGATTCTGAGTTGCATAAGAAAGGCGAAAGCTATCTGTGCTTTTGCATTTGTTCCCCTCTGCTTCCTGCCTTCAGATGCCCTTTGATCAGATGCCTTAAGCTCTTGCTGCCATGGCTTCCTGGCTATGATAAATAGTCCCCTAGAATTGTAAACCAAAATAAGCTTTTTCTTTCTGGAAATCTGATGCTTTCCTAAGACACAGTTCAACATTCTCTCCTTGCAGAGACAACTGTTCAATGGAGGTCTGCAAATGCAAATCTTACCCTTAGCTTAGATTTGTGTTCTCACTTAAAAAAAAAAAAAAAGGCAAGAAACCAAGCTTTGTAAAAAAGAATACTCTATATGTGTTGTGAACTCATCTTTTTAAGGTGTTTTGATACTTTGATTTAAATTATAAAATCATTTCAAAAATAACCTCAATTTAATATATTCAATATGTTTGTTGTAGACAGTCACTCAAAAGGTCAAAATCATAGACAAAAATGACTAGTTTAATTTTATTGGTGTTTGGTGACTAAAACGATTAATCCATGCCTGAATTAATTTTTATAAATCTGTGTGTATAACTGTCTCTGTCGGTGAAGGAACGCAATAGACATAGTATGCATGGCTAAGGGAGACAACATCCTTAGGGGTAGTCTTCATCTTTCCTCTTTCATGATAAGGGACACTGTGTACACTAGGCTAACTGGCTCAGGAACCTCCACAGATTCTCTTGTTCTCATCTCCCATCTCTCAATAGAAGTGTGGTGATACGCAGACACATGCTTCTGTGTCTAGGTCTGTGTGCAATTTGGAGTTTTGAACCCAGATCCTAATTTTTGTGTGGTAAATCCTTTTACCCACTGAGCCATCTCCGCAGCACTTCGAAACAATTTTAAATAACCACAAAGTAACCTAACATTCATAAATCAGGTTGAGAAACATCAGTCAACTGTGCTTATTTCTGGTCCCCTGCCTAGTTCATACACATACCGTTTTACAAACACCACCCACATATTCTTCCTAATGACTGTGCAGTGTCCACACGGAACAGATGAGGACTGCAAAATGTAGCCCACTGTACATTGTACTTATTCAGCAAAGTCTAGGAAAGCCATTCTCCAGGAAACACTTATTGCTGTAAGGTCTCCAGCCAGAGCTATGCTGCTCTCTCTTTCCTTGGGAGACACTGATTTACGCAGAGCATTTTAGAAACTAGAATCAGACAAAATAGAAATTTTGTGCTATGACTTTAAAACTGTGTCGGCAGAACAATACACTGACATGCATGTACAGTTTATAAGAAAAGTGTCTACTGAACAAATTAGCGTAACGATTGCCGACTTGTCTTCTAAACTGAACCCTTTCCAGACGAGGAAACCAAAGTTCGGCAAGGCTGCTCCAGTCACTTCCGGTCCTGCAGGCACCCAGCTTCGAAGTAGATTTTTCAGTACAATGCTCTTGTTATCACACTAGGGCAGGAAGTCGGTCTTATATATGAAACCACTTTAGTTTCCATCAGTCACTCTTTCTGCTTTTCTGAGCCTCTAGTAAAAGGAATGAAACTTAATGTGCTAAGCAGTTACCCACTAGCCAAGTCATTTAGTGGCAACCACTGACCCTTTGAGAAGAACTGCCGCCACCATTGTCACAGCTGCTCAACAGAAAGGTGCACTTGGACTTTGTGTGATGGGATGGTGTGGAGACCATCGGCTTTTGCAGGAAGTGCTTACTGCTATGATTTACTAGGTTACAGTAGCAGTTAGGTGAAACTAAGAATCTAAAGTTCAGGAGAAACTTAGAATGGCATGCCTTGTAAAATCTGCTCTCACTCACTTGAAGAAAAAGAAAACAACTGAAAACTATTAGAGTAAACGGCAGAGGGGCGGGGGTTTGTCAGGTAGCTCAGAAATAAAGCACTAGCCCCGCAAGTATGTGGACTTCAAACCCCAGCATCCACATTAAAAAACAAACAAATCAACCAAAGAACAAAAAACTTGAGAGTGGCTGCAAGCCCTTGTAATTGTAACACTGGGGAAGCCTAGACAGGAAAAGCACTGGGGCTTGCTGGCCACCCATCTAGATTAATCAGCAAGACACAACCCTCAGTAAGAGACTCTTTTTTATAGACAAGGAGGATATCTCCTAAGCACTGATACCTGAGGTTGGTCTTTAGCCTATGCACATACACATACACAGGCATGCCTACTCCCCTGTCTCACATGATCATACACATACACACGTGCATATATACATGAGCACAGGCACACATATAAGACAGGGACATTCAGAGGAAGAAGAGTGAGTTAAATGCTGAGATAATCAGAAACTATATTTTGCATCAACATTCTTAATTAGTCCCAGATATTAATGTATAATCAAGAGAATCTTCTGGAACATCCATAAGGAATGCTCCCTCTTCAGGGATAGAAATACTCAAGTGTTGAACTGCTGTCTGTGTAGCTGGAAGTGTGTGATGGCTAACATTTTATTGACCCTTCAAGCTGTTCTCCTTCCATCTTTGTGTATTACAAAGTTCTTTTACTACTTTGGGAATAATTTATATTCTAAGAGGAATTCAATTCAATGTTTAGGGTGATTTTTTGGGTAAATTTCTAGATTTGGGGAAACACAGAGGGCTGGGGACTCCAAAATACTAAAGCCTCTTCCCACTTCCAAATAAGTGCAAGGAGTTTTGGCAAAATAAAGCACTTCAAACAAATTTGCACGGTCCTGTTGCTTGCCCATGAAGACACCATTTTCTCATACTCTAATCAGATATGAGATTTTTACCTGATTCCAAATAGTCCTTATACTGAGAAATGGCTAATGAGTTTACTCCTCTCAGAATTAATTTCATTCTCATAAGGAATCCCTCCAAGTCATAAATCCTTTTTGCATTCATAAATGAATAAATGTATAGTGTTAGAACTCCATCTCTGAGACTTGTCTTTGAGGCAAGTGAGAGGTTTAAAAACAAACAGCTAGCTCCCATAAAGCTTTTTCTAAAAGTCAACCTACTGTCCCTAATATTTCTATGCCCATTTGTGAGCCTGAGAACATTTTTCTTCATGCATTCTCCAAGGAATTCAATGGGGATCTTTCTTGCTGACTAACAAGGCGTATTTTCTACCCAAGATGCATTTATAGTCCTGTTTTATCCTTGGCAAACAAGCCAAAGACATAGCTTTTGTGCACTCCATTGTAGACAGAATGACTTTCACACTATGTGGCAAAGGAGCCGTGTTATAAAATTGGCAAGAACATGTTACCATTGCCCTTACTATACAGTGTTCAAGGCTGCAATGACTCATAGTTCCTAGTAATGCTCCAGGAGGGCACAGCGTTTCAAAGGCTGGGGTCCAGAATTGACAAGGTTTACATCTTTCTCCTACATCTGCCCCAAAGAAGGACTTGGCTGTCAAGTCACTGCATCTCACTTTCCTGTTTTTACCTATGCTATGAAGAAATGGGGAGAAACACTTGTGTGTCTTCATGGTAGGGACTCTGTTATAGGGACCCTGTGAAAATGTATATCTTTATGAATCTCATTCACTAGCTCTTTTTATTTTGGTTTCATGTGACATGATCTAATGCAGCATAAGCTGGCCTTAAACTCTACATTGCACTGCCTCCATCTCCCACATTCTGAATTACAGTGCTATCTCATCATGCTACATGTTTTTTGTTGTTGTTATTTTAGTGTATGTACATCCATGTGGTATGCCTATCCTTGTCAGCACATACAGGAAAATAACAACACACATGCAAACATGCACACATATACATATACCAAATGCACATTTATGTATGCGTGTGCTCACTTCTGTGGGCACTTCAGAAGACTAGAGGTGGACATCAGGATGCCCTCAAAATGTCTTCCTCAATCTCTTCACCTACTAGCTTTTTGATACAGGTTCTTTCACTACACCTGGAACTCGGCATCGTAGATAGGCTACTGCCAGTGAGCTCTGAGGGTCTACCTGCTCCCTGTATTCCAGTGTTGGAGTTACCAGTGTGAACTACCACACCTAGCTTTATTGTGGGTCTGGGGATCTGAACTCAGATCATCATGTATATGTAGCAAGCACTTCATCCATTGAGTCATTTTCCCAGCACCACTTTGGCGTTTGAAACATAGTCCCTGGTCTAACTCATGCATTACTCATATAATACATGTTGAAGTCTCTCTCCCTCCCCCTTCCCCTCCCTCTCCCTCTCTGTCTCCTTCCCTCCACCCCACCTCTTCTCTTTCTCAGCAAAATATGTCTCTTTAGTCACACAAACACATAGATGCTCGCAATCTGATGACGACCTTTGAACATCTCTGTTTCTTTTTTTTTTTAATTGCCAAGTTGATTCAGGGCCTTCCTAATTTTCCTGAAGAACAGCCATTGTCCCTATACTGTGATTAATGCATCCCTACCCCATGGTGTCTGTTTTCTGCTCAGAGGGACCATGACTCACATTTCCGTTATATCCTGTGTACAGGATGGGTTTGCCTTCTGGGAGCACATTCCTTCAGTGTCTTCTTTGCTTCTGGCCATGTGTGTGTGTGTGTGTGTGTGTGTGTGTGTGTGTGTGTTCCCTTTCTGTCTGAAGTTTTTAACTCCTGAACTCACTTGTTAAATACTTTGCTCAAATGTTATTTTGTTTTTAGGCAATCTGCCTCATTATCCTTATTTACATTGGTTCTTCTCAGGGAAAATGCTGTTCTCTTTCTGTTTCTTCTCTTCATGACACACACGTTCTACTCACTGCAGTCTGCATTAGAGTCACCTTTGAATTTTCTGGCTCTATCTACCAGAGCCAGTGCTCCTAAGGTACAGAGATTCCAGGTACCTGAACTTTGTTTATTCTGTTGCCTAGGTAAATGGGTAAGATGTATAATCTTGATTATCAATTTGATTAGAACATGGATGAGTCAAGAGGGAGAATCCTCCAGATAGAACTGACTGAAGGAGAAGACCTCCTCCCACTGTGGGCATCTTCCCGTGCTGGTCTAGCTACTAAGAGGTTAAAGGAAAAAGCAGTGCTATTTGTCTGCCTAACTCTGCTATTTCTGCTGCCCCTGCAATCCTTCACTAATATCAGACTCCAGCTTCTCTGGCTCCTGGTGTAGACTGAAGACCAGCAACTCTCTAGAACTCCTTCAGACATTCAGTACCCGACTGGGATTGCTGAGGTACCCACCTCGTGGACAGAGAGGCTTTCTCAGGTTCTCAGCCTCTCCAGTGTGCAAAAAGCCATGGTTGGCCTATCAGCCCAAATCAAGGATGTCAGTGTACTACATTCCCTTTCGTGCTATGGATTCCTTCTGCTGCTTCTGTCCCTTGAGCGTCACCATCACTGCAGAAGACATGATATTTAACAGGAATTCTATAGGCATTCATCAACTGGTTGACTGAAATTTTTAGAAAAGCCCAAGCACTGTACGTTTCTTATGTGTAGCCCATGTGCTCCATGGCCTTCGATTCTCTGTCATTAAGCCTCCATGAGAGTCCAGCCTGAACCTTCACCCTTGACGTCAGCTTGCGTGCCTCATTTACCAGGAGGAAACTTGCATGCATCCATTGTCCTTCCATGATTGAAAGAGCTGTCAGGAACACTTCATCTCTCATGGAAGCAATTTTATCCATATAAATCTCCATCATTATCAGAAAAAGACATTAAAGGGGAGACAAGCTGTTTCCTGAATTACCCAGGATTAGATTAACAAAGTTCATTCATTATTAAACCAAGATACTATTAGAATATACTGCCTGATTATGGAATAATAAATAATTCAGCATGATAATTAACCAGTGAATCTCTTAAAAATTCAGAATTAAAAACATTATGAACCTCCTATGGAAAGAAGGTCCAGCAAGTAAAGTACTTGCTGCTGAACAAGAAGGACCTGAATTCAGATCCTGGTATACACATAAAAACTCTGGTGGCAGTGTGCATCTTTAAGCCCAGTGCTGGGTGGCAGAGAATGATGAATTCCTGAGGCTTGCTCATCAGACAGCCTGGACAAATCTATGTGTTACAGGTTAGCAAAAATAAGATAAAGAGGAGATGAGTAAAATAGTGGAGGTTGGTATCTGGTACACACACACACACACACACACACACGGGGTGGGGGATGAGGGGAAAGAGAGAGGGAAAGAGAGAGAATATTATAAAATCATATCCCTAATAAATTTGAAAAGGAGGATAAATAACATATAATAACAATAAAATTATTTCTATGACTTTTCAAAGAAATTTCAGCTACAAAATGTATGTTGTAGGTAAGCCTCAGCATGTTTCTGCACTAACACTGTTGAGATTCAGTTGTATTCATTTCTCATTATTGACTAAATATGCTGCAAGTCAGATCATAAGGAAAGGACACACCAATTACATATTCACTCTTAAGTTCATGTGCACATTTGTAGGCTGCAGTGCCATTGTGCTTAATCTGTGAGAAATAGCGATGCGGTTAATAATGCCCATCTTTCACAAAAGAATGCATCAGCATCCCGACGTGACAAGAGATGATTGGTTATTCTCAAGGGAGAGAGATTTAATACTGCTATGCTCCTGGATAGCCCACTGCAGAAGACTAAAGGGACATGACACCTTGTTGCATAGCCAAAATGAATAAACTCTACCAGCACTGAAGAAACACACGGCTTGCACCTGTATTGTATCTTAACATAAATCATTTTGTTGCAAATGAATGCATCTTTCCTCCTAACTTCCACTCATCTGCCTTCACATATCTTGGGCCACATTACTATCTGAATGGACAGTGTGTAAATCAAAATTTTGATGACCTTTAATCAAAATAGTATACCTCAGGAAGAGAATGTGGGATTTGAAAATTTACTTAACCCCTAAAATCCCCATCCCACTTGAAATCTGGCAACAGATTTCTGTATTCAGCCATACCCTCAGATTAAACAAAAATGACTTACAACAAGATGGTACTATCACTTGCTTGGAATACTTAGAACTAAATGCAAATAAATAAATAAATAACCTGATTAAGGCATTGGAAACATATCATCTAGGTAGGACATGAAAAACCAAGATCAATGAAGGTAATGGGGAGAGTGAGGATAGAAGGGCAGAGGGAGGGAGAGAGAATGAGGAAAATGAAAGCAAGGAAGATAGATGTGCGTCCATGGAAACAGTCTGTCTTAGGGCTTCTATTGCTGTGTTAAAACACCCAGGCCATGATCAATTTGGGGAGGAATGGGTTGATTCCAGTTTAAAACTCTCAGGTCATGGTCTATCATTGAGGGAAGTCAATGTGGGAATTTAAGTGGAACAATAACTAGAGGCTGAAATTGATGCAGAAGCAATGAGGGAGTATCACTTACTGGCTTGCTCCTTAGAGCTTGATCGGTCTGTTTTCTTATATACCCTAGGACCACCTACCCAGGGGTAGTACCACCCACGATGATCTAGGCCCTCCCATATCTGTTACTAGTTTAAAAAATGCATGACATTCTTGTTCACAGGCCAGTTTGGTGGAAGTATTCTCTTAATTGAAGTTCCTTCATCCCAAAGGACTGTATCTTTTGTCAAGATAACATAAAATCAAAATGTGGAGTTATAGACTCCCAATAGATACATATACAAACACTCCTATAACACAAGGTCAGGGAACACTGTGGAAGAGGAGGTGGAAAGATCGTAAGAACCAGAGGATTGGAGACTTTTCTATGTGATGTGTCTCCTAGTAATATCAGAAGCTATACTTATTAAGCCTCACCAATATGATGTTTCAATTATGAGCTGAACAAGAACGATATCAATATATATGGTAAACAGGATGAATAAATGTCCATGAGGCCTCAGCCTTCTCAAAGAACTACAGGCAATTAAGGAAAGCTGGGAACAGGAGAAAGTCTTCCCCAGGGAAGAACACACCAATTGATTCCTATTGCCAAATGTTCAGTTCTAAAAACACACATAAAATTATACAAGTAGAATTATACTGGCTGGAATATATATATGAATACATATAATTAACATAATAACAATTAGTGAAAAAAAGGGCCATAAATTTTAAGGAGAGCAGGGAAGGATATATGGGAAGGTTTAGGGGGAAAGGAAAAGAAATAATAATTATATTAATTAAAATTAAAATTAAAATACAAAATAAAGACACAGGTTAACATAGAAACAAATGTAGCTAGCACAGTAGATAAGCTTTTATTTCCTTGAAGATATTTGCTAAGTCTTAAGTAGCTCTGAAGCTGAGAAGCCAACTAAACCAAACAGGAAACCAACAGCAGAGATTTTTGCCAAGTTTTGCTCAGGCTGGATGCAAAGAATTTCCACAGACAGCAGCTGAAATATTAAACAGGCATCTTCTTTTTCTCATGGTACTGGTGGTGCAAAGTTAGGCGTTTAGCTATATAAAAGCAGAATAGCCTTGATCATGTTGGGGCTAGACAAGAATGGGATTATGTTTTAAAAACTGATTGTAGCTTTGTATCAGAGAAGTGTGTCACTGGATTGATGTGTAAAACCTAACACTGGCTGTAGTCCACAATAAGAAGGTGATTGTATTCTTAACTAGCATACATGGTTGCATGATGTGTATAGAGACATCCATATGTATTTGTGTATATCAAAATGCACACTTCTTGGTAAAAGCTATCTAGAGATATCAAAATAGAGAAAATGAAAACAGAAGTAAAGTCAGAAAGGATCAGGTATCTGTCTAAGGTGGAAACAAGGCTTGGGGTTCTATAGACTGCGGAGAATTCTTCCATTGCCTTCTGGTACCCAGAGAAGTCTGGAGAGCACCATGTCCAGGCAACTTGTTGGTGCTGCTGAATTCTAGAACTCCAAGGTTGTGACCACGTGCAGAGTCTGAGGAGACTGTGGAAAGGGAGCTATGTGTGGGATAGGATCTAGAGAGCCTCTCTGGATATCTGCCACTATCTTGTCAAATATTAAATTTAATTAAATATTAAATGAGTAAAATCTCATTTTTACTTCCAAGACACTTTTTAACGTAACCTCAGGCTAATAATATAGTCATTGGAAAAGGTGAGCAGGGATCAACTCAGCCTGTGTTTTGTCTTTTTGTTTGCTTTATTTTTCTTTGAGGTGTGTGTGTGTGTGTGTGTGTGTATGTGGTGTGCTTGTGTCTATGTGGGTATGAAAACATGCTAAGTGCAAATGTCGTATCTTCCTTAGTCACCCTCCTCCATCTTAGTTTTCTCTCCTTTTTGTTTTGTTTTGTTTTTTCGAGATAGCGTTTCTTTATTGTAACTCTGGCTGTCCTGGAACTCACTCTGTAGACCAGGCTGGCCTTGAACTCACAGACATCTGCCTGCCTCTGTCTCCAGAGTGGTGTTATTAAAAGCTGCACCACCACCTCCTGGCTATGATTAAAGGATTAAAGGATTAAAGGCATGTCTGCCACCACCACCACCACTGGTTATCACCTTAAGTTTCTAAGACAGGGTCTGTCAATGAACCTGAAGTTCAAATTCCTGGCTGGGCTCTCAGAAGCTATTCTAGGATCTGCCTCTCTTTGTCTTTACTCCCTCCCACCACCCCCAGCACAAAGGTTACAAAAACAAGCCTTTGCACCCAGATTTTATGTGAATATTGAGGATCCAAATGCAACAAGCGCTTATCCACTGAAGCACTCCCTCAACCCTCTTCCTAGTTGCTTTCTATGAATAAACTCCTCATGTGTCAGTCAAAGAGTATTCTTGCATTCCTTCCTCAAAATATCAACAACCATCACTGCTGAAGGACAGGCACATGATCTTGTTCATCCCTGTGTCTACACAGCTCAGCATAGGGTTGTGCTGAACAAATATTTAGTGAGTTTGACTGAGCGTGTCATTGCCGTAACCAGCACCACTATAATTGTCACGAAATTACATCCTTTATATTGAGTAATAAATAGAGCACACACAGTGGAACATTTGCCTGCTAGAGGTAACAAATGAAGGTGAGAAACTCACCAGCAGTAGACCTCCTACAGGAACACCTTTGCATTTTTTTTTTGTTGTTGTTTTTTTGTTTTTTGAAAGTGCCTGTATATCTACATTTCCTTTTCCTGAGCATATTCTTTCTCCCTTTCCAAGAATGCTCTACTACTCCCTCAAGACCAGACGTCAGATTATCTGAATATCTAAATGAAGCCACCTAAGGATGATCTGAGTGAACTTTTGCCAAAAGATGGGTTTATACATGCAAACTGCTTTAGGAAAGTTTAAATAAGCATTTAAGAGCTTGGTAATTAGACTTTTTTTTTTTTTTTTTTTTTTTTTTATCTATGCTCCATAGACATTCCTGCAAGAAGTTCTATGTTCCACTTCGCCTACCTACCCTCTTTTGGAATGTTATTGTCATATTTGTTTGGGTGGGGAGATAGGAGGCTGGGGAAAATAAGAATGCCTTGCTGTGCAGAACTGGCTAAACATTTAGCTTCTATTCACTCCTAAGGAAGACATCTGTCATGCGTCAGCTGCATGTGGTAGACAGCAGTTTTCTGCTCTAAAACTGGAGATAGATGAAGAAGGAGAAATCACAAAAGCACAACAAGGAGACTCAAGACTGTAGGGAGAGTTTTGGCACATGAGGCCTGCACAGATGAGCAGCAGGAAGCACTGGGAGACTATGACCTGCAGCCATTAGTGAGATTGCCATGTTGCTAGTGGAGACAGGAAACCATAGATTATTCAGTTTGATAGGCTGTACCACTGAGACTCTAGTGTATGAAACAGTCTGCCCTAACAGCCTCTACTCTTGGCATGTTGAGCTACAAGCTTTGTGGAGCCAGATCATGTGTTTTAACCCAGGGATTGTAAGGCCATTGTATAGTGAGGGCAGAGGAACTCTCACTCTATTCTAATTTTTCTCACCCCACATCCCAGCTTTGACCTATTTCCAGGCAAAAGAAGAGAGTACATTGCCAGTTTTATCTATAGGACTGTGCAAGTGTTTGTATTTGGTGTGTCCAAGAATTATGTAAATGGTGTCTTCTTATGATTCAAATGACCAAGGGAAGCCTAAGAGAATGGATCAGCAGAAAATTTTGATGTAAGCAAACTAAGAATATGCACCTGGACAAAGTTCTTTATCTCTGTTCCACAGAGTCCTATGTCCTAGTCTAGTTTAATGTATACCAAACACAGAGGCGAAGAGTCCCTGAGAAGCCAGTTGACCTGGAGTAAGTTCCATAATTCTGAGAAAATAAGGCATATACCACTAAAACTTACAGTGACCATAGACATAGCACTGATAGTAACCAAGATAATAACTGTTACTGAATTGTTATCTGACTTCTTCTGGAGGGTGTCTAAAACTTTCACATTTATCATAGACAATAAACTCCACAGTAACATAGTATTGTGTAGCTAGGGCTGTTGTAACAGAGATACAAACAAGAGAAGGGCATCACCTCAGAGTTCCAGAGGCTGAAGTCCAAGGTTGGAATGCTAGTACAGATAGTCTCTTGGATGCTCTTGCAAGCCTTTCTCCAACTTCTTCTGGGTTGCTGGCAATCCTTGGTGTTTTTATGCTGCAGAAGCATCACTCTGATCTCAGCCTCCATCTTGACAATTTCTTTATCTTTCTAAACTTCCTCTTCCTGTACAGACAATGGTCATACTGGCTTAGCTCTCCCACAATTGACCTGTTTCATTTGTTTATCTCAGTGAGACCCTGGTTTCAAAAAGATCAGATTCTGAAGAATCCAACACATTAAAACAAACATTGTAATTTCTAGGTCTGTTGTCTGTTTGCAGATGTGGCTTCCAGTGCACAGAAAATTATTATAATTGATACAAATTCACAGAGGAATAACATGGCCAGTGTATGAGTACCTAGCTGGGTAAGCTTCACTGAATGTGCCAGGGAGCTTCTTGGATCTGTCTGTCTCCATTTCTCCAGCACGGGGATTATGAGCACTTACACCCAAGCCCAGTTTCTACTCCTCTTCATTCTCCTTGTCCTCATCTAGCTCTTCTCCTCTCTCCTCTCTCCTCTCTCCTCTTCCTCCTCCTCCTTCTCCTCCTCCCCCTCCTCTTCCCCCTCCTCTTCCTTCTTCCTCCTCCTTCTCCTCCTCTCTCCTCCTCCTTCCTCCTCCTCCTCCTTCTCCTCCTCCTTCCTCCTCCTCCTCCTTCTCCTCCTCCTTTCTCTTCCTCTTCCTTCTCTTTCCCTTCTTTTTTGGAGAGTAAATTCAGACTCTCATGCTTGTGTGACAAACACTCAATTTTTAATCTTTTGTGATCAAAGTTGGGGTAAATAGGTAGAGATTGTTTCAAGACTTTTTTTAATGTAACATTGGTCTCATTTGATAAAAAATATTAATTTCTCCCATAGTACTCCATGATAACTACTTTAAGATCATTTAATATAAGTATATAATTTCTGACTTTGCATAGGCCTTGTTTTTTTTAATAAATTTAATTATTATATGAATAATAATTTTATGTCATCCAACCACCCTCATTTCCACCTGTCTTTCTTTGTTGCTTTGTGTAGTATCTAAAAATGGGAGAGTTAAGACTGAGCTCATGTGTTCTAGAGGTGTGGCTCAGATATAATTAAATGACACTAAATTTGCAGAAATATTTCTCTAATTCATCTATGTCTACTTGGAGTAAATCAGAAAAAGAAATAAAAGAAAACTTGGGGGATCTTTTAAAAAGTCATTGTGCAGGACAGGCTTGAGTTCTGCATTTCTCTGCAACAATGTTAGAAACACTCAGGAAATTCTGCTCTCCTGTCTTTAATTTCAAAGAAGGAAGGTGCTATTCTTTTCAGTTTGTTTTATCTTCAATCTGTTCGAAGTTCCCACTTTGTCCACAGTGTCAAAAATAAACAAAATTTCTGCTAATTATGGGCATGATTTACAGCATCCTCAACACCTTTTTGTGCTCTTGATATCTCCAACTGCATTTTAAATACAAAATACTCACTTTGATCTAGACTTGTGAACTGAAGGAGCTTGCCTAAAGAAGCAAGCAGGCTTTGTTGTGCAAATAAACCAGGCTATACCTGTCTCACACATACATATTTACCTTTTCTTTCTCTCTCTCTCTCTCTCTCTCTCTCTCTCTCTCTCTCTCTCTCTCCCTTAAGTGAGAAATTCTATTTTTAGACTATGCCTTAAAAGCCACTCACTGGGTCTCTATTATATCCCAGAGACAAATTGCAGAGTCCTTTTCGGGGATACATAACAGTCTCAGAGGTCAGCATTAAAAAAATAGAAAGAAAAGAAAGAAAGAAAGAAACAAAAAGAAAAGAAAAAACTCTAGACCTCTGTGCAAAAAGGATAGCTTGGGAGTCCAACCTCAGCCTGCGCATTTGTTGAACTCTTTATTGCTTCTTCATTTTTTTTTTCACTCTATGAGGAAAAATGAAACTTTCCACTCTAAACTGTTCCTCTCATTTGTAATTCTCAAATTCAGAGGCAGTCACCGTGATGACTCAAGTGAATCTGCTCTTTGGGCTGTGAATCTGATTTTTCAAATAAGACTCAGAGCTTTGAAAATATATGAAGAGTTCCTAGAGACATGATTCTGAACTAGAAAGACAGGCCCAGCTCCCACATGCATTCCATTCATTACCTCTTGACTTTCATTCTACAAACCCCCAACCTCCATATCATATATTCACACTGTTAACCTCTTATTTCTCTCTCTTCTTTTTAAAATCATTTCTCATGATCACATACAGTTGAATTGCTCAGTAAAATTCACCATGCCCGTAAATGTCTTCACTGCTTATACACAGTTAAAGCTCAGATAACAAAGTCCATCATACACTTCTCCAAGCACATGAGGAGAATGATTCATTCTAATGTATAATAGCTTTGCAAGAAGAGAAACTATCTCATTTGGATTATTGATCTAATTACAGTGACCCAACAAAATGAGAACTTCATATGCATGTGAATTAGTATTAAGACATCAGCATAATTGCATATCGTTAGTAATAAAATTATTAAATATTTTAATATGAATTTACTGGATGTAAAAAAGAAGTCAGATTTCATGTCCTGAAGCAATAATTTGTTAAACATTGTTGTTTTAATGCTGCTCCTATCATAACAGATCATTGAAGACGATTGGATCTACATAATCTAATATTCTTTTCTCCAAATAAGATATAAGCCGTCTGCCTTTTGCTGGATTACAAGTCCCCAAAATAGCATTACTTAGAATGCCAAGCTGAGTGCTAATGATATTATTCATTAGCATGGATTCTTTAATGAATCCTAATTTAGATATGCAAAAATATGACTGCTTAGCTGACTGGCACCTAGGCAGTCAAAACCCCAGTTCCTTGGCCAGGGAGTTGGTTCAAGGGATAAAGGCACTTCCCACAAAACCCAAGGATTTGAGTAAAATTCTTGGGACCTAAATGGTGGGAAGGAAGAACCTACTCCCCCAAATTGTTCTCTGATTTTCATACACATGCCTTGGGATGTACACCATTCTCCCACATTATATAGGCAAACATAATCACAAAACGTAAAAAAAAACAAATATTTTGATAGCCAAGAACACTAAAGAATTATCTCAACAGTAAAATGTTGTTAAAACTTTTTTTACCAAGACACTCTATACTAAAATTTTAAAGAAGAAATTACCCCTTATCTCCTATCTGGTTCAACAAATGGGGCATACACAAAAGAAAGGAATCATGACCTATGTGTCTAGATAGGACCCAGTGGTGAGAGGAGGGTGAGGATATTTCAAATCCCCAACAGATCCCTTTTGAATAGTTGAGGATGCAATTACCTGATATTAATGGGAAGAAGCATGAGAAAAATAAACTATCTGTCCTCAGTTCATTTGCTTTCCGATCTTTGAATATACATTTTAATTTCTTTCATAGCCACAAAATTGACATTTATAATAGTACCCATACCTTTTTTATACCTAATTAATCTTCAGTGTCTTAGTATTTTAACAAAAATAATAAATATTAATAGTAGGGATGCAGTGGGCACAAGGCATTTGTAAAATATTTTCATTTCATTGCATTGAATATTTTCTATAGCCCAAAATATCTTCAAATATAACAACAATAAACATGCTAATGTGGAAGGCAGAAGTCTCATAGAGTCTCACCCATTAAAAGAACTGGAGAAAACTAAGGAACACCGAGAGAAGGAGAAATAGTCTTCCCCAGGAGTGAACATCCTATTTGTTTATCCAAGATCACAGTGTCAGTCCTGAAATAATATACTTACAAGTAACACTAAGTGGATTGATGAGGATATATATGAATATGTATGAGAGATGGGAGAATACACACACATATGCACACAAACACACACACACACACACACACACACACACACACACACACACATGAATATCTATGAAAGATTGGGGAAGAAAGGGAAGGAAGAAGTTATGTAATTGTATTTTAATTTCTAAAACTTAATTTAAAAAATCTTTAGAACATAATTAACATTAAAGTTTAAAAAAATAATACACAGTTAACAAACTTTTCCAAATGTCACAAAAAGAAGATGCACCAAGTTCACTTGTATTTTCCTAGTCTTTTTCTTGTGTGAAACAAGCATGAACTCAGCCCAGGTGACTCATGTTTATCATGTGGGCAACATTCAGAAGGATGAGTGATTTGACAATACTCCTTAGCAAACCAACATTTAATCCACATGTTTTTGAGCAAAGCTTTTAAGGATATTTATGCTTAAATATACATATGTCCTCCTTGTTTTGGTTGTGTTATTTTAATTTGAGAAGTACTTGTGACATCTTTCAGGGGTTGGTTCTCTCTGTCTACCATATAGGTTCCAGGGATAGAGTCCAGATTGTCAGACCCAAGGCAGGCACCTGAACTTCACTATCCCAAATGTATGTGCTTCTGATAAACAGACTACTGAGATATTTTCATCACATAAAATATGATGTTATCATAGATGATTTTCATGTTAAAAACTGAGGTTTTTATCTTATGAGCAATTAAAATCTCTTGGACATTACTGTATGACATCTTCTAAGACATTATCTCTGTGTATGTCAGACACATCTCATTGACTTTGATGCACCCTGGCCAGTGGAGAGTCGCCCTTTTCAACTGCATCCTATTATTTCTAGTTTCTCCCTGTCATTATTTTCTGCCCCTTGACCCATGAATCTGTATGATTGTGATTGATAGGAACTCTGTTACCAATATCAAGTGATGAATTTGCATTGTCCTCTGGGTCAAAAGAGAAATGATTGTTGTCTTGTTAACCTTTGGATTTTTAAGAATCCAATTTGCCTGATGGCTCTTATTTGTGACTTGAGGCCCTGAGCTGTATCATTTCTCTCTAAAAGCCTGATGCTCAGATTCACAGGGTCAGACTACAGAGGTGGTTACTGGCTGTGCTCTGAACATTGTCTTCAAGCCTGGGGTAAATGGCAAGACCTGCCATCCTTAATGAAATATAGTGCTGATGTCAAGCTTCTTTGTGTATGTATTCATGAGTGCATGTGTTTGCTGGTATAAATGGACCTGTTTGAATGTGCATAAAGAAATTAGACATGGACATCTGGTGTCTTCATTTATCTCTTCATCTATATTCATATATATATATATATATATATATATATATATATATATATATATGGAAACTAGAAAATTAATTGTTGGAAGATCTTTAAAAATAAGTGTAAAGCATGCCTCAATTATCCATGATTATTTTTAATATACCTGTAGTCCTCATGTGGACATGCATAACAGAAGTACTATGTAATGACACCAAGATTTGCAATTTGACTAGTCTTTCCTTTCTCACTTCTGATTACAGAATCCATTTAACTGAGCAAAAGTCCTGAATTCTTCCATTCCAGCGAGGTTTGCTATAACCTACAGGCAGAATATTTGGCTTAGAGGAATAATAGGTATTTACCATGATTCGTAAGGCAAGCTAGGCATTTTAAATGAGAGACTGTACTGTCCCTTTGATAGTGAGGGGTTTGTGCAGTAATCATACTTCCATTCAAGTTATAACTGCAGTCTGAGGCATTGTTTGCTCAGTTGCTTATGAAAGGAGCTGTATTCTTTTGTATTTTCTGCATGGGTTGAGGTTGAAATGTATCAGATGCAAAGAAGATCAGTTTTGGTTGTTTTCATCTTGATAAACCCCAAATGATTTGCTCCAATAAGTTAATATATTTGAGACTTCAAATCCAACTTTGCTACAATTTGCTGATTTTCCTATTGACTCTTTTCTGAAACAGTTCAGAGGTAAAGGATGCTTAGTTATATGGCCAGTATTCTAAGAAATAATTAGTTAATATTTGTAAAGATCTTTAAAAGTAAATTACCCATTTAAGTGAAATGCACAACTCAATTATCCATTAGAATCTTTAATATACTTTCAATTTGTAGCTCATAGAGGGCTACTGGAGCTACAGAAGTATAGATTCTTAGGCAATTCCCTTACAGATTTTTAATTACCATGGAGGTGATGATTTTACATACTTATTTGTTGAATATATTAAAATCAACAGTAACCCGTATCTGTTTCTTTCAGAAAATCACTGTCTAGGCTATTTTAAGAGAAAAGCTCAGGGGAGCTGTGTGCTTTCCTGGGAGAATTCCAAAATGAAAACTTCCGTCTTTAATGACAAAAACTGCTTCTTCTCATTCCTTCCCTTTTCTGCTAAATGTCTTAATTAATGTGTATGTTGATGAATACGTGGATAATACATTCCCTGTTCAGAATCTTACATTGTAACATGACAAAGAACTCTTGATAATTTATTGCTCTGAGATAGCTCAATAATAGTGGGTATCATTGTAATTAAAGGAAATTAAAAATCAAGTAGATGGGAAAATACAGAAAAGACTTCAGAAAGATGTAACTCAATGCAGTGGGTCTGTATTTGTGGTGAGAACAAGGCCCAAACACCCACAGCTAGGAAATTAGAGTAAAGAGAGATTTATTATCTATCTATAGCAAGTAAAGAAAGATCAGAGTTCTTTCTAAAGCAATGTTTTCTTGAACAAAGAAATGTTGAACATTTTATTTAGAGAGCATATAAATACTGATGTAGAAAAGCACTTTGGTGGGCCAATATTTGAGCATGCTCAGTTAAAGGAATACATTTCTGAGAATGTTCATATAGGGGCCATTGTTAAGAAAATATGACAGTCACATTTTTTGGGGCAAGCTGATGTTAAGAATATAAACCACAGATCTGATAAGTTAAAATAACATATGGGAACACTTTGAGCATGTTCGGTTTGTGTCATCAAGATGGAGGACAAGAATAAGTCTAAGGATGTCAGATTTGCATCATAAAATTAAGATGGAAAGCAAGATACTTGAAAGGTGTATAGGTATAGAAATTCTACTATAAAGGAGGCTGCCCTTTTTAGTGGCTGACACGGGGACTCACAGATATTATCATTTTTGAAATCATCCAGAAAAGAGCTATGAATAGAGCAAACATTATATATCTATACATACAACATTGATATCTATACTATATATGGGCATACCACTATCCATACATGGGCATGCAATATAAGTGAAGAGCTGAAGATGCTAAGTGATCATGGACTTAGTTTATTCTTTATGCAGTCTAGTAAATTCATTTTTAAAACATTCCTTACTCATTAGTTTAGATTATTCTCTACAATATTAGTAAAGAATGTACCCACCAGTTTTTGTGTGCAGTGCGACTGGAATCAGCAGTGGCAGACTGCACATGAAAGATCAGAAAACTCCCTGGTGCCCAATTTTATTTTATTGTAAATCTTGCTATACACACAGCACATGCACACATCTTACGTACAAACACACACACACACACACACACACACACATGTCCACATACACATGAAAATACATATATATGCATGCATGTGCCTCTTTGTATACATAAATATATAAACATGTTTATATTATACCATTTTGATTTTTTTTTCTGAAGAACCCTAACTTTGTAACAAGAAAATCAAATATCGAAGAAAGAAAGAAGTTGGAAAGAAGGGAAGAAGCAAGACATCTTTCTAGAAGATCCCTGGAATAAAAAAAAAATAAAAATGTGCCAGAAAGGAAATGAAAAATTTCTTCAGCTTGGTTCAAGAATTGCTCTCCAACATCTGAATATGTGAGCCAGAGAAAGCAAAACATTCCTGCAGAGACATGAATTTGAATCTAAAATGCTAAAACTGAAGTGTGAAAGTCAAGTTTAAAACCCTCATGTGATGATGATTGAAGAAAGGACCAAGTAGACCCTACCCAAGTCATACAGCCGTTTAGCTGTAGAAAAAAGTCTGCAAGATTTAGGAGAATTGAGGAAATGACATGTACAAACATGTTCAGTAAAGCTAGCGTGTAGGTGTTGAGTAAAATTATTGTGTAGTTGTTCAATAAAGGCCAATAATGGAAGGACCATTGCTTGGCATGTGGTTTCCAGTACTGGAAATAAGAAGTTAAGATAAAGACACTGTATAAATGTCATATTAATAATAATATTTGATCTCTCCACCCAGACCACGATAGTGGATAGAGATAGTTGTTTGCAAATATATTCATTCTCTTACATTTTAAAAGCAAAAAAAATCAAATGATTGGTTTGTTTCATGTGTTAAAACATTCCCACAAATGATTTAACATGAAAAAAATTTAAGTTTTCTGTGCTGTTTTTCACTATACCTTCTTTTCTGGAAACAACCTATTATCTATTTAGAATCACATGATAAAGATGGATAAAGATAAACCTATTACAATCATTGCAGAAAATAATTCTCACCTTGGTAATCCTAGATCTGCAGCCAGAGATGCAAAGAATGTCATATTTAAGGTATAAATACAGAGAAAGACTTAGTCATTGGGGAAGGAAATTGTTTCTTACCGAGTTCAAATACAGTTTGTGTGTGTGTGTGTGTGTGTGTGTGTGTGTGTGTGTGTGTGTGTATTATCTAGGAAAATAATTATTACAAATATATTTGTCATATTATATAAGCATGACTTTTGTATAAAATTTAAAATTCAATTATAATTTCAAAACATACTTCAAAGGATTTGAGAAACTTTGGAAAGCTGAAAAGGAATAAAATTTCACCATGTTCCTTAGAAAAGATTTTCCTTCCACAGAATACTATTTGTTCTGTTCTTACAAATGAGACTATGTGAAGTAGATATTATTCATTTATTCTAAAATATTGAGACTGGCTGCCTTTGTTATGTAATTATGACTGTTTTTCTTAATATTTCTGAATTTACTGAGTCTATTATATGCATTCATGTGGGGATCAAATATCAATTGGTGAATATCCTTAATCTGTGCTCTTAGTGAACAAAATTATTCTTTACTCTTCTGACCCATTTTCTTCTAATACATATATTGTTTCCTTGAGAAATAAGATGCTTGGGAAAACATCCAATTCTGCAGACTAGGTAACTGTTTTAGACTCAATGATAAAAGGAAGTAAATAAATAAATATATTAATATTGTAAAATTCAAGGAAAACAAGAAACACATCAAAATATTGACTCATCTACTGCAAGAATACAGACTGTATATGGTATGTACCTGGTAATCAATAGTTTGGAAATGAAGGGTCAATGAATGATTGAGCAAATATTATCATGATATTTTGATTGACTGTGACCTTTCTGTTTGAGTATATGCATATATTCTACATGGACTATGATAGTCAAAGCCTTTTATTGATTACTTCATAATCTGAGTAGGCTACAGACAAATGTATTTAGCATTGCTAACCAAATTACACAAGGGACAAAGTAGAATAGACACAAGGACTGAATGTTTCACACCACGTACATAAGCTCAAGTAGGATTCAGGAGCAGAAGGATAGCAAGCATATGTAGTATAAGTATCAGAGTTTTCAGCAACCAGGATTTATTCTTGTCACTAAATAGTTAATGCTATTGGTACAATTACAAAGAAAGCACAAGTCATACTTTACTGGTTGAACTGATGCTGGTTAAAATTACATCGATTTTTTTTCACTTTCTTAATTGTGTATAAATGGATTACTCCTGGTTATTTTAGTGTCTAAGACTATTGATTGCTTTAGAAGAGAAGCATGCTGCAATTACAGCTTAAGTCTTTAAATGTATAAACATCTGCCACATACCTGTGTTTGGCTTTGACCAACATTTAAACTTCTTGTCACCATTATGTTGTATTAGGAGATAAATCAGAACAAATGAAAATCAATTGGGCTTCCCAGCAACAGCTGAAAATTCCAGTATTCACAGATATATATAAATAAGCACTAAATTATGGTGTCAGTGTAATCTCTCACTTAAAGCAAAAGAAAATCTATAACCATTTTTATATATTTGTATAAACTGTTTATAGGTCTATCATAATTAGTATACAAATTTCATGCCATTATATATATTTCATATTAATTTAAGTAAAAGGTCATAGATATTAAATATATTACCATAAAAATTAAATATAAATATTATGTAAACTATGCGCTACCAAAGTTATAGTCAAAGGAACAATTAGAAGTCATTTAGAACCAGATGTCAGAAACTATAGACCAAATTACCAATATTTTCTACTCATGTCTTTATTAATAAAGCTTTATTGGTACACATTCACACTTATTTATGCTTTAAGTTCTGTCTAGGATTATTTTCAATCTACAATGGCTACAATTGAGTAACTTTGACCAGAATTCATGCAGACTATAAAGGCTAATGTATTTACTATTTTGTCTTTATAGAAAATGTTTCCTACTCTTGTCTGAAACACAACTCAGAAACCCAATGCAACAAAAATAAAATCAAGAGACAGAGACAAATGATTCAACAGATAGAATGGCAAGTTGTGAATGATTATTAAAAAGCAAAAGAAAATTAATAAATGTGCTAATTATTCAAAGGAATGTTGAGTATGAATTTTAATAATGAGTGAAATGAGTAACTTGATGTGCTTAGAGTGAAGTAGAATTAAAACACCCGACTAAAATAAAATGTGAAATGAATTTAAACTTGAAGTTTGATTTAAAAAATGTAGCTTGAGCTAGAGCTAGGAATAATCTTAACATCACCAGAGGCCAAAAGCAGGAAGACCATGAGTTCAATCCAAACCTGGGAGATCTATTGGCATCACATCTCACAAAGTGAATAATATAATTCTGTAATAATAACTTCTATGAAAATGGTTCGCATATTGTATAAGGAAAATCTGACTTATGCAAGCAAACACAATGCCATTTATGGGGAAATGGAAAAATATGTTTTAAACGCACAGGCATTAAAACTCACTGGAGTCAACAGCAAAGAAAAGTTATTGTAATAAACTAGAGAAAAGAAAATAATTATACCAAACTAAAGAAAGATACAGGATAAGTAAAGAAATCTGAACAATGAAAGGAAAGTGAAAAAATAAAAATGTAAATGAAGGGAATGAATGATAAATGGTAGTCATTAAATGATGAGAACAAACTATTAATACATATATCATAAATACATTTCTAACATCAGTGTAAGAAATGGCTAAAAACTCTCTTAAAATATGTAAGTTTATAGAATAGATTAAAAGAAACTGCAACATTTTCAACATTACTTTGACTCAGCCAGCATTCTCAGAGTCCTGGTCAAACATTACTATGGGTGCTTTTTAAAATGTGCTTTTTGTTGGCATAATAATTGCCTCAATATCAACTTTATGGATAAAGAAATACATAGTAAAGTATTGAAATGCACATTTAGGTGTGTCTGTAAAGGTGTTTATACAGAGGTTTAACTGAAAAATGAAAGCCTGCCATGAATGTGGGTATCACTATCCCATGGGCTGAGGTCCAGCGTGAATAAAAATGGAAAAAAAGGAAAAAGCCAGTAGAACATTTTTTTTGTCCCCCTTTCTCAATCTTATGGTCTAACAAAATACAAGGTGTCCAAACCACCAGGAAGCCTATCTTTCCCTCCATGATACATATAGCCCTCTCAAATCATAAGCAAAAGCAAAGCCTTCCTTCCATAAGTTGAATTGTGTAGGCATTTGGTTACAGTGATGAGAAAAGCAACTAATACAGATAGGATTATTATTTTTCATCTGGTGAGGGAAGCAGTTTTCCTCTATTAATGATCCTCATGGAGACAGCTGAATATATGGGTGGGGTCTAGGAATGACCATCCCTAGATAGAACAGAATTCTTCAGAACATAATCATTACTCTGAAATATTGTCACTTGATGGTCTTCAGCCTTCTGGATCATTCTGAAGACTGGAATTGCTGCCAACCTCTGCCTCCATATTGTTCTGATCCAATTCTTTGTAATCTCCTTCTTCTGGAAAGTACAAGAAGACAGAAGCATGTGTGTGTGTGTGTGTGTGTATCAAATATTTATGGAATATAAATATATTTAGGGGGTGATATGCATATATATGTATATATACATGTATTTACATATATATATATATTTACACATAAATATATATGATTCCACTAAAGCATTTTATGTCTAAGTACAGAGGCTTAAAGCAAAAATATGTACTAAGTAAATATTTTTTAAAAGTGAACAAATTCATATATAAATGAAAGTTATGAAAGTTCATGCATGGCAAAGGATTCTTTGTCTTGTATAAATAAGTTTTTATTAATAAAGGTCTAATTTGCCAGGTAGATATCAAATTTCCTTGTATATAACTATAACTATATAACTATCTATTAAGCAAGCATTGAAAGGATAAAGTGAAAACTGCAAAATGTTATTATTATAACCAAGTTTACCTTTTTATACTGTAACTTCCATACATCTTCCATCACAAGCCAAATGGAGGCATCTGTCTTTTTGCAGCGCCTTTGGTCATAGTTATTTTCGGAGTCCAGTTGTCCAGTGGCACCTCTGAGAAGCATGTGTAATTGTGTTACAAATTAGAGACAAGCACTAACTTGATTAGCCTGTGATTTTCAAGTCAGCATTACCAAGAGTTCTTCTAAATTAGGCTGGGTTCCAAGATGTTTGGCAAGTAGTCATGGAGGCATTGAGAGGACAGCTTTGGGACCAGTGTGACAGATTACCATCTCAATAATAATTTTGAATGACCTAAAGTTATAAAGGCAATTCCATTAAACTACTTCAGCTCAAAATTCTACCAGTGGTGGTGGTTTATACAGGATATGATTTCTGTTTATCATATTCAAATAGACATTGAGGCCTAAGACAGATAGCTCAGCAAATAGAGTTGTTTGCATGTAGGCCTGATTACCTGAATTTGGTTCTTGGCTCCTAGTAGGTAGAATAAAGAATTGACTCCAGTTAGCTGTCCTGTGATTTCCACAAGGATGTCATGATATATGAATGTTTATACACATAAACATTATATTCACATAATAAAAATAAAATATCTTGAAATCAAATTCACTGAAAACTAGGTCATCTGTGAATTACTATATTGATATTTTATTCTTCTTCATTTAAACAGTGTCTGTGCCCAAGAGACAGTATCTGTAAACATCACCACCATATGAGGACAAACTGTTCAAACACTTGAATCTATAAGAAATATTTTATATTAAAACTCAAACTCTTCTGATAAACCCTGGCAAAAAGTAAGAAGTTTTAATAATGAAAATGCAGTGACTTCAAATGGTTTTAGCTGTTTCAATTTTTGACAATTACACCATAAATTAAGAACATCAGTAGAAGTATTAGTACGTAGCTCTGTAGAACCATCTCAGCCTTCCCTGTACAGGCACTCCTAGTACTAAAAAATGAAATCAAAGTATTAAATAGAACAGGAGTATTCTGTCATCACAAAGAAAACCACACTAGGCCTCCAAGGGAAATAGAACAAAAGCAAATAATTCTAAACAACATTCAAAATATATAGTATAAAGTTTTTATACTAAATTTTAACAATATGGGTTGGTATACACTTGAATTATGCTAATTTTTAAATTTTCATTCTGGAAGTCCTATTGGTTTATTTTTAAGTTGTTTTAAATGCCTTATTCAATTCCTTTCTTCTTTTTCATAGCATATATAAATTGTGTGTGTGTGTGTGTGTGTGTGTGTGTGTGTGTGTGTGTGTGTGTTGACATGGTGTCCCAGTAGAGGATGAACACATCTTATCTTCACCTGTCTACCTCCCAATTTCTGAGTTTAAAAACATGGATCACCATGCCCAGTTCAAACTCTTTTGTTAAAGCAAAGTTATCTTGTGTCTTCTTCTTCAAGCAGCATCATTATTTGAGTTATTAGTAAAAATAGAAATGGGAAATTCAGACCCCTTTTCACCTATCCTAATAAAGCATATTCATAGTAAAGGGCCTCAAATGTGGCTTACATTTTCAAAGAAGTATATAAAAGCTTTCCCCAAGTAGTGCAACCTAAAATGAATGAGCCAACCAGATTATCTTGTTGGTATCTTTTTTGATACATTAAACAAATCCATATGAAATGTCAGTGGTGTCTTTGAACTTTATTTCATGAGACTCAAAAATGCTTTTTAAGTCAGGGGTTGACTGTCTACTTTGCAGCTTGCATTGAATTCCTGATCTTTCCTCTCCACTACAGCAAGCAATCATATAAGCAGAGAGTTCCCCTGGAGAAATTCAGGGCTTTGTTCTAAGAGACAAGAGCTAGATTACAGATGCTCTTCTTCAAAGGCCACATTTATGAAAAATGGTTTGAGGTCACTTAAAATATTTGGCTATTACCCACACCAGAACACAGGTGAAAGGTCAGATAATATTGCCCTCCATGGTAAGAATGTACTTACAGAGATCAGGGGAACTTCAATATAGCACTTTAAAACTGCTGTCAGTTTTGTTCTACATACTTGCCAATCACCTATCTTTCTACAATTATCCTCAAGGAAAAGAAAGGAGAAAGAATATCATATTTTATTATGAGTGCCATTCAGACACAAAATTATAGACATATTTCTCAATAGACTGAAGGAAATAAGCATAGAAGAATATTTTAAATGCATCCTAAATTACCTCACATGATCTCAAATGAGTCACCAAAGTTGTTACTAGTAACCTTAGATTAGTCAAATTACTTCCTGCCCAATGACTGCGTTTCTCAGAAACTTAAAGAGTCTGGAGATACAAGTATGGTTTTCTTTGGGAAACTGGGTTTTCTGCCTGCATTCAAACTTGTGGTCTGAGTAATATTGACTATATATATATACATATATGTATATATATATATATATATATATATATATATATATATATATATATATATACATACACACACACACACACACATGTATGCACACATGAACTGCTGGCACAGATATTAAATTGCTTTGAGTTTAGCCTACTTGTTTTTTGAAAATGGTCACTGCATCTCAAGAATGTGGAATGCTGGCTAATGTATACCTCTGAAATGCCTGATGAAGTAGTACACTGCTGCTGGGGCCGCTCAGCAAGAATGGCACAGAGGCATTCTCAGATGCGGAAACTCTGCCAAACCTTTACAGAGGATTTGGTTATGGTCAGCGCTGTACTCAACAGTGGAACCCTGAGCATCTGAGCTTAGGTCCTTTCATTGATTCAGAACTCCTCAGGTGCAGATCATAAGCAATCAAACCTCCCCCACAGGAATCCAACAGCTGTAGACAATTCAAAACACAAGATCTAGGCAGACCCTCACCCAACAGTTCACAAAATAATATTTTAAACACAACTAAAAATAAACTCCTACAATAACTGGTGTTTGGAAAACCACCAAAGTGAAAAAGAAAAACCCTACTGTTTTCTAACCTAAGCCATAAAACATCCATGTAAACTTATCCTTCTGGCAAAAACAAATCTAGCAGGGTATTAAGTAAACACTGGCTGTATTTGTTCTCAGAACACAGTTCTTTGGGATATACTCTGGATTACCTTATGATTTTGAGGTTAAGCCAACACTATTTTAGCCATATGAACAGGTGCACACACAATTAAAATGTATCTAACCTGGAATTTATCTGAGTACCCAATTAATTAAACACTGCCTTTGATCGTGCTGTTTTATTTTTACTCCATGTAGTTTTAAGTGTGACATGGCTACCATCCAGTCATTTGTGTTTCTTTGTCCTGAAGGCAGAAGTAGTTTAAACCTCATTGGAGATTTATAATCCAGTTTAGGCAGGTTTTGTTAATATTCCTTACAAACTCTGCCCATTTATTAATATGTCATAAGGTCTCTTTAAAAGACAATTTTCTCATCAATTTAATGTGACAAACCTGACATTCCATTGTTTCATATTACCTGTAACTCTGATGAAATCACAGTTGTATAATGAACAAAGACTAATTATACAATTAGCTGCTGCCCTGTTGCACTTGAGAAACTGCCACAATCCATTGCTCTACAGAGCCTCCATTAGAACTCAAGCTGACAGTCTTCAGGTCTAGAGAGTGATATTCTTTCTCAAAGCACAGCAAGTTTTCTACTTTCTAATTGAATTTTTCTATTACATTTGAGTTTTGCTTTTAAATAACACGTGTATAATAAAAAGGATATTTTTCCTTCCTGCTAATTTAAGCCTGATACTATAGTATATCCTCAGGTAAGACACCATTGCTTTTTGTAACCTAAGGGAAAGGTTGGATTTGAACTGCTCTTAACCATTGAGCTATTTCTACATGCCCAAGAATCAAAATTTTAAAGGTAGGAATGTGATGTAGCTTAGCTGGTGAGGACATTTACCCACAAGCCTGAGGATCTCAGTTCTGTTCCTGGAGCCTCTGAGGAGGAAGGTGAGATTGACTCCTTCGAGCTGTCTCCTAATGTCTGTACTCATACCCTGTGTGAGCACATGTGGACATATATAGAAACTGAAAAGGAGAATCCAGTATAATCTCAGTAAACATAAATGTGGGTGTCTTTTTTTCCAGTGCTAAAGATTGAACCTAGGCCATTTTGCATGCTAGTCAAGTGTCCTACCTCTGATTATATCCCCAGAAGTTTTTCTTTAGTTTTAAATTTTGAGACAAGTTTAACTAAGGCTTTGAAGTCAGCATGTTGCATGGGAAGATGTCTAATAGAGTCCACAGCCCACACTGGCCTTCAACTATTGGTGCTACTACTCAGTTCACTTTGAGGAGCTCCAATTACACGCCTCATTAATTATTGTGTTCTTTCACTAAACTATAGTTCAGTTTTAAAGAAAAACATTTTGAAACCTTTAAAATAAAATTGTGTGCATTTTTCTGATTTTATGTTTTGAATCTACAATGAATACATCTATTTTGGTATATAAATAGACAGGTAGATAGATACTTAGATTATAGGTAGAGAGGTAAATTATACATAAATATGAATGGATGACAGATAATAAATAATAGAGTATATATATATATATATATATATATATATATATATGCATATTACATATTTCATATTACCTGTAACTCTGATGAAATCACAGTTGTATAATGAACAAAGACTAATCATACAATTAGCTGCTGCCCTGTTGCACTTGAGAAACTGCCCACAATCCATTGCTCTACAAAGCCTCCATTAGAACTCAAGCTGATGGTCTTCAGGTCTAAAAGGTGACATTCTTTCTCAAAGCATAGCAAGTTTACCTATGTGAACATATAGGTAAATAGATGATATATAAATAGATGAAAGAGATAGATGACACATACATAGATAGATGATGATATATGATAGATGATAGGTAGATAGATAGATAAGTAGATAGGTGATAGATGATAGATGCTAAGATGGATGGATAGAGAAGTTTATAAATACATACCATCTTAAACATTATTCTTTATTCTCTGTGCAATCTATATGATAGACCTTACAACAGTAGAAAATTTTACATGTATGTTTGAGAGTCTTCATTGGATCTTTATGCATACCTGACTTAAAATTGTTTGGAACTGTTTGAGTGCTGTGCATCAACCCCAAATTGCCTTCTCTGGAATCCTAATCTGTCAAAATTGGTAAATGTCACAGAAAAACTTTAAAAATTCTCTTTGATACTATAAAAAATTTTCAATATTCTATCAGTCATTTCATTTTATCTCTAAGAGTTTTGGTAAGACCTTTCATTTTTCTTCATTGCCCAACCCGTTATTTATAGTTTTTAGACATGCTTTTTGAAAGTAAATGTATCTACAACAATAAAGACATCCTGTTTAGAAAATACATATTTTAAGCTCCACCTTTCACTTGAAGGTGGACCCAATTTTGACCTACTATCCCTGAATTACCGAATTAAAGTTTTGAATTACTAGTCCCATATTATATTCCCAGTTTCTACATGGATGACTCAGGATGGAGGATTAAATACATTCTTCTTGTTACCATTACTTCCAGAGTTTTTGTGTCTGATGGTTCCTAATAGTGTTTTGATGTGACACGCTGTCAGGAAAGGGAAAGCAGATGCTGCTGCGTTGTGTTGCAGGTTCACCAAGTCAATCCGAAAGAATAAGGACTGTCAGAAGCAATCACACTAACACCCAAGACTCTATTAGCTGTGAGCGAAGACATTTTGGCAGATTGGCAGTGGATAGTTGTGGTGATGCATCTTTTGCAGGTGACAATAGTGAGAACTCAGCTGTCACAGATACTAACCACCCTGGCCATAAAGTGAATTTGTATTTTTTGCACAATTAGCAAGAGTCCAAATCTTACAGTCTAATGAAGTGGCAGCGGTTTACGTAAAACCCGGAGTCTTACAGGCAGGCTGCATACATTACGGGAAAACTTTCAACACCCATGAGAATAGAAGGCTGTGGGGGAACATTCTGACCCTCACTGAGACTCTATTCAAAAAACTGTTCCCTTGGACATGTTTTATTTTTTATTTTTTTAAATTTCATGGAGTAGAATATTCCCATATGATAAGCTGATTGTTTAGCAACCACAATCTTAGTCTAGTCTTTCAAATTGATGTAAATTCGCCATAAAGGTTAAGAGCTTGTCAGCTTGTAAAACAACCCAGCATTTTAAGAGTAGACAGTACCAGGCCAAGGGTTAAAACCTGGTCAGATGCACTTGAATGCTTGGAATGTGGCAACAATGATGCCCATTTGTTTGAATCAAGAGGAAAGAATGTATGAACTTCTCTGAAAGAGTTCTTGCCCTGCTTGTTTCCTAACCTTTGTACTGACTCTAGTAATTCACAGGGTGGCCTGGGCTAGGAGGGGAACACATGCTTATGTGTTTATGAATAAATACAACCCAGTTTCTCTCGCAACACAAAACTTGCATTACCCTCAAATTACAATGGGTTATAACAACAACATCATTTTGAAGAGCACAGCACATAAAAAACAATGTTTAAAATAATTCCTTCAGGAAATCAAATCATATTTCACATTTTGTAATAAAAGTCCAGAAACTCATTTGCCTTATCAGAAAAAATAAACTGCACTATGACAAGACTTCTATTTATAATAATTCACAAGTCATTTATAGTTTACCCTTGTTATGACTATTTGAGTAAAAATTAAATACTTCAATTTTTGACTAAGAAACAGATAAACCTTTGATTGATAGTTTATCTCTACTTTCTCTTTCTAAAATATATGATACTGTCAGGCTCGAGTGAAGCTCAGCCTTTGGAGGGCTTGCCCACCATGCTCTAGTTCAGGGGTGCAATTCCAAAGAAAGAAAGAAGAGAGAGAGAGAGAGAGAGAGAGAGAGAGAGAGAGAGAGAGAGAGAGAGAGAGAGAAAGAAGGAAAGAAAGAACGAAAGGAAGGAAGGAAGGAAGGAAGGAAGGAAGGAAGGAAGGAAAGAAGGAAGGAAAGAAGAAAGGAAGGAAGAGAGGAACCAAAGAGAGAAGGAGAAAGGGAGGGCAGAAAAAAAGAAAAGAAAGGAGGGAGAAAGGGAAGAAAAGAGATAGGAAGGAATTCTATTTCCACCAGTGTTACAAGGTTTCATGTAAGAAATAAAATAGCCATTAATCCCAGGTATTCAGGAGACTGAGTAATCTGGTCATCAGCGTAAGGTCAGTGTGTGCTAAAGATTATTTGAGAGCTGCCTGCGCTACACAGTGGCATCAGTCTTTAATGAAACCTGTTTCAAAATTAAAAAGTGAAGAAAAGTGCCTGGAAATTTTAGAGGCAAATACTTGATTAACATGCATAAGGTCCTAGGTTCAGTCCCTAGCACTGGAAAGAGATCATCCCCAATTAATTAACTTTATTGAGAGTAGACCATTACTATGGCTACTGTATGTACAAATGTAATGGACGTAAGCTTGCATCTCCATGTGTTCTAGTATGTCATTTCCAATCAGTAGAAGAAAAATATGTCACAATATGTTTAGATGTGTTACATACTACATTTTTCTATATGTCAAATTGTTAATCAAGAGTAAAAATGGAATTAAAAATATAACCACAAAGACAAAAATGATGTTAAATGGGTCATTTTAAGAAAGCATATAATATGCTTATTATAAAGTACTTAGCTCATTAAAAAACAAACAGGATTTTCTAAAAAACGATTATTTTTACAAAGATAAAAGATCAACTTTGTTTCTGTAATTTTAATAATTTGAGACATTTTCAATTTATTTGTTTCAGAGTTTTAAAAAGCCAATACATATGGAAAAGACTTTGAAGCACTTAGAGTGTACACTGCTCTGAGGAGGGGTATTTGTAACTACTATTCATAAAGGAATTCTTGAATGCTGTGCATAGTACTACTTGATCTTCATGCTGGATACATAAACACATATTGCAGATGCCTTTTGCACACTTCTGAAATAGCACTGGTTAGTACTAGTCGGTATTGTTGACTGAGTCAAGGCTCTTGCACTTTATATGCTTACTGGGGCCAGAATATTTCTACCAGTGCACATGGCTCCCTACTCTAGTGTACTTACTATGTCTACATATGAAAAGGAAAACATGAGTGCAGAGAGGTATGGAGGAAATCTCCATTTTTTTGTCTCTAAGAGTAAGTCAGTAATAGAGCGTGTTGCTGCCTGTGAAAATCCTGCTTTCAAACTCCTACTGCTATCTCCATTTGTAAACCTCATTCCATTATTATTTTATGAAATAAAACACAATGCTTTAACATTAATCTTAGATTCTCAATATGTTACAATATCCCACTACACATTGTTCTGGTTGCTCCATTTTTCTCACTCTTTTTCCCTTGCTCACTGTTTATTCTAACATTCATATTCCATGTATCTAACCCATTCCTTTGCCCTATTTTGCACTTACATAATTACAACTTTATGATGTAATTATATTTTTGTATTGTTTATAGTATTTACAACAATTGAAGTAAATGATGGTTATCACATATAATGTTACACTCGCACACAGCTTATACACTGCAGAAAAAAATCTTAGACGTGCAGATAGGGAAGCTGTAATTCTAAATCTCTAAAAGATGCTACTTGAAAAGCGACACAAGTAAATTTTGGAAACATATGATAGAATCAATATCCTGTTTACTGTCAACTGATTTTTTTTCAACATATATCCTTGTTAGTTTTAATGTTAATTGAATCCAACATGTACCACTTTCGTGGGTCTCATTTGTTTCTCATTTCTGAAGCAATCTTTCAAAGGCAGGAAATGAGACCTGTATTCTCTTGGCCCCGAATTGCTGTATGTTTCTCTCTTCTTACACTCATTCACCATCAGGAAGCCTGAGCTGACTCATGAGTTACCAAAATCAAAAGGGGAAGAGGACAGTAAATTGGGAAGGGGACATGGGGACATGGATGTGGTGGTGAGCAGTCTGGGAGGACTGCAGGTAGGAAGTGAGGGTGGATATGACTAAAATAAATCTTTGAAATTCTCAAAGAATGAGTAAAAAATATTTTAAAAACAAATAAACACAGTTGTCTCATTTTCTATAATCATCACATGTGCCTGATGAAGTGTGTTCATCTTGCAGCAAAGTTTATCTCCCAGCACTTTATGGAAAATCTTTAATCATAGAGTCAACATGCAGTTCTTCACTGCCAAGGCTGAATTGGACTTACCTGAATTAGTTCTCCTTTATGTTATTCAAAAGCCATGACCACTTTCTGCCTGATTTATAGCTATGTCAATATATTATCTACCCAGAAGTGGGTTGCCAGAAAAATAAAGCCAGGAAAAATAACAGAGCTACAGAGGCTTCAGAAGCACACCAGAAAAAGACAATGTGATCTGAAGCACTCAAAGTACATAGGTTAGTCAGCATGCTGTGCAAATTTGAAAATTAAAGCACGGTAGATAATACAATTTATGATATTATAAAATTTATAGCATTTAATATTAAGTGTCCTTTAAGTATAAGTCTTCTCAGTATGGACTATAGAAGAGTGTCAAGAGAGGAAAAACAGAGCCATCGTGTGCAGTGTGATCAGCAGAAATCAAGAGTTTAAAACTATTTTTTACTATAATTATTTGTGGTGTTTTTTAAATTGCACATTGCAGTATAATTAAACTCAACTATCACAACAGAAACTATTACACTATTACAGCAATTTTAATAATTAAAATTCAAGGTTAGTCAACTAAATGTCAAATGATTTGTTACTCTACCTCATTTCACTAAAAGAATAAATGGTTGGTTCTACAACACAGTATATGGGTCTTGTGGTATTATTTGGACCTGAGTCTGAAGTCTGATAAACATCATCTTTAAATGTCTCTCAGCCTCATAATTCTCTTTTGGAATCAGCTAGGACAATCTTCTTCATGATGAAATAAAGTTAAGGCAAAACGATGAAATAGATGAATGTAGGGTGAGGTGGGATGCCCACCCCCAAAACTGTGTCAAAAACCAATCAAAACGAAGAATCAATTTAAAGAGAAGGGAAATTTGTTGTATTTCTTACTAGTATAATTAAATTCTTTCTTTTTCAGACCAAGCTAGTTGTATTATAAGTATATACATGTAAGTATGTAACAATTAATGAAAATCAGGCCATGAATTTGAAAGAGGGCAGGGAGAGGCATATATGGGAGCTTGAAGGGAGAAAATGATGCAATTATAATCTCAAAAAGTAAAAGAAAGGTTTCCTTTTCCTCCAAAACACTTTTTGTTTCTTGGTTTTCTGAGACAGGGTTTCTCTGTTGTAATTTCAGTTGTCCTGGAACTCACTCTGTAGACCAGACTGGCCTCAAAGTCATAGAGATCCACCTGCCTCTGCCTCCTTGAACTGGGATTAAAGGCATGTGCCTTTTTTAATATTAAAGAAAATCTACACTCTATCACTTTGGCTATGATGCACACATATTTCCATATCCCAAATTCCTGTAATCACTATCTCATGTTATTGGTCAAGAGTGATATATTTAAGAAGTGGCATATAAAGTACAAGGTTAAAAAAAAAAGATTCCACAAGATGAAAACAGAAAGCCCACAGACGTTTATCATTTATCTATGAATCATCAAAAATAACAGTATCAAAAGTGACCAAGATGTCATTATATTGCTACGGCTATGTAAACTGCCTTTTTACCATGCGCATTTGCTTATATGTGCTACGGATATGTTTTCTAATTCTTGTGCTCTGTTTTATTTCCTAAATATTCATCAGCAATAAGCCTTGTATTTTGCAGAGCATCCAGTTTGTTGTTTCAAGCATGCTATAATTCCACCTTTGAGTTAGCAATTTACACAGTAATGTAATAAAATATTATAGAGCTGCTAATTAATTTTTAATTATGTCTAGTATTTTTGTTGTTGTAGTTTGCTCAAATTCACATAATCAGTATAATCCACACTAAGTTGTAATGTCTAATTTGTTGGTCTTTTTTGTTTGATGACACTGAAAATCCAATTCTTTTTTCCTTATATTGAAAATAGATTCTTTTTGTATACAAGATATACTGATTACAGTTTCCTATCTCACTGCTCCTCTCAGTTCCTCCCTATCTCCTTTCCCTTCCTATCCCCTCTGAATCGACTCTCTTTCTGTCTCTCGTTAGAAACAAACAGGCTTCCAAGAGACAACAACCAAACATAACAAAAAAAATATAATAAGATGACACAAAAACTTTCATCGAAGTTGAACACAGCAACCCAACAGGAGGAAAGAGTCCAGTAGCAGGCACAAGATGACTCCTGACTGTGAGACACACTTGTTCTCACAGTCAGGAGTCCCATAAAATACTAAGCTAGTAGCAGCAATACACATGCAGAGGACCTGGGATAGACCTGTATAGGATTGCTACTTCAGTCTGTGAGCTCATATGCGTCTTCTTTAGTTGATTCAAGGAGCTTTATCCTCCTCATGTCCTCCATCGCCTCTTGTTCTTACAAGCTTTTGGCTTCCTCTTCTGTGGGATTGTCTGAGCTCGGAGGAGAGGGATTTAATAGAGACCTCCCATTTAGAATCTTTCTCCATGTAATGTCTGACTGTCAGTCTTTGTATATATTCCCATCTTCTGTCAGAAGAAGCCTTTCTGATGACAACTGGATAAGACACTGATCTTTGAGTATAGCAGAATATAAATAGCCACACACTGTCTGGCTTAACTTAAGACCCACCTTAAGAGGAGGAACCCATAACTGACACTGCTTGATTAACCAATGACCAGAGACTAGATAGCCTAGAGTTTACCAAGGGTAAAATCAAACTCTACTTGTCTAAAAAAAAGTATCAATAAAATGGCTCCTGATGGTATTCTGCTATTCTCATAGGTCAGTGCCTTATCCCACCATCACCAGATAATCCACTTCTTAATGCCTTTTAAGTCTTCCAGATGTCTCACTTGTGAAACTTCCCTATTTTTTGCCATTTGCACTATATCTAATCTCCAAAGTGACTGATATGTTCTGTTGTACAACAGGCATAGATGTATCTAGACACCTGGGAAGGTGATAGAATGTCAAAATTTATCAAAGCAAGATATGGTCATCTTTGAGCATGTGTATATTTATGTCTCACTAGGAAGTCCTCCTGTTGATAAATTAAAGACTTTATAGATGGCTGTAGGAGGAAGTATCCCATTATATTGCTGTTATACATTACAAGTGATATCTCCATTTCTAGTATGTTACAACATAAAACTATGTAAGATTTGAATTGGTGGAGAAACACAAATATAAAAAACTTTACTTGACCAAGATTGGCAAGTTTGGTTATTGCAGACCTCCCCCCCCACACACACATACACAGAGACAAACACATAGAACTTCATTTTTGAGGATTCGAGTTTAATGTTTATAATACAATGCCTATAAACTACACAAATAATTGCTAGAATAAACAACACTTCATCTGGGTAATGAAATAGTATGCATTCACTACAATTTGAAATAGATCTTTGTGCACTGTCACTAGTATTGTCAATGATTTGGTCAGGAAATAAAATATGAATTGTATTAGCACTGTGCCAATACATATGTCCAATGCATATAAATATAAACAGATTTGCACTTACACACTGATAATGGATGACTTCAGTACATAACTCTCACCAGTAGTCAGGTCATCCAAACAAAAACAAAACAGAGAAGCTATGCTGAAACTATCAGATGTCATAAACCAAAATGGACCTAATAGATATTTACAAAACATTCAACCAAATATAATGAAATGATATACCATTTTCTCACCAACTCATAGAGCTTTCTCCAAAATGGACCACAAACTTGAAGTCTCAACAGATACAAGAAAATTGAAATAACACCCTGCATCCTATCTGACCACCATCAATTAAAGCTGGATATCAAGAACAATCAAATAAAATATCAGATTACACATATTCATCAATATATTTTTTAGAATATTGGGAAGTAGTAGGTATTTTTCATTATAATTACTTTTAGGGAAAGGAATGTCATAGATTTTGTGTGGAAATTGTGTGCTATACGTGTATTTGAATCAATTCTGCAAAAAATTAATTTTATGTCCTCAAAACACATAAATATGATTCAACTATTTTAAAATAATTTTGAACCTTTAACCTCCATTAATAAATATGTTCTTGTTCTGTTACTAAGTATCAGACATGCATTTTTCTTTCAGCCTTATGCAAATGGGCTAGAAAATGAATCCCAAATGTAAGGACTCATTGCTCTGCAGATTGACACAAAACTGACATTATTGCAGATGTAAATTCAATCACACCTTTCATATTGTTCAGAGTTGTTCTCACAGGCAGTTTTATGTCATAAATGCCAAATTCACTCGTGTAAATTATGTTACTGATGATAAGATTAGATAATCATAAAAAATCACCCTACTCCAAATAAAAAATGTACCTACAGATTAAAAAATTGGGTGAATTCTGGTAAGAGGATTGAACAAATATACACTACTTGATTCTCAGAATTTTCTGAAATAGTCATTTTTCTTATGAGATGGTTTTTCAGTTAGTAGACTAATAGAATCAATTTATGATTAAACATGCTGCTGTCTATAATGTGCCTAGAATCCCTGTGCCTTCATTGAGTAAAAGATATTATCAGAGTCCTGAAGAGTCATACATTTTCATAAAAAGTTTGCCTTTAATCTATGGGATTTTATATGCTTTTATATAAATATGGGTGTAAAATTAATTTATAAAAAGAGATCAACTATATGATCATATTTTATCCACGTCAGATCAGCTTTATTTTTTGTTTAGGTATATTTTATATATACCACTCTTCAGATATTACAACTACCATCTCTTATATTCCAATATAAACTATGCCTAAAATAAAAATTTTTCATGCTTTGCTAGAATGTATTTTCTAGCTTGGTAAGAGTCAGACTTCAATTAATGTTTCATATTATTTTCAGTAGTTCCTACCATGAAATAACATGGGTTTTTGTTCACTGATTAGTATTGTAGGTATTACAATGACAGCACTTAAGAAACAGTTAAGAAATAAGTGAACAAAGATAATACATTTTGCTTAAGAATTTAGAGACATCTTTTCTTTAAAAATGTTTGTATATTTGTTCTTAATCCATTCCTTGTGATTACTATTGCCTATGGAGTTTATGTTACTGTCCCTAAAAATTACTAACAATTTTGGGCCAAGGAGATATCTCAGTGGGTAAGAGCACTTGCTTTGTCAGCATGAGCACCTGTGTCAAAATCCTTAGCATCTTCATGAGAGGCAGGATGTGGTTGCTTATGGCTGTAACTCCAGCACTGAGGGATGGCGACAGGGAGAAAACCAAAAACTTACTGTCCAGAGAGCCTACTTAAAATAGTAAGCCTCTGGTTTAGAAGATACCGTGCCTCATGTAAAAAATGGAAAAAATGGAGAGCTGTTTGGGAAAATGTCTGACTTCATGCTCTGGCCTCTTTGTGTTCATGAATCCACTCAGTCATATCATGCATATAACACACACACACACACACACACACACACACACACACACTCCACATTCCTGAAGCACAGGATATTTTTGCGCAAACTATGTAAGTCATTTTGCTGCTAGGTTGATAAATAAGCAATCGGTTCTTCCATGTGAACAATTTAAAAAATTATTGCTGCCATTATCTTCTCATTAGTTAAATTTGTAATACTATGACCAAATCAGATCAGTGGAAGGATCAACATGTGTGACAATGGAGGGAAAGACTCTGTGGCATATATATATATATATATATATATATATATATATATATATATATATATATATATATGTATATACAAGACAGACATAAAATAGGTTTATCCTAACATTAACAGTGCTAACTCCATACACCTTCAGATTGATGGAAAAATTCTTACAACAAATTGTCAGGACTGTTACCTCTTCATATTGAATAATCTGTTAAAAGCTATTACTGAGTGTGTCATAATGACCAAACACAAATATAAATGCATGTAGATTTATTTTAGAGTATTATTATAATATTAGTATATGTACTTTTATTACATATTGTATATCATATATAACAATGTATATTACAATATATTATATAATAATAAATTATAAAGTTAAGAGCCTTTAAGCAGAACTAAGCTACTGAGCAACATTTTAAAAGATCAAAGACACATAATAATGCACACATGTGTCTTCCTACAGGGTGAGTTTGGAGGCCAAAACACACTTTCATAATAGTAAGATCAAACATATTTCTTGGACCAAAATGTATTCTGAAAATTGTATGTTGGTTATGGAAACAAACTGTTATATAGAAGTAAAAGCAGGAACAACAGACTTGATATATTAACAGTGAACTCATTACAACCAAAACTAGGAGCAGGAAGACTAAAATGTCTTGTAACTTGATCATTCTTTGCCTGCAAAATGCCACAGACATTATTCTTTGAAAGCTATGGAGATATGTTCTGATCCTTTGAAAGCATCTTACTCTTCTCAGTATACTGAAATATTTCCATCCCCTTCTTCCCTATCCCCATCTTCATCAGTGTCATTAAAGCATGCTGTCTGCTCCAGCTTTTGGAGGCATTCACTGACTGCACTGTCCTCCAAACTCTAGCAGAGATAATGTATCTGGGTTCCCTTAGTGATGTTCTGAAAGCAGTTTTGCAGTCTTCCCATGCAGAGCACACACTTCTGGTGGAATTCCTGTTGTGTGGGAGGCCAGCTATGCTGCATTCACACACTGGCACTCCCAGATGTGACCCCCAGGGTTTATTCCAGTCCCTCTGTCTCAGCAGCCAGACATGTGTTGCTGAAGTCTGTTCTTCAACATCTGAGCCTGACAAACCACAAGGGGCCTTTGTGCTGATTATTTATCTATCTGATTGGTGTTGCTCCCCGCCTCTCCCCCCCCCCCCCGTGTGTGTGTGTGTGTGTGTGTGTGTGTGTGTGTGTGTACATTTATGCATTTTTGTTTCTTTCTTTTCTATTAAAATTGTGAAAAGTATTGCTTCCAGGACAAACTGCCAACTGATTGATTACATTAAGTGCAGATAGCAAGGGCTGAGTTAGGGCAGATGACAAAGCAAAAGTGCATGCAGGATGACCAGACATTGTGCCCTGTTATGAAAAAAATATTAAATATGGATAGAAAGGTGAGGTAATTGTAAATTACCATTTAAATGTCAACACAGATTGATTTTTAAAAATTTTCAATGAACTGGGCATCCAATATACACACACAAATACTCTGGTTTTTCTTCAGATCATAAACATCTCTTTTAACACACACACATACATACACACATACACAAACACACACACACACACACACACACACACACACACACACACACACACACAAGACTTTTAATGGAGGCCAGGAGATGAGAAACATAGCGACATGAGTGTTTATTTTAGGAAGGTCACTGAGGTGAGGACATAGGCAGACACCTGCACCATCTGTTTTTTCAGCAAGTCTTTGATATGAGAATGACACACAGTCATGTCACTTCCCACCAGGATGTGTTCTTCCGGACCTGTGTAGAACATTGGCTCACCTGGAATGGAACATGACTATTTCTTGAAAGAATTTTTCACTATATTATATAACTGAAAGAGGTGGGTGTTTAGAAGGAAAAGGGAAATCATATCTGAAGTTAAAGGTCTCTCTCTCTCTCTCTCTCTCTCTTTTCCCTCTCTCTCTGGTCACGTGTGGATGACTGGGGACATGGGAGGGGAGGCTTGCAGAGCAACATCACAGCCATATGGCATCCACTGTTCTGAGACTGAAGATTCGAATACCTGGGGAAGATACAGAGTCCAGTGAGGGGGGATGATTGACATGTAATACTGTAAATGGTAGTGTGCATACAATTGAAGGAAAGACATAATTCACAGGAAGTAATCAGAGCTCTTGTCAAGTGATCGCCATTGGTTCCAGTGCTTTCAGAGTTAGGTCAGGTAGGACAGCTCTCTCTGTGCTGTTCTTTACTATTAATCCAAATATTGCATGTTCTTACACATGAGATATTTTTGTTCACAGTTGAGGTAAACATTATCCTTATTTTTCAAATAAAGGAAATTAAGACTACAGTTTAGCAAGAAAGGGAATTTAATTTAGTTAATTTAATTTAGTTATTTTATAAACATGAAACACAGGTTTTTAATGCTATGAGCAGAATTATGAATTCCAAAACATCACAAAGTGCAACGAATGCTATGTTTAGCAAAGACTCGTATTTTCATTTCTTGACTCTCCACTGTAAGAAAACTCTCGAACATTGACTTTGACCAGGAAGATCTCCTTGGCCTTGAAAGAGCAAATGTTTCCCTGCTTTAATTAACACAGAGGAAATAGTTTCCCTCAGTGCAAGCGTCACTCCAGGGGATGATGTCACAGATGGATTTTCTATGCTGATGAGTTATTCTTTATTTTCAAAATCATCTCCATAGCCCTTGCTTATTTCCTAAAAGTAGGTGGTTTTCGTCTACTGTAGCTAACACTTTTGTTTTCTTTAATTGCATGCGCATTTTTCTTCTTTCTGGTTGAGGCAAAGAGGAAGGAAGGAAAAATATAACTTGTTTAGTATAAGACAGAAGGTTAGGTTAACTGCCCGAACCAGAACTTTCCCATCCTGTCTTAGGAATGAAAGCATGTCCTGATCAGCAATCCTCACCAAGTTCGGAGGGTTAGAGGCGACTCAGCCTCCATGAATGTGGTCTGTTCTTATTTAAAGGAAGGCCCCAGAGTCATGTGGAGTTCTGTCAAAATGTGTGGTATGTCATGTTATTTTAAAAAGACAGCTTGGAGAGAGGAAATTGAACCATCTTTTTTCTTTCAGAGAACCTTGCCCTTCTGGAGAAGTTGTTTCCCACACATCTCAGTTACTCTTTAGTAAGGATGTGGTGTATTTTTATCACAGATAAATCCTTAATGACTTCTCATGTCAGGCTCGTGAAATGAACTAGTTTTCATCAATATTTATCCCCAGATGCTCTTAAATGTGCAGCTTAAAACTGAATACATTAACTATCGATCTCCTATCATCTTGATGGCTCATCTATCTGAAAGAATGGCTAAATACATACTTTTGTTATTTTTGAACAATAGAAAGAAATACATAAACTTAAATGAGCTTCAGTTGTCTTAGCTAAGAAAATTAAGAGCAGTGCCAATTTATTAATATTCTGAATTTGTAATTACATGTAAGAAAATTCTTAGAAAAGTAAAAATTGTACATAAAAATTACAAAATAAAGAGTGTACGTAGCCAAAGGGCTGCCACAGGAGGAAAAAGCAATTTTCTTTAGAAGTGTGATCCCTGGTAAGCTGACCATGCTCCCATACACAAGTTTGTATATGGGAAGCACAATTAAATTCAGTGGGTGATTACAGAAGCAAAAACATGAACACAAAGTTGAGAAGATGTGTGTGCAAGGGATCTCGAAGTCTGAGGAAGAAAATCATTCCATTTGTTTATTCTTTGCAAAGACTACATTAAAATATTATATAAAAGTAAATAAGCACATTTTAAAAAATACAAAAAGTTCCTTGATGGGTAAGATCACACTTAGTTATGATGGGCTGTAACTTCATGGCTCATGATCAAGTATGAAGTGTTGAATTCGGACATGTCCAGGTGCATGAGTGGTTCTGTTGTCATAAATCCATTTTTGCTTTTGATGTCTTTTTCTATAGAAAAGGAATATTTTATATTTTATATATTATATATTTACTATATCTTATATTTCATATTATATATCATCATATACCATATATCATGTATTATGTATCATGTATCATATATCATATATTTCAAGTTCAATTTGGGTGAGCTGCCTCTGGGTCTATGACTCAGTTCAATCAACCAAACAATTGATCAAAGCCATTCCCAACCTCCAAGCTAAAACAGTGAGTCAGAAAACCCCATCCATAGATTCAACATGGTCCAACTTTTGTATGTTTCTGTTTCAATTCAATGCTCTAAAGATACACTGCCATTTTTATCCTTATTTTTTGCTGATGATAATTGGCAGAGCATGCCACTGCTTTGGTGTGAATCACAGTCCATCACAAGTTTGGAATTTCATCTAACCGCAGATTGAGATGGAAATCAAATAATTGGACTAGACTTTAAGGGTTGGCAGGGATCTTGATTCAAGTATCATTGGTGGGAAGGACATGGTAGAATGTGGTCCTGAAGTTCTGTGGCAGAATAGGCTCTGCCTCCTTTGGAAGACAAAGAAGGCTATGAAAGTAAGGACTCCATATCCATAGCTTCACTAGAATTTGCTTATATAGCCCCTTTCCAAATTCCTGGATCCCACTAGTTCATGGTCCTTATCCTAATTTTAATTAAAAATATCCATCAAGCACTGAAATTCAGTGTGGGCTATAATTGATCTAACCTAAACTGAAGTTTCATTTTTAGAAGTATTTACCCTCTGGCTATGAGATAAGAATGCCTTTCCAAGCAAAATTTGTGAGATCCTTTTATGAAACATTTCCTAAGAATTTAACATACTGAGTTCATCATTTGCATTCTCAAATTCCTCAGCATGATCAGGAGAAACCAAACAACTTAGTTGTTATCCTCCTCTCTGCATAAAATCTGACCATTTGCTCAGTTCTAAATATACTTTTTCCCTCAGAATTGCACCCTTAATAGACACTAGTAGCAAATACAGAAATATCTCTTTCTTCCTTTTAACATGTTCATTTCTATTTGTGCATATGTGCAAGTAAGCCCCATGTGAACATATCATCAGAGATCAGAAGAAAGCATCCAATCCCTAGGAGCTGGAGTTACAATAGTTGTTAGCCAGCTGATATGGGTGCTGGGAACTAAATGGAGGTCCTTTTCAAGAAGAGCAAGAACTTGTCATTTCTGAACTGCCTCCAGTCTCCTTTCACAGCCTGTAGAAATAGGGTCTTAATATGCTGCCCATATTTGAACTTCATTCTGGGGCTCAGAGCCATTTTGGAGCTCAAGCCATTCTCACACTCACTCTCAGCTGGTCCAAGAATAAAAAGAAACCCGAAAGAGTTGCAGGATCCTCTGTGGTACTTCACTTCAACACCAGCAAGTAAATGTCAAAGTAAGATTCGCTTGAAAATGTCTCTCTTTGTTTCTGTAGTCCACTTTCATCACTGGCAAGATCTTCAATTCTGGGAAATGTAGCTCAACCCAGGGGAGCTGGGACCTTGAAGATCCAGTGCAATTCTCCCCATGTTATCTAATGTCTTTCCCAACTTCCCCACTGTCTGTGAACTTCGGATTTTCCTTCCTCAATGCAAAAGAGATTCTTGTTATTCTTCATATTTATTTTTAGAATGCAGCTATGTTGAGTGTTGATTGAATGTCTGAGGACTTTCTCCCAGGGTTTTTAATTGCCTCAGCAATGCTTCTTAATGGATATTTTAAGGCATCTAGAAGTAGTCTCTAAAATCCGATACTTTTATTAAATTTTAACTGCTCTTCCACAAAGGATTTTTGAGACAGTCTCTATTATATCACTATAGTCAACAGCATATTTTTAAGGTAGCTTATCTGTCAAATTTGGCATGAATCTTCTTTGAATTTCATAGGTCAATGTCCTAGCAGTCCTCTGCATTGAATGATATTGTCAGCTGAATCTCATGAGTATCCTTGTCTATCTTCTGTTCTCATTTCATGGGTTCTCAGCATTCACGTAAGAGATAACATGAGACAGTGCAAGATAACATAAGAGAGTGCAAAACGTCTTATAAATAGACTGGATATATCTCGCTTTTTCTTGTCAAGTCCTTGAGAGCTCAGAATTGTGACAAACAGACATGATGGAGGTTAAGAATAAGGAAGCCAAGACCAGAGCAAGAAAAGAAGCTTTGAAAAGAGATGAATAGCAATAGCCTCACACACTGAGTTCTTCACTTACGCTAATCTTGCTTTGAGATTGGACAAGCAAAGGTTCTAACCCCTGAAAAATCATGGATCAGTTATCAACACTGTGGTACTGTGACACTGCACTGTTGCTTACTTATAATATACAAGTTAATACAGTGCTGTTTATTCACTTCTAATTGCTGGCATGTGGATAAGAGATACAAATCTATGAGCTTGCTTTTAGGAAGACTACGGCACAGACTGACATTGCTGAATTATATTTAATGAGAACTTTCTAAGCAGTGGTGACCCAATGCAGACTCTCTTCACTGGAAAAATATACAAGGGTTTAAAAGTGCTTATTTAGGGAAAGGCAAGCAGCTAAGAGGGTGAAAAGAAAACAGAACTCAGTAGCAAGCGACAGTGAGATGGCTCAGTGGATAAAGTACTTGCCCACAAGTGTGAAGAGAGTTGGGATCCACAGAACCATATAAAGCTCTGTATGGCAGCACATGACATCAGTTCCAGTATTTTTACTGCAAAGTAGTGCGTGGAGAAAGGAGAATCTTTGAGAGCTTGCAAACCAGCTAACCAGGCATAAGCAATAGTGACTCAAAGAAAGTAGAAGTAAGTACCACCAACAACAGAAATTATCCTCTGATCTTAACACACACACACACACACACACACACACACACACACACACACACACACGGAGAATCAAGAACGAGTTTCAAACTAAAAACTCATGTTTTACAAAAGAGATAATTTGCCTAAAACATTAAACTTTCTGGTATTCATCATCTTATATCATGTGTTTGAAAATGTTTCTCCCTTATATATATTGATTTCCCTTTTCTTGATTTATTCACATTAATTAAATCTGTTTGTCTGTCAGCTCTAATTTATGGAAGTACCATAGTTAAGCACATTATATTCAGATATTCAAGGGACCAAATCTTTTTGTTAATTTAAATGATCCAAATTCTATTCCTATTACGGTTTAGATATGAAAGGTTTTACACAAAACTTAAATGTATGTGTTAGTACTACAGGGAGATGGCCGAAGGTATATGAGATGAGGCATAGTGAGAGAATAGAGTCAGGGAGACACTACGATTTGACTTGTAAATGTTTCCCAAGTGCTCATGTGATGAAGGCTTGTCCTCAATGAAGAAATCTTTACAAATGGAGTGAGTTAATTGATATGTCTATGTAGTCAGCAGCAGAATAACTTACTGCTGATTCCCAGGCCAAAGGAAATGATCTGCAAGGTCATGGGATGAAGCCTCAGAAACTGTGAACTAAAAAAAACAAAAAAACAAAAAAAAATCAAAACCAACAAAAAGAAAAAAAAAATCAAAACCAAAAACACCTTTATTCCTTTGAAGCTGATTTACTTAGTTTTTTTAATGGATGCATAATCAATGCATTCTTAATACTAAAATCAGTTAAGATAAAATTTAAAGATTCTTTAGGGAACAAGTGTTATTAATGAAATCAGTCTCTCTTATTTCTTCTGTAATCTCTTGTTCCTCCTACTGGTCCGTGAACCCTGAAATGTTTATGAATATGCCCTATTCTTGTTGGATTCTTTAGTAATCTTTGATTTTTTTTTTTTTTTTTTTTTGGTTTGGCTCTTTGTTTGCTTTTAGTCTAGTGAATTTTGACCTATTGGTTTACCTACTCTCTACTAGTCCTTTCTTTGCTGACTTGCCAGTTTCCCACACAGGACTCTAGGCCAGACTCCATTCATCCTCAACTTGAGAACTCTACTCTGTAGACATGAGTGGTTTTTTTTTAACATGTTAGGGAAGGTCGATACTCATGATTGTTTTCTAAACCACTTGACAAAGACCTGTATTCCTATCATACTGCAGAAGACTCAAGGACAGCTTAGGAAAGATTACCCCCTGGCTTTTTGCATTACCAAGATTTACTTGGCTCAATTAGCATGCACTCTGTTATAACATTACTGAAAGGGCAAGTAGCTACTCTGTTAGTCTTCTCTATGATCTTAAAGGGACAGGTAAGTGATTATCCTTTTCCTTTAAACTTTGTGCTCCAAATCTTCCCTTTGTCAAAGGCAATTAGAAAAGATGTCTCCAACTTCTACTTCTACCTGAACCTCTTTGTTCAAATAACCATCTTTCTAGTTTTTCTTTATTTTTTTCTGTTTAGTTTTCCCATCAATCTTGTGTCCTTTCCTCAGGTGGTTTATGCTCTTATTCTTTCCAAGACTTTGGTTATTGAATATATTTAGGAAAATACCTAGAATATGTGAGAAATTATATTTCAACTATGTTATTTGTGTTCAAAACAGGGAGGTAGACACACATTTTTAAAGCATTCTGCTTTTGTTTCTTTGAGACACATAGAAGTAGAATAGCTGAATCTTATACTATCTCAAATTTTAAACCATTTTATAAACTTTCTCCCTTATTTTCATATTGTCTTCTCCATTTACATTCACAAAAACAGTCCGCAAAATTTCCAAATCCCGCCTGCTCTCCAATGCTGAGCTTGGAGAGATGAGCTCTGCATTGTGCTATAGGAAAACTTCATCCTTTTGGGATTCTCCTAGGGTGGAGCTGAAATCACTGGACCAATCTACTAGGAACAGAAACTCAGGGATATAAATTCTGGGCTATATATGAAACCAGGAAATAGCAGTGCTTCCATAATGAAAACTCTAGGGGCTTGCATCTGGCTGTGCTGAGGGCACACTCCTCCAACTTTATCTTGGTAGCATCTCTTACAAAGGCTGGGTGCCATTTGCTCTGGGAGACTTGACTAGTTCTGAGGCTTTGTCAGGATGCCTTGGTATAGGCATGCATGGTTCTATAACCATGGGTATTTTCCAACCTGGGAAATGTATGATATTTCAACCATAGTTAACTTTGGGCAATTCTACAATTTTCTATTCAACTACATCATTCCTGGTGTTCAGAAAGTTATTCCCGGTGTTTAGGATAATATCTAGGGAAAGAAAATATTTTAAGCAATATTATTTTTAAAAATCAAATAAATATTCATACTTTTCAGCAAATTCAAAATTGAGACCATCTATATTCTGGCAGATCATTCTGAGTGTCTTTTCTGAATGGTGGAAAATTTCTAGAAGATAAGTTGTTCTATTAGCACTATGTAGTCACATGAGAATTTGCTAAATTTTTTAGTCTTCTTTTAGTAGCTTAAAATATGAAATGAGTTCACAGAGGTGGAATAGTTTCAGGCAATTGAAGGCCAAGATTAAACTGCTTCTTATTTCCCTTCTGAGAAGGAATCATTTATCTCCAGTGGAACCATCAGAATCCTGGACAAAAATAAAAAATGTGAATTTATAAAATAGAGCTCACTTTCTGTGATGCTATTCCAAATGAATCATGCAGTCTGGATTTTTTATTTGAACTATTCTGATGCAATTTTTCTCCATAGATTCAACTTAAAATTGCACCAGATCTTCATTTGAACTTAGGAAACTAGAAGGCTCCTGCAATGGACAGACTTTGTAAAAATTCCTCTGAGTGTTCTATATTAGATACAGGAATAACAATATTAATAAACTTTGCAAAAAGTGGGGAATTCCACAGAATTAAAGATCTGCCACATTGTTTCCTTGATGTGCATGATACTCACTAACTGAAGTGAAAAGGGACACAGGGACCGTAAGAAATGCTACAAATAAATCAGCACCAGAAGGGCAACATCTCTTGCATTAGTTATGGTCAACAAGATATGATTTATCTTTACCTTTTTGAAACCCAAAACTTAGTGTTATTTGAAACATTTGATTATTCTGACTAGGGATTTCCCTCTAACAGCCAGATAGAAAAGGCTGCTAGATGTCTTACTACATCTAGAACACTCTCTACAACATAGTTACATAGCCCAAATTCAATAATAAGGTAGAAATTAAGGAACCCTGATCTTCACATTGTTCAGCTATTTGTATCCTCACTAAAGAGCAAACCCATCTCATAACCTGCCTTCCACTGATTTAGGGCCTTTTCCTTATGGTACCCAGTACCTAGGAAGCAAGAATGCATGGATCATGTCCAGTTCAAGGGTGAGTCCTCTGTGACATAACAGTGTAATTCACTGGTTTTGATCATCACAATGGTAGCTAATGTACTTATGTAGAGCTGAGGTTTGCACATGTTTGGGGAATTCACTACAAAAGCTGATCCTTGATGCATATCTCTTTGGCTGCTGTTCATGTCTATGAATTCCACCTCCACTGATCGAGTGGCAGCCATAGTGATCACAGAAGGGAAATATTTTTCTGTGATTAGATCTAGGATATGGTTTGGTGTGGCTCACTCCAGTGGCATAGTTGTGAGATGCAGCTTCAGGCTCCAAGTGCCCTCTTTCCAAAGCTGTAGAAAATCAAAGGATTTTGCTATTTGTAAGAACATTGGCTGTCTGCCTTTGCCTGGCATTTGTGATGTCAGACAGGAGAAAGGAATACACAGAAACTGTAATCAGTAAGTTATTCTGCATGGCCTGAGGCCTTAACTTGAATCCACAACAGAGAATGCACAGGAATTCCTGAAGAATTTCTTCTTCACGTCTCCCCACACTTGGAAGTTGATTATTAACATTCCCTCTGACATTCTTTCCCCTTGTCTTGTTCTGTTAACAGGGAAAAAAAATTTTAAACTTACTTTGTGGCAAGATTTCCCCCTCAAATTGTAGTGTTTAAAGTCATAAAGATTACATGTTTAAAAAACTGCAAGTTTTAATGAGATACTGAAGTCACACAGCACTAATTTCTCAATGCCCACCCCGTCTCTCCTACTCCATGACAAATACAAGGCAAAGTGTTGGTCTCCGGGAATCAAAACATAAATCTCCCTATATGTTCGTAGCTACATCTTAAACCTATCTACTACTTATAACATGCAAGTTTCCCCCCACAGTTACTCTGACCTACCTGCACAACATTTCCTCTTTTGATCTTGCCTTTGCTCTCACTAGCAGTTTACTTGCTTATGGATTTTCAAGGGACTAGAGATTGGTCTCATTGCACCTGTGTTTTGGTTTAGGTAGCATGCATGGTGATCATTTTTGAAACAAAATCCTATCATGCTGTGTTTCTTCCCACCTAAGAGATCTCCACTTGTCACTCCTGGCCTAAGATCACATGCCATTGCATTTCTGCAAACTGCTTTAACCTGTTCTTCTACTCTGCAGGGCTTATAGCCTTGATACATCCACCTTATTCCCAATAGACTATGTACCTTTCTGTCACACGAATTAAGATTCCTCAAAGCAGGTTATACTGGATAGTTTTTGCTAACTTGATGCAAAGCTAGACTTACCAGAGAAGAGGGAATCTCCTCTATTAGGTTGACCTGTGGCGTGCTTGTTGGGCATTGATGATGCCTTGATTACTAATGGATGTGGGAAGGTTTGGCCACTGTAAGTAGTATATGCTTAGTAGGTTAAGTGAGCCTAGAATATGTAAGAAAAGTACCTGAGCAACACAGGAAAGCAAGACAATCAGCAATGCCCCTACCTCAGTTCCTGCCATGAATTTCTGTCTTGACTCCCCTCCATGACGGGCAGTAACCTGTAAGTCAATAGTAAACCCCTTCTTTCCCAAGTTGCCTTTGGACAATAGGCTAATAACTGTAATAGAAAACAAACTAGAGCACTGGGAAGTTCCTTCTGAAAAGAGGAATACTTCCTGCTTGTTCAGTCAACTCCTGGATAGTTTATGTACTATACTAGAGGCTATAACAAATTGACACCAACATTTCAGTGGTGTATTGCAGTAAAGGTTTCTTTCTTCCCCATTATAACGCTCAGGTACCATTCCTGACTGTCAGGGAGCTTCCTTCCATGTGATACAGGGAACTCTTTTAGTTCCAGGTGGATTGGTTTGCCTTTCATCTACATATTTCTGGTGAAATCAGTAAAGGAACAGAAAGATATGGATAATTCTGTAAACCTGTGACCAAAACCCAGATTTTGTAAAGCTGTAACCATGTGATATGCGTCATGTGGTTTTAGCCTCATGACAGCCTACTGTACAGGAGGCAGGCAATACAGTGAGAGTGAATTATAAAATAGTGAGACTAACTCTAGATTTTTTTAAAATAGCTTTCAATTGGAGCCTTAGTGGGCAGGGCCATTTACAGTATATAAGAATAAAGAAATCAGAAACCAGGCTGTTCTGTATAACCAAAAGTGGATGGCAGTAACTATATAAAAGCCACAAGGACACTGAATGCAGGAGTTAGACATTCTAAACAGTAGGCAGACACTGGGAGAGCAGAGGAATGACTTTGCAATGCCTATTTGAAGGGCTCAATCTCTGTGATCAAACAATAAAGACATAAGAAGATTCTATCAGTGCTAGTGAGGTACCTTGGTTAACCTGGTGGCAATGGACCCAAAAGGTCCTTTTGTCATAATTCATCAACTATTTTGCATAATTTACTCTCTTTCCGTATTTCTGGTTAAGTAAAAATGTCTAGACAACATCAATTTCTTAAATATTTTGTGACAAATTACTTAACAAGTTACATAGCTATAATTTGTGCTGGCTAGTTTTTATGTCAACTTAGAGGCTACAGTAATTTGGGAAAAGAAACTCAGTTGGCAAAAGGTTTCCAGCAGACTGACCTGTGGTGCATTTTCTTAATTGATGATTGCTATAAGCCCATCCAACAAGGGTTGGTGCCAGCAGTGTGGTCCTAAGAAAGCAGGCTGAGCAAGGCATGGAGAGCAAGTCCTGAAGCAGCATTCTACCATGGCCTCTACTTCAGTTGCTTCTAGCTTCCTGCCTTGAGTTCCTCTGACCTCCCTAGACAATAATCTACAGGCTTTAAGATGAAATAAACCCTTTTCTCTCCAAGTTACTTATGGTCACGATGCTTTAACACAGGAAAAGAAAAGTAAACTGATTATTATTTGCTGGAATTTGTATCACAAAATTCCAAGATCACCTACAATGTCTAATTCCAGAACTTCAGAGATGGCTCTGTGGTTAAGAAGGTATATTGCCTTCCCAGAGGGTCTGAGCTCATTTCCAAGTCCCACCTCTGGATGGCTCACAACTGCATGCAACTCCGGCCCCAGAGTAACTGATGCATTTTTCTGGTATCTATAAGCACTCTACTCGTGTGCATATACCTATACACAGGCACATAGATGTAAATAATTTTAAAAATATCTTGAAAAATGCTCTTTCAAGTATTTGGGTCTATTGTTGAATCTTTTCTGTTCCCACTGTCTGGGATTTCCTTTCTTCCTCTGGGGTTGATACTTCTCTACTAATGTTAAAGATTTAACAACAACGAAAAAGGGGAAATAAGTGAGATTTGTAGGTGGAAGGCAGATGGGGCTGAGGAGATGCCTCAGTCAGTAAAGGACTTGCCATACACTCATGCGAAGCTCAGACCAAACTTCCAGATGCACTATCAAAAGCTATGCAGCAATAGGGATGTATGGACTTCAACTCTGATGAGGTGAAGACAGGAAGCCTGATAGTCCACTTGCTGAGCTTGACTAGGAAGCTGCTTATTTATTGAGAGACCCTGTCTCAGGAGAGTTGGCTTAGAAAGTAGTCTCTATTCTTGCCTAGAACCAGGGTTTGGTTCCCAGCACACCACATGGTGGCTTACAGATAATCTGTAACTCCAGTTTGGGGAGACCTGACATTCTTTCTGACCTCATTGAGCAACAGGTGCACATGTGGTACTCATAGATAGACACATGCATGTCAAACATTCATACACATAAAACAAAATTAATCTGTGACATTAAAAAAAGTTGCCCTTTCTTTGAAAATAAAGTGAGGAATGATGTCAATATATGCCCTCAATGCATACACACATAAATGTATACTGTGCATATTCTTACACACATATAGGAGCATGTACACACACAGAGAGGGGGTCGAGAAGAGGGAAAGAGAGAGAACCCTATTCTCACTCACACATCAATACAATGAAGTCAGGTAAAGGCCTAGAAATTTGAATAATGATAACTTCCATATATATGATTATGCACTGTGAATCAGATGTGGAATTGGAATGGAGAATTGCTCGATTCTGATGAGCTGATTATATGAGCAATGTCAGAGATCAGAGCCAAAGTCCTTGGGTGTGATCTTTAGAATTATAAGTGCATTTGGACAAATTACAAACTCCTGAAGTGAAATTCTTCTGAGAAAACAGGAACCTAAATGAATGGAATTAAATAAAACAATTATGATTTGTTATCGAAGTCCAAGGCAGCATGTGAGCAGCTGACTTATCTGTCTTTTTCACAATAGGCTTTAGAAGGTAAAAGGATGTCTTATTATATAAGTATTTATGGTCCTTTGTGTTCTGCATATATTACATATAAAAGCACCACAAGAGAAATCCAATGCAACAGAGCTCAGAGGGTGGTCTTCAAACCCTATGTATCTTATATTAATTTCTCCTTGTTATGTTGGGAAAACAATATGTCTCTATCCAGTAGGCAAGAAGATATGAAGCCATTGTACTTTTTTTTCTATCTACTTTTAGAAGTGCTGAAATCTACCCCTGACTTTAAACACAGGTTTCATCCATTGCTAGTAGTTATGTGTACAGGAAACATAAAAAAATTCTCTACGGTGAATATTATAAAGACAATTTTTATCTTTCGGTCGAGGAGGAGGTAGGTGTGTGGTATAAATGACACCCAGGGAGGGTGGTACGGTGGCTGTGATCAGATGTGCAAAAAGAAACTCTTTCAGAGCAGCAACCGTATGTTGCTATATTCTATAGAGAATGAGATGCTTTGAAAGATCTAAAATCATATACCTGAGAATAGAATTGAACATTTATCTAATAAGGGGCTATTTTACTTATGGTAGAAGGTTAAAGAAATGTTTTCAGTAGACAACGCTATTACCATGAAATGTCCTTCAGAGAAAGCAAATTCACTTTTAGATTTAATTTATTCCTTTTTTTTTGGTGCCACAGGAGAGAATGCTGGGGTCCACACAGTCTATTTCAGTGACTGTTTCTGGTCCAGGGTTCTTTGGTCAATAATGGATATGTCTCTTTGCTGGGTGATGGATGCTTATTGCCAAAGATGAAATATTTTGTTTCTGGCTGGTTGCCACTGGTGTCAAAAGCCCCAATTGTTCATTTATCCCCAGTGTTCTGAAGAGAAAAAGAACTGTTTGGCACAGTATTGCTCTCGTCTTGGAGGTCACTGTCCTTTGCCATGGTGGACACCAAGAAGCAGTTGTCAGTGCATCACCTCCCATGTGCAGACAAAGCATGGCTACTAGAGGCTGTTGAGTATTATTTATTCTTACTGTCTTTGTCCCCAATTCCATGAGGCTGAACTTCATACTAGCAGTTTTTTTAGGAAAGTATTCCAATACAATTAACTTACTCATAAGGCAGTTGTAGAAACCAGTGAGATTTGCTTTTATAGTGGGCAGTCTGCATAAAACTTCACCTTCTCCCTTCATGGTTTCTCCCTGGCCCTTACCAACAGAGTAGAGTGCTGTCTCACAATTCATTATACTGACAGAGAACAAATGTGTAGTTATAAATATTATGGTTTCATCTAATGCTTCAACTGTGAAAACAAATGACAGAAAATGTAGTTCACATAACAGATACTGAGGTCAAAAACTATCTGCGAGAATATTCCATGCAGAGTCTTCTACAGTGCACATTTCATAGAGACCTTATTTATGAGAACATGGCATGACTCAGAGCCATTCATAACATGATGTTCTATGGAAAATTCCATTTTCTGCTCTGACTAAACAGTAGACACACAGCACTCATGTCTGATTAATGAGAGTCATAAACATACCCCACCAGGTATAATATGGTAGTTTACAGCGTTAACCTAAATGGATAGATATATTTTTTCCTCATAAAATAAGAAAAATGGGACAGAATGGAATCACTGCAATTCTCGGCAGGACAGTTAGCTGGCTGCAGCCATTCAGGGATCCTCTCATTACCCACTTATTAAAATTTGCTCTCCTGCATCATTTATTCATTACCTGCACTGCACATTTAGTCTCTTCTATAAATATATTTCTAACTGGAATTAAGATAATGTGCCATGCTTGTTAGATGTGGCACAACGTAGTTTGTGCTCACTTTAAATCTCACTAAGTCAGAGAGCGTTTTCGCATTCCAGATGGAGCTAAAAATATTCACCCATTAAAATAGTAATCATCATTAAAATTAGTTCACTGATTCTGCTGATTAATTTTTTTTCAGTAACAAGTATGCTTTCTGAAAAGTTTCAATTAAACATTTTTTGGACAAATCAAGATTTTTTTTTAAATGTAAAATATAAGAAGAAAGAGATAATTAAGGAAATAAAAAATAGAAAATTTAAATCTGGGATTTTAAAACAAGTTTCAAAAAATGGCAGACAAAAATAGTGAAAAGAGACCAGAATGGTTACTATAACCGGAATGTAAAATTGAGTCCTCCACATGTACGTATGTGGTCTGTGATCTCCATACCTTGGGGAGCGTGTCCATTTTTGACTGCATAAAGGGAAAACAAGCTAGCAGGCTCAGTTATTCAAATGGGAGAGCCATTTGTGAGGTTTTAATTTTTCTTCATATTTACGTTGTCTTCATATATAACAAGGAGAGGTTCAAGTTCACAGGGCTGAAACATCATCAACAGCAACTTCAGAAACATCAGGTGCAGCTAAAATGCACAAGATGAGATAAAGAGGTTGCTTCCACACAGCTCTTGCTTTGGTCTTCAGTAACACCAGCGTAAAGACAACCACGCTAAAAGGTAGTTCTGACCCACCCTATTGAAAAACATGGGAGAAATGATGTGTTTTCATGTCAATACTTTAAGAAAACCAACTTGATATTAATAATAATATTTTCAAAATAAACAGGGAAAGGTGATTCTGATGTTTAAAGTTACACACTTTTTTTAAGTGGGAAAAATAAACATTAACCGCAAGACAGAAATCTGTTGAGAAAACAAGGACAGCAGTACAAAGGACAAGCAGTTGGAAAAGTTGCAAGCTTCAGAAATGTTTGAATAACATTTGCATGTGATTAGGCCCTAAATAAATGTTTAAACATTCCTCATCTGCAGACATTTGATGTAACAGGTTATTTTTAATGGGTACATGTCATAAAGCAATGGTGGTGTGCAGTCTGCCATTGTGCAGCAATTGTCATGGAAACACTTTATGAGTTTACTCAAATCATAGGTAGCAGTGTGTCTAGGAAGGACAGGGGTTCTTGTCAACATGGCCTGATATATGGCAGTCAAACAACAGCTACAGTTAGCCCTAGGATATCCATATTCCCAGGATAACAATGCCCATATAAAAACACAATTACTCTATTTCCTCTAATATGAAATTAAAATCTACTTTGGCATTGGCTTGGATTTTATGAATAATAAACAGAATAAAATAATTTATGAATATATGTAAATGTGTATATGAATAAAGATTAGTAGATCAATGATAGATAATTGTTAGATTGGTAGACAGAGATGGAAAGATGATAGATAGGACAAAGATAGATACTATATAAATGCGTGTTCAATGTTCCTTACTTGCCAACTATTTTCAATACTTCCTTTTTAATTAAAGTCAGTGCATGTACAGGTAATTTTTATTTATTTAGTGGGAGATGTGCAAAGGGGAAGTTTGTGTGTTTTCATGTTTGAAGGACTGGGGACAACATCAGATCAGGTATCTTCCTTGATTGCTTACCAACTTATTCTTTGAGACAAGGTCTCTCCCTGAACCTGGAGCTTGCCAGTCTGTAGAAACTACATGACAAGCAAGCTCCAGGGATCCACCTAACTCTACTTCCCCAGTGCTGGGAATGGTGGTAAGCCACCATGTGAGGCGTTCCCATGGGTGCCAGGGATCCAACTCAGGTGGTACTGCTGGCGTGAAGAGCACTTCACTGGCTGAGCCATCTTCCCAGATGGTATTTCCCAATGTTGCCCATTGGAAAACCACTTTTCTTTTAAAAGTCAAAATGAATTAAAAATAAAACACAATTGTTTCAGACTCCCCTAAGACTAACCATCACAATAAAGTCCTATATTAATCATCCTCATGTTACTATAATGATAACCTTGAAACAATTAGCTGATAAAGAGAAAAGGGTTATTTGCTCACAATTCTGGGGGTTCCAGTCTAAATTAGCTGCCTTCTTTTCTATGGGGGTCAGGGTAAGGATGACAAGTGGAATGTTAGAGAGCTCATGTGCAGCAAACAACTCACATCATGAACCAGTATCCAGAGTATCTCTGGAAATGTGGCCCCTTAGTGGACTTTCAGGTTGCCCTCCTCTTCCCTAAGGACCTCTCTGCACTTCCTATGGGCATACAACATCTCCCAGTGGTACTACCCTGGGGACAAAAGCTTGTGCCAAAGGGAACTCTTGATGTCTTAGTCAGTATTCTATTAGTGTGAAGAGACACTATCCCTATGGCTATTCTTATAAAATAAAGCATGTAATTGGGGCTTGCTTACAGGGTCAGAGGTTTAGTCCATCATCCTCATGGCAGAAAGTATGGCAGCACACAGGTAGACACAGTGTTAGAGAAGTAGTTAAGAGTTTTAAGATCTTCAGGCAGCAGGAAGACAGAGAATCTGGGCTTGAGGTTGACTTTTAGAAACCTCAAAGCCCACCACCAGTGACACACTTCCTCCAAGGCCACACATTCTAATCCTTTCAAACAGTGCTACTCCCTTGTGACCAAGTACTCAGATCTACGAGCCTATGAGATCATTCTCATTCAATCATCATAATGGAAGATAGTACCTGTATCTATGACACAGTAGAGCCAAGAAAATCTCCTTGTTGCACAGCCTAACTCTCCCAGGTCTTGTTCATATCCTTCTTCCAAGTAAGTCCCAGCCTGGACCACACTGATCTACTGAGAGCTCCAGTTGACACCCCTCTTCTCTCTTCTTCCTGAGAAGCTTTCTCTGTCTGCTTGCTGGCTGTCTTCTTCTGCTACTTTAAAAACTCCATCCAACCCTATACACACCTTGTCACAGGTGCTATGGGCCTCACCCAATATATGAGGTTTAACTTCTATGGGGCAGTGTCATAGCTGAGCTGAGGGAATTGTTCTTAGGCTCCTGGCTCCCTGAAAAGGTAAACAGCCAGAGCTAGATAGTGACCCATGATTGCATGGTGGGTGTTTGAAAGCCTGCTCTTCATTCTTCAATGGAACAAACCCATAGACTGAGGTTACCTTCATACCCTTGAAAGAAAGCAAAATAAACAGACTTCATTTTAGACTTTCTGCTCCTTGAAGCACATTCCATGTCCTAATGGTCCTCGCTGCTGTATTGGCTTCATTGGGAAGTAACTCTTTAATAGTCTTATCTACGAGTTCTCCAGTTTCACATCTTTCATCATCTCTAAAAATTGGCCTTCCTTCAAGGACTTTAAATTTGTTTCAAAAAGCTCATAGAGCACTGGAGATGAGGATCTGGTGCCCTTAGGATGATGTCTCAGCCTCAGCCAAGACTAAATGTTTTATGTTGTTTAGATTTACTTACTTTAAACTATTACTACCTAAGCTTTTGCAATAGTATCAACTAAATATTAGTTCCCTGAGTTCTTATAACCAATACATAAAAAGTGGCTTTGTTTGTCTCCTTTTCTGCCTGATGTTTGATGTCTGTTATGCTTCCACACAATGGCATGTTCTCAATTCAATGACTGCTGGATAAAAGAGTGGCTATTAACAAGAGGAGAAAATAGTATCTGTTTTCACCTGAGTTCTTATCTCTCTATTTGGACAAGCTGGTCCATTGCCTTCATTGACCCTCAGCTTATCAAGCTATAAATGTCATGCTGGTTTCTTGGTTGAGTGCAGGCCAGGCAGCTGGATTAATGAAGGGATGAATTTGTGAAGAGATGTTCAGCCCTCAACGTGAAGAGTGTTCAGTGGCCGGATGTTGGATGCATGTAAAAGATCTAGCAGGGTGCAAAGAGATAATTATTAAGAAGGAATCATGCATTATTGAGCGTGTGGTGCTCTTTAAACTAAGAGAGGGGATTTATTTCTCCCAAGTGGAACCAGTGAAAGTCTACAATTCTTTTGGATAGACACCAATGAGCCCCAAGAGTAAATAGGATGAGGAGATTCTCCTAGAAAATGTCTACAAGGAGATAGTAGAAGATAAACAGACATCAGAAGTGGTTGGAACAGGCCTTGATGTGCAATTGCCTTTCAGCAAAGTTCTATGGCAGGATGTATAGAAGTATGAAAATCATATTGAAGTTTTGAAAACTTGCCATCTTGACAAATCTGATCTGGATGATTTAGTGATGCAATACATATTTATTGGCCACTTTCTACACAGTCAATATAATAGTGGGTACTGAGGTTATAGAAGGGACTGATCGGGCATTTTTTTGGCATTTTATTTTAGTTCATATTTCATTTGGCATGGAAAATTAAAAACAAAATTCCCCAAGCATTTGTAATTTGGCAAAAACAAAATGATGGGGTGACTGAGATGTGTTGAGAGGCTATGGCTAAGGAAATGTTAGTCTCTCTCTCTCGCTCTTTGTCTGTCTGTCTGTCTCTCTCTCTGTGTCTTTCTTTCTTTCTCTTTCTCTGTGTGTGTGTGTGTGCCTGTGCAACCACCCATGCATGTGTGTGTGTGTACCTATATTTACATGCATGTAGAGGTCAGAGATAGATGTAGTTTTTCCTCAACCACCTTCAATTCTTTTTGAGACAAAGTTTCTCACTGGACCTGGCGCTCACTGAGTCTTCTAAGTTGATGAGCAATAAGCTCCACGGATCACCTGTTCACATTACCTCAGCACTGGAACTATAAACACATGACATGAGTTCTGGGATCCAAACGTACTTCCTCAAGCAAGCACTTTACTGACTGAGTTGTGAATCCAGCCCCAACATAAAGTTCCTGAGAAGAGATTTAAGTAGACTATGGGGGCAGTATCTGTCAGTGTTTTCCAGAACTATGTTCAGGCAGAGAAAAGAGTAACTGTGAAGGTCCCTGAGTCTTCAGTGAAAATTAAGAATGAAAAGAAATGTTTAAATCCTACCGGAGACAATGGCATTAGTCAAATTTTCATGTCACACTCCAAATACTTTCTCTCAGTACTCTACAGAATAAAAGGGTTAATAATCTGCATGCACCCACAATTCTTTTAGAGTGGAATGCTACGGGCTGTGCTTCTGTCAAACTCCATTAGCAGAATAGTTAATGACAAGTGAATCATAGAGTTCATTATCCTTCTAGAAGATCTTCAGCATGTTACAGATTTACCTAAAGGAATAGCAGGAACTTGAGCACTAGAGATTGACAGTAATTTAGAATTTGGGTGTCATCTCCCTCTATAAAATTTAATAGATAAATAAAGAAAAAATAATTCCCAATATAGGGGTAAAAGCAAGCCATAATTTATATTTATTAATTGTCCCACTAAATGACTACAAAATTCTATATAAGAGTGTTAAATGCACTGACTTGCTCTGGGAGAGTGAAAATGGAGCTTGTTTTTCAGTGTAGGACACATATGCATGAACATACATCTGCTTTTCTTACCATTCACACTGAAGATCTATAGACTTTAACTAACAAGCACCATGGACTAAGCACTAGCAATGTGAGTTATAATGTACATGATGAAATTCTTAAACCCGAGCACAAGGCAGTTAATTGCAAACTGTATATTTAATTATGAGATTAGTTGTGTGCTTTAAATAGCTTCCTGTTACTATAACAAAAACCTCAACAATCCATTTATAAAATATGTGCTTTGGATCTCAGGTAGGGAGCTTCCAGTCAATGTTTCATTGACCCCATTGTTTTGTTTCTGTGTTGAGGGAGTGCACCCTGGACAGATATGAGGAATGGAACAAAACTAAATAGTTCAGAGCCTGAATGAAAAGACTAAAAGAAGAAAAGAATAGGTACCACAATCCCCTCTAAGGGAACAGTTGCAAGAAGATGAACACATCACACTAAACATCATTAGTGCCAAGATTTTAAGGTTCAGTGAATCATCCTTGGGACCAAGCCCTTAGGTCTTGCATCTTTTAAGACGTTGAAACTATAGCAATGTATGTATATGATTTCTGTGTCCATTCTTATGAATGTGTCTCTGTGTGCACATAAACTTACATAGTGTCAAATCCAAACATACTCCTTGTGTATGTATAGTCAAAGGCACATGCTGCAGTGACAAAATTACTAGTTTTACAGTGTGACTGGTGCAACATCCTGCAGATGTGACTGCTTACACATTGTTTGTTGAAGGTGACAATGAGGTTGATGACATATTTGAGAGCTCAGCAGAGAGAGCTTCCTGATTAGCTACTAGAAACATTGCCAAGTTTGAAACAACAAAAGCTTCTTTTATGGGAAGTGGGTTCTGTCTTGTCTTTGGCTAACCTATGAAAGTCCTCTCAGATGTATAGCTTGTCGTGTTCCTGGGAGAGGCATGTGTATCTCTGGGAATTTCTACTAGACTTTGAACCATGGAACTTTTATTGTGTCCTGGGTGGGGCTTGAGTGCATGCAACCTGGGAGAAGCTCTCAGGAGTTTTCCATGGAGGACTTTTATTACTTGGGATGTGCACTCATTCTCTGTGGCTACAGCACCTCTGGGAAAAAATTCCCCCAATTGTTATACTTATAGATAAGAGAATCTTTCAAAAATACCCTTTTTTAAATTATCAAAGAATTAATAAAATATTGTGGGGGGTTTTCTAAGAGAGAAAATGGGCCAATCTTCACTTGCCATATGTGTCACTTGGGTCTTTCATTAAATCTTGTTGCATTTTATGAGATTTGGTGTTTTAAAGGTGATGGAAAAATCCTTTGTATGCAATATAGGAGAGGGATGTGTGAGTTGGTTTGTTTTCCAGCTTCTTCTACTGGTCTCAATTGAGGAGGCGAGTGTTGAGGGCATTCTGAGACTCCTGTCTCCTTTGCATACACTTTGTTTTTCATAGCAATTCCTCTGAGGAAGAGTTGAATTTTGTTCTCTGTGCCCTTCAGATAAAAAGTGCTGGCTGGACCATTTAGCTGTTTCTGACCATAATAAACAACAATAAAAGCAACAACAAAATAAACAAACAAGCAAAATAAAACGAACAAAAAAATAAGAAACTATTGAAAGATTTTCTTGAAAAGAAGAAGAGTTTAACAAAAGTGTTCAGTCCTGTGAAAGAAAATGGATTATTAGTCTTTGATAAAAGTATTATCATCTAAGAGGGAAATAAACACAACTACCCGAGTAAAATATTGTTTTTGGGGGAAAATTATTACATCAGCCAGCAACCAGTGTGCATTTCAGATTATTACATTTAGAGTTGGAAGGATTTTGTCGTTGTTTTTGTTCAAAAGAAGAGAAGAGAAAAGGCCTGGAGATTGTAGCTCAGTTAGTAGGATGCTTTCTTAGCATGAATGAAGCTATGGATTCAATCCCCAGCTTCTCATATACCAAACATGGTGATTGAAGCCTATAATCTCAAAGCTCAGGAAGTAGAAGCTGGAGGATTAGAAGTTCAAGGACACACTTGAAGTTGAGTACATTCAAAAGACATGAGACTGTGTTTCAGAAAAGATTGTGGGTTGGGGAAGGAAGACAAGACATGACAAGACAAGAAATGAAAAGGCTAACTAAACCAAAATAAGTTTTCAAAATGATACCTGAGAAAATGCAATAACCACTAATCATTCAGGTTTCAAAGAACCTGTGTTTGACCAGGGCTCCTTCTTTGGAAGCTTGTATTTGAATAGACAAGGAAAACTTTTTTTCTACTTTATTGAAAATTATCAATCACAATATTCAAATCTTAAAGAATTGGAAGTTCAGTTTAAAGATTTATTACCTATTACTTCTTTCCCCCCTCATTTTTTGCACAGAGACCAAAGCTTCACATATGCTAAGCCAGAACTCTAGCACAGGATTTCATCTTTAGTCCAGTTTGCAGATACTCTCCAGTTTTTAAACTGTGGAAAAACAAGGCATTACTTATCACAGTGGGGATTATTTTGATTTTGTGTTTTTGAAAGACATTTTTTATGTATGTACCTGTGCGTATGTGTGTGGTTTTGCATGTGCAAGCGTGTAAGCCTGTACTTTTTACAAATCTTGAAAGCAACATGGACATCAAGAAATATTTCAAACTAGGAAAGAGATAGAAAATTGGTGTGGGTCATCATGAGCCATGCACTTGAAGAAAGTAAAATGAGGATATGTTCAGACTATAGTAATTTAAGCTTGCTAGTGAGGGGCATAGGTTAAAAGAGGGTATTAAGATATGATTACATGATGAATGCTGCTTCCATGAAGAGAACAGTAAGAAAATTCCACTTCATTAATTGAATATGATTCTAACTTGTGCTTGAACAAATGGACATTGAAATGACTGTGAGAGATAAATTATTTTATATGCTTTGACCTTTTTATTAAAAATTTTTACTTTGTTTATTTGTTTATTTATTTTTCTTCTCTTATATAATACATCCTGACACCTCTTGTCTCCTCCTTCCATGCCTCCCAGTTGACCCCATCTTTCCTCTCCCCAACATCTACCCCTTACTTCCACCCCTGCCTCTGCCCAGAAAAGAACAGTCCATCAAACAGAGCGCTGCAAGATGGAACAAAGCCAGACATTAATCCCTATATCAAGGGTGGACAAGGAAACACAGCAGGAGAAAAGGGTCCCAAGGGCAGGCAAAAGAGTCAGACCCTCCCCTACCACACATACTACAGCCTGTTGGGAGCTCCACAATAACATGGAGCCAGACAACCATAAGACATATCTAGGAGACTCTGCAAGTTCAGGTTCTGTGGGCCCTCAAGAGTGTTGGTCAGTTGGCTCCATGGGGTTTGTTCTCCTGGTGTCCCCGACATTTCTGGTCCCCTCAATCCCTCCTTTTTCCCGAGGGGTTCCCTGAGCTCTGAACAACATTTGGCTCTTACCTCTGTATCGGCTTTCATCAGGTGCTCATGGTTGTCTCTCTAATGAAGAATAGGCTAGGCACTGATCCATTAGTAGCATCTACAAAGGTAGAGCCTGGAGAGGACCTCTAGCAATGAGGGATGGGGAGCTTGAAAAGACCATCTCCTGTAACTGGGCAAGGCTCCCAGTGGTGGGACTGGGACACCATCCCTGCCCCAAAACTTTTCACCTATAGCCTATTCTCCCTAAAGGATCCACTGGAACAGCGGGAAGGACAGAAGAACCCCACGCCAAAGGGGATAACCCATGCCTAATACTGCCAGGCAGGCTAGGAACTAGAGACTGGATAGCCAGGAGATGGTGTCTAATGATATTTTGCTATGACTTTTAACTCATATGATTTTCTATCATGTGGTCCCACACATACTGCTTTAATGATTGCATGTTTTTAGTCCTTTCCCTGGGAACAAAATGAAAAAAAAAAAAAATCAAAGCTTCTACCAAAAACCTGAGGCTCAGAAGTGACAATATGGTTCAAATCTCATATGAGTACTATCACATGCCTGTGTTGAAGATCCAGTCCTGTGATAGACCTACTTGCCTAGTGGGTGAAGTCCTGGTTTGATCCCCAGCACTGCAAAATATAGAAATAAATTAATGTCACAAGGTCTTCATTCTGTGTCAATAAAACACACATATTTTCCCCTAAGAGTAACAATTAGAACAACCTAGTAATATTCAGATATTGATGGATGGGAGTGTGAATGTGTGGTTAAAAATCAACATTCAGACAATAAAACATGCAAAAAAAATCATAAACAGAAATTTGATTCTGTAATCATGATAGCTAACGATTCTTAGTTCAAGTGGATGTGTGTGTGTGTGTGTGTGTGTGTGTGTGTGTGTGTGATTATTTTAGGAGATAAAACATAAATGTAAGTGTAAATACATGTATACACATACACATTTGCATATATAAGTATATACATTTTCCTTTCTGCTACATATTTAATTTATATCTATATGTATAGCATAAAGATACATAAGAGCCAACTAGACATGATTCTGAAATTATGCCCACAAATAGGTATCAAGCATTGATTTTTCTTATGATTTTGAGAGTTGTATGGTAATGTTTTCCAATGCCATTTTCAAAACTGCTAGAAATATTCTGAGGGAAATGGGCAGGTGGAGGGCAGAAATGACCTAATGCTTTTGTTCCCTTTATGTCTTTTGTGGTATGTTTCCTGAATTTCTGTGAGTTTGGCTGTTAAAATTTTGGATCCTGGACAATTATCAAGAGAGCTCTGCCAGGGTCTGTCACAATAAGAGAACACAAACAGACTCAGGAAGTGACATGGAGCTGTGAATCAAGCCAGCTACTATCTGTGTCTATGTTCTTCCTGGGGCTTGGGAACACGTGGAAAGGTGAGAAGCAGAGATTGACAGTAGACACTGGCAAGATCTTTCATAACAGAAGCTCTTCAGCTTCCGAGATCTCATGTAACTATCTTGAAATAAGTGAATGAGGGTCAAAGAGGGGAGTTGATCCAACTAAAACAATCTTTGTTTGAAAAATGCCTAATAATGGCACCTACAATATTATATGATAATTTTTTAAAATGCCATGTTTCAGAGACATGGATTGTCAGTAGGATAATAGACAATCTAATGAATTTCAAAATATAAAATCATTTTAAATTTCTAGTTTTGCTGCTCAACGTTTCCATTCAGTATCAGTAGAATTTCACTGGGTGTGTTTTATGCCAATAGATTAAAATGGTAGCCAGACTTCTTTAGTCCTTTAGAAAGTTCCTGACTCAGGCAGCACAAATGTTATCCATGGTAGCTATAATTTGATTGTTAGTTACACTTTATATAACAGTAGAAATTTGGATTTTCTCTGTGAAAAATAATAGAGGCATGGAAAATAGGTGGGATATGTTGCCCAGTTTGTAGCATGCTCACCTAACCTGCACAAAGCATTGGGTTCAGTCCCTAACACCACATAAAGCTGGGCATGATGGTGATGTGATTAGTTCCAAAACTTGGGTGATTGAGACACAAGGACCAAAAGTTTGAGATCATCCTTAGCTATACAGCAAGTTCAGAGCCAGCCTGGGATATATGAGACATTTTCTCAAGACTTAAAAAAATAACGTAGGAGAATAATATAAAGTCTGGCAAAAGTCCAAAGCCCCTGAAACAGTACATTCTTCCCTCTTACAGATATCAAGTACCCCACCTTTGTTTTCTGTCCTTTTTTTCATATTTTAGGCTACCTTTCTTTGTATGTATCAGAATTTCTGAAGGTTATTTTCTCTATTTTCACATTGAAGGAGTGTGAATCAGTACATTCCATTTTGTAAGTGTTTTATTTTCAAAATTGTACACAATGCTTTCTATTACATGGCAACATTGCTTTGTTCTTACAGCATACTCATTTAGCTGAGTACAAATAACAGTGATGGTGGTGCAGGGTCGTCTTAATACCATTTTAAGTGCCTACATACAAGATTTTCTGGTCGTGGGGAAATCACAATTCCAGTTTAAAGCAAGCACACATACACTGGGGACAGCTGCTGCTGCCCATAAAAAAAAAAAAAAAAGTCCCCTGTCTCTGAAAGCTGTAGCTCTTCTAGCCTCAGTTAGGAAAGGTTAGCAGCTTTTTCTGGTAGGTTATGCAGCAACCACACAGGGGGCTGAATGGCACTGAACTCATGCAGCAATTGAAGCTGCAGCTGTTAATTTGACCCAGCAAAAGCCATGAGCCCACTGGCAGCTGTATACATGTAAACTCTCAAAAATACCACTGTCAACAATTAATTGCCTTTATGCTCCACCACATTTTTGTAAAATCAGGGCATTTGGTAAGAAGGTGATATTGTAGAATATAGAAGAGAATTAAGCGTTCCCAAAGGTAACTCTGTATCAGAGTGGCAATCAGAGAGTAACAGTAGTCTGAGGACCACCTGCAGTCTCTGTCCTCAGGTCCCAATGAGCAAAGATAGCTCTGGCATTAATGGTGGCAGGCTGGGTGCTGAACAGCCCCCACTGGAGACTGTCTTCCCATGACAATTTTGTTTACCTACCTTCCAAATTCCTGTCTGACTTCTGGTGGTTAAAACCCTGTTCCCTTTGTTCTGTTCTCTGGGTTGTGGATTATGTCTTTCTAGTCATCTGCTAAACCCTCTGAGAAAACAAAATAAAAATCTTGATCTCATATTTCACATCAAAAGACTCTTTGTTTCTCTGCTCATTGTCCCTTTCATCTTTCCTTGTTTTCTGTTCTTATTTCCAGAAGGTGGCATTTGATCATATTTTACAGGTATTAGATATTCCTTTAAACAACATTTTACCTGTGTCTTTTAAGTCATTTCCCCCTAATGCATCTTCTTTTTTCTCTTGTGCTTTGTTTGCTTGTTCTCTTCTGACATTATGTTTGAGGCTTCCCCCAAATATCTGTAAATGAGATTACTTCCAAAGACTCTGTGTTTGTCTTGAACTTTATTGGATGCTAGCAAATTGTTCTCCTGGGAAACGTCATGTCAGGAGCAGAAAATGAGCATTCTTGTGACCGTAATCTCACCCACTGGGTTTTCTTTCTTTCCTTTTTTTTTTTTTTAATAGGCAGTAACCAAGAAACAAAATGTTATCACTTTCCATTGATCCTAACTTTCTTAGGTCTCAGGTGACAAACTGTGAACATTTAATGTCCTCCATAATAAGTCTACTAAATTATCCTGGCTTTATATGGTTCTTGACTGATGTGTGCTGGCATAAAATGTCTGTTTCTTATATTTTAGATCTTTAACATACATGTGTGACCTTGTATGAGTAATTTGTATATTTTATTTTTCTTTATTCATAGAAATATATATACAATATACATAATATTACATATTATTATATGTAATAACCTAGCAAATATGAGCAGAGTGTTCTATTAATATAGAACTTCTGGCTCTTCTTGTAAAATTCTTCATTCATAGAAAATATGAAATAAAATGCATGAGTGTGACACAGAAAGATATTTTACTATTCTATTAAATACTAGATAGATCTCACCTGATATTATAAACAAAACACCATTAGTCTAAAAGAGACTTGTTTCAATCTACAGTTCGATGTGGTTTTTGTCCTTCTAAAATTTAAGTTCTAAATTAAGAAATACTACAATGAAAAATATAAATGCATTCACTGGAAATTTTAATCAATAATGTCACACATGCATAATTTGCAGCATGCTCTTGTGAATTCCTATAACAAATTAATAAAATGAGTAACATGTAAATTCTCAAAAGAAAATATCTTTGTTGGCAATTTTGAAAGATGACGATGGAATAATCTGTGTTATTTCAAAACAAAAGGTGATTAAATTTTAATTTAGATTTTCCAATTCTTCCAGATCAGAAGCATTTATCATTATGCTCTTGCTCTGAGTCATACACATGCATATCAGTGCCAAAGCACCTACATCAAATGTTATACTCTAATTACTCAAATAGGGGAGCACATTTATCTGGCAAGACTGCTGTTAAAATGACTCTCATTCTTTTATCTGTATTAATATCTACTAAACTTGACAAATGGAAAAAAGTGACAGTTGATCATTTTCATAGAAAATTACAGGGGAAGATAACATTTTATTTACTTTTTTTTTGGAACTTCTTGGAAATGAATTTTGTGAACTACCACACATATCCAAACAATTGCATATTTAAGAGTCATTTTAGTTGCTATGACACTAGAGTTTTGCTCAAGAATATTTGCTTACTGATGACAGTTTTGCTTTTCATAGGATGTTAATGGTAGAAAAGGAAGAATTTTGATGAGGAAATACATCACAGTAAATTCAAGATGGAAAAAAGAATTTGCCTATCAATTTCACAGTTACACTTCTCCTTGTCTACCTAGACCCTTTGCTGAGTTGTGATGGTTAATTTTCTCTATTAGCTGAACACATCTTGGGGTTATCTGGGTAATATCATTTCACCATGAATTTGCAATTTTTGTTTACAGATGAGATGAGCACTGAGTTTGGATATTTAGCAAAGCAGATGATAGGCATTGTATGATCCATCCAAGACCCATGGAGATTGTTGGTTTTTAATTAGAGACTGGGGGAAATTTTCTCTGCCTGTTTGATTACTTAGCTGAGACATCGGTCTGGACTTGATCTTGTTCCAGCCAACTCTCTGGATTAAAAGATCCCCAGATTCATATCACATGAATTAAAAAAAGAAGATTTATTTATTTTTAAGTATATGTTCATGTGTGCAGGAATATAGACACTAGGGTACCAGTGTTTGCAATGACCAGTAGCAAGTGCTGGATACCCTGGAATTAACACTGATTCTTTCCTGTACAATGGGCAGAGAACCCAACTTGGATCTTCTGCAAAACACAATATTTTCTTAACCACTAGGCTGTGTCTCTAGCCACACACATTATTTTTTTACAACTGGCTCTCCAGATTTTAGATAGCCTCCATAATATGCATAACCTAGAGAGATACCTATATAGATATTAACAGTTAGAAAGTCAACCAAGGGTGTTTATTCAGTGGTACATGAAATAACTTGTTAAAAATGAGATGACTGGGGATAAGTGTCTTCATGTTCTACAAAATGTCTACAATTTTGAGAACAACTAAGAAACAACCTGAAAACACTACACAAGGGAAATACAGAAATAGTAAACCTACTACAGTGTCATTTAATCAAACGACTCTGCAAATATTTCAGTAATAACATAAATGGTAAAAACAGCCATTTCAATCATCAGTCAGTAGTTTCTTGCTATTATGAATATAAAAGTGTTCAGCATAGTGGGATAATATTTACAGCAAAAAGAATTGATGTCAGCTGTAAATGCCTGGGACACTTGCACATTGACAAAGGGCTGTGATACTCCCTGGCTTGTAAAAGCACCTCCTCTAGGTATTCTCAGCAGCAGAAGCATTATGAAGCTTACCCAGGAAATGAGCAGGGCAGAAAGGCTCAACTCAATCCTGAAAATGTGGCTTGGGTTTTTCCTCAGGATCTAGTAATTGTACTAGCTATGATGCTGTCGTCTTCCTGTAAGAAATTCAGCACTCAATCTAGTCACTAACTGGACAACTCTTCAGATGAGATCTGGTAGATATTTGGGGACGCATAATGTTCAGTGGCAATGTTCATGCTTTTCTGTGCTTCTGTGTTGTATGAACATAGTATGTGCATACACTTATGCCCCATTCCTTTCATCTTCACTGGGACTTTCTTAATTCACACTGATATTTTTTTTTCTTTCCATTACTCAAGAACAACTAACTGATTTTCCCAATGTGTCTATCCTGGGATGTCCACTTAAGTAAAACACTAATTGGATCCTTCATAACTTGAAATCATCGGTCTCTTCCTAGCATGATGGAACTCAATGTCTCCCATGATTCTGTTTTCTTCTGCATTTCTCCATGGTTATATGAAAGATAGTGTCTTGGAAGCCACCAAGACTGGGATCCTTTACAGTAAATAGTGCTGGGACCATGCTGAACCTCCCCCAGAATCTTTAGGCTTAAATGTAATCGCTTATACATTTGAAATGAAAGTATTTTTTCCTTTGTAGATTGACTTTGGTAATTAAAGGAAAAATCAGAGGTGGGAAGTAAAAGGGTAGGAAACCTCGATTCTTCTCTGAGGCCCTGCCAGGTGTGCATGAGGTCTTTAGCAAAGAAATTGATTTATTGTCATTATCATTATCACTCAACTTGAACTTCAGGATGACAGACTTAGGAGGTGACATCACAGGCACACTTTGCCTTCAGGGTAGAGAACAGCCATACCCAATTTCACACATTCCCAGAAATACATGCTGTTTAAAGGTTGTGTATACTCCCTGTGGTATAATTTCTTTCCTTTGTAACACTGGTGTGTACTAAGACTCATGTAAACAGCACCACAAAAGCTCTACTGCATTGTATTTCCTAGTCCAAAAAGACTTGTGTCATAGATTCCAGTTCAAGCTGTCTACCTGAATAGACGTTCTTCCATTTATTACCTCACCTGACCAAAGTCTGCCTATGTCTAGAAGTCAGGAGGAAGTCCTGCCTAGCTCTCTCCCACAGCCCTTCTCCATCCAAGTTGAATAGAGAATACTCCACTGCTTCATCCATCCTGCTAATTTGTACCCGTATTGTGGTACGTACGAGAGGAAGACAATTATTTTCTGTCCACCTTCCTAGTTTGTCAAACTGGTATCTTCTAATTAGCCTGACAAAGGCACATGAACAAGAATAGATAAGAATGGATTAGTAGTGTGTATTGTGTGTTTTCCTATAGTTTGATCTCAGGAATTATGAGGGTCTATATTCCTCTGGTAGGAATGACTGTACTTACTGGACTGTGTCAGCAAATCTTTCACAAGTTCATAAGCTCCGTTAGGCAAGCAGAAAGGGTTAAAGAGCTGCCTGTTTCTTCTCAATGATCTTCAGTCCAAAATATCCTTTAGTATCAGTGGTCTGGGTGGTGTATTCTGTGGCCTATGTGATCTGTTCCATGCTGCATTTGCCCTCCATTGTTCTGTGGGCACCCGAAGTTCAACATCAGCCTACACCTTCTCCCACAGTTCCCAGACTCCCCAGTTCATATGGGATACGCGGGAAGGGAAAAATAAAAACAAAAAAACTGCTCAACCAAAGGAACTAGCACAATTCCTTATTCTCTCAGTTTTCAATTTCTCTCCCCTCCTAGGCTTTCTCCAGTCTTTCTGTGATCACCTCCTATGTTGCTTTGAAGTTGCCCTTTCCTCCTTCCCTCTTGTTGCCGTTCTCCCTTAGGAGTCCAGCCCCGACTGCCTTCCCTTCTGAAAATTTTGCCAAGCCCATCTCTTTCACTCTTCTCTCTCTGCTCCACAGGAGGTTATTTTCTCCTTGAACTGCAGTGAACTTAAGCCAGAGACTGTTTCCTTGTCCCGACACAGGCCACTGCATCACCCACACCCACTCGCACCTGCTTCTTCCCTGCATTCCTTCGCCCCTGGAAAGGAAACCACAGAATCCCCACTCAGCCTTCCTTGGCTAGCTCACTGTCCCCTGCTCCTCTTCCCAGCTATCAGATAACAATGACTGACTTTTCTCACAATAGTAACTCCATGTATTTCTCATCCTTTCTTGTGTTCTCCTAATTGACGGCTCCTAGATGACAGTTCAACTCTTATCATAGATGGTTTAGATTGCCACAGAGCCTCGGATGAGTTCTTCCTGGCCAATACATCACTCTCTTTAGATTTATTACCTATATTTCTTATCTCTGTAATATATTTTCTTTTAAAAAATGTTTACTTTATATGGAAATTCATTTACTTAGAATCATGCTCTTCCTCACATAGAATTGATGATGAAGTTTGGTCTCTGTCCTGCATTGCCAGATGTTTGAGCTGGGCCTTTGTTGGCCACTCTGATCCTCAGCTATCTTGTGGAAACTACTTGGTCTAGACTGACAGAGGATCCCAGCACCCCTTCACTTTCTTGGCCGTTACAATGTGACTGCATAATGGATAGTAAACCTATCCCATTAAGATAATCTTTTCCTCCTAAGTGTTGTTGACACTTTCAGGTGCAGCAGTGTTTGTTATCATTTCTGTTAACACTCAGTGATGCTTGAGTATCACTATTAAATGATAAAAAATATTAATAAATGTGCATAGCATTTGGGGATCACTACCCTGCAGGAAGTAGTATATATTATTAGTAGGATAAGCAGGTAGCACATACTCTCTGGAACCATACCATATTGATTTCCATTTCTATGTTTGTTGTTGGTCCAGTGAATGGACAGGGTGAACAGGGAGGTCCAGGAACATATTCTAAAGTCTCAATTTGTGAGACTCCCAAAAGGAGCCATCCAATATCATGAACCTCAAGGGCAGGACCTTCTTGATCATGAGACCTAATAGATCCTCAGTGTAACACACAGTTTTGCAAAACTGAAAGATGGCATTTTACATACATTACAATGACTCTGTGTAGTGCCTTTTAGTTTTCTACCACAAATCTGTAATTTTTATTAGTTTCCAGGGAAGCAAGTAATTACTGTGCAATATTTTAGCATTATTAAACTCATTAAAACTCACAGGTACCCTAACTATATAGATGCACTATTTCAAGTTAGATATAACATTTGGTAGAAAGAATAAGGTTTCTTGAAAGTGCTATTTAAGGGGTTTAATTACAAACCACAAATAAATAAAATCATGAGAGATTCTAAGATGACTCTAAGAGGTACGAGCAACTATGTCCACCAAAATACTTCTGAGATTTTTGAAGGACAAATATGATTTTCACGATAGATTATATAACACTGATAAGTGAAATTGAGCTGACTATATCAAGCACATTAGGAATGTATCTGGATACATTGGCTATGGACCACAGCATGAACTTCTACTGTACTTTTTATGAATATTATTAAAACTTCATGCTAGATAATTAAGGGAAAGTATCACAAAGCCAGTATATAATGAATATGAGTAAGAAGTCTTTCCTTTAAGAACACAGACTAGAGCTATGATTATTGTTCAGTGTTTTAGCATTTGCCTGACATTTAGAGTTCCTGGATACAATTCTAACCTCTGTGTCACCATCATCACCATAACAATAGCAATAAAAACAGTAATAAAGAATAATAATATTTTTTACATTAGACACATTCTCTCTCTCTCTTTATCTGTGTGTGTTGCGTGTGTGTGTTTATGTGTTGTTTGCATCTGTGTTCATATTAAGGTCAAAGGTCAACCTTGTGGTGTTTGATTTTTGTTGAGACAGGTCTCACTTGGGGTGTGGCGATTAGGCTAACGCTGTCTGGTCAATATGACCCAGTTCTCTTTCCACCTCCTCAGTGCTGAGATTAAAACCACATGCTGCTACACCCAGCTTTTCGTATGGGTGCTGGGATCCAATTCAGTCCCTCCAGCTTGTGTGGCCAGCACTTTACAGCCTACGCTGCTTCCCAGTCCCTACATTAGACAAATTTCTTTCTGTAAAATATATCTTCACATTCCCACTATTAAAGGATGGTAACCTCAACAAGTGTACAGGATCCAAACAACTTTATTAATCACAGTCTAGTTTGTTTTGTTTATGTTAATGAAAGCTTTATGTCTCAGGATTTTCCAAAAAAATGTGGAACTCTGCCTCCCTTGCTACCCACTCCTTTCAACTTTTTTGGAATACATGCAAAAACGTTTTTAAGTACAGAATGTACTTTTCTTCCATGCAGTCAATTTTTCCTAATGAGCATTTTATATAAACTTTGGTAATGTTCAGAACAGAGATTTCCACAGTATCATAAATAGCTTGCAAGAGTTTCGCCTTTGACCCTGTTCCACCGAGGGAATAAGTATTTCAAATTGCTGTATTCTCCCAGTGACCCATAATCAACACACCCAAGCTCTGCCATTCATGTTACATTCCACTGGTCTGCAATTACAACATTGAAGTTTAGCCTCAGTGCAACTTTGTGCACTAGGGAAGCAAGGGTTCCTTGGGTTACATAGAAGAAAATCTGATGTCCACTAAAAATGCCTATTGACCAGTGTAAAATTGTCCATAGGAAGATCAACTCATCACCAAATTAAGATACAGAAACTAGAAAATGCCTCTTGAAATGCTCTTTCTGAATCCTCATTTACAGAAAATACCAGCTATATTCTCACAGAGCTCTGAATCTTTTAATTCTTTGATACTGAGAAAAGAAGAGAAGATGTCTCCGTGGGTAAGAAAATATGTTCATTCCTCAAATGACAGCATCAAAATAAACATGCATTTCCTGATAATAAAAATAATACTTTTTGTACCAACCTTTTCTCTTTCCAATCAAGTTGCATCTATTGCAGGGTATAGAATGGACAGCACTTATTGTTTACATCATATTTATTAAAGCCCTCTTTTATTTAAAATGGTTAATAAATATCTAAAAATATTTGTCTCTCTAGCAATTATGGAAATACAAATCAAAACAATTTTGAGATTTTTTTTAATCTCAGCCAAGTCAGTATGGCAAAGGTCATCAATACAACTGACAACAAATGCTAAAGAGGATGTAGGGAAAACGGAACCTTTACTGTTGGCAGATTGCAAACTGGTCCAACTACTCTGGAAATCAATGTGATGAATCCTGAAGGCCCTAAAAATAAATCTACCATATGGCCTAGCTGTACTATTCCTTGGCATATGGCCAAAGAATTCAACGTCCTATTCCACAGATACTTACTCATCCATGTTCCTAGTTGCTATATTCATAATAGAGGAAATAGAAACTACCTAAATGTCCTTCAACTAATAAATGGGTAATAAAAATGTGGCACATATACACTGTGGAACACTATTCAGCTCTAAGGACAAATGGAATTTCCAGGTCAATGGAAGGAACTAGAAAGGATCATATTGAGTGAGATAACCCAGACTCAGAGAGACAAATATCACATGTTCTCTGTCTTCAGGGGATCCTAGCTCCAAATCTTCAGATGTAATTAGTACATACCCTAGAGGAACTGCAGAAACCAAGAAAGTAAGAGGGACCATTGATGAATTGGGGTGAAGGGATGAATAAATAGGAAATTAACAGGGTACAAGGTGGGTAATCTGATCAGGGGAAAATGAGATGGGGGCTCAAGGGAGGCTCGAGGAGCTAAATATAGAAGAAGGAGGGAGGATGGTAAAATAACAATAAGGATGTCTAAAAAGCTCACAAGGCATTATACTATTAATTATCTATCTAAAAATACCTATAAGTCAGTATATACATTTATATACATATCTATTACATATCTAATTTAAATGAAATTTTCCCATGTGGGCTTACAGGGCCCCCTTCCTAAAGAGCCATAGACCATCTAACAAAATTCCCAGCACCAGGCACAAGAAACCTTCTTTTGAATTGTTAGTCAGGGTTGTCTAAGAAACTCCAAAGGGAAAATGGGCTTGGAGATGCTAATGATGAGCATTAATTATGTACTTTCTCTCAAATTATGGTGTTAGGGAAAATGCTATATATGAAGAGCAGGTGTTTTATGTTTAGTACAAAATAACCCCAGCTCACTGTGTCAACTTAGTCCAGTGTAAAACTATGTTCCATAGCTACTTGGTTCAGTGTGAAACATTCTCTCCTGGAAAGAGAAAGGAGTCTCTTAAGATTCAAAAATCTATTGAAACTTATAAAGCTTAGGAAACCCACGAAGACGAAAAGACTCACAAGCTGAGGGTTAGGAATGAGACTCTCTTAGAGCAGCCTGAGAATTGTAATGCAGTTTTTGTGGGTGAATCATCACTTGTGTTTTGGATGGGTCATTTAATGCTGCAGCTGCCTTTGAGTTACTCGTGGCTCTCTGAGCGACCCCTCCTGTATGCTCCTGTACATAATCCCATAAATGCATGGATTTTTCCAACTGGTATTGGGTGGATTCATTTCTTTGGTAGGTTATAGGTGCCATATCTGGGATGAACACACATTTGTTCACATCTCCAAGGAAATTCTGTGGCAATTTGCCAGAAGCCACTTGTTAACTTCCTCTATATTTTGAATTCTAGGATAATGCAGGTATGTATAGATGATTGCAAAGCTTTCTCTTGGAGAGAAATTGCAGCAAGCAACACCTTTTTATTTTTCTTTTCAGCTGTCAGAAATCTGGGCATAAAATTGAAGAAACTATTGTACTTTCCAATACTGTCAAGTAGGAGAATAGTCCTCCAGGGTATTGGTTGGAATCAAACCTTACCACAAAAAATAGTGGAACGTATGGGAAACAAACACAAGTTTGCTATCAGTTATCTTTGACCAATGAGAGACACAGAGAATGAGAAGATCTCAACAGGTGGCTTTGAGTAGAATTTTCAACTATATAGCAACTATATAGCATTTATTTTAACACATAAATGTGTATTTAAAGATGGGCCAAGACAGAGACAGGCTTTTAGGGGAAAGAAGTAGCTAGTTATACATTCTTCTTTATCATTTCGAAACTCATAGGGTCTAAAATTATCCTTATAGTTAACATCAGATACAATTTTCTAGAAGGGGCACAAGAGTGTGGTTCTTTCTACATTTGTAAATCTGTTCCCTACCTTTAGGCAAAGAGAAGGATTTAGCTCACGATCACACATCAGTTGGGACAACATACTCTGGTCTCTAACATGCCATGCAGAAAAATCTTATCCTTCAGTTAGTTTTAGATGAACTTTCAGTTCTTAAAAAAAAAAGAAATGATCTTCAAATGTTATTTTTAGCTATTTATCTTATAAACTAAATCCCTTTTAAAATTGGATAGGGTTAGAATCTTAAAAGCAATCAAAACTTCAGTTGTGGTTTTGTCATGATTGCACATTGAGTTCATAAATCCTAAGCAGAGGCTGAGGTTTTCTCCTTCTCATTCCAGTCTTCAACGGCACACTCGGTCAGACTCTTATTAAATGCTTATGACAGGCTAAGAGTCATGAAGGAGAATTTTTTTTTTTTTTTATGGCAGAGAGATAACCAAACTGTACTGATCAGAAAAGGAAAAGAAGAAAGAAAAGAAATAGGAACCTTGCACAAACACACACCTTAGAGAGCTGTCACTCTGCAAATCACTTTGAGCAAGTCTAGGTGGCAAGCTTTGTCCTTCTTTGTCTTGTCAGTGGGACTTGACCCAGTGAGTCATGGCTAGGGAATGTTCTGGATCCCAAGCTGTGGTCCCTTTGGGATTACTCTCTCTGAGTTGAGTTCCTTTCACATCTATATTTTTAAAATCTCTCAAGGAAATGACTGTCCAGTTTTCTCACTCATTGTTCATTTGCATAGTCACTCCAGGAGGTCTGAGTCACCATTTTCCCACTATACACTGTCAGCCTTTGTTCCTCCCTTATTCCCTTGTGCAATCTCCTTGCTATTCCTAACCTTCCTGTTCCAAATTTCCTGCTGTGCCTGTACAGGGGAATCCTCTCTGTCTTTCTCTTTCTTTCTTTCTTTCCTTCCTTCTTCCTTTCTTTCTTTCTTTCTTTCTTTCTTTCTTTCTTTCTTTCTTTCTTTCTTTCTTTCTTTCTTTCTTTCTCTTTCTCTTTCTCTTTTTCTCTCTCTATCTCTGTCTTCTCCCTGCTCCCTCTTTCTATCACTGGACAGACTGTGAAGGAAATGACAATGTCCTCCTTCACCCAAGGTAAAGAGGATAAAAAATGATAACTTTGGTTTTTCTGCACACGCATCTCATTATATAGCATTTGATCTTTCACAAATTTTACCTCCAAATTTAGTTACTGGATTATGATTAAACCATAATCTATTAATAAAGTGTAACTATTGCCTTTCTGTATATACATATGCTTTCTACCCTTGTGTTACTTTCCCTTTCCATATTTGAGAAAACTTGCCTTTTCTTACTACAGTGTTCAAAACAAAAAGGCATTCTGAGGTATCTCTGTTAAAGGGGTTCATCATGTATACCACAACATTGCCTGGAATAGACCCAATGCCCTTGCTGTCATAAATGAGCAGAATATTCAAGGACACTTAGCATGTGCTTTTTGAATGAACTATAACAAGCAACGGTGAAGTCAAATATTGTATAAAATCTTAACATTATACTGGAAACGCAACAGGAACACTTGATTCTTTCTGTCCTGGATGTGTCAATCAAGATGCCTGAACAGTTTTGCTGCGAGTTTATATTTGCTTACTCTAACTAGATGGTATGAGATTGACCTGGGCACCCAAACCGAGCTCAGCAGCCCCTGGGCTAGCTTGTAATCAATTATAGCTATAGTGCCCAAAGATACTCTGACCCGCTGATTCCCTTTTATAGTGTGTATGTTTTTAATCTCAGGAACTTGATCTCAGACTGCAGAGGAGAAAGATGATTAGCAATAGAAAACTGCAAAGCTAATAAAACAATACCATTTTGGAAAGTGCCCTAACTCTTCTTGTTTTAAGAGATACTAATTTCCTAGATGATCTTTTATTTGTAACAGAAAATTACTAAGATAAAATAAGAAAACTGATTCTAAAATATGTGTTTTGATTTGTGATGTTCAGAATGGTGATCTTTGTAAAATCTGATAAGCACAGGAAAAAAATTTCCCCATAGGTAAATCTGAAGAACAATCAGTTAACTAAGACAATTTTCTCCTGACATTTAATGTTACCTCAGACAGAGGCTTTGCAAACTTCTCTAAGGTGAGTTCTGAAAGCAATGAACGATTATTTTCACTAATGAATGGTGTTACCCGCTTTGCTATGTCTGCCTCTAACAAAGAGAAATGGATTCTTCAATACCATTGTTTTCAAATTTTAAGGAGCATGACAGATGTTTCATTCATATTTCCTATGCATAAAGTGCTAGATTATGGCAAGTTATTGGAATACTTCAAGTAATTTATCATGCTCTTATCAGCTGTTACCAGAGAGTTCATCTTCTGTATTCTTAAGCAGAAATACAGTAGCAACAACAACAACAAAAAAAGCAAGACTTTCACATGTCCACATGTTCAAGAAAGCATGGCTTTGTCTTGAAGAGGTGGCTACTGATATTGGGGTGGGTATGTATGAACATTTGCTGTGTCCAGCATCATGCTTGGACATAATAGTGTGGTTACTACTGTGCTCCATCCAGTCTTCGTTAATTCTTCACTTTGATGGCTCTTGCATCAGATAATATACCTTTTTAAAGTATGAGCAATATGACTGCTTATTAGTAATATAGTAAATTGTATTGTTGAGAATGTATGTTGAATTCCTAATTGCCAGAATCTTGGAGTTAGTTTAACTATATTTGGAAGTGCAACATTGAAAGCACAACATATAAAGATGAGTTAATCCTATATTCACATTGGATACCTTATCAAATATGACTGGTTTCCTTAAATAATAGTGGAATACAGAGAGAGACGGTTATACAAATGTGAATACAGAAGTGGGAATTCTGATCCTTCAGGTAAGAGAATCCCAAAGACTGCACAGAGAGCAACAGATGCTAGGAGAAGGGCAGAGGATAGATTTCAGACATATTGATATCTTTCTTTCAGATTTGGCCTTTAGAACTGCAGACAATGCCATTCTACCTGTAAGGTACCAAGCTTGTGGTAGCTTAATATGGCAGCCTTTGGAAATGAATCCATTAAAGGGATAAATGATATTTCTATATGAATTTAAGAGACTGAACAATGAAAGTCTCAAAAGACAACTCTGGAATACAAGCAAAATCATTAAATATTTTTAACAATTAAATAATTTTAAATAGTCTTTAAATGCTTAAAAATTCTTAATAGTTTTTGAAATACTTAAAATACTTTAAAAGTTTTTAAATACTTAAAGATGTTAAATTTTCTAAAATTCTTAAGTGGTTAAATTGTCTTGTACTGTCCTTAGCTTAGCTTACTGAATACTTAGTGTGTATGAACTTGTTCTAAAGATTTTAGAAATATCTCTATGGCTGAATGCTGTATTAAACTTTTCAGAAACTGGTAGACATAAATTGTTGTTTTGCCAAAGCAGATCCCTCAAAGAATGGTGAAATGGCAGCACATGGAGTTGCTGGAAGTTTCATATACATTATTCTTGTTTGCATGTATTGTTGCCCTCATAAAGCAGACATATACTAAAACAAATCTATAGAGATAATGGAGCACTCAGGTTATGCTTTATTTTTCTCACAACATCAAGCAGGAAGGATGGCTTTGCCACCCTAAAAGTCCCTTAGAAGGACATATTAGCTTTTGTGGCATATAGTGTCTAGACTGAATCCTATCCCCACATCTATGAAGGACTAATCCATGATGACTTCAAGAAAAAAGTTAAATTGTTCTGAATATGATCATTATAACTAGAAAATGAATTTTTTTATAGTACACGGTGTTCTAGAATTGGTAGAGGTGTGAAGATAGGCATAGAACATGTTAAGTGTTTTAGTATTTTTCCAATAAAAGACTTTTAAAACTAAAAATAGTCTACAGAGTATAAATAGCTCAGAAGCATTTTTTTTCTCAATGAGGCCATTTATACTTTAAAATAAAATGTGAATGCCTCAGTGGTTAATATAAGCATCACCATTTTCCCCAAGTTCTGCTGTCCTTCATTGGCCATTTGTGGAGGTCAAGTGTCCACTTGGTTGCTTCTGGTGTTTGTGAATATGATCTTGAATAAGGTCTAACAACCTCTGTGTTTCCGTATTCTCTATTCAACGTTGACAGCTACACATGCCATTCTGAGTTTATCTTTTCAATTCTCGAAATAGAGACTTGGCCTCATACTTTCAAACAAATGTATTGCAATCGAGCTATGTTCTAGCTCACGATTAATTATTGATATATGAATATTGGCTATCAGAGGCAGGTAAGAGAAGCCTCTAGGGGAAAATCTAAAAGCTTTGTACATAGCAACTACTTCATGAATCTGAAGTAGATACATGCACATTTATTACTCCTGAATGAAGAGAATGCTGAGGATGCAAACCATTAATTATATGTGTATACAATTTAATGATCCTTCAAAAACTAAGATGAATAATTAAAATAAATAAATAATTGAATTGTGGAAAGAATAAAATAATTCAAGTACTAACTCCTAGTCAGCTTGGTATATTGCTTTAGGAGGATCATCTTTGCTCGCTGAGTTGCAAAATGTATATAAATATTCAATGCCTTGCTACAGGGGCTTCGAGAGAGAGCTCAGTGGGTAAAGTACTGCATAAGTCTGAGGACCTGAGTTTGGATGCCAGCAGTCACATAACATCTGGGCGTGGCAGCATTCATCTGAAATCCTAGAGCTGGGGATATGGAGACAGGAGGAGCCTAGAAGCTTACTGGTCAGCCAGTGGACTCAAACAAGTTCCAGGTTCAGTGAGATGCTCTTCTCAAAAAATATGGTGTAGAATGATACAGACACTCAACACCAACCTCTAGCCTTCACAGATACACAGGTGAGCATACCTCAACACACATACTCATACTAAACACACTCACGAATAGTAATAATAACAGTGAAAAACTCATTTTGATTTTTAGAATTATACTCTCAAAAATATTTGGTCTATCAGAATTTATAGTAATAAATACCCCATAGCACATGAATTTAGGTTTACTTAGCAAGAGCTTTTGAAAAAAAAAAAAAAACCTCACAGACTGTTTCATGTTTTTAGGATGAGGTAAAAGAACATCAACTATATCATACTAAATTTTCCCAGCACTTATAGTAATTATCAGAACATATTCTAATTTTTAATTTAAATGAAGTTGCTCCTTCTAGGAAGCAATGCTTCCAAAAGTCTATTCTTTGACTTGTGTTCAACACTGCATCAAAGGTTCTTCACATCCTTCACCATGATAGTTGCAATGGGGCCTCTGCTAGGAGCTACAAATGTGAACTATATATGAGCAGGAGAAGGTCTGCAGGTGACAGGATGGGAAAATTTATTATTGCTGATCTAAAATGTCTAACATGGAAAAATTGGGTACAAATAAAAATACAATTGCAAAATTGCTTAGGATGGATGCAACTCCAAATGAAAACAAGTGTGCCAGATTCATTCTCTATGGTGACAGGCAGATCTAACCTTGACACTAGCTTTAAACCCATTTAAATCTTGCACTATCCTTCAAGTCTTATTCTGCTTTGGCTGTCATGACATACTACCCTAAACTGGATGGTTTAAACAGTAGATATTTGTTTCCCAGAGTTCTAGAGTAAGTTAAGTCCAAGATCAATATGTAGTCCCATATTCTTCTTGGAAGATCCTTCTTTACAGTGGTGGATGACCATATTTTTATTCTCTTTAATTTGAAATTTTCTTCTCCTTTGAAAATGTCATGCATATATACAATATATCATGATCATCTTCATCTCACTCCTCACTCTTCCCCCTCAAATCCTCTAAAAGTTTTCAGCACATCTACAACTTCATTTTCATGCCGTCCTTCTCTCCCTCACACACACACACACACACACACACACACACACACACACACACACACATACAGGACCCTTCAGTGCTACCAGCATGCACATAGATTTTGTGCCAGCCACTGGGTCATGGGCAACATAGCAGTGGCCAGAACTCCCAAAGAAAAGTTGTTTTTTCTCCCCAGTTGACCATTAATTTTCTATAGCTTTTACCTAGGGATGGGGCCTCTGTGGTGCCTCTGATCTATTCATGATAGAGTTTTTAGTACATTGTTTTTTTGTCTGTGTCTTGATATAAATATCATTTCCCACATCCCTTATTTTTTGATGTGTATGGACACATATATGCATTCATGGTCATGTTTATGCAGGCACACATGTGTACATTGTATCTGGAGTTCGGAGGACAACCTCAGTAGTCATCACTCAGGTGTCACCTTTCATTGAAACAGTTTCCCATTGTCCTATAGCTCACAATATAGACTAGGTAGGGTGTCCAGCAAGAATTAGGGACCTTTTTGTCTCTCTGGTTAGTCAGGAATGGGGTTACAAGTACATCATGCTTGGTTTTTTACACAGATTTTGGATGTTAAAGTTTCAACAAAAATTTTGTTAAATTTTGGCCTAGGGTGTTATATATTATTATATATATATATATATATATATATATATATATATATATATATATAAATTATGTTAAAATCATAGAATCATAATCTAAATTTTATGTTCTCAATGCAATACCCCATTATCTCTTAACTCACATGAGTTTGAAATAAGAGGCTAAATAGTATCTAAGAAAATTTTTTGCTTTGTTATTTACTTAACAGATCTTATTTCCTGCTTGATGAATTTACAAGGATAAATTGGTAACAGGAAGATATGTTCCAAATATCAGTTCTGGTCTCAAATGAATCTAGACTTACCAAATTGTTTTGTCACCTGCCTATCTATGTTACATAAGATCTGGTAAGAATTGGTAGCATTCATAATTAGGTAAAGAACTGAACTAGGCAGTATAAAGTTCCTCTTCAGATTTAGCAATCCAAAATGGTAGTTTTTATTTTACATCTGCTGCTGCAATAAAGCACTTCCTATTATCTACTTATTTTATTGAGTCAGGTGTTGAATATGTGTTCAGTTCTGTCTTGAACATTGTATTAGCTTGTATTCTAGCTACAGTTTTATGGATAAAATATAATGTGCACAGGCATGTGTATAACACAGACACTGAAACAGCTCAGAGAAAGAAAAATCCATTGTAATCCCTCAAGGTGTAGTGTATGATGAGGGCCTCACTGAGACCCCAATTCTGAGCCTTTTTCCTGGCACACATACTGTTCCTTACATTATGGCCATCCTTAATTGGCTTCACCCTAGTTTTCCTGAATTTAGAAGGATCCCAGCATTTGCTCTATTTTGGTCTTTAAATAGATGCTATCATGCTGTGGATATACTTTCAAATTGTGACTATTATAATCAACCATGCACTGTCTGTTCATTCTCATTAATGAGCAGTGTCCTGCTGTTTTGGGATTCCACAAATTATCCCTTCCAATTTTTTTACTTTATTTATTATATATCTGTCTATCAATCATCTTTCTATCTATCTATCATCTATCATCATCATCTATTTGTCTTCTCTCATATAATACATTCCAACAGCCCTCCTCCTTTTTCTCCACTCCTCCCAGCTCCCCATCTCCCCTCTCCCCTAGGTAAAGCTCCCCACCCCCACCCACTCCTCTCCCCAGTAAATATCAGCCATCCCAGGGTTACCTCTGAAACAGAGCACTAAAAGATGGAACAAGACAGGGTACTATATATCAAGGGTGTACTAGGTAACCTAGTAGTAAGAAAAGAGTCCAGCAGGCAAGAGGGTCAGAGACCCACCTCCACTCCAGCCTGCAGGAGTTCTGCAAGAACACCAAGACAGATAATCATAAGAAAGACATATTTGGGGGACCCTGCAGGTTCCACATCTGCCACTTCAGGCTCTGTGAGCCCATAAGAGTGCTGATCAATTGACTCTGTGGGGCTTGTTATCCTGGTGTCCCTGAGTGCTCTGGGCCCTGCAATCCCTCTTTTCCCTCTCCTGAAGGGTTCCCCAAGCTCTACATGATGTTTGGCTCTAGGCTTCTACAACTGCTCCCTTCAGATGCCAGAGGAAGTCTCTCTGATTTAGATTAGGTTAGGCATTGATCTATGAACAGAGCAGGATTTCATTAGAAATAATCTCCTGGTTGACCAGTTTCTAGTTCCTGGTCTGCCCTGCAGTATCAGACATGAGTTCTCTCCTTTGGTGTGGGGTTCTGCCCTTCCATTGTCCCAGATGGACCTGTAGAGAGGATAGGTTATAGGTCAAACATTTTGTGACTGGGATGGTGTCTCAGTTCCACTACTGGAAGCCTTGCCTGGTTACAGGAGGTAGTCTGTTAAGGCTGCCTATCCCCCAGTGAGTTTCTACTGCTCTAGGTCTCCCAATTCTCCCTAAATATACTCAAATTCCAGTCATATATTCTCTCCCTCCATCTGTCTCCCCCTACCTGGTATCTTCTCTTCCCATTCTAATCCTCCCACAGCCAATCTGTACTGTCTGCTCTATTTCCCCTTCACCAGGCAGATCCCTGCGTCCTGTACTGGGGCCCTCCTTGTTGCATAGTCTTTCTAGACTATGGATTGAAGCACCCTTGTCATTTGCTTAACAGTTAATATCCCATGTAAATGCTTGTCTTTCTGGGTCTGGGTTACTGGATGATTTTTTCTACTTGCATTCATTTGCCTGCAGAATTCACAAGGTCATTTTTTTAAATAGCTGAGTAATACTCCATTATGTAAATGTACTACAGTTTCTTTATCCATTCTTCAGTTGTGGGACATACTGGTTGTTTCCAATTTCTGGCTATTATGAACAAAGCTGCTATGAACAGAGTTGAGCAAGTATTCTTGTGGTAGGATGGAACGTCCTTTGAGGAATGCCCTTATTATTTTTCCATAATGGCCATACAAGTTTGCACTCCCACCAGCAATAAAGGAGTGTTTCCCTTGCTCCGCATCCTCACCAGTATGTGTTGCCATTTGTGTTGATCTCAGCCATTCTGACAGGTGTAAGATAGAATCTAGAGCACTTTGATTTGCATTTCCTAGATGGCTAAAGATGTTGAACATTTCTTTAAGTATTTCTCAGCTATTTGGGATTCCTCTTTTGAGAATTCTCTGTTTAGATCTATACCCCTTTTTTAAAACTGGGTTATTTGTTTTGTTGATGTCTAGTTTCTTGATTTTTTTATATATTTTGAATACTAGCCCTCTATCAGAAGTGGGGTTGGTGAAAATCTTTTCCTATTCTCTAGACTGCTGTTTTGTCTTACTGATAGTGTCTTTTGCTTAGATCCCAATCTTAGTGCCTGAGCTATCATTGTTCTGTTTAGGAAGTTGTCTCTTGTGTCAATATGTTCAAGGCTATTCCCCAATTTCTCTCCTATCAGGTTCAGTGTATCTGGTTTTATGTGAGGTCCTTGATCTACTTCGACTTGAGTTTTGTGATGGGTGATAAATATGGAGCTATTTACATTCTTCTACCTGTGAACATCCACAGGTAGACCAGCACCATTTGTTAAAGATGCTTTTTTTTCCTACTGCATGTTTCTTGCTTCTTTATCGAGGACCAGGTGTCTATTAGTGTGTGGATTCATGTTTAGATCTTCAATTCATTTCCATTGACCAACTTGTCTGTTTTTATGCCAATACCATGCAGTGTTTATTACTATAGTTCTGTAGTACAGCTTGAGATCAGGAATGTTGCTACCTCCAGAAGTTCACTTATTTTTGAGGATTATTTTAGCATTATTATTTTGTTTTGTTTTGTTTTTCAGTATGAAGCCAAATATTGTCCTTTCAATATCTGTAAAGAATTATGTTGGTATTTTGATGGGGATTTTATTGAATCTATAGATTGCTTTTGGTAACATGGCCATTTTTACTATGGTAATCCTACTAATCCAGGAGCATGGGAAATTGGAAATGTTGATTCAGCTTCAAAGACATTTTATTCCTTGTCTGATTCAATCAGCAGTCCTTAGTCCTGGAGCCCTAGAGCATTTCAGTCTCCATACAATCGAGTCTTAAGGCTAGAACTGGAAGGCTTCAACCTCCAGAAAATCTAGAACACTTAAACCTCCAAGACTTACTGCTGACTGAGCAACTCTGACTAGCTCCTTCTTAACTCAAGGCTGTACTGAACTCTGACTCTTCTCTAAGTTAGGGTTAGGGTTAGGGTTAGTTACAGCAGATCTTCTGGGCCTGTTTCTAACTGAACTATTCTGATTCTAGCAGGTTCTGGCTGATTTTCTCATTGCCTCAGACTGAACTGATCTGTTTGACTTCAAACAGACTCACTCTTCTCGTCTAATACTGACTTCTTCTTCTGAGCTGCCTCTATGCCTCTGCCTCAGACTCCTCAGACTGCTTCTGTGTCTCTGTTAGCTCTCACTGCACTATACTGCCTCTGTCAGCCTCTCTGCTTCTCTGTCTTATCTTGCCTTGGTCAGACAATTTCCTTGTCTCTATGTCTTATCCTCTCTCTCTCTGAGCTGAGAAGCTGCTTTTCTACCATGAGAGTTGGGCATGTCCTTCCTGACTCACTCTGCCAACTCTTCCTCTGATTCATCACTTTGCCTGCCCTTCACTCTGACTCATCTCAAACGTCACTTCCTGTCTAACACTGACTCCTTCTGAGTTCTACTTCCTGTCCCAATGATTAAAGGCATGTGCTACCACTGCCCTCAGAATATTGGGATTGAAGGTATGTGCCAACATTCTTAACATTCTTTCTATATTCCATCCAGATCACACAGGCCTCTGAATGGGGTTCCTTCATATAGACCCCTGGATTTGTTCCTTTCGTATCTATCATATAGGCCTACTCCTCTATAGGAGATCTTTTCATCTCCTGAGATCTTCTTCCATTTTTATCTTCATTGTCTTATAGTTTTTGTCATACAAATCTTTCACTTGATTGATTAGATACTCCAAGACATTTTATGTTATTGGTGGCTATTGTGAAGGATATTATTTCACTGATTTCTTTCTCAGTCACTTTGTCCTTTGTATATAGGAGGGCTACTGGTTTTTTAAGTTCATTTTGTAGCCTACCACTTCTTCAAAGACATTTATGAGTTGTAGGAGTCCTCTGTAGAAATTTTGGTGTTGCTTATATATACTATCATATCGTCTGTAAATAAGGATACTTTGAATTCTTCCTTTCCAAATTGTATTTCCTTGATCTCCTTCTGTTGTCTCCTTGCTCTACCTAGTAATGAAATGGTATGGAGAGAGAGGACAACCTTGTCTTGTTCCTGATTTTAGTGGAATTGCTTGAGCTTCTTTCCCTTTAATTTGATGTTGGCTGTGGGCTTGCTGTAAATTGCCTTTATCATCTTGTATTCCTAATCTCTCCAAGACTTTTATGATGGAGGGATGTTGGATTTTGTCAAAGGTTTTCAGCATCTAGGGAAATGATCATGTGGATTTTTTTCTTTCCATTTGTTTATATGGTTGATTACATTGACTCATTTTTCTATTTTGAGCCATCCCTGCATCTCTGGGATGAAACCTACTTGATCATGGTGAATAATTTTTTTTTGAGTATTTTTGCATCTATTTTCATGAGGGAGATTGGTCCATAATAGTTTTATGTTGTTGTTGTTAAACTTTGCGTGGGATGGGTGTCAGGGTGACTGTGGCCTTGTAGAAAGAGTTTGGTAATGATCCTTCTATTTCTACTTTTGTGCAATAGTTTGAGGAGTATTGGAGTTAACTCCTCTTTGAAGATCTAATAGAATTCTGCAGGAAAATCATCTGGACCTGGGGTTTATTTTTATTTTTTTGTTTGAGAGATTTTTAATGATACCTTATATTTCCTTGGAAGTTATAGGTCTGTTTATCTGTTCTTGATTTCACATTGATAGACAGTATTTATTGAGAAAATTATCTACTTCTCTTAGATTTTGCAGTTTTGTGGAGTACAGGTTTTTGAAGTATGCCCCAGTGATTGTTGGAATTCCTTTAGTGTCTGTGGTTATAACTCCCTTTCTATTTCTTATTTTGTTGATTTGGATGTTCTTTTTCAGTCTGTTTATTGGTTGGGATAAGGGTTTGTCTGTCTTATTGATTTTCTCAAAGAGCAAACTCTTTGTTTCATTTATTCATTGAGTTGTTCTCTTTGTTTCTATTTTATTGATTTCAGCCTTCAGTTTCATTATTTCTTGGTTCTACTCCTCTTGGGTGTGCTTACTTCTTTTTGTTCTAGAGCTGTGCTATTAATTTGCTAGTATGTGATCTTGCCACTCTTTTTTGGTAGGTAATTTATGCTATGAATTTTCCTCTTAGCATCATTTTCATTGCATCCTGTAAGTTTGAGTATGTTATGGATTCATTTTCATTGAATTCTAGAAAGTCCTTAATTCCTTTCTTTATTTCTGTCATGACTCAGTGATCATTCAGAGCTGTTCAGTTTCCATGAATTTGTAGGCCTTCTGCTGTTGCTGATTTTGGTGAAATTTAGCTTTAATATGGTGGTCAGATAAGATGCAAGGTATTATTTCAATTTCCTTGTATCTATTGAGATTTGTTTTGTGACCAACCATGTGATGAATTTTGGAGAAGATTACATGAGGTGATGAGGAAAAGGCACATTCTTTTGAGTGTGAGTGAAATGTACTATCTTTTACCTCCAGTATTTCTCTGATCATGTTTTGTTTGTATAACCTGTCCATTGGTGAGAGTGGATTATTGAAGTCTCCCACTATCAGTGTATAAGGATACACAGTTTTTTACAAATGTGGGAGCCTTTATGTTAGGGGCATAGATGTTAAGAATTGAAATGTCATCTTGGTAGATTTTTCCTTTGCTGAGTACGGAGTGTCCTTCCCATCTCTTTTGATTAATTTAGGTTTGAAATCTAGGTTTGTTAGATATTAGAATGGCTACACCAGCTTGCTTCTTAAGTCGATTTGCTTGTAAGTTCTTTCCCCAGCCCTTTACTGTGAATTAATATTCATCTTTGAGGTTGTGGTGTATTTCTTACATGCAGTAGAAAGATGAGTTGTTTTTGGATCAATTCATTTAGTCTGTGTCTTTTTATTGGGGGAATTTATTCCATTGATGTTGAGATATATAAATGACGAATGATTGTTAGGTCCTTTTTTTTGCAATAGTTGTTGATTCTGGTGTGCGTGTGAGTGTGTATGTGTGTCCCTTATATTGATGTCTTTTTTTTGCAATAGTTGTTGATTCTGGTGTGCGTGTGAGTGTGTATGTGTGTCCCTTATATTGATGTGATTGTGTGAGATTTTTTTATTTCCTGTGTTTTCATGAGTGTAGTTAACATCTTTCAGTTGGAGTTTTCATTCTAGTACCTTCTCAAGTGCTGGATTTGTAGCTAGATATTGCTTGAATTTGGATTTGTCCTGAAATAACTTATTGTTCTCCATCTATAGGAATTGGGATTCTTGCTGGATATAGTAGTCTGGGATGCCATCTATGGTCTCTTATAGTCTGTAGAACATCTGTCCCACCCTTCTGGCTTTTAGGGTCTCTGTGGAATAGTTGGGTGTGATTCTAATAGGTTTGCCTTAATGTTATTTGTTCTTTTTCTTGCTGCTTTTACCATTATATTTTGTTCTGTATGTTTAGTGTTTTGATCATTATGTAGCAAGGGGACTTTCTTAACTGGTCCAATCCATTCGGTGTTCTGTATGCTTCTTGTACCTTTATAGGCATCTCGTTGTTTAGGTTTGGACATTTTTTTCTATTTTTTTAAAATATTTTGGGCCTTTGATCTGGGTTTCTTAACCTTCCTTTATTCCTATTATTCTTATGTTTGGTCTTTTCATAGTATCCCATATTTCCTGGATGTTTTGTATCAGGAATCTTTTGGATTTAATATTTTCTTTTACAAATTTTTCTGTTTCATCTATAATATTTTCAACTCCTAAGATTCTGTCTTCCATCTCTTATATAGCTATAGCTTGCTTCTGTAGTTTCTGGTCACTTTTCTAGGTTTTTTATTTCTAAGATTTCCCTGGTTTGTGTTCTCTTTTTGTTTCCTTTGTTTGATTTTTTCCCACAGTTTTCTGTAAGAGATTTATTCATTTCTTCTATTTGTTTGTTTGTGTTTTTCCATGTTTCTTTGATGAATTTATTCAATTCCTCTCATTTCTGTTTTGTCTTTTTATTGATTTCTTTGAGAGATTTATTCATTTCCTCTTTAAGGGACTCTATTATCTTCATAAAGTTGGTTTTGCAGTCTTTTCCTTCTGCTTTTGCTGTGTCAGAATGTTTAGGGCTTGTGGTAGAAGTACATTTGGGCTGTGGTGGTAACTTATTTCCTTAATTGTTGTTGATTGTGTTCTTACACTGGGGTTTAGGCATCTGGGCTTGGGGTGATTATGGGTTTAAGTGCCAAATTTGTAAGTTTTGCTTTATAAATGAGTGTTTTGTTTTGTTCCTTGGTTACTTTTTCCTCTCTTGTCTTCTATTCTTTGTGGACCCTTTCAAGCAGGGCGTCTTTCAGGCTGGGGAATGGGACACTGAGTACACAGACTTAATAAGTTCTTCTGACTGACTGCTTTGGCATGTTCTAGTGCAGGACATGGCTGCCTGAGTTGCTATCTGGGACTGTAGTAGGTGGTGGTGGTAAGGGGTGGTGGTAGGGATAGGAAGATGATGGTGAATTGTATTTGGGGGAACTGAGCTGGTCTAATGGGAGAGTTGAGAGATCAGACTTCTATCTGTTCCTCTGTCTAGCTGCCTTGACAACCTCTGATCCTCTTCCATGATTTTTAAACTATAGTGATATCTTTCCTTTTGACAGTGTTAACATTGCTAATACAAACAATCTTCTATATATATTCAGTTGCATAAAGTTAATAGTCTTTCTAGGTTTAGGGTATATGTCAAGAACTGATTCATTTTGTTAATTGAATGTATAAAATTTTCATATTCTGGATAATATCCAAATAATTTGTGCTAATTTTCATTCCCCAGCTAGCATGTAAAAGCAGTGTTACTGCTTCCATTATATTATCTTTGTTTCCTATCTATCAATCTATCTATCTACCAACCGTCTATCTGTACCATCTATCTCTATATATCTATCCCATATCTCATTTTCTTGATTGTTCGATTTCAAGTTTTAGCTACAATAATCAATATTTGTCTGAGCATGGAACACAGAAATAAAGATCATTTTCAGATCATGCTTTGGACATACCCTCTGAAGTGTTTGATTACAAGATAAGCATATGTTTAGTGTTTTAAGGATCCCACACACTGTTTTCCAAGGCTCCTGTGTCATCTTACATCTGCAGCATTGGGGCACAAAAGCTCCATTATCTTCATAACCACAAAAACATGTTGTTTTTAGTTTTGCTTTTTGATAGAACATGCTGCAGATATAAAATTGTACCTATCTCATTAGAGTGCTAATTCACATCTTTGTAATTAATGACCTTAGCGGCTTTTGTGTTCATCAGCCATTCATATGCATTCTTTGGAGAAATTTTTATTGAGTTCTTTCACCTACTTTAGAGATACTTCCTACTGCCTAGAAGGCCTGAGACCCCAGCTGCCTTGGCTTTCTCAAGAACCATTTCCTTTCATTTTGCTGATACCTGTTTCTCATGTATTCTGCTCACTTTTCTCAAATATTTTAAGGAGTTATGACAAATTCTGGCCCTATTGCTCCATCTTGTTCTAAAACAGAATCACTCAGCTAATTTAATCTTAACTATTAAATTGATTCTCTTGATTTCTTACAATTGTTTAGTTTATTGATGAAACAGCTGTTGTGTATGAGTATTTAAACCATATATATTTTTTTGTCCAATATGGCATCTATTGTAGAAGTTAAAGTTTTTCATGAATATTTATTTACTATGAGGATATCCCTAGCAACTTTGTTGCTGACTTGCTTTCCTGGAGAATTGATTTTAGAGTAGCCTTAGTTGGGAACATTGTCATTAAATGTCTTTTTCCTCATAAGTCGATAGAGCCAATTTCAGCATTATCATTAGCATAATTTGTCCTATTAATCAAGAAAAACACATCAACTTTCTGATGCTGATAGTGTTTCAATGAACTCACATAGACACAATTGGAGCAGTTTTAATTATTATTTTTTCATTTCCCTCTTTTAAATAATCTTGTAAAAGCTGCCTATTTAACTGAGAAGTAATTACACATACTGTACTTTTTAAAAGTTGATTTAAGAGATTCCAAGATGGCAGTGGGGCAGTTTGTGGAGTCCAATAGGGTTCTGGCTGCCTGCCCTGCTGCCCCATCATCACTTCTGGCCCCAGCTCCTCACTTCGTGGACATGGAGAAACTGTTCTATTGCCAAGTCCAGTGGGGAAAATTTGAGAATTAACTGTGGTTGGAAAGATAACAGACCTGAAAAACCAACTGCCTATGCGTGGGAAGTGGAAATATGGTAAAATAGAGGAAGGTACTCAGCGGAGATGTGGAGTTTAGAGTTGTGGCAGGTATGGATGCTGAGGTCCCCCTGGGAGGCAGTGGTCACTGCTGCCCTCTCATTACCCTGCTACAGGAAGAAAGAAACTGAATCTGAAGCACAGTTGTAGCAGTGGCAAGACCAAGATTGTGAACAAAGGAACTTGGGGTGATGTGACACAGTGCTGGGGACTCTGCAGGTAGGAGAACAATGGCAAGCACCACTAAGAAGCACATAACTGAAGATGTTGGCAAGCATGGAAGTGAACCCAAGGCAGACAGAGGACCAGTCCTCAGGCCCCCAACAGACCAAAGTTGCTGCTCCCATTGCTGCTGCTATTGCTCCTAGTACCCTCCCTGATGGGATTGGAGACAGCATAGACTGCAGTGCTGCCCAGAGGCTGTCCACAAAAGGCCTGAGTAACAGGATGATCAGTGCCTAGGGCAGGGCAGGGCAGGGCGGAGCGGGGCGGGGCGGGGCGGGGCGGGACAGGGCGGGGAGGGCAGGGCAGGGCAGGGCGCGGCCTAACTGTCTGGAGACTGAGCAGCACAGATGCTCTGAAGCAGAGCAATCAGCAAGATACCCCAGCTGGGGAATATCTCATCTTCGGGGTGAGATCTCCACACAAGGGACCATTCTTCTGACTGCCACTGGACCTACCTGGCCACTTCACCACCTGCCATACTGGAGCAGACATCTACCCTTGTAGTTTCAGCTTCTGACTTTAGCACCCTCCTTGATGGAGTTGCTGAGAGTGTGGAAGGCAGTGCTGCCCATGGTCTGCAGGATGCAGACACAAGGCACCAGATAGCAAGACAAATGGTGCTTGTTGGTGGGTGAGGTGCGTAATGCCCTGGTGCTTGGAGGATATCAGGGTGCCTGCTCAGTGTCTGGGTACCTGAGTGGTGTTCAGTTGTCTGTTGGAGGCCCCAGTGCCTCCAAATTTGGGCAGTGAGGCCCAGCTTCAGGCCAGACTTTGTCATGCTTGGTCTTGGGATAGTATGGGCCGGGTGAATGTTCCTGATTAGAGTGGTCTGCTGCCTCCAAATATCATGGAGATACCTGTGATCCATGCTCCTGCCTCACAGGATTGACTTAATTTTCTTTTCTCTTTTTTTTTTTTTTTTTGAGGTGGGAGAGTGGAACAAGGAGGAATGGAAAGAGGGTGCTATTGAGATACATTGTATGAAACTCAAACTATTTATAAAAGTTTCAAAACGTTGATTTAGATTATATTATATACAATTTAGATAAAATGTGCAACCCTGTACTTAAGTAAATGGAAAGTTTACTATTATTCCGTGTCAGCTTTTTATACTTTACTATTATTCTGTGTCAGCTAGTATACTTTAAAAATATTCCCTGATAATCATTTATCAGTCATATAAGCTTATAGACTTATATTGAATATGTTTAGTTTTATTAAACTGATAACTTGAGCAAATGTGTTCATTCCTGTTGCTAATGAAGCTGAACTTGTTTTGGAATGACTCAGTAGTATGTTGTCATTAAACAAAACCCTGCCAGTCTAGCAGCATTCTGGCAATACCGTTATTAAAGATGAAAAACATCGTTAAGTCTGCAATTTTGAAGACTTCACAATCTTTGATAAATAGGATATGTCAGCTACTTCACTTTTAAGGGAATTTTTCTTCCTATAATTTTCAGAAGGAATCAGGTTGTAAAAGATCCTACACCCAGGCAAATGAATTGCACATTTTGGTTCAAGAGGCCCTGCTAAATTTTATACTTAGTAAGTAATAAATGAAGAGACTAGGATGGAGAAGTATTAAAGAAACAGTACACCCCTAGAAAGAGTTTCTGCTAGAAGTGATGGACTCAGTTTTACGTAGGTATCTAGAAAGCTAAAATGCAGCACATCTATTGTGAATTGAATTAGGAATTGATTGATGAAGTCAATGTGCATAGTACGTTTGATCTGGCAGTAGCATTTATTTTAAGTGGAATGACTTCACATATAAACTCATATATGTTGTTTGACACTTTTGAAAGCCGATGCCAACATTTTTATGACTTTTTTCAATAGTATACTGGTCTTTAGTTCAATGAAAACAATTGTGCATATAAACATCCCAATGGTTTTAATGAATGATTAAATGTGACCCCTTTAAGAAAAAAAAAAGTATAATATAGTCTCAAAAATAAGTGTTGCAACTGTGTGCTCTTTGATATAAAAAAATGTGTTCTTTGAATGAACAATAAATCTCCAAGTTATATAAATTGTGTGGCTTACACCAGCAGAAATCTACTTTCTCATGTTCTAGAAGCTTAAAACCCCAATTAAAGCATTCTCCGTGTTGTGTTTCTCTGAGGCCTTGGGCTAGAAGCCATCCTTGCTTCATCCTATGGTGGTGGCCATCCAACTTCACTCATATATCTGCCCTGTTCTCATGCAAAAGTACCTGTGTCTATCTCTGTTTCAGCAGCTTCTATTAGGACCACAGGCATTCTGAACTGGGGCCCTGTCTAATGGCCTCATATTAAATAGATTATATTTGTTATTCTCTATTCCAATACTCTCCCCCAAAAAAGAGATCACATTTCTACTTACAAAGGTTAGGACAGAAACTAATGTTTCTCGAGAGACACAATACAACACAGCTAGGGTTCTATTCCATCAGATGGCAGCATAAGATATCAACATGTTCTCTTTTACCCCCATCGGTTTAAAGGGGACAATTTTGTTAATGCAAAATATTTTCAAAACCAACTAATTAAATATTTTAGACTCCTTAGTTAATATTTTTAAAAACTGGGTTTGTCTCCAGTTTTGATTTTTCTTCCATGGACAAATTAGGTATAGAATGCTTCATTGATAGGAATTTTCATATTATGAAGAATACTGTTTGGTAGATGCTAACATAACTGTGCTTTTTTATTTGAAAATGCAATATTGAATGCCCTAATTCCACTATTGTAGTTTAATTTTTTTTTCCTGATACATTTTCACGAGCACATAAAACTTAATCATTTCCAAGTCCTGTTGATCTTCCCTCTACTTGTCTTGAAATAAGCCTCCTAATATTTATCTGGTGAATGTCACTGAGATATACCAGGATCACATGCCAAATATGAGAGCCATCTATGAAAGCAGTTTTCACTCTGCCTCTGCACATATGCTCACCAAACCCTGCCAACAATGCTTCACAGTTTCCAGATCCGTCCACCACCTTTTAAGACATCTTTTCAGTGTGACTACTGTAATTGCACTCTAACCTTTATTCCTACATCCACTTTCAGTTTCCACTCACTTCTCCAATTCAATTTTAAAAATTAGGCCAGTTCTCCCTCTTTAACCAAGAAAACTTAATATTTACTATGAACTTTTCACTAAACAACAACAAAACAAGAAAAACAAACCTGAAGCCTGAGATACCAGGCAAACTGCACTTTAATATGTATGTTATCTCTTTCCTGTTTATGAGATTGTCTTAATTTGTTTAAACTGAGTTATTAAGTGTATCATGACATCGGGGTGGCTTGAACAGCAACATTTGTTTCTCAGTGCTTGGATGCTTAGAAGTCTAAGATCGCCGTACCAATATGTCACATGACCAATAAACCTTATCTTCTGGCTAATAGAAATACCTCCCTCGTATATCTTAATATGATGGAGTTGGAAGGAAAGAATGAAATCACTCATGCCTTAATGGTCCCTAGTCCTATTAATGAAGATCCATCCTCATTATCTATTATCCTCAGCATAACTGACTTCCTGGGCTTGAGACATCGCTCAGCGAATGTGCTTTCTACTTATACTTGATGGCCTGTGTTCAGATGCCTAGGATCCATGTAAAAACATTAAAAAGAAGTACCACGTCTAAAATCCCAGCATGCTACTACCAGGAGATAGGAGAAATAAAAAGAAGTATGACTCACAGGCTAGCTAGTCTGTTATACAGAGCATTGAACAAGAAAGACTTTATATCAAACCAGGTTGAAGGCAAGGCCCAACACCTGAACTTGTTCTCTGAGCTTACACGTGTGTTTTATTTTCACATATATAACATACACATTATACGCACACACATGAGATCTGCCTTACCAGACTTCCTAATGCCATCACACAAAGTTTAGGACACAATATGCCCATGTTTATGAGATACATAATCATTTAGTCTGTGATACATCTATAGGCATATTTCCTTTTTTTCTTCTCCAAAGTCCACCATCCCTCCCTCCAGGTGCCTAAGGACATCTCCAAATGATGAGATGTTTACCCTCCCAACTCTCCCAAGTTTTTCCTTCCCTATCAATACTTGTCCACACTTCACATTTCCTATCAATTACCTGTTTTAAACTCATTATTATCTTGCAGTCCCTTCCTCCTTGTTGTATGTGTGTAGAAGGTATATTATTTTTATGAAAAATACATAATCATTAATATACAAACACAAGCAACAGAATTTAGTGGTTGGACCCTGCCATAGGAAGGAAAGTGAACCTGTCAGGTCCCTTTAGAATTACAAATTTCTTGTTTTACCCTAAAGCTATGGAGAAATTCAAGAGTATAGCTATGTATTACATGAAGTCTTGGTAACAAAAAGGATATTGGAAAATGTAAATCTAACTTATTGCCGACCATTGAGAATAAGGACATTTTTATAGGATTCCCAACCTCCTCTTGAATCTTTTTCTCAATAATTCCAACAATAAATGATATCATCATCATCATCATCATCATCATCATCATCATCATCATCCTGTGGTAATCATTTGAGAATAATACCCTGAAACCACAAGAGAACACTAGAACAAAATGAAATGAAAATGCCCTCATTCCCACTCAATTTCTTTGATGTTACATCAACTCTGAACTTCAGAAAATCTCAGCACTCCCTTAGGCAGGCTCACTTTCTATTAAGCAGACTTAACACCTACCACACAAAAGTCTCCTAAAGAGCAATGCTTTTGTGCTCCTGGAGGTTTCCAGTGTACCCTGGGAATAGTCATTATGATGCCTGATATGCCTGTCATTTGTTCTAACAGAGAAGACTTTAATCCACATCATCTAAAGAAGGAAGATGGGACTGGTAAAGCAGAGATATGGCAAATCCCCGAAGGCACATGAATCCTAAGGAAGATTCTTAGGTAAATAGGAAACTCCTTGGTCTGCTAGATAGTTCAACAGGTGTAACAGGTGTAGGCATTTGCCTGAGTACCCAAGTTTAATTCCCTGCACCTATGTGGTAGAAGGAGCGTATTGACTCCTTCAAGTTGTCCTTTGACACAGTGGCATATGATTCCCACCCCTTACAATAAATAAGTTTAAAACAGTTGAACTATTTTTCCTTCTCCTTTACTCACCTGTTTCATTTTTTATTTCCCTTCATACCTTCATCTTTTGCTCCTCTTCCTTTTTCCCCCGTATTTATGCCATTCATGGAGTAGCACAGGCTGGCCTCAAACTCTTCTTGCCTCTATGTCTAGAGTGTTTAGAATATAGATCTGGACCACTATTCCAGAAGATGATCAGGCTACTAACAATTAAAATTTAAAAAGTAAAAATAATGGTGAGTTAGTGAAATAAAAAGCAGACTTTTCAACATGGAAATTTAAGGATGCTGATATAACCTCCTGGCTCTTAATTAATCTGTTTAGTTACTGGATATCCACAATCTGATAAGTAACAAATGGTTTGCCTGATCAGTCATATGTTGAATTTATGTCTTTGAGAAGTTAACCTACCAGGGAACTAGTAATTGTTACCAAACAAATCCTCTTCGTCTGAATCTTTGGGGCATTAAAGAGACTTATAATTAAGTCTTACGTTCAGGCCACTAACTATTATCTCCAACTGTCTTGGGATATCATTGCACAAGTAATAATACTTTTTTAAAGTTACTAAGAAAATTAATATTTTAATTGTTGAATTAAAAATCTATTACGTAAGGATTGAAGCGATTGTTTTTGTATTACATTTTGTATTAAAATTCTCTGGCTGTTTAACAAATACAATAAATCATACCCTTTAATTAGCATTTTTACACAAGATAGACATCTAGGCAGGGCCAGTTGGATCATCTTCATGGTATTTTCCAGGGCCAGAATCAATGTATAAGAAAGTCTGGGTCTTCCCTACAGCTCTAGTGCATTTGTCTGTTGGCAGAATTCAACTTCTTGCTCAACTATGCTTTCATTTATTCCCTGGATGTCAATAGGCAGTTGCTCTTAGCACCTATCACTTACCACCCTAAATTCTTGATACATTGCCCACTTCATAGAATGAATCCTTTTCTCTTCATTGACCTGTCTTCCCTAACCTGCTACTAAACAGAGTCCTCTGCTTTTGGAAGATTCAGTAGATCTGTGATTAGGTCATATCTACCCCTTGCTCAAATTTTAAGGTAATCTGATTTTGACCTTTCTACATTTTGCAGGTTAGTTTTAATGGTCAATTTGACATAAACAAGAATAACCTGGAAAGGGAGTGTCAATAAAAGATTGCTTAAATCTGGTTAGCCTCTGAGCATATCTGTGGAAAGTCATCTTGATTGCATTAATTATGTGAGGAAACCCAGTGTACTGTGTGCTAAACCTTTACCCAAGTTTGTGTCTTAAACTATATAAGAGTGGAAAATGGACTGAGTGCTAAACATGCATGCAATCCTTCTCATCCTATGGGTATGATGTCACTAACTATTTTAAGGTCCTGCTACCTTGACTCCCCTGCTATGAAGCACAACACTCTGGAATTGTGAGCAGTTGAAGTTATTGCGTATTATATTAAATAACTGGAATCACATTGACTTTTTTTCTATTTAGAGGATATCAACATCCATTCCTACTGTATTTAATAGAGCAACAGGCTAAGTAGAAATCATTCCTCACAGTGTCAGATACTGAAAAGCATGCTCTCATGATCAATAGCACTAGCATAACTGATTGGATAAATATAAGCATAAGTAATAGCATTTATGAAGAAGTTGTGTCAAAATGTGTATGTTTTATTCTTGAGATTTAATTGCTTTATTCAACTGCATTTTGCATACATGCTTAGTTATAAGCAAAAGGATATACATGGTTCTGGGAATCAGAGCAATATCAGGCTAATTCCACTTTGGTCTCTGACCCCTGTCTCATACCATGTGATCATGTAACCTCTGATGCTTGTCTCACACATAGATCATGTAAACTTTAATCCCTGTCTCACATATATTACATAACCTCTAAACCCGATTATTCTCTTTTACAGCTTTCAGGGGTTCACATTTAAGAAATCCAACTTTTATAATTTATTTCTGCCAAATATTAATATTAGATATTTTCAATATTAACATTCCCAATGAACTATATTTGCCACATAAACAGCACTAATGATGGTCGTCTAAGAGGGAAGTGCATTAGGACAATCAGCAGTCCTATTGCAAGACTATTTTTAATTACAGCTCTTTAAAAATAGCTGCTACAATTACTCTGGAGCTGACAGTGTTCAGAAGACAAGCTGTGAGGGGTTATGCTAATCAGGAGAACTCTCAGTCCAATGAGATATCACATCAGGCTAACAACAAGCATGAATTAAGTGCCTGAAGTATGAAGCCTCACATCTTAAGATTATCGTAGCAGTTATTTTCAGGAGTTTAGGTCAGAGATAGAATGTGTTCCACACTACCTGGAAAATAAAATGAAGACACAGCTGACTAAGATGGGGTTTCCAAACATTTGCCTTTGGGAAATGGGGAGGATCTGTCCACTGTGACTAGTGATCATGCTTCTGCATCTTGTGATTTCTTACTGAAAGGAAGCCCTTGTAACTATGTCCCCATGTGGGCAGTGTGCACAGATCAGTCCCATGAGTCCAGTACCCTAACAGGACTGGCCATTATATCAGCAGAAAGAATATTACAGCTGTATTTTTTCTTCTCACATTCCACAATAATTGTTGTGCCTTCTAAATCAAAGAACTTCAATGTTGCTATTGGGTTTTTTGTTTGTTTGGTCGGTTGGTTGGTGTACTTTTTTATGAACGCTTTATCTTCTCATGTGTGGAATGTCTTTTTCTATTCTATCTGTCTTCCACACTGCCACTTTAGTGCCATGAAACTATGACTTGCTAGTCTACCATGATCCCACATCAAATTTTAAATTCCACTGTGTTACTTCTAAGTGTTTTTTAAAGTAATTTTTATTTTATATTTAAGTTTTCTTGTGATTGATAATTGGCATTACTTAGGTGTACATGTCTACAAAATATGTATGAGCCAGTTTATAGGACCATACTTCTGTGTCTGTGCGTGTATCATTTTTTAAATGTCAGTACAAATGCCTTGAAATTGTGTGAACTTTTCCCCCACTGCTCCATTACTTTAATTTTATTCTTCATTCTCAAATGTAATCAGAATCATACAATATTTTGCATTCAATAAACAGATCTACAAGGACTTTTATAATATGACATTGCAACAGTGTCTTCAGAGCTCTTAATGAAATCAGTGATCCCATAGGATATGGAGTGAGAGAGCCAACTACTACAGCATACAAGGCAAGAGAAGAATGGGCATTGGGCTTGAGGAAGCCAAAAATAGAGGAAATAGGATCGGGGAGAAAAAGAAAAGGAAGAGAAGGGAGTGGAAAGTGGCGGGGAAGAGGAGTGGAATGGGAAGGAGAACCAGGGTGTGGTTGTTAGAATACAAGTGTTTGGAAGACATTTATTTTTTAAAGAATACAGGAAGTTAGACTGCCACTTCAAGAAAAACCCATTGACAATGATACCATTAGTTCTTCATAGTAAAAGTGGAAATAGTCACATAAAATAAAAAATTTTGAAAACTTATTCCTGCTTTTGTGAAACTGAGAGATATATTCTCGTGGCTTTACTGATAAAGCTTTGTTCATAGAAAATAATAAGCTTTTTAAAACTATAGATTTAAATGCTTCTTCCTTTGGAAGTATTTATCAAGATGGGGCATAGATATTTTATAGATGACCAAAGAAAGTGAGCACACAGTCAGGAGTATAGATTTTCATGGATGAAGTTATTCAACATCCTGTTCTGAAAATGACTACCTATTAGGTTTTATGCAGGGAGTATCCTTGACTAGAGGAGTTGGTACGTGGTTTTATTCAGAAATTTAAACAAAAATAAATCACTGGATGGGGTGAATACTTAAGCTTACATTAAAATTCTGAAGCCACTTTCTATTACACAAGAGATTGTCAAGCATAAAATAAAATTGTTCCTGCCAATAATGTGGATTAAATTGTCATTTAACTAGAAGTATAATCATAGCTGAGCAGTGGTGGTGCAGCTTTTAATTCCAGGAGAGGCAGAGGCAGGTGGATCTCTATGAGTTCGAGACCAGCCTGGTCTACAGAGTGAGTTCCAGGACAAGCCAGAGTTACAACAGAGAAACCCTGTCTTGGAAAAAACAGAAAAGGAAAAGGGAAAAAGGAAAGAAATACAATCACATTAAATTTTGGTATTTCGAAGTCTTTAAATTTAATATTAAAGTGTAAATACTAAGCAAATGTTCTTTAAGTTCAGTTTTGGTTTCTAACAGAGAAGCTCATTGATAAGTAAAACCCACATTAGCAAAACCTCTTAGAGTGTAAAGGAACTGCAAGTTTACATATTTGGGGGGCTACTTAAGGATGTTAAAGAGACAGAACCATATGGTTTGTACAAGGAGTGCTTTGAAATCTCTGACCATCCATGGCATCTCCCAAGCCATATGGTTGCCATAAAGACTAAAAACATCTTTCTGAAAAAAATCTGCTTTTCATCTGGCTGTGTGTTGCTGGCTCCAGGTGACTCAGGCTGAACATCTCTGCATTAAGTTCTTTATACTCAGTTGGGTGCTGTTGTAGAGAGAGTAACAGCATGGATAAAAAAATAGAATCCATCTCAAAGTCTTTTCCTACAGCGTACCTGATGGTAATCCAGAAAAAGTAGTTCAAGGGCATTTTCTTCATCTGCTTCCATTATAAAGTGCAGAGACTGTTGGAGAATAGCAGGCATGTTTTGTTTGTGTCTGAGAGTGTGTGTTTTGTGTGTGTGTGTGTGTGTGTGTGTGTGTGTGTGTGTGTGTGAGAGAGTGTGTATAATAGAGTGTGCATATGAGAGAGAGAGTGTATATGTGTGTGTGAGTGGAAATACATGTGAGTATGTGTGAGAGTGTGTATGAGTATGAAAATGTACATGTGACAGTGAGTATATATGTGCATGTGAGAATGTACATGTATGTGTGAGTGTGAAAGCGTATGTATGAATGAGAATGTGCATTTGAGTGTGAGTATGTGTGAGGGTGAGACTGTGTATGAATGAAAGTGTGCATTTGAGTGTAAATGTGAGTGAGTACTTGTGAATGGGTGTGCAAGAAAGTGTGTGTATGTGTGTGGGAGTGACTATATGAGATTGTGCCTGTGGGTATGTGTGTGTGTGTGTGTGTGTGTGTGTGTGTGTTTGTGTGTAAGTATAAGTACATGTGAGTGTGAGAGAGTGTGCTTGCATGTGTGAGTGCATTAGTGTGTGTCTGTGTGTATGGGTATGTGTGTGTAAATGTGTGTGAGAGAGTATATGTGAGTGTGTATTTGTGAGTGTGTGTGTGTGTGTGTCTGCGTATGAGTCTATGTTGTGTATATGTGTATAGATGCATGTCAGCATAGTGATTCTAGCAATGAATGTGTTCATCTTCTATGATGTGATTAGGACACTTTTATTGAGAAGTACCCTGTTGTAAAGCAATGGCCTAAAGAAAGGAAGACAAGAGAATTAATGGAAAAGCTAAGGGTAGGCAGGATGAATACCTCTTACATAACCATAGTTTCTAGTTTCAGCCGATCTGAAGCTAAAAGGTATTTTATTTACCAAAATTTATCCAATTCATTCTTCCTTCTTGTCATCGAATTCAACATACTGCATGGAATATTTCATTCATTATAGATTTCCAATTTATAACAACACATAGTCCAAACATCATTAATTAATCCCCTTTTAATAACTTCATCTAGCAAGGTATAGTCATTCTGAAATATTTATAGATCTTTATTTTAGTGCTAGTGGCCAAAAGTAAAGTTTGTGGACATTCTGAAGCATAAATTGGTTTAGGGAATATCATAAAATCATAGCATGAAACCATCTCTAAGTATTTATTTACATAGAATATAGAAGAATAAGTCAAATATATATGATCTCAGCTGGTATTAGCCATTTTAAATAATTTTATCAATTGGGGTTTTTGGTACAAGGTAATAGTTTCACATCATTAAATGGTGCTGTGGCTCAATTGGCTTCCAAAAGTCAAGTCTTATAGTTTTTCTTAAATATGATATTTTATTAATTCTCTGAGAATTTCACAAATGCAGATAACACACTTTGATCATATTTACCTCCATGTAGCTTCTCCTAGATCCAATGCCTACCTCCCAACCCTCTCCAAACTTCATACCCCATTTTTTCCCAAATAATTTACCTAGTTCAATTTGTGCAACTCATATACTCCCGCATGACAGGCCATCCACTGAAACGTGGTCAACCTACCAGATAACACATCCTTAAAGGAAACTGACTCTTTTACCTCCAGAAGCCAAAAATTGTTGACAGCACTTCAGCTAGTGGTGGGAGGTCTTGAGCATCTGTTAGTTCTGTGCTAAAACGTTTGCTGGCTTTATCTTGTACAGAATGGCTGTACAAGCAGCCATGGCTGGTGTGTGCTCATGGGCATATTGGCCCTGTCATATCCAGAAGACTTTCTTTGAAGAATCATATTAAAATTTTGAAGGATATTGCACTGACTCTGGAGCTTGCTGTTGATAAGTTGGCCATTTTTTACAATATTAAGCTTAAGAAATATGTGTGCATGGGAGATCTCTCCATCTTCTGTCTTCTTCAATTCTTTTTGTCAGTGCTTTAAGGCTTACATTGTATAGACCTTTTCAGTTTCTTGGTTAGGATTTTCTTTTTAAACGTGTTTTTGTTTTTTTGGTTCATTTTTTGGTTGGCTGGTTGTTAACTTTGTAATCTTCCATTTTGCTGAAACTGTTTATCAAATCTAGGAGTTTCCTGACAGGGTCTTTGAGATCTCTCATATATTGGATCATGTCACATGCAAAAAGGGCACTCTGAACTTTTCATCTATTTATATCCCTGCACAAGTAAACTGTGAGCTAAAATAAACAATTTCACCATTAAGTCATTTTTATCAGAATATTTCATCTTTGCGAAAGAAACTGGGAAGATATAATGTGTATTCTTTGCATCACTGGTGGTTATTATGAAGTTGAATTTTTGTGTATTGATCAGACAGAACCATTCTTTAGTACTAAAAAAAAGGTAACAGAAAAGGGAGAAAGAGGAAAAACTCATAAACCCACATCTTGAAGAGCGCAGTCAACTGACTCCCTGTATTTTCTACTGAAACAACTAGACAATTGTGTCTCCTCTTCCATGCTGCTCTTCAGCAATGTGTTTACTTATTTCTTCCTGAGATTATAGCTTTTCACTGCTACTTGGATGGGAAATTGCCACTCTCCTGTGTTTTCACTGGAAGGCAGATACAGAACCAAGAGCCAACACACCATTGGGGTTTGCAGATGTTTGAGAGTTCACACAAACATTCACAGCTTCCAGGTACAGAGCAATCTTTGCTAAACATCGTTTTCTGTGCCACAATTGAAAACATTCATGAGAATGATTTTTTCCATTTGAAAATACATAGATGAAAATAGTAATAATGAGAAACAATGATTTTATTTGCTATCCTTCTATTATTTCAGTGTTTCAGGCAGTGCTTAGCTTGAGGAAACTTTTCTCCCCACAGGCCATACCATCCCATTTCCTCATTCCTCATGGAAGAACAGGAGTAACAAGATCTTGAAATCTGTCATTGTTTTTCATGTTCATTAACAGTATAAAGGCTATATTTCCAGAGTCATTTCTCTTAGTTAACAAAACAAAATATTTTTCACTTATGCTGAAAATTAGTGGTGTTCTCTCTTCCTGGGTTTACACTAAAAGATACCGGCAGATCTATCCCTCCTACTCTAAGAAGAATTCCTAAAGAAATGTTTATTTCTTTCAGAAATGTTTTAAAAACTGCTTTAGGCCTTATGGAATGTAGAAACTACAATGTAGCTTTGGTGGAAGAAACTCTAACACATCTGGACCCTGATTATCTTGGTTTTCTGAAAATTAAAATGTTTACTGGTAAACTGAGTGCTATGCTGCATGTTTATATTCCCAGCACTCAGGAATCGGAGGCAGGAGGATTGAAACAAGTTTGAGTACAGCCTTGACTACATTGTGAGTTTAAGTTAGCTCTAGCTATACAAGGCTCCTCTTTACATAAACCAAACCAGTCAAACAAATGGTTGTCCCATTGACCTGAGCAGCAGTCAAAGACATAGAACCAAATATTATTGTCAATTTTTGCATGAGGTGAAGTTCTTAAAGATCAGCATCAGAAGTTCATGTCATATCACACCCAGGCAACAGGGTAAGTCCCGTTCCCATGGAACTCCATGCCACTGAATCACCCTGTGCTGGAGAGGCAGTCTTGTGTGCTCTGCATAAACAGTGCTTCACAGAGGTTTCTTGGAACAGTAAGTAACATATGTCTCTATGATATTCCTATCAGCAAGTCTGTAAGAAAGCAAAGAACGATGGGAGGCCAACCCAAATGTCTGATGATTTCCAGCAAGGGTCCTGAAGATTCAGTGGATTGTTTCTTTGTTTTCTTTTCCTCAAGACACTGAAAGAATAGCATTACAGAATAATCAAAAGCCCACTACATTTTCTTAAATATAAGAGTGACAAAGGTGGTCTTTCATTTTTCTTGACTGTTAACTTTAGATGGTTAATAGAAGTGCAGAAGGACAACACCTCACCATAAACAAGGAAATGCACAAACAGACTTCCCTGGAAGCTCTGCCTGTTGCAGGAAGATGAACCCAGAAGTGAGACTCACAATTCTCTTTGGGCCTTTTCCACCACCTTCATGCAATCTATCTGCATTTGACAAAACTGCAGATTTCAATAAGGCAACTAGGATTGGACCCCATCCAGTATTTTTCCTTTGAGAATTTACGTTACCAGAGTGCATCCCTTTTCCATTCTGCACATCTCAGTGTCCTGACTTATATATCAAATCCTCAAGGCTCTCACAAGCTTTCCTCCAGATAATCCAAAGTTAGTTAATGGAGAGGTTTTTTTTTTTTTTCTCCCAAGGAAACATTGTTTTCACTGAAGTTAAAATATACATTCTGGGGACTGGCTGAGAGGTAGCTCACTGTTAAGCATGCTAGCTGATCTTCCAGGGAACCAGGGTACAATCTTCAAAGCTTGCTTGGCATTGCACAACCACCTGTGACTCCAATTCCTGGAAACCCAACACCCACTTCTGGCATTTGAGGGCAAGGGCACAAATTTCATGCTGAGATGTGCATGCACATAAAGCATATGAAATTTTAAAAAAATTCAAAAATTTTAGTGAATCATAATGGGAACACAGTATGAGCTAAAGTTGGGTGTATTTTTGTAACATCACCCACAGTGTATCTACTACCCACATTGAGGTGGAAAATTTGAAGTTTACCCTTTTTGCTCTTTCAAATGATCAACTCTTGGGTTTTCTTCTGATTTGATCCCTATGGAGGAGATCTGTTTGCTATTTCATGCAAATGGCATCTTACCCCAGGTACTCTTTGTAGCCTTCTTTTCTCAAGTGAATGCTTATAAGATGCACTAGTTTGGTGTTCTGAATTCATTCCTTGTTATGATTATATTCTATTCTTCATAGGAAATATAAATGCTCTTACCCATTTTGTGGTTAAAAATAGTATATCTAACACCCTGATGTTGCCTTCTAATGAAAACACACATGTTCTTTCAGCAAATACCCTGAACAGAATGCTATGAATAATAAAAATTATGATACATATCACTAATAGTTTCTTACAGTCCTACCATAGATCTACATAAATGTGAGTCCCACAGTTTTGTTTCTGTGCCAACACTTGATAGTACCACCTTTTTGTATTTTTTCTAGTTTTATTAGTGACTATTAGTAACTTGCCTTCTAATATCCTGTCTAAAAGTAAAATGCTTGAATCTAGTCTTTCCTAGATGTTTTATTTTATTTTATCCAAAAGACATAAATATCATATTACAGCTTAGTTCATTAAATCCTGGGTCAACAAACTCTGGGAAATCATTCAGGATGATCTAAACCTCATAGAAATGTCCTAATGTTTTAGACCATGCCAAAATGTGATACTTTTGGATGACCCCATCAAGTTTCTCAGTCTCCACATTTCCCTTAAGATGCAATTCACAAACTGTTCATAGTGTTTTGGATCCAATTGTGGTTTATAATTCTATTTTCAAAATTCAAGTAATAAATGACATATAATTAACTAATAAAAGCAGCTGGTCTCTGAACCAAACTGCCAGATCACTGTATAAACTTGACAGTTTGTACTGTAGTTGAGTAAAATGCTAGTGATGTTTTCCTTTCATTCTGTTTACATATCATGCCCTCCACTAGATGAGTACTGCTAAGACTCCTTGTTCATGTGTATGAAAGGACAAACAGAAAACTACATAATGCGCTGTTAGTAGACAGAGTATTGTTAAGTGGACTGTTTTATTTCACAACACATAGTAAACGTGTACACTGGGAGGATAAAAAAACAAACAAGATGAAAATATAAAATGCGAAGGAAGAATGGGGATTTCTCTTTCTCTTAGGAAACTCTCCTGAAATGCATAAGAAGAAAGAAAAAAATGTAAAGGATTTAGAGAATAGGGAGATGGTTCTCTCAGTAAGGACCTTCTATGCAAACACAAGAACCTGAATTCAGACTATAACATTCATGTTGAGCACAACACAGAAGGGCTGGAGACAAGTGGATCCCTGGAGCCTGTTGCCCAGCCAACTTAACCAATCAATCAGCCCAATCAACACAATTTACATTCAGTGAGAAATTCTTTCTCAAAAAAAAAAAAAAAAACAAACAAAAACAAAAAGACAAATAGCCACAGAGGAAGACACCAGAGTCAGCCGTCAGCCTCTGGCTTACACATACACACCACACACACACACACACACACACACACACACATACATACACATACACACCACACACCATACACACACACACACACACACACACTGTACTCATTTACTCATTTCTTGCTTCTTATATCCTAGAAACACTCCATAAAAGACTTTTAATATCAAAATCTTTTAAAATATGTTTGCTCACAAAAGACATTTTTATTTCTCTATTATCAACACAATACAACACAGTACAACCTCTATCTTGGAACTTACACATTTTCCAAGAATTTTATAATTTTTTTTCCATAAAGTAAACTAGCTGTAGACACCCTTGAACTGAATCCAATCACCCACTCTCTACTTTGCTTTGTTCCATTGGAAACACAGCTCATTGCATTTATCTGGCTGAACATTTGCTAACACACAATTTTGTGTTTAAAAGACTAGAAGTCACAAGACACCACTTGAGAATTCATTGTGTTCCTCAATTAGGATAATAATGGTTTTCTGTTATTAGAAAGAACAAATAATTGGCTACACTAAAAGATATGAGCTTCAACCCCATGTTTAACTTAAAATCAGTTCCAGATGTAAAATGCAACTTTTCCCTGGAGGTTTTTAGGGTGGAGATACAGAGGAGAATGTCATGTAAAAAAATAAGTTCTTGACAAACATTATGAAAATATACTTTAACCCATATTTTACTGTTATTGAGTATAAAATAGTAAATGTTCCTTTCTACCAAGTTGAATTAAGCAAAAATTCTTTTTAAAAGACTTAAGTAAAAAGAAACAGAAAATGATATGCACTACCCATCCATCCCAGCTGGGAAAATTCACTTCTTTGGATAAGCCATTCCTTGGAGAGCAGTCACTGGAGAAACTCTACCTGCTGACTACTTTGTGAACATCACAAAGTCATGCTGTTGACGTTATCTTTGTATACTCTTAGAAACTGCAACACTTAATGGTGGAAATTCTTGGTTTCTTCTGCTCAGGGTCTAGTCAAGTTGACAAGAATGCAAGTTCCAAGAACTGGTAATAGAAAAACAAAAGTCATTGACTAACTATGTAGAGCAGATAAAAACATACAGAATTCTGGAAGATTAATAATTTTTCTGAGGATTGTTGTATATCAACAGTCTACTTATTTGACAAACAATAATTGTACATCCTTGCACGGTACACTGTGATGTTTAGATTTTTGTGTTATTTTGTATACTTTAGATAAATATATTGTTATCATATAGTTCAGGGTGGCTTCAATTTGTGATCCTTTTTAAAAAAATTTAAATTTTCAAAACAAAAGTTTTTAAGATTTTAATTACAAACGTCTCTCTTCAAACTCCCCCAGATACCCCAAAATAATGTAATGGGTCTGTGATGCTTTTGCCTCAACCATCTTCAAGGTGGGATTACAAGTATAGTTCAAATGAATGAATTCAGTACCTTTGCAAATATGTTCAGGAGTGTGGTTTAAAAACTCTGTTTTTGTCTTTTTAGGATACTCTACTATTTTCTTAAGGGGCTATGACAATGCATGTCCCAATTAAAAATGAACTGGATAGATGATTGTATTTCTGCTTTATTTATTTATTCATTTTTGTGCACAGGGTTTCAACATCTCACTTAGGTTTCTTTGGAATTTGTACATAGCCAAGACCTGTCTCAAGTTTTTAATTCTGCTGCCTCCACTTCTGCTTTGCAAGTGCATGGATTGTCAGCACGCATGGTGCATACCACCATGCCTACTTCTCACCTTTTTTTGCGATAGCTATTTTAACAAGTGTGAAGTAACATGTCATTGTCTTAGTTTACATACCTTTTATGATTAGAGATTTTGGTTATTCCTTAAGCTATGACATGGCCATGAGTGTTATTTCTGAGAAATGTGAGTTATTCGCTCATTTGAAATGTCATGTTAGTTTGTTTACATTGAGTTTCTTGTATTCCTTATATTTTAGACTTTAGACAATAGGCATTATCACATGTGTTTTTGTAAGTATTTTTTCCTTATCCATGGGTGCCTTTTTTTCATTTTGGCTTCTTGGTGGGGGGAGGTGTAAGAGATACAGAAACTTTGAAAATTTAATGAAATCCTGAAGCAAGTGTATAAAAGATTATCAAGCAGGTGGACTAAAGAAGAAAGGGCCATAAAGACAAGCAAGGGAAAATGAATGTCAGAAGAGACCACCAAAAGGTCATTGTTCAGTATCCCAATACACAGCAGAGCCTCAACATGACTTAAACTACCTAAAGTACCATCTTTTGTTTTGTTTTTTTTTTCCCCAAAATATCTGAGCATAACAGGCACCTGAGGACAGAGGAAAGAGGCGAGTGGGATAACCACACCACATATATACTAAAAATAATAAATGCACTTATCAAATCAAACTTCAATACACATGAAAGGACTAAAGAGCCTGAGTTATAAAACTCAAGGTGTTGTGGGGATACCCCCAGCTGCTCCTGAGCAGTACCAAAGATGAGTTCATGCTCTCTGAACCATTGGAAGTTCCAAAGTAGGAAAAATATCAAACCAAAATGCAATTCTGTTCTTTCATTAGTTTGGCCCAATTTTTAGATTTTTTTAAAATTAAAAAAAAATTAATTAAAACATAATTACATCCTTACCTCCTATCCTTTGTTCCTACCAACAATTTCTATACACCCCCTCCTCCATCTCAACTTGAGAGCCTCTTTTCCTTTGAGAAGCATTGCATATATTTCTTCAGAAATTACTTTTAACATTGTGGTAACAAGAAAGACAGTTTAAGAAACGTTAACGTTTATATTTATGGCATTTTTCCTCTTTAGTGAAGATAATTCATATGTGGGTATACAAAGTAGCTAATGCTTGACAAACACATTGGAAAATTCTCTTCAAAATTGTCACCTTAGTTTATATGGTGCTATTTTTATTGAAATAAATACATAAAGATTCTTATGAATACCTAGTCTTAAAAAGTATATCTTCTTTATGCTCATCAGGCTGTAATTCAAAACACTTGGGGATGTTAAAGGGAAACTGTTCTTCCAAATGTCGGCTACAGTGGGAGTTTTTAAAATGATGCAAATGATCTTCTTCATCGGCCTAGGTTACTTCATTAGAAGAGTTATTTGCCCATATTTTGACACTGAAAAATTTTGCTAATTGTTCAGAAATATTATAACACAAAAATTCAGTATTTTATACATATGATATTTAAGTGTCACAAATATTTACAATATGTTATTTAAAAATATAACATATTGAAAATCGTCCAGATGCTTTTATTAAGAATTGTAATGTGGTATGTATTCCCTTATATGTAATTGTTATCTGTTAAGTCTTTGGTAAATAGACTACCATCTCTATAACCACAGAGATTAGGCATAGAATAAGGAACTAGCAGGGGAGGGAAGGATTGCCACAGCAGGAGTAAGTAAGATAGATATGGATGGGCAGGGAGTGGGCTGGAATGGGATGATAAAATGGGGAGGCAAAAGAAGGAAGCATGTAAAGGAGGGAAAACAAGGAGTGGCAGCTAAAACTAAAAGCCATTTGAAGTGTCATATGGAAACCTAATACTGTAGAAGCTTTTTAAAATGTGCAAATACTTGAAAGGAATCTAAAGTGGAATCTCCAAATAATTCAGGAGACAGAGCTCCAACTAGACATCGCCTGCCACCAAAAGAAACCCCTAGTGCCTGTAATAGGTTACATCTAATTGAGTTGTTGGTTGAAGGAACCGTAGAGAAATCTCCAATCAAACCAGACTATGGTTAAGGCTACTGATTGCTCTCTACAAACTGATATTAAAGCCTTATTGGTGAAGACAACATCTACATGAGTCACTGAATACAGAGAAATCCAGCTGGTGCCTACACAGAGCCTTCACCTCTACTAATTAATGCTCATGGTACTGGAAGATACTCTGCAAACTACCACAGAAGAAAGATATGGACCAACCTAGCTATAAACAATGTCATCTATAATGACAACCTGCCTGCAAGATACCCTGATTATATAGTGACATAAAAGTAGTGGGAGTAACCAACCACTACCTTCTTGAACATGAGGGCCACTCCATGAGATAGAATCCTTGTCCAACACTGCCTAGATATCCAAGAACTCAAGACTAGATAGGCCATGGACCCAGGAGAAAAAAAAATATTACTGTTTGCTAGATGACTGTAGTAATTAGATGCTTGATAATGACATTCTGGCATACTCATAGTCCAGTGTGTTGCTCAGTCCTCATCAATGATGCTTCCTCATGCAGTAGATGGGAACAAATATAGAGAGCCATAACTGGACAATATTCAGAGAGTTAGAAACCTTGGAACACATAGTACAAAATGGGATATCTCCATCAAATCCTTCTCCTCAGGGATCAGGGAACTCCGCAGAAGGAAAGCAGAAAGATGGAGTACAAAATGAGATATCTCCATCAAATCCTTCTCCTCAGGGATCAGGGAACTCCTCAGAAGGTAGGCAGAAAGATGGTAAGAGACAGTGGAGATAGAAGACACCAAGGAAGCAAGATATTCTAGATACAGTGAGACTAATGTAAATATGAACTCAAAAAAATTGTAGCAGCATACAGAGGACAACACAGGTCTAAGCCAGATAGGGTCCTTGTGCTGAGAGGAGAAACAGAAACAAGCCCCTATCCCTAATGCAGAAGCTATCTCCAGTTGGTAACCACTCACAAATGGAAAGTAAATGTTCTCTAACAGATTCTCACTGGGTATATAAACCATACTTAAAGGTAGGTCTTACTTACCTTTACTACCTTTACCTACTGCCTATCAGTAGATGGTCAGCATAAAATAAACCCAAAGATATTTGAGGAGGTTTTTTGTCTCACAATGCTTTGTCTAGGCATTTTTTAAAAAAACTGTAGAGGTCTTTTGCTTATGTATTATAGTTCCCAAATTTATTTCTGTATCTTTCTGTGCATGCAAATGTGTGTGTGTGTCAGCTTCTGTATGTGTTTCTAAGTATTTTTTCTTTGGCTCTTTTTGTTTGTTTGTTTATGTTTGTTTGTTTTATCCTGTTCTGATTCATTTTACTATAAATGATAATGATGATGACATTAAATATCTGTTGGTATGGCATGGGCTTTTGAAACTTCAAAGCCCACCCCCAATGGCACAAATCTTCCACTCATTCCAAAGCAGTTACAGCAACAGGGGACTTGTGCCTATTCGGGGCAGGGGGTGTTCTTTCAGCATTTTACTGGTCTATCTCTCTAACCCTTTTCTTTTAAAATTGAGTATTCATTTTGACGGAATCCTAATGAATTTCCACAGAAAATCCTCATCCCTCTAAAGTAGAAACATTTTCTTCTTTGACTTGGAGGTGCTGACAGCTACTGTAGTGGAAGCAGTCTTCCTACTGCAGTGGACTCTTCAGATAAATTGTTTCTTGTTTAATCATAGATTTGTTTCTGTTTTGCCATGCCACATACACAGAAATGCTGATTGTAAGAATAAATTTATGTAACGTATGTTTATTAAGTGATTTGTATGTTGCCCGTGCTGTGTTAGATGAAGTGTGATAAAATGTTGTCACTCGGTAATTTGCAAAATATACCTCTGAGATTTATTTAAATATTTATTATTTTGTAATGCAAATAATACATAATTATTTAAGAAAAAAAAGTACTGCAAAGTGTTGAATGAGGCAGTTGTTGGTATGACTGTGGTGATTAGGAATATCTTTATTTAAAGAGTTTTAAATTATTATTAGCCTGCATGGAATAGTTCAACATGCCTAGATGCCTGAAGAAATGGAGGATTGTTGAATGGGAAATATTACATTCTAACAAAATCTGAAGATAAGAACAACAGTTCTTTCTAAACAATATAAATGCACACAGCATCTTCATTTATGGTAACTGGGCACTTATGCATTTCAAAATCGTACTGTGTGTTCAGCTTACGATATATATATTTGACACTGCATAGAAATTCAGGAGCAAGTAGTACTTATTTAGAGTTTGGCTCCACATAACATTTTCTTCTTCTTTATTGAACTATGCAAGGTAAAACTGAAAATTGGGAATGTTTTGTTTTTATGTTAGCCCAACTTAAGTAAGACCCACAAGGAATCCTAGGAAATCGTAAAGTTATAATATGGAAGAGGTAAAAGGGAAGTGAAGTCACAGAAAAGTTAAGGACAAATGCAGTTGTTACACTCTGGATGCCATGCTGTCCTTCATAGTACATTTCTGCAGGTGCACTTTCAGACATACTAAGTCAAACGTGGTTGCCATCTCTCAGTGATGCCTAACTTTTGTTCCAAAAGGTTGTAATGAGAGGGAAAGCACAGGAACATGTCTCTGAAGAAGGCGTTAAGCAAGAGGGGAAGACTCGGTGGGTGGAGAGGCTCTGACCAAGGGAAAGGTAGAACCAGACTATTCCCCTAGTGTTCTGCACCCATAGCCCTGAAGCTCCACTAACTGTCACTTACTGTCCTGTCCATTATTGGTTTATTCAGTTAGATTATCTCCTTTGACACCAGAAATACTTGACTATGCACTTAGGCATCTATCCTGACCTGTTTCCTCACTGTGGCTTGAAAATGCTGTGTACTTTACTATCATTGACCATATTGTCCAAACAGGTTGGCTTGTGTAATTGTTGACACTTCTCAATAGAGAAATTAATTGACGCCATCTGCCTGTGACAATCAACAGAGTAATGAGCGTCTTCATGCAAGATGGAATTTGAAAACCACCACACAGAGCAGAGTGAAAGCGGAGTGACTCTGCTTGCGTTGGTGTAAAAATCATTACAGGAGAGAGAGATCTGGGCAGTTGTTTGCTACTTCAGAAAGGTTTGCCAGTAGTTGCTGATTATACAATATATTGGCAACGTTGGCTTCCTGAGCTCCTAGTGATGACTGTTTGGTCGTAATTTGTTTAATATTCTTCTGAACAAGCTAATTGAGTACTTGCCTCTGAACAATCAATTCAGAAATGGTTTGATTGTTATAATTTATCTGCATTTCTAAATCTTTTCAAATGTTGTAAGAATTCACTATTGGAATTATCAGTGCAAAATCAAGGAAATTCTTCATATTGAAACAACATAATATTGCACGAGGTATCTGGATGTTGAGCTGTGATATTAAGGCCAATAATCAAATATGCATAAAATGTGCTTTTTATTGTTTTCTTCTATCTATGCATTTAAACATTATTGATATTTATCTGGACTATATTACAATCATTCATCTTGTTCATTGCTAAGTATGTAGAAAAGATTTATTTCTTGTTGTACAGAGGGAGAATTCTCTGTGATGTTAACCCTGGCAAAGCTTCTCTCTTTTCTTTCTTTCCTTTCTGCTTTAATTTTTTTTCTCAAGATGAGAATGTTTAATGTCTCACTCTAGAGCTGTTGCTGTCTCAAATGTACCTGAGACCCTCTGAATCTCTAAGAAAGTCATCAGCATCATTTCAAAGCACTTTCAAAAGTTATCACACTCTAAAACAAATGAATCAAAATGGGTGGCAAATGTCCTTTAAAATTTGCCTGATAATAATGAATGGTAGGATGGGGAAAGCAACAGAAGAGCATCCAGGGACTGATGAACAGAAAGTCTCCTACCCAGAAGGACATGAGGACTCAACCTTTAATTCACTTCCTTTCTGATTCAAAGCCCTTGTAGCTACAATGGTATCTTCAAAGGCATCCAGAGCCCATGAGCTGTGACCTCAAGCAGACTTGCATGTCTGATGCCCTACAAGGCTTTGAAGTCTACTGTGGATTTCCAGGACTAAGGGGAAGTGGTACATTGGGGGAATAAAACCAAAATGTGCCAGAAAGAACTGCGTCTGTCTACTTTCTTAGGGACACTGAGGTAGGAGGATAAGTGTGCCCCTCACTTAAACTTTGCTCTTGGCTTTACTAATTTTTGTTCTTTATGATAAATGAATAGCTAGTGTCTCTATAAAAGTCAAGAACGACTGTTGATTTTTCATCCATTTATTCTAAAATTCTCTGAAGTAGTGTTGAAATTTTTAAGTTGTGATGAAATAGAAAATAAAGAAAGTTGAACTCGATGTTCATTAAAATTCTACTATAGCATTCTGGCCACTTGGGCATACCTGGTCTCTTTGGAGCAGTTTAATTCAAATGTCCATTAGTATTGGAAATAAAGGATACATTATTTCCCCTGCTTTCTCATTGTATCACAGCATAGTTATGAATGTGCTAAAAGAAAAGACAGAGATTTTCCAGCTCTGGAATTAAATGTGCTAAACAATCATAGGTTTTCTAGTTCTTTCTTATAAAATTTTCCAGTATGCATTTGCATGGTTTGCATGCAAACCAAAAATTTTCCAGTATGCATTTGACTACTGGTGGATACCTTGTATTAATCTGACTAAAGAGAAAAAAGATTCTGATAGTTTGGAATTTCTAGAAGGAGATAAATTCTTTGTTTATCATATAACAATAGAAAAAAGTTCCAAATGCAAGTATTGTAATGTCTATGCTTGTGTGTGCTGTGGATTTAGGTGATCAGGTCATTCTTCAACTTTAATGAACTATTTTGGGATAAGAGACTAGAAATCAGCAATAAGATACCAGTTTGTGGGAATATTTCACTGTTTTGATTAGAAGTTACAGAGCACATTAGGAATTTAAAAAGAGACCAAGAACAAATTTCACCCATGCCCATTTTGATAACTGAATTTTATTTTAAAATATGTACTCTTAGCTATCAATTATCACAATGGATGTTTAACCTTAACATTTTATTTGTGATAGCTTTATTTTTTATTTAAAAAAAACACTTATGTATTTATACATGTATGTGTGCACCTGTGTGATTTCATGTATGCTTTGTGCATGCGGGTGTTCATGGAGGCCAACAGAGGGATTCAGAGCCTGTGGAGCTGGAGTTACAGGTAGTAGTGAGCCATTACTCTGGGTGCTGGTAACTGAACCCTATTTTTCTGAAAGAATACCAAACATTCTTAAGTTCTGTGCCACCTCTTCCATCCACAGGCCCTTTTTTTCTCTTTCACTTTTGATTTATGAAGACACCTCATTACACAGTCTGGATTAGTCTTGACCTCCTGCTTCTCCTGCTTTTACTTTTTATTTTTATTTAAGCCTTCACCTATGCCCAAGAGCTACTTATTTACAAACAACAACAACATACTTTCACCTAAAAGGCATTCCTTCTTAGGTCAAAGAGGTGAAGTTCATCTGTGCAAAGCAAAGATGTGTGGAGCACTAGTGGGTGATGAGCAGCAATTGAATACAAAGCAGTTCATAGCATTCATATCCTATAATAGAATCTAGGAAATACTAATTTTTAATTTATTTTTCTTAATTGGAGCAGTTGAAAGAGATAAGGCTATGTTCTGAATGTCAAAAACTCTTGTGTTAAACAGCACTACTCTAATGCATATTGTTCAAGTAAAAACGTTCAATGATATTTGTAAACATACTCAGAAGGGCCCAGGAGCTGTTTGAACTGCTTTCTCAGACAGCACAATGTAAGATGAAAGAGATTAGACCTTGGAGAATAGGGATCCCTGACCCCCACCTGTGGAGTATATTGTTCAGAATAAGTAGAAGGGTTATCTATGGGATCCTGGGTGACCCACTGTAGCAGTACGCTGCTGTGTCACTCAAAAAGGAAGACATGGAGTCATTTTTCATAGTTGCAAACCCTTCCAGACCTCAGCAGAGGGAACCACTATCATGGAAAGTACCATACTGGACAGTGGAACCCTAAGTATCTCATCTCAGGGACTTTTATTGATACGTAATCTCCTCTGGTGTTCTATTTATAGCATGTACAGATCATAAGCAATCAAACATCCTTTACATGAAGCCAACACCTGCAGACAATGCAAAACGCCAAGACCTAGGCAGCCCTTTTCCTAACAGTGCACAAAACAACTATTTTAAACTTAACTAAAAATAAACTTCTGTATCAGCCCACTGAAGTTTTCTAACCTTGGTTCCTCTCTTAGAAGTAAGAGTGTCATTTCTCAGAACTCAGATATTTTGAGAATCAATGAGATACTATATGTCGCCAAAAAATACATAGGATGAAAACTTCAAGGCTTTGAATACAAGTCAAAATGTTTCCTTTGCTTTGAAAAATAAAATTACTTGCTGTCAAGAAATAATGACAGAAGGATGGCAGATGGTTCAGTAGGTAAACATTATGCTTCACCAACATGAGAACATTGTTCTGGACCTAGCACTCATGTAAAATGCAAGGCAGGGTGATATGGGTATCTGCCAATAGTTCCAGCATTATGAAAGCAGAAAGAAGCAAATATGGAGCTCATTGATCAGTCTAGCCAATAGGTGAATTTCAGGTTCAATGAGAGTCTGTCTTAAAATATAAAGTAGAAAGCAGTAGAAGACACCAACACCCAACATCAACCTCTGTTCTCAATACACGCGCACACACACACACACACACACACACACACACACACACACACGGGAAAATGTTAATTGCCAGACATATATGTACATATGTGCATATCACATTAACATATACAAGAAACTATGACAGAAACAGAATCAATTTTCTCAAATACGTGTTGATTTTTCTCCATAACAAAACAGAAAATGAGCTTCTTACATGGTTTCCAAATTATACACAAGTTGTTAACATGCTAAATTACTGAGAGCAGAGTTCAACCCTAGTGGTTTTGTTGGCCTCGGTCAAAGCAGAACTATGTCCAAGAGAGCTGGTTCACTAGCTGCTGTGGCACTTTGCCTAATATGTCTTATGGTGTTTGAATACATTTTCATATGGCTAATAAAAATGTATTTTTCCCTTTTGGGTGTGTTTTTCTCATAATAAAAATCTCCTTGTCAAAAAAAAGGGGCAAATTTATTTTGTTTTTGAAATACATTCCAGCTTGAGAACGAATCAATGCCTTACTTTTTCCATGGGGGTGGAAACACGATGTCATCGTGCTTTTGTGTTTGCACAGATGTTATTGTCCTTCTCCCTGGACGTGAGCCACCCTCATCGTGTTTTGTTGCTATGTGTCTGCAGAGGTTAAAATTAGAAACCAGGGGGAATATTATGACTGCTGAGATCTCACCTGCTTGCATTTTTAGTTTTAGTCATTTTGTCTCTTTTTGAAAGCAAATGTTTGGAACACGTCTGTGTGGAACACATCTCTGCTCATCCTATAAAGAGCATTTGGGACAGTATAAACATTATTTCTGCTTTCTGCACCCTGAGGGTGGGTATAAGGCAATAACTAGTTTCTTTAAACAGTAACAGGTTGTATTGCTAACATTTGTCTCCTTTCTTCAGGCTCCAAATGGCAGCTTTCGAATAGTTGACAAGTTTACTTTCATAGAACTTCAACTTTAAAATTACATATTTTTACTTAGATATATTCACTATCAAATATATTGCAGTAAGTACCCATTGCCATGTTATGCAAATAAAAATGCTTGCTATTTACCTTAAGAAAAGGAAAAGGAAAAAAAATACATAGTCTCACATGATGTGGTTCTTCCTGTCTTTGGATACCTTTGTTAAGGGTGCACATTAGAGTAAGTCTACAAGAAGCATTTTAACACAATGCAAATTTTCTACCACGTGTCAATATATGAGATCTGAGACAGAAATGTAGAGAAAAATCACAATAATAAGAACACCAGAAAAGAGTGTGATGTCAGGGTGGGGAGTTGAAAGATTTGGAGACATCCTCCCCTGTTTTTGGAACTAATGGACCTTCTAAGCCTCAGGCTCTCAGTGTTGGCACCAGGCAGTTGGTCATCCCAGCTTGCTGCCACACTTGTTCAAATACCAACTCTACCTTTTACTTGCCTTCAGGTTTGCCAGGAAATCAACTTTCAAGGCCTCAGATGTGTCATATGTGAAGGAAAATAGTGCTTAACAACTTGATTTTGAAATTTGTAGAAAATGAATGCAGAAAACATGATGCAAGCTCTAGAATTCACAAAGGGAAATCATGAAAGAGAGCTGAGCCATCCTGACTGACAAAGACAATGTGTCTCTTTGTTGTCAGCTCTTCACCTACAGCAGAGTGTGGGACTCCTGAATAACCTATTCCTATAAACATTGTAGGAGAGTCTTCCCCAGGGAATTGTCTCAGGTCCCCTGAAGAATTCTGTCTAAAACCAGTGTTCTCTGTCCCCACCTGCAGCTGGTTCAATCAAAGAGTGATTGTGGCCATATTCCTCAGATAAAAATGAATGAATGGGGCTTGTTTTGTCTGCCTTTCCACCCTCGGCTCATGCAGCAGCTGCCTTTGGGGGCAGCTTCAGTCTTAGCTGATTGAGTTGACAGATTTCAAACAGCAATATAGACATCTGGCCTCTGACATGCTGTGGCTGGCTGACTCACTTGCCTGTCTTTGTTCATTTCAATGTAGCACTACTTCCATGTTTTTACAATGACTTGCAATGTGTCAACAGGGCCCTGTGTAGTCGTTTTGTTCTCTGAATCTTAAGTAGTCCCAGTTCATATGAGCACATATGAGACCCCTGGTTTGATCCCCAATGCTATAAAAAATAAATAAGATAAAAACAAAAATACTCTTCTGAGAGCAACCAGTTTCTTTGGGTACTGTGACTATCATGCAGTTAAGTTCAGGAGATGGGGTCTGGCCTCATCTTCAAACCTTTTACTGTCTACAGCATTTGTTTCTTTTCAGTGAGTCACTCTTCAAGGTTCTTATTCCTGTTAGTTGCATCCTCAATTTATTTTGTGGTCTGAACACTAACCACTGAAGACAGCCTGTGGCCATTGTCTGCTGAACTGTGCAGAACAATCTATTAAATAGAATCCTGTTATTTTAAGAAGTCAAGGCCCATAATTCTCCTGGCATTTTTTCACACGGTTAATGTTGCCAAGACCCTGGGCATTGTTGGGTATAAGTTGCTGTGAGGGCTCATGCTAAACTCTTCTTGCCTTTTCAATCGTGGCCAATTTTTAATCTACTCTCTTATGCTGATGTAGATGTTCTCTTGGTTTTCCTTTCTGATACAAGTGAGAAAATTCTACAATTGCCCCAAATAACATGACGAAACGCCTACATTGCTTATTTCAAGCTAGTTATTGCATAAATATTTTGAAAGTATCATTTCCTGTGAAGCCACTAAACTTAGTGAGGTTATCTTCCACTTCTACAACAATGTAAGTAAATAGGGTTCGATAAAGAAACATAACTTTTCAATGAGGAGTAAAAACACACCCATTGCATTCCTTCTCCTGATTCCATATTTGCATTGCCATTATTAGCTTATCTGAGCACATCATTATACTGGGTATTTGTGGCAATGTTGTCATTTTGAAAATACAATTTGACCATTACAGACAGCTAGGTAGTCCTTTAAATATTTGTGAGCTACTTATTATTGATTTTACAATTTCTCCCAGGTTTATACAAATCTAATTAGATTCATTTTGTCTCTTACATTAATATATTATTATGCCAACCACGGATGTTACTAGAAAATGGGATTAGTGATTTATGTCAGATTTATATTTTACAGAGAAATCATTGGTCTTTTATGATTTCTTCACCAATATAATCGAATTGAAAAATAATAAAGCCAAGGCAAATGAATAACCTAATATAAAACACCCTGTGTTAATTAGTTTTCTATCACCATAACAAATAACAGATAACGAAGTTACAGAGAGAAAGGCTTTATTTTGGCTTAGAGTTTGAGATTTCAGTTCATGATTGATTGGGTGCATTGCTTTGGGCCAGAGGTGACACTACTTAAAGTGAGTGGGAGAACAAAACTGTTCACTCTCAGTGAAAGAGAGAAGAAAAGATCTGGGGTCCCAACACACCCAAAGATGCATCCCTAAGACACAGTTCCATAGCTTTTCATCTCTTAAAGATTTAATTCACCCCAAGCAGTTCACCAAGGCTTTAGCAAGCAGTTCTTCTAGAAACATTCATATCATAAAACGTGCACTAAAAAACTACTTAACTTAGTGCCATTTATTTATTATTAGAATACAAAAATTTTAAAGTGAACAAAATTGAGAACCCAAGGACCTAAGGTCATTTATCAAATTGTCTCCTTGAAAATGCATGTACTCTTCTCTACGCTGTGCACTCATGCACTAAATCATTGATTGCTAATTACTACCATCAGAGCAATCCACAATGTCCAACATTTTATTTGAAAATATATAACAAAGAAAGCTCAAAGAATTGCATTGTGAACTCTGCTGTTCCAGCCACCTGGGTTTTGCAATTAACATTGTTATCTCTTTTTTTTCTTCTTATCTGTTTTATTCACTTTTCTGTCCATAATTCAAGTTATTACAAGTCGGGTTTAAGAGACTGAATTATCTATTTTTCCATCCATAAAAACTTGGGCAGTGGTGCATTTGAACAGGGAAAGTGCATCAATACAGTGGATGGTACAACCCCTGACACTGACAAGTTTAGGGTTTCATGTAGAGATTTATGAGTTAAAATAACAGGCACAGAGAAGGAAGCACTGCTATGACGACAGTTGAGGCTGTTGTGTCTAAAATGAGAATAATCGGTTCACGTTATACAGCAAACCCTCAACCTGGGCGTAAGACAGACATTGTTCACAAGTCACAGTCTTTACAAAGCATAAATACGGCCACAAAATCCTAGGCAATGCAAGATGCCAGCCTGGTGTTATCAATGGGTTAGAGTATAGCCTGCCAACTTGAAACTGCTATACAAGATAGAGTAAACTGATTTCCTATCTATCCCAAATAACTCCTAAAGCAGTTTCGTCAAAGTGACACCTGTGGTGTAACTAGCGATAGCCTTCTTAGCAACAAAACATGAACTCAACAAGTTTATAGTTCATGGTAGTCAATTCCCCTACATGCATTCCTAGTTGTGCAGTTTGGGCATTTCGCGATGCTTTTTCATTAAAGAGCATAATTTGAGCGTTTGCATTAACATTTTAATCACACCAGTAAGTTTCACAGCCTGGGTTTTGATCTAAACAGTCAGAAACCTTGGATATCAACAAAAGAAGAAAACACTTGTGGTTGATATGTTATATACAGATGTCTACTGTGTCTGAGTAGCTATGTGGTTGTGTAGGTTATTGCTCAGTTAGGAAAGGTGCAAACTATCTTGTATGATCCCAGAGCAGAAGAGAGAAGAACAAGGAAGAGAAATGATAAGCAGATACACGTATTGCCATTTTCTGAATACTAGATTTCAGTGGCATAAACATTGCCTGGCCTTTGCCACCTGATAAAAATCTGAAAACCATTAAAACCAGCAAATACCAGTGAGCTTACTTTGAATATTTTATTTATGATTTCTTACTTTCTTTGTGTGTTGGTGTGTGCATGAACATGCACATGAACATGCATGCACACGTTTATGTGCATATATGTATGGAGCTCTGAAATATATGTTGGGTGTCTTCTTTAATTACTCTTCGCCTTATTTTTTGAGACATAGTCTCTTGCTGATACTGGAGCTCATCAATTTGGTGAGATGGATTGGCCACCAAACCCCTGGGTCTTCCTGTTTGATTCTCTCTAGTACTGAGTTTACAGGTACACACTACATGACTAAATGACAGGTTATTTTTTTATGTGGACTTTGTAAATTGAACTTAGAGCCCCACACTGTCACAGAAAGCATTTTTATCCCAAACCATGTCTGTAGCTCATTTTTTACAATATTATTTTAGTCATTAATGTCTAATTACTAATATCAGGTCAGACTGATGATTTTGAGATAATTTAAGCAACAAATGATGTGACTGAGAAGACACATAGAAAGGGTTCTATTAGGAAAATAAAAGGGAGCTTTTAAAGGTTTTGCAGTATATTAATAGGAATTTCAAACATATAGGAGATTCTTGACATTGCACTTCATAGCCAGTTTTCTAACACATTAAAAAATGTGATATGTCATCTACATAGAACAATATATTAATAACATGTTGGCTTTTGAATTGAGTGAAAAAGCACTGCCTTTAATATCAATTATAAAGAACCAAACTGATTCTCCTTCAGATTTACTGACTATGTGGGAAATGGTGATGTTATGAGTAGCCAGGCTTGATGGTTGTCTGGATTCTGTATATGTAACTTCTGCCTATGTTGTGTTTTCATAGCTGGATAGCTTAAAATAGAGTTTCCCTTTTTTCTCATCCTAACAATCCTGAGGTCATCAGGAATATCATATTACCAAACACTCTATGGGATCAGGTTCAGAAGCACCACAGGCTCCCAACTGTGTCCACAAATACATCTGACTGTTCCCATTATGTTTATGATAAACTAAAACTGTCACACCTTAGAAGTGACCACTGCAGACAGATGGTATTAGGTACAATGACATGAAGGCATTTTTTGCTACTCAGGGTGGTCTGTGGCCAGCATGGGAGAGCATAAATACAATATGAGGAGTGGATCTGTAATAACAAATTGATGTGGCTGGTATAGATTTCATAAGACACCATGTTAATACCAACTGGACACTCCAGAGAACTTGCTCAGATATCTGGAGCAATACACTACCAGATTTTGTTTGATCTTTACGTACTTGACTAGGTCCAGGTATGAAAAGAAAACATACATACAAACCAAATGACCAACAAACAAAAAAACCTTTAAGCACTTGAATTTTTGCCATGGTTCATATACAAACACATGCTATCTGCCTAAGTCCTCTCAATATTTGGACCCCATTGTAACAACACTGTAGACAGAAGAACTGTCAGCAGGCTGCTGCAGAAGCAACAGATGACTGTGTGTTTCTGGAATTTCATTTTACTTCAAGGATATTCAAAACTATCTGAGCTGCTCTTGGCTACATGTCAGACAGGAGTTTTAATAACACTGCTTGCTTTCCAGTCTATTCTTAAGCTCATGTGGGGTAATTGTTCAGGGGTGATATATGACTCTTTGTGTGTTCATGCATGTGTTTGTGTATAAATGTGTGATGTATACCACCCTTTGAAGACCCAATATTTTGTAAGTATTGAGTTGTTTTGGAATAAGAGTCAGACCTAGAGTCAGTTTATTTAAGTAATTAGTGTTCTATCCTTTCTCATTAGCTGATTTCAGGGTGCATACTAAATCTGTTTCAAGTCTATGTAAATGCCATCATGCTTAAATTTAAAATAGATAAAGTGTGATGCAATGTCTCCTTAGTTTGTTCAAGTTTGTTCAATATGAAATATATAGTCCATTCTGTGTGGAGGTTCTGGCAGTTTCAGTATGTTAATAACGGTGCTCAGAATCCTCCATTTGAGAAAATTGCCAAAACACTGGAGATTGTTTTGGGACATATTGCACAAACAATAGTTGATGTAGTAGTTGACTACTTTATGGAAATTAAATCAAAAGGTGAGTCTTCTTGCTCTGTTCTACTGCTCAGATATCAGAGTGTGCACTCAAATCTCAGGGTATGTAGAGGCGTTATGTGGAAGTTTATCTCTCAAAAAAATATTTTACAGAAATCTCACACTGCTGTATTTTCTTGAGAGATGCTTTATCTACTGACATAAAAGATGACCCATGTTATTTTGGGGAGGTCATGGTGGAGTTCATGGTACATGGCAACAGATGGCTCTTCTGATTACCATGACTTGGAGTTCTGTTGTATCTCTGTTGCATGCTTTCAAGCACGGTCCTATTTCAGATTAGAGAGAGAAAGCTTCTTGTTTGTGTGGAATGACAAATGAGGTTGATTTTATGGTCATTTGGGGTGGGGAGCTGTGCTCTGGCAAGCTTCAGCTTCTCTAGAATTTTGGTATTTCAGGGATTCCCAGCTGTCCACTGGAACACTACTCTGTGTGACTGAACCCTGACCTTTGACCTTGTCAGGCAGCTGACCCTCACCTGTTTTCTTCTTGCTCTCCTTTTACTTCCAATAACCCACCTTTGTTTCCATATAGGGTGAGTACCCAATATTTTAGTTTCTAATTAAGAAGTTTGCTTTATGTATCACACAAACTCATCTATCATTAATCTTTTATAAGTGTGAGGGCATGGCTTATACCCTTCAGTATACTGCATTCTAGCATAGGCTGTTCAGACATATTTGTTTCCTGCTTGGCCAGAGGTATAATTATGATTTCAGAACCTTTTCTGTGTTGGTGCAAATGCACATGTGAGTACATACATGTGAAGGTCAGGGGTGACCACTGTATGTCTTCATTCTTTCTCCACTTTGCTGTTTGAAACAAGTTTCTCACTAAGCTTGTGGCTCAGCACTTCACCCAGACTGACAGGTGACATCCATCCTCCGGTCTCTGCTGTTCCAGCACTGGCATTACAGGCATGTGATGGCAAGCCCATCTTTTCTTTTATGTGAATGCTTACTCACTGTGCCATCTCCCCAACCCCAGAAATTCTTAACTTCTTTATTATTTTAAGTTTACTTCTCTCTTTAGTCATGCACAATGACCGCAGTGGAAATGGTTGTGACTTGTTTAATTGTAGTTGAATTTCCTTCCCTCTCACAGTACCCAACACACAGTTGCCTGTCACTGCCCACGTGATGAATGATTATGTGGATGAATACATGATCATCTAGATCTGATCCCTTAGACTCGTATTTGTTTTCTGCTAGGCCAGAGGTATGGTTATGATTTCAGAACCTTTCCTGTGTTGCTGCAAATGCACGTGTGAGTACATACGAGTTCCCTGAGCATCTAAGGAAGTTTCGTAGACCTTAAGTGAGACTGCAGCTAAGAACTAGACAATGTAATCCATGGAAGGACAGATAAGATGGAAAGGGGTCTTCTGCCTTTTGAGGTTGTCTGACAAATTGTCTAAATTTAGTGTCACAGAAAGTGTTCTGAATGTCCAACAAAGCAGTAACATTGATGCTCATTTTAAACACATATTTACTTTATATCACTCATTATATGAATATTTTTGTGCTCTCAAAATATAATTCTAGGGACTGGGAAGATGGCTGAGTAATTATGACTGCTTCCTGCTCTTCCAGAGGACCTGAGTTCAGTTTACAACAATCTTTTCAAAAGACTCCAAACCGCATGTAATTTAGCTTTAGGGAATCCAATGGCCTCTTCTTGCATTAACAGGCCCCTGCACATACATGACATACATCCAAACACACACACATACACACACACACACACACACACACACTCACACACTCACACATAGATATCTAGATATATTAAAAATAAGTCTTTAATCTTTAAAATGTATATTACAATTCTCAAAAAACATCATACTGTTCACCATTTACAATAGTTAACACATCTTCCAAATGAATCAATTTCATATTTTCTGTAGATCTCTGTTTTTCTCAGCCACCTATTCAAATGCACATCAGTTGAAAATTAGAAATGCAAAATGTATTACACATATGACATAGAATGTTATTTAGCCCATGGCATGGAAGAAACACCACACTAAAACAAAGGAGCACAGCTCCCTGTAACTCCATCTTCAGGAAGTCTGATGCTGTCTTCTGACTTCTACAGACACCAACACACATGTGGAATGACTTCAAAGAATCACAGATACACATACACATATCACAGCAAAAATAAATCTTCAAAGTTGCCTTTCAAATTTCTTAGTCATGCATAAGGAATCTACATATCTTCCCTTTAAAATCATGACTCTTATTAGCAAACTCTTATGTGGAAACAAGGGAGCATTGGATTGTATGAATTAGAAAATCAAGATTCCAGAGGTATTTTTGTTTCTGTAAGAAGCAGAACAAAACCTTACTCTTAGTGAATCAGTGTTGCCATCCACGTCCAATATCACATTGCCAAATTAAGAGTACAAGATTTAATCAAGCTGTTCCTGGGGCGTCATGCTTATTTGTCTTGGTCATGGATGTTTACTTTCTCCATCTTTTGAAATAAAATACAAGACATCTACAGATCTTTATGGCCCGCGATCTCCTAAGCTATATCACTTCAGGAGTGTAAGGAAAGACATGTCTCACCCAACTCAGGCATGGATGTGTGCATGCCTAAAACCCTACTGTTCCAAAATGGTTATAAGAGATCAGTGGGTAAGTGCCTTTGATGTGCAAGCATGAGGATCTGAGTTAAAATTCCCAGCCAGCACCCATGGATAGACTTGGATGAGGCTATGTATATCTAAAACCGCAGTGTTTGAAGGGCAGAAATAGTAGAAGTACTGAAGTTTGGCTTGCTGCCAGTTTAGCTCCGTGTTCAGTGGGAGATTCTGTCTCCAAAGAGAATAAGGCATGCAGTGACAGAGGAGAATACTTGATATTTTCTTCTCGACTTTACACATGCACAAGAACAAATACACATACATACACATGCACATTCACCACAGACAACTACACACACATGCACACTTACACAAAGACGAAAGGAGAAGAAAGAGTAGGAGGAGGAGCAGGAGAAAGAATAAATGGTTTTGATTTCTAACATCTTCCAGGATCCCTTAATGAAGTGTGTCTATTCTTAGAGATACTAGAAGCTTAAGCCTTATTAAGTGTCAGCTAAACAAACCCAGATGGCTCAGAGCTCAGAAGCAAAGGGACCAGGGCAAAATGAAGTGGAAGAATGCAGGGTGGCTTGATGTTCCCCCATTAGTGTCCCCCTCTGCTCTTTCCCAAGGTAAATGTGATGCTTCACTTTCAGCTTGATTCTTGGTAAAGGATGACTTCAGGAATAGTGGTTTTTTTTCCTAGTTCAAAGCACAGGGCTACTGTTTATTTGGGGTGTTGGGTTTCCTTTTCCTCTCATACTTGGAAGTAAGCACATACTGGATGACGTGCACTGTTGCACTCCTAAGCACCCCTCTCTTGGCACTGGTCCATTCTGTTTCAGGAACTGGCGTGGGAGGCATAGTTGGACTGCCACAGTGGTTCGTATTTCAACGAATCATTTGAGCTATCCGAGCTGAGAGCCAGGGGCGATAGAAAATATAACATAGCATGATGCTGAGGTCAGTTACAAGATTCAGAAGAGGAGTATGCAACCCTGGGGCTTGAGCCTTTCCACTTCTATGGAAAACATTTCCCAGAGCTCTTTGTAAGTGGATGACACATGCCAACGGGTATTTTTAGGAATCTTTAAACTCATATTTAGGCTTAGAGATGCAAGATCCAATTGGAGCAGCTCTCTGAGCCATTGTACACAGACTATTTTGAATGTTCTCATTGTATCAGTGGTATCCTGGTCTGCAATTGAGTCATTTTCTAGTTGAGCTGCAGAAGAAAACAGCAAATGGCTGTTGCTACAACAGAACATTTGATAAGATGATAGAGAAATCAAAGCCAATAACAGCCTCACATAATCTTCACCCAGGAGTACATGCTTATTCTGGGCTCATCTAGAAACATTTGGTTACAATTATATTTTGTAATGTTACCCCTGAGCACTCTCAGGATTGCATTAAACAGTATCACTGAGATCAAGAGGTCTATGTCATCCAATGTGTAAAATGCCTCATGAGATAGGACTTGAAGGTGCTCATGTGTTTGCAAGTCACAGCTCAGATCTTTGGAGAAAGGGAAAAATGGAAGTAGTAGGCACAGCATGTGCAAGTGTGAAGCAGCTTATTACAAATTTGTCCTGGAAGGAGGACATTTTCTGAGTGTCTGTGTGTGTGTGTGTGTGTATACAAGTATGTGTTTTCATATGTCTTTATTTGCTTGTAAACGTGTGGTGTTATGCATATGCATTTATATGTGTGCATCTGTGCATGTTTAGCTTAGTTTCTAAATCCCAATCTCTAGTTAAGCATTGATGTGTCGACTGACCAGTAAGTACATGAGTAGTGTGCAGTATTCAGAGTTGAAGACTACAATCATTTTTTAAATTACTACAGAGGGGGAACATTCCACTTAACGGCCTGGTAATAATAGTTAAGTATGATTTGGGTTTAATGAAAAGAAATTATCATTTTCTAGTAATGATAGAAAGCTATGCAAAGAAAGCTATGCAAGGCAAAAAAGTTAATTTGGAGATGGGAAGGGGAGAAATACAAATCAACCTGAATATTCTCTTTCTTAAACTATTGCTGTTTGTTGGGTAGTGGAGGCACGTGCCTTTAATCTCAACACTCAGAAGGCAGTGCCAGGTGAATCTCTGTGAGTCTGAGGCCAGCCTGATCTACAGTGTAAGTTCCAGGACAGCCATAGTTACAACAGAGAAATCCTGTCATGAAAAAAAAAAAAAAAATTGTTGCTGTTTTCTGTTTGCCTATTGGGACTATTTTTCAGTGTTGATTTGCATATACGGCAGAGTCTATGACTACCTCTCAGTAGGACTCATGTTTACATTCACTGTGCCTGGTTTAGCAAGGGTTCAACCCACGCTTATAAACTTGAGGGCATATTCTTCTCCAGGAAAAGCCTAGAAGGCTCAGAGCTCTTCTGATGCATTTTGTAGCCTTTCCCCAATTGCCATCACTCTTATAAAAACAGATGCTGCCTTTCCAGTCCAGCAGGGAGCTACAGCAAGCAGTTGTGGAGAGTAAATTGGAAAGTTGATATTTCCTCTTAAATAAACAGCCACAAAAGAAAACTGGGTCTTGAATTTCACACCAAATTCAAACCATTACATGGAAGTCCTTTGCTAAAAACAGAAATAAGAAAAATGCCCAGTGGGATTTTTACTCAGAAACTTCAACTACAGTTTTCATATTGCTGTCTGGGTGAACATTAGAAATATCTGTCTCTTTTGATGGTATTTTAGTCTGGCCACAAATAAGACTATGTCAGATAATTCTTGCAAAACATAGTATCACTCACATTTATTTTTATAAACATGAACATTTCATCATCTATGCACTTCCACAGAGAGTCATTTTTGTGTTTTATCTAGTGGACAAAAGCTCCTTCAGCAACCAGACAATATCTCTCTGTTGTCAAGGAAATGTCTTCTGCTCACATAAATGTCTCAATAAATGTGTCATCATTGTAGACCGTTAAACACCAGAGTAGTTATCAGCTTTGAAAAGTCTTTAGAGGTGAAGAGTAATGAATCCTCTACTCTACTACAAACCAAGAAAGTAGATAAGTAGCAGAAACAGTTTCCTGAAGAGTGTAAAATTTTTAGATGTAAATTTAATGTTTACTATTTGCCATGATCCTTAATTGTGTCTCAGTATTCTCTGTGTCTCTGTGTGTCTCTGTCTCCTTCTCATGTGTGTGTGTGAGTGTGTGTGTGTGTGTGTGTGTGTGTGTGTGTGTGTGAAACTGAGGTTGCTACAGCCTCAGAGGACAACTTTGATGTTGGTCTCAACTTCTACCTGGTTCGAGGAAGGTTCTCTTGTTTGCTACTCAGGCCTTTTTGTCTGTGAGCCTCTGGTGATACTCCTGTACCTGCCTTCTTCCTTGCCATAGAAATGCCATGTACACACTACATCATTTCCGCAACCATAAATAACTGTTTTTGAGCCAATAAACAAGCACACTAAATTCTGGTGAATCTGATAGGATATGAAGTACTAATAACCACTTCTGGTGAATGTAATAGCTGTGAAGTCAGTGAAGCTAATGAAATAATTTGATCAGAGCAGAATTTAATGTCCATTGTTTTGACATGAAGAAGTGTCTCCCAAAAGTGATGGTTTTATTTCACAAAAAATGCTGTTTGAGCATTCCTTTTGATAAGTAGTCATTACCTTCAATTATTTCCTCAAGGGACTCCTATAGGCAAATAACTCTATTGTTTCCATAAATGAAAATACTTAGAAAGTAAACAGGTGCTACTGTTAAGAGGTTTGGTGAACCACTGAACATTTGACTAAGCTCAAAAATTAATGTTTTTTGCAATGAACTCATTTGTAAGTGTGGTCATGTGAATATGTATTTATGCATGTCTAGCGTGATGTACATCATGTGAGCATATATATGGGAAATAGATGTCAACAAACACTGGTGTCATCCTCGCTATTTCTATCTGGGATTTTTTTTTTTTTTTTCACTTCTTACTTCCTTTGTGGTTGTTTGACATGTGATATCTCACTTTTACATGGGGCTTGCCATTTCAACTAGGTCGGAAAGTCTTCAAGCCACAGGAACTCTTTTTCTTTAAAGATTGTTTCTGGGGACTGAACTCAAGGTTTGCGTGAAAAACACTTTCCAAACTAAGTCATTTCCCCATCCACCTGCAGTGCATTCTCATAGCATAATTCTTAAGATTTTATCTGTTTCCTCAATTATCTAGTGATTCATGATCAATAATTTAAAATAATTTTATATAGAATTTGCCAAAAAAGCCAAATATTGAATTACAAATTGTGACAGAAAGGATATGTAGATAAAAATTAATAAATTTAAAACTGTTTTGGGCCATTTATCACTAGCTAATTTATGTGATATTTTTTCAAAAATAAAAAATGACTTCCCCAGACTTTCTTTTATTTTCAAAGTAAAGTTGGACATGGATGAATTATAGTGTGCATTTTGTTCTAAGTACCTGTGATTCTCCATTGCTGGAGATACAGTTCCATTGTGATATGTGGTCAAACCGAAGGTTCTGGGGAATGTGGAGCATGCCTCAAAATGATTCATTGGTTGGCTTGAATCATTCCTAGTTCTAAATACAAATTAGTGGCTCATCAATTTTTCTTTTCTGAAAAAGATGGCAGAACAATGTTTTGGGGGTTTCCTTGCCTTTAAGGTGACTAACATGTAACAACTAAAACATGATCTGATGTGCTGTATACCACTTGTAGACATAAAACACTCTTATATAAATCCCCTAGTCCTGTCTCCTACACTGCTTTGATCCGCAGAAACATCGAAGCCAACGCAGATGTAGAACAAAGATCTAGTTATTTGAGTCACTTCTTGGAAGAAAGCCAGGTACTGACTAGAGTCATCCATTCCTGCACATTCTTAAGGAGAAATGGACCTCTGTCTTTGGATCAAGAAGCAGACTTCTGTTGCTTTCTAGTCTTTGTGGTACTTGCTTCTCTTAGCAGAGAGCATTAGCCTCTCTACTTTGTTCTTTTTCCAGAGAAATCTATGTGATAGGCTAGACATATTCAAAACTACTTTCTTAACCTCAGTAGTAACAGTTTTATTGTTTTTAAATGACGTATTTAAGGCCCTGTGTTCAATTCATAGCATTTCAAAGTTAGTCAATCAACAAAATAATTAATTTCATCTATCTAAAGTGACTTCAGTAGTTAGCAAACATGGAGCCACAATGTCTAATTCATTTGGCAATTTTAGCCTTTCTGGAGTTGGTGGCTGAAATTTGATAGGGTTGACTTTTCTTACTTTTTCTTTCTTTATTCCTCTAATCATATGAAACATTGTGGGGTTGCCGTACAGACACTAGATAAATGATCTCTGAGCACACATTTCTGTGTCCATTTGGCTTTCTAAATTTAAAGTCACATTGTTCTTACTTCATTATTCAGAGAGCTGTCTTTTGACTTATGTCTGAGAGACATCCAGGAGAATTGATTTATACCCCCCTGTTCAAAGCCTATGCACGGTCAGGCAGAAAAGAAACTCAACTAAAGAGCTGGTATGCTTTCTTCTCTAGAGGAACCACACAGAATTTCTTAAATGATACCATGCCAGGGTAACTAACTAATGCTCAGAACCTTCTCATGTCTCTTGCTAGCATAATATGTGTATGGAATTCCAAAATACAAAGGGCCTGGGGAAGATAGACATTTTAATATTGGTGCTCTGACAAGTATGTGTTTTCAGATGCCCTACTACACTGTATTATCACAGATCTTGACAAGGAGAAAAGATTATGGAAGTAAATGCTTTCTCTGCTTGCTCAGTTGATGGATTCCAATGTAGATTACTGTATTTCTATTTCTCCATATCTTTTCCAATAAATCACTACTTCTGCTTTAGCCAATGCATTTTATATAATATCTTGCTAGGAAAGGAAGATTCCATAATATATCACAGGCTTGAAGAATGTTTCTTAAAGAATTCTCTGTAAAAATGTGTGCAGATGAAAGCTAAGTATGTCCAGGTGGATAAGAGTTTGTGGGGGCTGTGATCACATTCCTGTAGTGTTGGTTTTCCTAGGTTAGAGACGTTGTTTAGATGATCAAATTTCTGAGGTGACTTAATTATATATTTAATAAAGGATTGAAACTTGCCAAGTGGAAGAGAGAACTGTAACTTCATCAGTTTAAAGATTTCAGGTCTGCAATTCAGTTTGCTCTTGATAGTTGAGCTACTTCAAACAGTTAACACTATTGCCTAAGCTTTGCTTTGCTCTGCTGCAGGTTCAGTGCTGTGTAATAGATGCATCATGAGTCTCCTCTGCAGATCGGACACTGTCAACCCAGCAATTAATTATCAGCTCAACTTTCTCAACAAGTAATGAGTTTGTGATCGAGATAATAACAAGAAAGGTGAATGTAGAAATCAATATGAGAGTTTAAAAAATAACTGAACATAGAACTCTCACGTGATCGGGCAATATTGCCTCCACACATATTCCTGGTAGAAATTATGTCAGCATTCTCCAGAGTCAGCTGCTTCACATCTCCTTTTATTGCAGTACAGTTCCCAATACCCCAAATACAGAACCCACGTGGGTTTCCATCGAGAGAGGAATAGATAAAGAAGATGTAGTATACATTACAATAGAATTTTACTAAGCCATAAAGTATGAAATTGTGGCATTTTCAGGACAATGGATGGAAAAGAAGATCATTACATTAGTCAAAATAAGTCAAATTTGAAAAGACAAATGTCAGGTTTCCTCTCTCATATAGAAAAACAAAAGAGAAATGAAGGGTATTCGAGGGTTATTTCTGAAGAGGTAAGGGACAAAGAGGGGAGTAAGGTAAAGAGAGTGATGGTTTAGAATGAACAGATTACTTGCATACATGTATGAAAATGGCATAATGAAATCCTTTATTTGGTACAATGCATACATGCCAATAAGAAACAAAACAATTTCCGTGTATAATCATATTTCAAATTTGAAAAAAAAATCTAATTAAAAAAAAAACAACTATTTGAAAATTTTTTAACTGAATTATTCAACACTCAAAATTTATTGAATAATTGTATGTGGTCAAATATTTTATTAATTGAGCCATACTTTGAGGCACTTACCAGTCAGGTATAAGTAGAAGTATATCATGGAAAGCACACTGGTCTGAGAGTGAGACGTGATTACAAAAGGACTTGAACTTGCAGAGTGTTCTACTGAAAGGAAACCATTTCCTCTTATGAAAAAAATGTATCTGAAGTAAGCTTTTGAACAGTATAAATCAATCATCAATGGAAAAGAAGCATCCTAAATAGAAGAGAAGGCACACTGAGGAGGGAAACGGTAATTATTTAAAACAAGGTTTTGCCACACACATTATAAAGAAATTATTTTGGTATAACCAGGAACCAGAAACGTGTGTGTGTTTTCTATTGTCAGAAAACAGCAATAGCAATAAGTAATATAGATTAACATTACAATGGTTCAGTTGAGAAGTCTAACTTGGATCTCACTTAGGTAAAGTCAGGAATTTCATGCCTTTAGGAGCCTCCTGGTAAGGATGTTTGGCTCTGAGCTCTCTGATTCCTTCTGACAAGTTAGGACCTCAGTCACCAGTCTCTTGCCTTGTTGAATCCATTTCTAACAATGGTCCTGCTGTATCAGTTTACTCATAATGCCGCACACTTAATATGTGACCTGACTTGTGACCCCATCATCAGAGACTGACTTCAGTATAATCACATCATTATCCTGGTCCATCTTCAGCATGATCCCATAAGATCAGAGTCTTTGGTACAAGTATTATCTTCAGATGTGATCTTGAGAAACTATAGACAAACGAAGAGAGCTGAAAAACTGACCCTGTTTCTTTAACACAAATCTGTGAACTGATTCTCCATTGGAGGGATCACTGTTCTGTTTCAGGAAGGGGAAGATGGCTCACTCACTGGAGGCTCCTATCAATGGGGAGGCTTTTATTTAATTTGTCACAACACACCTTACCTTTACACCTTACCTTTATCTCAGGCATGGTTCTAGCCACCTTCCTCCTCTTCTGTTGTATAGCAAGCAGTAGTACTAACCCCAAATCTGAGACAGTTCTTGTATCATGCTCTAGGGATCTACTCAGTTCCATAGGAGATAAACTTTTCACCAAACTGTTATGTATTTCCCTCTTGATTTTTCTCTTTCAGAGAATCCTCCCAACGAATTCATCAAGGGTGACAGAGAAAATTATTTTTCTCTTCTATTTTTTCCAGCTTTAATAATGTGCTTGAATAGTTGGCTTATAGCCCCTTCCTCCAGCTTCAAAGCCAATAATAACATCTTCAAATCTCTCTGACATTGACTTTCTCCCTCCTTGCCCCACTTTGAGATGCGTATAATTAAATTAGATCCAATTGGATAATTGGCAACAATTTCCCCCTCTCAAGGTCAGCCAGTTAGCAAACTGAATTGCATCTATAAGCCTAGCACTCATTGCTACATAAGCTATCTACATTTTCTGTTTAGATTTGAACCTGACTGTCAAGGAGTGGCAGAATTTCCAAAATAAACCACTATGGCACAAAGATTGTTTTTGACAGAAGAAGCAGATGTTAAGACAGGCTATTTGTCCCCGTTCATTTGCTTTCAGAAAAACCATAAATCCTTGAAGTCCTCCCCAACCAACAACCTACACAGCAGGAAAGAGAAAAGTCAATTACCTGGAGCGACTCTAAATCCTTTTCCATCCTGGAGACAGCATCATATCGGTCTATACAGTACACTTTACTATAGCCCTTATCTGCAATTATTCATTCCATATGTTGTATATTTGCTCTCCTTTAATTTACATCCACTTCAAAATTCATATTTTCTTTCCTTTATCACATTATTTCATTGACACTTTCTTACCTTTTTCCCCCCTATGGTTCTGTATAAGCCTAAATTCTAACTCACTTTTGAGATAGTCACCTCTGAATTTCCCTATGTGACTCCACAAGGCAACGGTGCAGTATCAATTCTTTGTTTGATTTACTCTTGTTAATCTATATGCTTTCAGTATAATTAACAAGGATTTTAGCCAATGAATATAAGATTGGTAGAAGTAAAAGAAATATTTTCTCCCTTACAACGCCTTCAGCAGAGGGCTCATTACTCTGCCTACCACAGAAAAGTCCCTTTTAAGAATGAGTGGCTGTTTCTAATTCACATAGTCATAGATTTATCTACTCTACACAATGTAGACCTTGAATTTAGAGATCTAAACAAGACAGATAATTGTCCCTGCCCTCAGGTAACTCCTACTGTGTTAAGAAAGAGCAAATGAGGGCTATAATAGTGAATCTAAATTAGTCAGTATTCTCCAGAAGAACAGATATAATAGAATGTATATGATACATATTTTATGATATATTACACATTATAAAAGTAGATATTATATTAAATTATCTAATATGGGATGTGATAGTCCCACACTGACCATCTGCGCCTAGGAAAGCCTAAGCAACTGACAGTTGCTTGGCCCCTAAATTTGGTTGCCACAGCAGTCCCAAACAGATGCTGAAGGCCTAGAGGATTCCTAGAGGGTCACTTGTCTTCAGTCCACATCAGAAAGCCAAGAAAGTAGAACTCTTATGTCATCAGTGAAGGTGGCAGCAGCAGCTGTGACAAAAATAAATGCAATGTATTCACCAGCAAGTAACAAATAACTAACAGCAAACAGGCACTGATTTGCTTGGAACTCAATAATGTGGGATGCTTCTAAGAGGTGGTGTCCACTCTCTGGGAAGATCTTTGCTCCTCAGTGAATTATTATTGAAAATGTTCTCATATGCCCATAGGGAAAGTCATGACTCTAAGTTGAATTTAAGATCCAATCAAGTTGACAAGATTAACCATGACTAGCTCTGGAGGAATAGCTTAGTCAGTAAAGAGCTCACTGTGTAAGTTCAGTTTCTAGTAGTCACTTAAATCGGTGATACATACCAGAAATTCATAGTAATGAGTAGAAAGAGATAGGGATAACCCTAGAGCCTGCTAGCTAGCTAATCTACATAAGTTGGCAAACTCTGGGGTCATTGTGAGACCTTATATCAAAAATTAAGGTGGAGAGTAATTGGAGAAAATATCTATTGTCATCCTATGACTTCAACACAAGAACATGAAGTTGCAAGTATATAAATCACTGCTCATACATGTACATACACACAAAGACACACAGGCACACAGGCACACACACACACACACAGAGAAAAAGAGAGAAAGAGAGAGAGAGGGAGAGAAAGAGAGAAAGAGAGAGAGGAGAGAGAGAGAGAGAGAGAGAGAGAGAGAGATTGAAAAGGGATCCTAGCATTTTCAATCATCTAATGGAAAGGTCCTGCTCTAGTTTTATGTAAATCTTGGTAGTTGGTGATGGACAACAGGCTGGGTTTCTTCTATTAGACTGGGGTCAGAGCTTGTAGTTTAAAGCCCCTCTTCCCCAGTAGATAACTCCCTAGTTTCTACTCATGGCTCCTTATCAGTATGGCTTGCACACAAAGAAATTTCTCTAGAAAGCCAATTAAGAAGTAGGTGAAACCTTGGAGTCCACTACAGAAACACATTTGTAGAAGGAGTTTCTTAAAAGTATAAGCTCTTAACAAACGTCAAGAAGGAAAACCGTGAAATGACCAATATTTTTACAGAATGGACGCTCATTTAATATAGACAGGCTTGGGACACTCTCCATTTTTAACCTGTATCTGGTAGTGTCCATCAGCAGGATGTAACCATTATGCTTCCAGAAGTAGTTCCTTCATACCCATCACTTGATTATGTTCCAGGGAAGAAATATCACCAAAAGAAGGAGAAGAGAGAATTTAAAAAAGAAAGGGAGAGGACAAAAATCTAGTAGAGGGTCACTTTTTTCCTTTTAAAAGCCCCATTTTTTCTGTTCCTAGAATCTGCTTTACCCCTTCACCTTTCATAAAACTTCTCAGCTTCCCACTGCCATTTTTCTTCCTCTCTCTTCTCTTCTCCCACCAGGTTTTGGGAGGGCAAAAACTATGTGGAAGAGAAAGATAAAACTCTTTTTAAAAAATGATCAAATTCCTCTCTGATGGGAGACATCCTGGCCTCCATGGAGTTTTACATCCCAGGTCACAATAGCCCAGCAGGTGTGTTTGCCTGGGGTGGGCTGCCTCAGTCTGACCACAGAGCAAAGGTTTCTTCTTTTTCCTCTCATGTTTTATCTGCAGCAGCACCTCACACTGCTGCCTTCCCACACTGTGAAGGAGACAGAATGGCTTCAACCAGTGCTTACAGCCACAGCTGAGATTTTGAAGTGGAAGAATTTGAAAAGCTGGTGAATTCTTTCTAATTAAAGGCAGCTGTCGGAGATGTGTGAAATGGTGCACCTTAGTGTCTGATATGTTAGGTTCTCCTGAGCATTAAATTGTATTTGTTCAGGATTCCATAAAGAACTGTGATGTTTTAGGGGCATGTATCATGCATGCTCTCTATACCCAGGAAACTGTTCAACTGTTTAATGTATGGATAAATGTACTTTTGGAAATGGTTATAGTTAATCTCGCAAGTAATTGTTATACAACTCTTGGACCATATTCATAGGAAGCACTCTGCTTTTGATGGCTATTTCCATAAGAAGACTCATTTCCTTTAACTCTACAAAAGCATACTCTTTATAGTCCTCTTTCTAATACTTTTGTCTATATTAACTCTCATTTCATTTCCTTTATTATCTACATAGTGACTCTCATCAGATGCCAGACTTACGGAGTTTGAAGGAAGAGAGGAGGAGAGGAAATTTCTCAGTATGATTATGTTTGTCAACTGCTACTCACAATTAAAGGGGATGCTAGATCATGCCCATGACTGTATCATTCCTTCTATCTTCCCCCTCCATGTGCTTTTCTTCTATGTTAGGAATTTGGATTCTGTTCTTGAAGCATTAAAATTACACACAATCCATTCAAATAAAATTTACTTCAAGCCTTGTGTCTCTATTCCTCTTTAACCTATAAAACACTGATATTTAGACAACCTAACATTCCCCTACAGAGTCACTCTGGAAAGGCAGAAAGGGACACACAAGCATCATTTCCAGGATGGTTAGTATTGATTGTAAACTTGATAGCATCTAGACATCACCAAGGAGATGAAACTCTGGGCAAGTCTGTGAGAGAGCTTTTAGGTTGATCAATCATGGTACACAGTCCTGAACTGAATGCAGTGGAAAACACTAACTGATCTCCAGCATTCATTTCTCCCTTCCCCTTAACTGTAAATACAGTTTTACCAGCTGCCTCCTGCTCCTGCAACCATGACTCCCACACTGTGATGGACTGCACCCTTAAACTCTGAGCCGGAGTAAACTCTTCCTTAAGTTGCTTCTTGTCAGGTATTTGATCACAGCAATGAGAAAAGTGATGGATACAGAAACAAAGTCAGGATTTGCAGCTCAAGGGGAAATAATACATTTTCACAGTTTGTACATCTCAATTAAAACCACTTCCAATTTCCATAATGATTTTGTTAGTAAGATTTTCAAAACAATGCCCAATGGACTACAGTATAAACAAACACTATTAGGATCACCTATGGTACAAAGCTGTCCAGCATAACAAAGTTGCTCAAAATTGGAATATAAACTTCAAATATAAATCTTACTGTTGGTTTAGAACTGAAGAACTGTCTTATGATTACAATGAACTTGCCAATCATAGTTTAACTTCACCTCATACTGAAAAACATCAATACAATACAATACAATACAATACAACACTCCTGGCTAGTTTTTATCATTGACCATATACCTGAGGAAAGCAACTTAAGAAATGAAGTGTTTATTTTGATTCAGAGCTGGTGACAAGCATTCACAGCAGACACAGCCTCATGGCAGAAGCAGGAGATAGCTGGTAACATTGTGTCTTCAGTACTGAAGAGGAAAGGGCAGAAAGCTGATGTTTAGTGTATTCTATCTTTTCATTTAGACTGGAGCCTTAGCTCTGAGGAAGACATCTCCCACATGCAGGGGGAACTTTCACCTTTCAATTATACCTTTCTGGAAACATCCTCTGAGACATTTTAAAGTATGTTTATATGGTGAATTTAAATCCAGTCATTTGACAATGAATATTACTCATAGTAATTGGTGATGGAGTCATCTTTGTAAGGGGGATTAAATACAATTGACTCAACTTTTTTTGTTGTTCTTGCTTTTATTTTGTTTTTCTGTGATACTGAGAATCAAACTTAGAACACTAAGCAGCTCCTCAAACTCCTTCTTAGGGAGTCACATTCCTGGACTCAACTTCGGTTTCTTTTATCAGAAATACAGGTGGGAATGAAAACTCTGTCAACATGAGTCTGTTCTCAATCTCATTAGTATTCAGTGCTCTGTACCAGTGATAAGAGTTATGTAAATTAGTTTCACCTGGCCTCTACCTTCACTAAGCCTGTAGCTCACAGGATAGGGAGAAAACTATCACTAGTAAGCACCTACGAGGAGAAAGAAATAGTGTAGTGTGGTGCTTAAATGTCTAGCAATGCAAAATGGCTCACCGCTCTATTCTAGTTTGGGATTCATTTCCTGACATTGACAGAAAATGACCTGAACAGCACATAGTCCTGTTCATGTGTACAACTGGAAAATTCCGATTGGCTTCCTGATTTGTTGGATGAAGAGTCATCCTTAGAATCTCTGCACACTGTATGCTGATAGGAGGCTGAATTCACATGCCAGCCATAATTGTTTCTACAAGATTTATCTCTGCATTATAAGTTTTCCATTAGGGTCCCTGCTTTGCGAATTGAACACCACACAAGCTGAGCTTTAAATCTGAAGTAATAAGCACACTTTCTCTATCTAATGAAGTGATTTATAGATAATAGCATTGTCTGTGTTTACTGTTGCTTTCCCAATCTAACTTTAACATGGTGTAAAATGAAAGGCAATCAAGATAAAGTAGCTTATTATCTTCACTTTCCAAACAAGGAGTCAATCCAGTAATTAAAGAACAGCCCATAGTTTGTATTACACTCTAATCTGTTTTTTGGATAACTCAAACTAAGGAATTGACTCTTTGACCTTCCTCCTCCTCCTCTTTCTCCTCCTCCTCTTCCTCCTCTTCCTCCTCCCCCTTCTCTTCCTCCTCCTCTTCTTTTCCTTCTTCTTCATTATTATTATTTACCTCTAATATTGTGCACAGTACCATAAGTCTAATGAATAACACATATTATATTTAAAGGAATCAGCTATTGCAACTAATATTATTGGGAGTTAATTTAATATCTGACACAATTTTTGAAAACTTTAAAATATTGTTCTTGTGATAAGACTACATGATTTAAATTAATTGTATTTAGTATGGTTTCTGACTCTCTCGTGGCAGCTCTTAGGAAATGTACTACAGTAGTTTCTCTCAGCCAAAAAGGAAAATTATATCAGAGGCAACTGAAGCCAAAAGAGGATAGTCATTCTGATAACTGTTATGTGAAATGCAAAACTGAAGTTTCCAGTTATAGCTTCTCAAAGTCTAAAAGATCACTCTTATGAACCTAGATAATCAAAAATTAAATCCATATTGTTAACCTGACCTATTTAACATTAAAATGGTCATGATTATTTCATGACCTAAAGTGTACATACACATGACTTTGTTCCTGGTGCCACATTTACTAAACACTAAAAATGTTAGAAACTAACAGAATAGCCAAGGAATTTGCCTAGCTTATCAAGCTAACCATTAAGTAGGCACAATTGTGCATTGTATGTTCTGATGTAAATCTTCACATATAGCATGCTTACATTTCTGAAGCTTAACAATTTCTTTTTCATTACAGTATAATGCATATTTCAGAAAATTTTGCTTTGGGAAGTAAAAAGTTAATTAGTTATTACAGAAAAATTAGATTGGACAAAGGGCACTTTAACTCAAGAAAAGAGAAAATTCTTCTACTATATAACAAGAAATAAATGGATCATGGCTGAAAACATGTGCCTTCCTGGCTTATGAGTAAATCATGTACATGTGTTTTAAACCAGAGGAAAAAAGACCAGCTGATTTTGGTGAACTCATTTAACCATTTTTGTGGAATCTCTTTATTTTAAATTTCTTTTGGTATGGACCAAATGTAATGATATGTCTTACTTCAGGCCCTGTCTGAAAACATTAATTCTGTGTCTAGCAAGGACTTGCTGATTGTCTACCATGTAATGTTTCTTTGGTTCATACTTATTTGAGAGAAATGTCAAGTGTAATGATCCTCTTTCCCAGAAGCTCCTGCTCCAAGAACAACATCTTCCAAATGATGCTTATCTTATTCTTATTTTGTTGGCTCAAAATTCATATTTACATAGTCTTCTAAGTCTCTGATTCATTGGATTCTTGCCTGTTGTTATTGTTGTTCTCCTAATTCTTAGGTTCAGAATCCACCTTGACCCTTGCGTGAATTTCGTTTTTCTGAATCTCATTTTTGTGAATTTCTTATAGATTTTGACAGTTAATAGTGGCATAGAGAGTATTCTAAGATATTTGATGATAAATGTTATCAGAAGTTCAATAAGCAAATAGTATTATCAAATTATTCATCCAAAATCAAATAGTGTATTATTTTAATCATAGGAAAAGAAACTTGGCACACTTGCAGATGCGGCTCTTGTAGTTGGGGGAAGCTTCTTGCAGTGGGTTTTGAATGTTTATAAATGCCAAGAACCAGTGAGCAAACAGGGAGTGGAGAAGGGGAGAGCTACATAAAGGTAGACAAAGCTTTGGAGATGGAATGCACTAGAGCAATCCTTTATCTCACTGCAATTTTAGAACTGGGGACTGGGCTTCAGGTCCACATGCTTAGGCATCAATTCTTCTTCACTAGTGAGCCATCTCCCCAGCCCACAAGGAAAACTTTAAGTGTCCTAACGTTTTCATAGCATCTATTGAATGCCAGTTTGTTTGTTTTTTTGATGCCTGGTTTTTTTTTCCCTTTTACTGAAAATGGATTTTTTGTCCTCCCACATAATATATCCTGATATGGTTTCTCCTTCTTCTATTCCTCCCAGTTCCTCTTCATGTCCTCTCTCATTTGGATCTGTTCCCTTTGTGTCTTTCATTAGAAAACAACAGAACTTACAAGAAATTAATATAGTATAATATAATAGTATAATATAATATACTCTAATAAGATAAAACAGAACTAATACATTGGAATTAGACAAAACAAACAAACAGAAGAAAAAGAGCCCAAGAGAAAACACAAAAACAGAGACTCACTCCTTCCCACATTAGGAATCCCATAGAAACACTAAACTGGAAGCCATAATATATATACAAAAGGACCTGTTGCAGACCCATGCAGGCCCTGTGCATGCTGCCTCATTCTCTGTGAGCTCATACGAGCTTTTATCATGTTGATTTAAGGGATCTATTTTTCTTGGTGTCCTCTGTAGTAGAACAAGCATTTCATCTTTTGATATTTTGATCTGGCAGCATAGCTGCTCTAATAAGTAGTAAGGATCACCTTCAATGGTCTGTGATCCACCTTTCTGGAATGCAGAACATTTGATATTTAAATAGTCCAAGACAATTAACAGCTGAAGCAGAGAGTTAGCTCAGGTAGAACGAAGATTGCTGGATACATATATAGATCACTTAGATCCCAAACTTGACTATATTTTACCTTCTAATCATTCCCCTACTAGGCTCATTATGCAAAAGAAGGACAATATTTTAGAATGGCCATGGCAGCATGGCTGCCACACAAGACAGACTAACAACTATAATTGACACCAGAGGTTCTGTACAGAGATTCAGCCCAGAGGTTCAGAGGCTGTTCCTTCTGCCACTGAGAAATCAGGCATGATTGATGGAGAGTGTCTTCCTTATCTTATTAAACCCATATACCCCCTGGCCAACTGCCATTCAACAACAATCAGTCCAACAATAGTCTTCTGACTTTTATACTCATCTGCCTTCTCTTCTCCAGGGTTCCATGAACCCTGAGGGGAAGGATTTGATAGAAACATCCCTTCAGGGCTAAATGTTCCAAGGTCTCTCATTCTCTGCATAATGTCTGACTGTGACTGTTTGTTTTCTAATGAGAGGAAGCAAGAAAGGGTGTGAATTTGGGTGTGTGGGGAGGTTGGGAAGATCTGGAAGGATTAAGGGGAAGGTGAAACATTATCAGATTATATTGTATTAAAACAATCTATTTTCAATAAAAATGTAGATCAAAAAAGAATAAGAAAAACATAGATAACTATTAAAACACAATGATTTTTGAAGACCTGGGATGTTTTAAGAAGGAAACCTTTTATTAGCTAAAACTTAGAAAGGAAACATTACAAAAAAAAGTTTAATGGGCTGGAGACCATTCAGTTGTTGATTATAATATCATTAAAATTCAAAAGTTTTCCATGCAATGCAAATACAATTATCTAACTGAAAAGAATAAGCCATAAACTGAGGAAAAAATAATCTATGGTCCATATAAGCAAAAAAATATAATTACAAAAAAGATTGAACTTCTTGAATACATAGGGGAAATAATACAGATAAATACAGAAATAATATAAACAGTAATACAGAAATAATACAGACAAATGGGAAAAATAGATGAAAATGAGATTCGTAGAGCAAAATAGGAAATTCTAATCTGTGCATAAAAGTGGTTCCCTTCATTAGCAAAAAAAGAAATACAAATAAGTTCATAACATACAATGCAATAATCAATCTACAGGTCCAGATGACTGACTCCAGTAGTACCTTTTTCATAAAAATAGATAAAAACAGAATGGCAATTTGGAGTAAAAGTTGGTATAATAACTACAGATATAAATTTCACAGCACCTTATTAAAGTTATAATGTAAAATTACAAAATCAAGTTTTCTTTTGCTCAACTACAGACTGAGAAGAAAACCCCACACAGATTCACTAGTTCATGCCTGTAAAACTTTTCCTCACAGAGTCATACAAAAGGTAGCGATGTGAAAAATAACTATTCTGTAGGTGAAAATATAAAATCTTGGTTTATTTATATAGTGATTAAATTGACAAAATCATCTATATGTACATGGAGCAATCGCACAGATGCAAAATACGGAAAAACAAAGCTACAAATTGTGTGGACAAAGAGACAATAGGCATTTGAGATTTTAACAGTGCATTACACATTAGCTGTGGTTGCTCGTCTAGGTACTAAAACTGAGGAATCAATCACCTGAAAAATAAATTTGGAATTCAGATTAGTGGCTGTTTCTTGTGTGCAATGGAGGGGGGAGGGAGAAAGCCAAGCTTTAGGTGCTTATTTTCAGATTCAGTTCTTAAGGGAGAGATAAAGAAAGAAACAGATGGACAGAGAGAAAGAAACTGTGCACACGTTAGGGAAGAGTGGAACAAACTGCTGACAAGTGTTCAGTCTCAGTGAGTAATCCATAAACATGTCTCATATTATTTTCTGCACTTGGGACGTCTGAAATGCTTCAGTAATCACAGAAGTATGTGCAAGATTTCTATCAATACACCCCTGAATAACAAGTGCTTTAGGAAAAATGTAACCCTATAGGTGCACTCAACTATAGGAAAAAAAGTACAATGAAATATATTGCTTTGAGTTAATTATAGCACGAATAACCTAAAATAAAAGTTTCTAGATTATCTTGAGCAAGATTTAATATAAAGTAATAACCTGATATTAGGAAAAATTTGATAGTAACCCAAAGAATTGTGAAATGTTATTGTAGTCATTTTAATATACGCATTTGCCTTGGTTATTTGTAATATGTGCCTGGGGAGGATTTTCTTGAGAATCGGATAAAGAAAAAAAAAAAACAAAAAACAGATGACTATAAAGGAATGTTGTTTAAAATCTTAAATTGCATTTTTCAAAAAGTATACTTGAAATAACTTAACAAAAAATGACATTCAATTTTGTTGAAATGTACTGAATTAATCATAATTGAAGATTTACCAAGAGAAAATTTCCTTTATTGACTCTAGGCATATGCATTATGTATGTGTATAAATGAAAGAGAGAAAAGAGAAAGAGGCAGGACTGAAAGCAGGGATTTAAATGGATGTAGACAGAGCAGAGCGCTTGTGCCAAGTGGTTCCTATCCTCTGAGCAATTAACAATGCCTAAAATATCCCATTTTGTTGTGTAGACAAAAAAGGAAATGATGTTTCTCTAGGCCTTGAATCTGATTGCTTCAGAGAAGTACTTATGACCTTGAATTCACCATCACTAGGGAGGGGAGCTAAAATTCATACCATGTGCAAAGCCAAATGGGAAATACAATCTTGATATATCATTGTGTTGAGTTAGAAAGGATGTGTCACCTGGAAGGTTCTGTCACAAATTCTTCCTGAAAACTTACAAAGTATCAGCTCTCATGTATAAACTAACAACATGACCACTCCATGGTATGGTTATGGGGAAGGTTTTTATTGCAGATATTGGAGAGTGAACTGCCAGAGACATCTTGAAAAGTCTAGAGCCAAGAGAGAAATAGTAGATTGAACGTGGCCAGCAGACTGGCCATGAAAGGAGAGAGAAAGAGAGGGAGAGCAAGGGAGGAAGACAAAGAGGGTTGGCAAAAGAACATAGGCAAGATAGCAGGATTATAGGGAGAAATGGGTAGTTTGGGGAAGAAAAGAGTTAGAACTGGAGATGTTTATAGTGGGCGAAGAAGCAAGAAAAACAGAGAAGAGCCAGGATGCATCATGGCCTCTGAAATGTGTAACAGGCATTGATGATACAGAAGGATCCTGGGGTCCAGCATGTGCTGAAATGCTAAAAGCCACCCAGATAACCATTTTCCCTCTGTTAGTGATAAGAAAAATGGCTCCTTTGGTAGAATGTAACTGGCTTCAAAAATTCCTGAGGAATGCTGGCTTATGTCTAACCACCAGGATTTGGGGAAGTAAAGTTTCCTTTAAACCTGACACCCTAGGGATAGGAAAAATAATCTAAATTTATGATATAAACCAAGAAAGTGAGAAAATTTAGATGGTATGGAATTATGGTTGTTAAAAACGTGGGCAAAGGGGCCAGAGAAAAGGCTCAGTAGTTAAGAGCATTGGCTGCTCTTGCACAGGACCCAGGTTTGGTTCTTAGCACCCACATGGTGGCTCAGAACTCTCTATAATTCCAGTTCTAGGAGATGCAATGCTCTCTTCTGTCTGGCCTCCACCAGGACAACAGGCATGATATATATAAAATCATATATATATATATATATATATATATATTCACAAAACACCCATACACATAAATAATAATAAAAACTAAAATCACATGAGCAAAGCTAAGAGCTGGCTAAGATGATCAAACAAATCTGAAAAAAATAAATACTGAGACAGAAAACTAAATCTACTAATTGAATGTAAACCTAGTATGTATAGAAATTTAAGTGAGTTTAATGAACTGGTAAGTATATCTGAAAATGAAAAATATTCTTAGAATTTAAACAATGTAAGTAGAGCATAGAAATGAAAAAGGGAATGGAAAATGAAGATGCAAATCTGGAATGGCAGCATGAGGAAGTCTAACATAAATTAAATTAGGCTTAAGAGATAACTGAGAAATTGAAGAGGCAAGACTCAAAGATAAAAATCTAATGGCACTGATAAATTCCTTATTTGTTTTATATGTCGCATAGCATCTGTTAATGCCCTAAAAGATGATTGAAAATGAGATAATTCTCTCATCTTTAGCAGCTAAGACCAGAATAAGTAGAGTATATTCTCAAAATTCTGAAAATGTATAATGTAGACTTATGGAATTTAAGAGTATAGGGAAGAATACATTGCTTTCAAGTAACAACTAACTTCTCTCCATCCCAGTTCCTATTTACTCTAGAAAATTTTAGACAATATATCAGGAAAAAGCTAAATGATTTCAGACAGAAGATAACTGTAGGCAATATAATGCAATCAAAGACATAAAGAATTGTGCAAATATGTTAAATTGTATAGTGGTATGAGGTCATAAGACAATGTTCAATTGTGACATCAAAACTATGCACTCAGACTGTGCAGGTAGTGGGTTGTAAGTTGAGAACAGTGACCACAGCTATGGTAGCACAGCTCTTGTCCTACTTAAGTGCATGATAACAACCTAAAATTTTAATTTTATTAAGTAAAATTTCCAGGTAAAATTGTAGAGGAATAGGCCTGTCTGATCACTAGGAAGGGATCAAATGCAATATTCTATATGAAAGGATCAAATCCAAAGGTGCATATAAAAGAATCACATTCAGAGGTCTATATGAAGGGAATGTTTTCAGTGGTCTGGACAGAATGTAGTAAGAATGTTAACAATGTTGTTACACACCTTTAATCCCAGTATTCAGAAGTCAGTTTAGCACATGACTTTAATCCCTCAAACAGAACCAGTGTGGAAGCAGATACAGGAAGCAGAATTCAGTTGGAGTCAATGTTAGACAGGAAGGGAAGGCTGAAGTGAGTCAGAGTGAAGGACAGGGAAAGTGATGAATCAGAGGAAGAGTTAATAAAGTGAGTCAGAGTGATGACATGATCCACTCTCATGATAGAAAAGCAGGCTGTCAGCTCAGAGTCAGAGGATAAGGCAGAGAAGCAGAAATGCTGACTGAGGCAGTAAGGGGCAGTGAGAACACACAAAGACAAAGAAGCAGTCCAAGGAGTCCAAGGAAGAGATACAGCGGCAGATCAGTAGAAGTCAATACCAGACAGGATGAATGAGTAAGTGTGAAGCCAAGCAGAGTAGTTCAATTTGAAGCAGTCAAGATAATCAGCCAGAGTTAGCCAGAGTCAGAATAGTTCAGTCAGAAACAGTAAGGCAGCTCAGAAGATCAGTTTGAACCAGTGAGCTTGGAGAAGAATTTGAGACAGAACAGAGTGAATTGAGTTGAACCACAAGATTCAGTTGAGTTTAATACAATTCTAAGTTCAGAAGCAACTAGTCAGAGTAACTCAGTCAACAGTGAATATTGGATGCATAAGCTTAAATTATACAGAGGTTAAGACTGAAGCCTTCAAGGTCTAAGCTAGCTTCTTGAAGATTAGGTTGTATAGGAGCCAAAATGCTCCAGGGCTCCAGGACTAGGACTAGGAATTGAATTAGACAAAGGATAAATGACTTTTGATCCTGAATCAATGTCTACATGAAATGTTCCATAGTAATAGAGAATTTATACTTTATAAAATAATAAATGACAAAACTGAAAGCAGAAGTAAACCTCATCATCCAAAGTTTATTTGCTTACTTTAAATTCACAAACAACACAATATCATTTGCTTTCCTTTCTTGTACTATTGTCTTTGATATCTTCGCTGGTACAATCTGACTAGAAAGATAAAAATTATGGGGATTATAAAAGAAGATTAACTATGCCTGTATTTATGGATGACAGGATGGTTGCAGCCCAAATTATAAAGGTTTAATTCTATGAAGTAAGATACAGAACAGCATTCACAGTCATGGAAACAAATAATAGGCACCAGTCATCCACCAGCACAAAACACCAGTTAGGAGTCAGAGGCAGAAAATTTCACATGCATAGGAAACCAACCTGGGCTATACTATGATTTCTGCCTCAACCTTACCTGAAGAATAAGACACTACATCAAACAAAGGCAAAAGCAATCTTTTGAGTATATACTTTTCTGTGAAACACACTAGATAGATAGAAGTGAGTTATTTTTTAAAATGTGTGAAATAATTGTAGAAAATGCTGAAAAATTATTTTAGTACTGAAACTGTAGAGAACATACAATACACAGGACTTGCCTTGGCCCTTTATAAACTGGATTCCTTAAAAAATTTTCATTATCTTCAATTTTTTATATTAAGTTGATATAATTCCTCCTAAAATTCAACCTGCTATTTTCAGGAATTTTACAATATGGCTCATCATTTAAAGAGGGGCATTAAATAGCCAGTATATCTACATTAGGAAAGTCTTTTGGATTTCCTGTTAGATTTGAATGTGTAAGGGATAACCAGGTGAATGTGTGTTCTCTACATATCAAGGGTTATAAGAAATGTCTAAAAATGGGAAGAATGCAAATATAGAAGGGCTCAGGAGATAATTCACTTGATAAAGCACCTGCCACATAAGCAAGAGAAGGTGAAATCAATCTCCAGCACCCATAAGCAATCCAGGTAGGGTCATGTACATCTATATCACTAGCACAGGGTAATGGTGGCAGACAGATCCCAAGAGCTTGCAGTCTAGTCAGGCTGGCTATTTGGTGAGTAGCATGTTCTCAAAAGACAAGGTTTAGAGTGCTATCAGAAGATACTCAGAATCAGCCTCTGGCCTCTATTTACATATGCATGTGTAATCCCACAAGCACTCATATACTCTACTCAATAATGCTACACTCACAAAATAGGCAAAAAATAGCAAACAAACAAATAAACAAACCAAAAAATGCATAAAGAGAAACTGAGGCCAAGTGACAATATAAATCACCAGGAAATGTTTGAAGAACTACTTAGTGGTAAGGTGTTATTTGTTTGCCAGCTGCAGAAAACTACTAGGTATTGATCCCTTTCCTGCTTCCCTCTAAACAGCTCTTGATATATTAAAGATAGGATCATAAAGAATGAATTCTAAACATGTAGAAAAAAATTTTAAAAGATGAAAATAAAAGAACAATATACAAAAATTTAGAAGGTAAATGATACAGAAGTAAAACAAATGGTGTACAGAAATTAATGGACGGCTTCAAAGGGTGGCCAGACTCCTTAGTGAAACACAATGTAAACTCATGTAATTTACACTTAAATCACATCTCTGTGAATGTGACAGGACTAAGTCTTCCTTGATGGTGCAATATGAACAAATACATCTAATTTAGGAAACTCTCTTGTATTTCCTGTTGAATTTAGACATGTGTTTATAAATTTACAGTTCTTCTCTACCATAAAGAGAACTTCCTTTTTTTTTTTTTCTAAAAACGAATTGGATATTTTTTTATAATAAAAAAGTCGAAATCTACCCACACATCTAGTCATAGAAAAACACTAAAAAATTCATTATCAGAGTATGATGGATCATGATAAGAACGTGGACAAAATGAACTCCACACAGGCATCAGGTAATGTCACTCCCTCCCATCACTATTGAATCCATTAAAAGATCTAGCTCAAAAAGGAACAACATATCATAATGGGATAACATGTAATCTTCAGCAAATGTTGTGTAATACATCTAATTTAATTCAGTAGCTCTAATAAGAATCACATATCTTTTATGAAAAGCAAAATCATGCTCAAATAAATCAGCATACATTTGTTACCTCAGAAGTTCTTCTTTTTCTGTTTTTACTATTATTTATTTATTTATTTATTTATTCTCTCTAGTGTAATGCATCTTGACACCCTCCTGCCCTCTCTCCAAACCTCCCAGCTTCCCCCATATCCCTTCTCCTCCTGATCTCTCCTACCCACCCTGACACACTCATTCCTACCCCTGAGAAGAAAGCAGACCTCCCAGGGTTACAGAAGTTCTTCTTAAGTGTGTCTTTAGAATGTCAAGGAGGGAAACATTCTGCTGCTAAACTGCACTGATAACCACATGATCATCTTGCTTAATTTTGCTTTTAAGTTATAACTCTTCTATCAAAACTCCTTTGCCAATATATCATATTTGCCAGTGATGAATATGTTCAAGATTAATAAACTATAAATGATAAGTCTAGACTTTTTTTCTTTAAAAAAAAAGGTAAGAAACAAGTACTGGAAAGGTCAATGCTTAGCCTTTCAAATATATGTAGTAAAGTTCAGTGAGTTAAAGATTCTTTGTCTCTCTCTCTCTCTCTGTATATATATATTTAAATATATACACATATACATATATATATATATACTCACACACATATATGATGTGTATATTATGGGAATACACATGCTAAGTTGCATGTGAGAATGTCAGAGGACAACCTTCAGCTGTGAGCCCATGCTTTCTACTTTTTTGATAAAGGGTCTCTTATTTTGCACCAATGTGTAGTCAATGCTAACTGGCCAAAGACCTTACAAGGAGTCTCCTGTCTCTGCCTGACATCGTGCCATAGGAATTCTGGGATTATTATATCTAGTTTGAAGTAGGTTCTGAAGATCCATGCATAGGATCTGCATGCATAGGATCATCTAGGTTCTTAAGCTGTACATAAAGTTCTTAAGTCACAGAGCCATGATTCCATTCTTTAAAAAAAGCATTTTCTCATTTTTTTGGTTTTGTTTATTTTTGATATTGCAATTTAATTACACAGCTCTCCCTTCCCTTTCCACCCTCAAAACCCTCCATATACCTCTCTCTGATGTCCTTCCAATTTATGGCCTCTTTTTTCATTAGTTTTTATTGCATACACAGATAAATACTTGTATACACATATATATTGCTAAATATAACCTGTTGAGTACATAAAATGTTACTTACATGTATGTTTTCAGGGCTGGCTGCTTGGCACTGGATAAAACAATTGGTGTGCATTTTAATAACTTAGGATGGTATTAGAACTTAAAATTACTGAAGAATATATTAGATAATATATCATATGGAAAATTCAATTAGGACCTACATTTCACTAGGTCAGGATGGGAGCTATTAAAAGTCACAGCCTGCTTCCTGTAAGTTTTGCTCATCCACTGAGGAAGCAAGCTGAGATTATTCCTTATACTTTGCAGATCAGTAGATTAGAATGCTTCTTGAAAATGCTGCTTGTCCCAACATTGATGATTTTCTTACCCAATCATAGCCAATAAATGATAAAAGCCATCCCCTGATTACATCAGTCATCATAAAAACATGAAAGGGGTTCATTATTGACTGGTTTTTGATATCTGGTCAGAAGTTAGTAGCTGCTTTCATAATCAACAGCCTGTGGCAGGAAGCTATAGGAAGGTAAGTAGGAATTAAGATTCCTCCTCCTCCACTTGGTAGGAGGGATCCACAAACAGCAAAGTTCTATTTCTATGGCTGAATCATCTCTCTTATATATTTTGATGATGAGAACGTAGGTCAAATTTTATCTGAAAAGATCAACTAATCCATGCGTTAGAAATGGCACAGCAATGCAGGCATATAAAATGGAATATGCTGAGTCAGTGTGGACATATCATGCCTGAATTCAGGGATCTGCAAATAGCCTTTGCTGTCTCAAATATCCTATTAACCAGATGGATGTGTGTATTATTATACATTGGGTGCTGTGTAATCAAGACATCTCTAAACAGAGCTGCATATGTTAAGTCTTCAGCTCGGCACTGGAAATACTTCAAAGACAGAATGGATACTAGTTACTCACAGCTGGCAAGACTCATCCTCCTCTTTGCAACTCTCAAAAGGCAGCAGAGCTTAGTGGCTCATATTAGTCTACAGAATTACAGATGGCATAAAAAATAATGGTAAGTTATGACAGAAAAGGAAAATAATCATCTTTATGAAATTTAACAATGTATATGAGCATATATGTTTAGCCTTCAGCATATACCATGAGGATCAGTTATCCTTATTAAAAGGGACCTCAGGATCATACTGTGCTCTACCATATTGTATTGGAAAATTGAAGACAAATATATAGCAAATGATCAAGATGCTAAGGCTTAATAAACAGGGGGCATGATTATGTTGGCCAGTACCTTAAAATGTTTTATCAGTTCAGTTCTTGCATCAAATTCAGAGGGAAAGAAGATACACAATCTTTAAGGAAAAAGAGCAGTGTTCCTGTGCTGTTATTTTTGAATGAGGGCAGTTTTATATAACTTGGGCTATTTAAAACACAGAGACTTTATGCTTGAGAACAGCTTTCTGTTCACAGTTAAACTGAGCAGAATGTATAGGGATTTTTCACATATCCGTTGGTCCCATGTATGTGAAACCTCCACCAGAATCAAATTCTGGAACCAGAGCATACACCTGCTCCAGTCAGTAGACCTCCATTACATGCTATTGTTATCCCAAACCATTTCTTTCTGCAAGGGTTCACTCATCATTTCATCATGCCATAGAGTTTCACTGTCCCCACATCCTTTGTGCTTCCTCTACTCAGCAGCCCTCCCATTCTGTGGCCACCACCCATATTTTACTGTTCCTATCATTTTGCCTTTCCCTATTATCCTGTCGTTGCAGTTCTACATTGTAGATGCTTTTTAGGTAGAGTTCTTTCACTTTTTTATATTTTTTCCCTTTGCAACCTGAGATTTACAGTTGAATTAGTAATTTCTGTTTAACACATTATTATTATTATGATAATTAAGATGATGATTTCACATTGTATAATTCTATTTACCTCTCTAAACATGACTTAGATGTTTGCAATTTTTTTAAACTGTGATAAAACACTACAAGCTCTGCTCCAAAAGTCTGTGTATGCATACATGTTTGTGTCTCTGTTTCTGCCTCTGTCTCTGTTTCTTCCCCTCTGTTTCTCTCTCTCTCTCCCTCTCTCCCTCTCCCTCTCCCTCTGTGTGTGTGTGTATGTGTGTGTGTGTGTGTGTGTGTGTGTGTGTGTGTGTGTGTGTTTATGTTTATGCATGCATGCCCATGCACAGCTTTCAACTAATTTGAGAAAATGCCAAGGAGTACAAGGACTGGACCTCAGAACAAATATGCGTTTAGTTTTTTGCAGTGACTAGATTGTCTAACATAGTGACTGCATCGTTTTATATTCCTACCAATCGTGGAAGACATCTCCTATCATTTCACATCTTCACCAGCTTTTGCTTTTTGAAAATTCAGTGTGCTATCAGTATATTTATTCTCAGTTTCTACCAGCAATCATTCTTTACTACTTCACTGGAAATGAATACACACTTGGATACATGGATCACAGATACACACTTGGGTTTGTAGTCTGATTAAAATATACAAAATATAAAATATTTTCAAGCATTGGAAGCTTGAACTTCCCTACTGAATAGCCATTAGCAAAGGCCACATTGTCATGGAATGATGGCTTTATTTGATCTTTTCATACTTAGGTAGTAATTGTGAAATTGTGAAGCAGATTACAATTCATCTCATGTTGATCTCATGTTGAAAGAGACTGGTTGCTATGTTAAGGCTGACTTGAACTGGGCAAGAAAGATGGTTTGGTGGACAAGGTGCTGGAGGGAAAGCCAGACCTCCTGAGTTCCCTCCCTAAGATATACATAGAAAAGCAAAAGAACCAACACCTTCAAGTTTGCCTCTAATTTAACACACAATCTGTGGCATGTGCATATGTGTGTGTGTGTGCATATGTGCACACACACACACACGTAGACATATATATATGCACACACTCACACACAAAGGCTGTCTAAATACTACTGAACAAGGATTATATCAAAGAAATGTTAATGTGAAAGGAAATCGCACAAAGCCTCAGTCCTAGGCAAAGAACTATAGGCAACTAAGGAAAATTGAGAGCAGGAACAATGGTTGTCCCCAGGCAAGTGAACCTCAACTGATTGTCTAATACCAAATGTTCAGCCCTGAAAACATGTTCATACAAGTGACACTATCTAAATTGAGTAGGTTGTTTTGTACATTCAGGAATACATACACACATTGTATATGTATGTATCTATGTATACAACAAAGAAAAAGAGAACAGATTTGAAAGAAAGCAGAAGAGGAGTACAAGCAGGGTTTGGGAGGAAGAAAGAAAAGGGAGAAATGACATAGATCTACTATATGCTCAAAAAAAAAAAAGAAAATCTTGAATTAAATTAGTAAGGCTAATGAATTTCTCCTCATCTGAAAATTATATAACTCATATATTAGTGGTGTTTCAGAATATCAATCTGAGAAGATATGTAAGGCATGTCACATGTAAGGTAGGATGCCAGCAGAGGGAATGAAATGATTTCTGAGAAAAGGCCCTCTTGAGCAGGATCATACAGAGGGTGATAGCTGGGATAAGACAAGTTCAAGACTCCACTGTGCACTGCAAGATGACACACATGCGTTCCTATTAGCTAGCTAGTCCTCTAGGAAGAGAGGGCAGGGTGCTGGATTCAGTATGACTTCAGTCTTTGTGAGGAAAAGAGGTGAGGATGCCCAGTTCTGCTTCTGTCTCCTTATAAAGAATCCAAATTACTCTGTCAAAATGAAACTGCATCAGTTCTCAATTTATAAGATGAAAGAATAAGGATTATGTAAAGTGACTAAGCAAACTAACAGAAGGTACCACTTTGATTCAAAAGAATGTCTCCATTGTTGAATTTGCTATCATCATAACCCTTAGCTATTTATTCTTCTCCTAACAGGCATTAGGGGAAAATGAAGGTATGTGTAGATTGATACAGAACTTAGGTTTCACCTGCTAAAAAGTTCAGGTAACCTGTAATAACCCTGCCCTCCAAAGTATTTTGCCACATCAATAATTACCAACCTATCTCTGTTTTAAAATATAAACGTTTCTTTACTCAACATTCTTCCCTCATTTCTACTGCTTTTGTGATCATAAAACATGGCTTTATATATACCTAGAATGTTATACTCCCTCCAAGAATGTACAAAGTTATGTGACATATTTAAGTGGACTAATTTGGTGCCTTGACCCTGTCAAGAACAGGTAAGCTGTTTTGCCTATATTGGATAAAGTTTTGTCTTATCTAACATCTGTGTCCAGTCTAACTGGTGAGTGGCTTCTGTTTTCTTCTAGTTATTCGGTCCTCACCTTTCTTTCTATTTGAAGCCATCTGGAATGCACATTTCTGGTCTGGAGATTCAATATCCCAGTATCTATAAGATTGTGGTTCTGTGTCAACTTTCATAGCTCTGAGTTTCTGAAAGAAGAGACCTACAAATGTTTGCTGGTGTCTAGCAATAATAGAGCCTGGGGAAGTTCTTAAGAGTAAGCTTTGTTCTCCTGGCACTCATCAATATGCACCTTGTCAACACTACCATCCATCTCTTTTTGCACACTATCCAGACAAAATGTCTCATGTGAAACGATATGCTCAACTTTCTGCTGACTTTGAAGTGTAACCCATTACAATCCAAGTTCCCCGTTGAGGAGTATGCGTCCTTCCAGCTGCTGGTCATAGAGTCATCCCTCAGGATACCTACAGTGGTGTCCCAAGATGTTAGAGTTGTTGACAGAGATGGAGGAATTAAAGGAAAATCCAGATTGGGGGAGAAGATGACTCATTCAGCAGTAGATACTTTGAGTCTGATACATTGTGAATATTCATTTTAACACCTATGAAAATACACTCTCAGCCAAATAAGTGCCAAAACCCCTCAAATATCTTGTTTCACTGTACTCCTCTGTGCCCGAAAGAAGTGAATTTTAATCTGATTATTTTTCTTGTCAGAGTTTCCTTGGATGTTACATTTAGTAGAATTTAGAAATATGTTTTCCACAACTTAAAATATGATTTTAAGCTTTGCTTTCTGTATCCTGTGAAAGATCTTTCTAGATGACAGCCTTAAATTTGTCTTTGATGACAAAAGTATTCTACTAGATTTAATAATCATCAAAAATCAAAATAATATTCATTTGATTGATCTCTGAAATACAAAATGTCTGATTTTATTTTCAATTTTTAAAATCTACACTTTCTTCCTATATACTTCAGTCTGTTTATAGTCCCTAAAAAGAGAAGTTGAGAAGAAAGACTAGGTTAAAATAACTCAAAATGTTTCATAAAACCCTCAAGCAGTGAGCAATTTTGACTGGGTCCAGCAGACTATGCACATCGGGAATCTTCTATAATAAAATATACAGTGACTTTTGCAATATCTTCAGATCAGTGAGAAAGTATATTTGGGCTCAACTCTGAGTCTGGTAAAAACCACGAAGAAGACAGGCATCTGTGTCTAATTCTTCGGCATCCCATGCTGGGAACAGAATTCAGATCAAATTCATTCAGTCATAACTATGGAGCAGACAACCAATGAAATACAACTCCAAAGTAGCCAGGTCCCAGACCACTGAAGGCTTTAAAGATAATTACCAGCACCTTTTTATGATGAGTAGAACCATAGCAGAAGCTAGTAAACTTCAGTATTTATTGCTCAGCGTTACTCTTCTGCTTGGATTACATAATTGAATCAGACAGTTTTGAAATTTGCAAGTTAATAAAATGTGTTCATATATTGATATCTTTCCCCAAGAGAAAGATTTAAATGACTACATCTTTGCACATTAAAGCTAGTGTTTGCATACCTTCTTTATATTATCTTTCACATGGAAGAGATGTTTAGCAGCAGAGAAAATGCACTATGTGTTCAAAAATAAAGCCACAAAAGAAAAAAAAAGCAATGAGAAATTTCTAAGCTAGGAAAAGAATAAGCATAGGAAGAAAGGAGTTAAGACAGTCACACTATCATGTTGCACACACAATCCAAAAATATATTAAACAACATCTATCATAATGTATTTATTAAATTTGAAGATCCATCAAGTTTTATATAAAAAGCAACTTAAAATTTTCATAGTGCACTACTAATTCTGATCTTAGTTATTAATATCTGTATAGACCTAATTTGAATGATTTTCTAGCATGATTTTGTTATGGTGTCTACTTTATTTATACTCCCATATTAATTACTAAATTTCATTTCAGAGGACAACACTGTTATTATACTGGAAATTGTTTTGCAAGTTAGCATTCCTCAAACTGTGGTAACCAAAATCTACTACTGTCTTACAAAATACAAAGGTTATTATAAATATATGCACACACAAGAATTGCGTGTCAAAAGTATTAACATTAATTATCATTAACATTGTCTTTTCTTCTCTTGCACAACTTATTCAATATATCTCAACCTCCTTCTCCCCTCCATCCACTCCCAGCTTCCCCATCTCCCCTCTCTCCCAGATCCCCCCACCCACACTTCTCCACAGGTTAGCATAGCACAGTGGATCAAGGCCAGGCACCAATTCCTATATCAAGGGTGATCCAGGTAACCCAGCAGTAGCAAAAGGGCCCCCAGGACAGCTAAAGGGGTCAGAGACTCCTCCACTCTAGCCTGTAGATGTATTTCAAGAATACCAATCCAGAAAGCCATAAGATGTATTTAGGGGATCCTTCCAGTTCCCTGTCTGTTCCTTCAGTCTCTTGTGAGAGTGCTAGTCAATTGACATTGTGGGGTTTGTTGTCCTGGTATCCTTGACCCCTCTGTTCTCTGCCATCCCTCATCTCCCTCTTTCGTGGAGTTCCCAGATCGCTGCATGATGTTTGGCCCTGGGCCCCTCGATATGCTCCTATCAGAGGCTGGAGGAGGCCTCTGTGGTGAGCACTGGGCAAGGTATGGATCTATGAGACCATTAGATCCCCGACACCATTAGAAATCTTCTCTGAGTTATCCAGTCTCTAATTCCTGGTCTGCCCTGCAGTTTCAGGCAGGCGTTCCCTCCTATGACATGGTATTCTGCCCTTCCGTTGTGAAAGAGGGTTTTGCAGGGCAAATAGGCTATATGTGAGAGGTTTTGTGGCTGAGATGGTGTCCCAGTCTCATCCCTGGAAGTCTTGCCTGACCACAGAAGATGGCCTGTTCAGGCTTTCTATCCCTGATTACTAGAAATCCTTGCTAGGTTCTCCCTCATAGATTCTAATGAGTTTCCAGTAATCTAGGTCTCCTGATCACTTCCTAATTTTCTCCCAATTCTGACCATCTCTCCATATATTTTCTCCCTCTATCCCTCTCCCCTTCCTGGTCCCTTATGCTCCCATTACTGTCTTCTTCCAGCCCATGTGCACCCTCTGCTCTATTTCCACTTTACCAGGGCAATCCCTATGTTCAGACTAGGGCCCTCCTTGCTGCATAGTTTCTCTATCTGTGTGGATACTATTACCTTTCTCTTTTGCTTAACAGTTAGTATCCACGTATAAGTGAGTACATATCACGTGTCTTTCTGGGCCTTGATTACCTAACTCAGGATGATTTTTTTTCTAGTTCTATCCATTTGCCTGCAAAGCTCACGATGTCATTTCTTTTAATAACCGAGTAATACTCCATTGTGTAAATATACCACAATTTCTTTATCCATTCTTGAGGTTGAGGGGCATCTAGGTTGCTTTCTTTTAGAATATATTTTACTTATTAATTCATACTTTGAGACTCTCAAACATGTATATAAGGTATTTTGACCATATTCATTCTGTGTTCTTTCCTCCCACTTCTCCCTCCCACATACTCATCTCTCCTAACAACATGTTCTTTCTCTCCTTTTTTTTTTTTTAATAACCTACTGTAGTCCAGTTAGTGTTTCCCATAAATGTATGGACTCATGACTACTCAGTGGAGCATACATGATCAGCCTAACAGGGATGATGCCCTAAGGAAAACTGGCCCCTCTTCCCCCAGTGGTCCTCAACGTTGATTACTAGCTCCTCAGCTTGGGGCTTCTTTTCTAGTTTATTGAGACAGGGTTTCATTCACTAACACATACTACTCTTGAACTCATGCCAATCCTCATGCCTCTTGAATGCATGAGTTAAAGGCATGAGAAAGCATGGCTGGTGTTAAAGTACAGTAATTTAAAGATTCTACAACATGTGCTTGCTACAGCCATTTATTTGTTAGCTTTTTATGGAAGTTGTTTTGTTTCTGTAGCTAATTAAGCCAGCAGTGATCATAACAACCACAGGTCAAGGCTAAGGATTTTATGAGGATAAGGAATAAATCCATGTGAAGAACCGTGATGTAATGTAAATTGCAAAGTACAAGTTAACAAAACTTTGCTCAATAAATTCTTATTTTGGTGTAAATTATATGTTTCTAAGCTGCTTAAAATGAAAAGGATGCACAAAAATCAGTGTCAGCAAGCACTGGATGGAACTGGAACACTTGTGAATTGACAGAAAAAAGCTAAAACTCATCATGCTAAAATCTCACTACAGATATGTATCTAACAGATGTGAGCACTTACTATTTACCTAAAGACATGTTTAAGTAGCATTGCTTATAATAGTTCATTATAATAGTTCATTTCTCATAATAACTCATTAACTTTTGCTTTGGATTTTAGTATAAAAACAATGTAAATATCCATTGTCCATACAAAGCATATATGAACTGTTATACATAACTATAATGGAAAAAAAAAACTCAAAAGGAGGAAAACATTGTCATTCCAATTGAAGAAGGCTCAGTAACTTAAGGAGAGGGTAAAACAGCCAGACACAAGAGCACACATTCCTGAGATAGGGTTATCCATTAAGAGGTGTGAGGAAGACTGACGTTGTCCTGTATCTTGTTGCAGGTCAGGAATTGCAAGGGTTTGTAAACAAACCATCAAGTCTAGTTTTAAGCTTCATGTACTATAAATAATTATAACCCAGTCACAGTATCCCTTGTGAATAAAATAAATGATGTGCAAACGAAAAGAAAAGGAGTCTTAGCCATTAGCTTTATTTGACAGAACTGCGGCTGGGGTTCATTTCCCTTTCTCTACTTTTCTAAATTCCTTAATTGGACGTGCAGTAGTTATATAATCAGGGGCAACCAGTCACCGGTCATAGAACACAGAAGTTTCCAGAATCATATAAACAGAGGCATTAGCAGAATCTGTATTTTATCAACTTTATAAACTTGATTAATTCATTTCACAGGTTTTGCTCAGTTTTGGAAGATTTTTGGGTTTCATTTTATGTTAAGTAATTAGTTTTCAAAATAAAGCTACTTTCTTGGTAGAATGTGTTGTCTTTCAGTTGGAGGCATTTTATATTTTAGAAAACATTCATTAAAATACAATCGAGAGATTTAACTCTGGGTTTAGGGAAGAGATGCAGACACTGAAGATGAGAAGGCTGGCCTGTCATTCTGTACATCAGTGTGGTCTGTTAAATTGAAAACATCTGCGCAAAGGAAATGGCTCTCTAATTAGAACAATGTGCACTGTATAGCAAGTGAGGCTTGGATTGTAACATGCAGTGCTTGGTGATGCCCTTAGCCTTTCAGGTTAAACTTTGCTTACAAGCTGATGGTGAGTGCTCATCTGTCTCCCCTACTAGATATTCAGTTGGTTCAGAACAATTGCTTCCCCACTTCATACATGCCTCCTAAAAATAAGTTTGGCTTAGTCAGTCCTATTGTTTCTGTTTTTAGTAAACAGTCTATTGAGATCACTGTACCTTGACATGATGCTGTAAGAAATATTATTTCTTCTAGGTTTTTGTCCAAGTGATGTTACACTATTATACCCAACATACTGGCATTGACACTATCCATCCATCTATCTTTTCTACAGAATTCGGATTTTGCTTTTCTTAATATGAGCTTATGTGTATGTACATGTAAGTGTTTATGTTTCTATACAAATCATCACAGACTAGATAAAAAGTAGCTCAGTCAAAGCAGATGGTTAATCTGCTTATCTGAGTGGTTCTGCAGAAATTTACAACTGTTAGTAATGATGACATCTAACGAGCCTTAAAATAAGTAAGCTTCTAAGGTCTTGAAAATGACATTAGTATTATAATGTTGGGAAGAAAATTCATAAGACTTTCAATTAAAATTTTACTAATTTTACAAACTTAAATCTTGAAAAAGTATTTTAAAAGTAAATTTTGAGGGTTATGACAAAGGATCTTGGGCCTAGTATGTTATTGAAGAAGACTTCAGATATCAGAAATGAAGAAACAAAAATCTGGCTCATTAAGAAAGCAATAAGCCAAAAACATTTTTTAGAAAGTGAGAGAGAGAGAGAGAGAGAGAGAGAGAGAGAGACAGAGACAGAGACAGAGAGACAGAGAGACAGAGACAGAGAGGTGGAGGTGGAGATGAGGGGAAAGAATGTGATCAAAATATTTTGTGTGATAAAGGTATGCTTAAATAAAAATAGATAAATAAATGAAAGTAACTCAATAACCCCAAAAGTATTTCTAGTAGCTATTTAGTTAATACCTGTACTACCATTTTATTTTCTACATAACTTTAAGAATCCATATTTATTCATTTCTAAACTTTTGTCATTTTACATGCTATGTAAATAAAATAATATTAAGAGTAATGTTAGATGTGTGTTCTTAACATTTTGGGACTAGCATTTTCCATTTGGCCAACACAATGCTCTAGAGATTTCCCAAATCACTGCTTTGTGATTTTGGTGAATTTTCCATAGTGTGTATCCTACGGTCTCAAGACTTCATTTGTTGAAATTCATTTGGACCATGGCCAGTTTGGAGCTACTAGAAATAAAAGCTATCTTTAAATATTTATAGTTGCTCATCTGTGAAAATAAGTTTTGTCTCTCGTAGATATATGGACCATAATATATTAACTGGGTCTTACGATAGTTACATGTTTTGTCCAGTGAAAAGACTGCAAATTCTAGGGTGGCTGGACCATTTTACAGTGCTGCATGAAAGATTTAAAACGATCAAGTTCTATGCTTCTTCACCTGTGTGTAGTGCAGCCACCACTGGTTTTTGTTATTGTATTTTGGTTTCATTTTGTTTTAATTTCAGTTTTTCTAATAAGTGTGCATCAACAGCTCCTGTGACTTTTATCAATGTTTTGCAAATACCTAATGGTATAAAAAAATCTTCCAACTTGTTTATTTCTTAGTAAAATGTATCTTTATGTCTTTTCCCATTTTAAAACTGGATTGTCTCTTTTCTGTTGAATTTTAAGAGTTCTTTATATATTCTAATTATTAGCCCCTTTCCTATTGCCCAAATTTGCAAATAGACTCTCTTTCAGCTTATCTTATATTGCTTTCTTTCGGGTTTACACAGAGATTTAAATTTTGATACAATTGGGTTTGTATTTATTTCTTTGTGACTCAAGTTTTGCTGTCAGCTACTATGATTCTTTGCATTTTTAATTCTAAAAATTCCTGTATATACACATATTCTCCTTTCTAAATAGTTTATAGTTATACAATTAAGTACATTTTCATGATTTGTGCTGTGTGTGTGTGTGTGTGTGTGTGTATGTGTGTGTGTGTGTGTGTGTCCTGTGACTCTCTGGCCTTTTAACTGCCAGCACATTTTCTTTATGTCTAAGATTAATTCTGTTGATTGGTGCCTAAATCACTGATCTTACCTCTGTATCTTTTTTTTCCTTCTTTATTTCTGCTTCATTTTTCTTGTCTTAATTTCATCTCATTACTTTTCATAGCTTCTATTTCCTTCCTATTGTAAATTTTCATCTGCTCAAAATAACTGGTAATTGACTATCCAAACAATTTTACAATGGCTGCTTTACAATAACTGCCAGGTAATATTAACGTTATATTTACCTTGTCCTTTGAGTTCATTGATTATTTCTCTTTTAAAATTTATTGTTTGTTTCTTGGTATGACCAGATATTTATATTGTCAAAGTTTTTAGTTTATAGCCAGTGTCCTACTGAACTCTTATCTATTTAGTTTTATAATACAGGTACTGGCCTGTGTACTTTTAATAAGATTGATTTAGTGTATGTGTGTGTATACCTTTGTGTTGGGTATCCACATGAATGTTCAAGTTTTCACATGTTGTGTGACCGCATATAGAGGCCAACGGACAACATCAGGATCTCTTCTACAGGTGCAATCCATGTGTTTGTTTGTTTTGAGGCAGATATCCTACTACCCTGGTGCTCATCAAGAGGGATAAGTTAGATAGTCAGCAACCCGAATGGATCCTCTTGTCTTTGACTCCTCAGTGCTAGGAATACAATTATGCTTTACCATGCCCAGCTATATTGATAAATGTTCTGAGAACTTAACTGAGATCTTCACGCATGAAAGGCAAGTACTCTCCTGACTGAACCATATCTCCAGCCATTCTGTCCTACATTAAGGGATTTTACTTACAAGGACAGTTTAATATTGAGAGGTATTGTGATGATGCTTTGCAATAACTGGAGGTTCTCATTGAGCTAACTAGTAATATATGCAGGGAAAAGAGAGGACTCACCATGCCAGGATAGATGGGAAAAGTGGAGAGTGCAGACAGAAGGAGATGAAGGACTGTCCACATCCAGGAACTTTCTGGATGAGCTACTCCTGTATTAGCTCTTTTCCAGTTCTTATCAGTAGCCAGCATCTTGATACCTAAGTGGAAGACAGAATTCTCAGGTCATGGGTCATAAAAATGTTTCCTAGCCATGGTGCTCATCCTTCAGGGACACTTTTTCAAATTTCTTCATTTCATTTTTGCCACCTTTCAGAGTTTAATTTTGTTGGGTTTTAACATGATTTCCAAGAAATCATGACAAGAAATAGAGTTGGTTTGTGGGGAGAATAGCATCTAGGTTACTTTTCCAGTCATGATTGACATTGACACTGGGTATTTTGCTCCATCATTCTTCACTTTGCATTGATACAGGGTTGGTTGGTCTGCAGTTCATTGTTTGGTCTAGACTGATTAGCAAGAAAGTACATAGGTATCTTTGTATCTTATCCTTCCAGCACTGGTGTTACAGGCATATACATCCAACATGTCTGTGTTCTCTGTAGGGTACTAGAATTCCAAACTCAGGTTCTCATGCATCTACAGCAAGCCCCTTGCCCACTAAGCCATCTCCTATAGTTCTTTATTTTTAAACAAAAATTGTTAGTTTGCACAGATTGATAAAAAACAAACAAACAAACAACACATGGCCAGCATATTCAATACCCCCCAAATGCTGTAAGATCATGACCTTGGCACCTAAAATTAAATAATCATCATTGCCTTCAAATCTTGAGTTTCCACTTCATAAAGACTTTGAATTTTTTCCTCTTTGTTTTGTTGCGTCCTCTCCACAACATATGTGAGTACTGCTTGATCTTTTATTTTAATTTGTATAGGATTGAGAAATAAAATGAAAATCAAATGGAAATATGCTTATTCTGTGATTACTTCCTTTAGTATAGCTTTCTTTATGTTTCAAATATGAAGGTGATTCCGATGTAAGTTGATGATAATGCCCCAGAATGATGATCCAACACCAGGTTATCACTGGGAGGTTGATGACTAATTCCCCTTTCAGGTGCTGTCACATACCTACTGAAAATGGGAAGCTCTGTAATGTATGATCCCTGTTTTACCTCCTCTTCATTTTGTACTGAGAAGATATACCCCCAAAGAATGGACAGATTATACTAGATTCATGGTGACAAGAAAGAGAAGAAACAGAGACAGAATAAACAATGTTCAAGCAACTTGATTCTGGGGCAAGAATTGAAAACTGTCTAGGAGTTTAAGGGGAGTTTTCCTTTAAAATTAGGGGAGCTGTGGATTGTAGAATACTTGCCTAGTATGCAAACAATCCTGCATTTGATAGCCTTTCACCTGAAAAATCCAATTAAATAAGCTTTTGCTCCTTTCTTCCTCCATCCCTCCCTCCCTCCCTTTCTTCCTTCTTTCCTTCCTTCTTCCTTCTATTTTTTGATTGAGGGGTTAAACTTAGGGTTTTATTCATAGAAACCAAGCACTCTAACCCTGAGCTATATACAGCCTCACCTCTCATAAATAGAATCTTTATTTTAAGACACGCTCTCACTAAATTGCCAAGGGTAGCCTTTCAATCACAATGTAGCCAGGTAGATTTCAAACTTGTAACCCTTCTTCCTCATCGACTTCTGTACCAGTGATTACAGGTGAATATCACCATGCTGGACTAGGACTGTTTCTGTAAGAATGCTAATGACCACAGGAGACAAGGTGAATGAAATGACGATGAGGCAGGAAATGAAAGACATGGGGAGAGTCATGGCATAGAATTGTAATGTACACATACTTCCTTCATGTGGAAGACAAGAAGTATAGACATTGATGAAGGCAGAGTTGCAGACAATAAAAAGCAGGAACGTTTATTAGAGTCAGTAGAATGGGCATTTGAGTGAGTGGTAAATCAGTTTCCTGGTACCATGAGTCTAGCTGAATCTTACAAAAGAACACTACAAACTCACATGCTCAATCTTGTGTCCATTTACCTGTACGTGAACAGGAAGAGAAGGTGAACATGACGCTGCTCAGGTAGAGATCATCTCTTCATCTTTCTATGTAAATATGTACAGAAAATGTCTGTTTCTAGGCAAAGAGTTCGTTAATGAGGTCATGCATTTGACTACCTGATGTATATTCATACAGAATCACACTCAGTGATACTCATTAGTATATCCATCCAGGAGATCACGTTTCAGGTGGCTTTCACTTTACCTTTCCCCAAAGAGAAGTGATTAGCTGGTTTTCCTTTCATTTCATGTACTTTAAAGCATTCTATCATTTTCCATAGGGAAAGCATTCTCATGGTTAATTAATTTCTGTAAGTTAAATTTTATCTGTTCAGACCAAAATAGCCTAATTTATGTATCTTAACCAATACTAATAATGTAGCTATAAGTAACTCAGAAGGGCTCTGTTTCAGAAAGGTCCAATATCTTTTCAAAAGCTATGAGCATTATGGTGAAATAGAATCATTTTTACAAAATTCTACCTCCATATAGCTTCTTTTCTTCATTACTGACTAAAGGTATTGCTTAATCAATCAGATCTTTTTATGGCAGCTTCTACAAAGTATGGCGCCAATTAATTAGTAATACCCACAAGCTTCTCAGACTCCAGATATCATGGCAAACCAGAAAAATAAGTCAAAGTCTAGCATCAGCTACAACTCAAGAACAAAAATTATCTCTGGTGCAGTTAGTTAGGAAACTGGGTACAATGGAGTTGAACATCACATTGTTGTATTCTGAGGTGCTTTATTATTTTTTTTTTACATAAGTCTTCAGACTTTTATGGCTAGCTCTGAGAAGTACAGATTGAAACATTTCTCAATCTCACCTAAACTTTCAAGTGTATTCGTATGTAGTATTTGAGTGTGTATTTGTAACCTGTGTGTGTAACCTGCATGTGTGTGTGAATATAAAAATGCTTCTGGAGTAGTAGTGACTAAGGAAATTCACTCTGCTTCCCCCCACCTCAAACTTGTGTGTGTGTGTTTGATGTTTATGTGTGTGGTGTACATGCATATGTGTATGCAAGATGTGTATGATTTTTTTGTACGTGTAAGGGACACAGGATGAATGAGGCATTTAACTCTGTCTTTTTCTTCCATATTCCCTGGAGACAGAATTTCTTACTAACGCTGAAGCGAGGCTTGCTGCTATCCAGCCCCAGTGATTCCCTCCTGTCTCTACCTTCCACAGCTCTAGGGTTAAAGTTGAGTGCCTGGCTTTTTACATGGTGGTAAAGATTTGAACTCAGTTCTGCATGCTGCACTGCAAGTGCTCATAGCTACAGAGTCAGAAACCCAGCCTCTAGAGAATGCTGTTGTTCGTTTGAATTGTTTGTCAGAAATCAATAAAGCGTTTGACTTTTCATTGGTCCATTCAGGTTTCCTAACCTACCCTGATTCAATCTTAGTGAAGTGTATACTTTTAGGATATTATTTGGGTTAAAAAATCAGAGAACTGAACGCAGACTGCTCCAAAAGGTGGAGTGTGATTGTGGGGATTATAAAACAATGGGGACCAATTGAAATTCGGTCCAAATTCTGATCTTACCTCTGCCTGATTCCCTCAGTGTTTCATGGATTGCACACTGAAGCTCAAAGCAGCAAAGCAAAGCCCAAAATTATTAAAGAGATATTTCAGCTCTTGTCGATCTCAGAGGAGGCAGTGTTTAATTTTCTTTAGAGGCACATAACAATTATAGTGTCTACTATATATTACTGACAGCATCCAGGATAAAAGATTACCAGGTTTACACAGAAAGAGAAAAATGTGAGTCACACTGAGGAAGGAAGAAATCAATAGGGATGAGATAGATATGTGTATAGGCCACCTTTAAAGTAGATACAAGGTTGATGATAAAGGCTATAAAGGAATGTAGACACACAATGAATTCCAAAATACAAATAACAGATATGGATATAGAGGAGAGATTTCCAGACTATAGAACACACACACACACACACACACACACACACACACACACACACACACAGTATAGATGCCCCAAATATGCCATCACATAATTTTGAAACCTCTAGAGTATTCACACGTGTATTATAACGGGTTGCTATAATGTGCATGCCATTATTTTGACATACACATTGAAAACTCTACCAAATAGTAAATGCTAATGTCTGAACTATTTCATCATTACATTTTAGGACAAAAGGAAATCAGAAGAAATGTATTTGCCAATAAACTTTAATATCTTTTCCCCCAGAGCAATGATTATAGGATTAAATTTCACAGATATACAGAGGTATGTGCATTCAGAAATTCAAAATATGTAAGACCTTACTAATTTGGTCAAAGCCAGGAATTTAAAACAAGGAAAGATACATTTTCTGTTGAATATCATTTTGTGCCGTATGTTAGAAATTTGTAAAACTGTCTCTTGCTGGCTCACAGATAGTGAAATAACAATGAATTCAGCTCCAGGCTAGATGCTTTCCAGGCAGACCTGTCAGGAGAAAGACAGACATTTCAGAGTAATTCGTTCTTGCCACTGGGTCTCAAGTGACTTGTAAAGGAATCTGGCATTTCTAAAATATAAATAGCACTAACTTACAGCAATAAATGGAAAATGTTTCTCTCCCCCTCCCAGTTTATTGAGAGGCAAAAGATAAGTAGCAAGCGAGGGAAGACTGAGGTAGGATTTAATGGTATGGAGAAAGAAAGTTTTTTTTTTTTTTTTATCTGCAATAGTTTCTATAGAATACACCTTACTGAACTTAATGAGTAATAATTGGATCCTGGTGTTTTATATTGTTCTACACAGTAACATTACTGTAACACACACACACACACACACACACACACACACACACACACATGTTCAGGTATCTACAGTGTGTATGTATGTATGATAGATTTTTTTAAATCAAGATACAAAATTAAATATGACAATACAAAAAGAACAGACCTAGAAATGCATGAGGCAGGCTTGAAGCTCTTTTAACCTTTTTTTTTTTTTTTTGCTCATTAATTCAGCATGCAACTCACATTCCAATAACAGCAGAAAAGGTTGAGCCCACAATCAAACTGTCACTGCATTCTAAACCAAACCTGAAGCCTGGACTTCTCCTCATTAGGTCCTGCTGGCAGCCCCATACAATGAACAGACCTGCTGTGAGAGAGCAGCTATTTTCTTTGCACTCAGAATTCCTGTGTGGAAGGGAAATCTGAGAACTTCACCATAGTAAATGCTACGACTCCGAGAAGTCTTCTGAGGCAATACATAAATTGCCGCTTATATTTCTCACATCATTCCACTGCAGAATTGAAAGTTTAGAAGATAAAAATTAAACCAAGTATTTAGAAAGGTATTTGTTTTTCTCTCTTTGTCTTTGTCTATTAATTCATTTGATATTGTATGTGCAAGATGCCTGGTATTAATATATGTTTGAACTACTTCCCCTTTTGATTATATTTGGCAGATCGTATTTAAGGAAAACCTATAACATCCTTTACACGTTTATTTATCTATGAGACAATTCAACAGGATACAAAAGCCAAAAGGTCAGCTTAGCACCTATCATTTCTATATAGATGCATACAAAGCCTGAGGTCTTTGTCTATCACAAGTCATTTTCCAGATGATGTCATATGAAGAAAAATTACACATAATCACAATTCCAAGTTTAATAGAAACTGACTCAGAATATTACACCAAACACACAAAAAAACAACACAAATTCATGCCTTAAGTCAATATTGCTAGGTTACAATCACCAAGGGAGGAGATTAATAAACCCCTTTTCTGGATGAGAGGACTCTGGTGGTCTTAGCATGGTTAAGATTCTGGCTATGTAAAATCTGTTCCTTGTGAGTCCTGTGATGCACAATTACAATTCGTTAAATGTAATACATGTATTTGTTATCTGATAATATCTTCTCTTGTATCTCCTCAATGCCCATTTCTGCTTTAAAGCATAACTTACAGTCTATAACCACTGAGGCACACAAGAACATTGCTATGGGACATTCTCTGTGGGCATGATATGGATCAGATAGTGTTGATTTCACTATTATTTATACTCACTACATTCTTGACACTTGCCAGGTAAAAGTCCCACTCTCTTCCTTGGGATTTCATAAAAGGCTTCCTTTGTCTGGCACTGACTCTTGGCATTAACTGTCTGCTTTCCTCTAGGTATGAGAGAGATGTCAGCACGTGGTCAATAGGGTTAGATCTGTTCATAGGGCAACTTCTTTACCAATGTATAATGATGTGCTGATTTATGGCACTACTAACTGTGCATGAATCCTGTAACTGGGTGAAATTCCATTTCTTAGACTTGAATATGTTTTACTTTAGAGGCTTGGTCTAATAGAGTTGGTTTACCTGTGGCATTCATCTCTGAATCCTATACTTTTAAATTCTCCAAGCTGTATCCCAGGCTTGCAGAGTCATAACTGGTATTCCTTGTATTGAAATGCATGAAAATGTGAACAGAATAGAGATTTACTGTCCTGGCTTCCAGAGAAGGGGATTTTTCTCTTATGTGTAAGGTGAATTCACTTAATGTTCTCAGTTAGATGGCTATTCATTGACCATGCATCACGCAGGTGTATGGGGCAAAAGAAGTAAACAATACTAATAAAAATAGAGCCAAACTAAATGTTCACCAACAGAACAGATTGCGAAAATGTGACATATAAACACAATGGAATTTTATTCTGGTGTATAAAAAAGGGAAACTGGGTAGAACTTAAAAGTGTTATATTAATTAAGTGACCCAGCTGTAGAAAAATAAAAATAGCCTGTTTTCTCTCACATTTTATGTGTATGTTAATAGTGGTTTTGTGAAAATTGATATAGACTATGAAACTAGTTAGCACACCAGAAGAGGGGAACAAAAGCAATTCAGGAATGGAAAGGGAATGTCACATGATAGCAGACTGCTTAGTGAGGAAAGAACTGTGGGAAAATAACTATTATCATGTTGCTGGGACAGTCAATGTTGATTCTGGCTCAAGGTAAAATGTGGATGTTCCATTCAGTGTAGTAGCTGAGATAGGACAGAACACAGGTAATAGAGGCATGAAGCTCATTTCTAATAACTTCTATTTACTGAGTACTCACAAGACTTATTACAAAGCAATAGAACACCCGCGTATATTTTCTATCTTACTGCTTTGCATATTTCATGAATTAGGTATGTTATTCATCGTGTGGCTAAGCAAGCTAAATGGATTAGGGATAAATGATTTGCCTTGTGTAGTTCAACCAGTGTGCATCCCAAACCAGCCAGGCCCCTAAATTCTTCATTCTATATTCTGTTCCCTACATTCTGTGGTGTTCCTCTTGAACTTTTCTTTTCTAAGAATGGTGAGTCAGTGTGTGGGATATAGTCCCATTACTTTCCAGAATGTTTGGAGAATGCCCTTTCCAATTTCGCACAAGTATTTCTCATGTGACCAGTCAAAGAATGATGCGACATTGAGAGCTAGTAGAACTAGGAGAGCATCCTCCTCACTCATTGTTGGAAGGGTGAAATTGAATATCCCTCTAAGTGTTTTCTGAAGAGGAATAACCAAAATATAAAACACTGAATGTGTGTGCTTAAACACAAATCTGAAATCATGAAGAAAGGCATTTGGTTAGAATAAATATATAAATATTTTCTCATTTATATTTTTTGTTTGTTTGTTTTGAGACAAGGTTTCACTATTGTAACTCTAGCTGTCCTGAACCTCACTCTGTAGACCAGGCAGGCCTTGAACTCACAGCAAACTGCCAACTTCTGCCTCCAGAGTGCTGGGACTAAATACATGCTACCACCACCCAGAAGAATAGCACACTTTAAACTGTGAGGTTAAATATGATTCCCTTCTCTCCCCTTACACACATTAAAAGCTGTGGTATATTTTCTACCACAAATAAACCAGAAAAATCAACTGTTTTGAATATCTTTTTTGTATTAATTTCCTGGGAAATTTTACATGGATTGCATATTTCTGATGTAGTCCAGGTTGATACTGAAAGTGAGTGTGAGAGAGAGCACAGAAAACCTGTCCCATATGGAGAGCACCAGGCTCAGAATCTCAACACCATCAGGCTTCTGAAATATTTATAATGGATGTTCCTGGTGTTACCAACAGTTCTCATTTCCCAAATATTAGTACTGATGTTTTCTATGTTAAGAATATTTGCTCCTAGAAGAAGATATCTATCCTCATGCTTTTAGAACAGTCTAAAGTTCTTTCAAAATGGTTCCTTTTTTGAATTTTTTAATTTAAATAAAAATATTTGCAACTATCCTTGTATACTATACTTTTATTCAAGTAGTGCAACATTAAGTGTTCTATCTGATTTAGTCTTGAATGAATTATTCTCGTTTTAAACTTCTCTTCTTCATCCACAAAATGGGAGTATTTTATTTGTCTATTTTCAGGGGTATTAAAACACTTTGGTTTATATGTTTCAAGTATATAAAAGAACTTTCAGATATTTGAAAGCAAGCTACAGATAATGCTACATAGAATATGAGAAAGAAATAGAATTAATAGATAAATTAAGCATATATTAGAAATTTTGAAAAAGGTAAAAAAGTATGAACTTGGACTATTACCTAGATCTTTAAATATCCACATATTATTCTAATATAAGTAAATAAATTAGTAAATGCTAAAACCATTAATGAAGAAAGAGAACATTAATGTTCAAGTGAATTTTGTTTCCTAAAGAATCTCCTGCTATGCTTTAGAGAATATTTTGTCACTTTCATTACAACAAATCACATATGTTCATATGATTTTCTTATTTATTCATTTTATATTATGTATTTCATTGATATTTTTTCAATTAGTTATTCATGTTAGTATACATGAAATAAGTATTACTTGGTTTTAGTATACAGTTTCCTATATGTTGGATTAAATTTGTTAATGCATGATTAAGAATTTTTACATCTGTTTTCGTAAGAGATACCAAATTTATTTTCTCCTTTTGTAAAGCCTTTGTTTTTGTACCAAGGTAATGCTGGCCATGCAGAAAACAACATATTTTTTTTTCTATTAGCATTTTGGTTGGAATATATTTCTGAGGAATTATTTTTTCTTCTTCAAATGGCAGCGTTTATGCTGTAAAGGTTGAGTAAAATGTTGAGGAATAGAGATTTCTTTTGTGGGAAGTTGATGATGGTGATGGTTAGTCTTCATTGTTAAGTAGACAAGATTTGAAATCACTTAGGAGACACCTCTAAGGGCATGTCTGTAAGGGTGATTCTGGAGAGATTTAACTGAGGAGAGAAATCCACCAAGAATCAGGATGGTATCAGCCCAGGAGCTGGGTTGCCATACTGAACATAAGGAAAAAACAGGAGAGACAAGCTGAGCATAAGCATTCATGTATCTGCTTCCTGACTGTGCGTCATTCACCATCTTCCTCACACTCCTACCCTTACAGCCATTACCACCCTCATCAGTATGCCTTCTCCACCATGGTGTACTATGCCATCAGACTTGAGTCAAAATAAACTCTCCTTTTCCTAAAATCCCATTGTCAAATGTTTCGTTACTGTAATAATGAAAAATAACCAACACACTAACTATTGAATCTATCTCTTACACATAGGACCAATTGTGATGCATATTTACTTCTCTTTGGATTATATTTTATAGCTCTTATGAGCCAAGAAATTTGTCCATTTCATCTAAAGTACACAGTTTGTGCACATAGAATTATTAAAAACAAAGTACACCTTTGTTTTTACAGAATTCTGTATGGAAAGAATATAATTTTGCTTCATATTTGGAACTTGTGTCAGTGAACTAAAATTCCTGAGAATGAACCAAAGTCCTTCCTCCTTTTGGTTGATTTACTTCTACAATTCTGTTACAATAATAGAATGGTGACTGACTGCATTCTGCTATTGATGTAGTGTGTGTAGGTAGGAGCATTTTATGGTTACTCTCCAATGATTTAAAAGACCATGTCTTATATGTCTGAAAACCATGAATTGTTTCTCCATGATAACAGCTTCTAGTTCCCTGAGCCTTCTCCTTTCCATTGTTTCATTATTCCAAATAATTTTCCTTGAAAGACTCACCCCTGTTATTTCCTTTTTAAAAAAGAAGTTTTCTTCTCATTAGGTACATCTCTGGTGATGTCTTTCTGCCTGGTGTGTGGGTCATTATCGACAAAGTACTGTTTGCGGTGATTACTGTTTCATTTACCAGGCAGAGCTAAGAGGCAATGTTTCCTCAGTGTTTTAATTGAGAGAATCTGGCAGATTCTTGGCATCAATGCAAATTCACAGCTATTACCTCAGTGAAGGAAATTTCCATTAATTATCTAGCCCAATAGTATACCAAAGAATATGAGGGGCTTTAAAAATAGCACCAACTTGCTAAACCCTAGCCACTGGTACCTTTAAAATATATTCTCATTTATTCTTTGAGAATTTCAAATAAGATACTTTGATCTTTTTCATCCCTATTTCCTCTGACCTCCCCAGCCTACTCCTCTCAACTCCATGACCTATTTTTAGGAATACCTCATTTGTCTAGTCATATACATACTTATACACATCCTAATCATATACATACTGCCTGTATGAGCATGGGTATATGTTGATCCAGTGGAGCATGGACAACTTCCCCTCAGCAGCCATCAATTGCCAATAACTCCTTAGGCAACAGGATAGCAAAGCTGACTCAAATGGTTCCACAGCTGAAATTTCCACAGCTAAATTCTCTATAATATAGTATCAGGAAGAACTTTCTTAGTTGACGCTTAGCAAAATGTTAATAAAAGACAAATCCCTGAAAGATTTGTAGTGTTACAATTTGTATAGTAGTGTTACACTTGGACAGTGCAGGAAGAGGTCCTTTTGAGTAAAACTCACTTGTATTCAGATGCATTTAATTTCACCACTCAGATTTTTTGAGTCAATAAATATATGTTCTGTATTCAGCTACACAATGGCGTCTCAATACATCCAATTCATGAAGATGCTGTGATGGCTATCCTACATGTATTTGGTTAAAGGAAAGATTCTATAACTTCCTCTTGAGACTGCCATACCTTTAAGGTGAACAAACATCGCTTAGCCACCTCCACACTATCAATACTTAGCCTTCTCCAGGTGTTTGGTACTGCAAAGTGACTATTTGATATGTTAAATATTGTTCCTCAGTGAGTGCTCTCAAATCTATTGTTCTTTATTCAATATAAGATCATGTACTTGGAGCACTGAATTGCACCAAATGACATAGCAATTACAAAAGAGAAATATTAAAATGTAATCTTATACACTTCATATTTATCTGGAGAGATAATTTTTTGCTGTTTTTCTTTTAAAAAATGTGTGTGTGTGTGTGTGTGTGTGTGTGTGTGTGTGTGTGTGTGTAGAGGGAAGGAGGTAAGAACACAATCTTGGACATCATTCTTCAGGAATTTCCTTTTGGGACAGTTTCTGATTGGCCTGAGCTTGCCAATATAGACTAGTTTGGTCAGTGCATTAGTTAGGTTTTTTTGCAGTGATAAAACACCACTACCAAAAGCAATATTGAGAAGAAAAGATTTATTTCAGTTTACAGTTCCATATCACTGAGGGAAGTCCAGGAAGGAGTGTTGATTACTGGCTCGCTTTCAAGGTTTGTTTAGTCTGCTTTCTCAAAGTACCCAGGACCATCAACCCAGAGGTGGCATCACCTACAGTGATCTAGGCCCTGCCACATCAATCATCAATCAAGAAAATGCACCACAGGCTTGCCACCAGGCCAGTCCAGAAGAGGCATTTTTCTCAGTTACGGTTCCCTCTTCCCAAATGATTGTAGCTTGTATCAAATTGACATAAAACGAGCCAGCACAGCCAATGATGTACTGAGAATTTTCTGTCTCTGGATTGCCTAACATCTTCAAGTGGGTTCTGGGGATCAAACTCAGATCTTTATTCTTGTGTGTCAAACATCTTACCACCTGAGGAATCTCTACAGCCATAGGCTCATTGACAGTGCAAAATAAAATATAACAAACTATCAAATGAGTAGAGAAGATGATGCAATAAAATCTATGCCTAAACAACAAAACAGAGAGATCTAGGCCAACTGAGTGAAAAATGGAAGTTTGGGGCTCACACAAATGAAAAGGGTAAGAGAAAAAGTTGGCTTCATGTTTGTGTTTGGAGCATCCTTATGTGTCTCTCAGCTTGGCTTCATCTACTTGATTTGTATTCTTTGCTCTGTTTGGTCAACTCTGGTATCTGTATCAGTTTCTGTTACCATGACACCCAGACTAGAAGAACTGAGAACCCCTCTACTTGAAATAGTTTTCAAGTTTAATTTGTTTTATTTCCTGGTTTCTCATTATATTCTTATTCTACGGTGATTACTGGCTAGAGGGATTGACTATTGCTGAAGGCTTCTCCCAGATCAATGTTCATTTCTGTATCTTGCAGAGAGATTTTATGTCCCTGGGAGAATATTAATGAGCATGTGCTTTGAGGTGGCTAATGTGCATTTAATTCATTTGGAGATGTTGTTTAAAGTACAGATCCAGACTGAGAGAATGTGAGACAGAGTCAGAGATTCTATACTTCTAACAAGGTACAGTGTAACACTTAAGCTGTGAAAATGAGAGAAAGCCTGTGCAGGTAGCATCCCCAAGGAGTAACTGGGAGTACCTTTTGATGATGCTGAGAATGGAACCCATGGCCAAGCAACATGCTAGGTGACTATTCTACCACTGAGCTACATCCTAGGAATTTTTTTTTTAATATACAAAATTGGACTGTATGAGAAGTGGTAGAAATAAAAAGCATTTACAATAAGAATTGAATACTACAACGTTGTGCTTTTACTGCATAACTTGCACAGGCTCTTCTGTTTGAACCTGTGGCCCACACTGGTGGCTTTGTGTTCAAATTTTCTAGAATTTTCAGGAGGTGGAGGCATGTAGGAAGATGTACAGCTCTGTCTGAGGGAGGGCTCTTCCTGTATACACTATACTTCCTGACCTCAGGTGTGATGTGACAGCTATCACATGCTCTGGCCACTTTACCTTCCCTACCATGATTCTATCTCCTTTTAAACCATGAACCAAAATAAATTTTTTCTCCTTCACTTACTCTTATTGGGTATCTTGTCACAGCAGTGAAGAGAGACTAATACAGACAGCTTTGCTATATTAAGCTAGAGCCCCAAGTTTCATGTGTAAATTACCATTCAAAAGTGCATACTCTAGGAGTCAGAGAGCATGGCAGGGAACTCAGGCCTATCACTTCACTCATTACCAGGCTAGTAACCCAGCTACTCTATGCCTTGTTTCTTCCACTATAAAACTTGAATAATGCAATTCTATAGATCCCCTTGTATTAAATGAGCTATGACTTCTAAAATACATAGAATAGCACTGTGCATGGGAAATGTAACTCTATACTTTTCCAAAATAAAAATTAATAAGATAAACATAAAAGAAGAAATAACTGAAGGTAGTGTTTTAAAGCTAATACCAATAAGCTTAAGTAGCATATCTCAGATTGTGTACTATATTGAATTACTCAGAAGGCTTGTGAAATAAAAAAGAAGGAGGGAGACACGTAAAGTAATAATAAGGATATCTGAAAGAGTCATGAGGACATACTATTAACTATTTATCCTTAAAATTCCTATAATACATGTAATTCTGTACATATGTAGTGTTAATGAATTATTCTCATCTGGGCCTCATAATGCTCCCTCCAAGAGAAGAGGACTAGCGAACAAAGAGTCCAGTAGAGGCAAAAATAAATAAATAAATAAATAAATAACTCCCTATGCTGAAGACATCATGCACTTCAGAAACAGGTCCGGAGATCTCTGAGCAGGAACTGACCTATATGTATTCTCCATGAGAAATAACTTTAATGATACCAGAATCTTGGTGCCTACCTAGAATCTTCACCCCTACTGACCATTGTTCATGGTACTGGAAAGTATTGTTAAGGCTACCAAAGTAGAAATGGAAACAACAACCCAGCTACCAACCATTCAGTCTACAATGGTGACCTGCATGCAACATACAACACTGCAATGGTGGCCCAAAGCTTATAGGAGTAGCCATCTGATTGGAGGTAAGGCCCAATTCATGAGAATTAACCCATTCCTGACACTACTTGGGTGTTCAAGAATATGAGACTAAATAGACAAGGGTCCTAGCTGAAATCCAAATACTACCATTCTGCTAAATGATTGTAGCAACATGAATCCTAATGACATTCTGCTATACTCATAGATTAGTGTCTTAATCAGCCATCATTAAGAAGCCTCCTCTTGCAGTAGACGGGAATAAACATAGAGACCCACAGATGGAGAATATTCAGAGTGGGAGAAACATTTAAACACAAGGTTCTAAATAGGATATCTCCATCTATTTCCTCCCACTCGTGGCTCAGAGAACCCTGCAGAAGAGAAGGCAGAAAGACTAAAAAAGAGACGCTGGAGAACACCAAGGAAAGGACACCTTCTAAATGTAGCAGAACCTATGCAGATATGAGCTCACAGAAACTTCTGAAGCATGCACGGAGACTTCACAGATCAGAGCCATGGGTCCCAACAGTGAGAGCAGAAGTAGAAACAAGCCCACATCCCTAACCCCAAAACTATCTCTATTTGATAATCACTCACATATGAAAACTTAGATTCTCCAACGGAGTCTCACTGGATATACAAAAAACTCTTCAGGCAAGGCCAGAAGCCAAGCAGTAGATAGCCAATACAAAATCAACTTATTGGTATTTTTGGATGTCTTTTTGTCTCATAGTGCTTTGTCTGGGTGTTTTTTCTTCCCTTTACCAACTTATATGTATTTTGCTTATATATTATGGTTTCATTTTTGCTTTTAGGTGCTTACTTTGTATTCCAGTGTGTGAGTCTCTGAATCTTTATGTGCTTTTTCTTTGGCTCTGCTTTTCTGTTCATTTCTTTGTGCATTTTTTTCCTATTCAGGTCTCTTTGTTTTTATTTTGTCTTTTTATTTTTAGAAGCCTGTTTGTTGTATAATGAGAAATCACAGCACAGGATGCGGATTTGGGTGTGTGGGGAGGTAGGAAGGAAGGAACTGGAAAGAGTTTGGAGAGAGGCATCAGAACATATTGTGTATGTTTTCATACAAATAAGGTGAATATGACTTCTAAATACAGGCTAATATGAAGATGGAGTTCTCCCAAGCAGATATGATAAAGCATAATTGGATGTATCAAAACAAGAAAGTTTAGGGAATTAATTTAATAAGTAGTGGGTTATCTGAGCATAGTATAAGGATACATAAATATGTGGCAGGAGAATGCATCAAGCAACTTATTAGTGAATAGACCATGAATTTTCTCACAAGGTAGATTAAGGAGATTGGTTTTTGCTTTGTATGCATAGTCTTTGAAACGTAGTTTTGAGATATGGGATATTGAGTGTTCTGTCCAACCCAAACAATGAACGGTTCCTTCCCTTAAACAAGTCTTAATTAGTATGCTTAAATATTTACAATGATAAAGAAACAGAAATAAGCTCACAATAGCTCGCTGTGAATCCTGGGTTAGTATTTCGGGCATTCCCAGACAAAGAACAAATAAGAACTAAAGTCATAATTTAAAACCTTTTCAATCTACCTCAATTACCAAGGCCATTAAGATTTTTCTACTTGACCTTGGAGAAAATATTTCTGTGAAACAGGGATTCTTTCCAACAGTGCACACAATGACCATGAATCATTTGCCTGAGTGCACATGCATTGAAGTACTTTGGATTCTGACTCTAACTCGGCTTTAGATTCACAGTGTAATGCTGTTAAATGTATTTGCAGTCCTTTTTCCCATTACTTTATCAGTAAAATGGTGTTAATAAAAGTCATCACTGCTATGCCTTCCAGGGATATTTTGAAGATAAACTCATATCCAGAAAGAAGCATGCAGCTAGTAGAATTTTGAATGGTAACTGTATTAATAACCATAACAGCAGTAAGTCAGAATTATCCTGCTGAGAATACTGTAATTTACTGGTGTAGGGGCTCACCACAATGACTGAGATTATGGAAATCTGTGGGGAGTTGTAGTGCTGGCACAGACTTTGGAGAAACCTTTTGTCTTCTGTTTTTGTTTGGTTGGGTCTTTTTTCTTTTTTTAGCTTTCCCATAAAGATAAGAAATATTTGTCTACCTTTGGGGAGGTTGATAGAGAGTGTATTTTACTCCTGTAGCTTGGAATTTAATAATAAATTATGATGGCATTTTGCTTTTCCCTGTAATATAATGTAATATGATTTTAAAATCTAATGGACTAGGATTGCCTTCTTATTTCAGCTATTTGTCTTTTAAACTGCTGACAGAAAATTGCACCATTTACAAATAAGATTGATACATTCAGCATGTAAATTGGTGACTTCACACAAGGCGTGGTTATGGTTATTTCTCCTGTACAGAAATTGAGAGCAAGGGGGCAAGTGTACATGCTAGAGGAAATGGAAAGAAGAAAATTATGTAATTATATTAAAAAATCAAACATTTTATTATATTTTATTTAGTTACCTACCTATGTGTACATGTTGCAGGGGCACTTGTAGGGGCCACGAGTGCCACATTATGCATGTGAAAATGACAGTGCGGGTTGCGGGAGTCGCCTCTTTCCGTCCACCTCCTGGGAGCTGGGATAGAACTCACCAGGCTTAGTGGCAAGCACATTAGTCCACGGAGCCAACTTGCTATCCCACCAGATATGTTCCTTAGAGATGAAGGCCTTGACTGTAAAAGGCTACCACACTAGAAAGATGCAGCTAACTAATTAAATTTGATTACTGAGTAGGACAGATGTGGTTATAGAAGATGGGAACACAATACTCTGCTCTGCCTGTAATGTTCAGACACTTACTGACAGAGTGGGAGACACCTGATGCCTGCTGGCTTCCCTGGGGGAAAGTGCATTCTACCGACATGCATCTGTCTCCTGTGGTTTCTGTAGGTCTCAAAATGCCACTCCAATGATGCTTTGCCCTCCTTTGAGTTCAGAGTCCTTTATTTCATTTTTAAATATGGAAAGAGAGATTTTTTGAGAAAAAAAAAAGTAGCATCCAGACCATTAAGCACTAACATAGCTTACTGACAAGTACTCAAACACTGTATTGGTCACTTTTTCCATTTTATTTTATTTTATTTATTTATTTTATCTTGTAGTTTAAGAGTAGTCACCCATAGTGTGGAAGGGAAGAAGGCACAATGTGAGCAGGTTGGTCACATCAACCTCCTGTAATTAGGAAGTAAAAAGAGATGGATTCTGGTGCTCAGCTTTCTTTCTGAGTTTTATTCGGTCCAAGTTCCCAGCCCATAGAATGATGTTGCTTATACTCATTGTGGCTCTTAACTCCTTGGTAAAACTTCTCACAGACACTGTCATAGATTCATCTCCTAGGATGAGTTAAAATCCCATTGAGTTGGAAGTTAAGATTTATCATCACACCTGCTCCCCTCTACAGCAAGGGAGTCCAGAGTACGCGTAGTGTGGTGTATAGACAAGGGAAGGAAATTATACAGTATCTACCAAAGACCCTAGAACAAACACAGCAAGAGTTGTAATGGAATTGATAACAGGTAAAATATGTTTATTTTGGTAGTTGACTAGGTGATCTTAAATAAATCATTTGATGTGTTTGAAGAGTAGTTGTAAATCCTTGAACAAATTTACTTTCTTTTCTCCTACTTTTTGCGTGTCCTCTCTTTCTTTTGTCTCTGTTTCTCTCTGTCTGTCTGTCCTCTCCCTCTTGCAGTCATATACTTTCAGTTTCAGGATTTATTATGTCTAGTTCTATTCTTTTGTTCCCAAGTACTTGGTAATACCCCAAGGAACCTAAATCAATGCTCTAAAGAGAAGCCTGCATATTTCATAATGGCTAAGCTATGGAACCATCTAGATGCCAATCAACAGATTAGCAGACAAAGAAAATGTGGTACATAGAGACAAAGAGTTGTATTTAGGCATAAATAACAAAATTGTAACATTTTCAGGAAAGTGAGTAGAAATGGAAAACAAGCTAAGCAAAACAAACAGAAAGGAAAATAAGAGTTTTTCTTTCACATAGGGTATCTAGATTTAAATTTATTCACACACATACACATGTGCCAATGTGCAGGACGTTAATGGAAAGAGAGTTGTGGTAGATAAGGATGAGTCTAAAAGAATAAGATATATATATATATATATATATATATATATATATATATATATATATATATAAAACATTATATATACATGAAACATGTATAAATAAACCAATAACATAGTTAATATATATAAAATTATTAGTTCATAACTATTTTAAAATATCATATATCATACATTATATTACTACATATTACATAATATATATATTATATGTACATATTTAAACCATTTAATTCACAAGTGTGGACTATTTCTGGAGAGGAAGGGGCCCAGAAAGAGATAAAAGAGACAGAGGGGGCCAGAAAAACAGGTGAATAATGAATAATAAAATCTATATGGTATATAAGAGTGAAAATTTTACCACAGTGAAAGCCTTTTCTTTGCATGTTAATTAAAATATTTAATTAAAAGTCATTATAGCCAAGATATCTTGTCTTAAAATCGTCCCCACTGAGTAAGAATCACAATAAATAAAGCTTATCGTAGTTATGACTGTGTATGGAGCCTACAGTTCAGTAGGATTTAACAACTCATTAATCCCTATCATTATAGACCTTGGAAATGATTGGTAGTGGTATCTAAATGTGGGTTCCACCTACTTGCATTTCTCCTACATCATATTCAAACTAGGCCTGAAGGAGAAAATTTCAGGGATTTAACATATCAATTAATGGGTATTTTCTGTCTGTTAAGTCTCTCTGGTTAAGTTTCTGAAGGTAGAAATCTCAGAAAATTGAGACTGCACAATGCTATTGTGATTACAGTATACATCAGATATTCAGTTTCTCTTCAAACATTTTTTGAAAAACCTGTCAATAAGGCACTTACAAAATAATGTTTCAGGAGGTCCTGGTGTCTTCAGGAGTTGCGTTTGTTTGTTTGTTTGTTTTAAATGTTCTCCAATTTCCTGTCTGCACTAATTGAATCAGTTAAATTATGCTACAAATCTGAAGCTGAGTTCTAAAAGGACTTGTTAGTCCGTTGGAGATAAATAAAAAATGATAAGCAGATAATTCCTCTTAGTGTGTTTGGCTTCAGGGGCCCAGGTAATGAAAAATAATAGGTGAGGAAATGTGACCCTTCTGATAGCTAGAAAGGAGTTACTTGGGGCTCAGGTTTTGTTGTATATGGAAGCTATCAGTGACTTTTGTGGAAAAAGGTTATCTCACTCCAATTTTTTATCCATGATCTTATGCCCATTGAAATGGGAGGTAGATTGAAATACTTCATTAGTAGTTGGCTGTTTTTTGCCCAAATGTTGTAACATTCAAAGATATCTGAGCAGATAGTAATTAAATGACTGTTTGTAAAGGCAGATTGTCATAGAAATTTAACATTGCATTTAACACAGATTGTCATAGAAATTTAACATTGCATTTAACATCTTTAACATTGGATCAGTCCATCGTCAAAACCCATGGAATGAAGCTTTCTGCATTTCAGAAAGCCTGTTAACCTAATGAAAATTTAAAAGTTAAAGAATGCGATGTCTTAAACCCCAGGTGTGAAGCCAACAGAGGTGAAACTTTGGCTATTCCATTGCCTTTTCTGAAATGTGAATAATGTAAAACACACACACACAAACACAGGAATTAGAGGCATAATCTGATATTTATCAGCATGATCATTTTTTCGTAATCTTTGACCATTATTTACAGATAAGAGAGATGAAAGTCACATATTAATTATAACTTTGTGAAGCCGAAGCATGAAACTGGTATTATAAATTCCATTGTTCAGTTAATTTCCACATACACACCTGAACAAACACTTGCTTTATCTCTGAAGTTTTAATAATATGGTTTGTAGACTTTCTTATTATTTAACCTGAAACATAATAGTAAAAAGAGATTAGATTTTTTTCTTCAAAATATTAATGCTGGAGGAATTGAATATTCCATATCTTAGTGGTAGAATATGAGCTAAAAATAAAACTTTCATATAAAAGTCAGCAGCCTGAGTCATAGAGTTCTGAAAGCAAAATTAATGCTTTTTCCACACACTGAAGAAACAAGTAGAATGTGTAAAACATCATTTCAGGTAATTATTGTTTTATAGCTTACATTTTTTTATACTGTGTCTTAAACCAGGATTGGAAAGTTCTACTTAGTAAAATGCCAATAGCACAAGAAGAAAAATTTCCAGTGAAACTTAAGCCCCTTGGATTATCAGATTAAACTTCATAAAGTTCATCAATTGGCTTTGTGGCCTTTATCTCCAAACTCATTGCATCATATCCACCAGAAACGGAAAAGTGCCAGGGACAGTTATGCTGGAGAGCCGGATCTCATTGCAGACATCATTGGAATAAAGATTTTTTTTTTAAACTGAGGTGTAGGACTCCACCTCTCTGATATAAATGATGGAACTTCATTTCACAGACTTCCTTTGTTGCATTTTACAAATATTCATAAGGACAGAAGCATTAATGGTGTCACACGAGGTCTCTACCTGCTTGTACAAGCAAAAAAAGGTAATGGATTCCAAAGTCTGATTAGAGGGGTGGTAAATGTCCAATCACACACAAAATCAAAAGCAAATTCTTTTTTGGTTGAAATTTTTCATTTTGCATTTTCTTATTTTTCTTCTCTTGTATAATATATCCCAACTGCCGTCCTTTCCTCTCTCCGCTTTACCCCACTCCACTGTCTTCCCTCTCCCTTAGATCTACCCCCACGCCAGCTTCCCCTCAGAAAAGAGAGGTCTTCTCTGAGTTACCACTTGAATAAGGCGTAACAAGATGGTTAAGATTTTCACCACAATCAAATTCTGATCTCATAATTTTACACATGCAGGGTAATAATACATTTTTTTTAAAAAGGAAATATCCAGAAATATGCTTGACTAAAGACTGAGATACTCTGTGGACTAGTTAACACAAAACTAGTGGTGACATTTTTTTCTTCATAACTAAACTGGAAACAGAAATGCAGATGGAGGGATAAGGGACAATGTACATGGAATAAATATAAACTGAGTTTCCAATAAACGATATCTTAATGTACTTCTTCTTGTATGTTGAGTTATTTAATGATACTTTGTGTTCCAGTTCTCATTCATGCTTTTAATATATTCAGTTACCAACAATAATGCAGAGATGGCAACAAATACATATTTAATGTTAGGTGAGACACACTGAGGTAATTCTTTGACCTACATGTTGTCTACACATGATTAATTGTTGGGATGCTGTTCGTTTATATAATGGTCATATGTGCAATCCACCTAGTTTTCTTTAAAATGGTATGGCTATACATAGCTGTAAAGTTATATAACTTTTCTTTTCTTGGCAGTCTGTGAGAGTCCTTAGAGAGGAATTAGCACCAGTTGTTTACTACACTTGGAAAACCGATTCAGGATGGAGGATGGGCAAGACAGGAAACCATTTTTAAGAAGTCTACGTTGAATGAAAGTGGCAACAGAAAATTTGAATTTCCAATACATTATATGTACCATAGAAAAAATAGCTAAAATATTTTCATCAAAATATAATACATATTTAGTTTGAAATTTACTTGTTAATGTGCATTTCGTTTATTCTTGTATCATGTTGGCCATTATCCTTTTTTGGCGTTTTATCATTAATTTTACTTCTCAGCTGTTGTGTGTTTAGCCCTTTTCACCCACCTCTTCTATTCTTGTGTACAGAGGAAAATGTTTTAAAAAGAAAATGAAAGATATAACCTAGGGGATAGGTGTTAAATATATGTATTAGAGTTTATACTTAACACAACTTTATAAGTTTCATGACAATAAAACAAATCGGTCTTGATTCACTTGCTAAATTTTTAGATAGAATTTTATTCATAAAGTGGGATACTAAAGAATGATTCCAATTTATAATAAAACTAAACATTTCTAGCATATTTAATATTTAAAATACATATTCCAGAGAGGAAAAGACTCTGATTACATGCTTGGCTACAGAAACTTAATTGAGTTGCTTAAGGATAGTTAAGGATCAAAATGTTTTTGTGGGTTTATCAGCCCAATATTGCTGCAGCATAGTCCTTTAAATTACAAACTGATTAATTGGTTACAACTGATTCTTGATTCTTTCATCTAATGGGAAGATAAGAATGTGAGTTCCAACTATAAATACAATTTAAAACTTATGAGTTCCCATGTAGAAATACCTAGAATGTTTTTTGGCATAGTATCTAAATTGTAATGAAATCATAATATTGAAATTAGAATGTTCAAATGGATCTCAACCTGTTCTCACTGGTAAAAATTGTGATCGATAATCACATCACATTTAAAAAAAAATCAATTGAGAGTAATTGTCATTCTAAATGAGAAAGTTAAAACACTGACTTTTCCATAGAAAATATCAATTGTATGGATTAGGAAATAGAGCATGATAAGCATTAATCCACAAGCAAAAAATTATCTGTACTTGAATTAAGAAATTGCTCTGTGTGCAAACAAGTGGATCACTGATTCTTGTTCTTTCTTGTGGGCTTTTTTCTTATGTTTGTTTTGTCCTACTCTATTGTGATAGGCTTTTCTTATCCTATTATATTTTATTTTGTTATGTTTTAAAAGTATCATCTAGAAGCCTGTTGGGAGACAGAAAGTGGGTGGATTCAAGATGGAAGAAGAAGTGGAAAGAAACTGGGAGAACTAGAGGGAGGGGAACCTGTAATCAGGATCTATTATGTGAGAATAAAAAGCTATTTTCTTTTTTAAATAATATTTTTACTAATAATTTATGTTTCATACACTGTATCTCGATAGCACCCTCTTCCCATTCTTCCCGATTTCACCCTCTGACACCTGGGCCCTCAAGAATAAATAAGTAAATAAATGCATAGATTGGTAGATAGATAGATAGATAGATAGATAGATAGATAGATAGATGATAGATCAAAAAGAAAAGAAAATTAAGCCCTGCTTGTACTGCAGGAGCATTGATCATCAGCAGAGCTGCCCAGATCATGGATGTTCACCTGGCCCATACATCCTGAGACAAAGCATGACACAGTTCAGTCCAAACTTGGGCCTCACTGCCCAAATCTACAGGCACCTGGACCTCTAGCAGGCACCATGACATCAATCATGTCCTCGGATACTGAGCAGTCACACTAATATCCTGAAAGCACCAGGGCATCCTGCAGGACCTCAGACATCCTGCAGGTATCCCTACATCTCACAGGTACCAGGACCTCCCTCAGGTACTTGGAACCCCACTGGCACAAGGGCCATCCCCATATGCCCAGACATCTCATAGGCACCTAGACATTGTACATGCATCTGGATAACTAACAATAACCAAGGCCTCACACAGACACCTGGACATCACACAGGCACCCAGACCCAGGAATTTGTCCATCCCATAAGAACCCAGATATCCCCCCAGGGATCAGGGAATTCCATGAAGATATCACACAGGCATCTGGAGTTCAGGCAGATACTTGGACTTCATGCAGGCACCCAAACTTCACACAGGCACCAAACAACCTGCCAGAACAAGTGCCTCATGAAGCCAGGCTCAAGTACCCAGTGAACTCTGATGATCAGCAGTGCAGACAGATCTCTAATTGTCCTGGTCCACACGAGCATTTTGAGGCTTCTAGGACCTCTCTCAAAAGGAGGAGACTCAACCCCTAGTATGGAATAGTCTTCAGCTGGGAAATCTTACTGTTGCTCAGAAGCGGGGTGACCCTGAGGTTTGGCAGAGTGTTTGGGTCCAGGACTTGCTCGAGCACTGCTCTCCCCCACCCCATCACCTTTATCACCATCCATCCTGCTGCCTTGATGTTTGTGCTTATAGGCCTTCAGTAGCACCACAATCCTCTCTTCCACCCTATCAAGTAGAGAAATACAAGTAGCGGCCATAGGAATGGCAAAATTGGTGGGCAGATTGTGAAGGGGCCAGGAGTGTCTGTTTGTCTCTTGTATGGATGTTCAGTCCAGGAAATGGGACATTCTTCAGCTGGGCTATCCTGTCATTGCACAGGATCAGGGTGATACAATGGTTTGGTAGAAAATTTGGGACTGGACCTGGTCCAGCTCTAGGATGCTGCATCCCACCCTGTCCTATCACCTGGCCCTTGTGCCTGCAGCTTTCCCCTGTCCCCCATGCAGGTGGAGACTGTGGGCTCCCTCTGCCATCATCATTCCTCTCCACTCACAGACAGCTGACCTTCCAGGTGTGTCGCTGACCCTGAGCCTTTCCAACCACTTTTAATTCACGAAAATGGTCATATCCAAAAGCCAGTGTTTGGAATGACAGAGAGCCATAGCTGTCCCATTGCTGATGCAAGGCTCTGAAGAAAGATAAGGTTCCCAAAGAGATAATTCTCTTTAAGCCTGTCCCCTTATCCTCTCCTCCAGCTTCTGGTCCTGAGTTGAATATGTCTTTTGTCAAGGAGTCACAGAGATCGTATTACTATAGACTAACTAGAGGAGTTTAGAGCAGAGTTGCTGCTTCCAGATATTATTTCCTCTTAAAATTTAATTTATTCCATTCTTTCATAACAATAATGGAAGAAAGAAGTGGAAATTATCTGCTTTCACATTCTCTGCATTTATAGTACTGTAGATGGACATGGAGCCTATTTCATGTAAATGAATAATCAGTAAGTCTTTATAGCACCCAGGGTTTCTAGTTAGTCCTTATTTACCTCATATTTTTAATAAAGGGTCTACCACATGGCTTGTATAAAATATTTTAAGGACACTCAGAGCAAATATGATATATTTATATATAGAAGATTCAGTTGGATATCAGAATCTCACTTATTTGGGTGCTTTTAGCCTTCAGTGAATGCAAAATAAGTACCAACGTGCTTCTGTCTTTATTTTTGTCATCAGAGTACAATATTCATAAAGACTCTAACTTAATTTGTTATATTTATTCTATTTGAATTTTGAAGTAAATGTTATTCTGAATTTTGTATTGTAAGGGATCCTGAATTATCAGAATATTTGAGTGTCAAAATAGATGTAAAAAAATTACTTCAATTAATTTCAAGAGTATTTATCGTGATCCTACTTGCCAAAGAGGAAAATTCTCTTCCAAGCTCATTCTTTTCTTTTCTAAATTTGGTTGTCCAAAACCATTGTACTTACTGCAATGAATAAAAGTCCATGACAAGGCATGAGAGTTTCTCTGCTTTAAGCTACAAGAACTCTCCCCTATAGACTCAAAATGACTTGAAATTGATGAGAGGAAAGGACAAATTAATTAGTGTTTGATATGTAGACTTAGACATTTATTTACTAGTCAGGATCAACACTGGCTCAGTTTACTTTGTAAACCTCAAACCGTATCCGTCCAGGTTAGTTCTTGTCACCACCATAAATTGTCTGACTACTAACTGATGATAATTTGCTAAAAACAAACATCAGGAGCTCTTAGTCAGAGAACGATACATGTGTAGATGTAGATATTTCATCTTATTGCAATGACCAGAGGAAACTGGGAATATTGTTTCGACAAAGAGAAGTAAAGGAGGGTGCTAACTACAAACAACTAACATGGAAATATTTAAAGGACATAAGTTATTTATTGCCAGGTAAGACATCTATCAAGACCATTAAGTAGTAAAATTAATTAGGATTACATTTTTCTTTTCTGGACAAATCCTAAAATGCAAATGACAGATTTAGCATGTGAAGGTAGGCTGGTTATATATATCTTAATATTTTTGATCAAAAATGAACTGAATGAGGAAGTGGACACAGGATCCCAACTCTAATCAAGTAGCTATTTGCAACTGATACCTTCTGGTCGAGGAAAAATTACTTCTCTCCTTTGGAGTCTCACTGGGTATAATGACCACACCTCAGTGTAGGTGCCAGGCCCAAGAGTAGTTGTAGTTGGCCAACACGGAAGAAACTCAGTAGTATTTTGAGAATTTTTTTTTTCTCGTTTGCTTCTTTCAGGCTTTTTTTGTTGATTGTTTGGGGTTTTTTTTTGTTGTTTTTTGTTCTCTTATTGGTCCTTGCTTGTATATTTTGGTTTCCATTTTGGGGGTTTTAGGGGAGGGTATGTGTGTATATTTGTGTGTATATTTCTTGTTTTGGTTTTTTTTTTTGCTGTTGTTTGAGTTTTTAAAGAAGGAGAGAGTAAGAAGATAAAGTTGGGGGTTAGCAAAATAGGAGGCTCTGAAAAGAAATGGGAGACGAGAAACATGATCAAAATATTATATAAAAATTTTAATTAAAGAGGATAAAAATCGTTTTTCCTATAGGAAAGAAAAGATGACCCAAATGAAGTACGTTTTTGTTTAATATTCTAGTGCACAAAGTTTCCTGAAGTCTTTCTTTTTGCTTTTTTTTTAAGTTAATGCTATGTTTAACAGATAAAGCAGAAAGACGTGGTAGTGATTCAAATGCCTTGAAATGAAGAAAGTGTGTGTAATTATTCATTCATAGCACATTCACATTAGAAAACTTGTTTATAGATACAGAAAAAATAGGTCTGTTACAATACTCAATGATACATTTAGAAATTTGTTTCATCATTACTTGTGGACATTCATTGGCTCAGTAAAATTGGCAAGTTTGAGAAAGAATATAGAGCACTGTTCTAAGGAACACATAATAAAATGTAGGCCAAAATATTTAAAAATAAAAGGAAAATGTAAAATAGTTTGAGCATGGAAATAATAACAATACATTATAATCTAATAATGTGGCAAATACTTGAGAGACTTAATTGATATAAGTAAATGATGAGAAGGGAAGTGTGCACATATATTATAACTCCAATTTATAAACAGAGAAGCAATGATGAAGATAGAAAAACCATGATTTTCAAACACAACAATTGAATTAGTTTTAGAGAAGTATGGTTACAGTTTGCTACAGTGAATGGGAAAAAATCTGGATTAGAAAGTGACTTTGGGTAACCTTTAAATATCTTCCTACAAGAAACATCAATAGAAATGTAATATGCACAACTTTATTTAAAATTTAACATCACCAATGATGAGAAATATCAGCATAGTTTACCTCATCATAATGTAGACTCGAAATAGAGATCATTATGTTCCTCTCAATCAGAAATTAATAACATCAATTCAATCAGGAAAAGCCATAGGGCAAAGTGAAACTAAGGGACAATCTAGAAAATAAATAGTCAGTACACTTCAAATGTCAATGTCCCAAAGAGCAAGTGAAGATGGATACAAATAAAGACAGATACACTGCTCCTGCCCCAGGCTGAAGAACTGGAGACACAGGAGGACTAACTAGAAGAGGTCAAGAGTCATCTTTTAGGAGAGAATGACATCATCGTCAACAACAGCAGCATTCATGCAATTACAAAATTTGGACTTTATCTGCAGATTGCCAGGACAGTATTTTATCAACATTAATTTCCTGAGTTCTTATTAGAAAGCTAAGTGAACAGAAGGTAGAGTTTATTTTTTTCTGAAATAATTTAAGACTAGAAACAACTTTTAAGAAAAGGAAATTGAAATATATCATGGTAAATAAAGAATATTTTAAATGTAGTTTTCTGTTTTTGAAAATGGCAGACTTATAGAGAAATGTTTCTTGAGCCTAGGCTACACAAATATGACTATGGTAATTCACAAGGATGTGCTAGCCTCAGTGATATCTACCCTGAAGCCTACTTCCCCCTCTGATGCCCTTGTTGCTCAGCTCCACTAGCAGCCACTGAAGGTGAGCTTCAGACTGTCACTCACAACTAGGCTTCTAGTTCCAAGCACATTTTCCTTAAAGGAAGCACATTTCTGAGAATTTGTGAAAAGTATAAATTTTAAAATACTATGTAAATTTAAATTACAGTATTAGAGATATTTAATACAAATGTCGAGGCACAGAATCATAGCTAAGAATCCCAGTACTCAGGAGGCTGAGGCAAGATTGCTTCATAGTGCCTAACTGCTTAAAGATTCAGACTCTGTTTTACCATTCCTCACTAAAAATAAGTAAAATATACACAGAAGCTACACAGAAGGAAACAACAGAAATGTGCAGTTTTCTCAGAACAGAGATGAATGGTTCTTAGATTTTACTGTGTTTTAAATTGCTCCACTGCACTGTGTAGAGACTCTTTGTTGATCAGAATAATGTTGATCACTTAAAGCAAGAACTAGACCTCTAGGATCACAAATTCTAAATGCTTAAGGCATCCTCTAAACTCCTTTAACAATTTTTGGTGATGTCAGAGGTATACAATCATTAAAATATTCTCTTCTTAAATTTTTTGAGATGATAATATACTTATATCATTTTTTGCTTCTCTTTTCTTGATCCAAACCCACCATGGTACCCCATTTACCATTCTTTGCTCGTGAGCTCTACATCCCCTGTAATTTGGAGACTGGATGAAACCTTGATTGTGCATGTGAGAATAACAGTCAAATTCAAAGTATTTATCAGCACCCAAAAGATGTGTAGAATCATTTAAGTCTATGACATCAAAGGAAGGATTCAAGGAATGTGACGGGAGAAAATAAAGTTGGCTTACTCTTTCTGAAAAGCCCACCTACCCACCCATCAGGTCCACAGCCTGTTGTCCATTGTCAGTGGGTGTCATTTACTTTTAGGAAACATAGAGAAGAATAATCAGCTGAGGAAGAATCTGAAGCCCTGGAAAGGGCTGCCCTCCAGAGCAGTGCCTGCGTGGGGAATTCGAGGGGAAGGGAGCTGAGCACTGGCATTCAAAGAGATCTGCTTCCTGAATGTCGATGCTATGTGACCAGCTGCTTCAGACTCCTGCCTCCATGGCTTCCCTACCAGTATGCTGGAACCATGAGCCAAAATTAACATTCCTTCCTTAAGTCACTTTTGTTGGATGTCTTGTTGCAGCAATAAAAACAAAATAAAACAAAAAAACTTATTCCGAACTCTTCCCCCACCAACTTCATATTCTTTCTTACACTGAGAAAACAAAAACAAAATACAATGATGCAGTGAACAAACGAAAAACATAAAAATCACAAAACAAAGACCAAAAATAGCAATCACACACAGAAATCCTGTAAGTGCCATTTTCTATCGCTGAAGAGCTACATGTCTTGACATCACTATCCGTTAACTAGTGTACCTTTTCAGTTTCATGTGCTTGGAATTAAGTGTTTTAAAGTGGTTTTTATAACAGGGTAGATTCTCAAAAGTTGCATTGGGCTCTTCATTTTTCTCCTATCATGTCACAAATCCTGATGACATCTTAATCTTAACTACAAGCACTCAGGTCATTATTTTTATTGAGGAACTGATTACCCTAATAAGGTATTTTGACCAATAACATGGGCAGCAGCACTCTGCTACTGTATTTCCAGATGGTGAAGTTTCTGCCAACCATCCACAACCACTTTATTTTGCTCTCAACTTAGAACCAATCAGGGAGAACCAATGTACTTCTTAAGAATCACATATTTCCTTTTCCCTTATTTTTCTCTTAAATTATTCTGTCTGCAATTAGGAAATTGGCTCACACTCACATGTGTAGCATCAAACAGTGCACTGATTTGCAAATGTCCCCATATTAATGATTTTTAATCTTTCCTTTGCCTGTGGTTGTTTCTCTCCCTCAGGTTCTGCAGACAGATTTGTTGCAGTAAACTGCACCTCTGAGAAATTCAAGCATTCGAGCTGGCATGGTATTCTGGACTCTTGCTGTGGTATTACTGCCAGCAGTATGTTTCTTTATTTTTTTAAAAAAAGAAAAGTATAGAGACTCACTTTGCAGTAAGTTTGATAGCAGAATAATAAAATTGCCAGACACTTTTTAAGCACAGGGTTTATATGACGCAAGGAATGAAATATAGATCAAATATTGAGAAAATGGCCATGGTATTCCAAGTATGATGTGGACCATCCTGGCACTACTTGGTCCACTCTGTTGGCTTAACAATTTTATCTTGTGCCTGTGAAATACAGGCAGAAGTCTGGAGTGGCACTGGGGACTGTATATGCAGATTCCAGCACCAGCCTTCCCACAGGATAGCATGTCTGGCTAGACCTACAGGGCAACAGATGGGCAATTAGTGGGCAGAAATTGTCAAAAAAGGCTATGAATCTCTGTATAGTCGTGACGTCTCTTTCTTGGGCTCCCATTTTTGTTACTGGTGAGGGAAAAATAACAGTTACTTAACAGACATTCTTGAAAACCCGTTTTGTGTATTATAGTTTGTAGGGTTGATCTGGATAAATGATTCCAGTCCCTTTCATTTTTGGTTTTTTTTTTTTTGAGGTTTTATATACAAACCAGAACAAGTTTTATAAAGTCTGTTGAAATCAAGATCAGATTAGTTTAATTTCAATCAATTGTAAGTAACTTGTTCCAATCCAGCTATACATAATCTTTCTCTTTATTCTTTTTTCTATGATATTATTTCCTACTAGAATCAGTTGTTTGAGTTTGTTGTCTCTTTTTAATTTATTAATTCTGATTCATGCACATTTGTCTCTCTTCTCTGTACCTCAATCAAACTCAAAATAAAAATGTTGGGAACCAAAATTTACCAAGCTTGGTCCAAGGCTGCATGCAATTCAGGAACCTACAAATGTGGCCAACCACACATGGTAAATTTAGAAGTATGGGATTTTTACAAATGTGAATCTTTAGTGTAAGCTTTGTAGATGACAACATCATTTCCCGATGCCATGCAACATAAATGCATGCATATACGTAACAAGCAGGAGAGAAACAGAATAAGGGACAATGTTTAGAATGTTCGAGTTTTATTTTGTGACTGTGAAATAATGGTGAGATAGTTGATCATGTCTATATCCTAAAGAAGCACAAACAGGCATGCAGAGTAATGATTGTTATAGACACGGTGAAAAAATGTTACTTGATGGAACAAAGTTCCAATCAAATTGAAGAAGAATCAATTCCAAGGCTGTTGTTTCATCATGTTGATTGTTACCAGCAGAGATAGTCCTCATCTCCCTGTACCTAGGGAGATGTACTGGCATCTCCCAAACACTGGTGATATGACCACTTTCTGTGATGCCATCTCTACACTGGGCTCTAAATACCTGTTATCTTCAATACTGTTCTTTTCATTAATATATATAAATATTTTTTCAGACTTAATATATCATTAAAATCTTAGTCAAAAATATCATACTTAATTTTTCTTTGTTTTTTAAAAATTTCAAATATGTATAAATATTATGAGCTTATGTAACCCTCATTTTCCTTCCAACCAGCTCCTTCCATATGTCCCCCCAACATATCCCCCTGCTTCATGTCATTTTTGATACTACGTTTATTTTAATTTTTCTGTGTATGAGAGTTTTCCTCGATGCACGTGTGTGTACTGAGTGTGCCTGTTGTTGTTATTGGAGTACTGTGAAACAGCTTGAAACTTAGAGACTGTATGTACTTCAGAGTTTACTTTACCAGAGAAAATTGAATGATGTTGGCAATGGAAGTTTTCTTGACAGGAGTCCATAGTGTGTTGGTTCTAGAATCTTAGTCTAACAGGACATCCATCTTATAAGTCCATGCTGTCTTCACGTGGTCTAGCCTCTAAGAAAGGGCCATTATGAAACACACAGAAGGTGACCTGGAAATTAAATGGCTCAGGATAGGCAGAAGTCTAGCTCACCAGTAGGAGAGGGGACAAGTGTGATATGCTAGGATGTATGAGTCAAGTGAGAAAGACCAAGCAGCAGCCTCCGACAGCTTAATTAGAGATGCCCTTTGATTCTTGTTGAAAATTTAAACATCAATCTGGCTTATCCTTTTAGTTTCAAAACAAAGAAATTACATTATTCCTGAAGTTAAAGAGGCTTTACCTAGTATGAGGGTGAATATTGGCAGTCAACTTAGCAGGATCTAAAACATCTAAGAGACACACCTCTGGATACAACTATGAGTAACTATAGAGTATATTGACTAAGGTAGACCTATCTTAGCTGTAGATGGCACCATTCCATGGGCTGTCATCTCAGACTGAATTAAACTAAGAATGCAAGCTCAGCACAGTCCTTCATTGCTCTATTCTTCCCGACTGTGGAAAAAATATGTAAATGAATATCCACTTCAGTCCTCTGCCACCAGGACTTCTCTATGATAGTGGATGTACACTTCAGCTATGGGCTAAAATAAACCCTTTCTCTCTTGAATTGTTTTTGTCAGGGTATTTGATCACAGTAATGGGAATAGTAATCAAGACACCCTAATCTCCATCACTGGGATTTAGTAGCTTTCTTTGGCAGAACACAACCCTTTATTGTAGAGGAACACTTAATTCTTTAATCTGGCTGTATGTCTTCTCTAGGATAGAAAGAATGAAAGTACACACTTTTAATCCCAGTATTCAGAAAGTGGTGATAGTACACAACTTACATCCCCAAGACAGAAGCAAGTAAAAGTAGAGGAAGAATCAGAGCTCAGAAGTCAGTGTCAGACAGGAGGTAAAGTCTGAGAGAAATCAGAGTGAAGAGCAGGCAAAGTGACAAATCAGAGGAAGAGTTAGAAGAGTGAGTCAGAGTGAGGACATACCCAACTCTCATGATATAAAGCAGGCTCTCATCTCAGGAGTCAGAGGCAGTCTGGGGCAGTCTGGGACAGAGACTCAGAGGCAGTTCAGCAGAAGAATTCAGTATCATACGGGAAAAGTGATTCAGTTTAAAACAGCAGAGCAGTTCAGTCTGAACCAGTCAGAAAGTCAGCTAGAATCAGAAGAGTTCTGTCAGAAACAGCTGGCTCAGAAGGTCAGTTTGAACCAGCAGCTTGGAGAGGAGTTTGAGCCATTGAATGAGGTTAATCAGTCAACCAGAAGAGTCGGTTGAGTTCAGCATAGCTCTGAGTTCAGGAGTTAGTCAGAATCAGTCAGTCTCAGAAGTTGAGGCTAAAGCCTTCTATGTCTTGTATCTTGAGATTGGATTGTACAGAGATTGAAACCCTACAATGTCCGGGGACTGAATTAGCCAAAGAATAAACTGCCCTTTGCCCTGAATGTATGACTATACCTTATGGAAGAACAGTCATATTTACTTGCTGAGTGTATCTTAGCCCAATGAGACCTATCACTTCAATTGCAATACAAATGAAGATATTAACCTTAAAAGATGTCTTTCTAGCAAAATTTTTGAAGGATTAAGTGCTTAAAAAATCACTGAGGCATAGTACACTCATACCATTGAAAAATCCCACTCAGTTGCCTTTTTATAAATGTATTGCATCTTAGTGATCCTCTGCCATTTAAATTATATAACCTTGGAAAATTTGTACGTGCTTTCATGTTACACAATTGCCAACTGTTTTTGTCCAGTTCTTTAAGCAATTTTATCATCTGATTCTACTGTAGACACTATATTCTGAAGAAATGTTATTTTTATTTATAAAACTCATTGTCTCATGGTAAAATATATTATCTTATTTATTTTGTAGCTGGATACTTATTGGCCCATAATCAGTTATGATTAATGGCAGTCAGGTCTCAAGATTGTTGCGTTTGACTATTTAAATCCGATATTATTTCTGTAATTCAGATAATGTGCCCAGAGAGAGGAGAAGCCATATTCTACGTGAACATTTATGAAGCTGTAAATAAATGTATATGTTCCTGGAAAAAACATGTTTGCATTCATGTAGACCATGATAGATGCATTTGTGTTTCATCTACTATTACATCTAACCATGAGAATATTTTGTGATATATCTTTCTTATATGGGCAGCTACCTATATTTATTTTTATAGATGAATATATTGGTTAATTCTTTAAAATGCCTTAGGGTGGAATTGTGAGAATACCATGAGACTCATGTACTTTAATACAAGTGTAGGGAATATATTTTCCAAAATGTGCTAGCATGAATTTGTGACATATTGTGACAACATAGATATTTGTAATTTTTCTTCCTCTTCACGCTCCATATAAATATTTTATGTTGGCATTTTTAAGTAAAAAATTCCCTATGGCTCTGTTAAAAAATGTCAGATTGGTTTTGCCTGGGGCAAAAAATCCACCTTATGTTATGCTGTCATGGATTGGTCACATTTTCTACTTTATTGATTTATTGATTTCATTTTTTTCATTTCTAAATAGACTGGGCTGAAATTGAATCTGGCCAATAATTTAAATGTAGTACATGCCGTGTGGTCACTTACAAAAACAGTGGCTCTTCAATCAAAGTATTTTATTAATTTATCACTTTGAAGATTCATAATTCATCCATCCAAGAAGTGTTTCCTTAGAGCCTGTTTTCTACAAAGAACCATCAAATAATAGCCTTAGAAAATGAAAAAAAGCAAATATTGCTTTCAATAGGTATTAAAATTTCATTGGAAAACTAATATATCTATTAATATATACACAAAATTGATTAATGGCAAGTCTGGGACACAGAAAGGAAATATGAGTGAATGAGATATCTCCTGCCTTTAACATTGCAGATTATAATGTCCCATGAGACTGGCATATCTTAGTATTGTTTCTCTCTCTCCCTCTCTTCCTCTGTGTGTGTGTGTGTGTGTGTGTGTGTGTGTGTGTGTGTGTGTCTGTCTTTCTGTATCTCTCTCTGTGTAATACACTCTAATAAAATAAAGGATACAATTACAACTCTAATATTCTAATAAATTATGGATTATTGTTTTTATGTTTTCTTTCAGCCATTTTGTGAGTTTAATTTACATTGTAAAAAGCTGAACTTACATACAAAACGTAACTCTATTGTTAAAGCTATTTGCATTATTATATCATAGTAACTCCCACAATGCAGCAGTTCCTCATGGTCATGGTTTGAATAAGTGTACAATATTTCTTTTAGAAGAGCAGTTATCAAAACTTGTTTCCTTACATATTAGTCAACTGGGTTTCTTTTTTCTCTTTTATATAACTTGTTTTGAAAAGAATAGTCATGATTGCAATTTTCTACCCCACATTTGACAGTACTTACTGAGAGAGGATTCTAAAAGTGAGACAAATGTTGTGCACATTATTGATGAGGTTTCGCTTTTAAGCTCTGTTTCAATACTGACATCAACCTTTTCCACCCTCTTTCCTTTTGAGGAAGTAAAAGAAGTTCATTAGACACAGAAGCTCCCAGAGCATGTGCTAATACCTGAGACTATAAATATTAGGAGAAAGATTCTGCTAATTAGAGAAAATCTTCCTTTTATATCATTGAGATAAATTTGTCAATCGTGAACATTTCTTGAGGATGAAAATTATAGCTTGCCAGAATATTCCACAAACTAAGCTCACAGTAAACATTTATAAGAGAAACATGTTTGAGTGAAAGAATTATATTAAATATCTGTGTTTATTGACTATTGTCTTGTTGGTTTGTACCCAATATTTGTATCTAATATCCTTTAAGTTCCCAATTATTAACCCTTGTTATTGACTTTTCTGTAGCGTTATTTTATTCACAGATTTTATAGGCACAGTGCCTTAAGTCATTATTCAACGTTTTAAAAACTAGATATGTCCAAGGATAAAGACATGCACTAAGTCACAAGAGACTCCCATTTATATGAATGTGAATCTCCCATTATTTCAAATGCCAAGATTTTCATTCAACACATTGTTTTCACATCTTATCAACAAGGTTGTGATGAAGGAATCCATTAAATCCTTCGCTGATGTCTTAATAAACTACATCTGAGTAATTAATTTCCTTTGTCTAAGTTCATCATTTTGCCCCTGTCAACAGTGCATTCTTAGTAAACACAAATTTGATCATGGTCCTTCTCAATAAAAACTAAATGCAGAAATGACATCAAATCTTCTGCAAAGAGTTCCTGCTGGCTCATCCTCAGTGCAGCACCGGTGAGTAACTGGCCAAATGCCATATCGATGTCACAAAATGGCCTGTAGCCAGCACCTTGGTATCCATGGATCTACCATGAATCACACTATTAGGAAGAAGCATTGGCATAGTCTGCCATACAGGAGAAATTAGATGTAATCTGCAAACTGACACAGTATTTTAGCAAAGGCGATGAAATTTTGACCTAATGTTTTTCAATCCACTGTATCAATTTTCCTTTTTTTGTGTGTGTTTGGCCTAATTTTCTTCTATTTTCTGAGTGGCATTCTGTGGTCTAATCACCATGTATATTCCAAATGTTCTATTCCTACCTATTTAAGACATTTCTCCAGAACCACACCCACAAATCTAAGTATTGACACCAGAATTTGCCTGCATTATGAGTGCCTCTAAACTTCATATCTAAAACTATACGAGTTTGTTATGCCAAGCTATATATTCTGACTTCTACATATCAGTGTATTATTCTACAATTGGCTCACAAAACACATTCATGTATTTTTTCCTTTAACTTTTATTTTATCCTTATACCCATTCTTCAATCAACTCTTTCATCCTTAGGATTATTTTTCTTCTTATTTCCCTGTCATATTTTAAGCTAAAGTTATTTATATTCTGGATCATTTTTTGACCCTAAATCCATACTCTGTATTTTGAAAAACATGTGCTCCATATTCAAATCCCTTTTAAATATGTAAGAGACGCCTACAGACATCAGTCTACATTCCCTCAATCACCAGATATGTGGCAGTCAGATTTAAATGTATTTTCCGGCAGCATTTCTATTTGGCAGCATTATCTGCCTTAGCAAATCAATAGAGGAATCATTCAAATTATTCAACTATCAAATTATTCCCAATGCAAAAGTTTAAATATTTTGAGAAGAGGTCGGAGGGGGGGAGGAGAGAGAGAAAGAGAGACAGAGAGAGAGAGAGAGAGGGCCCATAATAGGAGGTAATTGTTATTCATTCACTATTGAGATTGTCTGTTCTAATTAAGATTGTCAAAATGGAATAGATGCTTAGCTAGTTTGGTCAATGATGAGTGCTGTTTTGAATCTTATGCCTTCTTACTAACCTGCTTTAGACAAGTCAAGGATATGAAGTTAAAATAAGATCTCTATCATGATATAGCTGCAACCTGACAGCCCTATCACTCTCCCAACATTTATAGATTGGGAAGTGATAATTTTTTATATTTTGCAAATGTATTTATTGCCTTTATTCATGTATTTGTTTTGTAATAATAATAGTTTGCTAATACAGCATTCATCAATGTTAAAATCTTTAGTTTATTGAGTAGTTGCTTATGTGTGTGCATATTTATGTGTTGTGTCTACATTGCTAGTGTGTCCTTGTGTGCGGAACACAGAGCCTTGTCTTGACTGCTTTTTTTTTTTTCAAGTACCACTAATTGTTTTTCCTGTTAGATAGAATCTTTCACAGGCGTGAGACTTGCTAACTAGACTAAGCTGGCTGGCCTGTCAGCTCTCAATACATACCCATCGCTGATTCCCCAGTACTGGGCTCATTCTGTGTATCCACATACCTACCTTTAGCATGTGAATTCTGGGAATCAAACATGGCAAGAGTTTTACAGACTGAACCATCTACTAGCCTCTGTTTCTTAGGAGATCTTTACCATCTCCACCCCCAAAGATAGAATAAGAACTGCTACTGCATAGTCTGAAAAGCCTCTGGAAGATATGATGCTCAGTGTTCTTCTATGAGCAGGCTGGCAGAACATTGATACTGATAATTTTGAAACCAAATACTCTATTTGGTGTCATTATACTGGTCCTTCATTTTTTTTTTTGCATTTTTTGAAACATACTTATAATAAAAAAATACCTCTCATCTTTTTTGCCAAACATGTATCACTTCTTGTAGAATTTCAGAAACTGCTCCCCAAATGGTAGAAAAATGTCAGTGTATATATTAAATGCTATAATATTTTTCTTTGATTTGCTTTTAGTTTGATATAATGTTATTAATATGTTTAATTTACTTATATTTTAGGCAATTCTTATTCTATAGCTTAATCTGGCCTAGAATTCACAACGTCACCTAAGGTAACCTCAGACTGGTGGTGTGATAACCCTGCGTGGCCTCCCAAGTACTAGGATTGCAGGCCTGCCATCATTCCTGGCTTCTTACTGTTATTTATATTTGTGGGAATGTTCCAGGGAGAGCTCAAAGAGTTTTATAACAAGTTTTCTCTGAGATCACCACAGAGCCTTTGTTTTACCATCTACTCTTGCTCTTGTACCCAAGAACATATATTATTTTTTTCTAATAGTTTTGAAAGGTTGTTGTATATAAACTATCCCTACTGTCAAACATAAACATCTTTTACCTGTAAGCAAAACATTCTCTTACAAAGGCGCAATCTAAAAAACTCAGGAAATCAGTGTGGGTGTATTGAAATGGATTTTAGCAATTGCCCCTATAATGTCATTCACACACACACACACACACACACACACACACATCAATCTGATTGATTTCATTAGGTTGTCTGGTTTGTCTAATTTTTCTAATTTAGATCAGTTTCTGAATCATTTCATATTTGAGTTTATCGATATGTTAGAATAGTATTTAACTCTTATTTTCTTACATAGTCTCAATGTGGATTTTGGCTGATGTTTCCTTATGAATGAATTTTAGCTTTAGATAACTCACAGAAACATCACAAAGCTGAGCATGTTAGAAGGCAATTGACATCAGTTCATCCCATTTCCACACTGATGATTTACCAAAGAGACAAACAAGGTTTTTATAAGTCAGCACTAAGTACCTAGCAGTGTGTCAGAAGTCGATGCTACTTTTAAAATGCATTGAATAATTTCATGGCATGGATGAGTACATAAAACATATAAATCATATCAAAACAAAATAATTGTATTACATTACGTTTTAATTTTTTTACGTTACCAAAAAACTAAAAAAAATAATAATAATTTTACCACTGTACCCCAAGGACGTTTGGGCAAAATAAATGAAGCTAGGCAGGATATGGTGCCTTTTCCATGTTTAGTATCCATATCTAAAGTTAGTAAAAAGTGGAGTCAATAAATAGATGCAGTGTTAAGCATGTTTAGCTGTTATTAAACAATAATTTTTCATGGACTGTGGCCAAGAAAATAGTCTACGAGAAGAGACATTGCAGAAAGAACACACTATATTGACTTTGGCCTACTCACTAGATACAGATATCTCAACTTTTTAATAAACTTTGATATATTCTTTCTAGTCATGAATGTTCTTTCATCCTACATTTACAGAAAAAAAGTCAAATGTCTGAATTTTGTATCTGTTAATGACAATCATGGATGAGTATTTAATAGGCTGAAAACTTATACAAATACAAGATTGCAGCACCCTAGTGTTAGGTAACTTAAACCATGAAAATTTTTAGCATTGTTATTATCCTTTAATATACTTTCTAACGAGCTTCTTATGTCATCACAACACATTAGTAAGTGGGGCCAGGCATACCCATGTGAGTATTTTTAATCCATTCATATATCAATATATTGCCTACAGAAAAGAATATTGAAATCACAAAATAGTCCTTGATTTTAAGGGAGAAATAATATGTTTGATTAACTTTCCTTGCAGTACTGGGGACTCAGTATAAATTCTCCCTAACGTTAGTCAAGTGCAGGCTACATCCTCGGTATTGACCAAGTTGTTATGTTTTTCAATATGTCTTAAAATATTTATTTGTGGGGATTAAAGAGATAGCTCAGTTGGTAAAATTCTTGCTATGTAAGCATGAGGAACTGAGTTTGGATTCCTTGCACCAGGGTAAAAGGGCAGATGTATCATGTTGCACCTGTAATCCCAGCACCAATGAGGCTAAGAATGTTCCAAGGGCTCACCGGCCAATCATCCCAGCCAGAAGAGCACAGATATGGCCACAGGAAAAATATTTGTTAGAAAATGAATTTTATACTTGCATTACTATAAAGGAATATTCTCTGCTGGCTACTGCTGGCTCTGTCTACCAGTCTTGAGGGTCTGTATGAAGTCTTTCACTCAATCCAAGACTCTGCCAATATCTTAGAAGACTGGAGAAGAGAAGTCTGAAGTTTTCTCACGTCTCCAGAGGCAGATTCTAATTGTAATTGCTATGACCTTTTCTTAAATACTGACTAAATATTGAAAGTGAATGATATAGATTTCATACATTTAATGTAGTTAATACATTTTATGAGGTCTTTACAATGAACTATGTCTGAGTCTTAAAAATATGAATAGGCAGGGCAAATCCTTCTAGAGGAAAATGATGAAATATTTTAGCTATACAAAGTATAGTTGATTTTCAGAAAGAAAAAAATAAAGTGGCAGCAAGCCACTTAAGTGAATTGTGAAGAGGGGTAAACTCACATAAAGATGAATCTGCTTAGTCCTAGTGCTCTCAACTGGTAATACCTCCGGCTTCTTTACATTAGTGCTGTTTTATGAACTTTGTGTGCATGGTGAATCTGACTTGACACTAAAAATTGTTTTAGTGTGTGAGTGTGTATATTTTCAGATGAACACATCTGCATTTGGAGGCTGAAAACAACTTCATGGTTTACATGCTGTCATTCACTTTTTTAAGACAGTCTCTCCATGGTCCAGAAGCCACTGATTCAGGTAAGCTGGTTGTCAAGTGAGCCACAGGGACCTGCCTGCCTTTGCTTCTCCAGAGCAATGATTCCAAGTGTGAATCGCCAGTCCCCACTTTTGACTGTGGTGCTGAGAATTTAATTCAGATCCTCGTGCTTTTGAGGCAATGCTTACTGACTGAGCTATTTCTCCATGCTTGTATTATGGCTTCTTGTTTAGTATTTTTATGGAATTCCTGAGTTTGGGATCTTGATGCAGAAACTTATTTTTAGCTATGTTCAGAATGGTTGTTTTGTGTATTGTTGGGTGAGGGCTGCCTAGGTCTTGGCGTTTTGTATTGTCTGCAGGTGTTGGCTTTATGTGGCTGATGTTTGATTGCTCATGATCTGCATGTGTTCTCAATAGAACACTTGAGGAGCTTAGGGATCAATAAAACCCCTGAGATTAGAGATTCGGGGATCTACTGTCCAGTGCGGCACTGGCCATGATGGTGGTTCTCTCTGCTGAGATGTGGCATGGTTTGCACTTATGAATATGCCTCTTGGTGAGCTGCCACTGCAGTGTACTGCTACAGGAAAGGAGGGTCTCTGATATTCATTCTTTCTCTTAGGTCCTTTTCTTTCTATTTGTTTGTCTTATTCAACTTTGATTTATAGTTTACCCTATTATATTTTATTTTCTTACATCTGTTTGAAATGAATGAATGAATGAATGGTTGAACAGAAACCTAGCAAATTGGGTAAAGGTTAACAACTAAACTGTCATTGATATCTGTTGGGAGAGAGAAAATTACTGTTCTCCAATGAGTAACTAGATATATCAACCACTCTAGGGCAGACCTCGTGTTCAGGACTAGTTGATCAGCATCTAATGGGCTCCACAGTACTTTTCTGTGCTTTTATCAGGATACAGTTTGGTGGTGTTTCATTTTTCTTTTTAGGTGTTGTTTTATTTTGTTTTCTGGGTTTTGAAGGTATTTGTTGTTGTATTGAGCTTTTGTTTGTTTTTTGAGAAAGAACTGAAAGTTGGGTGGATCTGGAAGGACTTGGAGGAGGGGAAGATTATAATTAAAATTATATGGAAAGTTAAAAATTATTTTAAATAATAAAAATATAAAATATTAAATGTTTTTTATTAAACTTAAGTCACAGAAGATAGTGTTCTCAACCCAATCATGTGTCAGTAAATGTCATGTGACAGGGTGCCTTTAAGGAACCAGAGCCTCCCACACATAGTAAGTAAATTCAAGGATAGAGATGGCTATCTATCATTTCTATTCCTTTTAAAAAATGAAAAACATATTGAATGATGTTATTTAGTAAGCATCAGAGTTGGGATGAAGTTTCAAACCAGCTGTCACAGCTTCTTGAAGATTAAATTTTGAGGACTTGCTTGTCTCTCAGCAGAGAAAATTTTCTAATTATCTTTACACAGTGAAATCCTCTGAAAGCAACTTTAGGGTGCAACTTTCTCCTCGCTTTGGCCACTGTTCTCTTTTTTAGTAATCTTTCCTCTCGTTTTCTTCTACTTGAGGTCACTTTACTTTGTTCCCACTGTCCCAATCCAAAAAGTATCCCTACGTTTATCTCCCCTTTGAATGATTGTTCTCAGCTGCATGCTGGTGAACAGTTTTATCTCTTTGCCTTCTATTCTCTGGGAATTACAATGTTCACCGCTCCTTTAGGATTTGCTTCGGGGACTTAGAATTACACTATAGAAGGAATTACTTAATGTCCTCAATATCACAATAACAGATATTTACTGTTTTTTATTAGGATCAAATCGATTGAGATAAATGTTTAAGTTTATCTGGATGGTGAGTTCATACACTTGAAAGGGAACACTCCCCTCTAATTAAGTTCATCAGCTCGCATATATGAGGAATGGGAAACAGGACTTTAGAAAGCAAGATTATACTCATTCTATCATATTTGAAGCTTTTGGACTATTTAATTCAATGAGGGTTTTGCTATTTGCGTGTTTGACCACAAGATCTATTAATCAGATTACCTTTGAGTTCTCTGCCTATGAAGTGGAAGATAACCTTGAATGGCTAACCTTCTGCGTCCACTGCCAGACTGCCAAGATTACATATATGTGCTATTATGCCTTGTTTTTGTGTAGTTCTAGGGATAGAACCCAGGGTTTCTTGTATGCTCGGCAAGCACTGTACCAATCTGGTTGTATTGCGCACCTCTGGATGAGTTTTGAGCTTAGTATTATCAGGACTTGAATCAACAAGTGTGCTTTTCTAGGAGGTTGGGGTGTCAGCACTATTTAGATAAAAAGAGATGAGGACAAATAGAGATTTGCTTTCATTAGACATATAATGAGTTATTTAAATGGTTATTTTATTTTTGCTTTCTAACGGTATTTTGATTTTGGTTTTCAGATACCCTTCATAGAGTTCTACAAATCAGTGTTTCAAGAAAGAAACCCTCTAAGTTTCTCTTTAGCCTCATTGTAACTAATTCAGTAAGTAGCAGAGACTAGGTGTTCATTCAGTTTGTGTGGAGAGCTCATAAATGAAATTTTATTAAATTACCTTTAAGAGTCTGTTTTTTTTCTATGTCAATGACTAAATTCTCTCACTTCGAAAGATTTTTTTTTCCTCTGAAATGTATCATGTGAAACATAAGCAAAATGCGTGTGTTTATATGTTTTTTTATAAGCACCAGAGATTTGAAAAACCTCCATCTCCATTTTCAAGGAGTCTTCCGTCAGACATCGTTAGGCACACAGTTCTGATGTCTGCATTTAGATATGGCCATAAAATTTCTTTACACACACTCAAACAGCAATACCATCAGCTAATTGCTGCTTCAATCAGCCACCTGTGCTGCAGAAGCTGAGCCAGCACGCACAAATGGACGCTGGTAAATAAAACATGAAATTGTCAAAAGATCCATGACAAATGGAAGACAGCATCCCACGCCCAGATCACATGAGCAATCAGAGCACAGTGCACCAATACAAAATTCATAGTAATGCAATATTCATATAAAAGCCAATTGCATTTCACTGGATGTCCACAGCTATGTTTTTTCCTTGTCTTGTTGTGTGTGGTGCTTGCGTGGTGTGCATGTATGTGCATGTATGTGCAGTGCTAACTTGCCCCTGAAGGTCTTGCTGAAGCCAGAAATTGACATCAGGCCATCCTTCTCTATCACCGTTTCCACTGATTTTTGAGATAGTGTCTCTAACTGAACCAGGAGTTCATTGCTTTGTTTAGACTGGATGGAAAGAAAACCCCAGGAGTCACCTGTTTCTGACTCCCAGCACTAAGTTTCTGGGACACACCCAGCTTCTTTACATGGCTGATGACTATTCAAACTCAAATCCACATGCATGAGAACGAAGCACTTTAACACAGCTTCTCATTTACCCAGCTTCTTATCAAATATTTCAATAGATACTAAGTATTATTGTTAAGTAAATATCAAGTAGCAGTAAAGTGAGGGTAACAGATTGGAGCTCAAAAATTTTTAGGATTTTCTCTGGAAATTTTATATTTGCACTTGGTAATGAATAACTGCCTTTAACCACTTAAGATGCAAGAAGTATTGGATATTAGAACATAAAAATGTTAAATGTTCTCATAAGATAGAGTAAGGTGTCTTCCACTTCAAGATAGTATTTTATCACATCTCTTTCATCCATCCTAAGACTAACTAACCTGTTACCTTCTGTGATGAGCTTATGGGTACTATTAGAATAATGTGTACTATGACAGCAAGGAGGACAGTTTTAGAATTTAACACTAACTCTAGTCCATCTCATACTGTCCAATCCCAATTAATGTATCTACAAAACAAAACATTCCCACAACTAAGGCTCAAGGGATATGATATAAAAGGGACATGAATGAGTATAAATGTCAAAGTATCAGGGACATGGCTGTGCAACTTGTGTCCTAGTTACATCAGAAGATATACCCATACATTCTCACCAATCAGACTATTCAAACACGAGTTGAATAAAGACACAAACAGACATGCCAAACTGGATAGGGGAAAGTCCACGAGGCATCAACCCTACATAGAGGACTATAGGCAATTGAGGAGAATTAGGAATGGGAGATGAGTTTTCCCAGGAAAGAGCACACCAATTAGTTGTCCAACCATCATAAATATACATCTGTGACCACAAGGAGTCTTTTAATGAGCAGGCTATTTTTAGGAATTTAAATGTACACACATGTGAGCATTCATGCAATAACAGTGAAAGAAGATGCCATGAATTTGAAAGTAGTGAGGGCTACATGAGACAGTTTGAAGGGAACAAATGGAAGGAAGAAACACTGTAATTATAATCTAAGAAAACAACTTGTCTTATTATTCAGAAGCCAGAATGAATAGAGTAAGTAGTCAATTTTCCATACGTAAAATTTGTTTTATTTTTCTCTCTCTCCAACTCATGCTTTAAAGTGAAAATCAGTATTTAATAAAGTAAAATATGCTGCCTGCTCAAAATTGACTGTTTTCAAGGCTACCTGGAATTTTGTAAAGACTGATTTTGATTCTGAACTTTTTTTTCACCGTGTGTGGTAATCTTGAAGTTTAAACTAATGTAGGTTTCCATATGGTTTTTTCAAATATTCTTATTGTTCATTATATCTCAATCCTCTTATCTATTCTACCCTCCTTTTTATTCCTCTCTACACTTAAACCTATGATACACACATACACACACACACACACATTATTGTGTGACAAAATAAAAGTACCAACAAATAGTTGCAAAAGTTTATAAAAGTTCTGACATTCCCTGGTTCATTTTTTAGTTGTGGAATGTATGTTAAAAGCCTGTGAAAAGTAATTATAAAATGTAAATTATAGCACAATATGAAATGTGATCCCCCAAATATAGCTTCTCTCATAATATTAAAAATATCTCCTTTCTCAAAACTGGTTACTTTTCCAGATATATTTCATTAGATAAACTTTTAACCATAAAAGCATTCCTATGAAATAAGGATTAATTTTGTTCCCTTTCAAAAAATGAGCAGATGAGGTTCAAAATACAAAGATATTCCTAAAATTACAAAATGAATAAGCATCTTCCCATGACTTCAAACCAAGCAATGTGGGCATAGTGTCTCTCTTCCTAATCATAATGCTGTATAATGGCTCACTGTCCAAAATAAAGAAAACAGTCTTTGAATCAAAGTGTTGGACAAAGCTCTGAGTATCAGAGTCTATATTATTTTCTGACCGCTGCTCTTCCTTTATGAGCCTTCTTATACTAATCCATGTAGCCTTATTTTGCAGTTACTCTCCCACCATAGATTCTTAAAGATCAAAGCATTTCAGAAATTCTGAAGCCCCATCAAAATGTAATCCCCTCTGAGAGGAACGGCCAGAGCTGGCCTGAAAATTTGAGCAATCCTGCTGTGAAGAAACGAGAAATGATTACTTTGGACATGGGGGAAATGCCTTTAGCTCCAAGTCTAGGCTTCCTGTGTAGTATATATAAAGCACAGATTAAACCCCCAGCGAATGTTCTATCCAAAAGAAGCACTTGTGTATATCCTCAGCTTTTCCACTTAGACAAGATGAAGAGCTAAGTGAATACAGCTGGAAGTTAAGCCATTTGTTCCAGATGGCACAGATACTTCAAACTTCGTGCTCCTGAGGCTATGGAGACACAATGAATTTCATTCTAGCAGATTCAATAATGTGTTTGCCATCTTTACTTCTCTAGTATATGAATGAGATGTGTGTCAACTAAAGTGACTATCAGTGCCCACAAACCGGAGTACAGAAATGAGATAATTATCTGTAAAACCAGACTTAAAATATGTCTTTAACTCACTGATATGATTATTCCACGTACTTATATTTTGGCTTTAAAAATCTTTTTTTACAGATTGGAGAGATGGTATAGTTGGTAAATCACATGCCATGCAAGTGTGAAGACCAGACTCAGATCCCTAGAACACATGTAACACCAGACACACACACACATGAATGTGTACCCACACATATGCAAACATTTATACACATATATCCCACAGTAAGTATATATTATATAATTATATATTTTAATTGATTACCTCTTAATTACACTTCTATGTAGAAAAAGCTCTCGGAAATTATTTTATTTTTGCAAATATGTATTTATAGATGTGTCCATATGTTGTATTTTGCCTGAGCAGTATGAATCAGAGATGAGAAGTAAGAGTAAATCTTTGAGCTCTGGACATCAGGGCTGCCAGTCATTAAAGAAACACTCCAAGGCCTGCCATCAAACTGTCAGACTGCCTCACATGTTTTTTCCTGGCTGCTGCTGTGACCAATGTAATTTCTTCTTGTGGTCACAGATGTATAGTTATGGCAGTTTCTGAAATATCACAGGCATCTTCTCTATATATCTTTAGTATCCAAACCTTCCCGAGGCTTGCCTCTGCTCTGCAGGGCAGGTTCACTCACATGTGCTTACTCCACTTACTGTCCATATAAGAGGACTTGGCATCACCTCAGTTTCCAGTGCACGTGAATCTCACAGATTAAGTTGCTATGCATGCTGAGCAAAGAATCCCCACCCACTGAGTATCAGCCTCTCCCCTATCCTTCCACCTGCAGGAGCGTTGGAGGCAATAGCACAGCCATTCACCATGAAGTCTATTGTCCTGGGAGGATATCTAGAATACATTTATTCTTCCTCTGACTCCTGGTTTCCTCATGATCCAGCAACTATAAAGTTGGCAGATGATGGTAACTCCCCATAGACATCTTATGATTTGCATTTTTAAAAGGAAAATTAAAAACACCTAATTAATAAAATTTTGACAATTTAACCAGTGAAAGTAGTGCTTACACAGTATAAACAGTAGTCACAATGCATGCACCACATATTTCTACATACGTACATGCATAGAGATGGTGGCTGGCATTACTGCTGCAGAAAAATAAGTCCAATTTGAAGGAAGGGATGAAGCCATTACTATGCAATAAATGTTTCTCTAACACTGAAATGAGAGATGTTGCACGCTTATTTTAATGACAGGCCTGTGAACACTTAGATAAGTGATCACTGTTCATGGTACCTTTGGTTTACATTAAATAAGACAGATATGAAGAAACTCTGTATCCAGTTCTCCAAAATGCTAAAGGACTTGAGAAATGAGGTGATACCATGTGTCTCTATTTTAGCTAGGTCACAGACACCGGGATTCATTCATTCATGATTCCATTAATAAATTCATTCAATTTTTTTCAAGAACTGTTTCCTGGGTCTCAAATGAATGTATTTATGGATACATTCCCAGGGGAATGAATAAAAGCATCACCTGAGAAACAATGACAATGTTCCAAATGAGATAGAATAACCAAGTAACTAAACCATAGATTAAATGATACCTAATTTTCCTCAGGATCCTGTCTTCCAGGTCATGTCTATGACAATGTCCATGGCTGGGTGAGATCATTTCCCTACCTTATTAAATGGTTTCCAGGTCTGTTATCAAGACTATCTCAGGCATAATTTACTGCTCAAACTCTTCTCCATACTTTAGTAAACTAGAGTGCATTAGTTTTGAAGAAATAAAAGAAATGGAGAATTCTCAAAAAGAAATGAGAATTGTCATCAAACAAGAGGCTTGGCAATGAGCCAATGAATGTTCTGACACTGCAGAAAGCAAATCCAGACTTTTGCTTGAAGATGCATGGGTGGGAGGTGAAATGCGTGGAAAACTGATTTAGCATTTTTGGAACCTGACTGAGATTGACACTTTTTGTTACATAATAATGTTCATGGAAGAAGAATTCTTCCTGCTATAGGATGAGCATTAACTCACTTCTGAATATTGTAGCCTAAGGAGATTTCAACAAACTGATGCAAACTTGCTAAGAAAGAACAAAAAGATGGTTAAACTTGGGACCGGGCACATACAGACTGATACTCTAAATATCATGGAAAGGCTTGAGATAACATGAGCCCTTTGTATACATAGGCAAGGAGTCTATTTCTTCAGACAGATGTAAAGAGGAGACATTCTCAGAGATCTCTCAAGGCAACAGTTCACATGCCTCTGCCTTAGCTTTAAAAAGTGTGTAACTGTATGTGTTTATGTGAATGAGTGTGTGTGTGTGAGTGTGTGGGTGTGTGTGAGTGTGTGGGTGTGTGTGTGTGTGAGTGTGTGGGTATGTGTGTGTGTGTGTGTGTGTGTGTATCACAGCACATGTATATAAGAGAGAGGAAAATTTTCAGGAGTTTCTTCTCTCTATCCACTTTCTAAATCCCAGCCACCAAACTGGTGCTGTCAGTCTTGGTGGCAAGCCCCTGAATCAACTGAGCTGTCTCACTGGGCCTACTTATCTTCCACACCAACTCGCATGTATTATGTAATAATAACACACGTAGACGCAGATGCTTTTCAATCTTACTCATTTCTACCCCCCAAGCATGAGAGTGAACTTTCCACTCTATTTTCACTCCAATATCTGTCAATCAGCATTGCATTTGATTTAATGTAACAGAGAATCTCAAAATGTAGCAATGATTCTCAAAAGTTGTTTTTCTCTTACTTAAAGGAAGAAGCTTGTCAGATGGCATTTTACTCGTGGTAGTACAGTCATTCCACAAAGACCTGAAGCCTTTTTACTTTGTACCTCGCCATCTTTATGCTGTGATACCAATGAAGCTGCTGACTGTCAGTCATGACAGAAGCATTGCAGGTAATAGGATGTAAAAGCCATTGTTCTTCACAGTCCTCATGGAATTTCCTTTTGTTACTGACTGTATCCTATTGGCAGAAAACATCCAGTCATCTGCATTGGTGGATAGTGCAGAGGCCATGCATGGAAGAATGATGGCGGTTTTGGAGCTAGAAACAGCAAATGTTACTTGTATCATCTTAGCCACCCATATTTTGCTTTCCCTTATTACAAAGACCTGTGACGTAATGAGATAATGATCCTACATGGTTTACTAAAAATGTGTCCTTTGACATAAGAATCTTCCATTTTTTGCATAATTATCATTTTTCACCACACCTTTGACTTGATTGGTAGGCTCTATGCTTTCCCCTCCTCTTTATAATCTATAAATATGGACAATAGTAACAATGGGAATTGTTTTTAGTTATAAAGTCTAGTTGGCTTTTTGTCTTGATGGGCTAGAGTGAATGGCTTCCACATATTCCTGACTTTAGCTCATATGCTTACCAACAATCTGGTCCTCAGTTATCAACCTTTAAGGTGAAAATTTTAATGTGATCCCTCTGCAATGGATTGGAAAGATTGCTGGGAATACCTCAAAAACAAACAGAAGTGTCTTTCAATGTAAAGGCTGTTTTTAAAGAATGCATTGTTTAAGAAAAGGGAAAGATGCTTGATATCATAGAGTTAAAAATACTTCTACTAGGGAGTGCTGAATGGTGGCTGTGAGAACTTCACTGAGACAAAGTCACTATCACCAGAAAATGGACCTCCCAAGTCCATAGTAAGCAGTAAACACATTGGTGTTACAGTGTTGAGATGTCAGAAAAATAATAGCTCAGAGATACATGAAAATAAAGCATACAGGATAAAGAGAATTACAAAGATTTTTAAATTAAAAAAAACATGCTAAGTTTATTTCAAATATGTTTAGATATGTGATAATTTTAAGGAAAATAATGTTTCTGCTTATAAAAATATATGGTATGTGCAAATATAGTCATAGTTCTTAGTTTTTAGAGGTTTATTATTATTTGATTTGCATGAATATCTATAAAGAATGTCTGGCATGTTGTGCAGATATCCACAGAGGCCAGAAGAAAGTGTCTGATTCCCTGAAAGTGAAGGTACAGCAGGTTGTCAGCTGCCCAGAATGCGATCTGAGAACTGAACTCTTTTCCTAAAGAAGAGCAGCGAGTGCTCTTAACTCTGAGCCATCTCTCCTGTCACCACATAATTCTTATTAATGGCTTCGTTGCCATTTCAGTACATAATGAAGATTTGCCAGGTTGTAATTCAACATCTTGTTTAGTGTTTTATTGTGACATTTTTATTGGTTGTGCCTCTTTGGACAAACCCTTGGACATCTGTGTTCTTTATTTCTTTGAGAATAGACACTTTCAGTCATTATGCTTTCTTTACAATTCACCTTCTTATTAGTCAATCCCCAAAGTTGTAGACCATGACATTTTTATGTATGTAGCACCATTAGCTATTAAAGTCCTAGAAATGGTGAGATTGTTAGTCAGTACTGAAAAACAAATTTAGTTTTCCATGAGAAGTGTGTTGCAGTACTATTACCATGTTTATTATGCAAAAATAAACTTTTAATCCAAGGAATTTACCTTCAGAAGTTCAGCTTACATTAAAGTAACATTATATAGATGAGCAAGTTATATATAGTAATATATTATATTAAATATTATATTAATATATTACTAATATAATATTAATATATAATACTATATAACATGCAATATCATATAATATATAATATTGTATTTATTATAATATATATGCAATAACAATGAAAAAAGAGGTCATGATTTTAGTGAGGATTATATGTGAAGGTTTAGAGGAAGAAAAAGGAAGGGGAAGGTCCTAATTATATTACGATCTCAAAAAGAACTCCATCTCTTCTGCCTTCTTCATACAACACTAGTATTCTCAAGGCTCTTTCTTTTCACTAAGCTTTACTCAAAAGCTACTGTGTTTATTGATATGAACTATGGTCAGTCTTTCAGAGTTTATCAATTTTAGCACTTCTCATTTAGCAAAAGATCAAATTTGTGTAAGTGCAAGTATGTGATTGAGTACATGTATATGCATGTGACTGTGTGTGTGTGAGTACACATATGTGTATGAGTGTGTAATTCAAATTAACAGTAGATTTTATTTATATTTATTATATGGACTTATGAATGCATACAATGATATTTTAAAAGTCATAAGGAAGATATATTATTGGAAAGAATAAACTAACAGTACTAATGAGTCAATCCTAGCAAATCCACAATAAAAGTGGGGAGTGCTTTTTCCTTTTCTGTGATGCAGAGGACTGAGGAGTTGCAGCCGAATGTATATGTTTGTCTGCTATCAAACTATTCTCTATACCAACACTTTGTAGATGAATATTGAACCATTTCTCTAACACCACAAATCTAAATTAAGCTGAAATACAACAGGGATTTGAGGAGTTATATCATGAGTCAGGAAAAGGAGACCCTGAAAATATCTCTATTTCAAGGAGCCTTATCTTAATTATTTTTCTTATCAATGTAAACATAGCATTTTCAAACAATATATGATGAGTGCAAGACTAAAACACCTATCAGCACACCACTTCTGTCTATATAGCTGCTTCCATGAAATTCCAGACAGCCACTGAGTCCCTAGACCCTTGGGACAAGAACTCTCTCTATGTGGCACTGAGTTTCGACGAATGGCATTCACTAACTCTACCACCATAAATCTACCTTTTCCTTTATGAAATTTCTTCTTTAAAAGGGAAGACTGCATTTCATTGTATAGACTAACAATGAATTGAAGCAACTAACTAAATTCACTGTTGACTTCTTGATGAAACACAAAATATTGAAATAGTGTCTATAGGAATAAAATGAAAGAAAACAAAGAAAAAAGACACTACCAATAAGCATAGGCTTACAAATGTCCTCAAACAAGCCAATTCTTTGCAAATATAGTATATGAATTGGTCTAGACAGATATTCAATTATTTTAGGAAAAGATTGAGGGTGCCAGCATGGTTAACTGATACATAGATGATACTTAGATGAATAAGCTAATTGTTATCTCCATGTTTCCACAGACTCATAAATCTGGCCAGAATTTCCTAACACTATAGTGTGAAGATATGGAATGAGTTTTCTTTTTTTCAGTAATTAGTGCATTGGGATCTAGATAAAATCATTACATTGCAATGTTTCCTCCGTCCACAACCTGACTGACTTTCTGTGATTCATGTGAAAGAACCTCTTAGATAGTCTCTTTCCTCTGTTTAAAACAGCAGTAAGGAGATTCTCATCTTAGCTTATGTCCTTCAGCTAAATGGGAACTATCAGGGACAGGAAGGCTCTGTGGAATACTCAATCAAACTGAGATGGGTGAACCAATAGAGTAGGCACTAGCAGTGGTAAAAAAGTGAATCTCCTGTCCCTTTGTCTTAAAGATTGGTGTATTAACATGGGTAAAAATAAACTTCCACAACATTTACCCTTTTCTGTATAAGCAAAAAAAAAATTGCTGCATCCCTACAACACAAACTAACACTACACCAGCAAAATTACTTAAAAGAGGAACAATTTTGAGGCTTGATAATGCAGAGGACCAAATGAAAACAGACATCTATCAATCTTTTCACAATGTCTTTGGATGGCAGAAAAACATTATCAATCTCCAGTTATCTGAAATTCACTTATAATTTTCTGGGTTCCTCCAAGAATCTTGGATCACTTCTCTGGCTCTGTCCTCTGCAGCACACACAGCTTCTCCTCCAGGTTCTGGAAGAATCTGGCTCCACTCTATTACTGCTGCTGTTCTTGTTGACCACCCCATGGTACTGGCATCTCCAAAATTGCTGGGGTCCCTTGCTGCAACTGGGCTACAACTTTCACCAATAGCCTTTCCTGGGCTTACTTCATGATGTCAATCTTCAACTTATTAATATGAGCCCTTCAGTTTGGGCCTTCAATTGCTACCGAAGCTGAACCTTCATAACAGCTTCTCATAGGCTCTCTTTATGGTGCCAAGCCTCAACGTTTTTACATGATTCCTTCATTCTCGGCCTTCAACCGTTACTGAGGCTCTACTTTTAACAATGACCTCTCCTGGCTTCTCACAGTGCCAAGCCTCAGTGCTCTCCATGACCACTTCATGCCTTCAAAACCAGTACTGCCTGGGTAACACTTTCAGTACCAAGCTCGGCTGCCAGCACAAGATGCAACCACACCAATTTCGGAAGACAACTTCTGTGTGCTGTTCCTGAGGAAACACTTTCCAGATTTTAAGACAGAATCTGGTTTGCTGGGAAAATAACTGATCAAGGGTCCCCTCATGAATGGAGTTCTCGTCATCACCACCAGTATCTAGACTACTTGTAGTCAGATGTGCAGAGGGGAAAAAAAAAAACAAAACAAAACAAAAAAACCCGTTAAGTTTAACTAAGCAGGCTTTTGGCTCCAAGCTGCACTTTCCACAGCAGCAGGGGGTCCGAGGCCAGTGGGGGGGAAAAAATCTCTGGTTGAAATATTCTGGCAGTTTGGTGGATTTTCTCATCACCACTATGGGGAAACATATACCCTTTTTCATAGAACTCAAACACGAGACCACCTTGGGCTTCACACGTACAAAAATCCATTAACAAACTCAGTTTACAGAATAGTTCACTCTGGTTTCTGTTTCCCATGCTCTGGCTGCCTCCAGGGGCAGGAGGAAGAGCCAGCTCCATGGTCATGAAAAACCATCAAAACCTTGCTTCTTTCCTGCTCCCAGCTGACTTTTTTGTTTTTTACCATGAAAATGTCTTTCTTTAAAGGCCTCTATTCTGTGGCTCTCACTTTGGAGCCCTCTTTCTCACTTAACTTTCACATTTTTCTCTTCGTAGAGGCTTATTTCCTTCCTCATTCTCCTCTTGCTTCAGGAGACTTCTACTCATTATTTTTTTGTATATATAATCTCTGTCCTCTGGGAGCTGCCCTGAGCATACTTTATCATAGTCTGTGAGGTCTGGAGCTTCTTTCTCTTCTTCCCTGTCTCCACATTGGATTAGCTGATATGATGTTCTGCTGCATGTTGGGCACCACTTGTAGCAGTAGGCTGCTGTGGTGGCTCACCAAAGAAAACAAGGAGGCATATTCATAATCACAAACATTGCCAGACCACAGCAGAGGGAACCACCATCCCGGCCAGTGCCATAATGGACAGTGGAACCCTGAGCATCTGAGCTCATGTGTTTTTATTGATTCAGAACTCCTTAGGTGCAGATCATAAGCAATCAAACATCCCACACAGAAATCTACCACCTGCAGACAATACAAAATGCCAAGACCTAGGTAGACCCTCCCCTAATAGTGCATAAAACAATTATTTTAAATAAAACTAAAAATAAATTTCCACAACAGACATTATCCTGTTGACAACATGTATATACAAAATCAATTGTGATTCTGATAATAAATCAACTGTTTCTTTTCAGTTCAGAAGATTTAAAATCTTCTCAATCTAACTTTAAATACCATTTGAATTTATATTAAATAGATATTACACATATGTTATCTAATTTAATATTGCTGTTATGTTGTATGCTTCTTAACAAAGTGAAGAACTTTATTTAAAAACAGTATATAATGAGACTCAAAATTTTATGTTTAGTTTAATACAATTTAAAATGATAAATGAAATCAGTATTCACTTGGAAAGTAAATAAGCATCAAAACAGAGCAACATTCTGTGTTGTGTCTGTATTGTGGCTTTGATACAGCATATGAATAGTGGTCACAGGTCTAGGAAAGCCAAAAACCCCTCAGTTTGTGATTGCCTGGAAGGTCAGGTTGCCTGGGAACAGGATGCCAAGTTGAAGCATGCATTGTCAGTAATTTCACCCTTGATGTCTGGTTAAAGTGACTCTGCCTTGCTTCCTCTTACAGGGTCACTGTTTTTCCTTGTGATGAACAAACACTCATAGGAAATACTTTGAGGCTTTTGAAATGGTATCTCCTTAAAAATTTCCCTACTAGCTGTAGTATTTTAGCACTGAGTTGATCCTGTTAACAGTTACATAGGCCTGCCCTCATTCTTTCTGAAAATAGTCATAATTTTGCTAGGAGAGTGTATCTTTCACCTTAATTCATTTGTTTCATTTATTACTGCCTGAATGTGCTCATTGTTTTCTTTGAATAATAAACTGAACTCATCATTAAGTAACTGGCTGCTCAGATGGCTCTAGTTTCAGCAGCAGTAGTTCCTCCCATTTGAACTATGTCCCTTTTACGTGCATTCAATTTATTTTCATTTTTTATACTTTTTTATAAAACATTCTAGTAGCCAGAATTATCCAGGCTCATATTTCCAGCTTTACCTTAAATTTTTATAAAGAAAAATTTGGTGCTTGTTATAGAAAATGTTATTTATAAATGTGGAATAATCATTCATGAAGTTCTTTCATTATCATTAAAAGATCACCATTTTTAAGAACTTCATCATGAATACATATATATATATGTGTGTGTATATACATATATACTCTAAAATATCTATACATATGTGTGTACATATGTATTAATCAAGGTATATGTGCATATATATTGTTTCTGCTTACTTCTGTGCATGTCTGTGTGCATACAATTATATGAAATAGATATTGAATATAATTTTACACATGCACACACATATATGTACATATATATGTATAGATAGATAAATAGACAGATAGATGATAGATAGACAGACATATACACATTACATATCTTGTTGAAATCACGCTGAAATTTCTTTATCCATTTTTGGAGGGAAGAACAATATTTTATTAGTTGTACAGAAACCAAAAGATTCAAGTATACATCTTTAAATGACAATAGAATATGCTTCTCTCCCCTTTGTTTTGGTCTCTTTCTGTCCCTTCCAGCTTTGTAGTTAACACAATAACTGCTCTACCTACTAGAATTTTATTCTCTTTATATAATACAATTCACATTCTTGTTCACTTTTGTAAAATTTAAACAGGTATTTTTACTATATCAGTAAAAATCTTTGCCCAGAATGCTAATGGTTTTAATTAGTATTACAAACCTTCCTCTAGTTTAAAGCATTCATTCTCAAACCTGGCAGTACACTTTGAGTTTTAAAGAAAAGTAGTGACTGGCTCCCAGCCTCCTCTGAAGTTTATAATTTAATTGTCCTGATTTGTGATTGAGGCCTGGGGTTTTTAGCATGTCATTGGAGACTTTTTTATTATTTAAAACAATTTTTAAATTTAAATATATTTAATCATATTATTCTCCTCCCCTAAGTCCTTCCAGATTCTCTCCTTCTGCTTTCCCACACAACTTTAATTTTCTTCAAAAAAAAAAAAAAAATCCCAAAAACTCAGTAGAGCAATAAACGACCCAATATCAAGAAAACAAAATGAAACAATACAATAAAAGAAAAAAATCACAAAAACATCACATCAAATAAACGCTCACCAAAAAAAAAGAAAGAAAGAAAAGAAAAAAGAAAATGTGGAGTCTATTATACGTTGGCTCACTATTCCCTAAGCATAAGGAAAGCCTGTTGTGGCAAGGTTGATATACTCCATTGGAGTATATCAAGGTTGATATACTCCAAGGAGTCTTACCCCATTGGAGAAAACTGATTTTCCCCCTCCCAGCAGATATAAATGACAGTTTATTTGTTAACTTTTACCCCAGTGGCTAGGTTTTCCTTCATTCATTCAATATATATATATGTATCAATCACATAAGGGAAGATAGTACAGATAGATATTGCTAGGAAAAGTAAATAGAATAGATAATTATGGATGGATGGGGCTGGAACAGGAAGATCAGGAAGAAATGGGAGGGGAGAGGATGTCGTGGGAGAGGGTATTTAAGAGGTAGTATAGAGACCTAATACAGTAGAAATATATATGTATATGAAGGTGATCATATTGAAATTGTCAAATAAGGGGGAGACAGAGTCCCAATTGATCATCTCTTGTCAGCAAAAAAACTCCATTATCAGGATTTTGTTATATCTAACTGAGTTGTTGATCAAATGGGTTCTCTGGGAGTCCCCAAACAACTCAGGCTTTTGCCAATACTGTAGGTTGCTCTCCATAAATTGACAGCTTTTGCTGAAGACAACACCTAACACAATTCACTGAATATGGAGAAGTGGAACTGGTGTCTATGCAGAACCTTTACCCCTACCTTCTGGTATCTTTGGTATGGGAAGACATTCTACAAGCTACCAAAAGAGAAATACAAACATCAAGCCAGGCCCAAACCTTCTTTCTGGTCTACAATGGTATACAATCTGCAAGTATGCTAATGGTGACACAAAGTTGTGGGAGTAACCAACCAATATCTGATTTGACTTAAGGCTCACTTCACTAGATGGAATCCATACCCTACAGTGCCTGAGTGACCATGAACCAGATGCTAGATAGCCTAGAGACCTGCTATAAAACTAAATAATATTGGTCTAAAAAAAGAACAAAAAAGCATAGTAATAAAATAACAAAATGATATTTTGTTATATTCACACATCACAGAGCCTTGTTCAATCATCATTAGAGAAGATTTCTCCTTCAGCAGATGGAAACAAAATCAGCGATCAACAGCCAGACATTACTCAGAAAGTGAGAGACCTCAGAACACTCAGACATAAATGGGAAGTCTCCATCCAAGGCCTCCCCGCAGAGCTCAGGTATATAGAAGGGGAGGCAGAAAGAATGTGAAAGCCAGAGGTGATGGAGGACACTAAGAAATCAAGGCCCTCTAAATCAAGATGACAAAAGCTCATATGAACTCACACAGAACAAAGCAGCATGCACAGTGTCTAGATTGGTCTGTACCAGGTCCTCTACATTTATGTTAAGGGTTCCAATTTAGTTTAGTGTCTTTATGAAATTTCTGAGTGTGTGAATGAGTGGGTCTCTGATTTTGGTGCCTTTTCCTGGGTTCTTCTCCCCATGTTGATTTGTCCTGTCCAAATTTCATGCTGAAAATTTTAACTACGGTGTACCACCAAGTTTGTTCTATTTTTTTTATTTGAAATGTCTTTTATAATCTTTGAGATTATAATATATAATTACATCATTTCCCTATTCTCTTTTCCTTTTCTCCCTCTAAATCCTTTCATAAACCAACCCTTGCTTTTCAAATTCATGGCTCCTTTTCTTTAAATGCTGCTGCTGCTGCTATGTGTATATGTATGTGCACATGTACATATGTATTTGGTACTAGACATGATTTCCCTCTTATTGAGTTAGTCTTTAGTCCAAAAATAGAACTGTTGGTTACCATCAAAGTACGTGTGCCATTCTGCACCTTAAGGATTATTGTGTAGTCCTTGTTGTGATTCACAGTTGTGATATCTAAGCAGAGCTGTTGTTTGCTTCTCTCCTTTGGAAGCTTGCTTGACACCCTCTGGTACCATGGAAGCTAGTCCACAATAAGGAGGTTTTGAAATGTCTTCAAACACAAACAAACAAACAAACAAACAAGCATCTAACAAATCTCTCAGTAGATTGAATACATTTAATTCAGCTTTAACCTTTAAATGCATAGAATAATACTTTAGAATTTCTTTTATGCATCAAGTTATTTTGTTTCTTATTGAACAAGTTTCTTATTTAGGATATGTCCAGGGATGCTGAAATGATGGCTCAACTCAACAGTTAATAGCATTCATTACTTATGCAAGGACCAAAGACAGCTTCCTAGAGCATATGTTGGGTGGCTCACAAATGTCTATATTTCTAGCTTCAAGAGAATCCAAGGCCTGATCTCAAAGGACACATGTTCTCTTACAAACACACAACTTAAAAAATATGATAGTGAACACAAAATATTAAAAACATACATATGTTCCAACTTCATTTATGAAAAATGATTATTTTTCTCCATTTTATGAAGCTGAAACTCTTTTAAAACATTATTTGAACATATATATGACATTTTCTCCATCATATTTATTCCTCAATGCATGTATTTATTTTTCAGAAACAATTTTGTGTGGCAAATGTAACTCTAAAACAAGTTTTAAAGTCAGAGAGGGAAGTAAGTCTTCTGATTGAAAATACGGTGATCTATGGATTGATATTACCTTGATTTTTTTTTTAGGTATTATTTCACCACAAAACCATTAGTCTATTACTAGATTTTCAAGCTTCTTCATTGATCATGCATACCATATGTCAACAGTCCATTATCTTGATGATGTAGATTCAGAATCAGCTTTCAAACTGGGAAACTTGAATCCTCCAACTATGCACTTTGTTTATTTTGAATAATTGGTGTTTTCTTAAAAGGTTTATTATTAACTTTACACTATCATGCCCCTAAAAGTTTAAGGGGATTTTCACTAGATCTGTGAATCAGTTTATTCCTCATTGATATATTGATAACTCTGACTCTTCTAATTCATACGCATAGACTACATTTCTATTCAAATAAATCTTGTTTAATTTACCTCAATAGGTCTGTGTTATGTTTTTTGGATATATTCAAAGTGTATGTTGAGGTTTGAATTCCTTTGTGTACCAGGGATGACCAGTAGTTATTCACAAAATGATTTGTATTTAGGCTGAGGTGATTTTCTTAAGAAACTTTTTAAATTCCAAGTTAAAATTTCACAAATGCCTGCTTTTGTTATATATTTCTGACTTGTATGTATAGTCTGTAATTAAAATTAAATTTAAATATTTTCCTCTGCTCTCAGCTATAAATGTAATTTTAGGAAAAGAAGCACAGAAAGCCAGAAAGGTTTTCTTTATTTGTGATTATATCAGAGACTCAATTCAAGTATATGAATGAAAACATTACAATTTTTAGCATCAAAAATGTTAATTAATCCAGTTATACTGGTTCCCAAACATAATCTTAGCATTGTGGATGCTGATGCAGGAGAATTGTAATCTCAAGACAATGAAGAATTTTATGCAAATACTAGCAAATAATCAAATGGATTAAAATATTAAAATGAGAATACTGATCAACTCCATTACATTTCTATTTTGTCAAGTAATATGGATTTTTTTTGTTTCTTCCCATACTCATATTGAATTGAATTAATTGTTATTGAAACTATATCAATAGATGAGTCAATCAGAGTATTTGCTTTTACACAGGAATTGATAATAACATTAGAGAGAGGGCTCCCTCCAGAAAAAAAAATTTCTTTCTCTGTGTATCTCTTTCTTTATTCATTTCACCATAGGATGCCATCTATTATCCCTTAATGCTGAAATCCCAGTCTCTAGAGTTGTACAATAATGCATTTTATTCATTATGAATTACCCAGCACTATTCTGTGATACTGGCACAAAACAGCCCAAACTATTGTAACAGTTAATTCTAAATTTCAACTTGCCCCATAGAGCCTACCCCTATACAAAGAAATACAAGTAATTAATGATTATTGAGAGCGGGAGAATTAGTCTTTCCCAGTAATAACTGATTAGTCCTTCCCAGTGAATGGATATCCTAACTGGATATTCAGACCAAGCAATCATTCTTGAAATTACATACGTGCAAGCAATTCTAAATGGATGCAGCCTGTTGTATTTATATATTTATCCACTTCTCTGTGTGTGTACATGCACACACACGTGCAAAATAATAATAATCAGAGAAAAAGAGGCCATAAATTTGAGAGGAATTAAAGGGAGGTCATAGGAGGTAGGAGAGATGGGCTGAAAAGAGAAAGTAATATAATTATATTTTTAACTAAAATTAAAAAAAAAAACTACTTGCCATAGCCTAGAATCACTTGAGAAGAGAGCCTTACTAAGGGACTGTATATAGCTTTGTCTATTGGAGAATAACTTGATTGTTTTAATTGTTGAGATCTACATTGAATGTGGGTAGTATTAATATAAGAGTGGAGAAAGTGAGTATCAAACAGAGAATGAGGGATGGGCCCATTCTCTTTGCTCTTGACCCTGGATATGGTATGAGTAGACACTTCATGTTCCTTGCTGTGATGAAATGTATGTAACCTTTCCCCTTTTGGGATCAAGTATGCCCTGATCTAAGTTATTCTATATTGTATAGAAAGTGGTTTTTCAGGCTGTTAATTGTCCTAACAGACTTACATTTTACTTTATTTTGAGAGTGAAGGATAACTATAGCCCTGTGTGGACTAAGAAGATATACCATCTGTCATGCCCCACCCATTAAACACAGATTGATAAATGGCTTACTCCTGGTAACATAAAAGAAGCCATTCTATAAGTTTGTGGTGATAAATTGATACTTTAGGCACAGACGCATATATTAAAATTGTATCAGGGCAACCAGAAACAAGAAGCTATTGGACAAATCAAGCCAAGGAAAATGTGTAATCTTTACCTGGCCTCCAGGAAGTGATGGATAAATACTGTGATGATGTATTCCACCCCAACATATCACCTAAAACACAGTGTGTGCTTCAAGGACTTACAATCAGAAGACCTCACAGGTGCCTGACATTTTGTCTTGAACTGGTATCACGATGCCAATGCAGACTACTTGACTGCCTGCCGGTTCACCCGTCTGGACCTGTGCCGCAACCTGCCATTTCTGCTTTCAGTTCTTATTCCAGCTTACACATTGGAGCTGAACTCTGCTATTTCACTCTCAAAGCCTGATGCTAGAATTCACTCACTGCACTGGTCTGATTTGTTATCATCAAAATAGACTCTCTCTGTTCACATCTGAAACCATTTGAATTTGGTCACAGCCTCTTTAACTTGTATTTGTTCTGTAAACCACATAAGATGGTATATATGGAGATATATTTACTATGTGACTGAGTGATGTGCACTATGAAAGTTAATACTGGTAGCTAAGATTAGACTAAATCTTCATCCCCTTGACCAGGTTGTCAAGTTAGGTAGAGTGTATGGCAAACTGCTGTTGTGAAACCACTGAACCTTGTGAGTTTATTGTCATTCAATCAATTTTGCCATTATGAGAAGACATAAGCATGATCATCTATGTTCCTGGCATTTCATGCCCAAAACACTCTTCTCAAAGTTGCAAACAAATCTACTTTCTAAACTACTTGCATTTGTGTATTTTCCTTCTTTATGTAATCTTGATGTTCCCTGGATGAGAGAAATATTGTAAACAAAAAACAGCATGTACCACCATGTAGTTGTTATTTCTTTCTAGTTGAATAACGATTAGAGGCTTGATTATTCTACTAGAATTTTTTCATAAGAATTTTGACATGTGTTTGAGTTTCTCCCAAGAATATTTCCTATGAAAGATTTAACATGCCATACTCATATGACTAGTAAAAGTCTTCTGAGCATCAGAAGCATGCTATAATGTCATATATAACAACCAAGTATAGAAATGACATTGCCAATTTTATAAGTATATATTTATTTATATTTATGTATTTTTTCAAAGTTAAAATTAATTTTGGCACTTCCTAAAGTGCACATACTGGAGTTATCAAAATTATTTAAAAAATCAGAACTTTAGATTCTGTAGTTTAGAATTCTCACAGTAAGAAGCAGTCAAATCTCTGTTTCTACTGTTCTTCATCCCAGCATTAGTAAACACCATTTTTGTTTGTTTGTTTGTTTTGTTTTGTTTGTTTGTTTGGTTTTTGGAGATAAGGAGTCCCTGTTTTAACTCTGGCTGTACTAAAACTCACTCTGTAAATCATCCTGGCCTTGAACTCACAGAGATCTGCCTGACTCTGCCTCCCAAGTGCTAGGATGTGCTACTACATGCTACAAGGCATGTGCTACTTCTGCCCGACTAGAAGTAAATATTGTGACTTAAAGTTTATTTATATAAGGCAAATAGATAGACATACATATACATTGATAGATTGATGAAAGACAGACACATAGAGTATAAATAGTTAGTAAATGTATATGGATAAATATGACGTGTCGGGGGAAGGAAACATTGGTCAAAGATGTTAGACTTGGTCTGGGGTTTTACAGTGGGGCTGCAGAACTGAGTTTCCTAATGCTCAGCAAGTGTCCTCATAATATTCTCTATAATTCATTCCAGAGGTCAATACCACACCCTTGGAGAAAGCCTGGCATTATTTCTTAAAGAGCTTGCCTGCAGAGGTCTTGCTCAATGATGAGCACTGTTTCTGAAGTGCATGCCATGCTTTCAACAAGAAAATACATTTAAAGTGTTTGTAAAGACAATTCTTATCCACTGTATTAGGAAGGAGGTTCTTTCTTTCTAGACCTTTGACATAATGCATAATGGACCTAATCAAGTTGTCCTTTCCTGGGGAGCCACATCCTTTCTAATATCCCAGTCACTGTTAGCTCAGAGCAGAAGAGTTAAAAGCGTTTCTGAAGCGTACTAGCAATCACAGATGGAAACAATTTTCTATATTAGCACCTGTTTACTTTGTCCTCTTAAGCTCTGAAACCCAACTTCATCTGCTGCTAATTTCCTTTAAAAAAATGTTCAGCAAAGTGACAAGTTTAAGTGAATAAATAAAAGATAACTACATAATTTAGAGAAGAGTATTTCCTTTAGATTTTCTTGGCTATTTATGCTAAATTCAACACTCTATACTTCTCATCATGTATACCGTTAGCACTTATAAAAATTGGAACAAATACTTTACTTGAATTTATTTTGAAGTATTTTCCTTGAGCATTAACATGCAATTTCTAAAAGTGTCAGGTTATTTTCATGTTTGATTAAAACATCATTACATAAGAGGAAAAACAAACAACCATTGTCAGGATGTAGAGACGTTGTAAACCTAAGCAGATTTACAAGTCACCAAATTCACAGTCTGACTTGATCCAACTGATTCTCTGCTGTGTGTTTTGAGCTGTAGCTTCAAAGAAAGGGCTTCTTTTGAAAAAAAATTGTCTGTGGAGGGTACTTTTTATGACTGTATTTCTGGAAAAGTTCTATCCCAAATATCAGCATAATGTCCCTCCCATTACATGGTTTGTGAGATTTATATCCAAGGTAAAACCATGTTCCTCATATAACATTCAAAGAGAAAGAGATAGCTTGGTACCTCATTTATGTATCTATGCACATGAACTTCTCCACACACCAAATGCCAGAAAATGTGAATTGCTACCAGTGTATTTGTATAGGTTTTATTTCCATTTCTATACAACCTCACTTTATTTTGTTTTATAGGATATTTCAAATGAAGGTACATTGCTTTGCCAGTAAAATTGCAATTAAAATTAGGTGATCAAATACACAACATAAAATTTTCTGCACTGACTTCTATAAAGTGTAAAGTTTTGTTGAATATATTCAAATTATCTTTCAGCTGTCACTACACACTATCAGAACTTTCTTATCTTTTCAAACTAAAATCCTAAAAATCCCCCAATAAAATAGTAAATGCTCTCAAGTTTCTGTGCTCCAGCCTTTGGAGTCAACCACTACTTTCTTTATGTATAAGATGCAATATTTTTCAATTCATTGATCATTTATCATCAAATGTTTATGTTATAACATTTTAAAATTAACTTACTTTTAGTGTGGCATACAGAATGATGGGCTATCGCCATATCTATGTTATGATGCTTCATTCTCATTTGTTCCTTCCGTAACCATCCTCTTCTATGTCCCCCTCTCCTTTCAGTTTGTTTTCTTTCTTTCCTTAGTTCCAATTTCTTTCATACATCATATAATCTGTTATTCCTTCTATTTCCCCCTCTCCTAAAGTTAATCCTGGTAGGTAATATCCTAGGTCTAATAGCCTCTTTCTTATTTCATGACCTATAAACTCATCCACTGACCACACATGTATACACACACACACACACACACACACACACACACACAATCTACACTGAAGAAAACCCAAGAAAAAAATTTAAGTAGTTGACTTTGGTTAATGTAGTCAGTGGTTTAGGATCCTGTGTTACTTCATCAGGATGATAATTTCCACATCCACTTACTTTCAAATCTCATTATTCTCAACAGTTGTATATTATTCCATTGTGTAAAAGCACCACATTTCATTACCAATTCATCAATTGATAGGCATCTTGTCTGTTTTCAATTAATAACTATTAAGAGTAGAGTAACAATTAATTTGTATGGGCAAGTATCTCTGCAGTAAGATATAAAATACTTTGGGTATATGCCTAAGAGTAGTATAGCTGAATCTGATGGTAGATATATTTGCATCTTTTTGAGGAAACTCCATACTGATTTCTCTAGTGGCTGCAACAGTTTGTTCTCCTACAAGAAAAGAATGAGTGTTCCCCTCTCCTAACATCTTCACCAGCATCTGTTGTCACTTGTTTGATTAATCTTAACAATTCTGAATAGGGAAAGATGAAATCTCAAAGTAGCTTTAATTTGCATTTCCCTGATGGCTGCGGGTTTTGAATAGTTCTAAGTGTTCATCATCCATTATGTTTCATTTTTTGAGAACTTTGTTCAGTTCTATACACCATTTTTTTTTATTAGATCTTGTATATTCTAGATAACAACTTTCTGTCAGATATGTAATTAGTGAAGATTTTTTCAGATTCTATAGGATGCCACTTTGCCCAGTTGATGGTATCCTTGCATGTATAGAAGCTTTTAGTTTTGTGAGGACCATTTTATTAATTGTTGGTCTTGGAGCATATGCTATTGGTGCTCTGTTCCAGTTCCAGTGAGTTCAAGACAATTTCTCACTTTCTCTTCTATTAGATTCAAAGAGGCTGGTCTTCTATTGATATCCTTGATTTATTTGCAGTTGAGTTTTATGTAGAATGATAGATTTTGGACTGTTTTCATTCTCCTAAATGCACTTATCCTGTTTGACCAATCCCATCTGCTAATGATGTTTCTACACTATTTATTGTTGGCACCTTTGTCAAAAATCAGGTGTTCATAGGTCTGTGAAGTTATTCATAGGTCTTCAGCTCTATCCCATTGATCAACACATTTGTTTTTATGTTAATATCATGCTCTTTTTAATTATTTAGACTGTCCTGTAACTTGAAATCTCAGATGCTGAAACTTCTATCATATTTTTTCATTTTTCAGGAATATTTTTAGATCTTCTGAGGTTTTTGTGTTTCCCTATGAAGTTTAGCGTACAGAAAGTAAAAACTGTGTATTTTGTCTTATGTGTAGATGTCAGTGGTTATGCTTTACATTTGTAAGTTTCATTTAGAATACTTACAGACTTTAGATAATAAGGGAGCAGTGGTGAGGAGGGGACTCTTCTCTGGAAGGGCATATAGAATATAGTATTATAAAGGAATAAAGAGGACATTAGAACAGGAATATTAAACAGATGAGGGAGGAGAGGAAGGGTAGAGAAGGGAAAACATGAAGGGTTAACTAACATTAGAGACCTTTTGAAAAGTTATATGAAAATCTACCACTTGTATGAAATATATAAACCTATAAAAGGAATTTAAATAGAATCACTATAAGATGGGGAGACAATATTCAAACTAGACATCATATCCTATCAAAGAAATCATCCAGTAAAAGAAATGGGTTACATTTTTTGGGTCATTGGCCAAGGAAAGAATGGATATTACCCAAACAACTTGATGCTGAGAACTTACTGCTAAGATACTATATCTCATATTAGTGGCCTAGATCACTGAACAGTATAAGAGGTACTCAATTAGAAGCTTCATCCCAACTGACCATCATCCATAGTGTTACCAGGGAAGATATGTAATCACCAATCTCCTCCAGCTTTATCTCTACAACCTATAATATTTAACTGCCTACAAGATAGGTACTCAATTGTAATAGTAACACAAATGTTAGAGAATTAATCAATATATTTTAATTGGGTTTTAGGCCCTCTTCATGAGATGGAACTCATTCCTTATACTGTCAATGAGGCCAAGAATGCGAGGCTAGCTAGATTGTTGGCTCTGTAGATAACCTTGTATTTTTTTTTTCTGTTAAATGAGTAATTTAACAGAAAATGAATGACAATAATACAATTACTTGTAATGAAATACTGCTATACCCATAAGTCTCTCAATACTTAACAGTGAAGCTTCTTGAAGTAGTTGGTAATTAACACACAGATGCAGAACTAGATAATATAGAAAGAGTAAGAAACCGGATGGGATGTCTTTATTATACCCCTCCCATCAAGGTTCAGGGTTCTATGTTTATGAGGCTGTGGACAGACTGTAAGAGTTAAAGGTGCTGGAAAATTGTAAGGAAATAGTAATTGTCACACAGCAGGGCAGAGGTATATATGAACTCACAGAGTCTGGGACAGTATGAACAAAATCTGCACAAGCTGAACTCAGACAAAATCCCAGCATGGAGGAGAGGAAGTCCTAGCCAAGAAGCTATTAGCAAATGATAGCCTCTGGAAGAAAGAAAAATCAGCTTTCTTCAATAGAATGACAGTGATTATGTTAACCACACTCAAGTGCAGACTCCTTCCTCCAGAGTGGTGGGCCCACACAAATCAGGCCCCATGTTTTCTGACTGACATTTTTCTTTTCTTATCACTTTTTAAGCTAGACAAAGGACATGAAGTTGGGTGGGTTGAGGGTAAGGGTGTGGGAGAAGTTTCAGGGAGAAAAAATGTGATAAATATAGCTTATGAGATTATCAAAATATGCAATAAAAATAGTCAATGTTATGAGTAAAATAAGACTTTTAAGATGTTGAATTATTGTTGTGGATTCCAAATGAGCAGTAAAGTTAAATAATAAGTCCATGGATAATATGATGTGAGCCATGAACCAGGGTGTTGTCTAGAGGTTTTTGTCTATATATCTTCAGTGGCTTATTGGAAGACATGTTTAGGATGGAGAATGGTTTGAAGTATCCTCTAAAACAATGATAGATGCTGCACGTTTGGAGTGATAATGAGCCTAGAAGCAGGGCTTTTAGAATTAGATAGCATGACCTACAAGGCCTCCACAGTACCACCTAGGAAAAATTTTAAAGTTAATGTGACTCCACTATGCTTCACTTCCCTAATATACAAAGTGCAGATAATAAATGTCACTTCCCACAGGGTTACATGGAAAATACAATGATCCAGCTCCTTAGAGCTGTATGTCTCATTGTGAGACATATAACACATGATGAATGAAATTTCACTATTGCAATGACTCTGAAAGACTTCTTGCTTTTTCCTAAGCTGGTTCATGCAAGTTCCTTCAAGGTAGAACAAATAAATACAACTCATGTTAATACTACTGCTTATAATGAGATTCAGTTTCTCCCACACAAGCTTAAATGCTCCAAGCATGTCCCGAAACACATAAGGAGTCACTTTATATCAAATGAATTCCTCATATGTTTCTCTGAAATAATCATCTGTGGAGACAAGAAAGATAAAGAGGAGTTACACATCTGGGTCACTCCCTGTTACAAAGGGGGAAAAATGACAGCTGCCCCAAAATATTAATACATTTCTTGTTTAGAGAAAAGATACATTTCTAGAAAGCAGATCTTATTAAAATAATGAATGTTTCTAAATGTCTTAATCCCTCTACTACTCTACTACATGGAAATGTTTCCATGATGTTTCAAAGTTAATCTTTTTAAAAAAATAGTCTTGAATCTTGATTGATGGAAACTTTTCTTAAACTTAGAACATAATAGATGATCTTGTATCAACTCCTATAAAACTATATGTGGGCATCTGAGAAATAAAAGGTTTTCTCATGAAGGATTGATGTTCAAGGAAGTCTAGAGTACGTGATGCTTTATGGTAAGGCATAGAATTTGCTTTTTGTCTAGACTTTGTGGATATGTTGTATTAACATTGGCACATAGACATCCTGAGACCATATGTCCATTCAGTACTCCATAGGCATGTGACTGACTGCTGGCCAACTTAGATTCTGAGAATGGAATAAAACAAAGGCCTGTGTAAGTCTCAAAGTGAAAGTGTGTTTCATCTTTTGATCGAAATATTTGAGTCCACTGAAGCCGAGCCACCTGCAGAGAGAAACTAGCTTATCTAAAACTTACTTCAAACCCCAGCAGGTCCATGCTGGTGTCTCCTGGTTAAAATAAGCAGTCTTATCAGTCAACATCTGCTTCCCGTTTTCTTTTTTCCACAGGCCTGTTTACCAGATTTTTCATTGAGAGACTTCCCTGTGGAGCATAATTCACTTCATTTTTGCTCATTCATAAGATTTTTTACATCTCCCAGCTGCAACTATTTTAAGTGAATTTCTGAGGACTTATAATTTGAATGTGACTCATTTGCCAGAAGCAGAACCACAGTGCAAAAAATGAGGCAAATTCAGTCCTTTGAAAACACAGATTTTTTTTTTTTTTTTTGGTTATGAGATTAATTGGTGAAGAGGCTGAACCATTAGGTCTTTTCTACCTCTACTGCGACATGAAATTGACAGTTTTTAATGTGTAAATTAGCTGGAAATGATTAGTTCCTACAACTACCCACAAGTCCAAAATTTTCCAGTATGAGAAAAATAATCCAAACAAAGTAAACTCATCAGCGTCATACAACACAAAATCAAATTGCTATTGGCAAGTGTTCCCATGGCAACTGCTTCCCTAAGCAAACTTCTCTACAAAATATACAGCTGTTATCTTATTTTGTTGCTAAGTTCCCTTGCAAAGTCACAGCCTAATAACCACTCTCATTCAAGTTATTAAAGGGGATAAGGCTCCTCTGGGCTTCTGTGGCTTATCTTTTAAATGATAACTTAGGAAGTGAGCCCTACTCAGCACTTCTGTCTCTCTGATTCTCTCTCTGTCTCTCTCTCTGTCTCTGTGTATCTCTTCTCTTTTTCTGTCTCCCTTCCAACTGAAAGTGTAGCACACTATGAAAGATCTATTCATGTCTTTAATATATATTACTATTAGTCTGTAAATATAATCTTCTTGTTATTTTCACTGATCAATTATACTATATTCTTTATATTTCCACTGAATGAAATGATGGAATAGGCTGTTCTATTCCATCTTGTCTACACAGGAAAAACATTCTCTGTCAATCAATTTTTTTTTAATATAACAATGACTGGACCTGTCTTTGACACAATTTAATTCTGTTCTTGATGGAAACATTAGATTCCACATGTCTCTGTACTGGCATTCATAGGAACATTGAACTCATTTATCAAAGTTGCAAGCTGATAAGAGACAATTTTATGTATTATAGGCCCAACCATAACAAAGTTCAGTATCAATTTTTTGCTGAATATAAACCAAAAGAAAAAAAAATAGGTCAAGTTAAAAATCCAGTGAGATGCCCATAAAATATTTAGAGTAAGAACCCATTCTTTCAGCAGAGTAAAATAGGAAAGATAACCCTGCTACATATAGAAAAGTAGAAAAGAAGCAACAGAAATAACACTCATCCCCCAAATGATAAGGTTGGGTTCAGTCTCACCATTAAACTTTGACATTTTTTCTACTGCTTTTTGGTAAAATACTGATTTTTCCCCAGTTTAATTTCACTATATTTGACAAGATACCTAGTTATTAGTGACCTTTAAAACTGCTCTGGCTCTAAAAAAGATTCATTTTGACAATGTTAGAATATAATATTTGTAAATGTGTGTCAAAAAATAGCTGATTCTTATGGTTTTCCATAGAAGTAAAGTGAAGAAGAACCCCAGGTCTGATACATGACCTGTGTCAAGAGGTGGCTGTCACTTCCAGCTGAGCCAATTTAATTCTAAAACACGGATAAGAGAGACACAGAGAGGGCAGTTTTCCTCAGGAGGAGAGCTGGATCTACCAGACACCTTCACTCATAAATTTCGTAGGGACATTATTAGCTTGATTATTTTACAAAGCAAATAGCTGTTATTTTCTTGATTGACTTTCTTATTATCTTTGTGTTAGTGTCACAAAGATGAAGATAAATCATACTTTACTGCAGTAAACATCATTGTTTATTCATGGTATTACTTATGTGTAAGCACATATACACTTTATTCCTTGTGGTTTATAAAGTTATAAGGGTCTTCATCATACTGCAACAAAAACAGTCAGCACATTCATGAACCCTAATAATAAAATTGTTTTTGTTTTCTTTTCCCCTCTTTCTCCCTTCTTTCTCTCTTTCTTCTGCTCTACTCTCTTCTTCTCCCTCTTCTTCTCCTTCTTCTCCTCTTCTTCCTCTCCCTTCTAATCCTCTTCCCCTAGCTACTTCTTTTATCTCCCCTCCACTTCCTCCTGTCCCTCTTCCTCTTTATCTCCTCCTCCTCCCTCTACTCTCAGACCCTCTTCCCTTCCTTTCACCCCTCCCTTTTCTCCCTTCCCTTCTTCTTCTCCTTCCTATCCTCCTTTTCCACATGGTCTCTTGCACCACAAATTGGCCTCAAGTTTACTATGTAGCTAAGGATGAGCTTGATCTTCTGAGCCTCTTTTCTCTACTTCTCAAGTGTTGGAATCAAAATCTCCGGTTTATTCAGTGTTAGGTATTGAATCCAGGCCCTTTTATGTGTGGTAAGCAAATACTCTGTCAAGTGAGATATATCCTCAGCCATGGATTTTATACAAAGCTTACTGGAATACTAAATGACAAAAATTTACTTAAGAGAACATTTGGACCTTTTTTTAACCTTCTCTCTGAACAGAAATATTGATGACTCACATGACCAGAAACATGTTGATATCTCTCAACCATATAAACTTCTTTCTATCTTCCTGTCTTTGTAACTACTTTAGGTCAGTGTCATATGTCATTTAAATTACTGTACTACAATGTCTTGATAATAACTACTTAAGATTTCTCCCAGCTCCCTCTGGAATCTATTCACCAGGCCACAGACTAGAGAATTTACTGGGGTGTACCTCTCTGTTATTCTCAGAGTGCTGTCCACAGTACTTTATTTTAAAGTTCTGCACTTTAACTAAGCCTTCCCAGCATCTCTGGCTCCCTTTTTCACTTATTTCCATCCTAATTTACCAGATACAAAATGATGTTCTATTCTTCTCAATGTCTTGCTATCTTCCAACCTCTAGCCCACGTAAAATTATTCTTTCCATCTGGACTGTTATTTGATTCGTATATATGACGTACTTCTAATCTTTTTATTTCTTTTATTTTTGAGATTATGATATAATTACATCATATTCTCTGCCCAATCTCTCAGCAACTAACTTGACTACTAACCTTTATTACAGTGAATCTGTCCTTTTCAAAACCACTAGAGAGTCTCTGTCATATAAATTACCACATGTGCTGACACAGTTCTTTTGTCTCATTTGAAACTTGGTACATATAGATTACCAGAAAAAGAATGGTGTGTTTCAATTTTAACATATTATATTGGCAAAGTCAATGTCTTTGCCTCAAAATTCATGTTCAAAATATTAATTTTCAAAATGATGATATTAGGATGTGGTCCTTTAGGAAATGTTTATGTCAAAGAAGATAGAGAAATCATGAATGATATTATAGTTTCATAAAAGAGATCTCAGGAACAGAGGATGCAGTTCAGTGGGTAAGGGCACTTGCTGTGAAAGCATGAAGAACTGAGTTCAAATTCTCAGTGCCCCATTGAAATAACAGACAAGGCATAGTGCTGTACACTGTGGAGGGCAGAGGCAGGAAGATAGATGAGTACTATAACAAGATACTCAATATTCTCTTTTAGTGTTTTTATGCTAATCTGGTCACTCATCCATGCATTCACAGGCTCATATAACACACACACACACACACACACACACACACACACACACACACACATCCTTACTGAAAAGCAAGAAAAGAAGATTACAGTCAGCTGGGTCCTCTCTTCTGCCATGTATGGATAAGGACACACCATAATAAGGTGTTGTCTATGAGTCAGGAAATGGTTCTCATCAAATAATTTAACTCCATGAACCTTCCTGGCTTCCAAAACTAGAAAAGAAAGTATCTCTTGTTCATAAAACCAGATTTTTTATTGTTGTGGTTATAGTGGCTCAGGTGGATCAAAACAGTTATAAGTTATATGATGAATGACAAATCAAAATCCAAAACTGATTCCAATTCACGAAGAAACATACCAACATATCTAAATACATACTTTTATTATGTGCAGTAAGACTCCACTGAAGAATTTGAAATGAGATTTCTGCATGTGGGGTGAATATGAGAACTGAGATCACAGAAACCACTGAAGCCCCATGCAATCCAGGGATGAACTATGGATGTGTCTGGAACAGGGGAGGAACAATTGCAGTGGAATGGGAGCTGTCAGGAGAAACAGCCTGGATTCTACATTCACAAAGATTTACTATTCATGGTTTATGTTCTTTGGAAGAGATGATAGAGTCAAAAAAGATAAAAATAACTCCAACTTTTATAATTTGAATTATCCTCCCTAAAAGAAACAAAGTCATATTGAAAGCAAAACGCAGAACTACTGAAATAAAATAAAATATGGACCTTCTTAATGATGTTTTCTCATGGACAGCTATAGATAGGCAGCCATATCCTTAAAGATACTTTTTACGTTGTTTCCTTGTAAGGTAATTTGCATTTATGTTATGTTCAATATTTTACACGTATTTCTATGCTATTTTCTCTACCAAATTGTTTCTAAAGTAAAAAGAAAAAATCTTACTCAAAATCATCCCTTGGAATCTCAATCCAATACGTTATATTTTAAGAAGAATGTTATTAAAATATTGAGCTTTTTATCCTACAGAGCAGAGAAACATATGGAGATACTTATGAAAACTGAATATTTGGCCTTGAATTCATGAAATGAACATAGTTAAGAATATAGGTCACCAGTTTTAGAATTTTATATAGTACATAACAAAGTGTCCAATCACTAGTATGTCATCATTAAATGGATGAAACAACCCTAACGTCAATAAGAGCTTTTGATAGTGATAGTCTTTTAAAATATTTCTGGTTATCTCTGTCACCTTTATGTATACATATTTTATTGATTCCAGAAAATCTCCATGTAGAATCACTTTGTGGGACATCAATGTATAAATGATATAGACATTTATGAAATTGTAACATTGCATTAAGGAGAAATTAGCTAAGAATTAATAATCAATCAGCCAATTGTGATCTGTTTTTAGACAGAAAGGTCCTGGGCTATATTTTCTAAGTTGGGACTTACAAATACATTTTTGAGAGATTTCTGATAAGAAAATTACATTTGACTCCATAGTATGTTGTGCAAAAATGTCTGTTTGAAAAAAATGTCATGAGTTATGTCTTTCAGAAGCAAACTAAATTCTGATCAAAAAAAAAAAAAACTAGGAATATTCAATATGATAACGAGCTCCTGTTAGCCATACCACTACTGTTTTCATTTTAAAGAATTATATTTCTTTTTATTTGTGTGTGTGTGTGTGTGTGTGTGTGTGTGTGTGTGTGTGTACACGTGCATGCATCACATGCATTGCAGGTGACCTTGAATAGATGAAAATAGTTGAAGAGAATTTCATATCTCCTGGAGCAAAACATCAGTGTCCAAAACAAGAAAACAAATTTGGGTCTTCTGGAAGATCAAGTGCTCTTAAATACATAGGCACCTCTATTGCCTCCGTGTTGCTTATTTCTCAAGGAAAACCAACACAAAATTCAACACAAAGCATGCTCACAAAAATAAGGAGCATGCCCTTGATATCATCAAATACTATAAAAGAAAATAATAAAATTCTTCCATAGACTGTAGACACCTTCATTTATGTTTTAAATAAGTTTTTAAACATGATATAGAGGGGACATAAATTCCCAGAGCACCACAAAATGAGTTGAACATTTGGATTAAATCAAGAAAGAAAAAAAGACAACTTGGTTTTCAGAAAGCAATCTAGTGATAAATGTACTCTTGTGGGGAAGTACATTAAGAGACCTACATACATCTTAGTAAGCAACTTTTCATTTAAAAAAATGAACATAAAACTAACCCCTAGGAACTCAGTCAGTACAAGCCCAAGGACATTCAGGCATGTATCTGTCTCGGTGCATCTCAGTTCACACACTTCCTTGTATAGAAGCAGGGGAAATACTTTCTTAGTCTCTCGGATGTTATTCTCACTAGTTATGTGGCCACATCTGCCATGTTGCTTTGTTCTATATCAAATTAAATTCAGCTTAGCATTTGTATGAGGAGAGCAACATTTTTAGCTTGGGCTAAAGTTATTCGGATAGAATTCTTTATATAATTTTAGGTTTCATTGTATTAATCTTTATTATATTCCTGCTGGAATCCAAGACACATATTAAAATGAGATTGTTATTGTATTTCAGGTTGGTGATAAAGACAAATATAGAACTTCATAGTTATACAACATATTGAAACACAAGGAGCAAATTCTCACCAGCAAATTTTTGTGCCACGGGCAAATAGAAAAGTGGAGAAAAGTTCAGATAAACAAATGAACTGTTCTATGTGAAATTAAAAAAAAAAAACACTCGTAGAATTCTCACTGAAATGAAATAATAGTATATTATTTAAATGATTGTTAAAGGAAATAGTGCAAAAATTTAAAAAATGCAAATATCTGATAGCTACCTGCAATGTTAGTATCCATCACCTTCCACATCAAAGTGTCCATGTCCACAGAGACCTCCCCAACTTTGTGCTCTCTTTCCTTTGCTTTGGTACCATCTTCTGTTCTCAGTTCAGAACTTTACTTCCTCTTCAGCTTTATAGCAACGGTGTCTTTTTATAGCTAGAAACATTTTTCATCATTTAGCAGATTTCACCAAATTTCTTGAGTCTATCCATTCCTTCTCTGTAGAAAACCAATTCTTCTTACAAAGCTTCTGATAACCTAACTCTTGGAAATTTTGGCATTGCCAAATGGAAACAATATTCTTTTGCATGGCTAACCAAATTATAATTCATAGAATCTACCAGCATCTTATGGTTCTTCCGATGTAATGTGTACTCTACAATCTAGTCGCATTCCTTATCTAACTCTAAAACAAACACGCATCTCGTGAATCTCGTGAGAAAATGTGTGTGTGTCTTAGCTGTGCTGCTTATATACTATGTACACTCACCAAAGGGTTTGTGTAGGGGTTTCTTTAAACACCCATACTCACTTTGCAGCTATACTGAGTATTCAAATATCTTTCTGTTGCTGCTCGTGACTGGTGATCACATGACTGAAGTGGAAGAATTTCAGATATAAAGTATGAAATATAGTTCTGTTTTGTATAAGGACTGTTATTTGAACTTGATCTATAGGCTGTTTTGTGAGCACCTGGATCCATTTCAGAATTGTTTAATTGATTCAAAATATTTTGTTGGGGTCGTCATGCTCATTAATAATTATAATTTAGTATATTAAAATAATATATTTTCTTCAAAAGTCTCCCTGAGTAAAATATAAGCATGTGCTCTACTGCAGCATGTATTTTTCTTTTTCTCATGTTGCTTTGATTGCATATCAGTGGGGAGTATGCTTAAAATATCTAAAATAAATAGTTTGTGTTTAGGGTTAACATGGAAAAAGAGATCACAAAAAAGATGAAAATGAAGCAGATCAAGGCAGGAAATGGCTAATGTCAAAATAATCAGCAGGGTTATACTCAAAATGGGGGATAAAACAGCTAGGAAAGACTTGAAAATGATCTTTGATATGAGAAAAATATTTGAAATAACAGTAAATTGAAAGGTGGCCATCTTAGAAAATAGATACATTGTTAATGTAATATTAACAATATTCTGCTCCCTCATTTTATAACAGTATGTTTGAAAGTTAAAGAATTGGGCATGGGATAACATTTACAATGATTTTATTTCTATGTGCAGTCTTTATCTTATTTAATTGGTCTTCTATAAACTAATATTCATATTCACTGACAAATAATAATAATTGTTAAATCATTTTGATTTGAAGTATTTTGTAATCTACATCTCTTCTACATATATATAGATAGTAGATATATATTTATGTACATACACATATATGTATATATACATATATGTATATAATTTTACATATATATGAAGTGGAACATGAACTAGGTACTTAATTGATATTTCTATTGAGTGAGCTTATTGCTCATCTTTGACATGAATTATGGTAAAGATAGCTTTTAAGGAAAAATCTTTTTATTGTGCTTCTTCTCAATTTAAAAACACTTACCAAATAATGTGTTTCATTATCTATGATACAGTGAAACAAAACAAAACAAAAGAAAATCCACTATTTTAAGTCTGTATAGGGGATTTTCCAATCATTAAAGGCTTTATCAACATGACATTGTGCTTTCAAGTAATTGATAGTGTCAATTATCTTAAAGCTACAATCCTTCTGTTTGACAGGAATGGTATATTTGAGAATGTTTTGGCTGTTACCCTGATGTAGTATTTTAGATGCATCACTTGTAGATGTATCACATTATGGTTCTGTTATCTTCTCTGAGAGTGTACTTGAATATTCTACACTTACTAATGAACACTTTTTTTATTAGTTATTTCAGATTGTCACACACACACACGTGTATATATGATATGTATTCTAGCTCAAGTAAAAGAGCGAACTTAGCATAAAAATGAATTGAAACTCCAATATGCAATCATCTTCAGGCTGTAAAACATGAACAAGTTGTTGTACAAGTGAATGTGTTACAAACAGGAATGAGAGATCATTTCATCTACAGTATCCATTGAATATCAGAAACAGCATTGCAGAATTCATTGAGTTTCTGATGAAATGTTCTCAATTATTCATTCATTTATTCCATAAAGACGTTTTTTGTTCTACTCACAGCAGGCATTGGATTAGGCACTAGAGATGCAGAACTGATTAAAAGCAGAGAGCTACCTGCTTTTCATAAATCTCACAGTGTTGGGAAGGGACAGATATTAATCAAACAAATGTGAACAAGGTAATTGAAGATGATCATAGTTATATAAGGAAATAAACAGAATAATAAGCACAGAGATTAGCAAACTTTTCTTTGAATGACAGATAGATTATATTTTGGGAAAAGTAAGGTATACCATTACTATTGCAACCATGTTAGTGAACTCTTCTAGTGTTAGCTAAAGTCAGTCTTAGATGAAAATAAAGCTATAGCTGTGGCTGGTCCAGTAAAACTTTATTTATAAAAGTCAGGGAGAATTTTGGCTACAGTCCTTATGCACTAACTCCTGATATAGACAGTAACTGAATGATGGTTAATAGGTGAACACATCATTATAGACAGTATAGTTACAAGAAAACTCTGCAGATATACCATGAAAGATGAAATAGGAGCTGGTTACACATAGAAATGGAAAGATTATCCCCAGACACTTTCTTTATGTGTGCTTTGAATTTTTAAATTTTATTTAAATTTTCCTACATATATACAACTTTTGCATCATTTCCAGCCATCTTTCTCCCCCTGCGGCTCCTCCCAAATCTTTACCTAGGGCTGAGGTCTTGAGGAATTTTCCTCTGAGAAAATTGTTACTAGGAAGTTTACCTTGCTTAAAACAATAGGCATTTTGGCTACTTTGCAAACCATATTTTTTTGGCATAAATTCTTCTCCCATTTCCTTTTCATGTATTTGTGTCTTTACGTATGAAGGTGTATCTTGCAGGCATTCTATAATTTGTTGTATCTGTTTTAAAAAGCCTTACAATCTCTGCATTTTAATTGGTCAGTTTAGACCATATCAATTATATGCTTTTTGATGGTTGCTTTAAATTTATCACCTTGCTTATTTTTGTTTTATAAATCCTTTTTCTCTTTCTTTGTACTCCTTTGTCTTAATACAATGACATCATGATTAAATCATTTCTTTTACTTACCTATTTCTCCAAGGTGTGTGTGTGTGTGTGTGTGTGTGTGTGTGTGTGTGTGTGTGTGTGTGTGTGTATTAGTGATGGGTGATTGTTTCTGAGTTATAGTATAAATCTTCAATTTAGCACATTCTACCCCCCATAATATTAATACTTCTATGCCTGGGAACCACAACTCATTCCTCATTGTACTTTCTTCAATTGTAATTGTGTTTTACTGCCACATACATTTTATATGATCCTTTACTTTGTTTCAAACAAACGTAAAAAAATATATTAAAATATTTGTATTCATGTACTCAGTATCATTTCTAGTAATCCTTATGCGTTCACACATATCCTAAGTTTAGTCTCAGGTATTATGGTTTTTAAAATATGTTTTATGCATACACATGTGCACTCATGCTTGTGCATGTACGTTATCTGTGCGCACTGTTTTTGATGTCTGTCAGTGCTTGTGTGTGAGTGTAAGCATGTCTGGAGGTCAGGTATTTATCTTCACCTTCCACCTTATTTGAAACAGGACCTTTATTTTTTGCTTCTATTCACCAACCTAGTTGATCCAAGGGCGTCTTGATTTTTCTGTATTTGTCTCCTATGGTCCCTTAGGAGCACAGGGTTATATGTCCTTCAGACACTGAAACTGAATTGTATAAGAGTTCTGGAAATCTGAACTCACATCCTTATCATCTGAGTTTTACCCATTGTGCACGTGAACCATTGCACTATCTCCCTGACCAAGACAGCGTGGTTTTATTTCAAAAACTTCAACTGAAGTCCTTTTAAATATTATCTATGACCTCTTATAACATGTTATAAGTTTTTCAAGTTGCTGAAAACATGAAATATAGTAAGAAATATTCATGTATTGGTCCATTAATTCTGTATATATCATTTCTGTGTTGGGTTCAGTTTATATTCTTCTTTCCCTCATCATAAATTGTATTTTCCCACTGTGGAACTCTGTGGGGTTTTGTTCTTGTTGTTGTTGTTTTTTGTTTTTGTTGTTGTTGTTTTGTTTTGGTTTGGTTTGGTTTTTATAGACAGGGTTTCTCAGTTGTAACTCTGTCTGTCCTGGAACTCACTCTGTAGACCAGGCTGGCCTCAAACTCACAGAGTTCTACCTGCCTCTGCCTCTCGAGTGCTGGGATTAAAGGCATGCACTACCACCAACTGGCTAAAACCTCTATTTTTTTTATTAAATGTACAATCATCATGGATTTTAAGTTTTAAGGTTAAGTAAAGTTCTTGTTTCCCTATGTAATATTTTTGAGCTGTGCTCTAAGAGACACAGTCTTATTTCAAGATAATACTTCAATCTCTTGAGCTATATCTTTTTCTTTGTTAAGTACCACCACAGTAGTATTTATCCTAAGTCTCACTTTTCTGATACCTACCTCATTAGTATCTTGCACTCTGAATTTGGGCACAGGAATCATATTGGATTCAGCGTGAGTTTTAGGGATTTTTTTTTTTAATCTTTTCAGGGAATATTTACCAGAATAGAGTTATTTCTTCCTATTTTGAATCACTATTCTGCTGAAGACTTCACAGGAACCCTCTGAACTTCCAAACCTGCCTCTGTCTTGCTCTCTTCTCTGGGTCATGTCCTTATCTACCCTAGCTCCTGTGTCTTGTACAGGCTTGATCACAGACATGGTGGAACATCATCATACACAGCCCTCTTTGAGCTCTGTTGGGAAAACAGCTCCACAAGATATCACAGAGAACTAGAAAATGCTCATTTCTTCCTGTGCTTTATAATCTTCCCAAATGGTAGCTCACTGCCTATGCCTCCAAACCTGTGTTTCTGATATTCACTCTGTGTTTTCATTGAAAGAAAGCGAACCTAGCCTCTGTTGTTGGATGGAAGAAGCTCTGTTGCCTTGTTCCTTCCCGTGTATCCTTATAGCTCCTTATAGTCACAGCAGACCCTAAATGATCACACTGTGATTGTTAATGAATCTTGCAATCTGATGTTTAAAGAGTTTCCTGAAACCTCCAAAGGTATTCAGAGAGCAGATTTTGTCTCCACAAGGGAATCAATGAATAATCATGTCACTCATTGGTAGGCTTGTGAAAATATCACCTCTCGATTAAGAAAAAATATTTTAATAAAGAATCAAGGATATTAAAATATGCAGATATCAGTAATCATTTAAATAATACCTGACTGAATAATTCATTTAATAATGCTTTCAGGCTTTTTACAGCTGAATTATTTGCATGACAATTTTGTCCTAAAATAGGAAAACTCGGCCATTGTTTGTAAATGGATGGTGTTTTTATTATACAAGATTATCTAAATGGATAATGGAAGAGAATATAAAGAGATTTTTACTGAAATAAACTCAATATTTAAAAAGTATATCTTCTCAAACTATTTTTTGACTCCCAGCAGATGTCTTGTTTCCTGACAGTGGACTTTCTTTTTTTCTATTCTTGGTCTGAAAAGGAAGTTAGAATAGGTAAACGGTTTAGACATTTAGAATTGAAAGGTATATGACACTGTAGGTCATAAGTAATTATGATGCATTTTATTTATGAGATATGTAAATCATAATGGTGATTCCAATTGTGAATTATTTGAGTTAGAAATTATAAAACTTATCGACAAATGCAAAATTCTACTATATACTAAGAAAAATTACAGATTGTCACCAGATATGGAGGTTTAGGGGGTAAATCTGAGAGAGAGGGAAATGGGGGAGGAGACTGGGAGGAGTGGAGGGAGAGGAGGAGGGGTTTTATGAATTGTATGATAAAAGAAAATTTTAATTTTTTAATTTAAAAATTAATAATAAATTATATTCAAGGATCCAATGAATTTGCTTTCCTAGGAAAAAGAGTATTTGATATACATTAAAAATTGGAAGTTGTTATGCTTTTATTTTGTAAGAAATAGTCATTTTAGGAAAAATTTAATGAAAGGGTGCTGCTTAAGAAGCACAGCTTTACCTTTTTTATGGAATCTGTTTATTTTCATAAGTTTTCTGTTATATAAATATTTGTTGAAAATTAAAATCTTATTTTATTACCAGTTTATTTTATAAATATGTAAGTTTTAGCTATTATATTTTATATTGTAATAAATGGTGCTCGTTATTCAAATTTTATCAAATCTAAAAAGCTCATACTTCCAAATGTACATTGTACCTTTTATATTATGTAGCTTTTATATGTAGCCAGTTTTGATTGAGCATAGCAGTGGCTGTTTACCTATGTACTAGTCAGCTACCAGAACAATGCTGCTTAACAAACTGCTCATAAATTCTGTTTCAAGTGACAACTGTTGCAGTATATTTGAACATACCTCTAGATATTATATTCATGGAAGGTTCATTGCACTGGCTGCCTGAAGCCTGGCAGGAATGTGATTTCTATAGCTCAAACAGCTTATTTTCTCATGTAAAGAAGAGCCAGTCCCTCTTAGGTTAATGTAAATAGAGTTGCTGATAAAGAAGTCATTTGGAAGCTCCACCAGACAGGAGGCAGCACAGGCATGGCCTGGCCTCTCCAAATTGTCCTATAGTTACCCCACTATAAATGTGGACATGCCTCACTCAAGGTGCATCCTGGCCCCTTTTGTGTTGGTGGCACCCCACTATAAACATGGACACACCGATGGCCAAATGTTTGGGAGGAGTAAAACCATTGTTTCTCTTTGATCATGCAACAGACTTCTAAGAGAGAGCAAGGAGGGACTGTTAAGAGAAGAATAAATTGCCAGGAACAGGAGAAGCTGGAGATGAAAGAAAACATGCTGTGCTCTGAGGTCTGCTGGCTTGTACATTTAGGTATGTCGCATGTGTCTTTATTAATAGATCACCAGACTTATTAATATGGCAACAGACAATAGCATTCATTGATACAGATGTCTGAGTTTGCTGAAAATTCTGTGGGTTTGCTGAGTGGATCCGCTGATCGTGACTGGACTCCACCTCTGACCTGGCACTTGGTTCTGAGTCAGGTGGACAAGGCCTGGCCTGACTGGTGAGCTGCAGAGTCACTCTAAGTATCTCTCATTCTCCTTCTACAATCAACAAACTCGTCTCATTACAGTGTCTTCCTGACAGAGAGAGATGAGTGAGTTAGCATCTGTGTCTGCCTCTGTTGGACTGACATTTTCTTCCTCCTCCCCTCCTTGTCTTACTTCTATTGTTCATTATTTTCCTTTCTCATCCTAGTGCTTGTGTGTGTGTGTGTGTGTGTGTGTGTGTGTGTGTGTGTGTGTGTAGTTGGAGATCAACCCCATGGCAATATGGATGCTATATATTCACTCCTGCTCAGTATCTCTCCAGTGCCTTTCTTCTTCATCCTCTTTCTCCTTTGACTGCCTGTTTCTTCTCTTTCCTAAAGCCTCTCCCCTTCTTTCTCTCTCTCAACAGACTGCCAACATATAATTTTTTATTTAACTGACAAATTCAAGTGTATTTTAGGCTTTGGCTTCAACATTTAGGTACATTAACAAAGCAAAACAAAACAAAGTAAATGTCTTACGGGTTATTGATGGGGTAATTGCATTTATTGCATTACTTTTGAAGGTACTTTGGACTGTATTTCTCCGATTACTTCAAAAATAATAAATACTTAAATGAATGGCACATACACTGAGAAGTCAAACAAGGTTCTGAAAGGACATAAAACTCTCACGCTTGAGCTGTCAGAAAACTGTGTTTTATGTAGCTGTGTTGACCTTTGCCTCGTTTAGTGATATATTTGCTGTCATTGTTTTTATTTTATTTTTGATTGATACTAACTACATCCAACCTATATGACGCCAAATTGCTCCTTTTGAAATTGATTTCATTTTTCAAAAACCTACTTGATGTGACACGGGCTTCTTTTCTCTTTCCCTGACTCCATTTCTGTAGCCCAAGTACCCACTACACTGTGCAACTCAGATGTCTCATTTGGCTACGTTGAGTGTGTGTTGGCGGGGAGGTTTGTATATTTCTTTTCTTTAAAAAAAAAAACAAACTGTTGAACACTTAATATAATGTATTTCAATCATCTTTACTCCACTTTTCCAACTCCTCTCAAATCCATCCACCCTTCCCTACTATTACAACTTTGTATATTTATTTTTCTTAAAGCCATTGAGTATAATTCGTGCTGCCCAAATACTCTTGAGTGTGTAGCCAATCACTGAAGCATGATCAACTTAACCTGGGATCACATCCTTAAAGAAAATTGACTATCTATCTCTGAGCAGTTATCAACTGCCAAGAGCTCTTCAGGTAGGGGTGGACTTCATGAGCTTCTCCCACACATTTGCTGGGATTGATGTATGGCTTGAGCTTGCACAGGTATGTGTGTGTTGCATGGCAAGTGATTTGTACAAAGAGCTGTCTACCCAACTCCCTAGTCTAGATTTTATAACGCTAATTCCTGTTCTGTCCCGTGGAACAACGTTCACCTTCTAAACTAATCTTGCTTGCTTGACTCTCCTTCCATTGTCCATTTTATCTCTCTCATTCATCAAGATGCACTGAGCTATGGAAATTCTGTCTACAAAATCTTCTATAAGCAAAGGATTTCTTTTCTTCACATGTAACCACAGTTATTTACACCTGTTTATAGAACTGCTGTGTACTCTTACATCTGAAAATTATGTTGGAAATTGTGTTCATGCTCTGCTCTAGTGTGTTGAGATAAATAAACCAAATAAACCAATGATAGGAGGATGAGAAAACCCATAAAGCTTTTGTTTTAAATCTTATTGTTCAGTAGAATAAGTCCATCGTGGTCTCTTTATACCCCAACAACTTGTGGGAGCTTTGTGTTTGATCATGGTGAGTACTCTATGCACACTTGACTCTGCTGTCACATGGTGACATACTAGGACAAACATCTATTACTGTATCTATTTAATAGAGAAGTTAGAAGATTAGCCACATTGAATAAAATTCCCCGCTTTTATAGAGCTTGTAATTGAGAAACTCATGTCTATGTCTAATGCCAAGTTTAACTTTAAATTTACCAAGTCTGCTGCCTCTTGGAATAACAAAATTCAAAAGCCAAGGGTGATGGGAGCAAGTGCTTCCCAGATTCTTCAAGGCAAGGATTCTTCTTTGTTCTTTCAGGTTGCTTTTCCTCCATGGAAACACATGTTAGGCATTTGGACTTGACATTCTTGGGTTGAGTAACTCTCATAGGCAACAGTTCTAGTGAACATCAGGGGCTGGACAGATGGTTCAGCAGTTAAGAGTGTTTGCCAATTTTCCAAATAACTAAAGTTCCATTCCCTGTACCTAGAATGGCTATCTCCCATCTGCCTATAACCACAGGTCAAGGGGATCTTTTTGCCCTTTTCTGGCTCCTGTGGTACCTGCACATATGCAGACATCTATACATTCAATTGAAAGCAATAAATCTCAAATAACCATTAATTCTTCCTTCTCTTTCAATTTGCCTACAAGTAAATTCAACACACAGAATGGATTGGGTTTATACTAGAAATCTCTCCATTTCACTTCTACAAATTCATATATCTTCCCATGGCCCATTCACTTCCCATGGCTCCCACAAGAGGGAAGATAGAACACAACACAGCCATACATCAAACATTTTAAACTTACATTTGCCTCCTAACCAAAACGAAAATTTTAATTGTCCAGTCCTAATGTGGTGTTGCAGTATAAAACTCAGTGGTATATTTGGGAGTTTTGTTACAACTTCAATTTTAGTTTTCAATCATGGTTTGGAAAAGTGTCTCTGATAGAGCCTTAAGTATTGCAGTCATAGAGGCCACCATATATAACCTGTGTTATTTGACAATTTAAAATGAATCACAGCCATTCTAGCAATTCTATATCCAGACAGCCTTGGGTATAATTCTGCATCTAACACAGATCTATTTTCTTAAATGTCTGCAAAAAAACAAAAAAAACCCCCAAAAATATCAAAACAACAACAAAAAACCCAAAAACAAATACAAAAAACCAACCAACTAACCAACCAACCAACCAAACAAACAAACAAAAAAAAAAAAAACAGAGTGATAACACCAGATGGAAGTCAGGATGGGCATGCTCAATTTAGTAAATAGAAAAGGTTTCTATAGGGAATTGACCTCTGCTAATAATTAATGATGAATATATGCATTAACTTTGATAGACACTTAAGCATTGTTTTCCTAATAGATGATACATCCTTTAAATGTAACAGACATTAAAAATGGATTACTACTCTTACCATTAAAACTTCCATACTCTCATATACTTGAATACCATGACTCCTTTCTTCCTCCTACCAGAAGTCACCTTATATAGTTTTGAAGGCTTTTTTGCAAAATGATATTTCTTTTCAATGCTGTTTTGTGTGAGCAAGAGTAATAAGGTTTGCAAATTGTATCAGCTTTCTTTTTAGAGACTGATAGAACAATATTTATTGATTAATGTCAGTTATTAGTATGTTCAAATTGCTTCCTATTTATAGCCTTCTAGTTCCTACATTGACAATTCCAACCTAAAGAGCTTCTTCCTGAAGCTTGAGGATATTAACAGCTGATGAATTCTACCAGGAGTGTTGGTAAGAGGTACAGCCTCTTTCCCATCCTATTATCTCTCTGTACCTCCTTAAGTGAACTCTGCCTTCCATTGGATTTCCAGCACCAGTATTACCTGTGTGGCCTCCCAACCCCCAGCTTACTGTCCACCACCATGCTAGGGGCATCTGGGCAGCAGTGTCTTTTAAATATAGATGCTTTCAATCAAAGGCATTCCAAATATGCTTTCACTAGAGCCTATACCCTGTCAAATGGGTACTTCCTCTTTCAGCTTAAAGGGTTTCATAGAAAGATAATGAAACAAAAGTGAAGTAAAGGTCATCAGACCACTTGTTAGTCCATTAGTGATTCTGGAAGTTTTGTGGGGTGAGGGGGAGCAACAAAAACAGACATAAAGAACTACGGACTCAGGACATTCATTTGAGATTGGCATCTCCCTCTGCAGGCCATTGAGCAACAGGAATTGTTCTAATTAAATTCATATACCAGCCTTTCATTCTTGGGATGTCTGAATAAAGAGTATTAGAAATGTGCATCTGCATTAGAAATGTCTTAGTTCCCAAGAGCAGCTGACAAGAACCCTGAAGGAAATGAACTTACTTCCTTACTTCGGCAGCTCTGCCATGTGATACCTTCATGAAAGGCTTGGGATGACATTAATCTCCTCATTTCATTTCTGTCTGTTTCTGTCAGGGCTGTGACATGTGTTTGCGTGCATGTGTGTGTGTGCACATGTACAGGAGCCCATGTACATGAGGTTACTTGTGAACATGCATATATGTGAACCTGGAGGTAGAAATTAGCTTCAGTAGCTGTCCTCACCTGAGCTCCACCACCTTATGTTAAGGACTAGTTCTCTTCGTGAATCCATGAGGATCATAAATTGAGCTGGACTGACTAGGACATTGAGCTTTAGAAATCTACCTCTCTCCATGCCTCCCTTGCTGGAGGTACAGATGCATGCTGACACTCCTGACTTTATATGGGTGCTGGGTATCTGAACCTAGGTCCTCATATTTGTACAACAGGACTTTACTGACAGAGTCATCCCTCCAGTCCTGGGATGTGACATTTTAAAGCATTATCTATGTTTAATGAAGGATGAAGTTAGATGAACATTGATCTTCTCTATTTTATAGTAAGAAAGAAAAATATAATGCTTTTTCCATCTAATTCATTTTCTATCCCGTGGACAGAATCAAGTTCCTCAGCCACCCATAGCTAAAATGCTTACAAACAATGTAAAAACACAAGGTAAAAACCACTTATGTAAACAATTTGACTACATTCTTAGGCTCTACTGGCTGTCATATACCAGGTCATATTTGAGCTTTACCTAGATGATCTGTGGAACATCGTTTCAGTTTAGGATTCAATTAAAATCTTACTCTATTTAGTTATAGATAATAAGAATATGAGCACACAAATGAAGACCCTCCTGATACAAATGTGGAAGAATGAATAATTCATGATTCTGCTTAGTATGGGACTGTTTAATGGAAGACGTGAAATGCATCACAGGGACAGAACAGGAATAAAGCCATGAAGCAGAGTTAACAACTTTATGACCCAAGATTCCCATTGAAAAGCAGAAGACAGGCTGAGCAGAGTGGAAGCTTACCATTAATGAGAAGCATGACAAAATGCTATTTTCTAACGATGGCACAGTTATGGCAATCCTAAACTTACAGGATTATGCCTGTAAGCACTGGACCTAAACAACTTGGTCCTTGCTACAGTCAGCTACAGATGGGAAGGTCATTATGGGGCCCTACCCCTTTCTGCTGACTTACTGAGGACTAATTACATTCTGGAAGAAGAAGAAGAACACAGTATTCAGCTCTGTACTTATTAGTGAGCAAACCAGGCTCTACATGATGGTTTTAAACCTGGAGTCAAATTGAAAGCCCTAGGTAAACACTGTGGGGGGAAAAAAGATAAGAAGTAATGAAGATGGCAAAGAAATTTTTAAGGAAAAAGAGGGGTTGGTCAAGAGATTTACATTACGGGCATGTATGAAAATATTATTAATAAAACAGCAAAGCAAATTCAGATACATTCAGCAAATTCATACACATTTTTCAAAATTCATTTGTTTCTTCCCTCTGATTCAGTTTCAACTTCACAAATATTATATTTTGCTTAAATGTTTACAAAGTAAGAAATCTTAGACAATATCAAATTGATAATATTCTACAGAAATCTAGACTTTCAGAGAAATATTACTGAACTATTAGGACTAAACTGTGTCTCCTCAGAATTCAGATTCAGCAGCCTTAAGTACTGATGTGAGATAAGAGTTGAAAAGAGAACTGTACAGGTGATTACCTTACATAATATGAAGATGGCTTCTCACGAATGGATTAATCTCTGTTCCTTGATCTTGAACTTCTCAGAATCTAAGTATGTGAGACATAAATTTCTGTTGTGTATGCCATCCAGTCTGTGGGAATTTGTTACAGCTGCCTGGAATTATAGGTGCAGATTGGTTGAGGTCTTGATAGAAAACCATGACTGATTGTTAGTGAGATGTTGTTGTGATCATTATTTTTTAGTAAAAGAAAAGACGTAGAAGGTAAGTATATATAACTTTATATATAAAAATATCACGGAAATATCTCTCAATTTTGCATCTACATTTCCAGCTTAATGAGGAAGAAACTGTAGAATGCATGAAACTATAATATATATATGTATATATTATATACAACATATAATATATATATGTATGTACATACACATATTATGTGAATAAATATGTGGAATGTATCAATACTTTCAATGCCTATATTATTCTAGTTCTAGGTGCTTATCTATTAATCCCACTTGTCACTCAGGGGAACACTGAGACAGGCACGTTGAGGGTCAGAGGCCAATCTGTCTGTGTCGCAAGACCACCCACAGGAAAAAATGAATCAATCAAAAAGCATTTATAACTCCCACATGTTCTTTATATTTTATGCACATATACTGCTACTGACAGTTGTTAAGATTTTTGTTTAAGATACATTAATATCAAGATGGAAAGAGACTGGACAGAAGCCCCTACATCAAGCCTGGAAAAGGCAGTCAGTCCACCAGGAGGAAAAGGGTTCCAGGGGAAGGTAAAATGGTCAGAGATGCCCCAAAACTCCAACTTTTAGGAGTTCTACAAGAATACCAAGTAAAAAAAAAAACATAAGATAACTATGGGAGGCCTGCTTTTTTCTGAGGGTAAGTGAGGGGTGTAGATCAGAGGGAGATGGGAGATGGGGGAGAGGTTGGAGGGGTGGAGGGAGGGGAGGATGGGGTTGTATTGTATTATACAAGACAAAAATAAATTAAAAAGCTGAATATAAAATAAGAAAGGAAGTAAACTAAGAACAAAGAAAAAAGATATATTAACAATTCCAACTTTTGTAAAACTCAAGTTTTATTTATATGAAAGAAAATTTCAGTTGTTAAAATTGTATCAATTGAAGCATGTACCATATATGTTTCTACTATTGGAGATCTAATCACAGAAATTTGAAAGAGAAATAAAAGTGAATGCTGCATTTATCTGCAAGGTCAGATTTGTTGTCTGCTGCTATGAGAAACACAGTCTAGAGAAGTCTCACATTAGTCATGGACTTGTCTCAAGGTTGCATAACTACAAAGCATACCTACTGTGAAGTAGAAGAATTGTTGTTTGATAAATTTATATCTTAATGAAGGGGACTTACCAAGTGAAGGAAAACTTCTCTAGACATCTGACCTGATGTCTGAAGGCAGCAGTTGGGTAAGGATTTCAGGATGATGAGAAAGGGAGGGGAAGCAAGCACGGTATGTTATTGTATCAGATGGATCAGCATGACTACATGGGGCACAATTATGACAGATTAAATTGAATAGTGAGCACAGGCCAGAATCATTTTTTTCTTACTAACAATAATGCGTGGCAAGACATGGTGGAGCACACCTTTAATCCTAGCGCTCTGGAGAAGGCAGGAGGATCTCTGTGAGTTCCAGTCTAGCAAGATAACATAGTGAGACTCTGTCTCAATGAAAAAAAATAATAAATGAAAATTAAAAAATAAAGGAGTTAAGTGTCCATAAAAAGGCACAAAGCAATGAAAGTTTAGTCTTTAAAAATAGCATTTTGGATATTTTGGATAGATGTTCAGGTTGCTGAGTTATGAAAATTTTGGAGAGGGTAGTGGAGTAAGTGTGCAGGGTCCATACTCTAATCCAATAATCTAACAGTTGCAGCCAAAATAGCAATAGAACTGAGTGATAACGTGGACAGATTTGAGAGATTTACGGAAGAAACAAATCAGTAAGCTTTATCTATGATAAAGAAAAGAAAAAGGCTGATTAAAACTAGTGAAGTTTGCTTTGCTGTGGAAGAGATTACAGAATGATTTTACTATGCAGGAGGGTCCTGGGTAGAGGAAGTGGCCTTCTCATGGGAGATTACAAGAATTTCTGGACATTTAATGGTCTAAAGCTCAGAGAGCATAAAATATCCAGACATTTCCAAAAAGTCCTGGGAATACAACCCAAAGGTAACTACACAGGCCACAATGTTACATTTTGTCCTAGGTAGGATGAAGGAACGAGATGAATATGCTCTGCTGGAAGCCCAGGATTCTCAACTTCTACCTCCTTTCCATGTCAAGAACTATGTCAACCCATTTCTCATGTGGCTAGCTTCCTAATGTAGGAGAACACTAGACCTGCCACTGGACAAAACAATGCCTGAGACCCACGTGGACGTACACAGAGACGGACCCGTCTGGGCATGCCAAGAGACAGACCTACCTGGACTTGGACGTGCCCAGGGAGCAGCAGCTGCAGTTTGGCAGCCAATGGGATGCTGGGCCAGGTGGAGGGTATAATAGGCTTCCTCCGTGTAATAAACTGAGTCTGCCTTTAGCCACTCACCTGACTCCCGGAGCCTGTGTGTCTTGGTTCCGCACCAACTCTACCCCCTCACCTGAAGGGTCCCATGGATCGGTACAAGCAACACTAGAAGATTGAGGAAACCGTAAAATATCCCAGAACAGCAACTGCTGTGGAGGAGACAATGCTTGCTCTTCTGTCTAAAACAATCAGGACTGCTGCTGCTGCTGACATCTGCTTCACTAACACTTAAGCATATCACTCACCTCTGGTTTTGATTAGGGAAAAGAAGTGGATATTTAAGAATCTCCTCAGTGTTCACTTGTAAGACACAACCCAAATGAAGCATTTTTAATTTGGAGAATGTATTAAGACTCTAAAGAGCAGCATGTGAGAAATGAAGGATGCATTCTGGATTAGAGAGAACACTCGACAACACGGAGGATAATTGGCAAAGTCTCTGTCCATGTATTGCCCTCTGGAGCTCAAAGTGCCATTTAGTATCTGAGATCGAGTCAAGAAGGTTGCCTTGAGTGTGGCAAGTTTCTTTATCCATAGCATCTACAGTCCTTCCAAGGATGCTCAGAGATTTCATCAGACAGCACTTTTGCATCTGTCTGGGAAGTTCACATAGCATCTGTACTGGGTGATTTGCTTGGGTTCAAATGAAAGACCATACTCGAAATAAAGGAACCCCAAAGAGAAATGACAACCTATTTCTTCTTCGAAAAATGTTCTTACTTTTATTTTCTGTGTATCAGTGTTTTGCCTATTTGTGTATATGTGTACCATATGCATTTCTGGAGCTCTCAGAACATATATTGGATCCCCTGAAACTAAAGTTACAAGTCATTGTGAGCTGCCATGTAGATGCTGGAGCAAATGCTCTTAAACACTGAGTCATCTCTTTACCTCCAATATCCTATTTCTAAGCATACTGGGAAAAGATCAATCTGGGAAAGAATGGATACTACCTTTAAGAGTTATGTTTGGCCAGGCCATGATGATGTACTGATTTAATCCCAGCACTTGGAAGGCGAGGCAGGCAGAGGCAGGCAGATCTCTGTGAATATAAAGCCAGCCTGGTCTACAGAATGAGTTCCAGGACAGCCAGTTATAACAAAGAAACCCTGTTTAGAATCCCCTTCACAAAAAAAGAGTTATGTTTGGAAGAGGGTTTTAAATGAATGGCTATAAGGGCACTCTAGAAAACTACTGGTATTAGACAGTGTTTTGTTGCTGGGACAACATACTTGAAAGACACAACTCACTGTTCATGGTTTTAGTGGTTTAAGTCCACAGTTGTCTGGCAGATGGGACAAACTGGACTGTTCGGGCCATGACAGCCAAGAAACAGGGAGCGACAAATAGAAATCAGAAAATACATCCAACAGCATGCTTACTCTGTCCAGACTGCACCTCTTGCCAGCCTATTCAGTTGTGAACTCACCATGGTTAATCCATTGATGAGGTCATCATCCTCATGATCCAATTACCTCTCCACAGATATGTAATCATTTTGTGAAGGAAATTTCATATCACAACTATAACATAGCTATTATGTGAGAGACATTGTAAAGCCACATGAATATCAAATGCAAAGTATAAACAATGTTGATTTTCCAATTCTGATTACCAATCAAGCATACTGCAATTGCCATAGTATAAGAGATGTACTGGTGCACAAATTGCATGATTAAAGGCATGTTGCCAGTTTCTACATACTGCATAACATTGATGAGCTTTCAAAAATATTGGTGCCTAAGAAAAGCTGCCATATCTAGAGGTGAATGTCTGGACTTCTGCTTTACTGACAGGATAGACCTCAGATCAGTTTCATGGATTCCCTTGGGTTCAGTTAGTTGTCTGTAAAATGATGGGCAATTTGGAGCCTACCACGTGAGACTATTAGCAGGTTTAATAGGAATGCAAGGAAAAGAAGTCTGAACTCCCCATGAACCTATGAGACACAGTGAGAAACTTGGAAGTTCAATGAATTTAATAGACTTTGGTTGATTTAATTCTACATGTTTCATGACAGGACACATAATGAAATAAAATTACTTACAGAGTTTACACTATTTTTTAAAAGACTGTTATAGAAAGAAAGAACATTTCCCCTAGAGAGGGATTTTTTCAAGTCCCCAGTTTGAATAAATAAAGTTATGTGTATAGAGTAACTGTAACTGTTTATAATTGTAAGGGACCAACAGCATTTACATGTTAATTTTAAAATGATTTGTCAGGGGAAATTACACATGCTTTTAATATATTTTGGTGAAAATAACAAAAGATTGCATTTAAATTTCTCACAAATATGTAAAGGATGCATGCTTTTCTCACAGTGATGGACATTTGTCATTGTTAGAAGGACATCAATGGCCACTATGTTACTGAAGATAAATTAGCACAGGAAATATATATACTGTTTTACTTTGTCAGGTCAGTTCAATTTAGGAAGAAAATGTTATAAAAATATCAAATATCAAGGGACAGTGCAGGGAGATAGCTGAACAGGTAATAGCATTTACCTAACTTTCTTATTCTCCTGAGTTCCATCTCCCAAACCCACATAAAGGCCTGGATGTGGTGGTCCAAATTTGTAATCATAAGATTCCAGTGGGAGATGGAAACAGGAGAATCAGATTGAAGGTCACTGAGCAGCTAGCCTAGAATACCCATTGCAGACAGATTCCCAATTCAATAAGGTTGGAGGTGAGAACTGACACTGGAAAGTTGTTTGCTAACCCTCTCATTTGTGTCATGTCATGACTTGCTTATACTCACACACATACATGCACACTGAGATAAATAGTGTGTCAAAATACAGATGATTCTTTTACTTTTAAAATCTGAAGGCTGCGAAAGTTAAAGAAGAGCATGAGTCCCTGCTTCTCCAGTCTGTACAAATTTAGTTGATCAGTATGCTCTTCTTTTCTTGAGTACTACAAAACTACACTTTTCTTAAGTATAGTTGCATGTGATCTACTATAATTTCACATATTCTTATCTCAGAATGAGAAGAAGGTATTTGACTCCCTGACTTTCCAGTGTGTGTGTGTGTATGTGTGTGCTATGTGTATGTGTTTGTGTTTGAGTGCATATTTATGTGTGTCAGGAAGTGTGTAAAACAATATTTGGATTGAAGTAAAACATTTACAAGCTAACCAAAATAGAAATATCACTTCAAAGTAAAAACATTTATAAGTAAATTAGGAAAACCAAATTTCTATAAACCGTGATAAGCTCTTGGGTTTAGCATCATTTTTGTATATGACTTTAAAATGTCTTCTATCACAAATATTAGCATGTTCAAAATGCAATACAAAAAATAAGTAATTGTCATATTTGATGCTGTTAAATTTATCTAGATACTTCCAAATAATCTCAACTACTTGTAAAAAAAAGAGTCCTAGATATATCTAAATATTGACATAATCTCAGTTATTAGTGTAATAGTCTGGAGCTGATACATCTGTGATGATAACTATACCTTAGCTGAAATATGAGCATCTTTATCTCTCTATAGGGAAAAAAAGTTCTGGCCAAGTTAACCAGCCATGTGATGGCAGGAGGGAATTCATGACATTTAATGCTTCACTCTTAGATTATCACCCAGAGCAAGGGACATGATAGCAGATTTTCTGTGGGGCTGGGATGCTTATATATTAGAGTATTTATTTGGCCTTTAGATTCCTAATTGTGTGTGCAAGACATGAAAGAAACTGGCAGGAGTTTAGGGGAAAGCAATGAAAATGATTAAGAGGCTGTTCGTATTGATTTATGAAGACATGTTAAATGAATTCAGTATGAATAACTCTCCTAAGTGAGGAGCAGGGAAAAGCATAATAAATGTCTGCAAATATCTGCTGGGTGTGAACACTGAAGAGAGAGATGGATGAGGGAAGAGAAGAAGATGATAAGGAATAATGACATGGAATTGAAGAGTTCATAAGAAAAAAAAATGTAGTCATTGGATGCTCCTGAAACAAACAAACAAACAAACAAAAAATGTCTATCAGTGAAGCAGCTAGCTACAAGGATAAGAAGCAATCCAAGCAGCCCCCCCCCATTTACCTAGCCTGGGGTTCAATTTCAGCACTTCAAAAAAAATATTATCCGACTATCTGGAATCAAGGCTTCAGAAAACAAGTGTTAAAGATGTGTGCAATTTTGTTTAGAGATAGTAAAGTTTTGCTGAACAATACGACAGTCTCAGTTCATAACACATATGACAGTCTCAGTTCATAACACATATGACAGTCTCAGTTCATAACACATATGACAGTCTCAGTTCATAACACATAAACCTCTTAACCCATATAAAACCTCAGTATAGTGGTTTCCTTGTAATACTAGAATTGTAAAGACAGGGACAAGAGGACCCCTGGGGCTTACTAGTTAGCCACTCTCATTAACCAGTGAGAACTAAGTTCTGCAAGAGATACCTGAAATTGACTTCTGGCTTCCACATGTACAAAACCATGTACACACCACACACACACACACACACACACACACACACACACACACACACACACCACATTACATCACAAGATCGTGGGCCAGAAGATTTCCTGGAGACCTTGATTCTAGCCTAATAAAGTAGAAATGATCATGCTAAATATGCAGCAAAATCTGTGCCTCTATTTTCTTATTTCCTATGTAGAAAATCAAATAGAGATTCACAATATTGCTGCCTTCGTTCTATGCCAAATTCACTGTAACCCTTGTGTCTGTTCCTGTATTCCCATAATGAAATATGGAGAAGAATCTGCAAAGTTAGCAGCTTTTGTGTAAAGAGTAATTGGTTTTATAAGGCTCATGTCTTCTACCCCAGGGCATGAGACATTTAATGGTTTACTTTCTGAGGCCACATTCTATCTCTTCAATCCTTCCCTGTCTCAGGTCTAAGTCTGGAAATGACAGCTATCCTTGCTGCATTGTTCTTCTTAGCCTATTAAATAATGCTTTTCTTCTTAAAAAAAAGAGTTGCAAATAATTAATGAACTCAACTGAGACATATAGCAATTAAGTTTTAATAAAGCCTTAACAATTAGTGTTTTAACCACTATTTCAGGGGAAGCGAAACATTCGATTAGTTATGCTTGTAGGAAGTAATCAGCTAAGAATTACTCATTTTTAACTAATTATAATCATCCCATTTATTTCTGTTGGGCCTTTGAACTGAGAATCCCAGCCTTCATTCGTATTGCAGCTGTGAATGGGTGCCATGCACTTAGAAAGCACAAGTTTCAAAGTGCAGCTTCAGATTTATTTTCAACATAAGAGAAGGCACATTAAGTTCTATAACTTGAAAGGAAGAATGCTGGATTATATATCAAGTATGCTGAGTCAGAAGATTAATAAGTTCTAGATGAGTCCATAATAAATTTTGTTCTAATTTAGGGATGTATGTAGCTAAAAGAAATCACTCATCAAATGATTTATATTTAGCCATGATTCAAGTGAGAGGTTCTCCGATAAATGGCATGGAAATCTCCCCCAGGGAAGAGCACACCAATTGGTAATCCAATACCAAATGGTCAGCCCTGAAAACATACTTAAAAGTTAACATGCAGACTGAGCAGGTTGTATTAGGAATATATGTGTACATACATGTACATGTAGGCATGTAACAACAATTAACAAAATAAGAGGTCCTGATTTTGAAAGAGCAAGACTCCAGTTTTACCAGACTTACCACACACACCCCCCTTTCTGGCTTTCACAGGTACCTGAACTCAGTGTGCACAACCACACACTGACAAACACAAATATATAGAAATTAAAAATAAAATAAGTGTTTTAAATGTCTTAGTTTTAAGCTGGTTAGTGGTGGCATGCACCTTTAATACCAGCACTCGGGAGGAAGAGACAGGTAGATCTCTGTGAGTTCAAGACCAGCCTAATCTGCAGAATGAGTTCTAAGACAGTCAGAGCTACAACAGAGAAACCCTGTCTTGAAAAAACAAAACAAAACAAAATTCTTAGTTTTAGTTTTCAATGTTATATAATATTTTAAGATAAGCTAAAAAGAGATGACATATGTAAAGTGTATGTTTCCTTCAAAGAAAAGATAAGAGATAATTCCAAATTTGTTGTTAAATAATAAAAACACTGCAAATTGCTTTTATTGAACCAAGTATACAGACTTCCAAACACTTCAAAGCAAATGGAATCAAAACACATTACATGAAATGAAAGCATAAAATACTTAGCAATACATCCATTAGCTTATGATGAAACACCATGACCTAAAGCAAGTTGAGGAAGAAAAGGTTTATTTGGCTTACATACACTTCCACATCATAGTCCATCATTGAAGAAAGTCAGGACAGGAACTCAAACAAGGCAGGAATCTGGAGGCAGGAGCTAACATAGATGACACAGAGGAGTGCTGCTTCCTGGCTTACTCCTTATGGCTTGCTCAGCCTGCTTTCTTATAGAACCCAGGACCATCAGCCCAGTGATGTCACCATTCACAATGGGCTGGGCCTTTTCCCCATAATCACTAAATAAGAAAATGCCCTATGATCTTGACTAAAGCCTAATCTTATGGAGACATTTTCTTAAATGAGGTTCTTATCTCCCAAAGGACTTTAGCCTGTGCCAAGTTGACATAAAACTATCTAGCTCACCCACAGTCTATCTTCAGTGATTTTTGTGATGCTTACAATTGTTGGTCTGAAATCCATATGACACTAACTATGGTCCTTGAATCCCAGAAAGAATTCTTCTAAAGTCAGAAAAAAAAAATTTAATTTCATTTAAAAATCATGGAACAGCTTATATACTTATTCAGACTTTACTTTCTACTTCCCTATCATAGTCTGGTTAAATGGATGACCTTTAGCTTCTGTAAAACATGCCTTACAAATTAGCATAAGCATTTATCTGCAGTCCTATTATTAAAATAAGTCCTAGAGTAAGAGCCTTTTACCTTTTAGTGGCATGAAAGCCTACTGAGAACTCGAGAATTCATTTGACATGTGCCTATGGATGGCTCTGTGTGACTGGATCTGAGCAGGTGTGTGAGCTCAGGGACAGCAAAGAGAATCTTGTTTTTATAATAACAAACAGAGGAGGCTATGGAGATAGCTCAGGTGCTGAGTCCTGTTCAAGCATAAGGGATTTATAAATCAAAGTTTAATTCTTAGCCCCAAATTAAAGCACAGGACTTAGCTGCTTATGTTTCTACTGTGGGGGTGTGGGTAAAAAGATCACTGTGATATGCTTTCTGCCAGCCAAGCTTCAGGTTAATAAATACCTGGTCCCAATGAAATAATATGAAGATTGATAGAGCAGGACAGCCAATGTCTTCCTCTGGCATCTCTGCACATACCCCTGTACACACACATAAATGTCAATCAATGCCGCTCACACATATATCACATAGGCATGTCATACACACACATCCACAAATCAGGGAGTCCTACCTAAATGTCGTAAAATTACCATTCTAATATTTCCAATATCTAGTAATTGCCCTAAAGCAAATAATCTGCTGGTTTAATACTTTGTGTTTAGAAAATAGTCATGGCATAAATGAGGTCTTTACTGCAATGTTGTAGCTAAAATACAGTGATTATTAAAGAATACAATGACTTACTAAGATGCCAAAACTCACTGCTTTTTAAACCTGAAATTTCTGCATCCCTGTTATCAGTAATTTTTCCTTAATATCTTCATTTCTTTCCAATGCTTCCTCCAAATCAAAGAATTTAGTATTCATAAGTGTGCAGTGTTAAAACATTTGTAGTTTTCTGAAAGATTAGCATGTGTCCCACAGCTTTCAAGTCCTATTAATAATAAATAATCGTTTCTATCTTCTTTTACATTAACTTTGCCAGAGTCCTTTAGAAAGGAACAACAAAGGACATAAATTACAGGTTATATAAATCATGGCTGATAAATGAGCATATGTGCATCAGCAGTTTTAGTATCAACGAAAATTTCCTATATTAAGACATTTCAGCAATTGAATAAGAAAATCTTAGTGACTAAGCTTCTAGCATTATAAGAAATATATACATTTTATAAGGTGTTTTCTAATAGAAAATATATACAATAGCATAATTATTCACTGGGCTTGAGAGAGTTACAATATCATATTCAGCTCTTAGGATAAAATTCCCACACTAAAATATAGGACTGTGAGGTATGAGACACAGCAGTTACTTGAATCTGGTCACTATAAATTGTACACATGTAATTAAATGCTATACCATATCTCATAAACATATGCAATTATTGTATATTTATTAAAATATGTATCTATTTTAATTTTATGACTTCAAATGTATAAAGAGGAACCATATAGTCTGAGGGAGAATATGTCCATCGCATTATTATGTGTATGGGTAACCACTTACATGTAAGTGTGTATTCCTGTGGAGGCCAGAGGACAACCTTAGGCATAGCTCCTCAGGTGCCACCCATCTTAGGGAAGAAACAGTCTATTATTAGCCCTGAGCACATGATGTACGCTAGGCTGACTAGTCAGGGACCTCCAGAGAAGTCCCTATCTCTGCCTCCTCAGAGCTGTGATTACAAGTGTGGCTTTTATGTGAGTACTGTTGCTCTCACACAGGTCTTCTTGCTTGCAGGATGTCACATTACTGACTGAACCATCTCCAAATCCTAGCATTGGTTTTTCGAGTAAAGAATCTTATGCAGGGACTAAGCTGGTGAAAATAGAGTTGTCAGGAATAATGTGGTTTGCAGCAAGATTGGAAAGTATTAAATGCCTTGCAGTGTGTTTTGTTTTCCGGTCTCAGGATCAACCAGTATGCACTATGTAGGTTTGTGGAAAGTGTATTTCTACTTCTCCTATCACAGACTATCCTGAGAAACTCTGCAAGGGCAACAGTAAAAGGGCAATATGTTCAGATGTTCCTAAGCAAACCAAGGTGAACAGCTGCCTTCTCTGTTTGCCTCTTGATCTGCCTTGAATTCCACTTTGAAGATGCTCAGCTCATTCTTAGGTTTCTGAAAGGGTTGGGTTCAGAATTCTGAGTCCAAGGAGAAGCAGTAGGAAGGCCTCAAGCAAATGGTAGAATGCTTTCAGACAGTAGTTCTCTTTGTTAAGTACAGATAAAAACCATGCATTGTCTTGTAATAAAGGCCAAATTACTGCTGACACATCTCTGTGTAAAGAGTTACAGCAATGGAGGCCAGGTCTTTGATGCCTGAGTCTTAATGGCGCAGGCACCACTTACTTCCAGGTGGTTGACCACCTGCCTCCTGATCCAGGGAGATCATACAAGAACTAAAAGCAGGACATGTACAAAGGACACAGGGTACTTACTGGTTTTGCTGGAGTAATAAGAAAATGGCTGTGCAAAGAAAAAGACCATTTTCTTAGATAAAAGATGTTTTGTGTTTTATGAAGCTGTGCAGGCCACATGGAGCCTTTTTCACCCTGATTGTGAGTCCTTCATTTTCAAAGAGCTTTCCTCTCTTCTCTGCATGCCATTCACTAAGTGCCATTTTCTTCTGAGATTTTACTCCCCAAATCGTATTTCAACAACAATGGGGATTCACTCTTCTTTATTTCCTTCTGCAGTGATGCCTTTGGGACCCTTAGCTAGCATAGAACTTCTACTTTACATGCAAGGAAGCCAGAACTCTCAAAAGGCATTTAGCCATGCAATTATAGGACTTTAACATCCCATAGAAGAAAATTAAAACAAAACAAAACAAACAAACAAAAATCTAGTTCTGTCTAACTGGTGACTTTCAGAGGTCACTCACATAGCCTTCATAAAGAAATCAGAAGCCTCAAGCTGGAGAGATATCTTAATTAGTTAATGTTCCTGCCTTGCTAGCATGAACCCCTGGGCCCACATAAAATATTGATTGTTGTGATCTGCTAATAATTACAAGGTTAGATAGGAAGAGACAGGCAGTATTCTTGGCCAGCCAGCCTAGACAATGTGATGTGCACCAGAGAAATGAGGACCCTTGTCTTAAGAAAGTTAGACAGCATGTCAGAGGAACACCTGCAGTCCTTTTCTGGCATCAACACCCAAGTACATACCAGCGCACATGTACTCCAACATACATGTCTGTATATACACAAACGTTCATACAACATACAGCATAGACACACACATGGAGTAGAAACCTGTTTTTAGTAAAATCAATTTTTACTGCATTATGGCTACTTAGATATTAGTAACATGAAAGTATTGCTTGTGTTAGGCTTTGCTGAAATTGACAGGAGTAAAGTATATGACCTGATTACTAAAATGTATGGTAAAATGCTGAGAATTAAATAAAAAACTTTAAATGAATAGGGTAAGAATTCAAGGTTATCAATGATGAAAACAATGTGGAGCATTAAAGATATGGGGTTCCATATAAACAGCAGCAGAACTTTATAACTTGGACTTATATAAAGTGTGTGTGTCTGTGTATGTGTCTGTGTTATGTATGTGTGTGTTACAAGAATAAGTAGCTGTTAGCTAGTCACCTGTATCCTGCCATGATGGTAAATCTTTTTGTCTACGAAAAACGAAACCAGGAGCACTGATGGGAAAATGTAGAGGCCCAACTGTGTAATAGTATGTCCAAGTCGAAACATGTTTTCGCTGTTTCCCTCATTTATGCTCATTTCAGGCTAGACCCTCTGCTGTTCTCAACTAGCTAAATTAATGGCAGGATAGGAAGATGAGAAAATTATGGAGACATGGGCTATAAAAGGGGCCCTCCTCTCTGGAGTCTATTTGAAACCAGATTTCCAGCTGGGAATCAAGAACTCCAACACAGTTACCAATTACTGCAAAGGTTCCTGATTTTAAAAAATACTTCTTTTATATGAGGTATTTTTAAACAAGGATATGAAAATGCCCATAACCCAGGCTGTGTGCACATGACTTCCAGTAGTCTTACTCCTCTATTCCTGTTCTTCATGGAACTCTAACAAAGGAGACAATTAACTACAGTACACAGTGAAGATCTTCCTATCCTGCTGCCTATCTGTGGTCTAGAGTTTGATCTTACTAATCATAAGTCTGTCAAACATATCTGGAATCCTGGGGTCTCAGACACATTAAGCAAATCTTTGCATCAAGGTCCAATCCTACCTGGACACTACATTAATATTTATCATCTAGGAGGAAGAAACTGCAGAGAATTCTGCCATCAGTCATAGCCTGAACCCTATATATGTAAAGTTATGTGTATACACATGCTGTTTTATTTTGTTATGAAATGAAGAAGCAATAACAAATAACAAACCATAAATTAGCAACTGAAAAAGTAATATCTTAGAAACAACAACAGAGAAATCTTGGCATTAAGATAATGCTCAGTTTTATCCTATATTATACTTTTTATGAATCATTTTTCTATATCTTTACATGCCTGCCACTTCTTTTAAAATGCACTGCATTTTCAGAATGACAGTGAAGCTTGCCGTGGAGCCATCTCCCTCTTTCATGTTAGAAGAGTTTCTGGGAAACAGATGCTTAAAATAGAACATTGGCATGCCATCTTTTCTTGGCATTGGCTAACAAGAACATCTGACATCCTATATCCTCATCATTAGTAATACACTCCCTAATGGTGAATCAAAATGAGTATCAGTGGGTGTGTGTGTGTGTTGTGTGTGTGTGTGTGTGTGTGTGTGTGTGTGAAGATGACTCTGAAAATTGCCTGTTACAAAGACTAATGAGCTCCTCTTCAGGCATCCTCCTGCAAGACATAGGTTTGAAAACCGCCATCCTTATAGCCAAAGATTTGATTTCATAGGAGAAAAGGAGAAAACAAAAGGGAAAAAAGACCCAATCTCTGTACCATCTCACCAATAATAGTGGCAAAGCAGGAGCCTTAATCTTGGATGGAAATTTTTAGCATTGCTATTCTTTTCAACTTTGAAACATGCAAACTGACTGTATTCTCAGGCTCTCACCAAAAACTCAATTACTACCACTAAGAGACAATACCCTCATGTCACCTGAAAATTCTTTAATGGTCTCCTCAGAGTGTAGAAATCATTACAAGATAATAGTAACATTCTAGTCCATCACAGAGTAGATCCTATGGCCTTTGAAATCACCATGAATTCCTTTTCTTGTATAAATAATGGTTATGAACACATTTAGAAACTAAAAGAGCCTTGCCATTATTTTCAAGATATATAAAACACAAGCAAAGAGATTTTAGAAGACAATGCTCAATGGAAAGCCTTGAAACTGGGCCCTGTACCACAAAGATAATGTAAAGAACTATTATCTCTGTGGAAGTGATAAAACCCCATCCTCCTCTAAAGATGTAAACATAGGGGTGGTGGCTTTCAGCAAACTCTCATATAAGCAACCCTTTGGGTTCATGCACAAAGCATGTGGACTGTGCCAGGTGTTGGTGAGTTCTCTTAAGTGTGCAAGTGGTGCCACTATGTTGCTCTGTCCTTCATATATGGTATCTTACAGATTAGAACCTTCCTTGACCTTGGAATCTGGCAAATACTTTCTTTACAATTCTTATCAGAGGGATAGTTAGAATGTGACTCATCCTTTCAGAATACATACCATCCAGTATCCAGCATGTCCCAAGAATTGAGGTACTTTTCCTGTTTTCTGTCACAATACAGTCTGAAGAGGACAGGCTCATGTGACTATACCATGAAGAGTGAAAATTCCACAAAAAAAAGAAGAGAAAATAATAACATTATGATAGTAGAACTTGGGAGAAAGGAAATGGCAAAGACTCCAAATGCTCAGATTCTAAGACAGGAAATCTACTTAGCATCGCAAATTGTCAGGTATTGGTTTAAGCCCTCTAAAGCATGCTATGATGTCTGCTTCAAAGTCATTCAAGCAATGATTTTGTTTTCCACTTCCTGCAACAAAGGAAGAAGCAAAGGAGGAGCCCTCTAGATTTAGAGTCAGTTAAGTCTGAACCAGAAACACTATACCAACCTACAGGTCTTGTGACTCTCTTCTGAAAAGCTACTATTATTTTTTTGCCAAGGACCTAAAACAGACTTAAAACGGAAGCCAAGGACCCTCCAAACTGAGCCATCTGACTTAGCAAGGCCGATCTGTGTGGTCCCTCATCACTCTAAATTGTCTTATGGACATCTGCTTTGTTTTTGGTTGTGTACAGCTTAAGAACTGCTCTTAAACCTGCCTGAAAATCCTGTGAACTATCTATCCAATATGTACAAATTCCTTTCATGGTTATCAGAATCAGTCTGTTCCTTCTTACAAAGAAGAAATACAGAACAGCAGTTACAATTTTTCCTTTTGTGCCCCTTAGAACACTTGTAGAGGTACATGGAAATTTATGCCGTGCCCTGAGAGATTTGGATTTTAAGAAAAGAGGATTAAGCATCACTTGAGGAGGTTATATTTATGTTTCTACCTATATGCATATATATAATATATAGGTATTTATGTGTGCATATATATAAATGTGTGTGTGTGTGTGTGTGTGTGTAAAGCTTCGTGTGTAAAGCGACAACAGTTAATAATCATGAATTTGAAAGAGAGCAAGGAAATGTGTATGAGAAAGTTTAGACGAGGAAAAGGAAAGTGTGAAATGATGTGATTAAATTATAATTTCAAAAAGATAAAAAATTAAATAAAAGGAAAGTCGATACAACAATTAAAAATCATAAAATTCAAGGCTTTCCAGTATTACAAAATGTACTACCTACATGTTTGTTTTCCATAAGGCTGCTCACAGAAAAGTTAATTATTTGCTGGGAGTAGCATAAGTCCCAAGATTTGCATCAGTAAAATAACCTTGTCTCTTTGTTCTTTCAGACACTTTGTTTTCCTGCTTAGATTTCCCAACACACAACACAGGGGAACTGACTCATACTGGTTTTATTAACCTCATTGGACTATACTAAATATGTTCCAAAGGGAGGTTCTTCCCCTAGGTCTGAAATAATGGTGTTACAAGTTTCTCCATGGCTATTGAGCTTTTTTATAGACTAAATGTACAAAATGATGAAGGACTTTAAAAATTTCGTAGTAATGATAACAAGGTCAAGGATATATCAAGGAGTTCATCAGAAGAGTTTATTAATTAGCATATTTCCAATGGAGAAGCTGCAACTCATTAATATCCACACACAAAGGGAACCTGAAGTTTAAAAATCAATGGCCCCATTGACAGCATTGTCTCCTCTGAATCAATTGGGTTGAAGATGTAGCAGAGAATTCTTATATTACTAATTATCACACAAAGAATCTTGGACACCAGCTGACCACAGTTATATGTACACAGAGAAGCAGCCAGAAACTCCCCAGGAAGCCTTCTGTGAATATATTTATATTGGCACATAAATCTTCTTGTTCAAATTGAAATAGTGTGCTGTTTAATATTAGCTTTAAATAGAAAAAGCAATTAGTCTACTAAAAGAACTAATTGGTAGAGAATGCTCAGCTTTGAACACAAATTCGCTTTAAAATAACAATCCTGAATGCTATTTCAAAGTCTAAGGAAATATTTTTTAAAGTACTGAGCTGTGCATAGTTTCATAATTGTTCACTAATTATAAAACAGAAGATTGGAACCTTTTTATATAATTCATGAAAATTGTAAAAGAATTGTTTCTTCTAAATTTTATAAATGTAAGCTTATTATGGGAAGCATTAATATAACTGTGCCTATTTTAATCAGTATATCTTATAAACAGCAACTTTGTTTCAGGCACACAAAGCCAACTCAGATATTTCCCAAGCAATCTAGTCTTGAGTACTATAATTTTCTTTTGAGAGATAAAGAATGATAATCTTTTTAATTCTTCAATCCCACTTTCATCTTTCCATTATTTGAATACTAAACCAAAATTTTCTAGTTCTTAGAAGTAAAAGAAACAATGAGATTAATACTCCTTTATATTATTGTCATAGGTTAGAGGATGAACTCAGCCCTTTCACATACAAGTGCCTGACCTGTTCCAAGTAAACTTCCACACTTATAAGCACTTATAATATATACATTTGCTAGATTGCCAGAGCTTCAGAAATCACAGGGTTAAAATTATTGCCCTGTGTAACAAGCCACTCTTAAAAGGTCCTTCTTTGCTTAGTCAGACTTCAGAGCTTATGATCAAGAACTTTGGGGCCAGCTAGACTGAATCTGATCTAATTCTGTTGCCAAGTATTGATGTGGCCTTAGATAGCTTCATATTTCTTTGAGTATCAGGTGATATAATAGTATAATATACCTAATATATTTATTGTTAGGATTAAAGAGATAAACATGTAAAATAATCACTCAATCTTAGGGTACTTAGTGCATGCACTACAATTTCATTTACCATGAATAAAATAACCACACATGATAAAAACTAGAAAATGTAAGAAATTTACTGGACTTCTGCTTTCACAAATTAATGAAAGGTATGGTAATATGTATGTGGAACTGTTGACTGGAAATAGTTCTGATGGACCATTGTAACAAATCAGATTGAGTGATTAGCATTCTAAAATTTCATAAGAAGAGGGCAGAAGTCAAAGATCTTAAGAACAGAAAAGAAAATAGATGATTCATTCTACCACCACGCCAAAGGATGGTGTTTAACTGTAGGTAAAATAAAAGTTTGGGTTAATTAATAACTAACATTTATTAGAAGAATTCTCTTTAAATGAGTTGTGTAATTATAAGAAACACAAAAAAATTACCTAATGGTTTAAAAAAAAGATACTTGGGCGAGAGAGTATGGTTTAGTTGGCTACTTGTCCAAAGGAACTGGATTTAACTCCCATTACCAACATGACAGCTCACAACTGTATGTAACTGCAGTCCAGGAAAACCAATGCTGTCTTTTGGCCTCTACAGATAAGCACACATGTAGTACACAGATACACATGAACACAAAATACCTATACCTAGACACACACACACACACACACACACACACACAAACATTGAAGACACAAAATTGGGTGAGAAGAGCACAGTGTTGACTTCAGAAGAGTTGGAGGAGGGGGATTTAAATCACCAAAATACAAGGTATGAAATCCTCAAGTAATTAATACATATAAAGTTATATAACCAGGTGTTATGTAATATTAAGAAATAAGAATGATTTGGGATTCTTTACAATCCACTGATAATAAGGAAATTGATGCTGTCTTGATATTATTTTAGGTCTAGAACAATAGGACATATGCCTTTTACACATACAAAAATTTAAAAAGATTACATACCTAGATGTAAAAATAAAAAACTATCACCCTGGTAGAAAAAAATATAGAAAATATATCCTGGACACATAGCATTTAATGTTAACCATTTGGACACATCAAAAAATAGGAAAAATTGAGGGCAAAGTAAATGAAGTTGGACTCCATTAAATGAAAAGCCTTGGGGCTAGAGAGGTAGCTTAGTGGTCAAGAGTACTTGCTGTTTCTATAAAGGACCTGGGTTCAGTTTCCATCATCCACATTAGGCAGCTCACAGGGTAGCTTGTAACTCTAAGTTCTAGAAGTTCTGACAACTCTTCTGCTCTGGGCACAGGCTATCATATGGTGAAATGCTCCAAGTAGATACTCACACATACGCATACATCTACAAAATTAAAAATAAATAAATCTTAAAAATCACTGGGTTGGGGAAAATGTCATTAATAGACAAACTGAGAGCAAGTCTTTAAGAAACCTTCCTATGTCCAAAATATTCAAAGAACTCTAAAAGCTCCTCAGTAAGAAAAAGACACACAAGTTAAAATTGATGAAAGATACACCCATATCACTGATGATGGTACAAACAACAACAGATCATATATATACATGCATACACACACACACATACACACACAGTCAAAGTAACAATAGTCAGGATACATAAAAGAAAACACAGATTTCTTATTGTGTTCAAAAATTCAAAACAACAAAATATTTGCAAGGAAATGGAGCAACTTTACCTTGAATTCACTGATTGTGGGAATCATTAATGAGAACGCACTGCAGTATACACTTTCTTTCTATGGTGCAGCAATCCTTTGTGGTACACTTTTCAAAATAAACTGAGAACGTTCATCTCCACAAACATTTACATCCACAGAAAATTATCTTTATTCATAATTAACTGAAACTGGAGGAAAGCAAGGTATTAGTCAATAGGTGAATGGAAAACAAATTTTGGTATATAAAAAAAAATGTGTTCTAACAAATAAGCTATGACGACAAGGGAATGCATGATAGAAATGTGTGCAAATTATCAAGTAAAGGAAACTAAAGATTCTATTTATTGCATGACTCAAACTACATGACATTCTAGAAAAGGAAACACTATGGATTCATGGAGTCAGCGTTCAGATCAATGATTGACTTGGTAAGTGTAAGGAGATATTGAGTAGACACATATAGGAGTTTGGAAATCAGCGAAATTACTCTGTATGATATGGATGATAGGTGTATGTCATTATACTGTTATCCAAAGCCTAGAATGTCCAGGCCCCAGCGCACCTAACACAAATGGTAAGCTTCAGTTAATAATGAGACTCTAATATTTGCTCACTACTAGAAATCTAGTACATGATGTAAAATGCCAGGAACTGGGAATGTGCAAAGCATAGAGAACACAGGAGTTGTACTTTTGTATAATTTTTCTCTAAACCTAAAGCTGCTGAAAAGCTATTTAAGTATTTTTCAAGTAATATGCTTTTATAGAAGTTAAATCACTCTATAATTATATTCATATATTCAGTACATTTTACACATAATTATCATAACCTCAAATACTATAAGAGAAACAGCAATTTTTTAAATTACTTGGTGATTTGGTTTTCATTCCTCTGTATTTATTATTCTTTATGCAGAAATTTTGAACAACATGGTATAATAATTGTATCAATAACATAAATGCATAAGGTCCAATTTATTTGAAGTCTTCCATTACACTTGAAAGAGCATTTTTAAATTTTATTTTAAATGCATGAGTGTTTTGCCTCCATGTATGTCTGTGTACCACTTTTGTTCCTGGTTCTGAAAAGGGTAGAAGAGGGGCTTGGACCCCCTGGAACTAGAGGAACAGTTGGTTGTGAGCCTGCATGTAGGTCCTGGGAATTTAACCAGGATGGATCCTTCGTAAGAAAAGCAGGTGCTCTTATTCTCTGAGTTATCCAAGACATTTTTGATAAAGCATATTTTTAGTACATATGATTTGTGGAAATGGCTTTAATATTTAAAATAATATTTATTCTGACAGAAATAGCAAATAATTACACCACTGGTTAAAATAAACTTAGTAAAAATGTTAAACAGATTTCGTTTTGTGTACATTTGGGAATTTCTCTATATTCTATGGATTTTGTTTATACTTTTACATTTGCAGCAAAGCACATAAATGACTGATTCAGATATAAATAGAAACATAAAATAAAATTTTCCATGAAAAGTCCTTGAAGATTTATCTAGGAAACAAACTGCATGCATACTTTCCAAAAACAGACCTTGTCTTTTCTGCATAGCTGAAGGTGTGTAGACATTATATATAGGATTGACAGAGAGATTCTGATTTGGTGGATTGGTGTGTAGCCTCAGGCTCTGGGTTTCTTATGAGGACCTAGATGATTCTGATGTTATAATTTCACATTTTATACATGCAGAAGAAAGGTTTTGCCTCTACCTAGCTACTTTCTAAACGAAAAGGGACAATTACATGAAACACATCAGTATTTGTCTTAAACATTTTATTTCTCTCTTTGAACACTGGTTTTATGTCTCCAACTAAATGTAAGTTTAAAAAGAGCCATTCAACATTTTATCATCTTTCCAGTTAACCATCTATCCATCCACTTTGTTCCTATTTTCCTATTTATCTGTCCTTCATCTTTTCTGCCTTTCAATCACAGTCCTCTTTTCCACCATCCTTCCTTTTTTAATCCATCTGCTTTTCCTTCCATATGAAGATTCAGCTCTCTAGCATATAATCATCTTTTTTTCCCATCAATCTCCCTAGCCATACATCCATCTTTCCGTTCATATTTTCATTATCTAATCATTCCACATTCCTCACATCTGCCCATCCATAATCTACCATCTGTCTATTTATTCACTCTTCTTCTTTCTGTTCACTCACCCAAGAATATCTATTGAGCATCTTCTATATAGGAAAGATGGTTTTAAGCTCAGGAGTCTGAATGAACCATAACGCTAGCAAGAAAAAATAATAATGGCAAAGGACACCATCATTTGATCAAATAGGCAAGCTACTGAATAAGAAACTTTATTTTTACCAACCACACATCTGATTAATGACTAATATATAAATAGTATAAAGATTTGAAAAGAATGGACATCAAGAAAACAAATAATTCAATTAAAAATAGGGTACAGATCTAAACATCTTATTCTCAAAAGAGGAAATACAAATGGCTGAGAAGCATTTAAAGAACTGTTCAACATTCTTAATCATCAGGAAATGTAAATTAAAGCTATTTTGAGATTTCATCTTACATTAGTCAGAATTGCCAAGATCAATAAAACAAATTACAGTGTATCCTGGGGAGGGTGTGCAGTAAGGGTTATCATTATTTATTACTGGTGGGAGTGCAAACTTGTACAGCTACCATGGAAACCAGTGTGGGAGCTATTCAAGAAGATAGAAACAGAACTACATCAAGATCTAGTTATACCACTCTTGGGCATGTATCCAAAGGACTCAACATCTTATTTCAAAGATACTTGCTCAACCATGTTCATGGCTGCTCTATTCATAAATTAGGAAATTAGGAGCAGCCTCAATGTCTGTGAATAAATGAATGGAAAATGACAATGTGGTACAATTACACAATGAACTATTACTCAGATGTTAAAAAAATTAAATCACGAAATTCACAGATAATTACATGGAGGTAGGAAAAAACATGCTGAATGAGGTAATCCAGACCCCAAAAGACAAATATGGTATTTATTCTCTTATATGTGGATGTTAGCAGTTAAGTGTTCAAGAAGCAGGGTACAATCCATATAACCACAGAGGGTAGGCATAGAGAAAGAGACTGGGCAAATGACTGAGTCACCCCTGGAAGGCAGTATTTAGTTATGAATGATTGGGGTGTGGTGACTGGACTGGGAGGATCAAATGGGGAGAGGGAGAGAAGACAAGTTGTGGGGGGAAGTACAGGAAGGACAGGTAAAACTAAATCCCCTTTAGGGAGAGGGTTATATGAAAAACAAATACAATAGAAGCTACATAAAATATATTCATATATGAAGGTGAACTGAATGAAATTGCCAAATTATAGGGGAAACAGAGTCCCAAGTGGACATCTCTCATCATCAAATGAAGCTCCCAGTCCCTAGAATAGATTATATCAAATCAAGTTGATGGCCAATGTGGCTCTGTGGCAAACCCCAAACAATCCAGGAGCTAATGCCAAGGTTGCTCCCCACAAACTGATGTTAAGACCCTATTACTGAAGACAATACTTTCATAACTCATTGAACATTGAGAAGTTCAGTGGGTGCCTATCTAAACCCTTCAGTCCTATTGACAACTGTCCATGGTACTAGAAGATACTCTGAAGGCTATCAGATGAGAAAGGAAGACGTCAACCTAGTTACAAACACTTCATTTTATCATGGTGACCTGAATGCAAGATGCACTAGTGCAGTAGTGGCATAAAGCTTGCAGGAGTAACCAATCAATATCTAATCGGATTTTAAGACCACTCCATGAAATGAAACCCATCCCTGACATTGCTCGGGTAGCCAAGAACCTGAGATTCAATAGGCCTGGTACCTATTTAAAATGTTATGCTTCCATCAGTTACATCCCCTCACAGCTCCAGGAACCCTTGGAAGAGGAGGCAGAAAGATTGTAAGAGCCAGAGAAAATGAAGAACACCAAGGAAACAAGACATTCTTAGTACAGCAGACCAGATGCACATATGAACTCACAGAGATTGTGGCAACATACATAGGGCATGCACAAGTCTAGGCCAGATGGTGTCCCAGCTTGAGAATGATATATCTCTAAACTAAAAGCTATTCTAATTGATAACCAGTCACAAATGAAAGCACTTGGTGTACAATACACTCTTAAAGCCAGGCCTCAGAACTAGCAGTAGATGTTCTACACAACGTTGTTTTGTTAGGTATTTTTGTCTGACAATGCTTTGTCTAGACATTTTACTTTATTTCTTACTTTACAGCTCATATATATATATACGTGGCATCTGATTTTTGTATTTTTAGGGGATTTCTGCATGTGCCAATGTTTGTGTGCATGTGTGTATGTGTATTTGTGTGTGTGTGTGTGTGTGTGTGTGTGTATATGTGTGTGTGAGTGTCCCTATGCCTATGAATTTCTTCTGATTTTTTCTTTGGCTCTTTGTTTTTCTATTCATTTGTTTGTTTTGTCCGATTTAGTTTTTCTTTTTTTTTGTTTATTATTATTACTATTATTTTAGATGCCTGTTTGTTTTCTAATGATAGAGAGGAAGAAAGAATGTGGACTTTGGTGCCTGGGAAAGTGGAGAGGATTAATAAATGAAAAAAGACAATTTTCAAATTTTATGGTTTCCATAGAGAAAAAGAAAAAGAAAAAAGAAGTAGAGATTGATTCACATAGACAATGAACAATCTGGACTCTATTATCAGGTGTGAACTTTAATCTACTTAAACTTCAAAAGCTCATTTAAAACATTGGTGAGGTGATTTGAGTTCTTTTTCTCATAGTCCTTTGTTTAAAATGCAGGGGATAATGAGTGAAAAGATTTTTGGAAGGATTTTAGCCCATGGTCTATCTACACATTGAAAACACTTGGTCGTTGTTAAATTGTATTATGTCCTCAGGAGCTGACATTTGCGAGCCACAGTAATGTAGAGAGAGTCACTCCAAATGGAGATAAGCCTTGGAAAACATGTGGTAACATTTGATATGCCTCAAGAATGGAACAGAGTGTAATGAAGGCATCAAGATATTTGGGTTTTCAGGAATGTTGGATAAAAGTGCAGCTGAAATGGGATGTAGAAGGATTTAGATATTTGAGTTGATGATGAAAGAAGTTGTGTGTCAGGCCAAAGGGTTTGACAGTCGCCTTGATTTTTAGGCCAATGGCTATGAATTTCAGTGTGCAGACACCTTGTCCTTATACCAGAATCTCATAGAGCCATTTCCATCGTAACCGCACTTGAAAGTCAGTGGAGCACATGCAAAGGAGGGCAGCAACATTTTTAAGGCAATGAGGTATGTAAGTGATCATACACCAACATCTAATAATACCGATGGGATTATGAGTTCTAAGAGTAACTATAATGCTTATTTATCATAGAGATTTCTTTTAAATTAGCTGTGTCACCAGGACTGGTTGAACAAAATGATGTTTCAGTTGATCAGATCAATTACAATTGCAAATTTTAACACAATGTGTGTGTGTGTGTGTGTGTGTGTGTGTGTGTGTGTGTGTGTGTTATTTTCTATTGGCATTTGTATGAGATGTTGATGGCTTCATGAAACCCAAACCATGTTAAAATATATAGCCAAATTACGTTTTTACTGTATTTTATTATATGTTATTTTATTTTATTATTTTATTTTATTTTATTTACAGTTTCATTATATCACTGAAGCCAGTTAGGAATTTGCTTCTTTCTTCAGCAAAAGTTAAGTTGGCTGCAGACTTTTGCCTTAGCCTCTTAGGTGATTTTATCACATATGTGTGTCAGCATGCTCTGAGCATACCCCCTCGTTTTGAAAAGCCATTTAATTGCTCTCATACTTGCAAAAGAAAGATCTCCATTATCACTGAATCTGCTGCCTTTTTTCACAAAGCCTATAGTGTCTACATTTTACAGTATCTGCAAAGAAGTATGTGCGCAAGTGTTTGTCTCTGAGCGTATACTCACCATGCTGGCTTTTGTCTTTATTGGCACTTCATTCACAACTTTCATTTATGAAAATCACTACCATTGCCTCTGATAAAACCTACTGATGGTAATGTCTATGGTATTTTAGGAAGATAATTTTGACTCCAGCAGAGTAGCTGATCTAGACAGACAGAATCAGTACTGGATGGTAAAGGAAAAACAAGAAGGAAAAGAACCACTCCTGTCCAGGCTTCTTAATTTCCATTGTGTGAACAACTTGTGCTGTGATCAATTTTAGCATAACCATTGTACTGGCTCAGAAATGTATTCTTATGTATTCAGAGCAGTGCTCCTGCACCACATTGTCAGCTGCTTCCACAATTCTACTGAACAACAGCTCACAATCAGATATGAGCTAAGAAAATATTAAGTAAGAAAAGATAAAGACTGCATGCAAGAGACAGAACCCATGCAATGACAGCAGAATGGAGAAAAACACCCAGATTTGATAAATATTTAAAATTTAAAAAATAAATCAAATGTTAATGAGAGAATGAAGCGATGAGACAATACCACAGCTCTTGACATGAAAGGTGAGCTGAATGATACATCTTGGGATTCTAGTTTAGAGGAAAAGATCAGAAGATCAGATAGAGAAGAACCAGTATATATTAACACCCTACATTCTTATAACACAGGTATGTTGGGTAAGGTTTAAAAGAGATAGAATATATATTAATATGTGAATAGCACAGATATATTTTATTTGTACAATTGATTTATTGATCTGGGACTGTACTATAATTAACTCTAACAAAATACACTCACTGTAGTAAGTGTTCCCTTCTACAGGTACATTAACCAGATCCTGACTATTCTGTCCTTAAATTAATCCCTTCTTGCTCGACTCCCCTCCCACAGGAGGCCTCCAGGTCTTCTTGAGCCTTCCATCTTTCTGACACCCAAAACCTTTACTTACTTTGATCAGCTAAGGAAGAGTGTCGTGATTTGGTCTTAACTCTGAGGTTTTGCTTCTTTCACTTGTATCTTAATCAGGTGAACCCTGCACTTCTTCCCTGAAAATCTCCTTTACATTTTCATTTCAGTCACAATTTCTGTATTTTAAAAATCATAGTATGTTTATTAGGAATGTTGTGTAGTTTGTTCCCAGTAGTGTTGACAGAGGCCGGGATGGGGGGAGTGTGGTCAAGAGCTTGTACTGCTCATGTTGAAAATGCAGGTTTGATTTTCAGGACTCCTGCAGAGTGTCTCAAAATCTGCTGTAACTGTAGCTCCAGAGTAATCGATGTCATGAGCCCTGAGAGCACCTCCAGACCCGTGTGTGTACCCACTCACATACACACAAACTCATGCATATAATTAAAAAAAGATATTTCCTTTAAAAATTTCAATATGCATATCATTTTCTTAATGTGTATAGACTTCAGATATGGCTAATTTGAGTGTGTTCAAGGTGTTTTATTTATTTGCAAGTTTTGTTTTTTTTTTATAATAAAATAAAGTGGTACCAGGATGACAGAGCAGCTCCAAATCCAGATGTAGAAGAAGGGTTAAGGATGGAAAACAGAGATGTGGGGCCATAGGAACCTAAAAAAGAATACCATGTGGTACTTTTCAGTAAGCATTAGAAACACATGTGGAAGAGGTAGTAATCTACGCTTTCACATGCAAATAACTGCAGCGGTTATAGCAAAAAAAAAAAAAAAAGGATTTATATTTTGTGCCAAGCATCCACTTAATTAGAGCTTCTCAAATGTGGATCAGAGTGTTGTGACACTGGAGGTATTTAGAGGATGGGTGCTCACCCAGGCAAGGTATTTTGAAAGGAATTCTACAGTGAAGGAGTACTAGGCTGGAAGATATTTAAAAGTCCATGAAATGAAGAGTCCTATGATCCTCAGAAATCAATTTCCTTTAGAAAGTTGTTGTGATTTCCTGATGAATTTGTTTATGCTTTTCTCTCCCAAGTACTTTAAGAAGAGAGAGTTTTTGAGCCAGGCACAGTAAATAAGAAATATTTATTGACTCATTGGCTATGGAGTTCTGTTGAGAGCCCATCCGTGATAACAGAGAATGTGTGCTTTCCAGTTTGGTATGCACAGAACTCATTAGTTTTAAATTTAGATGCAAGCTTTTGTGCTGGAGGGAATCCAAGTTTGACTAATACATCTGACAAAGTCCCTGTAAGGAAGCAAACTATGATGAAGAATTCTATTTTTCTATTTGGAACTGAGAGTTTGATGGAGAGGACTAGAACACATGCTCTTTTCTATCACTTGCTTCTATTTTGTTTAAAATTATTCATAGCCTGTCATTCCAAGGCTACAAATTCCACAGTAGGTACACAAGTGATGATTCGGGTCCAAAGAAAAAAATAGCTCTCATAGGGCAGAGAGGAATCAGTTCACAAATTCTCAGAGCATCTTGATTCAAATGAACTGCTATACATATTTCCAGGTAAGTTCCTGGCAATGAATGAGATAGTGCCCAGTGGCACAATGCCATTTTGTTTGAACACAGCCTTATTGAAAACTTGCTAGATTCAAGAATGAGTAAACAAAGATAAATAGAGTGCCTTTTTGAATATCTGGTCTGAAGGAACTCGATCTTGGCAGGCAGACAAATTGAAAAGTACAAAGCACTGTCTTTACTCAAAACTTCCCTTGCTCTCTTAATAATATTTTTCATAGACAGTTAAAATTCCCTGAGCAGCACTTAAAATCAGCATATTGCTTTACATAATACAGTTCAGTGTAAAGTCAAGTTATTCCATTTATTCCCTCTCCAAATTAGGATAAATGAGGGGAAAGACGTGGGTTTTTTATTTTTTAGTTCACTACAATTAATAGTAAATTATATTAAACATAAAATACCTAATGGTTCAATATACTTAGAATATTAATTTTTTTCTCTTCCTTTCAAAATCAAGAATGTGGTTGCAATAGGGAATTCCAAACCATAACAATGTCATTGTCTCAATCTAACTCTTTTCACACCAGGCGCCTCAGAGGAGAAGTTGTGGAAATGGTGTGGTCTTTAAGATGTGGCTAAAAGCTAAATGCTGACTGATGTCATACCAGGATGGAGCCATAGGACTTGCCTTCCTTTTTGCTCCTTTTCCTATCCTATAATGATTTTACTAATTAATAGGTATCTTTATAATGAATCTCTAAATTAATTTCTGTCCAGCCTGGGATATGTACAAAGACTATGTCTCCAAAACAAAGCCAGAAAGAAAGAACTGTTTGTGCATATTATCCATCTGGAATTCAAATAAGACTCCAGAGACTAGGCAATCTGATGACTCTAGGATAACACTGATAAAATTTTACTAATTATATTTTATGTGGTTTGTCATTTCTACACAGATAATCATAATATACACATAATTGCTATCCTGATGCTTCCTTTCCTGAGCAGCCACAGCAATGGTGACCACGTCAATCTTGCTGACTTGCTGTCAATCATAAAGCAGTTGTTTGAGAAGATTTGTGTAGCATCCATTGTTCATTTCATGTTTATAGGTAACTAAATTAAGGGATGTCCTAAATCTGATCATCAGGAAAGAGTGTTAAAAGTAAATTGCAGTGTGTTACATTAAATGAATGACCTCTGAGTTTAGAGAGCTGTGTGGTTCTGAGACTTTGCCTTGTCAAACAGCTAATACTGGAAGGAGACATGAGGTACTAAAGTGAGAGGGCTTGTTATTCACAGCATAGTTGTAGCCAGAACAGCATTGTCAATGGCCACATGAGACTTAGTTCCCCTAAGCTGCCTGAGGCCATTAAGCCATGACTTGTATTACAAGAGAAGAACACACGATTTAGGGAACCAACATTTACTTTTGTAACATGTTCTTTATATTTGGTACCTTTTATATTGGCATATATTTATTGTACATAGTAATAGGTTTTGTAAAGATATTTTCAGACAAATACATCATGAGCTTTGATTCGGTCTCCTGTGAGACATGCCTCCTTTCTTATATCTTCATTACTCATCTTCACATCCCAGTTTTGTTTTGACTTTTATTGAGAATGTATTTTTTCATACAATATATTATATTGTTTGGATATCATAGTATAATTTTCCACTTCCTTTTCCTACCCCCAAGAACTTCCATATGCCCTTCCTTGTTCTTTTTTAAATTGTTGCTTGTTTTTCCTTTGTTGCTACATACACTTATGTACATGTATAACTTACACATATACAGTTTAGATGGAAATTATCATTCTGGACTGACAATGCTACCTCCAAGAGCCACAGACCCTCTAACAAAACCCCCAATACCAAGTATGAGAATCGCTGTTTTGAGGTGTTATTCACAGCTGCCTAAGAGATTTCTAAATACAGGATATTGCTGTTGACTTAAAGATGAAGGATAACTCCCTAATGCTAAGATGCCATGCATTTCAGAAACAGGGCCAATAGGCCCCTGCACTGAATTTGACTTGAAAGCCTCCTCTCTGAAGAATACCTTTCATGGTAGTATAGGGTGCTATGTAAGCTTCCCAAGGAGGAAAATAACCAATAGTCCTACACGGCTATTACATCTATGAACCACAGGAATAACCAGTATGGCACAATAATGGTAAGGGTACAATAGTGGTGTGCATACCCTGGTGGTAACAAACAGCTCTTTAATTGGACTTAAGACAGACTCAACAAAAGGAAATCCATGCCCGGTACTGGAAAAATAGCCAAGTACCCAGGGAAAGTGAAGTCATGGATCTCGGAGGAGAACCTACAACTGACACTTTACTAAAACAACTTAATCTGCAACTAGATTCTAAGTATTTGTCCCACAGATAAGTACAATCCCATAGATGGAAATATCATTATATCTTGAACAGGTTCAATAAGGAATAGAACACAATCACTGAGATGCAAAGCCTGAACCATCTGCAGAGGGTCTAGTCTCTCTCATGGACTAACCCAGAGCATGAGGCCTCCAGGTAATTTATTGATTGAAAGCTCTGCCCTACTGACACAAAAGCCTTATTTGCATTAATGAATAGAGCCTCATACCCTTCAGATCCTGCCAGCCAACTTGGTGCCCAAAGGGCTGAAGTCAAAGCTGAGGTAACCAAGGTGCTCCTTGGGTTCCAGCTGTAGAAGGCTATAAAGGTGATAAGGACTCTTCATCTGTAATATCATAAACAAATGCCTTTAATATGAAGATTTCAGATGGCAAGGTATATGAACATCCATTGAGAACTGTAAACAGCTGCAGGAAGCAAGTATTACTGAGAGAATCAGACTGTAAAAGCTTTTAGGAAGTGCTCTTCCCCCAGCAGCTCTGAAATGCAAGTCTCCTATAGTTATAGGACCTCTCACTGTACAGACAGCGCAAACAACTTTACAAGACCTGAAGATAGGTTCAAATATTCTACTGTATAGCCCCCATTGGAAATTTGAAAATATTGCATTGAATATATAGATTGCTTTTGACAATATGGTCATCTTCTCAATACTGATTCTTCTGATCCCTCAGTATAGAAGAGTCTTTTTATATTTTCTTGTGTCTTCAATTACTTTTTTTGTTATTTTCTGAAACAATCAGTGTAGAGAACTTTCACTTCCTGGTTAGACTTATGCCAATGTATTTTTTAAGGCTACTGTAAACCAAAATGCTTCCTAATCATTCTCAGCATGCACTCTGTTGGTAGTTAGGAAGTTCACTGAATCCTGTATGGTGACTTTAGCATGCCAATCTTTTGTGCTAGATTGAAAGACTATTCTTTCAAAGTGGTTTGTTGTGTAATCCTCTTTGGGATGATAATTTGGAAAAAGGCAGAAGTGCCAATACTCCCAGAACCTGCAGGAATACGAGAAACTGGCAGAAATGTGTAACCCAGTTGTCATCAGGGGTGTCCAAAAACTCAGTTTCTAAGATTGTATTAAAGTTATGCAGGAGAAGGCTGCTACTTCTAGAAGACATGCTAAAACACCTAGTTCTGATAGGATCTCAAGTTGGTAACTTCATTTCAAATTGGTTAAAATAAAAAACAGATTTTTTTTCCCTATACATCTAATTTTTCTTTAAGTTTAGAGACACTTCCATATAACTGGGTACCTAGAGTGTAGGGCAAACAACAATGTGATTGATATGTTAATTTACTTAGTATTTGTTAGTTTAACTGGCTTCTTTAATTTTTGTTTGTAGTGGGTTTTGGTCCTGAGAATAGTACTCAGGGATCTGTACCTACTGAATACTGTGCTCTATCACTGACGTCACTGTCAGCCTCTAGGGAACTTTTAATGACTTTTAAAACAGATTTAACATGTTTCGAAATTTTCATCTCTGCATTCAAATTTATCACTCTATTATTTTACTATTTATTGTTTTCAAGTTCACTGTGGGTTGTTTGCACTTATATCTCTTACTCTGTTTTTAATGATATCATTTCCCAAAGAGTCTTGGCTGAAGTATGTTTGGAAGTCATCATTAATCTTCCCCTTTAACTTTTCCTTCATATTTTGACAAATGAGTTTACTTACATTCAGTATTTAAATATTTTTTTAATATCTCTTATAGTTTTCTGTCAGTACAAGTGTAGTTCTTTAACATTATAGTTTTCAGTCAGTTGCAGATTTAAGATAATCCTTTGTTTAAACAGAATCATCAACTTGTCAGATATTTTAAGTTTCCACCACCACGCCCCCACCTCTGCACCACCCCACGAGCAGCAAATAGGTTCCTACCCTGAAAAACATAAGCAGTAGTTTAATCTTCTAAGTAATTGTTGCTCTCTTCCACAATGCGATCCACCAACTTATCAACATGATTCCTATACTCAGTAATCCTTAACTTACTGGTTGACTAAGAGCTAGTTAAAAAGGTCCAGTGAGTACAAGGTTCCCTTGGTAACTGTAACAGTTAAAATTCCAAAATTTTTTCTCTGTAAATAACTATTAATGCAAAACGTAATCTCCCATCATTTCTTATCTCTGGTATGTAAATTTGCTGCTGAATTGTGTATCTGAGAAAAGCCTGCTTTTTCTAAATGGATTTTTTTGTGCAACCAACTGGAGTTTTCTAAAGAAAGAATGCACACTTTTCCATTTTCTTGCTCTTTCTTTTTCCATGTTGTCTTTTGCATTGAGAGTGAGGTCTTTAAGGATCCCGCATAAGTTGAGTTTAGGCATACTGGTTACTACAGTGCAGACATTCTGGTCTCCATTCAGTCTCAATAAAAGCTTTGGCAATATCTTCTGTAAGGTTTTTTTCACTTTGCTCCTTTTTCATAGAATGTTCCTCCTCTCAATTTCTGGCCCTTTCCAAAATGCACTCTGGAAACTTCTATACTTCAAGTTTGTCTTTCATGACACTTAGTGATAATCCACAGGCCACTGAGTCCCTTTTGCCTCCCTCAGTACCATGTTGGTCATCCCCTACACCTATATTTACATATCCAGTTTGAGCTCAATTTACAATAAATTATTCATTGGAGCAGAGAAAATCTTGTCAATTTCTTCACATTCTAGACTTCGCAGTAAGTGGTGCAGTAAAGTGCACACGTAAAGTCTTAGCATAATATAGTTGTTGTATGTTCAAGGTCTGATTGTATTTAAATTCACAGAACTGTTATTAGGATCATAGCATTACCTTGTTAAATATAATCATTATGCTTTTTATGTATGAAACAGAAAACAATTTAATGTTATCCAATGTTGCAGGAAGCTCTAGAGGCAAACATTGTAGAACCAGAAAGGAATGAGACAATATGTCTTCCTTATATAGTCAGAATTATCTCTGAGGGCTTAGCAAAATAGTTCTTATTTAGATTGATTAAATATAAGTATATAATACATAAAATGACATTAAACATTTTTAATGTAATGTGAAAGTATTGGCTGATATTCACTACAAGTCATTAATTCTGTATTACATTTATTTGTGTGTGTGTGTGTGTGTGTGTGTGTGTGTGCAAATTTCATGTTCTCTCTTTCTACCATGTAGATCCTGGGAATTGAACTCAGGTTGTGAGGCTTGGAAAAAGTGCTTTTACTTATTGACCCACAAAGTATGGGCCACAAAATATGTTTTGTATACAGGAACAGTCATTAAATTTATAGAAATTGGTCTATAATCATTTTATTTGTTAGTTTTGTGGTGCTGGAGATCACTTAAGGCCTTTGCATGTTGGGCAAGTATTCCAGCACTAACTCATATCCCTGGCTCCTTAATCTTTTGTAAAGTTCATTGAATGCTTTCTTATTTAACATTGCTTGTTTGAATTACCATGCCCTTCAATTGATGATGCACGTGTGCCTGGTGTGTGTCACATGATACACAGAGCTGCATCTGCCACACTCTTCCTTATTCTTCAGAATGCAGGAGGCACAGTACTGGCATCATGGGTAGATTGAAAATGATCTATGGAACCCAGAACTTTTTCTAAAAGTTTTATTTCTTTTTAGGTGCTGACTGGGTAATCAGAGGATAGAAAAATATTGGTAATGTGTTTTTAATATGTGTGACTACTGATGTTAAAGACAGCCAAAGGATTTGATAAAGTAGACAGTTTTTGTACCTTTAGGAATTCAGCAGCATGAGTAACATTCATAACTTGGAAGTCACTTTTTCGTTAGCATATATAACGTTCTTTACTGATGCACTTTGGGCATAGAGAGGCCTGTTCATATATCTTCAATAAATCTGTGATTTATTGAGAGGAATAAAATACTTATTAATCATTTGAGTTCAGGATATGAAATAATTTTTCAACTTGTCCAGATGAGTCTGTCCAGCCAAATTCTATCATCAATTGTGGAAGATGGTAGAAACTTGGCCTTGAATGTCAATCTGTCTTCAGACACAATTTTAATTTCAGCTCCTTCCAGCGCACCAGTAGCTTGACAGTGAATTATGACTTTCTGCTCTCTGTACTGGACATGTCACTCACAGATATTCTGATAACATAACCATATTCTGGAAGAATAATTTTAGATAAATGTTATTGTTCTAATGAAAAAATTTGAAAATCTTTTTTCTTGTGGAGTAAGTAGAAATTGTGTACATAAAGAAAGCCACATAAAAACAAGATGATAACTGTACTACGTAAATATTTCTGTCTTTGAAAATCTTGTACAGAATGCTAAAATATTCAATTTTTATCAATGGAGAACACAACTGTTACAGCAAAATAGTGTGATTTTTGTAGTAATTCCCATACAGACCAGCATAAATGCCATTGTTTAATTCAGAAAGTGAGGCTAAGTAACCAGTAAGGACACTTTCAAATAAACAGTTTGTTTTTCTTGAGTATGGAAAATATAAGCAGTTACGTGCATTGCACAATGCTAATGAGAATCTTGAAAGCAGAATCACATGGCAGGGTATAATTTCAAAGAGAAAATTAAAATAAGTATTTTAATAACTTTATTATGGTATAAATAAATAGCTGAAATTATTTTAAACAGTAAATTAATAGTGAATAAAGTGAAGAAATTATATTAAACTATGCTAACGAATATTTGACATGACTTCTGAGATAAGAGAAGTTCTCATTCGTTTGCATTCTACACCAGGTTTATATGAACACCATCAAGACACTGCATTTTAAAAGAAGAAATGAAAGCAGATGTGTGCAGAATTTAGCATATAGTCCTGAACATTATTATTAACTATACAAACAATAAAGGCAGATTTCTTCTGAAAAAGATAAAGTAGGTAGGTCAGAAGCTAGAAGGAAATAGGATAAAAATCATCCATGGCCATCTTGATTGTGAGCAAAAGTTTGTTTGTGAGAGAAGAGGTACACAAAGAACTGTCTGAAGGGTAGAAGGTACAGGGAGAGACATCTGGCTAAAATCTGTTGCTCAGGTCTCTGGACGAGGTTCCTCACTACATCAGTAGGGGAAGCACAAAATGGAAATGATGTTAGCCAGGTTCGTGATAGTACAACAGACAGGGACAGCTTGAGCATGGGATTGTTAACTGGTTTTTGTGGCTCCTATATATGTTTTAATCTCACTGTTTCTTGACTTAACAAAGCATACCATAGAAGAGTGATATGCATCAGTGAAATAGCGAAAACATTTTCAGAACTAACCATTAGTGACAAATTTTAAATAACTAAGCAGTATTGTAAATGAAGAAGAAAGTACCTTGTGGGGTCTTTGAAGACCACCCAAACACGGCTGTGAACATACACTAAGAGACATGAATGAAGATGAAAGATTGTTAGAGATAGGAGGCATGGCTGGCACACAGCACCCTAGGATAGACATTTACAGGAATCAGCTTACACCACCTGGAAGGTGTAAGATGATGTGAAACAGGAAGGACTTGTAGGAAATTGACCTTAGCTGCAATTCAGTGTAGCACACAGCAAAAGGTGAGAAGGACTTTTAAGGTATTTACTTATTCCACTATGTCCCAACTAAAGATGCAAGAGGAGGACATTTGGCATAGACCTGATTTATTACTGGTGCACATGACGCAGAGTTGAGGTACTTATGCTCTATAGTAGTATGGGACCATTCCGAAGATAGATTTTTTTAAGTACAAAAATATAGGTATAGTCACAAATGCATATGTTTAATCCTGCCTATTTTAGAACATATTTGAGATGGAATTGGCATCTGCACAGAGGACCAACCTCAGACAGTTGTCTGATGAGACCCTGTGGGAGACACAGTTGTGAATAAAGAAACAATGGAGGGGAACAAAGAGGAGCAGAGCCTAGAAGCTCTTCAGCATTGCTCATCTCTGTTTGGAGGTCAAATGTCTTTCTTCCATGATTAAAATTTTAATTAAGTGTACTTACAGTCTAGCTTAAAGTGTGTTTTTACCATCCTTCAAACACTTTTGAATTCTCCAGCAAAAGAATAAATCTCAGTTGCCATAGAAATTTGTCCTCTTAAATGTGATTGAAAATAGGTTTCTGTTATCTGGAAAAACTCATTTTATGGATTAATTTTCAATAATTGTGAAGCAACTACTTGTTAAGCATAGGTAATAAAAGAAAGAAATCTGCAGGTGTTGACTCTCTCTGCTACCAACCACTGTTTCCTGTATTTCAAAACTGACTTCAAACATGGCATTAAACACTTTTAATTAAACACCTTTAATCCCAGCACTCCACTCGGAGACAGAAGCAGGTGGATTTCTGTAAGTTTGAGGCCAGCCTGTTCTACAGAGTGAATTCCAGGACAGCCAGAATTACAACAGAGAAATCCTGCCTGGAACACAAACAAACAAACAAACAAAATGATCTCTATTTTTTTTTAACCAAAATTAGTACTTATCTTTATATTTAAAGGAATTGCTACATAGAATGTATGTAGCATGCATAGATGTGTATATGGTCGTGTGTGTGTGTGTGTATGTGTGTGTTGTATCGTGTGCATGGCATGTATATATAGATCAGAGGATATCCTCGGTGTCAGTACTCAGGTACTTTCCACTCAATGGAACTTGACCATTTCAACCATGTTAGCTCGCCTGCAAGTTTTCATGGGCCTGTCTACCTCTGCTTCATTCCTCCATGCTGAAAGGGTTCTTAGGATTTGAATTAGGTTCCTTACTTTCAAATATGTGATTTCCGCACAAAGTCCTCTCTCTAGCCTGATGCTTTACTCTCTAAATGGAACTTACAAAACTTACACATGCTATTTACCGAGATTTGGAAGGACTCCACAGAACATTAAAATCTTAAAATATTCAAATGTGCTTTAAAGCTATTAAACAAATTTGCTTGAAGTGCTCTAACTTTGCTCTAGAATTACTGGGAAACATGACATTATAGATCAACAATGTCTGTACGTAAGCATTTTGGCTTCCATTTAAGGGAGTTGCAAGAAATTTTAAAAAAAATACTGGAAATTCAATTTCTGCTGCTTTTCTCTAGAAGTTTTGTTGTTGGTCTGTCTGTAGTTTCATGCTATGACATCATTGTAATCAGAAATGGAAGATCCCCTTGCCAGAATTAGAACATTCTTGAACTTGGTGATTTTGTACATTTGAAATGAATTTAAATCTTTAGAAGTCAGTTCATGAACTATAAAATAAAAGAACATTACTTCCTTTTTCCAAGAAAAGTGCCTCCCAGCAGCTTCTTGGACATGACATTTCTTCCATGAAGCCAGACTTCCATGAGCTAAGGAGGAGACAATTGGAAACATATGGAGCAGCAAATTGTCTCTGGATTTAACTGTTATAAAGAAAACACTCACATGTTTGAACAATAAAGTGCACCAATCTGGTGATTGGGGTAGACATTAAACTCAGTTAAAAATGAAGAGTTTAACACCTTTGTGGTAATACAACCTACTTATTATGTTCAGCAATCCTAATGCTTGGTACTTTTATTACTGATTTGTTTTAAATAATGTCTAGAAATGTTTAAGGTAAGCATTCTCTTGTGACAGCTTTTGTCAAGTAGCAAAGCTACCCCAGTAAGACAAGCACAATACATAAGTTAATATAAACAAAAACAAAAACTCTAAGGAAAAAAAAATACAATGACCCAAGCATCTCCATTTAAACTCATTAGAAAGATAAACTCACAAGAGGATTACTGGTTACTTGTTTGCTTGAGATAGTTTGCAAATTCAAAGTTTTCCTACCTTAACCCTGTAAGTGCTGGGATTACAGGCATGCGCCTACACATGTGGCTAAATACACTCTGGCTAAATGTTATATTAGATTTTTTTCCTTCTTCTTGGAGAATATGAAATTGAGCTACAGCTGCTAAATACCATGAAGCAGGAAACGTATAATAAGTATATACACTGCCCTTGGGTCTATTCACCAGCACTCTCTCAAAACCTCAACACATCTTCACTGAACTTTATGCTTTGATTCATTTCCATTTTATTCCATTTATCCATTTATTTATTTCCATACAGAAGTTACTATATTTACTTGTTTTGAGAATGTGTTATATTCTGGAAAATTTACCCTAGAATATGTACTGTGTGAAGTTTTAGACAGATCGTAGCCATAATTTTCTTGACTTTAAGTTTAATTTTATCCATAATTAATATATACACAAAAAGTTTGATATCTAATACTTCATGCCTCAACTATAACTCTATATATTCCTTTATCAGCATTCCTCTGTTGTATGATAACATCATTGACAAATTCTGGTTTCTGTTCACATTATAAGAATCCTTCTGGAGGGAATGTAGCCAACTTAGCTTATTTTGTCAGCTCTCAAAGATTGGTATAGTTCCAACACAGAACTGCTGCTTTGGGTTCAAAGCAGTGAAGCTTTTAGTACGTGGCAAATTTTAAAATGATCTAATCTTTCATAGTAGTATTTATAACTTTTACTTTTTAAACTCCTAAATACTAAAGAATGGAGGCTGACCTGAACTAAAAGTGTTCATATATTTTTTTCTCCTTATGTGAACAGTGATGTTTTTCCTTCTTGATTTGAACATATTTCCCTAAAGTGAGAATAAGTAGAATTTAGGAAATACATCTTTTGTTTGCTTCTGGGCAACCTTGACTTTGTTGAGGCAGTATTGCATTACCATGACATTTAAGAAGGAAAAAACAAGTTATTTTGAATCATGTCAATCTATTTTTGAACAATGCACTCTAAAGAAATTCCTGTTCTCAGAGTAATAGTGATTTACTCTCTTGTGGAGTCTACCCTTCCAGCTGCTTCCACTAAATAAAGCCAAAATAGAGAGCAGGGATAATTAAAAATTAACTGCACCCAACTGGCTCCACACCGCTTTAATTTCTGCATGCTTGTCTGAGGAGGTGCTTCTCAAGGCTTTTAATTGCAATATTAAATAAGGTCTCTGGTGATCAAATATTTTCCTTTCGAGTTTTTTTTTTTTTTTTACTTCTCAACTTTGTTACTGTCTTTTCCATTACTGGGGTACAAGGTGTGTTGTGCTGTGAAAGCTGATGCTGCCATCATTGGAGTAAGAATCCAGGGTCTTTAGATTTTTTAGATGGAGAGCTTAGGGAAGGAGAGAGGAAATTTAGTTGTAGGTTACAACCTATTAAAAATACATAAATGTATTTTTTTTCACAGTTTAATGGGTTTCTAGAAGTTTGCTTATTACTTTCCTTTAGTCTGAGTGGTATGCTACTGTGATCATTTAGATATTAAGTATTCCCCCAAAATAGCCACAGCTGGAGACGTGATCAGCAGACTTGGGATTGTAGGGACATGAGAGACCCTTCAAGATTTTCATGCAAGGTTTTTAGAGAGACAGACAGCTAGCCGCACCCTCTCTCATTATTTTCTCCAGCCATGCCAGATGGTTTGTTTTGCTGCATGCTACCCAGCTCTGCACCCAACACTGCATCCAATCTATAGGTTAGAATGAACATAGATGAAGCAGAATCTCTTAAATCGTGAGGGAAAATGAACCTTTCATACATTTACATTTAAGGTTGATATTCCCTATAGTAACCAAAAGCTACCTAACACAGCTGTAGAAGGGCCATCTTTTCACTTCTTTCAGGATTGGACTCCCTTTCAGTGTAATTAAGTTTGCCACCTGTTTTCTTCGGAGTTTCTAGGACTTGAGTGTAAAGAACTTCCATTTATTTAATAAAACATATATCACATTTGGATTTCACCATCATCAAGTAAAATTCATTATAATTTGTATTCCTGGGCTATGACTGCCCATCCGTATGGTTCTCACTTCCTGTCTAAGACACTGTGATTTTAATCATAGAAAAATAGCATCTGCAACAGCCAAGTGTTCAGGAAATACTCCTGGATGTTCTATGAAACATGTCCATAAGTCAATTGATTCTCACCTTTTCCTCTGCTTCTATTCCTGTTAGAACAAGCATTTCTCATGGAGTTAGTACATAAGCATTCTATGTTCCTTTGTTCTGATGAACTGTCTTCTTTAATGCACTCTCAAGCCAGCAGCAAGTACTGGGCTCTGTGAAAATGATTGTGAGGTCCTCACTTCTACAGTGCCAATACTAAAATTGGAAGACGGAGATTCCCATGGTCCTGTGGAATGTGACGTGCAAACTCACTCTTTTGAATTTGCTGAAATCACTAAAAATCAATGCATTAAAACAGAGTGGGTTTCACAGAGTGTGACTAGTATTTCATCTGAACAACAACTAAATAAGCAAAGCAAGTTAATGTCCATCCTTTGTTCAAAATATGACATTGATTGTTTATCCTACCCAGAGTAAAAGAAAATCTATATTCTTAACTCCATCATTAATGATTTATACCTTTTCCTCATTATCTTCCCTTCCTTTCAGTCTGACATCAATCATACTGCCCTGATAACGTTCAGGACTGATGATGCCATCTTCAATGACAAGTTGGCTCCCCATGTGTATCCATTGTTGATGGATACCATTACTGCCACACACAGAGAAAGTTGCTAAGGCAACAATACTTATGTAGGTTGCAAATGTCCAGAGATCAAGAAAAGGAAACAGATTGAGGTTAGAAAGCTGATGGTGCATGGGTGGAGCTAGGTGAGTATGTCACAAGACATGCTCTCAGGTGATTTGAACATCCCCAAGTTCTCAAGTAGGCTATCCCTAGAACTTTTCTTCTCAAGATATGAGACGATAGGAAGATGGGAGACTGAGGTGTCAAGTTCAAAATATTGTCAAGTTCAAAATAATTCATATTCAAAATAATTCATAAAGTCATATTCTTTACTGCATAACACTTTGCCAAAGTCTCAAGCCCTGGATGATTAATAGACCCTGCAAAACTCCCCAAAGTGCCATGTGACTTTCTCTTTGCTAGTCCCTCTGCTCTGAATTTTCTACCCTACATGTCACTGGTCACCGGTTAACTGTCCTTTCAGCTTGTACTCAGAGGGATTCAGCATTTGTCACCAGGGACTCTCATGGTATGAGGCTTTTTTAAGTAGATGGTAATTCCGTTTCTGGTGCACCTCAAGTGTCTGCAGCATGGAAGGCACCAGCAGCTTTCAGTCCTTACATGGAGAGAGTAGATTAGAATCTTAAGAATCAGCAGGAGCATGGGAACCTCTTCTAGTAGCCAAGTTTCCTGTGGAAACTCTTCTTCCACTTATTGTTCAATCCAATTTCTAGGCCATTGTGCTATCAGAATTTTCATAGAAATTAAGTTTCTGAATCTGTACAACATATAAAGTCAATAAAGCAATTATATCAGATATTAGAACATAGCTTCACATGCAGTATCATTTATCCATTGAAACATAACTTTGGTTTTGAATGCTTCTGCGATGGTAACTTGGTAAAATATATTTATAAAAGTGCATGACACAGTTCTTTCGTGACAGATCATTGCATGGCTGGCTCAGTGAAATAGTTCAGTAGACTTTGACCCTGCTTGCCTGCTTTATTATAATTACTGGTAGTCACATGCTACATATTACCTAGTTTCACTTTTACCCATGTCTCTTGTAAAGATTCAGCATCTTAGCTGCTGCATGGTTATTATCCTTTTACACACTGAAATAAAATATTAGTGTGTAAGGAAATTTAGTCTACAGTTTTTTGTGACTAAGTTCCAGATTATATGTGCAAGAATTTACAATTAATAATAGGGAGAAGGAGGGAATCCAGTTAGTGGCACTGGCCTATTAGAGGACAATGGATTTACACTACTTAATAGGAAAAATGAACACAGGTGCAGGATAGTATGCGTGTTTGGTGAGTAAACACTATACTACACACATTTTCACCTGAATATAAGACAAGGGGCTCAACCTGATGAAAAGGAATACGAATATAAAATGTACCTATCATATATCAAAGAATGCCACCTTTTGCTGATTGGTAATCCAAACCTTCCTCAATTCTCTCTACCCCCTTCTACCTTTCTCTTCCCTACTACCACCACCTCCTGCCCCCATCTTTTCTTTCTTCTCCTCCTTCCCCTCACCTCCAATTTGTATACTAACAGTACTTGGCTTGCTTCTGGATATCCTAGTACAGACTGGCCATTTCATCTCCACAAATAAAAGCACTAAGACATTTGAAAGGAGAATGAACTAATTATCAAAATCAATCAAAAATTTTCAATTACACAGTAGAACTGGAAATCACATAAGTAAGATTAGTAGAGGCACACACACACAAAAAAAACTTTAATCTGGAGCTTGGTATCCAATAATTTCTGTGCTCTCTCCTTTATCCCTCATGCTTCTTTAATTCATTCCCCTCCTTAAAGCCAAAGATGGATGAGAACCAAAAATATTTCACAGACTCAGAATTTCTCTACTAGTTTATGGGCAATTGCATCAGGATTCTCTTAATATCAACTGACAGAAAAAGCAAAACCCTATTGTGGAAAAGACACTAGTGTGCAAGCATAATCACAGAAGGGAAGAGACCACTCCTCAAAATCATCCAAGATCTGGCTTGATAGAATGGCAGAGAGATAGAATGGATGATTGGTGGCTTAGTCACAACAGGAGACAATTTTTGGTTCTTAGAGATTTCTGTTAAAACCTCAGATCCGCAGCTAATAATATACTGTAAATGCCATAGTAAAAAAGGAGGGCCCTGAGACAAAATGAGATTCATTTCTTACATTGTTAGCATAATATACCAGGAAGAAGCATTTGCTTCCCATTCCCATAATCTTGAATTTTACAAAGTGTGAAGATCTTAGAGACCAAGAGAACAATACATTCCCCAGAGAATGCAACCATGCTTCCATCTATGCCAGTACAGCCCACCTGGCTTTCCTGGCTCTGTGTGCTATTGAAGAAACAAACAATAAATGTATGTGTACTCAGTGCTTGTCTTGATTCTGCAAAATCTATACATATCTATTTTTAAATGTAAAAAGCTACAATTTATCTGCGTGTGTCTGTAATTAGTAGAACTATTCAGGAACAGAAAGAACAAACTGTGCCCACGTTAACTTACTTGATTAAGTAAATTTTAAGAACAAAAGACATGGAAATTAACCACGTGTGCTTTCTTAGTGGGTTATCCCCTCAGTATGCCAGTAAACAACTTGTTAGTCAACCTGGTCTTATAGACTGGAAAATGGGACAATGGTTGCAGATAGCTCACAGGACTGTTACAGAGAATAAACAGTATGATTTATATGAAGTCATAATTCACATGAAGTGCTTAGCACCTCTTTCCAAGGCAATACTCAATAAAAATGATCTATGATGCTCACATATTTATAGAGATATATTTATGCACATTTATGCATATGCATATCAAATGTGGATGATGGATATAGAGAGAGTAAGTATTTATCATGTATCTTTCTTTTTTTCTGAATATGTTGTTTCCAGAAAAAAAAAAATCACAGCAGAATTGTTAACTGTCCCTGATACTTTTCATTTTAAAATTTACAGTTTAAAAATAGCAGACATGAAGGTAACAAATTGTTTTGTATGTACATAATTTATAGCTTGCACAGTGTCAAAAGAAACAACCAAATATATTGATGTTTATGGAATTGAAACTTTAAATCTTTAATGTATGCTTAACTGTTTTACATTCCTCGTATCATCCCAAGAATGATTTTTCATTCTGCCGCTGAGTTCTTGTTAGGAATTAGTAATGATGGTAAAATTATCATTCCTAAATGGTCCCTGAGTTCTTTGTGTCTGGCTACCCTCAGCTTTTCAATCACACTTTTTTTTAATCACACATTTATAATTTACAGAGCAGAATTTACTAGGGATGTGTTTGAGAATATGTCTCTTAATTCACATATGGCTTATACTGAAGTTTAGGTAGCAACTGCTACAGATTTTGCTTTAGTGAGTCACTTACCTTAGAGGTCATTCCTGGGATGACAACTTTTTCAGTCTGGTCTCTAACCCACAGACTGCCTTGATGTGGGAATTACAGGACTATAATTAACCCTGGAGCAAATTGAAATAACTGTGCTCATTCCACGGGATGTATTTCAGCTGTAGAATTCCTCCCACACTGGTGCCCAATCTGTGCATTTTCCAAATATGCTTGCCAAAGAATGAAAACTACTGAAAATAAGCCTGGAATAGACACAAGGAAGGGAAAGGAAGTGAATTTAAAAGTTTAATGAGATTTAAAATAAATTAATTGGATTAAGGATTATTATTATTATTATTATTATTATTATTATTATTATTACTATTACTATTATTGCCATCTGGGGCCAATTGCTGTTAATCACTTTGGTGCTTATTGAAATGAAGATGGAAATAATTTTCACCTTTTACTTGGATTTATTTAATCACATATTGAAAATTTTAAAGCTTAGAGATTTCAAAACTAAAAATCTGCACCTCAAAAATATAGGATTCTCACTGGATTAATACAAGTAGTAAGACAAAATAATGTTATTTTAGTAATAGCTCTTTCAAGTTAATAAAATCAGAAAGTAACTCAAAATGGGTTTTCTTTTCAGTTGTAATCTAAAGTCCAGTGTAATGAGACCCACACAGTTTGAATGAGCAAAAATGAGGGAGGACAAGAACTGGGAAACAAATCAGCCAGACAGGATTCTGAACATGAGCTAAGAGCATGTAAAAGGGACTAGGAAACCTAAGAGCAGGCTCCAGTGTTTGGAAGACAGGGAAAGAAAGATAATTGATTCAAATGTCTTTGGGGACATGTTCCACTTCTAAAGAGTCCAGTTAATACAGGAGCATTGTTGGTTGCATTAAATATTCTTATTATACCCTAAATGCAATGATCAGCCATTAAACATTCTGTAATGGGCTAGTGAGATGACTATAATTTCATGAATAAGGGAAGTTCCGGCTTGCTAGGGGACAGATTGAGATGATGTAGAATGAGATACAGAAGGAGATGGAAGGTGGGAGGCAGTGATTGAGAAGAAAAAAAAAAAAACTGAAATTCATTTTCAAAGCACAAAGGTTATGAAGAAAAGAGAAGAAATTGTCATTGATTAGTGGGCCCTAAGAAGACATGATAATGAATATAGTTGGGACCATAGATTGGTCCCTAAACCGGAAAAAGAAAGCATAGAATTAAATACTAATAAGGTCTCCATCGGTTCTTTATTTATTTAACAATGAGGGAGAAGGCTGATCCTTCAGGTTTGGTCATTGTTTGAAGGTCAGGTATGATGCTAGGAAAGTGAAGCTCAGAAAAGGTATGTGGAAGTGATTACGTTCACAACTTTTCTTCAAGGCTAAACTTATATGTAAATAAATAGACCCTTAAAATGAATCTTAAAAGGGAAATTTACTAAAGTGAAAATGAAAAAAAGATGCAATTGTTGAAATGACAATCAATCAACTCTGTAAGATCCACAAAATACTAATATTTATAGTCACCACATATGTAATGATACTTTCTGCTCCCAGCACTGAATAGATTTGATAGGCATATAAATCTAAGAAGAAATTGTTTTGTTCCTAATTGAGAGGACATATATACCTCTCTATTCTGCCTGGTAGTGTTCCTGAAGTATGGTCCATATAAATCAATTTTAATTTAATCACATTCAATTCTCTTCTAGTACAGGATGAATTCTATAGCTATAAATTATATAATTATACTATTATATATACTGCTTTATTCTATAACATATAAGATTTTTTTCCTTCTAGTATTTTTTAGATTTTATAAAAATACATTAATATGGTTATTAATTGTTAAGCAAAGGACAAAGGTGTTGCAATTCACAGACTCAGAGAGACTATACAACAAGGAGGGCCTCAGTGGGGACACAGGGATCTTCCTGGTAAAGGGGAAATGGGTCACATGGTGCAGGTGGCTAAGGGAGAATAGGAATGAGAAGAGACCAGGTGTGGGGTGAGGGATGGAGGAAAATAACATATGGAGAAATAACAGGAATTGGAGGATATTGGAGGAGGGAGGATCTGGAGACCAAGGGCAGTGGAAACTCACTGGAGTCCAGGATGGATACCTTGGCAAGGACCTCTAGCAATAGGGGATGGGAGCCTGAACAGGCCATGTAGTGTAACCAGTAAGGCTTCCAGAGGAGGCACCAGGACACTACCCCAGCTACAAAATCTTCAACCTACATAGCCCATCCTCCCTACAGGACTCACTGGGACAATGGAAGAGCAAAACCCCATGCCAAAGGAGAGAACCCATCCCCAATTCGGCAGGGTAAGCCAGGAACTAGAGACTGATTTCTACTCACAGACCGGTACCTAGCCCAGTCTCCATCAGTGAGGCTTCTGCAGGCAGGAAGAGATGAAGAGGCTCAGAGCCAAACATCGTGTAAAGCTCCAGAAAACTTGCAGAAGACTGGGAAGGGGGATTTCTGGGACCAGAGGAGGCAGGGACATCAGGAGAACAAGCCCCATAAAATCAGTGGACCAGCACTCTTGGGGTCCCTCAGAACCTGAAGCTGCAGACAAAAAGAACCTCAAGGGTCTAGTAAATATGTCATGTGATTGTCTGGCTTGATGTTCTTGCAGGGAACCTACAGGCTAGAGTGTATGTGGGGGTTCTCTGATGCCTTTGCTTGCACTTGGGACCCATTTCCTCCAACTGGATTACCTAGTCCACCCTCAATGTAAGAATTAATGCCTGACCTTGTCCCAATTGTTGTGTCCTCTTAAAAGGTAACCCTGGAAGGAGTGCTCTCTTCTATGGGGAAAAGGTGGGTGGGGATGATTGAGTGGGGGTGGGGAGGATATATAATAGGAGGAGAGAGAAGATGGGGAGCTGGGAAGAACAGAGAGAGGGTAAGAAGGATGTTGATACATATTATATGAAAGAAGAAAAATAAATTAAATTATAAATAAATAAATAAAAATTTTGCATTTATTTTGCTGGGCACTGCCTACATAATTTTAATATATTATTTTTAAATTCTGAGCTGGGAAGTGGTGGTGCATGCCTTTAATCCCAGCATTTAGGAGTCAGAGAAAGGCAGATCTCTTGAGTTGGAGGCCAACCTGGTCCAGAGTTCCATAACAGCCATGGATACACAAAGAATCCATGTCTCAATAAAATAAAATAAAATGCCATTCAGTTTTTTCCTAACATTTCATATATATTTTCTCATAGCACTTACCTCTTAATTACAAGAGACATACAGAGAGAAGCATAGAGATAGAGAACAGAGAAGCATGAAGGCTTTTGCACACAGTGGCGGGATACTATTTTTATGCACATATATATATATATATTTTTAAAGTTTCCTTTCTCTCATTTTTATATTAATTCAGAGGTTACTTCTAACTTTATCTTTGCACATAGTATGAAATCACCATTTTTGCTATTTTATCTTAAGCTCCTTTTGCATCTTGCAAGTATCTTGATTTCTTCTTATCAATTGCTATCCTGTTGTTGATAGATGGATCCAATGTTTCTTCCTAATGTGATTTATGCATTACAAAGTTTCTTATTCGTGAAGTTCTTGTGTTGTTCTGGGTTTTCTTCTTAAAATTCCCATCTTTCCTTCCAATCGTGCACCCTACCCATGGTTCCTTGAGTGGCAGTACCTTGCTCTCTCCATGCTCCCTGTTTTACAGTAGCTATCATTTAAGCTGAGTGGAGTGATAGTGTCGGGCGGTCTTTGGCTGCAGTTAATTTGCCCTTCAATATCATTTCTGGAGTTTCATTGCTTTCTTACTTCTCTTTGCCTGAAAAATCATACTAAATACATCTCTAAATATAGATGCAGATGTGGGCATAGATCTACCAATGTCATATGCAACATGGTCAAATTTGTGTTATTAAAATATATCTGTTGAGTTATTCACTGCACCCCTTTACTGTGCCATTGTCAAAAGCCTGGGATTTTTTTTAAAATTCCAAATAAGACATAGTTTGGGTTCAGTGAACTGATTATTTGTCTAGGGAGGACTGAAAACTCTAGCATGTTGTGCTGCCGTACATTTGAGAAGATGGAATATAAGGAGCAAATATGGGTTCTTACTGGATTCAGACACTCTTCATCTGGAGTTAGAAATAAACTACGGCTAAATAAGTTGTCTTTAAAGAACAGATTACCATCAAGCATCAGTGAGAAAACTGAATAGGTTCAAAATAAGACTAGCCCTTCTCTGTAAAGGATCATTATCATCATCTATAGCTGTACCTTGCTCTCAGGGGTATGATTGTGTGGTTAATATGTTGATGTTGGTTTGTGAGATGGAGAAGTCAATGTTTCATGGTTACTGATATGCCAAGTTACTTACTGTGTCCCAGAATGTATTTTATGAACATCATTCTTTGTATTCCAAATATTCCTCTGAAGAACTGTGGATCTGTGCTTCATTCTCTTTCACACCATCATTCCATTTTGTAGCTATGATACATTACAAATTAAGATTTCCTCTTATTTTGAGGATTTCTCCAGAACTCTCAATTAGAGAAACTGAGCCACATTCTTGACTTCTTAATTTACCCTTTGCTCCTAGTATTTGAATTGCAGAAAGTATTTTCAACCCTGATCATTTCAATAGTGATTCTTTTCTTAATAGACAAAATAATATTATTTTATATAATTAATAATAATGCTAGTTGCATGTGTATTTTCTTCTGTGCTAACTAGTATCATAATTAGTCAAACTGGGGTGATTGATCTAGAAACTAAAAGAACAACTGACTCTTGCTGTTCTCTGACTATTCTTAGGGGAATCCTGGGTAATTGGGCTGGATGGGAACCCCTCACGATGAAGCCTGGTATTACTAGCTATAGGTGTTTTTAAACAATGCTGGCAGTATCTTTTCCGGTATCCAAAAGTTAAAGTAATGCCATTAATTATTATTAATGATATTAATTAATGTTTTTTAAATTGCAATGAATTATAAGTTACTACCACAATGGTTTTTGGGTTATAACCTGATCTATATTAAAATAAAATTAGGTCTCAGTGAACAGAGGGAAATGTGATAATTTCTCTTGGTTTGTACAGGACTTTGATCATTAAAGAAAAGGAATGGACTATTATGGTGTATTTGAACCCAAATGTAGGACAAAATGTGGGCATGTATTGAACACCACTATCGCATACCTTTTTTTGTCCTGTCTTTTAACATAGATAAAAATAAAAAAAAAATGCCTCCATCCACTGTCAAGTGAGTTTCCCTAAATAGATTAAAGATAGACAGCAGCACCTCCACCAACACTGCAAGAAATGTTTCACAAGTAAAGGATAAGGCAAATACAACAGCTCATTGGGTCATATGTGTACATATGATTCCTAGTGTCTCCTCGGTACAGCTTTTTTTTCTGTTCCTTGGGGAAACATGCCCTTTTACCTCTATAAATGTTCTAATCCTTTACACTAGGAATTTTTATGTTTCTTTGGTTTATTTATTCCAGATTATAGAGTTTCAGTGAGTTAAATATTTTACATCCTGGGTATGTACAATTGTCTTTTCATGATTACATTGAAATTTGATGAGCTTAGAGAAGAATACATCTTCCTGCATTTAGATTGTCCTGAAGAATTAGGAAGCCTGCAAGATTTCATGCCAAGCTGCATGTGGTAACTTATTCCTATAATCCCAGCAATGGAGAGGCTATGACAGGATTTCCATGAGTTCAAAGACAACCTAAATCTATATACCAAGTATTATGCCAATTTCGTCTACAGAGTGAGGCTTTGAACAATGCACTGGGCAAAATAAAAGTAAGTTGAAATGATGCAATCACATAACTATCCTCCCTATGTCATCTTTCTGACCTCACACAGTAAAATGGAAACTATATTTCATATTGATTCTAGATTGTTTTCCCTCATGTTGAGTATACTAATATGCTCACGAAAGCTCATGAGGTGGCCCATCATTCTACTATTCTACTAACTTTAGAAAATGTGTTTCAATTGCCTGTTGTTATGGTTAATAAGACAGTGGATATCTTTAGCTAAAAAATTGTAATTTGAGATGTTCTTATATGGCTTAGCACATAAAAACATTTAGTATCAAGAACGGAAACCTGAGTTTGATTCCTAGAACCTACATGGTAGTAGGAGAGAACTGACTCTTACAAGTTGTCCTCTGACTTCCAAACATATCCACTATGGCATATGTGCAACATCCCCAAAACAAATACAACTACGCACAAGTTGATGGAGAACCTCTCTTCTAGCTCAACAATAATAATCTGAGCCTTTGCAAGTGTGGAAAAATCAGACATGAGATATCTATTCTTTCAGAAATTTTTCATAGCCTCTTGGGAGCATTAGTAAATAGTAAATCCCTACTTCTGCCAGTTGGGGGTTATCCCTCAAAATTTTTGTCCCATCATCATTTGCAAAACCTGATTTTCTTGTTGGCCTTTTGTACCTCAGAAGTTGGCAGAGGATAGTTTCTTAATTTAATTCATCTGTTCATTGCTGTAGTTCTCCTCAGCCACTAGCTTTCCAGATATTGGGGGCTACCTCAATCAAAAACACTGAGTTATCTATTTAAACAAATTACAAAATGTAAATCAAATCAAGGAGGATTTTCCAATGGTATCAACACACCTTCATTCAATTCATCCTTACATCACTACAAAAATTTCTATAGATTCATGTAGACTCGTAGAGACTTCCCTCTTTAATAAAATAGCTTTCTATAATTCTGTCTCAACCTCATGAATAGACAATTAGCTACTGATTTGAGTTGTTAAAAACCCAAGTTTAGAACAGTTAATTATTTCCAATTTTCTCACCCCATCAAAATGTTGATTACTTTCTTATCTTTTTCGATCACTTTCTATCTACTAGTCTTAGTGTGACAATCGTCCAAGGAAGGTGATGACAATATATCCTTAAAAATGCAAGAAGGAGCATATATACTATAGATAAACACAATATTTATCCTTCTTAAGCTAAGCATCACTGTTCTAGGTCAATAGAAAATGGATCATAGAGAATTTTCTGTATAGAACCTTTCCATTTATTATAAAACTATTTCCATCCCCATTATTACATCTGATACCCACCAAGATGTGAGAGTGCTTTAGGCTTTGGAACATTATCTCCTTCATACACAGGGACAGTTTCAATCAATGCCCAATATAAAGTTATTATTTGCCTCACAAGTAGATTTTTTAATGTTCATAATCTCAGCAGTCCTCATCAGGTTGTTCTTCATGTTTTCTTAAAACCTACTCTACTGTTTTCACAGAAACATTGTGCATAATTTGTCCCTATCCAGCAGATATTCTGCCTTTCTTCAAGGTAACAATTGCATGCAGGAATAATAAAATCTATTGGCATGCCCAATCAGTATTGTCTGACTGACATTTTGCATGCTTTATTTTACAATACCAGAATATAAACAGAGATAAACTTTCTATCCCAGAATACATTCAGAGAAAAGGAAGAAAATTGTTTTCCATAATCTATTTTAGCATTCTGATTTTCATCAACCATTCATTTCAGTCTCAAAACATCATATCCTTCTATTCTTCTATTCTCCCAATTTAATTGCCGCCGCAATTAATTCACTATTAGTTAGTTTACCAATGGGCTTTAAATCAGAGTATATGCAACTCCTATGATTGGAATTCCCAGAAAAATGCTTGCTCACCTCTTCCACTCTGATCATTTTATCTAAATGACTGTATGGCCTCAGGATCCCAACTGCTCAAGTCAATCAACACTGACCAGTCTCTAGGAGACATCACTTTTTTTTCAGAAATCTATGATTTATAAGCAATTTATCTTTAACCACAACTCTGAGGGTAGCCAATGTAGTTTGGATTGTCTGAAATCTGGACTTGGTTCAATGTCACGATCCACTCCAACAGCGAATTTTGTATTTTTTTTTCTGTTATTATAAACAGCACTAGCCAAGAACATTTGGCTTAATGGTGTTTTTCATTATGCAATCAGCAATTCTAATTCATTCTGACTTGGAGTCACCATTTCTAAGTTTCATTGGTAATTTTTGCTATACATATTTAACTATAACACACTTGCAATTTCATATCAAAGGCAATGACCATCCAGGGAGCAAAGGTATGTCCACAGCTGCCCTCTCATCTTAATTCTTCCTAATTCTGCTTTATTTCAGGGTAGCCATCCTAGTGTTTATTACATAACTATAGAGTTCATAATGTAACTCGATTCCAGCACCAACTAAACATACAATGATCTTGAGACCATCCTCACTCCTGATACTAACTGGAAAAGGCATATGATTAAGGAATTAAACCACTGAATGCAAATGGAAACACAAAGTAGCAATAAACTAACTTTAAACTGGCAATTGATGCTTTTAAGGACAGAAATAAAAGGAAAATACTGTATTGTAGCAGATTTTAACATGGGGCCAAGTTCAGAGTTCAGCCAATATAAACTATACTGTCTAATCTCAGCAACACTGCTAATGCAAAAGACACTTTCAGTTTTGAGGATGTGTTAGTAAATTCACAGAAATTCATGAAACTATTTGTTGTCATGGCTATATCTTATTAGAACACAAAGAAAAACATTAAGATAAGCAAAAGAGCTCTTGAAGCAGAAGTATGTATCATGAGTTCTCATCAACATTTATCTGAAAGAATCTTAGCGAATGGGAAGACAGCATAGCTAATAAGGTACTTGTCTTGCAATTGTCCCAACTTGAGGTTGATCGCCAACACAAAAGTAAAAAGTCAGGGATGGTGGCATTGCCCTTGTAATCCCAGTCCTGGAGAAACAAAGCAATGGGTCTCTCTTACCAGCCAGCCTACTCTACCTTGCGAACCACAGGCCCCAGTGAAAGATTGTGTCTCAAAACAGCAACAACAACAAAAGTGTTTTGCTCCTGAGGAACTGCATTGGACCTTGGATTCCGCATGCACACACAAATGCGTATATCCAGGACCCCTTCGTATTGGAGCTTTCTAGGTCAGATGCGGGAGGTCTAAAAAACTGATTCATGAAATTGCTACTTTGAGAGATGTGTGCAACTATAAGAAAGCCAAATGTCTGAGGAATCATGTGAGCACATGGAAAATAGACTAATATAGTTTGCTTTAAAAAAAAAAAGAGAGTATATTTGAGCTATTTCAAAGTGGTAATGGTGATGTTTCAGGACAATAAATGTTTAGAAAACAGTCGTGGCACTCAGTTAAAATACTAGACATCACATCTCTAAGCAACAGTGTATTGCTATAAGACTGTGAGTTCCAGCTAAATAGGGGGATGCAATACTCCCTCTAGCTAATAAGACAAAACATGGATGTGAACACCAGGGCTGTTAATTTGGTTCCACAACTTCAACTCAGAAACTGTGAATAGAGAAGGGATCTACTTACTTCCGAACAGAGTAACAAACCTGCTCAGATGAATGAATAGCTAAAATAAGAGGTTGGAATGTGAGGCTCTGGGTATAGAGTGGATTGAAACCCTTTGCTACAATCACTGACCTATAAAACACATGCAGCTCTTAGAACAAATCCTATTAAACTGCCAGAAGCAAAATTCTTGCAGTAGGCATTGCTCTACTGCCTTAGACACCTGCCACCACAGTGCTGTGATTGATCTAGTACACAGTGGTGTTTCAAAGTGTCTTGAAAAAGTAGGATATTTTTACTTTAGTATTGTGGGGGGAAAAGAACTAAATAAAGTGGAGAGAACTGGGAGATCACTCCAGTTTGAATTACTGAATCAAAACACTTTGTATTTGCCTAATGAAAATAGTCTCAATCTATCCAGATGATATAGAACACAGTGGCATCTCAGCTCCTGACTCCTCATTAATGAACTACATTAACCTCTGCTTAAACTCAGTCTTCCATGAAGCTCACTGAACAACATTCAAAAATACTATAGTCACTAATGCTATAAGTACTTCAACCAAGAATCCTTTCCATCTCTTAATTCATGCCGTTGCTTTACAATTAATGTTGTCTTTTTCATTTTATAGCAAAAGCTATTTTAGGACTTAAAGATGGAAACAATGATTCATTTGCTAATGTCATGATCAAATGCAAAAGGAACCATCAAATTGACTTATAGCTACAATAAAACATTTCAGAGGGACCACTATTTCACTGATCTGGTCTGTGTCTTATCATGGAGATTTGTTCTGAACTATTAGCTGTCAGACTTGTTCTAAGCTGAGGATTCAATTCCTATCTGCTTCTTGAGTTATTTCCTCACAAGAAATATATGCAGTAGACATGTAGATGTGCCCTTTCTGTGTCAGACCAGCAGAAAGAGAACCAACGATAAATACTACTTCTTGGTTATCACAACAGTAGCCAAACTCAACAAAAGTTTAAAGAAGTATACTGTTCTTTTCCTAGCTTGGTATAAGTTAGAAGACAACGTTGGCTGTAGAATAGTTAAAATTAGCCATGGGCAAGCTCAAGCAAAACGGTTGGGTTCCTATTCCTCATGGGCCCTAGAACTGTCAATCAAAAAGCAAAGCCTTGTCCTGCACTTTTCCCAGAAAGCTGTAAGCATTTTCATCCTTCACTTCAGTAACATTCTTTTGGTTAAAAGAAGTTCAATTTGCTTTCTTAGGTCTTTCAACAATGAAAACAAATGAAACTCAAGGAATTTTTTTTTTTTTTTTTTGGTTTTTCAAGGCAAAGTTTCTCTGTTGTAATTCTGGCTGTCTTGGAACTCACTCTGTAAACCAGGCTGGCCTTTAACTCCCAGTGATCCGCCTGCCTCTGCTTCCCAAGTGCTGAGATTAAAGGCATGTGCCACCACAGCCTGGCTTCAAGGAGCCAGGGGGGATTCTATAAGGTTCAGAAAGTAGTTTACATTAAAATGTTTTAATATTTGTTAAAAGAAAATTGTGTCATTTTGAATTTGTATGATATTCTCAAATTTAAGAGGAAACTCATTCAAGTTTATCAGGTTCCACTTATCAAATTTTCAATTTCAAAATCTAGCATAGATCCTACTGTGAGTTCTTAAACTTTTCAAATTATATTTATTCATTATCATCCTTCCAGTTTTCAATGATGTTATTTTTTTAATTGAAATAATCATTTTATTAGTATAAAAGAACATTGCGCTCTCTGACAAAGACTTGGAAATGTACCAATAAGTAAGAAAAAAGATTCATATCATCAAATTAATGATTGTAGTTGAATTTTTCTGTGTTCATTTACACTTTTACTTTTGTAAATATACACAATATATTTTTCTTTAATTTTAAGATATATATGTATGTATACACACACACACACACACACACAGACACATGCACACACACATATAATTTGAAACATTTTTATATTTTATCCCATTCTTTATTTTCCTTCTTTTGATCTCTTAAACAATATAAAAGAATATTTTTAAAAAAACACTTTATTACTTACAAAATTTATACATTTATATAATGAATTTTAGTGATCCTTCCAACCCACCATTTCTTACCCTCTCACTCTCCTGCTGGAACTCCTCTTCCCAACCAAACCCTTCTTCTGCTTGTATATTCTGTGTGTGACCTGCTGAGTTTAACCAGAGTTTCTTGCCCAAGCTTGAGTGGTAGGGTATTTAATGGAGCTCAGACAACGTATCAATGACTACACTGCTGAAAGAAATAATTCCCTCTTTTAACAACCATAACTACCAGCTATTTCGTGGAGGGGTGGAACCTTATTGCCCTACCAGATCCATGATGAAATATTGCCGGGCTGAATCTTAAACGGGTCTTACACAGATAACCACAACTGCAGTGAGTTCCTGGGTGCAACAACTATGTGGTATGCAGAAGACATCTTTTGTTGCATGCCTCACATATTCTGCCTCTTACACTCGTATATCCCTTCTTATATGATGCTATCCAGTTCCATCAAAATTTCCCCAATGAATCTACAGTTTTTTGTCCTATCATTCTGTTTGCTAACCAAAAATAAAAACTTTTGCTAGTAACTTGTCATGGTTTTCAGTTGGTAGTGCTTAATACACTTGCTTTAAAGTTATTTACAGTTTCATCTATCATCTCCCTTCAGCTGAATAATTTTAATCTTTTAATTTTCTCATGTGGTGGCCTTTATAGGCATTTAACAGCCCTCTCTTCTTCTGCAGAATGCATTAGTGCACATGTAAAGATATGTTCTACATGGGAATATTCATAATAGAGAAAGCTTAAGAATAATTTCAGATCATTTTTCAAATGTTTGTCTATATATTAAATGTCCATGCAGAGATGCATTCTCATACATGTACACGTGAAGGGCCTGGGTCTGGGCAGTTAATGTAGCACCATTTATAACATTAGAATGGTTTTGATAAATTAATAGTTCCCAGTGAGTCACAATTCTCAGTATTAACAGTCTCATATTTTCTTCCAACATCCACTGTGGCTTTGGTCTTGTAATTTGCTTCAGTAGTTAGATATTTTAAATGTAACGTGTTAGTGAATTGGGTCATGCTTTTCTCACTGCTACTTTAGAAGAATAATCATGAAGTGCAGACATATCTAGCCAGCTGGAGGCATGCAGTCTAGCAACCAGAAGCCAATGTCCCCTATCAGTCATGTATGTGATATAATCCTGGATGTCATCCAGACCTACCTGATTCTCTGAATATCTGCAAATCCTTGAAAATCAAAGAAGCCAGGGTCCTTTCCTACTGAATACAACCCCATCTCATAATTCACAAAGATATGTTTTAAAGCCATAGTGTTTTAAGGTTTTTAACTTAGCCTTTAACTTGACCTTTATTACTTTCAGAAACTGTCCATGCTGTAAAAATTGAGCATTATTGGATATTAATTCTTCTTTTCTGGATTTTGATCCTTGAAACTGTCTTATATTTTGAGTCTTACAACAATGATAAAAGTGAATGTGCTCTGTGCATGCATGTTTCATCTTTTCTGCCTATGTACATATGCTGTGTGTCCATGTGTCCATATATATTTGTGCATATTCTCTGCAGAGGGAGAAGATTACAAGTTGTTCTCAATTTAATGACTTGATCTGGACACAATTTCTCTGTGTTGAGGATCTATCGATATTCTTCCCAATATAATGGTTTTATCCTTATCCCCATTCTCATTTCATATATGTAGAAGATTCTCCTTTTATAATCAAGCAGCTTTATCTTCAAAAGCATAATTTTAATTACTAGCTAATTATATATTATGGATTAAACATCTTTCTATATTTTCTCAGTATCAAAATCAATATTAGAGACCACGGAATTCTTGGTGAGTGAATTTCTCACTGAGCAAGTGTAATTACCTGAGTCAGGATCCCTAAAACTGTAAAATATTGAGTACAGCAGCTCACACTTGTAATGCTGGTACTGAGGCAGACACTAGAGGATGATGGGTGAAAGTTTAGCCAATCAGTGAACTTTTGGTTTGGTGAGAGACTCTGTCTCAAAAATAAGGTGTGAAGTAATAGATGAAGACATTCAGTGCCAGTGTTAGGTCTCCACATGTTCATATGTAGGCATGCATATCTGCATACACATATATGCTACACTTCTCATCTACACACAAATTTAAAAATAGAATTCAGGTTATCCTTAAACTTTCCCTGTTATAAATACTCCCATGTAGTTCTCTTTTAAATTCATGTACCTTGTAGACATAAGTTATCTATTTGTGGGAGCTTCTTACGTACAGTGAATACTCATCTTCCTGGGTCTTTATTCTGTGTTATGGGAAGCTCTTGAGCCATGTGTGTTGGTCATTGTATTAATTGTCCTCACTTATTTATATACCTCAAATCTCATCTGTCAAATTAGATTATTGCTTTAGTGAAGGCAGTACTAATGTCATGTATTCATTCCATCCCATTTATAGGCCTAGAAAGTCAGTGCACTTAAGGGTAATGATTAACAAAAAAATTAATGTAAGTTTCTAGTTCACTATCACTCTGTAAATAATATTTCTCTAACCTCATCAGCTTGCTCTGTTGGCCATTCTTGTATTTTCTTACAAGCAATTATTTGAACCCTTATAGATGCATTATATTTATGAAGCAAATGATATATACTGATATATATACATATATATAATATAATACATGCAATATAAATAATTCATTATCAAAACAAGCCTGATTCTTTAAACTAAAACAAAGTTTATATAAATAATTTCAAGAAATATATGTGAAACCATACATGCTATACTATAAATAATATAAACATATATTTTTAGCAATGTAATAAAAGATGATATCTTTATAATACGCTTTATCAGTTGCTTTATTTGCTAAAAGCATGGTGAATTTTAAATTGTCCAGGAAACATCAGCTCTTCTCTTTCTCTCTCCATTCTCTCAGCTTGATCTCTATTTTACATTAGGAGACGCAGGAGCAGTATCATTGACTCCCAATGGGAACGCTAACAGTATTTTCAAATAATAGCACATTTGTGCATATGAAAGCAATTCCTTTTTCATGATTTGATAGAAAAAGTTCAGCAAAAGGTTAAATTAAACAGACATCTTATTTTCCCTCTTCCTAAAAGAGCATTTTCCCCAGAATCATAACCTCTGCAGGGAAGTAAATGGAAAGAGATGTGGAAATAAAAAGAATAATTCAAGTTAAAGTGCACATGGACATTTTTGCTCACTATACAAATTCCTGAGTTTAAGGTGTGCTCTTGGCTACTTCTGATCATGCTAATCAATCTGACCAGCAAACTATGTTTTATTGCATTATTAAATCGTGCCTACTTCCTTTGCATGACAGAACTTCTCTTGATTATCATTAATATTTTAATGCACTAAATGCATATTACAGTCACTAAAAAGCACAATCAAGGAGGAAGCTTCAAATCACTGACTTCAAGAATCATCAGGAGATATAGTAATGTGTGTTGATACTGATGACAAACATTCTAAGGATTTTCAATCAAATGTAGCTTTTTACCACAGATACCTTTATTTACACAACGTCCTAATTTATTACTCCAATTTATATGCTGGCCTATTTTATTTGTAGGCTTAGTCTAATTTTAACACTGTCAAGAATAATTCAAAGGGAACCGGGTAAGTCTGCTTCGAAGAGAGAACCTGCGTTAATCTTTTCTGACATTAATAGAATTAGACCTTATTAATTCTGACATGATTTATTTCATATTGTGTAAATACTAAATGCAAGCATCATGTTCTCATTGAAACAAGTGTTTTACATGCTTCATGTGCGGCAATTTAAACATGAATTGAAAGTGAGCCTTGAAAACAATTTGAAATTACTTCAATCTTGTCAAACTTAGAAAGATTATTACTGCCGAATGAGCAAGTCTAAATGCTAACAAACTTGGCTCCACAGAAGTCACTGGGGAAAAGCAGAGCAAATCAGCCCAGCTGTAAAGAATAAAGCTAGTCTTTATTGGTCTTTCCAATTGTATTCAAGCAGGTTGCTGAGATTGGCAGCAAGCACAGAGCCATCTTCTGACTCTTAGGTGAGGTTTTGTGTTGTTTTAATTTTTGAGATTGTAATCTAATTAGAACATTTCTCCCTTCCTTTTCCTCCCTCCAAACCCTCCCATATACCCTCTTTTCTTTCAAATTCATGATCTCTTCTTTCACTAATTGTTATTGTATGAATTTATGTATACATATACACATAGACACACGCACACATATGCGCATGCACACACACCCACAGAAACACATTCCTAAATATACCTGCTCAGTCCACTTAAAATTACTTGTATATATCTTTTCAAGGCTGGCTATTTGGCACTGGAAAACCAATTGGTGTGCTTTTCTGTGAGGAGGGCCACTTCCCCCCACGCTCAGATTTACTAAGTTGCCTCTAGTTTTTTGCATAGGGTTAAGGCCTTGTAGGTTTTCCCCTGTGCAGTTTGGCATATTCACTGGTGTCATCTTTGTTGAGCTCACATATGGGCCGTTATGCTGGTGAGACTTTATGGGTATAGCCTCTGATCTTACTAATGCATACAGTTTTTAAGCCATGAATGGAAACATGCTGGCAGATTCCCCCATTGATACTCTAATAAGTACTGAGCATTATTCTCTTATCAATGATATAAACTGTCCTCAGCTGATTCAATAGATGATTTATGACAAGTAGTTGTTTGACAAGCCTTTGGATAGTTTTTAAAACAGAAGTGGTTAGAGTCACATCTTTAAAGGGCATTATGCTACTACATCTAAGTGGTAGATGGAAGCAGATGTCAGTGGAAGCCATCTGAACTTCTGTATAAGCGCTATAAGATGAAAAGGAAATATTAATATTGGTTTCTTCAAAGGTAAGTGATTTGATCTATGATGTAAAGGGCCTTTTAAGAAGTAGAAATGATTCTCACTCTTTGTTCTTTTGAAACAGAGTGATGATAGCATTCTTTTATGCCTCAATTATTTATATTCCCAAAATACAAGGAAAGAATTATTGGACAAATGCTTCATGTTTCTCGAACAGTTGATTTTGTAGCTGTCAACAGAGGTATGAGTTATACAGCTTAATATAGGACACGAACAGCAGAAATGGGAGGGAATAAACTTGTTACATTTGTACATGTTCTGTACTTTCCATTGTTAACTTGACCTAAAATTGCTTATCCAAACTGTCCAAGCAACCAAATTTGTATCAAGGGGGATAATATTAAATATTTTTATCTATTATTTGAAAATGATACACAATAAATTTTGAGCATACTCATTCCTTTAGGTATATTGATAAAGCAATAGTAACATCAGTAAAAATATTTGACCCATTAGAAAGTATTTCAAGAAGTGAAGGTGACCAATGAGAGAGTTGTTTCATCAAACCATGAATGCTGTGGAGTGAGAAGACATTGCAGAGAGTGTGGAAGCATGACCAGCAGCAGCCTGAATGACAGCAAGGCCAAATGAGGCCGAAGATCATCTGTGTACTTCTAACACCCAGGTCAGATGGGGCTGCCTCGTTTTGACCTTTGTCTTTAAGAAATGCTCCTGAAAACTAGTCTTGAATGTCTTAGTACTAATTAGTGGAATAACACCATGGGCTTTGTGTAGTTTTATAAATTTTATTTTATTTATTGATATCTTCACTAGACTTGTGCAAATTTACTTTTTAGGATTCTAAAGTATCCTAGGGATTTTTTTTGATAACAATTTTTTTCTTAACACCAATATTTTTAGAACATAGGAGAAGAGTGTAACATTCTGAGCTTTCCTCTTATGAAAGAAAATCGTATTAAAATTTTAGCAATCTTTTGAAGTATTGGTCTATTTTATGTGTAAGTACTCTGAAATATTTCTTTCAATGTATTGATCTGGATTCAAATTTTTTAAGTTAAAGCTACAAATATTAGTGTCAGTGAATGCTTTCATTTCTCTGGGTTCAGCGCATTGAGTAGAACAGCAAAAGCATATGGCAGGTTCGTAAGCAGTGTGTAAGAAACCATGGAATGGTTTTCATGATGTGACATGCAGGCCAACAGCAACTGCTTCTCACATCCTCATTCCCACGAGGTCCTGACACACTTTACTATTGCAATGGGTATAAAGGTTTATCTTATTGTGACTAAAATTTGTATTTCCATAATCCTTGGATTCTTTATTGTTATATATTTCCTAGTAATCTCTGCTTTTATTTTTATTAAAATGTTATCAAATATTTGCCCATGTTTTGTTGTTTCAAATTATGTCTTTTATTCTTATTGAGTTGTAAGATTTGTTTCTATGTTCCACTCTTAAATCATTAGCTGGACATATGTTTTCTGTACACTTTTTTTCTACTCATTAGCCTGTCTTTCCATTTCTTTCCAGTGTCTTTCGAAGAAAAAAGAATGATAAAAACATTTAACTTTTGTTAATTCCTTTCTTTAAAATGTTAGCTATGAATCATTGGCCAAACAAAGGACACAGATTTTCTTTATAATTTTTTATTACCTTTAAGTTCAGAATGTTCAAAACCTACAGACATCCACAGGCTTAGGGAGTCCAGCCCATTGCTAGCTAACTCAAGTGATCTAATAATTGCTGAAGTTCAGGACCTAAGAGAGCATACTTTCTTCTAATGAAGAGTGGATTTACTTGTGAAGGAAGCCATTCTATTTACTTCACGGATTTTTTTTTGTAATAACACTTTTATTAATAATTTTTAGTTACATACAATGTAGCTCAATAACACTCTTTTCCCATTCCTCCCTCTTCCACCCTTGTGCCCTCAAAGAAAAACAAAAATAAAATATAAACAAATAAAAGAAAATTAAGATCAGCTTGTGTAGAAGTAGCATGGATCACAGGAATCACCATGGCCTTTGGAGGCAGCAGGCTGCTCTGATCACAGAAATTCATTCTGCCTGCTTTGTCTGGGTGCCTGTGGGATGTCCTGATGCCAGTGGGAGGCCCTAATGCCTGCTGGATGTCAGGATGTCTGCAGGAGGTATGGGGGCCTACACAATGTCCTGGTGCTTGCAGGATATCAGGGTGCCTGCTCAGTGTCAGTGTGTAGGTGCCTGAGCAGTGTCTGGGTGCCTACTTGAGGCCCAGTGTCTGCAGGTTTGAGCAGTGAAGCCCAATCTCGGGTCAAACATCATCATGCTTGGTCTTGGTTACTTAACGGATACATAAGTATATCTGTGTTTTGTTCTATCACCCTTATTTTACTTATTAATGGCCCCAAAAATATAAGACTATCAGGAATAAGATGCACAGAGTCTAGAATATGGAGTAGTTCTACCTATGCTTTTCGGCATCTACTTAAGTACATTTTAAAATTAAAGGGAGTGGGAAATTAATGCGTAGCTGATAGAATTTCAGACACTATTTATTGTGTAAAATGTTGTAACATCAATACCTTGTATTGTACCACAACTCATTGAATTACTAATCTGAGACACACTGTCTTCATTAATAGGAAATACCTTGTGTTCCCAACAAAGAGACATGGAGTACCAACAAGAGTGTGAGAAAATAATCAAGCCACATTGTGAAAAACGAAGCTTATCCATTATTACAGGTCTCTATTTCAGAGTAGAAGTTTCATATCTATTGTTATATCTAAGAAGGTTTTCTCTTTGATTGCATAGGCTATCCGGTAATCTTGATGTGGTAAATCCTATGGATTCTTGAAAATAAATTGACAGTTTAACAAATGTCCCATAATAAGACAAAATAAAGAAAAGAACAGAAAACCAACAAATCATAGCAGATGTTTGGGTAAGACTATAAATTTTCCCCAATTATTACCACTGTTATTTTTTCCACTAAAAATCTTTCCAGACTGTTCCTAAACAGACAGGCATTTTTCTGAATTTTCTAAAAAGAAGAAAAATGTCTACTGGGTCAGGCTTTCAGAATTTATCAAGAATTATAAGTAGCTGTATTTTATATGATGGACAGCTTGAAGACCCTCTATGCACTATGTGTTTGAAAGTGAAAAAATCAGCTCCAGCAGCCCCTCCTAGCAGCCTTTCAGCAACAAACAGGTCCAGGGTCAACACAAGCAAATGAACAAGTGAACATCGATCCACAAGTGAATTCTGTGAATATCACTGGGGGGAAAAATGCTGATTTCTGCCTTTAAAATGAAAGCCTTTATAAGTCAAGCATGTGCTACATTAAATATAAATGATAGTAAAGCTCGTAGGTAAATTACATATCTATGAAACTAATCACTTATCCTGCCATTCTGCAGACTTCACATTCCAACAGAAGCTGATGGAAGTAAATACACTTACTGAAGATCACTGCAGAGACATGAAATAAAAGGAAGGTCACTTAAGTAATTGTGAGGAGGACCTTTGGCTTCTATATGTTCTTTGGGGTCTTCCTGGGGCATCTGAAAATTAAAATTTCAAAAAGAAAGCCATGAAAAAATTATGATATTTGGAAAGAGAAAATTAATTTTGGTAAATTCAAATCTTTTTAATATTAGTTGTGATGATCTTATGCAATCGATTCATATTTTAGAGATGTTGTGGTTTGGCTAGGTCAAAGTGAAATTCACACCAAGTATGAAGTATCTACATTATGTTGCTATGTTTATGCAAGAGTTTATGCAAATGAATACTGGTATTAAGAATAAATTCACTAAACCACAAAGCAAGTATTTCAAAGTACATTTTTTACAACTGATAGGACAGATAGATCTTTAGAATGTCAGACAGAGTGAGGCCCAGGTTTGTTTTTTACTCTTACTTGCTCTCATGTCTTTCACACATGAGGAGGGACAGTTCACACTTCTTTCTTGGACAATGGTTTCCCTTTAATTACAGTTTTAGGAAGTTGTAGGAGGTTGTCCTAGTTTTCTTGTTCCCTGATAGGGAAACTACATGTAAGACAGAATATGTGACTTACATAAGGTCATCAGGTCAGCAAGTGAGGTGCAGAGGTATGGATGAATGTTATCAAACTACATCCATGTGGTTCTTTTAGGCCAGAAGAGACAAGAGACTTGAGGCATTTGGATTGTTAGTACATAGGATAAGAGACTCATAGTAAGTAGGGACAACAAAGTTTAAATCATAGAAATTCATCTCTCTACATAGGCATAAGATCTTAGATCACTTACTCACTTGTTATTGTGTTTTATCCAAGAAATTGACTCTTTTCTAGAGACTGCATGTCAGTGGTACACATGTGTGAAAGTCTAAGGGAGCATCATCAGGAATATGAAGACAGAGTCAAGACAGTGGAGAAACAAACTAAGGATGGACGTCATTGAATATATTATCAAACATATTTGATGTCATTGGATGATGAAGTGCACATCTCTGGGGGGGATCAGGTAATGAGGCCCATATTTCTGAATTATCCCATTTCTAGAGAAAGAAATTGAGATATTTATCCATGAAATCTACCTTGCCTGAAACATCAGTACTGTTCTTGTAGCTTTATCACATTGGCACTGTCATTAAAAATAGTAGAGCCCCATATATCTGTACAATAAGACACAAATTTAACACTTTTAGTTTCTTGACCTCCAGGAATGCCTAGGTCTCTTCACTGTATACTGGGTCAATGTGGAAGGAGCTAGACAAAGTTCTATTTCTTGGAAATCCATGAGGACAGCCATGCAATGGCATTACATTTAACCACAAGATGAGAAAGAAGAACAAAAAGAAAAACTGATATTGCTTTATTTCATCTCTCTCATCTCTCACCCCACAACTCTTCTGAAGTGAGGCAAATTAGATGAGACTGATCGTAATTTTTCCAGGATTTTCTGTTTATTGTATTATTATTTCTCAGAGTATGGACCCACTCCCCATTTAAAAATGAAAGCTCACATTTAAAAGCTTTTATCTTAAATTGATACTCAAGGAAGTAAAGATGAAATATATTGATAACTTTGATATCATTAATTATCTCAAATTATCATGCATTAGAAAATATAAAATGAAGCTTACTTCCCTATCCCATTGTTAAAGAATCACATGCATCAGGCAACTAGAGGACAGTCTTCAGCAATTTTTCTCTGATCATCTGGCAACATTGTCCTGTAACTGAACTAAGTGATGTTGTCTCACTAGCGCCTGAGTCCATTTAGACCTGGGACCAGAGCCAGCCACATGATTTGTATGGCTTACTACAAAAGGAAAGTGCTTATCCTCTTGCTGAAAACAGAAGAGAATTGTAGCATTGAAGGTACTAAATATAAGCTTTTCTTTCTTCTGTGACACCTCTCTCTCTCTCTTTCTCTCTCTCTCTCTCCTCTCAACTTGTAATTATGCTCTTAATTGCTACTTAATGTCATTCAATCAAACAAAATACAAATTTTATATCAGTGGTATGGATTTTGTTATAAAAATTGCTACCTTTCAAAGCAAATAGAAGATACTTAACTTTGTCTTCACTTGAAACTTGTGATCCTTCACATAATTTGGGAATCACTTAAATAGCACAATTTACAGGTCACAGTTTGGGTGGGGGGTTGGAGATGTAACTTTTCTTAGAAGTAAAGATATTGCATAGACTGAATTCATGTGATCTTATCTCTCTCTCTGATATATACACATTCTACCAATGATGGGTGCAATCAGTTTACTGATGAGTAAGGAATGAAGTGTTAGATATATCTTTTCCTCTTTTTGTGCTGTCATTTTTCAGCACAACGAAATCACATTCTTGTCAAGGAAGGAAATAATATGTTTTTGATTCTTGTTTTTCCAGAACCTTTGTTATAATTTAGATCCAGAATGGCCCACAGAGGCTATGTGTCAAAGTCTTGATTCCTTGAGTAGTGTGATCAGAATGTGGAGCATCACTGGGCTTTTGGTAATTATATTCATGTCCATGCAGGGGATTGTGAGACTCTGGTCTCTTCATTTTCTTTCTTCTCATCTCACAGCTTCTACACACTCTTGTTACGATGAACTACCACATCACCACAGGCCCAGAAGCCACTAGGCTACTCATCAAACCAAACTGTGGTTATCTCGGAAGTCTGTTATAGTTACAGAAATGGGTAAGTTTTAGCTTAAATGGAGATCATGGCCTCAAAATGTATCCAGTGTCTTCATTCACTCAAAGCACAGCTTACTGTTCCTCCAGAATTCCTTCTCTTGAGCTGCTGTAAACATTTTATGCAAACAGAGAACCAAGAACCAGAGCCACACACACTGCACACATCTCCTTTGCTTGGATATTTGCTGATTCATTGTTCCAACAATCCTCACCTATGAAACAACCCATCTTCCTGCTTCCTCTGACTTTCTCCATCTTGCCCCATTCCTGTTTTCTTTGCCCACTAATTTCACTTCACCCCTCTAGTATTAGTACATCATTCTACTGAAGCAAACTCTAAAAGAGATTCTCCTGGATGCCAAAGTTTGAGTTCTATTACCCTAGGAGTTAAAACCCATACCACTGAAAAGACATAATGGCAAAACATATCTTTAAAAGTTGATTATCTGCAATAACTTCTGGGTTGAGTTTTTTTTTAATACTAGTTCTATTTTTTTAATAGCTTTGGTTTGATTACTTTCTGGAAATTTTCTCCAATTCCCAAGTCTAATACTGAGTGTGAAATACATATATCACTTCAATTCTCTTAGAAAGGTGGCTTTGCCCAACATTGTTGTACACAAACTTTCACATGGAGGACTTCATGAACACTGAATCTAGCTTCAGTATTTAGAATCTCTGGGTCTGAGGTGAACTTAGGATCCTGCAGCTTTTAAATTTGCAGTTGGGTGATTCTTTGGAAGTTGGAAGATATATTATATTGAGATTCATGGCTCTCCTAGCCTCACAAACTGTGATTGCATGTCCATGGCCTTGAGATAGCCTACAAGACTGTCAAATATCCAGAATAAAAATGTTCTTTGGGCTTTGAGAGTTAGAATATGAAATAAATCACCTACTTATCACTGAGCACTCTAAGACACTTATTGCCTGTGCTTAAGTTGTGAGTCTGTCCACCGTCCACTGTAAAAAGATGTTTCTCTGAAAGGGCCTAACCAGTCCACACATACCTGCATATAGGAAACACCTACTTAGAAGGCAGCTTGATATTCTGCTCCAGTGGATGAACCTACACCCATACATATAAGGACAGCACTAATTGGACTTAGTTTGTTATTTTAAAATAGGATGGAGATGTGAGAGAAGGATCTGAGGAGAGTTAGACAGAGGAATTTTAAGTGAACAGGATTGAAATACATTGCATGCATGTGTGAATTCTCAAATAATAAATGTAAAATATCATATGAAAAATAAAAATAATTGCACACACATATACACACACACACAAAAAAACAAGAACCAAATTTCCATCCCACCCATAACCATGGTATCAGAGACAGGTTTTTAGCAAAAGCACATCTGTCCAGCATTGTACACCACTGTTTGTGAAGAAAATTGTGGAGCACTATTAAAGCAATTCATGAGAATGTAAGCTACAAGCCAGCCAAAGATAAATGTAATTTCATAATGGCTTACTTCCTCTTGCTCTACATAGCATTTTGTTAAGCCATGAGATTTTTATTTCACTACTTGATTTCTGATTAGTTCCCTCTCTTTCATGACTGTCATTGTAGAAAAAAAATGATATGTGGTATGTTTATAATAATACAACTATAAATAGCTCTAATTAAAACTAAATGGAAAATATGCAGCATTCCAGATAAAATTGACATAATTAAAATAATTCATGTAGATATGTTTTATATTTCAGTATACCAAAATAAATTAGTTGATTATAGGAGGTTAATAATTAATTTGAAATGTTTACAGTAAGATACTGACCCAATAATATGTTCTGTTTTCTTTCTAGATTTTAATATTTATATAATTTAGATGTTGGTTTAAAATGAAAGTATTTTAAGCTCTTATAATTGGATCTATTTCTACTACTTTATAGTCAAGAGAGATACATTTATTTAAGATACAGAAATACCATTTGCATTAATTAGCATTTTACTTAGAGAGATAAAATATCTGTACTTGTTAGTATAAATGAGCTTATTAGTCTCTGAGTACATGGATCTGAATTGATTTCTGTGAGTTTCTATGTGCATGTGTGCATAATCATGTGTACGTAGGTGCATATGTGTGTGAATGTATGTATGCACATGTATATGTAAAAGTATACATATACTGTGTGTGTGTGTGTGTGTGTGTGTGTGTGTGTGTGTGTGTGTGTGTAAGGGATAAAGGTCAAGTGTCCTTCCAGACACCACTTAACCTTTTTCTATTTGTGAAAGGATTTTACAGTCCTGGAACCCACTGGACAGGCCAAGCTGGCTGGACAAAAGCCTAAGGGATACATCACTCTGTCTCCCCAGTGCTAGGATTACCAGCATGGATCACCACATCTGACATTTTTTTAGCCTAGATTCTTAGGATGGAACTCAGGTCTTCCTGTTTGCATAGCAAGCATTTTATTGCCTGAGCTATCTTTCTAACCCTGAAGTGATTTCACGTAAGCAAGTCCTTAAAAAGAACAAACACAAAACTATTTGATGATTAACTATTTTTTTCTACTTTGCTGACATTTTAGTTATCATTCTTTAACATACAATTTTGAATTTTGTGATTTTCATGAGTTAGGCTCTTTTTTTTCCTGTAGTTGTAATTTTGAGATGTCTGATAGTCTTAGTAGTATATAAAAGAGGAAAATAACTCTTGGTACCTCAGAACATTATCTTATCTGATGGCTATGGAAAATTTCCTTGAAATGAGCAAATACAATAGCTTCTTACGGAGCATGGAATGGCCACAAATTCTGTGGAAATACAAAGTGATATAAATAAGCATCTGAATAAATATTTGTAGCATAATCATGGAAGTGACAGGCAGAATTAGAATCTAAAGTCATGAACATAACTCTCTGACATTCCATCACTATAAGATACTTGCTATACAAATCTGGGTCTTCACAAATTCAGCCACTCTCTATATGGCTAAAGCACGAGTTCTTGTGAGGGACTCAGAAACAGATTCAAGAGGGCATGAGAAGAAGATACGATTAGTAAAGGATGAAAGCCACAACTAGAAACCCTGAGTATGCCAAACACAAATTCCTCTCCTTTAAGAAGTTCTGGGGCTATCAAGCTGGTTCTGCAGGTAAAGGGGACTGGTCAACTAAGCTTGATGACCTGACATGAACTCAATCCCTGGGAACCACATACAGAAGGAAAGAGCCAATACAGTTGTTCTCTGACCTCCACATACCCATTGTGACATACATTGGACAACATAAACATGCACATACGTGCACACACACACACACACACAAATATATACTTTTTTGAACTGTATATAAAAAAAGGATCCCTATTAACAACAATTTTTACATTTTAAAAAGACAGAAAAACATTATAGGCTTGTTTGTTTTCAGATGCCAGAAATTTAAGAGTGGGCTGGAGACGTAACTCAGTGGTTAAGAGAATTGTTCTTTCAGCAGATCTGAGATTGGTGCTGGACATTCTTGTCAAGTAGCTTTTAACAGCCTGTAATTACAGATTCAGGTGATCTGGTATTCTCTCTGGTCTTTACATGTACATGGACACCCATGATGTACACTCACACATACACATACATATACATAAAACATCAAAATTTACTTTAAAATAACCTAAGAATAAGGTAAGATAATCTAAGAATAAGGTAATATAAGTAAGGTATGGGGCCATACCTTTAATCCCAACACTCAATCAAAAAACAAAGGCATCAGAGGTCAGCTTGGTCTATATACGAAGTTATAGGCCAATCAGGAGGGCCACATAGTAAGACCATGACTGAAAAACAAAACGAATAAAAACAACAACAACAACATGTAAGTTAATATAGAATGCCAGGAAAGTTGAGAAGTGACCTGGTAAAGAGCAGTCTAGAATATTTGGTGGCCTGTATGCCCCTTTTGCTTTGCCACGAAGTTTCTGTTTTATTTTTAGATGCCTTGTTTCATCTTTCTGTACCCAAGCTTGCTTGTCTCCAAAATAAACTGGATTATAAAACCAATCCCTGAGTGGCCTGTTCATTGACTTTGTTTTCGGAAGACCAATAATGAACAGAAATGAAAAAGAGTGATTTAGATTTCTCCCTTAAACTAGTTTCAAAATTATCACCTTAGGCTTAAAGGTCTGGAGTTATTTTCAACAATTCAGTGAATTAAAAAATAAAATCTGAGAAAAAAAATTGGAGAAAGTGAAAATGATTTAAGCAAAGCAATAAAATTACTCTGAACAGTGATCCTCCAGGCTTTGTGGGTTTTTAGTAGAATTTATAACTGGCTGAGTATTCTCTTTCTTTACAACATATTTAACCCCTTATTTAAAAACTTACATCTTACCTTTCAAAGGACTGCATTACTTTCTGATATCTTCCCAATGCTGTAATAATTATGTCAACTGAACTATATTTATTTTTTAAAGTAGGAAAAGAAATAGATATTATGTTCTTGCCTAAAGTCTTGAGAACTTCTGACATAAATTAGTCAACCCCATTAAAATGAATTTCACTATGAACATACATATCAATAACAAAGTTGGTAGAAATAAAACAACCCCACTATCTCTAGCAATGACTTTTAAATATCAAAGATATCATGAGAAGTGTCTAGATATCAGAGGGCTCTCTTGGTTCCTGTCTTCTTTAAGAAAAGAATTCAGTTTTGAGACACAATTTAAGCAAAAGTTTATTAGCAAAACAAAGCAAACACTTCAAAGAGAGATTGGAGTAGTCTGTCTTCAAGTACAGAAGCACAAGGAGTTCTGTATTGAGGATTTTAAAGAACTTCTAATTGATATATATGAAGTGGGTAAGGGTCTCCCTTTTACTCTTCCATATCATATTGGACCAGATCTCCTTTCCTAGGTGGTTTGAGAGATGTGTGTGTGTGTGTGTGTGTGTGTGTGTGTGTGTGTGTGTGTGTGTGTGTGTGTGTATGCAAGCACTCTCACACACATGCCACAGCTTGTGTACGTAGATCACAAGACAACTTGTGGGAACTTATTTTCTCCTTCTACCTTGCCGGTCTCAGGAATCTAAACCAGGAATGGAATTCACGTTGTCAGGCTACAGACAAGTACCTTTTACCCACTGAGCCATCTTGCCAGCTCACAAATAGAGGCTTTCATGAATCTCACTTCCTAAATGTTTTTACTTTTATATAATTGATTAGCATTGACTAATCCTACCTGTGACCATGTTTAGTAGAAGTTCAACATGAGTGGTATTTCTTGGAGAGGGAGTATTAAAAGGCAGACAATCTCCTATTTTGTTTACATAGTCTGAGAGGATATCAGGAAGCCATATCAAAGGCTCAAAAGATCAATAGCAAGACCTTAAATAGTATTCAGCAGGGGTTCCATAGGCAATAAACAAGGAGAACCACATCTGTATCTCCATAACTGTGACTCTGAACATCCCACACACCCTCAATGTGTCTATTCATTGCTGAAGCTGAAGGTAGGTTGTCTGCTTTATTGAAAGTGGAGGCACCATACCTGTGTATTAACTAAGGCACTACATTTTTGAAAGACTTTGGCTTTATTATGGTTTTAAGCCCCATCCTCAAGCATACCATGAGTTTTCTATAGGACAGTAAAAAGAAATGCCTTGGAAACAAGACAAAGGAGGTCTGAGAACAACCTTATGGGGTGAGTTAACAACCACTTCCACCTTTATGTGAGTTCTTGGGATTGACCCTCAATATTCAGGCTTACACAGCTAGCTCTTTTGTTCACCGAGCCATCTCACTGGCTGATTGTATCATAATCTTCAATTCTACTGAGAGTACATTTTAATTACTTTTACTACAAAAAATTGAGATGTATGTACATGTGCTAATTAGATCATTGTAGCCATTATGCAATATATACAGATGCATTTCAATAAATTATGTAATGTTTTACAAATACATGGCATCAGTGAAAATAAATATATGGCTAAGTAAAGAACACATGAGACAATGACTACCAGGGTTGCTTTGTTACATTTAAAATAATAGTGGACATGCTAAGTATTGTAGATTTTGTGGTTATTTTTGACAATTGCTTCTGCATTTGGTTTTCTAACACAAGTTTCCATTATGTAGCTCAGACTGGCTTGGAGTTCCCTAAGTAGTTCTAGCTGACCTTGAACTATTGCTCCTACTATCTGAGCCACTAGATACCTGGAATTATAGGTGAGTGCCTCCACTACTGTCCTTCATTAATTTTTAATGACAACAACAGGGGTTTCCTAGCCTTCATAATAATTCTTTATACGTTAGCAAAATACAATAGTATATTTTATATTTGAAAGAAGAAACATACATATGCATATATCCATATATAAATTTAGGAAAATGAGGGAAATTATCTCCAGGTATAATAAAAATTGTGCATGGAAATTCATTTGCTTAAAAATTATTTCAAAAATTAGCCAGGTTATTACTAATAAATAGAAATAAGTCCATGCATCCATGCAAGCTGGATATAAACTCTACACATCTTTATCACTTCTGCACTTTCCTTTCCTTTCTATAGTACTGACTTATTATTTGTGTGGTTTGGAACCTTTACTAGAAATTTGTAGCTTCCATGACCTTTTCATTCCTATAGCAGAAGTTCCAGAATCAGTTTCATACTGTTTAAATATAATAGAGTTTCTACTCGGGGAAGCAATGTGACTTTTCATATCATTAGGGTAAGTGAAAAACGAAAAATGTTGTGTAGTAGCTTTTTTACATGAGGCAATAGGATATTCAAAAGTTGCCTTGAACTTAATTTATCCACTAAGGGTTTGTCTTGGAGTGATAAGAATTTAGCAGCTTTGAAAGATATCAAGACATTGGATTTTAAACAGTCTTTAGCCTGATAAATTGGAGTATAGTTATTTTGACAAATCAGCAGAATTGTCAGTTTTCAAATAGAAGGTGTTATGTCATGTTGGTTCTCAAACAGAAGGATTCTGGAGGTTGGAGTTACTGCTGTGGTTTGGAGATGAGAGATTAACATTGCAAGATCAGACAAAATCCACTTGCAGAGGCTGCAATAATGGGAAATGTCTCCTCGATTTTTTTCCCTCATGGTGTATAAGCATCTCAGTTTGCTGGCAGCAGGTGTATTTTGGACAGGGTTGTTGAGCCTACCTGATTATTTCCTGGGCTCTCTAGCTATTTCCTCTTAGCTTCCAGCTGTCACATTCTGAAGCAGCTTTCACAGACACATTAGCTAGTCTGCTGTATTTACTCCCGAGCCTTCTCCAGGTTTCAATGAAGCATTTTCCACCTCCCTACTTTTCAAAATGGATTCTTTTTTATTTCCTATATGACTGTTTTGGAGTGGTAAAAATATTTTAAAATAAAAATTAAAATATTTATGAAATAATATAACAATTAAATATTTATATTTTGATCATTGCTTTTCCCAGAAAATATATATTACTCCTGTTGTCATGAGCTATCTTCTGCCTGCCACAGTGAGGGACTCATTCAGTTGATGTTTCATAAGAAGGTAGGGAGTAGGGTGTGGCAATACATTAAAAGCACAGAGCATCATATTCATGTGTCCACGTCCTTTTGCATAGACATTTCTGAACAAGCAGTGATTAAATAATTTCAAACCCAAACTGAAACATAAATAATGAATATGCTCTTTAGATTCTTATACAATTGCATTTAAAATTTGATTTCTACAGTGCCCTGATGCTCAGTTCCCATTTTGTTGCATTCCCCAATCCAAGAATAAAGTTTAAATATTTGTATTGTACACTAACATTATAGTGGCTCATCAAAAAGATGAGTAGGCATTTTCATAGACTCACACCCTTCCAAACCTCACCAGAGGGAACCATCATGGCAAGAGTCATACTGGACAGTGAACCCTAACCATCTGAGCTTAGGTGTTTTTAATCTTTCAGCATTCCTTAGGTATTCTATTGATAGCACATGCAGATCATTAGCAATTAAACAACACCCACAGAAATTCAACACCTGTAAACAATAAAAATTCACCCAATAGTGCATAAAACAATTATTTTATATGTAACTAAAAATAAACATTCACAACAATTCCCCTTTCCTGTATAAGCCAGTCCCAAAAAATGCTTTATATCTACAACACAATTTAACACTATACCAGCAAAACTATTTACCAAAGGTTGCTAATGCACAGGACCAAATGAAACCAGACATCTATCAAGCTTTTCACTATGTCTTTGGACAGCAGAAAAACATTATCAATGTCCAATTATATGAAATTCACTCATGATCTGGGCTCCTCCAAAGGGCTTTGATCATTTTTCTGGCTCTGCCCTCTGCAGTCACAAGCAGCTCATCCTCCAGGCTCCAGCTGGCTCCACTACACTGCTACTTCTGTTCATGGTGGTCGTCCCATGCTACTGTCATCTTCAGAATGCTGGGGTCTTCTGCTGCAACTGGATCACACATTCACCAATAGTCTTTCCTGGGCTTTCTTCATGGTGTGTCAATCCTCAACTTTTTTACACGACCCTGTCATTCTGAGCCTTCAACTGCTACCGTGGCTGCACCTTCACTACTGGCCTTTCCTTGCCTCTCATAGTGCCAAGACTCAGTTGCTATCCATGACCCCTTCATGCTTTCAAAATCAGCAAAACCTGGGTAACTCTTACAGTTCCAAGTACCTCCAGCAGGAGACACAACCTTGGCCAGTTCTGGAAGACAGCTTCTGTGTGCTGTCCCTGAGGAAATACTTTCCAGATTTTAAGATATAGTGTGGCTTACAGGAAAATTAACTAGTCACTTTGTCTGCAGGAAAAACAACTTGTAACCTTGTCTGCTGGAAGAGTTCCTTCATGATTTGGAGTTATTGCTTGTAGACAGGTTTGCAAAAAAAAAAAAAAAAAAAAAAAAAAGTGTTCAGTTTAACTAAGCAGCTTTTAGACTCTAAGCAGCAGCTTCCACAACAGCAGGAAGTCCTGGGCTGGTGGGAAGAATCTCCAGTTGAAACATTCTGGCAGTTTGGCATTCTTTTTCACGATCTCTACAGGTAACCCTACACCCTTCTTCATAGACCTCAAACTCAAGAACTACTTGTCCTTCACACACACAAAACCTGTCAACAAACTCAGTTTGTGAAACAGTATGCTAACATTAGTGGCTGGAGGGAGCATTGGCTCCATGATCAGGAAAAGCAGTAAGAATCTTGCTTCTTTCCTGCTCCCAGCTGAATTCTTTAATTACCATGAAAATGTCTTTCTCTAAATGTCTCTCCTCAGCAGCTCTCACTTTTGAGCCCTCTTTCTCACTTAATTGTCACAATTTTCTCTTTGTAGAGGCTTATTTCCCCTCTCTCTCTCTCTCTCTTTCTCTCTCTCTCTCTCGCCCCTCTCTGCCTTCAGGAAACTTCTACTCATTGTTTTGCATGTATATAATCTCTGTCCTCTAGAAGCTGCCCTGAGCTTCCTTTACTGTACTCTTTGAGGTCTGGAATTTTTTATTGTTTTTCCTTGTCTGCAAGTTGGATGAGCTGGCATGATGTCCTAGCCCATGGTGGTATGCCATTTGTAGTAGTACACCACTGTGGTGGCTCAACAAAAAAGACAAATAGGCATTTTCATTAACTCAAACCCTGCCAGACCTCACCAGAAGGAACCACTATCATGGCAAATTTCATACTGGACAGTGGACGCTGAGTATCTGAGCTCAGGTGCTTTTATTCTTTCAGAACTCCTCAGGCATTCTACTGATAGCACATGTAGATCTTTAGCGATTAAACATCACTCATATAAATCCAACACCTGCAAACAATACAAAATGCCCTAGACAGCCCCTCACCCAACAGTGACGAAAACAATCATTTTATATATAACTAAAAATAAACTTCCCCAACAGACTACTGGATCATCCTAGGAGTGCTTCATTTATTAAAATCTGCAATCTTTTAATTATTATTATGCAATCTTTTGTTATCTATAGTGTATGAATGTTTGGGGGTATACTTATTGTTGTTGATGTGTTCATCTGGGTGCACATGCATATGCGTGTACATGTATATGGTCACCTGAAGACTACATAATGTACCTATTTTCAGTTGCTTTCCTTCATTAATTTTTGAGACCAGGCCATTCACTGACCCTGAAGCTAATTGATGCTTCTAGGCTAGCAGGATAATGTTGGATCTGCTAGACACACATACTCTGCATCGGGATTATAGGCATGCTCCATCTTCTCTGGATTTTCATGCAGGTTATTGAGATAAAATCTCAAGGCCTTATATTATCAGTGAAAATACTTCACCCACTAAGTCATCTCCCCATTCCTAAAAATATCTTTAGCAGAATAAGTCATTCTATAAAAAAGGGTCTGATGTTTATAAAGTTCACATATAGGATGCTTCTATATAGATTCGATAGCTGGGAGCAGACACACTCAAAGAGCCCCCACTTCAGTGAAAAGCTAAGCAATGGCAGCTTACAGTAAGTACTCTGACTCTAACCTGCAGCCTGTAGCTACATGATCTCATATTAGCCCACAAAACATTTAGGGTTTCACTGAAGAGTTTCAGCTTTTAGATGTCTGTTGATAGTTTCCCAAGGCAAGAAAAGCACAGGCAGCTCTCTCTCCCAACATTTTCTGTTTCCTGGATGTCCTGTGAACATTGTTTTCTGTACATGTTCGAAAACAGTTGCCAATGTATTACTAATTACCTGTCCTCTTCTGAGTTAATGCTATTCCATGCTTCTTTAACTTAAAACTGACCATTGATGCAATCAGCTTTTGCATATTGTCTATGTTGTCTATTTTTACAGGTTTACCCAGGTCTTCCATCTCTGCTTCCTTCCAGACTGGCTGTTTCTATGTACTTTGGCTGAGTATTAGAAGTCCCTTGGTGTTTTCATATACTGTCATCAACATCTACTTCTTTAATAGTCACAGACATCAGGATTTCTCCATCTTACATTTACATTGTGTGTCCTAAGGCCATAACTCCAGTCATAAGAGAAGTTCCTCCTCTTATGTACCAAAAGAGTCTTGGACTCAATATGCCTACCATATGCCTACATCAAATCTTCATCTTCCTCCTAAAGTTAGTTATCTTACCTTTAACTTTCTGTTTTAGTCAGTTTTCTATTGCTGTGAAGAGACACCATGACCAAGGCAGCTGCTATAAAGGAAAACATTTAATTGGATCTGGTTTACAGTTCCAGAAATTTAGTTCATTATCAGCACGCTGGAAAATGTGGAGGCAAGCAGGCAGTCATGGTGCTGAAGAAGGAGCTGAAAGTTCCACATCTGGATCTGCAGGAAGAGAGAAGAGCCACCGGCCCAAAGGCCAAACTCAGTAACACACTACCTCAAACAAGGCCACTGTAACCCAAAAAGGCTACACCTCCTAATCACTCCCAAGTAGTGCGACTCCCTGATGACTTAGGTTTCAAAAATATGACCCTACAAGGATACTCTCATTCAAACCACCACACTTTCTGTCTTAGTAAGTCTTTACATGCCTCTAAATGAGGCATGTCTAAAACATGTCTAAAACATGGAAAGCATTCTGATTTTGTTCTTCTCTTTTAGACTTAACATGACATCAGCTGTAAAAAATCTCATCAACCTTAATGACTTGATCTAACATGTTCCCCCTGCCTACTTCCTAACAGTAATGAGGCAACACAATTTATCAGGAAAGCCACATAGTCATTGCATAATTGATCGCAGAAACATTCCTCTTATTTTGAATGAAGTGATATGTTTTAACACATTTCCATTATATCATTATCCCTCTTTAAAAACTTGCATTATTTTACAATCTAGTCCAAAATGCTTAACTTGATCTTCTGTGGTCCAAGAACCTCCTGCTTCTCTAGTTCCCTCCTCATGGAGCTCCTTGTTCCAACTATTCAAAAGTCATTTACACAACCAGTTACTATTAGCCAGTTTATCTAACTTTGTGGGAAAATGTGTGTGATATTATAGAATAAATTAGACACTATAGCTTTCTATTTATCATATTAATTAATGAAAACATGGATTTTTTTTATACTACATTGGGTAGTGGCAGATGGAATGAAGCATTCCATCTTTCTGTCTGCTCATTCTTCCTCCATCAAAGCAGCAAAGACAAACAACAGGTTTGTACATTGTACATTCTAGACAGCTCACACTTGGATTGCAGATCTGCTCCTGCCTTCTTTTTGTGAGATGCTGTGCTCATTCCTTTTCAGCAGCCATTTCTCCTGTATCCCACTAATCACCTTCTCAAGCTGCATATGAGGGATCCCTTCCTTCGCTCATAACACTTGTTTCAGATTTTCTTGTTTTATATTTAGAATAAGCAAACTGATCATTGGTATTAGATGTTTTAAATAAAGTAATTGTCATGACTCTTGAAATTGCTTTTCAGCAATAAAAACTACAGAAGATGTGGAATCATAGTATTATTAAGAACTGAAATATATTTAGCTGGATTTGCAACACTATAAAGTCAGGTATCTTAACCATTTTATTTAAACAAAGACATTTTCAACATTACATTGAATTCTGTACATCTATGCATGGAAGATATTAAGATAGCAGATTCACTAAATTACACTGGTTAGTCTGTACTTTAAATTCATACAATAAATGGATTTGCAGTATACATGAATAATCTACCTGAGAGAGTTCTAATAATGACAAGAATATTTTTGTCTTTAAGAAGTGTTTGATAGTCATTTGGAGGAAGAAGATTCAGATTTCTTGCTTTGGATTTCCAAAAATGACCTAAATGCTTTAGGTGTTGTTACCTCATCTGCTGGCCTTATTTTCTCAATTATTAGATTTTTCAACAGTGCATGTTCATCTTTACTTGCCCAGTATACTATGCAAGCTGAGAAGAAAGTATGCTTTATAAGATAAAAGAGCAGAACTCCCAAAACAATACTTTTAAAAGTGCAGAAAGAAATCTCCACACATATATTAGAATACAATGCCTAACAAACACACTAAAAGGCAAAGATGCTGTCGAAGACTGAAGCCACTTGGAAGTGAAGTAATTGGTCCTTTAGGGCAGAAAATAACGTGTTTCATCAGGAAGGCAGGAGAATTAGAGACAGTCAAGGGAAAAAATAAAGAACTGGAATTAAAAGGTTTATATGATGAGTAGGAGAAAGGGAAGTGGAGACATTTCATGAGAAATTAACCCCAAGACTTTAAGGTTACTTTGAAATTCAGTTGTGTTAAATAGCCTTTATTACTAAAGATATGATGGTTTTTCTCATAGCTGAAGGGAAAAGTTCAATTACTGGACCAATGGAATAGTGCATTTTAGATCATTTTTGTGTAAAGATTGAGTTGTACTGAATGGGTTTGTCATACTCAGGATGAAAGTCATGCAAATGAAATTCACGTGAAGGGACATTAACTTTACTATTTTCTCATTTGCCATAAAAGCCTCCTAAGTATCAAGATTTGGGACAGACTGTAACTTATTATGATCCAAGTAAAGAAAGGAGGAGCATCCTGATGGATTTAAAAGCAAGTTGTTTCTTTTAGTTTATGGTCTGGGAAAATTAAGAAAAAAAATACTTTCAGTTCCCTCGTGTTTTTTAAGGTTAATTAGATACCACCAATTGGCTGTTCTAACTCATTTGTTTTCTAGATCCTACTATCCAATATCTTTTAATGAGTTTCTTTATGTCAACCCCATTTTCTCAGTCATTAACCATCCATGTGCTAATCAAACAATTATCTTGTCATTCACTTTAGAAGACATTCTGTAAAACCCAGAGAATCCTTCCAGAAGAAAAGGAGTAAAATAATATTCAGAACACAAACATTATTTATTGAAAGCTTCGCAAATAATTTGAGTAGAGAATTAAAACCAGTTTAGGAAATGGCACTCTGTATAACAAAGGAGTGTTTAAGAATTATCGATGCTCATTTAATGCTGGCATGTATAGTTTTCAGGGTTTTGGAGATTCTGATGAAGTAGATTTTAAGCAATTTCAAGAGAGGTATTTCCACAACTTCCAATATAATTCCTTAGGTTCTGATCAGCCAATTACCATCTTTATTAATAAATGAGATCATCATTCAACACTTCATAAATTTAAGCCTGACAGGTTATGTTCAAGGCATTTTCTCGTCATAAGGTACTAAGAATGACTCATATAGTTAAGATAGAGATTAAGATTTCATATGTAAGAACCAAGCACATTAATTTTCACCCACTACAAGAAATTTATTTTAAAGAGGGATGGGGGAATACACTCTGCTCAGTCTGTATAATCTTACTTGTATGTACGTTTTCTTAGCTGCACATTTGTTATTAGACAACCAAACACTGTTCTTTTCTCTGGGGAAGACTATTTACCCTCTCAGCGTTCCTTAGTTGCCTATAGTTCTCTGTCTAGAGTTGAGTCCTCATGGTCTTTGTTGTATCTATTTAGCTTGTCTATTGTTGTCCTTGCTCAGCTTATTGTTGGGAGGTGATGTTAGTGATATTTTGTGGGTGTAGCTTCTGATTATTACTAAGAGACACAGTCTCATGACAAACTCCTGGATCCTCTGCTCTTGCCATATTCCCTTCCCTCTTCAGCAATCATTACTGAACCTTAGGATTCGGGAGTTGTTTTGTAAATGTATCCATTTTGGCTGGGTTCCACCACTCTGCATTTTTGTCGACTACGTTTTTCTACAATGGTTTAAGTCCATTCCAAAGAGAAGATTTCTTGATGAGCTGTGAAGGCTATGTATTTGGGAATCTGTGTGGTGTGTGTGTGTGTGTGTGTGTGTGTGTGTGTGTGTGTGTGTGTGTGTATTTGTGTGTTACAATTAATGAAAAAGAAGACCATGAATTTGAGAGAGAATGGGGAGATGTATACAGAAGGTTTGGGAGGGAGTAAAGGCACAGAGAAGTGATGTAATTATATTATAATCTCAAAAAATAGAAGGCATGCTTTTTAAACTATATTCTCACCATCAAAGGCCATTCCTATGTGCGAGAAACATTGCTAACTTCCTTGGTAAGTTAAAGAATATGTATTTCACTATTAAAGGAGGGAAGAAAACCCCAGTGTGTTAGAAATAGCCACTCATAATTTCCTCCATATAGATCAGGTCAAACCACTTCATAGACTCTCATGTTCACATGTATTTTTACACATGTCTTCTCCTGTTAGAAGTCCCACAGATCTGAGTGTAGTAAAGTATATGGCGCCATTGCACTTTGTTCATCAGTTTTAGAGACAGTGTTAAGTAAGCACATCGCTTTGTAGATATACCTAACCTCTGTGTGTGGTGTTTTGGGAATCTCTTCCCCTGTTGTTTTTTCTCTTACTCTTCTGTATTGACTCATGTGTTTTTGTCTTGTTTCCAAATTAGACTTCCAGCCCACATAATCCAGCCTGTTTCCTATCAGTGTTGAGGTAGCTGGTGCTACCCAAATCCTAGTACCAACCTTTGCTTTTGTGCTTATCACAAACATCTCAATCTCACTATTTTCAAAAACAACTCATAATTTTATTATTCTCACAAAACTTGTGTTACTTTTCTGATCTCCAGGCCCATGAAAGAAACCTTCATTCATTAACCTTCCCCCAAACACTTCTATTATTATAGTAATACAAAAAATTAATAATGAAAAGATAGTTTACTCAATACAATAAATTGGACTTTAGGCATGGTATTCCATACCAGTTTATCTAGCCACCATCTGAGGATTTAAAATGGGGCCACAAATGATTTGTTCTGTGTGAGAAGGCGAGAACTGTAAGCCCACTGATTTGTTATCAGGGACAGAGCTTACAGAGAAAGTGATAAAAGCCTTTCTGTTCTACACAGAAATATAAACAGGGAAGTCAGGGTTTTCTGTAGCTCACCCTTTTTCCTGGATTGCTACTGTGGGAAAATGAGTAACAGAAGTGACCTAAGCAAGGAGCAGTTATTTTGGCTCATAGCTTCAATATTTAATACACAGTATCAAGCAAGGCAAGGTGTAGTGTCTCAGTCCATAGTGGTGAAAGAGTAGATCACAGGTCTCCACATCACAGTGGGGCAGAAAGTAGAGGAGGCAAGTCAGAATCAATGACAGGTGTGACCTTCAAAGGCTGCTCCCATTGACCAACTACCATCAGCAAGTTCCCATCTCCTAAGGGCTCCAGAGCCTTAAAAAAATAACACACCAAGTTTGAAATAGAATGTTTAAAACACAAGCGTGTGGCCAGTGTTTCAAACTGCAATTCTCATTGAGCGTTAGAAGTCTGGACTATTCCCATTATGTGGCCTGTTGTCTTAATTAATTTCTCTCTTGGGGACAACAGCTCTTGAGCTCACTTAAGCAGTTCCTGATACAGATCCTGGCTTATTTCTAAGTCCATCCTTTTATCCCTCATGGGGCTGACCATGCTCAACATGCTCAAAAAAAGCAAACAAACAAATAAAAAAAAAAAAAAAAAAAACCAAGCACAAGCCTATCTAAGAAAATTTACACTATTCTCAGTCATTACTGGAGTCAATATTTTATACATTTTAATGACAAAAGTCATTGTAACAAATGTGCAGTGATATTGGATTGTTACTCTAATTTGCATTTTCATAAGGATTAATGTTCTTTTAGCCTTTATGCATGTTTGTTTGCATTGAGTCCCTCATGTCTATAATTTCCGCTCTGAGTAACATTCTGTGCATTATTCTAAATAATTAATATTGAATGTTTTAACCATTGTTATTGGCTAATTATTTTGTAGTGAAAATTTCTATGTCTTTTATTAAGACATTAAATTGAGTGTTTTCTATACTTTTGCTATTAATATTTGTTTGTATTACATTTTTTACCTTAAATAGCTATTTCCAGAATTATATTTGTAAATTGAAACTATGAAGAATTATCTTCATTTAATAATTGCTAAACTTGGATATGTAACCCAGAAACTTTAAAAGTTCATAATTTTTAAATAAAAGAAAGAGCTCATGAATAAAATCATGTTTGCAAATATATTAATAACACCTGGTTTTATATGTATCATTCTAATTATTACTTATGTGTATTAATCATTCATTATACTTTATATAAATCGACTTTGATGAAGAGATCATTTTTCACCTTTTTGGAGAAATTACAATAATGACACTATCTCATAGCAAACGTCTTGGTCCTCTTGCTCTTACAATCTTTGCATCTCTTCTTCCATGATGTTCCATGAGCTTGATGGGGAATGATTTTATTGTAGATGTATCATTTTAGTTTGAGTATACCATTATCAGTCATCTACATTTTGACCAATGTGGATCTCTGTAATAGTCTTCATCTATTGTAAAAAAAAAAAAAAAAAAAAAAAAAAAAAAAAAAAAAAAAAAAAAACTTCTTTGATAAGGGGCAAGAGCTATTCTTTGATAAGTGGCGAGAGCTACACTTATTTGTGGGCAGAAGGATAAATGTTTAGAATATATTTAGAAATTATATTGGTTTCGGGAAAGTGGCAGAACTAGGTTCTGCTCTAGAATGCATGACTACTATAGCCATTGGAGTCATTGGTTGTTAGCTCTGCTTTTCAGTCCTGGGTGTCATTTTCTCCTACTGAGCACTTCTTAAGTGCAATTAGACAGATATAAATCAACCCCAAGATGCAAATGATACTATTGAAGCAATGGAAATGATATAAATATAAAATTATAGAAGAGGTCATGAATGTGAGAGAGAGTTGGGAGCATGGAATACATCGAGGGGGAATGGTAAAATAATGGAAATCAAATACTAATATATGAATTGTCAAAATTAATTTATATACAAAGAAATTACAATAAGATAATTATATAGAATTTAATATTAAGCACCAATAAAAAAAAGAGTAGTGTTCAAGACAAGCATAAGTTTAGAAAGAAGATTGTCCATCAGTTGGTCAAGAGTCAGGAAATAGTTCACACTATTTATTTGGTGTTTATATTTTCTGAGGAGTTCCTCACTGTGAGGAACAGGTGTGCCAGGGAAAGGAAAATTGAACAAATTGTCTCTCCCCGCTACTTGGAATTAAACATCAGTAGCATGTAATGACCATCACATACTGACACCTTTCGTTTCATTTTCTGTTAATTACATCTGGTAGCTTACTTGGTGCATGGGAGGAATTCTAATAGTAACTGGCGCTCGCACATTGATTTTGAGCACATATGTGGCAGATTTTTCAGTACAAGTTTCAAGAAAGTTCAGTATCATGTTACAGTTTATTTGAACTTGTCATTCTCATTTGAATCTTGCCATTTGACCTATAGCTTTGGTACCTTTTATGGTACTTTGAACCCAAAAGTTTTCTCTGAAAAAAGACTTTTACCCCATTAAAAAGAATCAAAAGTTACTTCTCCTGGGAAGAAAAAAATCATTTAGTTCAAGTTTTTTCCATTATTCCTCCCAAGTAGAACTTTAAATCCTTGCAGATTAGATATAAAACAAATTTGAAAGGACTCTTGGGGGAGGGAGAAGCAGAGGGGCTAGGGATCTCAGCACCCTAGAAGTTGTGGTTGTGACATTCTTAGCTTTCCTTTTTTTTCTGATGGATATCATTAATCAAATTGGTGTTTTTAATCAGTCTTTAAATATTGATGATAGCAGACAATAAATACCCACATAAAGGACCTAATAAAAGCAACCTTGTTATGAGAGAAGACCTCAGTACAGTACTACCCTATCCCTGCTCAATACAATGTAGATATATATTCATATATTATTAATATTAATATTATTATATATCAGTGTATAATATTAATAATAATATATAATTAACATATAATATACTAATATATATATTAATATGTCAAGAAAACAATTTCAATGATTAGAACCAAACATATTAAGAAACAAAATATAAAGCAGAATATCACAGAACTTTACAAAGTATAATTAAAATCATCAATTATGGTCCAAGTTCCCACCATTCAACTTTTAACAACTGATATTATGAAAGAGCAAATGAGTAAGACTATGTTAGGACTCTGAACATCACTAATCTACCTCATGTAACTGGCTTCTTAAAACAATCCACCATAAACAACAGGAGCTACCTTCCTTTCAGATGAGCACTGAAAGCAAGGCCAACCCTCACTTTGGTTTACAATCATTGAAATTATGAAATGAGATCAAACTGGAAATCAATAACATAAAAATACCAGGAGAGGCTCTAAACAGCTGGAAACTGTATGCTTCTAAATAACCTGTGGATCAAAGAACACTCCAGGGAAATTAAAATTTTCTTTTGACTTAATGAAAATGAAAATTCAACACAGTGATACTGGTGAGTAGTGTTAAAGCAGCAGAAGCTGAAAGCATGTAACACAAACAGAATACTCTAGCAAAGAGGAAAAAGGCTAAAATCAATAATCTAAGATGCCAGCTGAAGGAGAATAACCCCCAATAAGCAAAAGAAATAAAACAATAAAGAGCATGGCAGAAATCAATGAAATCTAGATCAGAAAAATAATAGCTAATAATCATGAATTGTTAGTGGATCTGTACAGAGCAGCAGACCTAATAGTAAGAATAGAAAGGGAGAAGAAAAGATAAATTGGAAGGTCAACAGTAAAGACCACTACTACAAACTCTGAAGATATGAACAAAGTAACACAGAATATTCTAATATTTAGACTATAAACCAATCTGCACCAATGACTGAGGAGGCAATTCTGGTGAAGTGAATTATGCACTGAAAAATACATGGTTCACAATTTATTCAAAATGAAGTAAATCATTTGAACAATCCTGCAAATATGAAAGAAATCAAATAGCTTGAAAGCTCAATACCAGATGATGTCTAGATTTGTGTTGTTACAGAAGAATTGACCAAATATTTGAAGTGTTAACACAAATTCGACATGATCTGTTTCAGAAAATAGAAAATAAGGGAGTATCTTTCGATTTATTTTACCAAAAAAGCTTTATACCAAAAGTTGACAAAAAAGTACAAATTTGAAAACTAGACTACTATTTCCCATGAAGGATAGGATCAGATTCTGAAAATATTGAAAAAAAATAGAAATTAGCAATATATCAGATGATTATTACCATAATCGTGGCACTGAAATACCATCCAGAAGGCAAAACAGTTTCATGTTTTTATCAATTGTAGGAGTAAACATCATTGATAAAATGTACCTTCTACTCATAATAAAAACTATGAGAAGAAGCTGTAGAGACGGCTCAGGTGCTAAGAGCACTGATTGTTCCTGCAAAAGACCTACGTTCAATACTCAGCACTCACAAACACCTTTAGTCCAGTTCCAAGGCATCTCTCGAAATTAACACACACACGCACACACACACACACACTAAAAATAAAATAAATTTTTAATTCTAGAAAATGCAATCTGCTTAATAGTACAGGCAGCATTGACTCAGTTGAGGTTGAAAGAGATGAACTGCTCAGGGCCATAAAGGATCATTCGGGGAAAGGAAAATATTTGATATCTCTATTGTGATGATGGTTTCAGAGAGAATACATATGTCAAAATTCTTCAGATTGTGCAAATTAAATATCTGTCAAGTACTAGACATAAATTATACCTCTGGCACAGTAGAATAATAAAATTTCACCTGACATACAGTTAGCTCTCTGAAGCAAATTATGGTTTTACTCTGTAACCTTTCCAGTGTTTGACTGAAAATTTAGCTCACAAAGCTGTTTTAAGAACAAGATTATTCCTTCATGTAACATGTTCCTAGATGTTGCTTTTGGTGTAATTTTCTATTGTATCATGCTACTTTGGATTCTAATGTTGTCAGCTGCATCCCAGAGAGACGTTGAGGCTCTTACTAAAATAATATGTCTGAACTAAAAGATATTAACTAAGTTGTTTCTACTAACCTTTAAAAATGAGTCCTAAGATGTGAATTAAAGCTACATACACTTTCATTAAAACAGCAAAAAGGATGCAGATTTCATATGTGTAGTCAGCGAGTGAGAAAGTGAATGTGGTTTTTCCCTTTCGTGTTAAGTACTGTCTCTAATAAACTAAGCCTGATTTAAATGTGTCATACATAACAATGAATAAAATAATGATGATTTGAAAACTGTCTCAAAAGGAAAAGGACAGTTGATAGTGCTCAACAGTAGAGCGTGTGCCCATAATGTGAGACTCAAAGATATGATTCCTAACAATTGCTCTTCTCAAACAGCAGGGTGATCCATATTGAGAAGTGTTGGAAACACACTATGGATTAAAATGGCCCTTGTGTATTGACACCTGAATACTCCTGACATTTTAAATGTAAGTTAGTCTTTAATGACTGAGCTGCCTCTCCAACCCTGATTAATCTTGTGTATAGAATCAAACTACCTTCTTACAGAGCATGGCCTGTGATCTTCTAAGCTATAGAATGAAGCTAATATCCCTTATCATAGATGTTGATAACATTTCAGAGTTGTCTGATGACTTCCATCTTATCAAGACACTTTTCTCTTTTGGTATTTTGAACAAACAAGTTTTGATCTACTAAATAGGAAAAAATAAAAAATAAAAAAAACCTACAGAACCAGCAAGTTACAATAGTTTATATCTTGCAACCAACAAGAAAATGTTAATCTTATCACAAAATCTTCAGAGCATTGTTGGTGACTAGCAAATGTTGCATATGATAGCACATTTGCCCCATTCCAGACTCATATGAGATCACAGCTCCAAGTGAAATGCTGATTATCATTCAGAAGCTTTAGGATAGGTGATCCAGGACCCATAGCACAGAGCAATAGCCAATGCTACAACTCTTGGTAACCAGGAACTCTAGTCCTGAGTGCCTATGCACTGATGAACTACGCTACCCAGTGCTTCATACTCCTTCATTTTACTGTTTCTTAAATTTTCCTAAATTTAATCTAGGACTGCTAGTGCTCATCTCGCTTTCTCCACTCTAACATAGTCCAAGATAGGCTGCTTAGGGAAGCGTGCTACCCACAATGGGTAGCTCTTCCCACCTCAATTGACTTACCCAAGGTAATCTTCCCAGACATATTAGAGGCCTGTTTTCCATAATTCTAGATTCTGTCAAGCTGATAATTAACACTGACTGTCATAGTGGGCTAAACTGGGGAAGAGTTAAGGAAAAAAGTTAAAACTGCAACAGCTGTGCTTATTGATCCAGAATCCAGAGTCAATAGATGGATAGATGCATAGATAGATAGATGATAGATAGATAGACAGACAGATAGATAGATAGATAGATAGATAGATAGATAGATAGATAGATAGTCAAAACGTTTTAGAAAATTTAGATCACATTACTCTTTTAAACCTTTTTTGTAGAATGGATAATAAGGATATATAAGTATCTTTATCCATTATCATGAAAGAAAATATCCTAATTTATTGAAATAAAGTTAAACAAATCACTAGCCTTAAAGATGTTACTTTGGTTATTTTCTATTTTCTGTGAAGTACCAAAAAAAAATTATTCAACACAGCAACTTCTCACCTTTCTGTGTCTTTGTTTCTCTCTCTCTCTCTCTCTTGCTCTCTTGCTCTCTGTCTCTATCTGTCTCTCTCTCTGTCTCTCTCTCTGTCTCTCTCTCTCTCTCTCTCTCTCACACACACACACACACACACAAAACAGAAGAAAAACAAAACAATCAAAAGACTGAGTCTATCTCTTTCAAAAATCCTGTTCTGATAATGATGAGTCATTTTAGAGTTAAGTGTTTAACTATCAACATCTCTCAAAAGAATGGAGACAGTATGAACCTAGAGTCCTCCATTGCCAGTGATGATTAAGCAAAATGTTGAGGATTACTCTCCAAACTTAAAAAACAGAAATAATACGCCCAACATTTTACCACACATTAAATAAAAACATTTTTTAGTGCAGAATTTGACATATTATTATTATTTGAAATCATGGAGATTTATTGAATTATTTAGTGGTCAGTGGCATTTTCAAATGAGATACTCATTTTGCATCTTCATCATTTATTGATAATATTTCCATCACAGAAAATGATAATATGACACAAAAATTTGTCAACCTTTCAAATCTAGGTTTCAAGCCCCGTTTCTGCATCACAAGTGGGGCTAAGTCTCCCAAGAGCATCAGATAGTAGGGGTGGTACCATGGAGGAATGGCAGCAATAGCAATCCCAACTACATAATCCAAATGAGCAATGATTTGCCCTCAGGCATGATGCCACTAATAAATGGTTCTAATTGGTCATCGCTGAGGAAGAGTGTGGGGTTTTGTATTGTATAATATGTCGTTTGAAAATTCACAATAAGAAAATCTTATAAACGTTAATCTCAATGAATTAGATTTTCCTGAGAAATCTAGTTTTTAAACTTACTTGTAGAGTTTAAGAGGTTACATTTCTGCCACACCAAGAGATATCAACATGCATTTTTTAAAAAGTTAATGTTTACATGTATAATGTACAAATTCTAAAACTATTCTTGAAACAACTTGTGGCTTCTGAGTTCTAATTTTCTCCAGTTTCACTGCCATCATTCCCTTACGAAGACTAGTGGAACTTAAAATCTACTCTTCCTGCTGTTGCAAACCAACCAAGACTTAGTTAAAAAAGCATCCCTCCTTTGCCCTTTATTGGTTATAATATTAACCTTCATTCCTCCCTAATTACTCTTAGAGGTTGTTTTCCTTGTTTGTTCAAGTAATGAAGTCTTTTGTTCAATATTACAGAGTCAATCCAGAGATAACCATACCACAGCTAAACCATGTTCACTAAAACCATTGCGGATGGGAAACTACAGAAAACTCTGGCAAGCAATGGCTACAGGCTTGCACCTCTTCTGTAGTCTCCCTTTTCTGCATTTTAATCACATGGTTGTAAACAAATGTAATTTCATGGAATCCTGAATTACATGTAGGGTCACCAATCAGAGCTGTGCAAGCCGAGTCTTCAGACCCCATTGTTATTCTGCTATACATGTAGTAATAAGGATATTGTTCATTATGTCCTCATATTGCCTCCTATGAGCAACCCTTAGGACCAATCTACTTAATTCCAGGATCACTAAGAGTAGTATTTCTCCTGAATGATTGGCCTGCTTTTAACCTTACAGACATTATTAATTAAGTGGCTAATCCTATAATATAATTGGCAATGCTTCCTTTGCATTAGCTGCCCGGAAGCTGAGGAACAATCTATGTTCTAACTGAAACAGTGCTTCCTCAGCTTTAGCTCCAGATTAAAAACACTTCTGAAACTCTGAAAGACACTGAGATGGGAAAGGATCAATCAAATATTTTCTGTGGAAATGAGCCTGGATCTAAGTATTTTTAGGCCATGTAATTCATTTCAATTTTAAAATACTGTGAAAGAGCAATGGTTTTTATCCACCATGTACACTGATGTGGTGAGAATATACTTTAGCAGCCTAATCACAGTAACTTTGTGTTTCTTCTTTTGCTTTACAGTTTATTATTATTATTATAACTCATTCTTTGAGAATTTCATGCACATGTATAATGAATTTTGGTCAAATCTAATCCAACTCCCTCCAACTCCTTCCAGACTGTCTCTATGTCCCACTTCCGATTAAATGTCCTCTTTGTTGTTAAATAATTCATTAAGTACAAAAAGTATTGCTATCCAAATGCACATGTGTGCGAAGCTATCAATTTAGCATCATTAGTCAACCTGGGACTACATTCCTGAAGAAAACTGATTCTTCCTTCCCCAGAAGCTATCAATTGCCAATATCTCCTTAGCTAGGTGTAGGCACTAATGAGCCCTCTCTCATCCATGCTGGAATGCTGAAGGTGTTGATCTTGTACAAGAAGCAACAGCTGCTGCTAATTCATAAGTGTAACAGCCCTGTCTGGTCCAGAGGACAAACACTGTTTTGTGGAAATCATTCTTTACTTCTGGCTCTTAGATTTTTAAAATCTTTAAAGTACTAACACTATTTTTCTAAGATGTTTTCTGAGCCTTGAGGACAAATGCATGATATTGATGTCCCATTCTCTATACATCAACAACCTAATTTTAATGTTTCATCTGATGTTATTTTATGTAACTTTATAAGGTATTATTCACAATTTTCATAACCAAATGAACTATTCAGTCTGATGAATTTGAGTACAGAAAAAGGTGTTAAAAAGAAATGTAGCCTTTGAACCTTAAAGTATTAATATAGAGCACAAAATTCTCCATGCTATCTTAGCTGTCAATAAATTAACTATGAATATAAATGATTTGATCCTAATTTGAATTTGGTGTAATTTTTTCAGACTGAGCAATATATTTATTAAAATCTAAAATATAAACTGTAAGTGTTGTAAGGTCCTTTCTAATAAAAAACCTGCATTTATAGAATATAACAAAATAGAATTGCTAAAGACAAAATTATTATACATTGGGTCTGGGAATGTATCTTAGTTGGTGAATGATAGACTGGCATAAATGAAATCCTAGGTTCATTTACAAACGTCATGAAAACAAACACAGTGATTCACGACAGCAGTACCACAGTGGGACAGTAAGGATCAGAAGTTTAGGTCACCTTTGGCCACACAACAAGTTTGAGGCCAGACAAGGTAACATAAGACTTTGCTTTTATAATTTTGTTACATTTAATAATTGGTACAGATAATTAAAATTTCTCAGAGAGTAACAGTAGTCTTATTAATTTATGCTCCTTTGATAGCATTTGTGGTGTTGTACATTCAAAGATGTATGTAATTTACCACAAAATTGTAAGGACAGGAAAGCAGCGTCTAAGACTTAAAAACAGTATGCCTAGTAACTGCTCAATAAATACTTACTAACAATAAGAAAGAGAACCCAAGGTATTTACATTTTACCTTCATGATGTGAGCTCTAAATATGTATTTTTATACTAATATTTTTATACTTTGATACGTACAGACACACACAGAACAAGGAAGAATATTTGATCAATTAGGAATGGAATGAATATGCTTACAAGCAATGATCTACACAATCTGAGGAAAGGAATGACATTTTACTTTCATATTTGTTGGTGCCAAAGATACTAATTACTGTTTGAAAATAAATAGAAAATATTAATCTACAGGGTCTAACGTTGCTGCACAAAATTATTTTACCAGAAAAATTTATACTCGGCAAGATGAAAGAGTTGAAGGATTACACCATTGATGGTGCTTTAAAAATAATATCTGCGTGGGGGTGTAGAGAAATATTGAGATCCTATTTCAGGTTAAAAGTCTATTTCATATTCAGCTGCCAGTTCATAAAGTAGCCTTGCATCAGTAAATCTGAAAACATTCTAAGTTGGTTACATTTCACTTCTAATGGACCTGGATGCCAAACGCTCTTTACTCTGTACTTGGAGAGCTTCCAAGAGAGTGATTTAGGGTAGCCTTACTTCAAACACAATGCTTCCTCACTCAGATGCTCAGCAAGTTTTAAAGAGAACAAGCTTCTAAAATAGGAAAAGAAGAAACAGAAAGAGGGAGGGAAAGGGATATGTGTTTGGGTGGCAGGGAACTCCAAAGAACAAGAGAAAGGAGGAAGGGGGTTGTGAGCCTGAGAAGGAGGGGCAGGAGAGGCAGGAGAAGCAGGAGAGGGAGGAAGAGAAGAGTCTGAGCCAATTTATTTCTATAGGCCTAACTGAAGGGCTCCTTTTATGGAGAACTTTGATAGTAAACATGTGATCCTTCTTGCGCTCAATGCAGATGCTCAGAACATGAAATCCAACAGCAGAAAAGAAAAGCATTTCTGAGTTCATTATTCACTCAACCATATTTTGTTTGTCACTTGAATTTCATGCATGTCCTCCAAATTTGAAAATTATAGAATCCTGTAAAAAAAGTGACTATATACTATGAGGAGGAAGTCCTAACTATGATTTCTGTTAGACAGTGAGCTAAGCCCCTTTTCATTCACACTGTCAGTGGTTTTCAGTCTAACTCATGATTGCTGTTCAAAGGGGTGTTTTCTGAGGCAGTGGATATTTCCAGAGATCTACCCGTTGTTACTTGTTTTTTACAGCTCTGTCTTGCAAAAGTATGTCCACTCTGCTTTCCAATGGAAAACAATAATTCTAGTTGCATTCATAGATGCCTCCCAGACCATGGAAGGGTGATCAGTAACACATATACTGAAATATTTCTAAGCTGAGCAGCTCAATCAATTCAAGATGCTACAGGAAGTAATCTGATGTTCATTTGAAAACCACTTTGACAATGCATAATTTGCAAGTACTTTTTAAAATCAGTAATAAGATGGTGTTTCTCAACTCTGTTAAATAATTTCCTGTACAAAACAAAGATGGAAATTATATCCTTTTCTTGCTTTTGAACTCTGTCAAAGCAAAATGGTAGCATAAGGAACATGTCTTTGATAATATAATCTACAAAGCCCATGCAATAAGAACAAAGAGATTCAATGATTCTGTCCAGTAGTAGGGAGGGTGTAAGGTTGATATGTTTGGAAGAAAAACTGAATCTTACCTGGAAAAGGAATGGAAGAATCTATTGTCAAGTTTGACTGGGTACTAAATATTTGATGAAATATTATCTGGATATTTAGTTCAAATTCTTAAGTAGAAATACAAGATGTGGGGCTAATGTAACTACATTAAAAGTTGAATATTATGTTGTTTGAAAAGTGTAGTTTTGAATTTCTGCTTTATATTCCTACAGACCTAGGGTCACATAAAATATTTTCACAGTCAAAGGGTTTGTGAATGCAAAAAGTTTTAAGAGACATGATGTATAAGGTTTATCTTGTACCTATGAGTATATTCAAAGCAGCATTTTGTCCTAGATTGACAAAAATCGAAGTTTCAGTCAACTTAGATAAACTCCTAGGATGTGTTGTGCCTTTAAATATCAAATATTCATTCCAGATACAGTATTTTTATGTTCAAACAAACCTATGTCATTCATATGTAAATTTGATTTTTGTCTTTAATAAGTGACTAAATCATATGTTTACCAAGACACTGTTTTAAATTAAATTCCTCATTACGTATTTTCAATATATCATTTCTATAACATTATAACCAAGAATCACATAAAAGTATCTCAGTAACAAGGGTTGTGAGTATAAAAAATTTCAGAAGTCCTGTCCTGTTGCTAGGTTCCTTCAACAGAGCAATACAATTTGGTATTCCCATAGCTCCTTGACCTACATGATCTCAGCTTATTGGGCTCCCAAGCAAAGTCAGGGACAGGTTCCATCTCCTGGAATGGCTTTAAATCATCCAATCAGCTATTTATTGGTTTGTCCCACAAGGCACTATTGTACTAGTGTGTCTTACAAATAGTTCACCATTGAAGATTGAAGTGTTTATAGCTGGGTTTGTGTTTATATTTCTCCTTTGATACCGTGCACTGTACCTTCTAGCATCATGAACATTAGTCAGAAGGAGTGAGGGTAGGCACTAGCCCCATATCTCCATGTTCAATGAGGTGTTGTTTTCAGCAATAGAGCCTTACTTTCAGTTTGTAGGGAGCAACCAATAGGATTGACAGTAGCCTCAGTTGCATAGGGTTCCCATGGACCACTTTGGCCAGTAACTCAACTATATGTAACCCATTCCAGGAACTGGAAGCTTCATTTGGTACAAGAAATGGCCAGTTGTGGCTCCGTCTTCCCCACTATTTGACAATTCCACTTAGATCACCTACATGTATGTACACATTTTAGAAGGCTTCTACAGTACTAGATTTCCATACAAACCATTACTTATAGCTGACCCTATGGCCATTAGTTGTAGCTGTCCTCTCCACATTCCCTCCTGCACCACCTTCTTCCCTCTCTTCCCAATTAGTCATAGACCAATATATTGCTCAGCAATCATCATTCTTCCTGCAGTAGATGGAAATAATTACAAAAACTCACAGCTAGGTGTAGAAAGTGAGAGACCCTGGAACACCTGCTCCTAAGTGGGATGTTTCCTTCAATTCCCTTCCCTCAGAGCTCAGGGAAACCTGAGTGTGAGGAGGCCAATTGATTAGAAGAACTAGAGGAGATGAAGAACATCAGAATAGAAGGCTTCCTACAGCACAGCAGAACCAATGCACAAAGGAACTCACAGACTGTGGCAGCACACACAAGGCATGCACAGATCTGTGCCAGATGGCATCCCAGAGCTGAGATTGAAAGTGGACGTGAGCCCGTATCTTTAAGCCAGAATATGTGATTACCACTTGCAAATGAAAAATTGGTTTTCTCTAATGTAATCTCACTGGATATTCAAACCACTCTTAAAGCCAGGCTGCAAGCCCTGCAGTTGATGGCTAACACAAAATAAACTCAATGGTATTTTTGGAGAAATTTTTTTGTGAAATAAGACTTTGCTGTGGGATGTAAATTTTTTTTCTTACCATACAGTGTGTATGGATGTGTGTATCTCTATATCTACATGCAATGTTGTGGTTTTTTGTTCTCTTCATTTTTATGTTTGTTTGTTTTGCCCTATTTAGCTTTTTTCTTCTTTCTTCTATCTTATTTTATTATTTATTTTTTTTAAATACCTATTTGTTTTCTAGTGAGAGGAACCAAGAAAAGATGTGGAATTGGGGAGGATCTGGATGTAGTTGAAGGAGGGGAACCATAATCAGAATATATTATATGAAAAAAATCTATTTTCATTTAAAATTAAGAAAAAAAGAAGTCTTAATTTGGAAAGTCTATGTTGATTTTCTTTTTAAGTAGATGTCTAAAAGGTAGGTGTGCTGGATTTTATTCTAGGTTTCAGATAACAATGTAGCATTATAAATAATACTAATCAGATGCAAACTAAATCCTATTATTGTAATAAAATATCGTAGGAGAGATAGAGATGAAGGATTTCCTGTAGAAATTGGGAACATGGTTAGCATTCAGTTATGTAATCAATTGAAATTAATAATATGGACAATATTAAATCAAATAAGAACTTAATTATTACCTAAATGAGGGGATAGGTCTTCAGGAGAAAAGACTATTGTACTACCTTTATAAGTGGTAATAATTCCTATAATGTTTCTTCAAGAAGCAGATGGTTTTGAATTGGTAATCATTCTATGAGAAAGCACTGGACATATTAGGAATAATTGGAAAGAACTCTAGTGGCCATTGTGTCAGATTACCTGAATGCTCGAGAATCTCTGTGGAGGTATATGGATCTCATTCTGAGTCTAGTGAAACAGTGAAATACTGAAATGAGCAAATCCTATCCTCAGAAATACATTTGGGCTGCAGACATGGTCTGCAAGAGTATATGAAAATCAAAAGAAGAAAAATTTAAAAGTCCAGAAATACAAAAATTAAACAAAAGCATCCACCACACATGTACCAAAAAACGTGCAATCTGTTTTGTGTTAGTCAACTACTCCTGGCATGAAGCCTTTTCTGGATTATGGTTGATATACTCTCCATTGGAGAAAAATTAATGTCCCTTTCTCAGTAGCTACAAATTGCAAATAGATTCTTATTTGGGAGTGGGATTTTGTGTCTACTTCTCCTTGTCAGTGCTGAGATTTTGTCTGGTTTGGATCTTCTTCGGTATGTTCTTGCTGCCAAGTCTCTTTGGGTTTATATGTACATCAGTCCTGTTTTGTCTGGAAGACACTATGTTTTTGGACTCATCCATCACCTCTGACTCTTAACAATCTTTCTGCTTCTTCCATGCAGATCCCTGAAAGGGAAGGCTATGATACAGAAATTCCATTTAGGAATTAGTGCTCCCAAATCTCTGAGTGTCTACAGTGTTCAACTGTGAGTCTCTGTATTAATTCCCATCTACTACAAGAAGCTTCTCTAATGAGGCTTGAGTGAGGTGCTAGTCTACAGGTATAGGAATATGTCATTAGGAGTCATTTAATTGCTATTTTTCTTTAGCAGAATAATAGCAGTAGATTTTCCCTTGGGCCCATAACTTATCTAGTAAGGATACCATTTAGCAGTATCATGTATGGATTCCAATTCATGGTATAGTCCTTAAAGCCAGATTTTAAAAGTGGTTGTCTACTCCCATAATATTTATGCCACTATTGTACCAGTATATCTTATAGGCAGATTGCTTTAATAGGTCTCAGTTATTATAGTTGGGTTATATTGATGATGATTACTTTTTTTTTTATAGTGTGCAGAGTACCTTGCAGCACTATGAATGTTGGTCAGTGGAACTGAAGTTTCCAATTGGGAAGCTGATCTATTTCTCCATGTTTGGTGACAAAAATAAATGATGTCTTCAGCAACAGGGCCTTACAATCAAACTGTTGGAAATAACTAGGAGCTTTGCCAATAGACTGTGAGGTTTGAAACCCCTTTGGTCAACAACTTACCAAGATATAACTTGAGATTTTTACTTGGTGATATAGAATGTCTTGTTTTTAGGTCATTTTCTTCCCATTAGATGATAACACCATTTAAATTCCTTTTGTTCCTATACATATTTTAGAGCACTTCTACAGTAGTAACTTTCAGTATGGTTTTTCAGAATGACTTTGGTGTTTGTTGTACCTCCCCATGTTCCTTCCTTTATCCTGCCCTCCCATATCCATTCCCATTTAATCTTCTTTTTCTACTTTCCCCCATTTTATTTTATAATGCTATATTTTATTTCCCCTTTCCTTGAAGATCCCCATCCTTCCACCATGGTCCCTTACTATGTACCTAACCTCCTTGAAAATCAGTGTGGACACTCCTCAAAAATCTTAAAATCAATCTGTCTCAAGTTCCAAATGTACCATTATGAGGATACTCAAAGGGCTATATCTCTGACTACAGAGATACTTGCTCATTCTTGTTCATTGCTGCCTGATTCATGATAGTCAGAAATTAAAATCAGCCTGGATGCCCATCAACTGGTGAGTGGATAGTGGAAATGTGGTACATTTCCATAATGGGATATTCTTCATCTGTTAAGAAAAGATGAAATTATGATTTTGTAAGTAAATGGATAGAACTAAAAAAATTATCCTTGTTTAGGTAATCTAGACTCAAAAAGACAAATATTACGTGCTTTCTCCTACAAGTGATTATTAGAATTTAAGCTCTCAGTAGGCATGCTTCAATCTGAGATCTTTATTTTTATGTGAAATTATGCCAGATTTCATGTCAATTGGTTTTCATATTCCTGAAAGAAAAGTGCTTTGGCAATTATTAATTTAATTTTTAGCATTAGAGCTCACATATTTTAACTTTTCAGTCTTTGTCTCCACAAAACATATCAACTGGGCTTTAACAAAGTCAGAACTGTAAAAAAAAATGTATTTGGTAACTTACCCAAAGTTAACTTTTTTACCATTTTAGGTTCAGATTAATTGCTCAGAAAATATATGATTATACTGATATTCTATCACCATTGGCCTCTAAATACGATAATTTCAAATGGTTTACCTGAATACATTTATTTTTCCAGTTTTAATTTAATAATTCTTGTTTTCTTGGCAAGAGATGAGGACAGAACAAATACTTTTTTTTTATTTTCTTTATTTTAAAATATACTGAGACTGTTCTGGAACACTCACTAGCTTTGTAATTGTGTTCATTTTTCAGGGTCAGCTCATTTGCCTATAGATAAGGATAAAATTTTCTGTAGATCCTTTCAGTGCCAGTGCCCACCATATCATAACCACTTAGTAAAATTAATTGTTATCACCATTACAAAGTGATTACATCCTTTAAAACATCTTATAGTATAGCCAGGTTTTTCAAGTACGTTTTAAACATACTTGAAAAAGAATTGACAAGATACAACTTTTTAAAATAAAATTGTTTTTCAAAATTTTATTATGGTCATTGGCAAAGGGATCATAGTGATTATCTATTCCCTGAACTTTTGTGTCTTTAATCTGCTCCAGAGATAATGCACATGGCAAGTAAAATGGCTTAACATAAAACAAAATTATGTTGCATTGAGACATTGTGACAATATTCTTCCTATATTTAAGTCCCATCTAAATAGTTGAGAAAATGTCAACACTACAATAAAAAAGCTCAAAGTATTAACAAACAATGTGCATAAGAAAAAACATATGACAAATAAACACATAAAATTCTATGGCTTTAGCAATAAAAGACACAAATTAAAGCAGCAGTAAAACATGACTTTAACTGCCAAATGAATGTGATTAAAAAGTCTAATGGCACATATTAGCATGAATGCAGAGAAATGGACATACCACCAGTAAACTAGTAATGCAAACTTATGAATCATCTTTTCAGTGTCCACTGGCACAATAAACTGCAAACACTTTAACCCAGAAATAAATAAATTACTGAAAAGACTAATAGAAACTTGGTTACATTGGTTATGATGAAGTCAAAATCCAAGAATTTCTGATAACTATGTAATGTGCACTAGCGAGGACAGATGTCCAGGTAATAATAATATACTGTGATGTGGATCTCACGTTTAAAATGTGTGGGCAGATGCTCTTTGGTTTAGTCATGGGAATCAAACTAGCTACTAATCTACGTGATGCTATCCCTGGACAAGGACATCACAGGGTCTTTTTCTCCTTTAAACCTTTGACTAGAATGATGGCTTGGCAGTTAAGAGCGTGTACTGCTGAATTTGTTTCCTAGCCTATACTCCAGGCAGCTCACACATACAGGTAATTTCACCTCAAGGATATCTGACACCCTTGAGAGCAGCTACACTCACTTGTACAAACGAAGACACAGATATACATGTATACACAGAATTAAAAATAATAAAAATAAATCTTTCTCAGCAGTTCGATACTTTAGAGAAAGAAAACATTGCTGAAGTCATTATAGGTCTCATTCACACACATTTACTTTAATAAGTGTTATTCTGGAAACTTTAGATTTTCTAAAGTGTAATCATTATTTTAATATCATGGTATAATTTCATAACATTTTCTGGTATAAAATATTTACTAGGAGTGATGCTTAAGAAATTTCAAATGTGTAGTTTTCATCTAATAAGCAAAAATAAAACTCACAATTCCCAAAGTATACTTCAATATATAAAACTGGAAAGGACTTTGCTTTGCCTGAGGGAGGAGTTTATTAACCAGGGTATCATTAATAAGACCATTAGAATTGTTGCAGCACTATACAGTCAGAATTAGGTGAAATTATAGCATTAGAAGAAATGTCCTGTGCTAAAACTAAACTGACAATAGTTTCATAAGCTAATGATTTAACAAGTTATACAAAAGCTTTTTAAGCTACCACAAGATCAATGTACCAATGATACACCTCTTCTTTATTGCCTTCTCTGGTGGTATTGCTTTGGTTTAATATTAACTAGATTGAGGCTATATCATTAGTAACAGAACAAATGGGTGATCATGACGCTTTTGGATCATATGTTTCTTCACGGGTATTTGAATACTTCCCATTGCTTGCTGTACCTACCTTTCTGACTTTTAAGGATATATGATTTCATCTTAAAATCAGGTTATTTTGCAATAATCTGGCTTACATCTTGTAACTTCTTAATTTTCCCATATATAAAACAAGAATAACAACCCCTTTTATTGCCACAGACTAAATGCAGTCTTATGAGATGCTATTAGCACATTATCTGTCAGTTTTACAAGGATTATCTACTCTTGAAATCATTTAGTTGGCATTTCATAACGTCAAGTTATCCTTTCCAATCCATAAAGCCATCCAGTGGACAATAAAAATGATCTTCATAGAATATTTGATGTTTTATTTTACCATGCTGGTACATGAATGTATTTTCAAAAAACAGAGGGTGTTTAATAGAGAACCCCCTGTCTCAACACGTGCACGCACCAACACACACACACACACACACACACACTACCTTTAGAAAGTAAAATGCATACTTGAGCAAGGTCTTTAATAGACGTCATAACTCATCAGAGAAAAGAGGAAATTTCTGTGGCTTGAAGGCAGTGGGTTGGGAGAAAAAAATAGGAATGAGAATCAGCAATGTAAAATACAGATAAAAACACCACAATGAAACCTATTATTTCCAAAGCTGGTTAAAATAAGTTTAAAAAATAGTCTATAGCCTACCAAGCTGTAATTTGCAATTTCTTTTTCAAAATTTTTAAGCATAAGTTACTATTGTCTTATACCCCTAGACTGAATTGTTTTTTTTTAAATGGTTAATTGGTGTTCATATGTTTTTTCTTAGACTTTAATGACACAGAGAAATGGAACCATTATTTATATTGAGGTTTTTATTCTGCCATATGAAAGAACTCATGTGATTCTTTAAAAATAATTTTATTTAATTTTTATGTGCATTGGTGTGGGGGTGTAAGATCTTCTGGACCTGGAGTTATAGACAGTTATGAGCTGCCATGTGGCTGCTGGGAATTGAATCGCAATCTCCTGGAGGAGCAGTCAGTACTCTTCTGCTGAACCATCTCTCCATCCTCCTCCTCATGTGGTTTTTTTTAGTACCTCAGACAGTAACCATTCATTAAGCATATTTTACAGCCCTTTTCTAGTTTGGTCATCATTATACTTACAAGAGTAAATATGTTTTTTAATACTTCAATAATAATTCATCATTGCTGATGTTACAGTTTGCTCTTCTGTGGTGGAGTGGGAGAGATGAAGAAAAGGGTGATGCTGATGGGTCAGAGGAAGCTGCTATTACAGCCTCGAACATTGTACAAGCATCGTTCATCGCACTGTCTCTGCACCTCACCACATTCTCTCCATGATTGTCCACAAGAAAGGCACTTTGAAACTTTTATTTTTCTTTCATTATCAGGTAACTTCCCTCTATAAAGCTTATTATACATATGGATCCCCCCAAAGAACACTATATAATTGCTGTAGTTGTTGTTATTGTTACCAAAAAATGAACCAAAGAAATTTAAGAGACGGAGGGCTTTTTCGGTTTTACGGTGGGAGGAGTTCATTTCTGCATGGCAGGAAGAGATGACAGAGGACAGGAAAGACATGGCTGCCAGAGCAAGAGGCTAGCTACTTACCACCCAGCCAGGAAACAGGATTGGAACAGAAAGTGAGACCAAGAAATAAAACCTCAAGGTCCTCTTCAGTGACCCATTTCCTTCAGGGAAGCCTCTTCTCCTAAAGGTTTCACAACCTTAACAAACAGCACCAACACCTGGGGAACAAGCATTCAAACACGTGAGCTCTAGGGGAAATTTCACACTCGCACCACAAAGGGTTGCTAAAAGGAAAAATCACTGCCACCACCTGAAGTGTAAGTCCATGTCCAAATAATCACATGGTACCCTGACAATCTACACTATAACTTCTTCTCCTGTCCACCAAAACAAAAACAGGTGTCTACCATTCCTCCCATGCAATAACCCAATGAGATTGAGTCATTGCAGATATTATTGCTGGCCTCTGTATGGTTGTATGGGAGAGGTGAGAAAGAGGACAGCTGATAGGTCAGCACGACTACTAGAATGCCAGACATTTTTATCACATGCACCATACCCCCTCTGTGGAACACTATATTCCACATATCATATTGCAAATAATATGTTTCAGAAACAGGTCTTTTATTCTGAGAAAAACATAATAGTTCAACCTAAGTAGAACAATTTCAAACTTTCATTCAATAATAAGGCATGAAGTACTGCAGTCGCTTAGAGAAATTTATGTGCAGTTTTATTATTACTGCTTCTGCAGCCTACTAGTGTTCTCTGATTCATGAGGCAATTGCAACAGCGACAAAAGGAGTCTCTGTTGTTTCTAGTCACGGCAAATGGTATTATAGCTAACAATTAGGTAGTAGAATCAACTGTCATAATAAAAAGAAATAGCTATTATTAGTTCCCCAAATGTCTTTGTGTGTACTTTCCATCATGCACAAATAGCTGAGACAAGTACAATTTTAGCACAAAGCTATTTGCAAATAGCTAAAGACTACACCTTTAAAATTACTCTGGCTTAATGCAATGTCTTATGTATTATAAATGCTAATTTTATTATTTGAATAGAAGCTGCTGGCTTTAGTTGAGTTGTTTCTATTTTAGTCAATAAGCATTTATTTAAAGTATGTAGTTATGTAGTAATAACTTACAGATATCATACATTTTGGGGTGAAGTAGATTTTATTGAGGCAGGATACATTACTTCTCAAACTGTATAGAAGAATATAGTGATTTTATAAACACTTTTTGGGAAAAGAATGTAATCTAGCAGGATGCACTGGTTTTTATTCTACCACGTATGTGGTCTAGAACGTTTCTTTTTCATCATCCAGTACAGAGTATTTACATAGCAGTCTTTTAATTCTTGTCATTCTTTCCTGTTTCTTTCCAAACCGTTGATACATGATTCAGATAAAATACATGCCATTCCTTTAACACAATAGAACACTGATTCTGAGAATTAAACCTGTTTATTAGTCTACATATGGTATTTTAGAGGGAAAGTTTCTGTGCATGTGAGATTAAGAGACAGTGATGGCAAAACAGATGTAGAAGGAGTCATCACAGTAAACGTAGTCTAAAAGACGTATGGAACTCAGCATGTTCAACTCATGTATCTACACAGAGACTTTATTCCAAATGCAATTTAAGGGTTGACAGCAGCCTATGACTTGATAGTTAGTCTTCTCTACCCTTGGACATCGTTATTCTCTACATTACTGACCCTTATTCAATGACAGAGTCATTAGATAACCATCTACAATTCAAAATGAAAATATCTCTTCAGGCTACATAGAGAAAAAAATAAAGCGTAAAATAAAAGTGTGTCATGGTCTTTATCATCCTCTGAAGACTTTAATACTAAAATTCTGAAATTGATTCATCATTATGGTAATCTATTGCATAAATTACATCTCCCCACACAGTAAAACATGATCAATGTTGTTTTACATGATTTTATCTCACTCTTGGACACTTCAAGAGACATAGGATTTTGCTTGTATATCTGTTCTTATTTCTCTATGCTTGTTTACAGTGAAAGGTATGGCTTTTAAAATGAAACATCCAAAGACAGAAAGAAATAAAAATCTTATTTTCAATTGAAGTATTTAACAATGATATTGAAATATATGTTCTTTTGTTTTGCTTAAAATAGAATAAAAATTATTTTAGTTATTGGACTGGAAAGTATAATACAGAAGCTGGAGATTTGGGTCAACAGTAAGAAGTACTGGGCATTCTTCTGGAGGACGAAAGTTTGCTCCCTAGCATCCAAATGGTGGCTCATAAGCATCCCTAAATTCTGTTCCAGGTAATCTGACAGCCTCCTCTAGCCTTCGTTGGAACCAGGCACACACATAATGCACATGTATATGTGCATACAAAATATTCGTATATATACGTGTGTATATATGTATATATATATATATAAAATAATTCTTAAAATAATTAAAAATTAGAATGTACATTCAAATATATTTTGCCAGCTCTTATCAATTTTTAGCTTTCAAATTAAATGTGAAGACCACAATTAAAATTCCTTTATCAAGTCTCAGAACTTACATTTATTCTTGAATATTTTTCATTCTTTCCTCCATTTAAATGCCACACAATGTACAACTCCTTTGTCAAATTCATGTTCAATTTCAAAGTAGCAATTTTATACTAGAGCACTGCAATTTCAGCATTTCAGGGGTATTAATTGTTACTCAATACTGTTAACAACACAAAACATCCCCATGTTTTTTGTGGTTTTTGTTATGTTTTGTTTTGTTTTGTTTTGCTTTGGTATTTTTTTTTTGTCTTTTTGGTTTTTGTTACTGTTTTTAGTTTGTTTTGATTTTTAGTTTAGGTTTGTTTTGCTTTGTTTTGCTTTGTTTTAAAAGAGAGAAGAAGAATATGAAGTGAGGTGGGAGTGTATATAGAATTGGTAAAGATTTGGGATGAGTTGGAGGAGGAGAAAATGTGAAATATAAATAAAACGTATTGATTGTATGAAACATTTTAATAAAAAATACATAAATTAAAAATAATATGACATTTATTAAACTTAAGTCCTATGTAAGTTGTTCTGATAAGAAAATATTTAAGTAATGAATAATATTCTAGGGGCTAATGAGAGAGGTTCAAGTCATTTGTCAACAAGTTGACAACCTGGGTTTGATCCCTGTAAATTGCAGGCTGAAATGAGAGAAGGCACTACCGCAAGTTCTTCTCTGTCCTTCGTGTGTATTCTATAGTGCTCCCAATCTCACAAACATAAAAACAGATGAAATAAAGCATGTATTACTGCATATGTGAAAATTTAGTGACTATAATTTTTTTAGATTCCTTTCAAATATAATATGACAATGAAGGGAAATTTAGTATGTTTTCTCTGATCTGAAGGAGATAAGAAAATTGGTAAAAAGAGATTAGCTTTATAAAATATATACAGACTCCCTACTCTATGGGTGATTACAGAGATAGCTTGACAGCAAAAGTGACTAGTAAACTTATATTTTTACCTTTCATTGAACATTTTCATTGTACATGGCACTATACATCATAAGGGCATTTTCACACAAATACATATTGTACATTGGACCTATATTCCCCGTACTGTTTGGCCATTCTCCCTCTCCCCTCTATTTCCCATACTCACTTATGTTCCCCTTGACAGTTTCTCTTCTACCTTCATGTCTAGGTACACATATGATTTTATGTGACTATATAAAGTCTAGGAAACAGATGATATTTGTTGTTCTGAGAGTAACTTAATTTATTGATATAACTCTCTCCAGTTGCATCAGATTTCCTACAAGTGTTATGACTTGTTATTCTTTATGCCCAGAAAAAAAATGTATTGCATATGTATACTTTTCCTTTATCCATTTCCCATGAACACTAAGCTTGGCACTATGATTTAGCCATTAGGAACAGTGCTGCAATAAACATTTATATACATGTTTCTCTGTGCTGACTTTGAATTATTTGGTAAACTTCAGAAAATGAAAGAAGGCAGGAGAGAACTGGAGATGCTTGAAGCTTGAAGAGCAAGCAGGGATGATGGAGCAAGCAAGGGGTTGCTTACAATTGAGAGCAAATACCTAATAGTAGGCACGAATGGTAGAAGTCTAAGTCCAATGCAGAAAGACAGGCTCACTCAGCATCCAAAAGCATCGTTTGTACCCAAGGTGTTCTAAGTAGCAGCAAACACTTCTTCTGGATTTCCAAATAGAATTTTTGTCGACCACATTTAGCTCAGACACCAAGAACTGCTAAGCTGCATTAAACATCAAAGTAGCTGAATTCAAGCAAAGTACAGTAGACAATGGAGTAGAACATTATCTTTGTTAAAACTGAAGGATGAAATAATTGAACATAACCTTATGAATTATGGATGCTATCTAGTTCACTGACAGACTCAATTCCCAACTCAATCCTTGCAATTCATCTTATGTGACCTAAACTAGTGAGGATCAAACATTTTCCAATTCAAAATAAGATTTAAGAGAAAATGAAAAGAAGAAACAGTTAATAATCAGGCTAAGACAACAGGCATAAATACAGATTGTCTCAGATATTTTGAGATTCCTGAAATTTATCCTCTAGCTGCAAGACATAGATGATTCTTTGGACACAAACTAGTAATCCAGATATAACTTTTATTTTGGATGAAGTTGAGAAAGTAGAAAATAGCCAGAGGCCCCTCATATAGTATGAGCAAAGCTGGACGACCCACACTTACTGATTTAGACCAACTGCAAAGCTGCATGATGAAAATAGTGCAGAAAAAAGAACAAGAATGCCAAATACTCCAGTGGACTACAGCACAAACCTGAGGGCATCAGTTACCTATATGATTAATTGATGTGAACAGGATGGGGAAGGCAATTCAATGGACAAATGACTATATGAAAAGAAAAGTCCATATCTGAGCTGGGTGGTGATGGCACATGCCTTTAATCCTAATACTTGGGAGGCAGAGACAGGCAGATCTCTGTGAGTTTGAGGCCATCCTGGTCTACAGTGAGTTCCAGGACTGTCAAGATTACAACAGAGAAACCCTGTCTTGATAAAAAAAAAAAAGCCATATATGAAATGAAATCTGACCCTATCTCATATTAATCAAGGTTTCACTTTTCCTTGTTAAAAATAAAACATTCAACGGGGATCAGTGTTTTGCCTGTATGTATGTAAATATGTCACAAGTGTGCATTGCCTGGCATTGGAGGCCAGAAGAGGGGTTTCGATTCTCTGGAGCTGGAGTTAGAGATGGCTGTGAGCCATTATGTGGGTTCCTGCTGGAAACCAGACTGAAGTCCTTTACAAGAGCAATGAGTATTCCTAACCATTGAAATATCTCTCCAGCCCTTCCTCAGTGTTCTCTGTAGCAATAAAATTAGAACCAATGTTGAAAAAAATAGACAAATGGGTTATAAAAGTTTGAAGGTATGTGCGCATTGAGTTACCTACACTTGTGTCAATGTGAAAGTTACTTGACATGGAAATATAAAAGGAAGAGTTGTCTATTTGGCTCATGTTTTCAAAGGGCTCAGGTCATGGTGGCTTGATTCTATGTACTGCATCATGATGCAGGGAAAGGTTTCAGTTTTTCACTTATTGCTGATATACAGAAAGATAACCAGAAACCAGGAAAGGTAGAGGGTGAGTCAGTGTGAGACTCTGTTTAAAAATAGAAAGTGGATGACAACAGTGGAAGATAGGACCTCAACCCCTGGCCTACACAAGTACACACCCAAAGTGAGTCACCTGCATACAGATGTGTCCTTTCATGCATAACACACACACATGGAGAGAGACAGAGACAGAGAGACAGAAGACAGACAGAGACAGAGACAGAGATAGAGAGGGGAAAATAACAGGAGAAGCTGTCAAAGACAGAAAAGGTATGATGTCTCCAGAAACAACCATACTGAGTTTACTACAGTGAGACATACTGAAGACTTTGGACTCAGATTTGTAAAATGACTAATTTATTTTGTTTTATATGCCTGAATTTTTGTCCATTTTATACAGAAACAAAGGAAAGCAACAGAAATGTCAAACATAATATTTGTCCATGGTTTATTTTGAGTTTATTAAATCTTTTGTTTTAATATTTGCAACCATTTAAAATAAATCCTTCCCTATCATGAGGCTATTAAGGTCCTAGATACTTTAATAAATTTAATGGATTTTTCTACTTATAGCTTCTAATTTTAAATTACTCTAAAGGCTCGAGGCTGAATTCTTCAGTCTTCTTGGAGCCTGCATGCTATTAACCTCCCTTCCCTTATCATATTTATCAGCTTCCTGATTAAAAATAACCTCATAAAATAATTAATACAATATAAAATGACAATACTTGCTCAGTGAAAAACTTAAAATCCTGACAATTATATAATTTGTTTCCCCTACAACCATCCATGGTTACATTTTGTATTATTCTGTTTTTCCTGATATAAGTAGTTGATTTTATTTAACTTTCATGTATATTCACTCAATAGTAAATAAATTTTAAGGAAGTGTTTACAAACATTCATGTGTATATACATATATGCATATTTATAATTAGATTTGGAGTATATTTAATTTATAAAAATAAGTTCTTGCAGAATATTTATGTATTTATGATAATATCATTTATCGTATCATTAATGTTTTTGAACAAATCCACAAAATTTTAGACAGGAATCTGGAAATGTTTATCTACAAATGCAAATGACATTAGTCTTTCTAGGCTGGACAGAAGTATACTTGACAAAATAAAATAACAATGACCATAAAATTATTTAACTTAATAACTAGAAAATCATAGGAGACAAAAAATTGCAAGATAAAAATGTCATAATAATTTTACAAGTAGCTAATTCTTACATTTAGAAAGAAATTAAACATTTTATAAGAACAGATTTACAATTAAAAGTTGAGAGAATTGAATGTTTAAGAAAAAAAGAGCAATTACATTTTGCCTATAAGATTATAGAAAATCATGTTGCTTTACTGTAAAAGCATGAATAAAAAACTATTTTTCTACCTATCTAAACCATGATGAAAAATAACAGTCTACAAATATTTAACCGCATGTGAGACAGCAAGCCTTTTGTAAAAGTCACTGAAATTCTAAATTAGCTATTCTGACCTAGAAATTTCCCAACTAGCCATTAACTAACTGCATGACACACAGGCCATATCATACTGAATATAAACAAAGGTGCAGAGTTGATTAAATGATGAAAAGTGAATGTAACATCCACTACTCATGTACACAAAAGCCATTGTTCTGAATAGGATGTATTCATGGGAGAATTTTTTATGTGGATGTACTGATAAGTATTTTGTCAACTTAGCACAAGTTGGGGTCATCTGGGATGGGAAATCTTCAATTGAGAAAATGCCTCCGTTAGGTTTTCATGTAGGCAAGTCTGTGTGGCATCTTCTTGATTAAGCTAGGGAGATCCAGCTCACTGTGGATGATGCCACCTCTGGGTAGGTTGTCTTGAGTTCTATATAAGAGCAAGCTGAGCAAGCCATGGAGAGCAGGTCAGTAAGCAGCACTCCTCCATGTCTCTGCTTCTTCCTATGTTTTGGGTGCCTTCTTCTGATTCTGGCCTATCTCCCTTCTGTGATGGACTGTGATCAGGATGTGTAAGCCAAATAAACACTTTCCTCCCAAATTTGCCTCTGATCATGGCGTTACCACAGCAACAGAAATCAAACATAGACAATGAAATTCCTTTGAGCCCCAAAGTCTGTATGCTACTACCTCCCAAAAAGTTAAAAATTCAAGGAGAGGCACTGAATCAGGAGACCTCCAGCACTGAGAAATATTTTCTCTAAGCTTCCACTCATTCTCCTTCTGGAAGAAAGGCTCAGTGTTATTCCCTTTTGTGCAACATCATTTTGCACAGGAATAGCATTCTCTTCTTTCATACCTCTTCAGATGCTGATGTGCTTTCAACATTCCGTTACCATAACAAAATCTTGCCATGCCAACATAATAAGGGAAGGTTTATTTTGACTTGTAGATTTGAGGGGAAAAATCCTGTTTGTTTGTTAGTTTCTTGTTGTTGTTGTTTTGTTTTGTGACTCCAGTCCATGGTCATCCATTACTTTGGGTTCTGTGGAGAAACCAAACATTTTGGTTGGGTTATGTGAATGTGTACACACACACACACACATACACACACACACACACACACACACACACACACACACATACACATACATTTAAATCTCATAGCCTAGAACAGAAAAAATAAAGAGATTTGCACCCCAACATTCCACTCAAGGACATGCTTCTAATGACCAGAACACTTCCTACTTGGTCTCATCTCTTAAAAGTTCAAGCATTTATCAGCAATGGCATGAGCTGAAGAGGAAGTCTTCAAGCTCAGACCTTTGAAGGATACTTACTCAAATATTGTAAGCCAGGTACCCAGTGTTTATTCACCAACTCAGCACCACTAATTCCATTCCCAATACCTCTTGCTCTTCTACTCCCATTTAAAAATCATCTTTATGTATGTGTGCATATGCCTTATCTATATAGATACCCATGGAGAGCAGAAATGGTAGGATCTCCCGGAGCTAGAATTACAGGCAGTTGAAAGTCATCCTATGAAGGTACTAGGAACCAAACTCAGGCACTCTTCAAGAAGAGCAAACATTCTTAATCTCTGAGCCATTTCTCACATCTACTTCTGAAAGTTGTACAAAATATGCCAATATCCCACAACTCTGTAAACTGTGTCTCTTTAGCATTATTGTTCACTGTTTTTGTCTCCTGCTGGAAGGTGGGTTCTCTGTGAGCAGGAGTCAGCCTGCAAGTCAGCTACACCTAAGACTCATTTGTCTTAGTCTCAGAGAAGCACCTTTTCTCCAGCTGTGGGAAGCTTCCAAGAAAACTCCTGACATCCATTCTCACCAACATGCAAAAATGGTCTACGTATCTCTCCATCTATATCCCAAAGGAGATTTTCTTTGTCTTCCAAAATATGGGAGAGAAATTAAAATTTACCCTATATTAGCACATAATGTGTCTAATAGATGTTAAAATTGTGCTGATTATTTTAGCATCAAGTCATATAAATATGTCAGAACCTTTACAGTAATTCAAAAATATTTTAACAGGAATATTTTCTCATTAATGTTTGGCTTGTTTTACAGTTTCTTTGTGAACGGCCACTCAAAACATTCCTCTTTAATATGCAATCTCATTCCGAAGGAAAAGCTTTTTAGCACAGATACCTACTGAAAATATAGCTTGAATTTAGGTTGCTATCTTGGCTGCATGTTATTTGGTATAGTTAATAGTCTCTTGAAGAATTAAAGCCATACATATATTGTTCAAGAAGTATCAGGAACCTATTGTAGCAGTGGTCTATAGCCATTGCATTAATGTGCAGCTGAAGTTTATGAGTACTAGATATGTAAAAGAGAATTCTGAGGATTAAACACAGACTCTTATTTTTCATTCATGAATCAACACCCATCAAGCTTTGAAGTAGTTTTCACATCTTACTGCCCTTGAATTGACAATGTTGTTCACAGCTCTGTGAAAACATGGCAATTTTTGACATTTGTAGAAATAGCAATTACCCATAGTAAGAAACATGAAAAGGCCCCAGTCAGCCTGTCTTACTTTAACTATGTCCAATGACATGACCAAAATTGCTTTGGAAACACAGTTACTCAAGTGGATAACTATGAAAGTAATAAACCTGAGTAGGAAAAATCCATCTTTGCTGAACCAAGTAGCAGATAAAATGATGCCAGCATTGTTGCAAACAGGTAAAGCAGGGATTTACCCAAACAAAGCAAACAAACACTATGATTGTCAGTATGTTATCTGCACTTTCCTTCCACATCATCCCTTGCCAAGTTGTCATCTGTTGGAAATAATGTGGCCACATAGGTAGGCAATGAAATATCTTTAACTACAGACCTGGGAGGTACTTATCATAGATATATCATTTTAATTAGTATGGATGTTTAGAGTGAAAGGTTATTAGGTGAGACTTAAAACCATATGTCAGCATTCTATAGTTTTAATTCTAAAGTACAATACTCAAGCTCATTCTTAAGAAGACCTTGAGAATTCACTGTCTATCTACACTGGGCATGTTACTATACTAATAAACATTGAATAGCATTGTATGGGAAAATGCATAGAATCATGCTACACATTGAATCTAAATTTGCAAAACTGGTCTCCAAAATCATTTCCGCTGATATCTTTGAGTATTTGAGGAAGACTCAACAACTCACCTGTGGACACACTACTTATTTGCAAGTTGTAAATCAGTGAGAAAGTCACAAAAACAAATTGAGAAAGAGAGAAAACCCATCACAGGCACTCTTGAGGTTATAATAATATTTAATTATGGAAGCATTATTTATAGATGCCTGTGTTTGGACTACCCAGAGTACCCCATAAATGCAGTCATTACAAGTCTGGAAAATTCTACTATATTTTAATCTTCTCACTTTAACTTTGTTTATCAGAGTCCATGTATCTTGAATGAAAACTTAGATTCAAGTCACTTTTTTTTTTGTTTTTTTACAATTTAAATAATACATTCATGGAAATGTATTGCTGCAGTGGTTTAGAAACACTGCATTATTCAACACTGCACGTATTCAACTTCAATTGTCCTGCCATATTTTCCACCAAATGGAGACCTTAAGAACAACACGCATCTGCTACTCACTATGAGTTTAGAGTGCAGGCAGAGGTTGTTGGTTCTCTGCTCCGGGTCATCCAGTTGGTAGCAGATGTGGAAGTTGTGCTGCAGTCTCATCTGAAGGAGAGATGGGGGGTTCTGTCCAAAAGACAAATGGCTTCTGTCTGAAAGCTGTCCTCTACTCCAGCTCTCACAATATGCACTTCTTAGAGGCTTCTAATATTTGCCACTTGGTATTTTCCAGTATTTCCTTCACTTTAACCAAGCAGCAAGGAAAATCTCCAGGAAGAATACACCAAGAAGACTATGACATAATATAAGGAAAAGAGCCATTCCACGTTGTCATCATCTATTTGTTACAAGCAAGCTCCTCCGACAATTAAAGGGATCATACTGATTGCACAAACGTGCTGTACTTGGGTTAGGTATCCTGATAGGCAACTACATGAGCTCTGTGCCATGTATGCTAAGATCTTTACACAGGCTATTAAATTTAATATACCACAACTCTTTGAGGGTGATACCAGCATTAAACAGTGGAGAAAATTACTTAGGTAAGCTACCTCAGGTCATATATCAGTAATTCACAATGTGAATCTACTGTCCACTAAAAAGAACTTATATTCCTAATCGTTAAACAATATCTCCTCTTATGTATTTTGAAATGTGTTTAATCTTTCATCTCTCTGCTTGCGTCAGTATGTTTGGTCTTGTGAGACAAAGTCCATAATACTAGCTTAAACAAACAGAAAATTAACATCAAACAAAACAAAAGAAATATCAGTGAAAGTAATGTCAGCTCTACAAACTTCTGATTCAGCAACTGTATCCTTTTCCTAAATATATATCTTTACCGTGTCTTCAATATCTTGATATAATCCTCAGATTAGCATGCTTTGTGCTCCCAGCCTATTTGTATCATTTCTATATGTCTTATTATTTCATATTCAAAGATCTATAAATACATCAGTCTAGAAACTCTGGCTGTACTTTGATTATCTCATAGTGTCTCATACTAAACATTTAAAGAAAGATAACTGCTAAAATGCATTGTCATCTCCAAGAATAGTCCACAAAACAGATGTATTGGACTTTCTGCTGCTGTGGCCAAGTACCTGAACACAGCATGGGGGAGGAACAATTTGTTTTGGCTCATGGCTTCAGAGGTTTCATTCTGTAGACACTGGCTACACTAATCCAAGACATATGCTGAAGCAGAATCTCATGGCAGAAGGAGTATGGTGAAGGGGAATTCAAATCTCATGGGCATCAGGAAGTAAATAGTGATATAGGAAGGGAATGGGGTGATATTGAGCCCCAGGATCACTCCCTTAATGACCTATTTCCTTCAGCTAGTATCAGCCTCATAAGTCTCTACCACCTGCAAATACAGAGCTCTGAAAGAGATCAATTGCTCAGCACATGAGCCTGTGAAGGACATTTTATATTTGTGATAACATTAGATATTGCTTTTTATTACTTTAAAAGAAAATTTCAATGTCATATTTATTTTAATAGGAAACTGTGACACATGTTTTTATACACTAGTGTTTCCAGGAAAAAAATATTTTCTACTAAGTAATTCCCTTGAGCCTAGAAATTGCAAGCTATATATAAACACATCTTTGTAGAGTAAATTTGACAGCAAGAGGTATCTTTAATGTTTTGCTTTGAATGGCAGGAAAAATATAATAAAAGTTATCTGTCGGTATAAATGAAGAAGAGTCAAATTTTTGAAGTGAGTTATTTGTAAGAAATTGACTAGCTAGGAATATATTCTTGGTTTAGCTCCCTAGAAATAAATACTTCAGTTCTTTAGTTAGCATGAGAAAAAAACAAAAGAAAAATGATGCAGAACAGAGACTAAGCAAAATGCTTCTGTATTCAAATGAATCTCAGTTCAGCTTTGTTTTAATTAAAGCTGCCTCTCTCCTCAGAGGAAAGCTTACATTATTTTCCAACATATTCTTTGGTCAAAGGGGCTTAACTGACTTTGTACCTATGTTTATATTTTAAGAAAAATCTAAACATTTTTCATATGCATCACATCTAGAGGGAAAGAGAATCTCTTGATGGGAGGGAACATTTCAAAGGTGGTTCCATGTGGTTGTGGTGAGTTTCTGGGTCAGAAATAGTTGCCATGACCTTTCATACTGAAACAGGATGGGATTTTGCTTGGCCCCGTTTGATGAGGATTCACCATCAGTATTAGTATAGTCACCCCCCGTAATAGTACACGTATGTCAAGATAGTGACATTTCCTTTCTCTGAGGACCTAAATATGTCACAATAGTGACTGTATCTTATTACTTCACTGGTCTATATAATTATTTTCTTTTGAAAAATTGGCCTGGGGAGATGTCCAATTGGTATACTTCTGAAATACAAGTTCGAGGATCTGAATCCATCTCCCAGAATCCACATAAAAAGCCAACATGTGCTGGTGATCGCAGTGCTGAGTAACCAGAATATAATGGATTTTTGAGATTCGCTATCCAGCAATCTTAGCTTAATTATTGAATTCTAGATAAAAGTGAAAGGCAAGCTAAGATGTACTAGAGGAATGACACACAAGACACAACTTTGGCCTCTACATGTTCACACATACCGCACACAACCTCTCACAAACAAGCATACACATCTACATAATAAAATTGTATATATTTAATGTATACAGACTGATATTGAGGTGTGCATATCTCAATATACATCAACCTTGCCAAAATATGATGCATTATGATAACCTATTAGTCCAGATTTAACATAGGACTTGGAATTAAATAGTTAAAGAATGCTTGGATTATAAATTCAACAACTGATATTACTTAGTCACATGTACTCTTCTGGAATGAGGGACTTTATTCTGTAGCACCACAGGGTTGTACCAGCTGATGTTTTCAGTGTGTGTCTTCCACAAGTTCCTTCCCTGAGGGGTCATAATACTCAAGCTTCTGTGCCAGGTCTTGTGCACATACAGTGCCTGCTAGACACATAGTTCACAGTTCAGCTTCATAGCCTGAACTAGAGCACCAAGAAAGGGGCACCCCTAAGCCTCAGATCTCCCACACCCTACCCACATCCCTCCCCGAAAGTCCTCCCCAATATAGTCTACAGATCCAAATCTCTGTTTCACACTCAAATTCCCAACACCCTCCTACATATGCGGAATTTTATCTCTAAGAGGGCAGTAAGTTCACCTTGCATGACATTTCAATTTGTTTTATAAAAGAAGAACAAGGAATTAATTTGAGGTAAGCTTCTGGGTCTGACAGTTTTCTAAAGACTAAGCAGCTGTACGCTTATCATAGTTAAAAAATTTGACCTTCCAAGACAAATCTAAGAATATTAGAGAAAATAAGTATGTTTATCATGACATTGTTAGACTGCTACAGATCAAATCTTAAGACTTCCCAAAGTTTTATTATCATATTTTACATTACCATGAGTTGGAATGAATTGTCCATAGATGAAAATTAAAAAGACAATCTAAGTTTTGATAATAGCATAACAAATGAACAGTATGTTCAGATAACATATGTTAAATAAACATTATCACCAACATAAACATCATATATTTTCTTTTTATCACAAATAGTTAATTAAAATAAAATTCATAATTATATATGAAGTTCTCATTTGCACCTTGCATTTTTTAATGAGTGCTGTTGTGCTTTAGCTTTGAATTTTATGCAAATTTGTCTCCTGTTTAAATAGAAAGCAAAAACCATAATTCTTCACAATTAGTCTGTCATCAAGAAGCAACTATGTATATTTTGCACAATGCCTGAAGTATTTAATTTTCTTTTCATTAGATTTCAAATGCTTCCTTTTATTACAACCAAAAAGTCATCTGTGTAATCAGTTGCTTCTATTATAATTGTTGAGATGATGTGATTTTTGTAATCATATAAAATTAAGATTTACTTTCTTCAGAGAATTGTTTTGTCTCCTTGAATGAGGCAAATGCAAGGAACCAAATAAATTACCCTGAAAAATTACATTTAATAAAATATTCAAGCTGGGGAAATGGATTAGTGGGCAAAGTGTTTACTGTGTACTCAATGAGGAGCTGAGTCCAGAAACCGCAGCACCTGGTTAAGATGGAGATTCTGCAATCTGGTGTTATTATGGAGCGACAGGAGCATATCCTGAAACTCAGGGGCCAGTTAGCTGGGCATATACAGTGGTAAAAACCCAAAAGACCTGTCTCAGTGTGAAGTTGAAAGTCAACACCTGAATTTTTCCTTTCTACTTACACACACATATACACACACACACATACACAAAGAGAGAGACAGAGATAGAGACAGAGACAGAGATAGAGACAGAGACAGAGACAGAGAGATTTTTTTTTAAAAAAGAATAAGTCTTTCCCCCTTATAGCTGATTTCTACAATGACAATAACAGAACAATGAATTAGAAATGTAGGTTTGAGTTTCCACTGTTTTTTAATATGTGAAAAGATTTATGAAACATGATATCTCTTTGTAGAGAATAAAGGACAAAAAGCAAGTGAGCAAATGAAAAGAATTAACTTTAAAATGCACAAAAAATAATTTGCATTGCTTTTTAACTTTTAACATACAATTGTTTGGTTTTTTTTTACCTCTGTGTGTGTGTCTGTGTGTGTGTGTGTGTGTGTGTGTGTGTGTGTGTGTGTGTGTGTTGTCACTTGATTATGTTTAAGGATTTAAATGTCAATCCTAAAGACTCTCCAAATAAATCTTTCCATTTCCCAAGTCACCCCCTTTCCGAAGGGTAAGCTATGAACACACAAAACTCATTGCCTAGTTTAATAATAGCCAGACTTGTCAGGGGAGAGGGCTCCTTCAGTCTGGAGGGCTAACAAAGTTGATTTAATTTAGCTCTCTTAATCGCTTCACGTTGTAAATTCCAGCTCTCTTTCTAGTGATATTTCTTCTAAAAGTCATTGTTGTCATTGTAACGTGAGGGTTTTTTTTCCTTCATTTTTCTTTCCTACAGGTACTGAGTTTGTGTTCACTTAACTTACATGATTAATGACACTGTTAGCTGCATGCTTAAGTTTAAAATGAATAAATGCAGACCACCTAGCTTTAACAACAACAAAGACTTTTGGTTCAAGTAGCTTATTAAAGTAATAAGCCATGAAATTCCCAAACTGCTTTTTATTTCCATCTGACTTAAAATTCCTTTTGCCTCTTTCATCTCCTATTAAAAATATGCAGCATATGTACATATTTGTGCCTTTTATTTCTTGAGAACTCCTGCATTTTTTCTTGAGATTCATCATTCTTATCAGCTAGAAAAACTTAGTTACACCATCATGAGAGTAATGTAATTGAAAAATCATATCTATTATACTCACAAAATATTTCTTGTTTTATCAAAAACATGTTTATTTTCCTTGATAATTAAAATTAATCATGAATGAATTTATATCTCAAGAATGGTCATAGATCCCCAAAGAAGTCTTGTTGACACTGGCTAGCAGAGCCACATGAAGAGCAAATGCACAGATTGTTCCTTAAGAGTAGCTTTTCTTTCCCTTATAGATATGATGAAGATTAACAATCAGTCAAGCCAACTGTAAGTCAGCAAAGCATGTGTGGACAAGTATGCATGTTTCTTCAGCTCCTCTCACTGACTCCGCACATGATGTCATTTGGGAATCCTGGGGAGAAAGCATGTAGAATTACACACTACAGCCACCATTGACTGAGAGGACACTGTTTCATGTGTTAGATGTGTTGAATATTCATAGGTTAAAATTTTACAAATAATCAACAAAAATATGCTTAACAGATAATCATTCTGCACTTTACCATACTCTGGAAAAGTATATATTTAACTTTTACAGTTTTAAGCAGTTTTTATTCTTCCTAAAAGCCATTTGTTTGTTTGGTCTGTGTTATTTCGATGATTTTCCATATGGGGTTTCTCATTTAGCACATCAAACCAAATATAAGAGAGGATATGTGTTAGTAAATTATATTACAATTATTCTGACCATACTTCATGTCAGCTATTGCCATAACATATTCAATAGCTACAGATACACTGTATCAGAAAAAGTTGTTAGTCAGACATACAAGTATGATCCAGATCTTTGCAGAATCAGGACAATGTGCTGATAGGGTAAAGCCATGAAAACATTTTTTTTATTCAATTTTATAAGAAAAGTTGAAATCATAGTGATTAATTTAATAACAAATATGATGTTTTAACATGCTTTTTGACATAGCACTATATTGCAAAGTTAATTTTATGGTTGATGAATTCTCTATGTCATCTTAAGCTTTCAAAATATATTTATAAGAATGGTGACATTTCCTCTTAAATAATTTGGAACATTTTGGACAATTACCACGATGTACCACAGCTCCAGCTCTTAAAAATAACCTCTTGTTGTTGTTCACAAATAATAAGATACTTTGAAATTTGATCTTATTATTTTATATAAGTGAGCCTTTTAAAAAATCTTTGTGTGTGAGGATGCACATGTGTCTGTGCACAGGTACGCCATGAACACACATGGAGGTCAGAAGACAGCTTTTGGGAATCTGTTCTTTCCTCTACAGTGTGGAAGGAAATACTGTGCATTTAAATTTTCAGCCTTTGATGACTCATCTCTGGGCCCCAAAATATTTATATATATTAAGTAGAAAAAATTTAAATAAAAATTTCATCTATGTTGTCTCATGACAGGTCCTAGTGATGACTATAAATGCATGCTTTCAAAAATATACGGTCAAGTGATACTTTCCACTTTCTTTTCTCTCCTTCAGTTTTTAAACTCCAAGGTGGTCAGAAGAAAGCAAAACACCTTGCTTGCATTCTTTTACATTTAAATGAAATGAATGTATTTTTATGAGAGCTATTAGATATTAAGGAATACCACTGAGTCCTAGAAACAGATTTGTCTTTGAAGAATCACACTGTCTTTGGCCAAGCACAAACTTCAAGTCCCAGTGGCTCCTATGAAAGCCATAACACTAGTATAATAAATTTTTCGAAGGAAAAAATAAAGGTATTCTATTTGCATTGCAACAATACAATACAATGACCATTTTTAAATGGAGAAAGTGTCAGGTATATACTTCCTAATTTGTTCATAGGTTTTGTTTCGGGTTATTTTGAGACAAGGACTCACATATCCCAGAGTGTCCTTAGACTCACTATGTAGCCAAAGATGACCTTGAATTTCTAGTCCTCTTACCTCTATCTCCAAGTACTTGAATTACAGACACCAACCACCACGCCCAGTTTGAGTGGTGTAGAGCATCACTGTGAATACTTTGTGAAGACTTTGTGAATGCTAGGTCAGCACTCTGCCAAATGAGCCACACCCATCCCATGCATATTTATGGTTGTGATTATTTTAGCAAGTATTTTCTTCTCTACACACAGGCCATAGACCTTTGTAACTTGAGGGATCTCACTTAGTATTTCACATAGTGAGTGTTTGATAGTTCAGTTTTACATTGGAGTGCACTAAGTCTCTTTATTATTTATTTTATTATTTTCTGAGAGTTTTATATAAAATGTTTTGATCTTCCTCAACCCTTCCCTCAAAACTTCTTGGATTAAGCTCTCTTCCCTATCCACCCAATTTTGTGTCCTATTGGTTTTTCCATCCTTCAGCATTAATTTGTGTTACACACATACTTTTGGTTGTGTGCTCTCCCACTGAAGAGTGGGTGGCCTACCAGAAGCTATGCTCTTAGAGAAAACTATCTCTCCTCTCAATAGCTCAGACTTACAATAGTTCCACAGCTAGGGGTAGGATTGTGTGCCCCCATCTCAGTGCTGGAATTTGGTCCAGCTTGAGCTTGCACAGATTTTGTAAATAGTGTCCCATCTGATATGAACCATACGTGGAGCTCATATATGTTATTGTAAGAACCCTCAGGTGTTATCTTAAGAAATGTCATAGCCTCCTCTGAGACCACTTAAGGCTGATGTTGTAAGACTTAGTCTTTCACTGGCCTGGAGCTCACAAATTAGGCTAGACTGGCTACTTTGCCATCTTATTCGATTTGTGGGGGGGAGGGGGTTTGCTGGGGAGGGTATGGTTTCCAAGATTGAAGTCACATACTTTCCCTTTCCAGGAAATTAGACCTGATTAGAGCACTTTTGAGTTTTGCTGTGGTACTTTTTTAATTTACAGCAGGAAGAAATTCCAAATGTCTTTGTTGTGCCACATTTCAAACACCATTTAAAATCTTTAACTACACACACCATGGTAATTTTCAACATATTACAAACATTTGTGATTCCCACCGTGCTAATTATTTTGCACATCATTTCTTAGTCCCCGAACAATGACGGTTTTCATTACCGTGCTATAAATGAGATTTTTTTAGGACATATTTCCAGCTTCCAATGATAAATTGCTTTTTGACAACAGGAAAGTTTTTTCTGCCTCTGATTCCACATGTTAGACTCTGAATATCAGTACTGATACAATGTTTATGTTAGTGTCATTTTCAGATAAGAGAATAATTGACAAGCTGTGAAAGATATTAATAAAGATCAGATTATTAAAAAGCTTAGAATTAATGGAAAAATCAATATTTCCTCCATAGCATTTTACTACTTCCTCACAATACCAGTTTGAAATATAAAGCACATATTTATACACCAGTCTGCTATATACACAATCCTCTAATCAATCCAGAGCTAAAATATATCTCCTATTTCTCCATTGCACCAAGTACTCTTATATGTATCATGGCAAGCAATGCAGTTCAAAGTTCAGACAAATAGGTGTAGAGGCATAATGTGCATCCTCAATGTAAAGGAAAATATAGTGATATAGAGATGGCTCCGTGGGTAAAGGTGTTTGCCACCAAGCTTGAGCACCTGAGTTCAATCCCTGGAATTCATCTAGTAAGAGGAAGAACTGACCCCATTGAAACCTTTCCTCTGACCTCTACATGTTTACGATAGCACAAATGCTTACATGTGCCTATATATACAGTAAATACCCAAACAATAAATAATAATACATATATATAATACATATATATTATATATATATATATATATATATATATATATACACACACACACATACACCTATGTGTATGTGTGTGTTTGTGTGTTTGTGTGTGTGTTTTCCCTTAATAAAATTTCCAACAATAGAACATGTTGATTTCTGCTCACAGAAATACATTTATAGCTAAACTCTTTTTTTAATCTCCAAATATTTATTTCCAAACCAACATGCAAAAAACATTATAATAAGTCAATAATCCCAAAATCCAAATGACTTACCATGTTAATAGGATTCATCTTGCAATAATAAGTAGCTCAAAAACACATTCAGGACCCGTAGAGATAGCTCAGTGGATAAAGTGCACCTTGTAAGCATGAGGAACTGGATTCAACCAATAGTACCCACCAACCAATAGTACCTAGAACACCTGAGCATGGTAATCACAAGCTTATAATTCCAATGCCAGAAGCAGAAGCAAGAAGATTCATGGGATTCCAAGCAACCCAGCCTAGCCTACCTAGTATGTTTTAGAGTTTCAGACCAGTGAGAGATCCTGTGTCAAAATAAATAAATAAATAAATATATACATAAATAAATAAAGTAGATAGAGTCCTCAGATATCACATGCAAAGAGAAAGACAGAGGTAAAGGAGACTGAGACAGAGAGGGAGTTGGAATGAGAAAGAGAGGGAGAGGGAAAGGGAAGGAGAGAGAACATATAATGGGGTTAACATGTATTCTCCCCTCAGTGGTTCATTGTTGGTTGTTGGGATGCTACAGTCATGGATCTCAGTGTGGCAGTATGGAGGTGGTGGGCACTTTGAGAAGCTCTATAGAGAAAGGTGATTATGTTATAACAGTAAAATTTACTGTGACAACTAGGTACAGGAACTAGCCCCATTTTCTGATCTTACATCTTACATCTAATTTAATCAGTAACAATTGCATATATGTAAAAAACAAAACACTGCATCCAGTACATCCTGATCAGTTCATCAAAAGCACTATTAATAATGAAAAGTTACTGTATAAATCTATGACTGTGCTTGAGCAGCATAGAACAAGCCTTGGATGGTTCTTGTAACAGGCAGGTTTATTTTTTAATATAATTTATATTTCTGACTTTAATGCATTGCAATTTTATGAATCTTTTGACTTTTAAAACAGTATTGTGGATATATATTCTAGGCAAATTATATATTTTCTAGGAAGGTTAGGTATTATGGGACATTCTATTCTGTTAAATGTTCTTTCTGTCTATAGTTAATACATGGAATGTCTTTAAATTACAGTGTACAAATTACTTTCATGTTGAGCGTAGTAGTGAAGATGGATTTCCATGACTACAGTGATTGCATTATTCACATGCATTGTCTATCAAATACTCTAAAATTGGATTCCCCTCAAACCATATCTTCAGGAATCTACATGCTTCTGGGGAAGTAATATCTAGGCAACCAAGTGAATTATTTCAATATAATCATTCATTGAGAATAAACCAATAAAAAATTCAGCCTGTTTTCCATAATGAGTACAATTCATGAGGGCCATAAAAAAGTGTGTGTCAAGAAATTGGCTTTGTGTCATTGACACCAATGTGGAATAGTATATAACTAATGAAACGAGTGACAAGAAAATAATGAAATAGCAGAAAGAATTAATATGCCACCCTTCCCATTTCTTAAAGCGTTTAGGAAAAAGGCCGAAAGTCTAATGGATCATACGGTGATTATCTCCAGCTTTAATTTTAAAATAACCATTGATCATGTGCCAGGGGTTCTGCTGTAAGCCTCACCTTTATAGAGTTTCCAATTGCTTGCATATGCTGACTGTGTGACAGGTCAAGTGTTGACAGCCAGTTCTGCTAATACCTGACTATAAATTCACCCAGTTTGAATTACTGAATTGCTTCCCAAGGCTCCATATTGTCTCCTAATTGGTTGTTCAGCTTTTGTTCTGATCTAAGGGGAACTATTCATTCAATTTCTCTCTCTCTCTCTCTCACCTTTCTTTATCATCATCATCATCATCATCATCATCATCATACAATTGATGTTTTTAACTTCTCCAAAGAAATAACTACTAAGGACAATTTGTAACTTATTTCAGAAAAATCGTTTCTAAATAACAAATTTGGTAAATGAGTTGGCAAATGGGAAATCAGTAGAATGCTCTGGTGCAGGGTATGTTCTAGGAATACCCTAGACTCTAGGGTGAAAAATGAATTTCTGGCTCTTTAGACAATTATGTGAAAATGAAAATGTTTTCATTGTTTCTATATTTCTGAATAGAAATTTATATCATGGGTCTGTGAGATGCTTCATGTTTCCCCCAAGCCTGAGACCTGAGTTTAGTGCCACAAAATCACATGGTATAAAGAAAGAAATGATTCCTACAAGTTGTCCTTTGATCTCCACATGTGTCCTATGTCATGCAATTCCACTGAATAATAAATAATTATTAAATAAATAAATAAATAAATAAATGTGCTAAATAAATAAATAAATAAATGTGAAAATTTTAATTGCATCACTTTTCTTAAAATTTTATGGCTTTTCCAGTAAAAAAAGAAATTATTGTCTCAATTGGTAATTCTATTTAGCAGTTGATTCTCAATTTATCAACTTTAACATTTGTTTTTATATGTTTTTGGTTTTACACAGAAAATCAATATATTGGTGCTTTTGTGTGCTTGTGAATAATTAGCTAAGTATAAGTTGAGATTTCTTGTCTTAAGATTTTTTTTAGTCGTTTCTGTCTTTCTGATTCTCTTAAATCATATAATATTTCAGTATCACTTCAGTGAAACAGATTTGGAAGTAATTTCTAATAACCTTATTTTGCCACAAGAAATTCTGGCAACAAATCTGTAAGTGTGTGTGATTTCCTTTACAGAGGATAAGCAATGCTTTCCAGAATCTCACAAATATGGTAATGAGAACCCTAAACATCTTTCTATCTCTCTAACAAGATATATGAGATCATTAATGTACAAGAGGGAGAGGTATATTTGGGGGTTTGGTTTGGTTTCAGCCCATGGAATATCAGCCCCACTGACTTTGAGCCTCTGTTGAGCCCATCACCAGACTGTGCAGCTGAGGAGTTGACTCACCTCATAACAACTGAGAAGTAAGATGGAGAAGCAGGAGGTAGCCAGGACCCCAGGATAGCCAACAAGAGCATATTCCCCATAGATTAACTTCCTTCTATTAGGCCTGACTCCCAACAATTCCACCAGTATTCCTTGTAGCCATCACCTAGGGACCAAAACTCAAACACAGGGGACTTTAAAATCCAAACAATTTCAGTGGGCAGGGTCAGAAATAAAACTGTAGCACTTGGGAAATTTGCCAGTTCTCTTTGTATGGCATAATATTTGACACTTAAGAATTCAAAACAGTGAGATAATGTAAGAAGTGAATGATTGATTTAAGACAGCTTTGCTTCTGATAAGAATGTAACACGAGCTGGACATGGTGGAGTGAACTTGTAATCCCAGAACAGAATGGGCAGAGGCAGAAGGATTACTCTGAGTTTGGGGTAGCTTTGCTTAATAACATGACTATGTCTCAAGACAAAACAAAACAAAAATTTTAGACTGAAAATATACTATGGAAGGAGGAACACCATACAACATAGCAAAGAATATAATCTTGTGCAGCCACTATGGAAATCTCAATGGAAGTTTTCTCAAAACATTAAAAACATAACTGAACTGTCATATGAGCCAGTTATGCTATTCTTGGATATATACCAAAAAGATGCTAAGTCACCATATCATGGAGATATGATTGTAGCTGAGCTATTCATTATGGCCAGGGAATAGAACTAGCTTAAATGTCCATCAACACATGGACAGGTAAGAAAATGTGATACACACACAGACACAGACACACACACACACACACACACACATATATATAATATAAATAATATATATCATATATATACTTACATATACACATATATTCCAATACATATAATATATTAAAATATATAATATTATGTTATATATTATATATAGTATGTAATATTATATATTGTAATATATTATATGTATTGGAATTTTATATAACTATAAGATAAACAAAATAATGTCATTTGTAGGAAACTGTCCGTGGCTAGGAGACATTGTGTTAATATCAACCAGGCTGGGAAAGAAAAAATATTTTATCTCATATTCAAAACATATATTTAAAATTCTGTGTGTGTGTGTATGTGTGTGTGTGTGTGTGTGTGTGTAAAGAAATATATGCCTATATTAAATAGAAAGATATAATGCCGAGTTTCTTGGGGGTTCCTAGAAGAAGATAAAAAATGAAACATTGGTGAACAGAGGAAGACCAAAGAGAGCATAGAGAGACAGTAAGACCCATTACTTTTAAATAGCTTTAATATGAAGAAGATAGAAGTCAAAACTAAAAGAGACATTAAAAAAAAACAGTCAGATTTAATTTGTGTTGTCCACACACTTTATTTTTTAATATTTTTATATTATTTGTGTTACTTTATGTGTATGAGTGTTTTGCCTGCTGGCATCTATATGAACCATGTACATGCCTGGTACCTGAAGAAGTTAGAAGAAGGAATCAGAATCCCTGGAACTGGAGCTAAGGATGATGGTGAGCTATCATGGATGCAGGGAACAGAACTTGTGTCCTCTGCAAGCACAACACATACTCTTAACCACTGAGCCATTTCTCCAGCCCTGCCTTTATAAGTCAGATGTGTCCTCTCATTAGAACTTAACTGGGCCACCAGGGACCACACCCTTAACAAAATTAACTCTTCCTCTCCCAGCAGTTAATCATCAATAGCTTCTCTGTTAGAAGTGGGATTTCCTGCCCAGTCTTCCTCTACACTGAGATTCTGAATGGCAGGAGGAGAGCAAATGTGACCAAAAGACATTGTATGAATTTCTCCAAAAACTAATAAATGAGAAATAATTGAAGTAACAAACAAACAAGCAAACAAAAGACTAAAAATCTTCACTTGACATCATTGTTACACATAAAGAGAAGGACAAGGGGTTTAGTACACTTATGCAACAGTTTGATTTATTACAGCGTAGTTAATAAATATTTATGTTGAGTTTCTTTCATCTCTACACCCTGGGAGAAGTTGTAAGGATGCTACAGACATTTACAAAAGCAATAGCCAAGAAGTTGGACTATCAGAGGATAAAAATATCATGCAAAATATTAGAAATATTGGCTGAAAAGGAATAAACAACCAGATATCATATGCACTCAATTTTAGACCATCACAGACTCTCTTTGCTTCCACCACCATAAAAAAAAAATACCATCAGGCTAGCAACTTCAGGAGCATACCTTAGCTGTTAACACTGTTTCTTTGCTGAGAAATTAATCCTATCATTACAAAATAAGGGTATGTGAAATGGTTCCTGGATGGGGCGGGTAAGTTTTAAGTTTACAAACCTATTGCCTTGATGGATGTTTCAACAGCCCCAAGAATAACCCAAGCAAAGCCAGTTCTCCACACTGCCAATCTCCACTTAACATCACATGAGAGAGGAAAAAAATCATAATCCAAATCTATCAAGGTTGAAATAACAAGGAGTCTCTCCATTTATTTTACATTTTTCGCCAATAGTGAGTCAGAGGGTAACACAATCATTCACACATCTAGAATTTCCAGAAGTACTCATCAGATGTGGCTCATTCTGCCCCAATATTTCACACGTTTGCAAGAAACTTAACAGCAGCTGTTAAAAATTTCTCACTCTCTCTATTTCTGATTTCTTTGTGAACACGATTCTTGTATATCACTGTCCTGGCTCAGTATCCCTTGTTCCCGATGTTCCCAACAGCCTAGACCCTCAGAAGCAAGTCAGTGGCAGGGGAAATATATACATAGGAAGCCTGAATTCGAGATACTAAAACCACATACTAAATAATTAAATAGGGCTGATGCCTCACACTTGCAATTCCTCTGACCACTGGCTAAAGGCCATTCATTTGAATTTAATCGTGAGGTTAATATTTTTGAAATTTACTATTTAAAACCAAAATTCGTGTTTCAGGAATTTATAGACAGGACGTTGATTACTTTTTGATGTTTGTGTTTGTGATATATGCACACACATACGTGCACATACTTGCAAAGTCCCAAGGAAGGAGTCCAGGATCTTCTTCTGTTACTCTCCACCTTATTTTTTTTTTAAACAGAATCTCCGTTAAACCCAAATTTCAGCATTTAGGTTCACCTGATTGAGAAGAGTTCTGCCTGTCTCTGCCCATCCCATCCTCCAGCTGCCACGCAATGCTTGAATTATGCACACACACACACACAACACAGGCCTGGCTTTACACAGTGTTGGGATTTGAACTTATATATTCTTACCTTCACAATAAGCACTCTAACCAGTAAGCTGTATTCACAGTGCCAGGTTATCCTTCTAGAAAATCTGAGTGAGCCATTAATTAAAGAACACTGACTTTTAAGTAAAACAGAAGAAATACTTGCAGGTTCAGACAACTTATTTGGGTTCCTAACAATATCACCTGTAGTTGAGGTCTTAAACCACAGTTCTTTCCTTCTAAAATAAAATCAAACAGTGCTTCAAAATGATTTTCAAGTTAATTCATATGACTTAGTTAATTCATACTGTTTTATCAATTGTTATTAATTGCTGTTTAGATACAGACATGGGAAAATCTGTTTATTCACCATCCTTATTTCAAAAGTGAACATTTTGCATCTATTCTCCTAAAATGTCTTTGTACATGCTGTTTTATTGTTTCTACTGATGTGTTTTCCTCTGGGGGAAAAAAATGGAATTTGGATTTTGGAAATTGTGCTCTTTTTTAGTGGGCTTCCATGCACAAGTTTGAAGTCACTGCTTGAAAATTGGATTTATAGAAAATAGAATGATTGTAAATGTGATAAAATTAACAATAGCATGCTCTGTATAATCCTATAAACACTTCACAATCATCTTCTTGGCTCTACTGATTTGCACAGTAAAACTCTGTAGGCAATGGTGTTTACTGTTGGAACTAGCCAAAATTATGCCGTAGTATTTGGCAGAGTGGAAGCGTGTCATCCATTTGTTCTCTCATCGTTCTTTCTGCTCATTTGACTGGGCACTTTACTAACAAAACTCCCTCTTAGAAAAAGAAGTACAGTAGGTTATTTTGAAATAATATAATTGACTTTTACATCACTCTTTGGCTTAGCATGGAGTGTTAATGGTTATATGTGGGAGAAGAGCTCCCAAAGCTTCAGCAACCACAGAGGAAAAAAAAATCACACAAGTTCTAGTGAACAGAAAAAGACTTTCTAGGAGCGTTAACCTGAAGCAGGATAAGAGAGCATTAACCAAGAAAAGTAAAGAGAATATCCCTTGCTATTCCCTACTCTTAATCTAGCTGGACAGACTGCATTCTCCCTTTGTAGCAGAAGAAACAGAAGATGAAAGTGCTGTGTTCTCGAACTATGCTTACACTCTCGTACAGAGGAAAGTGGTTGTTGTTTGAGGATTTCACTAAAGTCAGCACATCTGTAAGCACAACTAAATCTCTACTGCAGCTGTTTTCAACTTGTGGAGGTCAAACAATTCTTTCACAGGGGTTGCCTAAAACCATTTGCATATCAGGTAGTTACATTACAACTCATGACAGTAACAAAGTTACAGTTTTGAAGTAGCAACGAAAATAATTTTATGGTTGTGGTCACCACGACATAAGGATATCAGCATTAGGGAGGTTGAGAACCAATGCTCTATTCTATGTATTCTATGTGATTTTTTGACCTTCAGGATGAGAGTTCCTGCATCAGGGAATTGTACAGGCTTTGTACAGATAATGTACAAGCTTTGAAGAGGAGAGTTAGGAGGAGATAGTGGTACATGAGTTGTATTGAGATCTAATTCTGGTTTTGGGCCATTTGGTAGCCTGTGGCTGGATATGAAGGTGCAGTTAAAAGCTTCCCAGAAACATGGTAGAAAAGGAGGAACACTGAGAAAATTCATGAATTCTAGAAGTAATGGATTTATACCCGAGATTATATGTCAGCTAAGACCTTGGATTGATGTCTTATTGGAATTGGCAAAGGTGGCAAAAAATAAGGACATACAGTCATGTGTTTACATCCCTATGACACTCAATAATAGAAACGTGAACTGAAGGATTGTAGAGACCGTTGATTTTACTGTCTTGTAAACGCAGCTGTTCTTTATCTCTGTAATTTCTGGAATCCAAGTCTTTTCCCAGATTAAAGTGCTATGGGAATATTTTCATAGATCAATATAAAACACTATTTGATACTTATATATTTATAAAGCAGCAATAAAGAAAAAGGGGTCATGAATTTAAAAGAGCACATTCAAAGGGAAATGTGGAGGGAAAGGGTCATGTCAGGATTTGGAAGGAGGAAGGGGAAGACGGAAATGACACATAATATCAAAAAATAATAAGATTATAAGAAAACAATATAATGAGTTTGAAAAACACTTCTTGAGCTTAACACTAAGAATTCTTTTCAAATAGCACACCCTATGTTATGATTAAAGATATTCTTTTTCCCAATAATGCCCATTAGAAAATGGCAGTTTTATGTTTTCAATATCCTTACTTGGTACAATACTAAATTACCAGTATGATAACATCCTCTCCAAAATTCGTTTACTGAAAGTGTCCCTGTGTACCATGCCCAAAGGTGAATATAGTGTATATTTAGGAGGTTTTATAATGTAATAACAATTAAAATGGAAAATATCATATAGAAACTGAGAAATATGCTTATCTTAAACTATGTAGAATCCTTTTTTTCTAGGAAAAAAAAAACTTTCTATAGAAAATGCTTGAATGGTTTGAACTTATTTTTACATGAAAATATGCTCAGTATGCTTGACAGAAAACAGATATGGCAGCAAAAGAAGACTACATAAAACTGTAGAATCATAAAGACATGGTTTATGTAAAGTAAGACAATCTTCCTTTATAAAACTAGCAGCTGGAAGATACTGACAGACAAACTGCATGGGGGAACCTGTAAACACAAAAACATGCAGTTTACAACCATAGCAAGTGCCACAAGGAAGAGATCATGGTGTTATCAGAAGATATCTGATCACGAAGATGATGGGCAAAAGAAAAAACAAATGGAAGAGAAAACAACCAAAATTGAGTTTAATCCACATATCACCATTGTCGAGACTCCTCCGGTCTTGGGAGGTAAGGTAAAAAGTAAGACAGAAAACAGCTAATGAGGAGACAGATCAACGTGGTGATTGAAATAAATGCAGAAGTATTATCAAGACAGAAAGAGAAAAGGAGACTGTGATTCATGTGCATTTTCATTGACATACATTCTTGTTCTGTCATTGGCAATAGAATTACTGGTATTCTAAGTGTCCCAGAGCCTAACACCTAAAGAATGGGACATATCCAGGTGTCAACACCAATGCAGAGCACAGTAAATGTGTGTTTTCATTACATTTTCTACTTTAAAACAATCATTCTGGGCTTCCAACTTTTCATCTCATGAAATTGCATTGTGGACACTGTTTGGAAAATAAAACAGAATATAAGGTGTTTTATAGTACCACTAGTATAGAATACATGTGGAAAAATATGTGAAAAAGGTATCTATCTTCCCAGAAATTGTTACAGGGAAAAATAAAGGACACCATTATCAAATAATGTTGGATCTAATAAATATTTAATAACCTTGGGTTATTAACATAACCAAAATGTATAGATAATGATCTCCTGCATAAGAAGGACAGAGATAAATTGCCGTGGCATTTCAGAAGAGGGAAAGATGCAGCTTGTGGGAAGGGCCATAAAAGCAACCTCCATCATCAGGCATGTAATTAGCCCTCAAGGCTGAATTTCAAGAGGCCTGAAAGGATCATCTGATGATCTCCGTCAGAGTGTGCATGCTCCATCCTCGATGTGTGGCAAACTGACTAACTGATCAACTAAGGATTGGCAAAAATATTTGTCATAAATGCTGCTAAGTTTTGAAGTGCTAATCTCTAGTCCCTTATACTGCCTAGAAAACTTTATGTAAAAGATCATACAGACTTAATATGGACTCAAAGCTGTTCAATTTTCCCCCATTTTCTTGTATTTTAAGGAGTGTGTGTGTGTGTGTGTGTGTGTGTGTGTGTGTGTGTGTGTGTATTGAGCGTGTCTATGCCAGGAAGTGTCTATGAGTCAATGTGTGTGGACGTTAGAGGACATGCAGCTCTCTCTCTATCACGTAGAGTCTGGGAATCAGATGCTGGTCCTCAGCTTTGGTGGCAAACACCTTTACTCAATCATCTCATGGTCGTTTTCCATCCATCTTTACCCATAACTGCCTAGAAGTCTTATCTTCTCAGAGCCTAACCAGAATTCTTAAGTACTTTTCAACCTTTAAGGAAATCTTCCAGATGTAGAAACTATTTGAAGCCAAGAGAGCATCTCTAAGAGAAAAAAAAAAAATGAGAAAGATCACAATGTTTCTCTCAAGAGTCATCACTGCTGGTTGTGCAGATGAATTCCCTTCCTTGTTTGTGTCATCAAGAGCTCATAGAACTCTTTCTTCCTTCAGGTTTCTGGAAAGATATGCCAGCGCTTTCCTATAGTTAACTCCATAAAAAGACAGACATGGTTTACTCTTTTTGCAGTGGTCATGAATTTATGTCTGTTTTCACTTTAATTCAGAATGCCTGGTTAATGCATTTTGAAGGTCACAGTATCAAGTTTTTTTAACATCATTTTACATAAAAAACAGTAGAAGTATTGACCAGTATAATTCAAGGACTTCATTAGATTAATGATCCAATTGTTAATATGTCTCATAAATATATAATTGATATTCATCGCTTGTTTGAAATATCTTGGGTCTATGATAAAAAATAAACTAGAACCTGTTCACTAGAGATTTCAAATATATGTTAATGAGATGTGACCTGGAGGCAACTGTCATGAACACAATGTTTGCATATCATTTGTTACTTTGATTAACCTTCAATATGAAAATGTAAATAAGTAGGCAAAAGAGAGGAGGAAAGACCTTCCTGTGTAAGCCTGTTTAATCTTAGCTACTTAAAACTCCATACTGTGTTTCTTCATCTGCATACAGACACTCAATGAGGAAGCATATGCTAAACAGTCAACTGCAGAACAAAAGCTGTTGAAAAGAATGTAATCTATAAGTAATTGAAACTTAAGGTTTTATTTGCTTTATAATAACTCTGGAGGTGTCTTGTGTTGTTCAATATACTTAGGTATTAATGAATGTATTTTGAAATAATTATGTCAACTCTCAAAATTATCCCCATGTATAATTAAAGTTACAACTGAAGTTAACTATTAAGTCTCTTACTTATGTTCTTCTCTTCACCTCCTCACCCTGCCCTACACACATCTTGAACTAAATTTTAAGTGCAACACATTTACATGTTTATTTGCATATATGCATATTTATATTTAATGTTGATAAATTAAAGAAAAAGAGATCATGAATTTGAGCAAGAATGGAGGCATGAGGAAGGTTATATGGAGGGGGAGGAGATAATGTAATCATATTTTATTTAAATAAAAACGTTTAAAATAATGTTTATGAGATTGTAAATATTTCTATCTCTTAATATAAACAATCCCATGAAAAATTATTTATATTAATATACAGCTTAGTATTATAACATGCTAACTGAAATAGAAAATTGCATATGCTGTGATAGGGAAATTCCATATTAAGAGCTCATTTCTTTCTTACAACCCCTCCTCCATCTCTTATGAATTGCGGGTCTCTAACGGTACAAAGTCTGATAATGACTCAACTCCAGCCAAGTGCTTTGTATATGGAGAAGTAAATGTGGATTTTTATAAATGGGGCATGCTACCTTCAGTATTTATTCATCAATTTTAAGTCACACCTGAGAATATGAAGTTGAAGGAAAGGCAGATTGATACTGATCTGTCCAATGATCTGCCCTAGTCCCCTTCAGGACATACTTAAGTTGTATTTATGGAAGTATTTAACTCCTTAATACAGATCTATGTGGGAGCATAGGAAAGAAGGGAAACTCTCAAATTGCTTTCATAAATCAGGTGAAATGCTGGTCTAAGGCCCTCACAAAAATTGTACTAAGGAAATTTCACATTAATCTCACTTATGAATATTGATACAAAAGGACCTTAAATGAAGTGTTTGAACCTAGAATCTAACAGTGCATCAATCATGATTACAAACTGTTTTTGTCTTATAAAAAGTAAAACCAAACAGTATTCTTGCCTCTACTAGCTATATAAAAAGGAATTCTCTAATATCAGTAGTCTAACTTTCATTTAAACAAATTGTTAGATTAGTTTTAATGTTTAAGCTTAGCTGATTTTCTACAATTTAAGAATAAATACATTGCAATCTTTACTGAGAGTTTTGGTACACTTACTGTTTCCCAGTTCAGTCCCTTTGTTTATTTGTAAAATAGGTCACAACAGTATGATGGTTAATCTTCACTTCAACTTGACTGGATTTACAATTACTTAAGATGCTGGGAAGGTATAATTCTGTGGGAGTTTGTGGAAGTGTTTTCACAGATTAACTGGGGAGGGCAACACCCATCCTGAGTGTGAGAAGCACCATACCAGTGTCTGAGAATCTACATAGAATCAAAATCAATCAATCAATCAATCAATCCATCCATCAGAACTACAGACTTCTCCATTTCTCCATTCTCAGTTTCCTACCCCCCTTCACGAAGTGACATGATCTACTATATCATTAGACTGAGTTAGTTATACAAGTTATACAAGTTAGAGTGAGTGCTCTGAACTCATGTGACAGAAAAAAAAAAGTTATTCTGTCAAGTATTTTATCAGAGAAATGCAAAACAACTAACACATATGTATGAACAGTACCATATCTAAAATTTTGCCAACCACACTCTGCAGCCCATTTGTTCATTTGTTTATTTTTAAATCCACTTTAACAACCACAGGGTGGGACAGGCCTCACCATGAATGTTTTCTCTTAGTTAAATCACTGCCTGCCACTGATGCTTCTCCTCACAGGAAGCAGCTCACATTTCTTCTGGCCTAGATGTCTCTCCATCTATTTCTTTTCTATTTCTAAATCTTATTTCCATATGGTTATGACTTACTTCATTAACTTCAGCTATTAGCCTTGACTTCCTATTTAACTCCTACTTGTCCCAACTCAGGACTGTCCTTCACTATGTTTTAATATTTTTAATAATATCATTTACCTCAAAAGAAATTTGTTTACATTTTGCCACTACATACATTATTTATAACTAAGCCAAATATGATACTGCATGATTTTTTTCATTGGTGGGTAACTACTAGTTTTTCCTATCACTTGATTCCTGGTGGGATGTCTTCTTTTGAATGTTAGCGTTAATATAATCTACTCAGGCCAGAAACAGCTATCATACCCCCATGTTTTTATTACTATCTTTTGAGTATAACAAGATCAACCTTGAGGTGGTTGGTCATGACTGTTAACTTGATGAGATTTAGAAGCACCCTGGAAACAAAACTCTGAGCATAGATCACATGAGTTTTATAGATAAGTTAATTGAAAGGAGAAGATATCCCTTAAATGTAGGGAGTAGCTTTCCATGGGCTTTGATCCTGGACTGAATGAAAAAGGGAAAATAGATGAGTAGCAGCATCCTTATTTCTGCATCCTGTCCATACTTGAAGTTGTCTTAAGTGTCTGGTATTTGTCTTCTCCAGAAGAAACTTCAAATGGCTTCCCAAAAATGGCCTTCTGTCTTAGTTACCACTTAAATATTGTGAAGAAATACCATGATCAAAGCAATGTATAGAATAAAACATTTAATTGGAGGTTTGCTTGTAGCTTCAGAGGGTTTGTCCATTATCATCATTCTGGGAATCACACAGGTAGGCATGGTGATGGAGAAGTAGCTGAAAGCTACTTCCTGATCTACAGACAGAAGGCAAATATAGAGACAGTGGGCATGGGATGGGCTTTTGAAACCTCAAATTCCACCCCCAATGACATACTTCCTCCAACAAAGCCACACCTACTCTAAGAAAATCACACCTTCTAATCCTTCTCAAACAGTTCCAGTCGCTGGTGACTAAATAGTCAAATATAAAAACCTTTGCGGGGCATTCTCATTCAATTTGTCTCATTCAACTTTCCATCTTCAGTTTGTTTTTGTGAGGTACTATGTCTCAGTAACAGCACAAGTAACTAATGCAGGTCTGACCAATGTTCATCAAATCCAATTAATTTAAGTATTGAGAAATGTGAAGACCAGCTTTGAAATCAGTATAGAAGAATGATTGTATGAAGTTCATTATCATGTAAGAATATTTATGAGCATTCATATCTGCATGATTGTGAAAAATTGTATAATAATTGATCAAGGATAACAAAATTTACAATCCTATAATGTTAAAAGTGATTTACAGAAGCTCATTAGAAAATTGATCAAGTGATATGATTTAAAAAGAAAAAAGCCTTTCCTTTTTACTTACTAAGTCATTACATTCAGATATAAAATTATTTTAAAAGAGCAAATGAGCCATCACTGACCACATTGCTTCCTCTACCAGTTGTTCCATCTCTACTTCCTCCTCTTTTCACAAATGCTTCTTAACAATAAGCCTCACTTGAACCTATCCCAAATGGCCCATCTGAAATGCTTTTAATAAAGTTATGAAATCACATGGGCATTGTTCATCCTTTTAATCAATTATTTCAACAGGATTCAACATAAAGGGTCACATGTCCTGTATTGAAAATCACTGCAGTTGGTTTCAACACCCCACACAATCCTGGCTTCCCTAGGATGTCACTACAGCCTTCTTCCTTGCCTGCTGTACATTGTTCCTATGAGTCCTTGAACCTTTGCCCAAGTCTCCTTTCAATTACTCTTTCTGGCTCTAGTCAGATTGAAGACTTTGGATTTGCACTGATTTCACATCTATTTTCATCTAAAGCAAAGTGCTCACCTACTTTTCACAAATAACCCTCCTAGTCAGTATACTACTTCAGTCCTTGCTCCCAGATTTCTGAAAACAGAAGCCAGTGTAACATCTTAAGAAGAAAGTCTTGGATCAAAGCCTGGGCATATTTTATCTCCAACAGAGTCAATTCTATCCTTAGGGTGCCTGGGACTGACTGAGTGTGCCCATCTGTTTGCTTTCCAGTCAGTCACCCAGGCCTTCAAGACTTCTCTGCGGCACTGACATTCTTCCTTCCTACACTCTGCTCAGGACCATTGTCTTCACTAAACTCTCTAGAACAGTGTCTGATGCAGGAGTTCAATAAATATTTGTTGGAGAAAAAAACTAAAATATGAATGAATGAATGAATTGCCCTGGTTTTTATAAGCATCGATCCCTAATTATTTTCAAACTCTTCAATATAAATGCAAAATACCTTTTGATAAGGTCAAATGCATTAGGCAATCTATCAAATTCATTTTTCTTTCTCAAGAGAAAATGAAGATAAATAGAAATGTGAAATCTCTCATGTGTATCCATAAGTCCCCTTTCTTTTTTCTTTTTCACTGTTCCAACTTCAATAGATGCCATTATTTTATAGATAAAATAGGATTATAAGTGAGTGATGGCAGATGTAAACACCATACTGAGAGGCTTTCTTACAGTTTATATTACTTTGTCAGAAAGTTCACAGCCTTAGGACATTTTATCCCACATAACAAAGTCTTATACTTTACATACAATATTCAATAACCTTGTGCACCACATATAGAATAATGTGGTTCCAAGAAAAAATAATAAGCTTCTTATCTTCCAAATCACATCAAATTATTGTTGTGTTACACATTATATTTATAAAACAGTACACAGGGCAACTTGTTCACAGTATCTGAACTTCAATTTTATATCTATAAAATGAAAAGTTTGAACTTCTGGAGTCTCAAATTGGCTTGCCAGCATAGAAATCACAAATTCACCTTTACACCAATCCAATGAACCAATTCAACAAAAGTTTAATTTGAACAGTAAAGAGTATGAGCTTTAACAACATAGCCCACAAAGCTAAGTAAAAGGAGTCTACTTAGAAACAAGGCCTTACAGATAGTTAATTCTATTTCAAAACAAAAATATGTTGGTTGTAGCCGATGAATGGATAATGAAAATAAAATTGTGAAGAGAGTATTCAGTTCAATGTAGAAAAAAAAAAAAAACATTGATTGATCAATAAGCTAATATATTACCAGTTGGCTCTGAATGATTTAAATGGAAACTGAGCAGGGCTTATCTCCTAAATATGCATTCAAGCCAGTGAAATCAGTGTATGAACAGGTAAAATAGTCAAACAGATGAAATTCAATTTTCTAGATGCTTTAACAACCCCCAAGAACTACTCAGTATGCCTAATGATATCTGAATGAGTAAATGAAGTTTGGGCTCTTCTAGTAGTTTCAACTGTCTAACCCACAGTAATATAAATGCATGCCAAAAATGAGACTTAGGAGTATGCATATTTATTAGGGAATATTTCCCAGGGTTAGATGTTAAGTTGTCAGTGTTTGATTAAACAACATGGAGATAATTGTGTAGGATATGATAATAGTCCACAGGTTTGGCCATGTGTTACTTCTGCCTCCCAGGCTGATGAAGCATGGTGCAAGTAAATCTGAGCTTGAAATTATGTGCCTGTTACTATATAGTTTGCTTTCCTCTATTAGCCACACTAGTAGCCTCAGAAAGAGAGGAAGACAGTACAGCTCCACAGGTCAATGGCTCAAGAATGAGGAATCACTTTCTACAATGCACTTTGGGTTTCTTTTCAGACATTAAGTCACTTATTTCAAGATTCACTATATGCCATGTAAAGACTGAGGAGGGTTAAAGCGCAGAGTTCACAATCCTGCCAAGATTACAAGGCTACACTTGAGAGAACTCCCTTAAGGAAAGCAAGCTGTGACCAAACGAGTCTTTTGCTTTAGATTAGGTAGTTGGATGTAATTTTGGTGGGGGTTTTGGTTGTTTTTCTTTTTTCTTTGTTGGAAATTGTATGTATTATTTTAACATTGTGTTAGTTAGATAACACTAATACTCTGAATAAAACTATAAATAGTGTCAAAATAATTGTTTTGTAGTGCTGGGAATTGAAGTGTAGGCTTTACAAAGACTAGCACATGATGTATTGCTGAGCTATAGCCTCAACTAAATAAATTTTATTATTTAAGTATAAGCAAATATTCTCAATAAAGTAATAAATACTTTGCACTAAGTTAAGGTTTATCTCAATGAGAATTTATAATTTATCCAAAAGATTAAACTACATGCTTTAACTATAGTTTATATTTATTTATTGCCTTATGGGAATCAAAGACCAATGGGTAGGAATCAGTTCTCTCCTTTCACCAGGTGAGACCAGGATATCAAATTCAGGTCACCAGACTTGATGGAAAGTGACTTTACCCACCAGTCATCTTACCTGTGAAAATGTACTTATCTTTGACCAAAAAAAAAAAAAAGGTAAAATATCATTCAGCCTAGAAAATATTCTGGAACTTTGGACTGGAGCTTGGCATTTGTCTAGCATGTGGAAGGTTATGGGTTTGATGCTTTGCATCACAAACAAACAAAAATAATGAATAATATGTTAACTATAAATAATTATATGTTAATAACAGCATGATAATTGTAGACCTATATATATTGACAAGTAAAAAAAAATCATCATTCTTTAAGCATTGAGCCTACAAAATTGCTTTGTGCATGTGAGTGTGATGCAATCTTCTTTCATATTAAATGAATTATTTTGTTGGGAAAATTATATAATTATAAATACCATGGATACAATGAGGAGAGAGCAAGCATAGATTTGGGGGAATAAGAGTTTATACATTTAAAAAATGAAATTGGGTAAAACGGGATATGGAAGTAATAAAGACTGTCTTTCTGTAGACACAGACGATTACAGCTATCTATTAAGTCCTTGTGCATACAGCACACTGGTGGGCCATGTGTTTCTGAAATGCTTGAACCTCTGAGCTGGTGATATTGAATTTCCAAGGCTCTAAACATGTGACCCTATGAAAACAGGACTCACAGAGAAAGGCAGGCCAATTCCAATGGGTATCTACATTTACAATCAACTTCAGGGTAGAAGTCACCTTTGAGTGTTATTCAACAGAATTTCTTTTTCTCAGTGGGAAATTCTATTTTATCCCTTGTCACTGTTTCACAGACAACAGTGCTGTTGAGATCAATGTACTCTCAGCACAGGAAATTACAGTTAGAGACTCTGGATTACAAGTTCACCACAAGACAAAAATGAATTTTCTTTCATGTTTTGTAGACATGACTTCCAATTGTAGTCAAGGTGGCTAGGAAAGTTGTAAAATTGTATGACAGTTTTGAAACTCAAACTTATTTTTTACTTATATGCACTGATTTTGTTATGTTTTTAATTTCTGGGATCAATTTTACTTATATATTTTGACCATAAAATGTATGTTTGGTGACTTCTGGAAAACAAATATTCAAGGTATATCTCTAGATTTTCTGTTGAACTACGTATAATCTAGTTGGATCTATGAACCAAATTTGGTGAACTGCAAAGAGCTAAGAGAAAATTTTTCTCCAAATTAATGTAATAAAAACAATAACATGATATTATTAATGTACTTAGGATAATGAATAGAATAGGGAGTCCTAAAATAGTGCATCCTTGTACAATACAGTCTTCCAAATGTGCTTTGGCAAAGTTGGAAAAATAGGTTTTGTTGAAGTCAAATAAATCATATTGATAATTTAAACTAAATTATTTTTGAAGAAATGTGCATGTAAATGCCTCTATAATAATAAGCATTTAAAGTTTATATTGCTATGGTTTTATTGCATTTGAATGAGCATGGTGTTAAGATTAGAATGAAGACACACATAGACCAAAATGTGCTTAAAAACTGGATACTCAGTGGAAAAGAGCAGCCATTGGATGATTGATGAGGAACATGTGAATATGCTAGAAAAATTTAATAAGCCTAAAAATGAAGATTTTGCCTAAGGGAAGATAATGGATGTTTTATAATGAAGAACAGAATGTCTCAGCCCCAGAAAGTAATATATAAGTGGATTGGATTTGTATTTGGAGGTAAGTGGCTCTATTGGAAGACATGGTGACCCAGTGTCTGGTATGATACTTTCTCTGACATATCTTGACCGGTAGAGTTTTTCTCCCTCATATCTTGTGAATTTTCCAAAGGATCATCTTTGAAACTTACGTCAGCATGTCTCATTTTCATTCATAATCCAAGGGTGTTTCATCTCCAGTGATAACACCTCCAAACTTTTAGCTTTAATAATCTGCTTTTATGAATATATTTTCTGCACCATTTCACTTATCTTTTTACTTCATTCACATTTGCATTCATTTTCAGTTGGGACATAAGAAGCTATCTCACATTTAGCATCTTAAAATGAAGCATCCAGGAGCTACTATGTCTGTGGATCAACAATTCACAGCAGCTCAACTGTGTTTTCTCTGGAATCTTCCAACTCTGAAATCAATGTGTCAGTTAGGCTGGGCTCTTACAAGGAGAGTATTAGGAATATATTTCCAAGTGGACTCAACTTGTTGGAAGAACGTAGCTCCCTGTGTGTCTATGACTGGATTCCTGTTTGCTGAATGCTGATGATTGGCTGGAGGCCAACCTCAGCTCTTAGAACCAACCCATATACCTCATCATATGTTCAATCAATCAATACTAGTGCTTAGATATTTTAAACTTCTTTTCAACAAATCAGAAAAATATAATCTAAATTGGTTTTACAAACACAGAGAGACAGAGAGAGACAAAGGAAGAAATAGAAAGACAGAGAATATAAACTTGGGTGGGTGGGTAGGTAGTGATGTGGGGAGGACCCGGGAGGAGTAGACATGATCAAAATACATTGTATGAGAAAATGTTTAAAAAAATACAAGACTATCTGAAGATCTCCCAGACAAGAATTCTATTTTAAAGTCACTTGCTAAATTTAATTACATTTCCATAATCTCTTTTTGCCATAAGAATATTGCAAGGGTAATGTGAGGTGACAAAAAACTGCAAGCTGTCTCAGATTTCTGTCTCCAATTTGCATCCTTCATTATTTCCTACACAACTTATGCATATTGTCATTCTTGTAGTCAACAAATCATTTCTTCTTTTTAAAGATTTATATTTATTTATGTATGTGCGGCACACATAGATTTATTTATGTATTTATATGTGGCAAAGGGGGGGGGCATCTCAGAAACCAGAAAATGTTTGCACCTGAGTTGGAGTTACAGGCAGTTCTGAGCTTTCTAATGTAGATTCTGGGAATCAAATTTAATTAATCCCTTTCTTGAAGGCACCTTCAATTCTTTTGGCATTTTCTTATATGCATACTGGGCTGGCAAGGTTATAATTCAATTACCTTATATCTCAGCCCATTTTAGCTCTATATTAAACAATTGAAGATATATACATGCCTCTCTCTCTCTGTATGTATGTATATGTGTATATATACATATATATATAATATATTCTTAAATATTATGTGTGTGTGTGTCTGTTGTTTGTGTGTATTCTAAACATGAATGGACTTATTTTACTTTTGAATCACAATCTTTCAGAGAGTTTTAGCTGAAAAAGTAAGATCTACTCTGAAGGTAGGTGACATCCTCCATGGGCTTAGTCTTAGACTGAATTGAAAGGAAATGTGGGTGGGGTTCCAGCATTCATCTCTTGCTCTGCTTCCTGCCTGTACACAACAAAGATTTTTTTTTCAACTTTCCTGAGAAAGGCAATCTATCCTTAATCCGAATATACAAGTGTAGTGTTGAATTTGTTGAAGCAGTCACTGAAAATAGAGGATTAAAAGTTTACAAATTATATCTTATTATATGGTGTAATACAAAATCACATCTTCACTTAACTTTAGAATTAAACAATATTAAATAAAAACTATAAATTAAAGGATCAGCACATCCTTGATTCCATTTTCTATTTTCTCTCTTTTCTTTTCTCTTCTTTTTTAGAATCAGAAAACCAGCAGAGATTTTTTTGTCCTTGATGCTTGCACTTTGAGTCAAATGGATAGACTAAAGAATAACCCCACAGAGGTAAGAGAATTCAGTGTTACTTCATAAAAAGTGGCTTTGTCGGCACTATTCTTTCGAACAGCTGGATTACTGAAAATGATGGGCTGTAGCACATTTCTTTCTTAGAGTCACCAAAAATAGTTCCTTTGTCATCAGTCTTAATGGAGCAAACAGGTCAGTTTCATAGAAATTAGCAGTGAGGTTGAAGGTTGTCTGCCTCTTGCAGGTGTTCCCCTGAGTTCAAATACATAGTCTTATCAGTGCTACCCATTGGCCATACTCAGTACATAGTGAGTGGGAGCTTTAGAGAAGTCAATGTCTTAGCAAAGAATAGAAAGAAAGGGAGAAAGAATTGTGTCTTTTCCACCCTTCCTTCCATCGTAAATATAAGTATTTCATTTTCCTACTTACTATGTTATCCTTGTTACCGGATAACATGTCAGAGGGAAAATGGTAATAACCTACATATCTTCTAAAAGAAGTTACATAGATATGGTGAGTTAATGTTGTTAATTTCCATTCCTTGCAATACAAAGAGAATTCTAAATGTTCAATTATTTTTACTCTTTATTCATGTGTACCAAAAGGTGGAAAGCCTTTTGAGTGCATAACTCATCTCCCACTTAGACTTAAAACTGACACCAGAGAAACCAGGGTTGCTTCCTGGGGTTGTTAGTTTCTTTAATCAAAGAATTTAAGAACATGCTCAAATGGAAGCTTGCGCACCATTTTATTAGAGTTTAAAAGGCAAGCTGTAAAACTTAGTAGCTGCCCAGAGGCGGGAAATGGAGGAGAAAATGAAAAGAGCCATGGTATTTGAATTAAGCAAGCATTGAGGTCAGCAATGTGGTGACAGGCAGTCACATGGCAGCAAGGGAAGCTTCTGAGGAAGAGTAAGGAAGCCCAAATTACTAGAATAAACATTCTTTGGTTCTGGCCACCATCCAAAAGAAGGAGACAGGGGATGATGTTGCAGAGAGATTGTGAGAGCCACCAAGACCTACTGATGGCACAGCTTGTAGGGACTTTTCTAAGGAGCAGGAATTCTGGAAAGAAAAATACAATATATCATTAAAGAGAGAACTGTTCCTAAGATCTCTTCAGCATGACTGAGGGATGGTGCCTTAGGCAGATTATTGACCCTGTCCAACTAAAATGTTAGGTCACTATCCTGGCAAGAGATTCTAGTCTTTTGACCAGAAGGAGCTTTCCCTTTTAGTCCTTTATTGCTTAATCTGCTATTACCTTCATAAGTAAAGGGAATTTATGGCAAAGAAAAATCTCTTCCCTTAATGGCTTCAAATGACAAGTATTTTCCCCAACAAAATACTGTCACTTCGAAGAATAAAGTAGCTGTAGTCGAATGATACTGAAAGAAACTCAGTCTATCCCTCATTTTATTCAGACTACACTTCTTTGTTTTCATGAGTTCTTGAACATTTCGAAGAGTTGTCTTTGAAAGTATAACAATGAGGGACTAGGGACACAAGAACTTGCATGTGTTTTTGTTCAACCTCATTTCACAAAGCCTCTGGGATGGAAGCACTATTGCCTAAGAACTGTTCCATCACATACATGTGCCTCACACTTACGTTTCCTAGCTGGAGATAAAATAAGAGCTACGGGTTTCTCATGGTTTTACTAAGGAAGGAAACACACCACTCACACTGTCTGGAACAGAGTAATAAGCAATAGTGATATGACACTTAGATGCATCATATGGCATGAGCTTCCTTAGAGTATATTTGTCCCTCTCCAAAAAGCAGACAAATGAGGAGAGAGAAAAGGATAAAGGAAAGATAGATAGTGTGACAGAGAAATATAGAGAGATGGAATGGCAAAGCTGTACTAGTCTTAAGTAGTTTCATGAGGCAGGCACATGACTCAGTCTGTAAAGTGCTTGCTATTTAAAATGATAACATGAATGGGATCTCGAGAATCCACACTGAATAGCCAGGAGTGGTGACCTATGCTTGCCCAGAACTTGGGGAGGTCGAGAAAGAAAGATGCATGAGGCTCACTGGCTAGCCAGCTCCTAGCTAAATCAGTGAGCACTATGATACTGTAAAAATAAAAGATACCATGTATGGATCCTGAGAAACAACACTCAAGTTGACTTCTGGCAAGTTGTATGGCAGATGTATGAGCTGTCTGCTTGCATTTTATTTGGTTCTGATTCACAGACATTCTAGGATTATGGACATCTCTATAGCTAACATTGCTGAAAAGACTAATCAAAACCTACAAATATTTTTTAATTACTTCCCAGGAGTTCCACGTCAAAATATTGTTCAATCCAGGTCAAAATATTGTTCAATCTTCATCAGAGAAACTTCTTTCAGTAGATGGTAATTATCAGAGATCCATGCCAGACAGCATGCAGAAACAAGACCTGTATAAGATCAAGCCAGAGATAAAATATTAACACAGAAGATGGAAGATGTGCAAAATGTCCCAACCCTAAGCCTAGAAACTACTCACAATTATATCTGCACAGAAAGGAAAAATCAGTTTTCTTCAATAGAATGACACCGAGCTTATCAAACATATTCCAGGGCAGGCCCTATGCCCAGGAGTAGTTGTCCTATGCTAACAGGACTCCATGTTATTGTGTGTACATTTTTGGTTTTGTTTTAATATTGATTTTTATAAGAGAGAGAATGAACATGAAGTTGGTTAGGTATGGAGGTGGGGAGGATCTAAGAGGAATTTGGAGGGAAAAATATTACAATAAATATATTGTATAAAATTCTTGAAGAATAAATAAAAATTCTAAAAGGAAAAATCTATCTCTTAAATGTAGAGCTTTTGAAATTAAACCTGATGGAAATGATGCATAATTTTAAAATATGAAATTTCAAAACTACAAATATCTAATACGATTATGAAATGAATTCCCAGATTTGAAGGAAACAAACTGAAAATGAATTATTATCAGTGAGAAAACAAAGTAATTGTTCATTGTTTTCAACAGGCCTGTTTCTTCCTGTCTTTCTCTTGGCATCTTTTTTGAAATTATATCTCATGTTTGTAAGTGTTCTGACTGTACACTTCATCATTGTATCTTTGTAAATATGAACAGAATACCCTCCATTGACTACTGGCTATTAAATTGTGGGTTTTGTTTTTTTAAAGAAATGACTCTAGGAATACTGGAATTTTATCAAAATTATCAGACTTTTGATTAAGGCATTTAACAATAATTTTGGAACATTTGATCTCTGTAAGGACCATGTAGAAACAAAATAAAATGGTGCTAGAAGTAGGAAACAAAATATAAATAATCATTGCAAATCTGAAGGGAAGTATTTTTAAAGTTGTTTCTCTTATCTTTGGGTAATAACGTCTTGTGATTTAAATCAAAATTCATTGTGTGCATATATTAAATTCTCCAGTAATAAATAAGATTATTTTATTAAAAATCAGCAAATAAATACAATTGTAAATGCTGCCAAATGCAATGTAGGTGTCAAAACAGGATGAAAATATGCACTAACAGGTATATTTTTTTAAGAACAGATGACGTTAACACTGGTGTCTATTAAAAGCTTCAAACAGTGTCAGGCTTTGGTACAAGAGACTCTTATTTCCCAAGCTTTACAATGAAGGGATGTATTTGCGCAGGCCTCTTACAGGAATGGTAAATTCAGGATTGTTCTCATTCCATTGTTCCTAAGAAACAGGGCTTCCCCTCCAGCTTGCTCTGTGTTTATCTTGGAATCACCAACAGGAATACAAACGTATTTGTAGAGAAGGAGATACCAATTATTATTGTTCACTATTCTCAAGATGACAGTCTGCAGTTTTAATTGTGTTGTTTGCATGTATAAGCAGCAGCATTCGGTTTATTTCAATGTCACTATCTACACATATTCAATCCTTATAGGAGTATTTATTGAGTGTCAGTAAGCGGCTCACCCAGGCTCAGGCTTTCAGGAGTTTACAGACTGATAATGAAAGCTGGCAACTCCATCGTTGCGATGCTGCATGATGAAGCCTGGAATAGACAATGGATGCCTTGGGGAGTCAGAAAAGATTAATGGAAAACACAAAATCTCAACTGTGAAGCACCAGCCCAGAGAAGCAGAGAGTGCTCAAGGTACTTCCAGAAGTTCTAGGACAGAACACTCCGCATCAATATGAGCTAGCAGCTTTCCTATTGTGTGTAAGGACATCCCTGCTGTGAGGAATGCGGCATCAGAGCATCCTTCTTGCTTAAACCGTTGATGTTCTTTATTCTACCTCTTTGCATGGCAGGGCATTAACAAGGGAAAACACTCTGTGAGCCTGACATTTGTTGAGATTTGCAAAAACACCTCTAACTCCTTACCAAGTCTCCCAGGAAACACAAGTGCTTGGTTCTTTTTTTATTATGTAGAACATTCATGGATCTGAAAGAAGGAATGATGAGAGGTCTTCCCTACAACAGGATTTTTAACTTTTGGAAAAAACACATTTCATTTAATGACACAATAAAAAAGCTTCACCTTTTTCCTGGGTTCTGTATTTTATCTGAAGAGGGTCTACTGTCATTTTGTCATTCTCCTTTACACATTTTTTTCTGTGTTGTTTTACTTCCAGTTCACAGGCTGACTGTGTTAGCATGTTCCAACTTAAGGAACCCTTTTAATGTACTTTTTAAAGTTTTGTACATGCCTATATAGTATTTTGAGTAAATTCCCATTCATACATTCCTTAAGGAAATTGTGTGTGTGTGTGTGTGTGTGTGTGTGTGTGTGTGTGTGTGTGTATGCAAGTCTGCATATTCATGTGTGGAGGATACAGAGGGCTGAAATATACATAAGCTGTCTTCCTCAGTCACTTTCCACTGCCTTTTCTTTCATTTTTCTTTTCTCCCTGTTGAGACAGGGTCTCTTTCATTGAATCTGGAGTTCACCCATTCACGTTGGCTTGCTGGCTGAAGAGCTGCAGGAAAACATCCATCTTCCCACATCCAGCCCTGGAGCTACAGATGCACATCCTTGAGCTGAGATCTTTATATGGGAGCTGATGATCGTCATGCTTACAAGGGAGCTACTTAAGACTCTGAACTATCTACCCACACCTGCAAGACATGTTTTCATTGTTAACTACAATCAGCCTTTGGACTGACTATTTTTATCACCATCATCATCATCATTATCATCACCTGATTGTGATTTTTCTGAATCATGAAACCCTGGCTCATTATGAAGGATACCAGGTTATATTATCTAATTACCTGATTTTCAGTGGTATCTGTGCAGCTTCTACATAAATCATAAATGAATGTTTTCTCTTCCTAACTTGTGTAATGGGAATATTATATATAATATATATATATATATATATATATGATATATGATATATATATCATATATATATATATAAAGTGATATATATATACAAAGATTCTGGATGTCATGGAGTATTCTAGGAATGCAATATTAGATGGCTGAAGGAGAAATGCAACTTTCATAAGGGAAAGCACTACGCATTCATTATTAGCTCCTCTAACAGTCCTCATCAGTTTTCCAACACAAAATAACAGAGCTGAACAGCACATCTTTTTCTACCTGGAGCCAAATGCTGGAGGTAAAATTATAATGCAGAAAGTCAGTTAGCAGAAGGCAAAGAAGTGTTTTCTGGAAAGACATTTGTTTGAATGTTTGTGTTTGCCGTGCAAGGCTGAGCAGTGCCCTTTGGTTAATCTTTGGATGATTTTGGCATGTGTCATCTGAAGTATATGACTAATCTAGATTCTGACTCTGCAGATTGAAAAAGATTAACTTCCTTACAAAACATCCATTTCATGGGTGAGATGCTGTCTGATTACCATTCCATTTTGTTTCCTAAGGTCCAAACACACTGTGCAATCAAAAAGCTGAATTTTACTCATGTTCTCATTTTTACTTTTTGTCCTCTGTGTTTTTTTAAAAATACATTCTTCGACCTCAGGTGACATGAACATTGATGAGAATTCCTATGTGATATGAATATCAACTTTTTATGATTATGAGTATAAAGCAATGGTTTGGGGTATTCCATATGAGCCTGCTCAATTCCACTGAGGTTTCATAGCCAATAAATCTGGGGAATCATTACTGTTATATATTTGTTCCCCCTCAAAATTAATACCTTTCAACTCTCACCTTATCAAATGAAGATTCAAATATCCAGTTTATTGAAAAAACTATACTTGTATAAGAGTAAAGATTTAGAGCAATCTGACAATGTTCCCATGCATATGTGTTGGTGAAACATGTGGAAAGAATTGGAGCTATGTGGAGAATGGGCTATGTTAGCATCTCTTCACTTTTCATGAGGATGCAGCTATATTATGGGAAAGAGAGATTTTTGACATAAGAGAGCCTTTGGGTGACTCTGGAATGCCTCAGGAAGTGAAATCTCTGAGGTTCTTGTCACTACAGCATAGACCTTTCTCATACCTCAACTCATGTTTTAATTCTTATTTGTGTACTTTTATCAAATCCTCATTTTCTTCCTACATGCTGTCAGTTTTTGTTAGTGATTCTATTAATTCCATTATTCCAACTTCCTTAGTCCAGGCCTCAGTTTCCATACTGGTGCAAATCAGTAAGTAACCAAGATAATCAAGATGAGCTAAAAATGGATGCAATCATTTGTGCTCACACAACTGAATGTGAAGTGTTAAAGTCTGTCTTTTGGATTTTGCAAAGGCTGCCCACTTCCTGAAGGGCTGACAATGTCAGCAGGAAAGGAAAACATACTGTTCTCATGAACTTCTCTTTGCCAGTTTTTCTATGAAACCTGTGAAAAGTTGAACATAAACAAAGAGGAGAAAGTTTCATCAGCAGTTAAAAGGAAGGGAAGAAGGAAAGTGGATGGAATCCCCAGAAGGAGACATGTGCTGCCTTCAGCTTTATTTCCTACAGATAGAGAGGTCCTCAAACACATTCATTGCATTATTATTTGTGAAATTTGGAGAGTGTGCATGCAGTTCTTCAATCAAAGTCATTTTGTACAAGACAAGCTAGATGAGATATGAAATGTGTGTATTATCTGCAATAATATTAATACTTTAAATAATGAAACACCACCCTCCCCTACAAGGCAACAAATAATTGTTTCCACACAGTCAGTAATGAGGAAATTAATGAATAAGACAACTATAGGAAGTAAACACAAAACCAATAAGGAAAATCTCTGCCACAGTCTTGAAACTGACCACAGCTGCAGGGCACTGCACAAAGACAATGTTCACAATGTCTCCTTTATGCACCCAATCATTTGCAACTAATCATTAAAAGATTAGGGCACACTGTCTTACTTCACCATGAGGTAGAGAGTCCAGCTGACTCCACCTGATGTACTGGGCTTCCTACAGAACTGAGTCATCCACAGAATTCAGGATTCAGAATCTTCCAGAAGTATGAAAGAGGTTTGTTGTGAGCCCACAACAAGGACTTATTTTGAATTTAAGTTAAATATTAGTGAAGTGTATCACTTTCTTTGGTCAGAGAAAGTTTGGGACCTTCCGAGAGGTGAGAGCATTGATAGACTCTCAGGAGTGACCTATATAAGAGCATCGGGAATTACAGTTATATCTCTTCAATAGTATCAAACTTGCAACTAAATTACTACAAAAGTACAAACTTTTGAATGTGATTTTTATTATAAACAAATGATGAATATCTGAGTAGATATGTTTAATTTGATCAAATAGTACACAAGACACATATACTCTGAAACAACATATGACAGCATTCATGTGGGTGGTTTTGACATAACATTACTGAAAATGAGTGTGTGTGTGTGTGTGTGTGTGTGTGTGTATTAGATAATGTACAGAAACATGATAGAGAGCAGATAGGCAGGCAAACAGAGCTAGATGGTAAAGGATAGGCTGAGAAAGAGAGAAAAAAATACACAGATTGATAGATGTTAGTTACATGGATTGATATGTGTCAGAAAGAAATTGTTATACAATGCATACGTTATTGATAGATCAATGATTTCTATACAAACATATATACATACATATGTACATACAAAGACAGAAGATAGAGAGATGATAAAACATTGAAAGCTATCACAAGTTACTTGATGTGTGTGGGATCGATTTTGGAGCATGGTCTGGGAACTTTTTAAATCTCTGTACTGTAGAGGACACCCACTATATTGCTCCTGATCTCTTCAGAAATGCCTACAATTTCAGGTACAATGGTCAGTGTAGCAAAGAGAATAATTTTTATGACAATTTAGTTTCAATCCTATGTTTTTAGAAACACATCTCTATGAAAAACTTTAAACAAACATATTTAATATTATTCTTTCTATTATCATGAAAAACTTTAACGTTCAGGAAGGGCATCCCATCCTTAGAGAGGCTTCATTTAAGTTGATGGTCAAACAAAGCTCTTCCAATAATCAAAATATGAAGGATATAGAAATCCAGAGAATCATATATTCATATGTAAAACAATGTGGCAAAATAATCATCTATTCTATGAGAATATTGCATGTTTTATATTTTTCAGGATTCATTTTATTTACGTGCATGTGTGAGTGAGTGAGTGAGTGTTTGTGTGTCTGTCTGTCTGTCTGTCCACATCACATACATAACGGTTTCCCCATGAGCCAGAAGAGGGCATCTGATTTCTTGGAGCTTCAATTACAGGCATTTGTGGGCCACTGACATAAGTGCTGGGATCTGAGATTTGATTCTCTGACAGAGCAGACTATGCTCTTATCTCTTGAGCCATCTCTCCAGTTCTTTACCCTGTTTTTCCTCAGTTACACTACTGTATCTACCTCTCTAGTGCCTATAATATAATATATTTTTCTGTAAATTCTTATGTTTCTGACTTGCCCCTTCTTTGGTTTCTTAACAAGTCAATCACTGGTTCATTCTGTATTGTAAGCACTGTCAGTCTTTCCTGCCTACCCAGGGCTTGTTTTCGTCCTACAGAACATTTGATCAAATATTCATTGTATAACACTCAATTTATGCATTGCTCCTATGCCTTGTGCACTTTTGTATGGTTTGGTTTAAAGTCATTTTTCTATCATTTGTGGACATTAAGAAATGTTTTATATAGTATATTTATTATATAATATAGAATATGTATTCTTCTAAACTGTTCAAGTTTTGATCTTTCTATTTCCACAGTAGCTAAATTTTAATTTTGTTAAAGTTTGAAGTAGAAATAAATAAATCTACCTTTATTTACATAACTAACCAAACTTTCAGCACCCCTGGAAGAGGAGTGACTCATTTTACTTTTAATCTGCCAAAGAAACTTACTAAGTCCTTGGCACAAATCTAATCTTAACTGAACTATGTTTATTTTTCTGAAATTCCTTGGCCTAGTTAGCATAGAAAGGATTTGTAAATCATTAATAACTACATGAAGGCAAATCCTGGCCTCCAGTTCAGACAATACTAGTGAGATATTATATTTGAATCACAGAGGACAGGTTCCTTTTGGGTTTGCACTCCTGACTCACATGTCTTTAATGTCACAGGAGTTGTGGAAGACATGTCAAGTTGTTGGAACTGTTTTCCCAGCATGCGTTTTGTGATGACTGAGAAGATGTCACTGAATCTATCTTACATTTCCTCTCTAAGTTAGATTGTATCAGAACATCCCAAAACACTTATTTAGAGTACATAGAATTGATTTAATTATTGAATGTTCTTGACACTTTGAAAGTACAGCTTTCCAAGTTTTAGGCCTTTGTATATAAAAACTTAAAAAAAAAAGTATTTGAAGAAAATATATCTAAGGAAATATAAAATAAAATCTCCAAATGAAAATTTTAAGGCATAAAAGATGCCACTCATACACATTGAAGATGACTTTGTGGACAATGGAGTCATGATGAGAGTTGAAAACAGTTCAGTTAATTAATTAAATTAATTAAGGTGCTTTTAGTTTGGTTGGCTGTTTTTTTTTTTTTTTTTTTTTGTTTGTTTGTTTTCTCAAAGAAAGACAGTGGCAAAATAGATGCAGAAGGAAGAGCATGTTCCATGTTTTTTCTTTCTGGTAGCCTGTGGCCACTACTGTACTTAGGTCTTTGGGAACAGTGCTCAACTGTGGTACACTGTGTACTGAACTCTATCTTTTCATTACTGAAATTGATGAAAAGTGTAATTATGAGACAGGAAAATCCAGAATTCAGAGTTGAGTGTTTCAAAGTAATCTCCATTTAAAAATAAATAAATATATATATATATTCTATATAATATATAGGAAATATGTATATAAATCATTTTATATATTACATCAACATACACTTTCAATCATATCTGTATGCATATTTAACAAAATGCGTGTCTGCAAGTAAAACAGTCATATCAGAATGTTCACTATTTGCTGGTGGAAATTTGAGTAACTCATTTTTCATTAGAACTATTGTTTTTTTTTTTTTCCAAATTTTATTCAACGATTTTTTACAAACTATATTTGGGAGTCAACAAAATAAGAAGTAATAATTTCTTCCTTGAATAGTGTAAATTTAGTACAATCCTAAAGTCAAAGGTTCACTGACATCCATTCCAGAGAAGAAATACTGCAGTTACTATCAACAGCATGTAGACACCTCTGCCCCCTTCTGTCCATTTTCTGTACAGATTCAGTGATTCTCAGCCTTTTGTTGCATAAATCTCCTGGAGGAATTGATTTTGAAATGACAAACTCATAAACCTCAGCCTTAGAGAATCTGAGACTCATCAGAGGACATTCAGAAACAGACAATATTAAGACATGTGTTGCTCGCATTTGTATGATTAATGTGCAATAATCAGAATACAAATATGGGCTTCATCCTTAGGAACACAAACAAAAGTGAATAAATTTTATTTTGGCTTTAAAGAATTCTATTAGGGGACCATAAAGATGACTCACCAATAGACAGGTGATGGTGATGCAGAGCTTTAATCACAGCACTCAGGAAGCAGAGGCAGGTGAATCTCTGTGAGTTCAAAGCCAGCTTGGTCTACAGAGTGAGTTCCAGGACAGCCAGAGTTACAGCAAAGACACCCTGTCTCAACAAAACAAACACACACAAAAAAGATGATTCAGCAGGTAAATACATCTGTCTCCAGGCCCATTCTGAGCTCCATCCCTGAGACCCACACAATGGATGGGAAGAAACAACTTCCACAAGTTGTCCTCTGACCTCCAGGAGTATGCATGCATGAGTATGCACACATGTGTGTGTGCACACACACACACAATAGAGAGATAAATAGATAGATAGGCAGATGATAAATAGATAGATAGATTGATGATCGATAGATAATTTGGATAGATTGATAGATAGATAAAATATAGTTTTTGAAGTCTATTTGGGCTGGAAGTATGGCTCAGTGGATAATGTACTTACTGTGAAAGTAAGATGACCTGACTATAGTTCTTGAGAACCCACATAAAAAAACAGGCATGGGCCTGTGATCTCAACACTGAGAGGACAAGAGGAAGTTGCTGGACATGCAGCTGAGCCAACCAGTGAGCTAGGTTCTCCTAGAGACCTTACCTCAAAATGTAAAGTGAAGATGGAAAAAACGTGCTACCCAACATTGAGTTCTGGCCTCCATGTGCACAGACAAGTGTATTCCCATAAACATGCATACACTCAAAAGTTATCAGATATGCATACATACATCTAAAACATCTGTGAGTATATGGTGTTGTATATCTTGAATGAATGCATTAGAATAACAGTTATGAAAGTAGCATACATACCTTTATTTGTATTTAATATAGTTTAGTGATAGTCATTTCAATTAACACATTAATATACTTACTAGATAACATATTTTGTAATATGCATGCATACTTACATATCTATGTGTATGCAGTTCTACATGTGTCTGTGTAGCTTAAATGCTACAGCATACAGTGCAGTATATCTATATATATACCACATATATAATATGCATAAACAGTATACTAAATGTACTCATACACATTTGCACAAACTATTCCATTAGTCACTAACATCTGAGTATAGTGTTATAATTTAATGGAGTTTTCTAAATTTGAAGTTTCAATTGTTTTGTTCAATTTGTTTTCAAAGTTTACACAGTCAAGTTTTATTATTATTATTGTTGTTGTTGATTATTCTAGTGTTCTTTCAGAGATAAGTTGGTTCAGTAAAGATTATATCTACAGTCTCACAAGCTATCTCTTTACAGACAGAAAAGGCATTGTTGTCAAATTTCTTTCTTAGATATGATCTGAACAATTCTATTGAGCTTCATTCTATGAAAAATGCAGGCAATATGATAGAGTCTTGCCTTATTCATAAACAAATTTAAAAAGCTGATCAACAGTCATGATTAGGAAAATAAACAGGAATAAAAGGAAAAGTAACAAAATTATTCTGAAACAAACCTAATTTTCCCATTTTCCCTATTGGTGGACACAGGTCCATGAAGTTCATCTTAATCAAGGGCCACTTGACTAAGGTTTTATTATGTTCTGAGATATGTGCTACATACTGACATATTAAATGTATCCTTTAAGTTTCTTTTACTTCAAAGTCTTAAATCTGTCTTGAAACACTGTGGTAATTCTTTTAAAAATTATGTCACCGATTTGATAAATGATTCAGGAGTTTATTGACGTGAAATGAACAGAAATATGTCACTTTCAAATATAACCTTATATTGTACTCTTTGCCAGGTATTGGGTTCATATACCATTCCCAGAGTGTTTGGAGTGATAAACAGAATTTCCTGTACCTTTCCCTAGCCAGATGTATGGAACTGTCTTCGCTTTGTCATGGATTGATGCTATATTTTCCTGCAAAAATTAAATCTTGAGGATCAAGTGAGATACATTATGCAAAGCGACTATAAAATGGGGAAAACCTAATGCAGGCGACTGGCACCGAATCAGCTCATTCCTACTGAATTTGAGTAACTGGGTTGGCTTTTAGCTTCCTTTCCTTTCATGGACAATTAAGTTTTAACCAACTACATTGTGGAAATGTCAATACTGGGTATGCTTTAGCTGAAAAAGTCACCAGTACTGCCTTGGATTAGCTTCTTCCCGTGGACTTCAGAATAGATATTTGATCTAAAAAGTGATAATGTCTTTAATGCACCATTTAGCATGGATTAACTAACAATCTGTTTACACTCAATCATGGTAATTGGGAAAATGAAGTTTTAAGAGACAGAAAAACTGTAGGTTTTTTTCCTATCCAAGAATACTAGAATATTTGCATGTACTAGGACAATAGCTTTGGCTAGAGAGGTTGGGTTTTATAGCTTGACCACCATAGTCAGCTGCTTTGGGTTCTCAAGATAAGTGTGCACCATGACACCTGATACATTCAGGATGACAGGCTGGAGGAGCTTTCTGAAGTTTAACAAGGAGGGCTGACAGAGAAGGTGTCTCATTTGGATCCCATCAGCTGCATGACCTCTAGGTGGGGCCTCCTACACACTTTGTAATTCTCTGAAGAGCAGGGGGCAGCTGGAACAATATAAACAACTGATACAGACCCAGGAGGAGGAACCTACCAGTGGATAGAATCTGAGTGGGGAATTAGTGCTTCCTCCTCTGTACAACAAAATGGCAGGGGGCAACAAATATGGGAAGCCATAACCACCCTAAGGCCTAAAACCCTGAAACATTCTGAGCATATCAAAGTAAGTATTTCTCACACTGGAGTTCCATCTCCAGAGAACTAAAACTATGGCTGTCTGTCTCTCTTCTTTCATCTGCATCTTTGGATGGTCTCCATGGGGATGCCAAACACCTCAAAACTTATTCAGTTCAGACTGAGAAACCCATTTCATTGACCACGAATTACATAAGAGAGTGTGGAGAATTAACTCATACATATAGAGGTGAGACAAGAGAAAAAAAAAAGAAAAAGAAAAATAGTATACCCACATTCTAGAGTTCACAGCTACTTAAAGCCATCAGTAAAAGTCTACCTGAACCTTTGTAGACTTCTGTGAGCCCTTGGTCTATACACTCCGTTCCCTCCACTACTCTAGTCCCACTTTCTGATTTTATTTTCCTGGCTCTTCATTTCTGCTGTCTTCTCCCTCATCTCTCTTTCATTTCTTCTGTTTGTTGTTTTTGTTACTGACATCATCATTATCATCTTTCCTCTTCTGCTTTTCCTTCTTTCCTGTTTCCCTTATTCTCTCTAGAATCTTAGTTGACCAATAGGAATCAGAATTGCCTTCCCTTGGCTAATCGTGTTAACAAATGAGGATGCATTCACTGTGAATCAGGCATGCTCCTTGCTGAAATCAGTCTAAGAGCTAAAATTTACAATTAAATGACACAAGAAAATAAAGGATTCAATGTGCAAATGTCATATTAAGACCACTAAGGTACCTTTTCTAATTCAAAGCAAGAGTTTAAATATATTATTCTTGATGAAACAATATTTTGTAGACAGAACAGTCAAGGACAGGGGCATGCTAGAGTTCCTTTTCAATTAATTAATCAAAGCTGTATTCCAGATGAAAATGCATATAGAAAATCACTTTATACTCTCTGTATTGGTGATTAAACAATTGGTTGTATTTGATGAGTCCATAATCTTAGGACTGACCTCTCCTGCTCTGTGAATACTGATACGGTAAGATTTCTATAATTGAAGGAAAAAAATGAGCTGAAAATGTAGCTCTCTTGGTAGAGAACATGCCTACTATACACAAAATCCTGGGTTCAATCCCCAACACCCCATAAATGCAACAAGGTGATAACATATCTCTGATCCTAGCACTAGTGAGATGACTCCTAAGGGATCAGAAGGTTGAAATTCACTTCAGCTGTATCGTGAGTTGTAGGCCAGCCTGAACTACATAAAATTCTTTCTTAGCAAACTGAACATACAGTTCTGGTTACTGTACCAGCTTGCTCCAATACTTACTTTTTTTTTCCTTCACTTTTCCAACAACCTACTATTCTTTAGAAGGTACAAGAAAGAACTGTATGTGTGGATTAGTAGACTGGCTACATGGGCCGTCTCTACCCCATAAACACATGTGAGGTGAGCCTTTCTCCAAGGCTTCCCTTTGGCTTCTTCAGCGACCCATGCAAATGGCCTCCAAGGGCTTTTTTTTAGTTCTAGTCTTGTGACTTAAGGGTTCACCATGATGCTCCCCTTACTCTGCTCCTATCTTTGCTGTTTACAGTACAGCACTGTACTGTACCTCTCCTGTTCATTGCCAGAGCTAGGGCCAACAATCCTATACTTTTCTTTATCTGTTCTTGGCTGACACATGGATTCTCTCTTCTGTCTGCTGCATTTGCCAGTCTGCCTTAGCACCTTTGAATTCCAGCACATGAAGTAAGCTTGAATTTATATGACTCTGAGAATAGAGTTGGCTTGAACTCTTTAGTATCAAGACTGGGTCGCAGTACATTCAAATCCTTGATGATCTGGGAACCGTTAAAGAATCAAATCCCACTTTGATATATTTCCTTCTAGTTTCTATTTATTTCCACAAAACCTGTATGGCGACACTTACAGTCTCAAATAAACGCATATTGTTTTTGCTTAAATTTTTATTTAAATGGCACCGTATCTTACAGAAACTCATCACTGAGAAAAGACAATGACTGTAATGTGCTAAGTGATGAGATGCCTCAGTGTATCTTCTTATATTTTCACAGCCATGTTTCTGAGTCTGCCACAAAAGAGTTTTTAACTGAAAACTTAAAAATGCTTATTTGATTTACAAAAGAAGTCTAAATAAAATCACTTGGAATAATTTAAAATATTTTTGGCGTAAAAATGACACAAATAGGCATTAAAAAAAAACCCCTCTCAACCACCTGCATATGACCTCAAATACCCCATTTTTTCCTCCTCGCATTTATGACTTCTATCACTATTTCCTGGATTTTCTTCTTCCTGTAAACACGAGCTGCCAGACCGTTTAAGGAAGTTACACAGGGTCGACTCTCCCAAGATCCTAATTTTTAAAGAAAGGCCAAATCCTTTGCCCTATTTGGTTCTTGGCTCCCCACCCCACCCTGCATACCAAATCCAAACAGCTCTCGGGACAGGACAAACTCGCTCTAAGAGATAAACACTTAACAGGATGTCTCACATAGCAACAGTCTCCAGGCATCAGATGCATGAGTCATGCAGAGCACGTGGATGGCTGCCCCCCTCCAGGGTTTACCAAGCTCTGACTCAAGGGTGGAGTCCAATTGCAGAGACATTTCACAGGGCTCAGCACACTGGTGATGTCAGCTGATCCAGTTACAGTCAGGGGATCAGCGGGATTCAAACAAGAAGAGTGTTCATTCAGAGTTCCAGTCAGAGATTCCAGTGACCCTGCCAAGTAAATGGAGGTGGTACGGAAAATGCCACCGATAATAGAAAGTACTGGTAGTCCGGCTTAGCCATTGCTTTGGGAGCAAACAGATCCCTGTCATTATGTGATTTGTCATGTCAGAATAGTGTGTGTCGAGTACCAGACTAGGTTTCACTGATGGTTTCGGTTTCTTAGTTGCTTTTTACCTGTTAAGGGATCTGCCAGAGGGGAGGGTCTATTTTTACTCATCATTACTTCTCCATGTTGTGTTGCCATTTTCTATAAACAGAGACTAATGTCCTGCGTGTGAGCTTATTTTAATCAGTGAACTAGACAGAGCCAAAGAGTAGCAGGATGATATGAACATTTCTGTTTCACAAGCAGAGCTTATTGCTGAAGGATCTTCAAGCCATTCGAAAAGAGGACAGCTTTACAAGAATAATCCTGAAAGAGAATTTCATTCACCTTGATGAATTTATATATAAGTTTGATTTTTTTAAAGCTCCTGGGGGAATACAATGTTTAATGAAATCCTTACCATAGACACTTTTATTTTTTTTGTTCTGTTCTCTTCCTGTATGATTTAAAAGCAATTTAAGAATAGAAGCCCACAAGGTCACTGTGTTGAGCACAGACTGATCACACATTCTTGAATAAAACCTAGTGTTCTCTGTTCTTTAAATTGTCCATACAAAAACCCAGAAGAAAGGTATCTTGAACTAAAAAGATTGTCAAAAGGACAGTACAAAGTCATGTGAAAAGTACATAGAAATTACTCAAATGTGACAAATCGTACTATGGAGAAAATGAAGTGACTTTTGCTGAGACTTCCTCACCACAACAGGAAAAAAAAAAAAAAAAAAAAAGAACGTCTAAGACCCTGCTGAATCAACGCCTTCAAACAAAGGAGTGTGTAATGTGTGGCTTGTGTACGTAGTTATGAACATGGGAAATGAGGACTGTTCTCTCCTACACAAATTAATTCTCATGTCTTGAAATGTGAGTGCCTAGCCTTAAGTGGTGAAGCCTGATTTTATTTCATGTCTATATTATTTTGTATCAGTTATTTTTGACATTTTATTTTTATTTTAAAAACTTAGCTTATAAGGTAACATGTGGGCTCTTTGTAAGTATTTCATTTAGGTAGGTTCTCCCACCAACAGTTCTTCCTCATCTCCCTGTCTCCATTTCTGAGCTATGAGCTGACTCTGACCCAGCAACATACTGTTATCAGTTCTGCAGCTTGAAAGTCTGTCTCTAAAACAGTTCGGCCACTTCAAGTTTTAATACAATTTAAATCAAAATACCACCAGAATTTTTTGGTAGATAAAGTCATCTGATAACAAACTATAAGTGAAAAATAGAAGGAACCAGAGTTGCAAAACGAACTTAAATAATAATTTGATATTCTGCTATAATTAATTTAAATAAAATGTGTTATGAAACTGGTCATCATTATGTTTATATTTCAGCGCTTTTCAGTACATACAGAGTTGTATATTCATAACAACCATAAATATCCAAATATATTTAGATAACACAAAGGGATTTCATAGCTACTAATAATAGCACTTTCCCATCTTTTTCTCTAAAGCTCTTGCTAACTAAGCTACGTTTTGCTTATGGACATACCATTTGTGGCTACTTTATATTATTTCTAGCATATTTCTCTTTGTGCAGGGCTTTTATTAAGATTTATTGTTGATCCAATCGATCACTTCATCAAGTCAGATCACCCACGTCCTTCTCCAGGGTCTAATTCAGTTGCTCCCTGGCAATCTTCTCAACCCCTGAAACTAGCCAGATATCACACCCATTTTCCCAACTTAGTCTGTCCCCATCCGCCTGTGCCACAACCAATCTCTAGGCTTCCATCTGGATTCACCTGTGGATTCACCTGACCATCCCACAGTCCCCAGCCCCTCCTACGTCACATCCAACTTTTCCACCCAGCCAGATCTATCCCCATACTCCAGTCATAGACCAAGAGGCACATCCTGTGTACCAGCCTAGAACCCTTTGTCCACTCGACTTTATTCCTTCCAAACCGTTTCCAACCTCTACGTCCAAAATGCCTATATTTATTTTCTTCTGCTCCATGTATCTCACACTTAGAATTACCAAATGAAGTATACAAGTCCAGATATCATTGCAAAAATACAAGGAATATGAATAGGCCAGTATCTTCTCTCCAAAACCTACAAATTCCATAGAAATGTTTGGCAATGAGAATTGTTGAGACCTAGAATACAGAATTTAAAAGAATAATTGCGGACTGTTTTTCACTTGTTCTCTGACTTCCTTTTTTGGGGGCTTAGCCATACAGTTTGGTCACCTGTTCAGCCTCAGGAAGGAGAGTGCAGGCAGGGACATGTTGCGGGTTTAGAGGTCTTGATCAGAGACTGCAAGCAGCCAACAGGAAAAACAGACTTCCTGGGAGACTGCAGTCAGTGAATACAGCCCATTTTGTTGTTCCAGAGTCAAAGAATATAAGGGCTCCTTAGGGCAATGGGTCAGTGCCTAATTGGTTATACTATAGGTATTGGAATTGCAATACAAGGTAGAGAGGAAAAGTATAGGGTCACTTACAGCTTGCAGGAGGCTCTGTGCCAAGGTCCTTTTCCAAATAAGGACACGAGAAAAATTAGAGACACTCTCCAAGTAAAGTCAAGTGGGAGAGAAAGGAAACCTTACCCACAAAGGGAGTCTACCATTTAACGCTGAGCTCAAAAAGCTATCCGGACGTGGTGGACTTCGATCTTAGGGGTAGAGCTAAATCCCAACACGCAACCACGAACATCATCAAAAAATTCAAGAAATTTAAGGAAGACAAAATGAAACAGCTCAATGAATTAAGAAACAACAACAACAAAAAAAAAAAAAAACAAAAAAATTGAGAATACATGCTTACATACTCGAGAAATGCCCAAGAAAACTAAAAAAAAAGAAAAAAAAACTCATAGAAAGCATGATGAGCTCCAGAACTTGGGCATACACATATAACGAATATAGTTTAAATTTCCTTCCAAGAGCCAAAGACCATCTAACAGAAATCCCAACATCAGGCCTTATAAGCCCTCTTTTGAGTTGTTGGTCAGAGTTGACCAAGAGTCACTTCCAAACATTCCAGTCTATTGCTATGTCCCTTGCCTACTTCCTCCCGACCCAAGGTGGAGAGTAAGTTTTTTTTATTGCTGAAGATACCAAGACCAACAGAAACAGGTCCCAGAGGCCCCTACACTGAAACTGACCTCAATTATTCCTCAGTAGGAACTAACCTCCATGGTACCAGAAAGTTCCTTACCAGGTACCAAAGAAGCTAGGCATCCAACAATCCTACTAAGCTATGAAGTTTATGAACTACAGCAATGGCCCGCCAGGCACAATAACCTTAAGGGTATAATAGTAGCATGATATCTTGGTGATAACAAACAGTTCTCTTTTTGCACTTAGGACCAGCTCAACAAGAGGGAAGTCACAGCTAGTATTAGAAACCTACCAGCTAACTAGGAATTCTAAAATCATACGTCTCAAAGAAAAACCTACTATCACCACTTTACTAAGCAAACATAATCCCTAGCTACATTCTAAATATTTGCCTTTATACCCATAGATAAAAACACTCCTCAAGCCTTATGAAGCAAACTGCTCTTTGATACAGACAGACACAATTACAGAAAAGCAACAACCAAACAAAATGCAGAGTTGTTGAGTCTAGTCCCATAGATAACATCCACAAAACAACACCCACATTTAAGGTTCAGGGAACATTGGAGAAGCAGGAGTGGATAGACTGTAAGAGACAGATGAACAGGGAATTTTCTGTAAGATTTTGTCTCCTACGGATGTCAGAAGCCATACACATAAAGTCTCACTAATATAACTGACTAACCTTGTGGTGAATATAGACAACACAATGGACAAGTCAAAGTGGATAGGGGAAAGATCAGGTAGCTTCAACTCTACGCAAAAAACTTTAGGAAACCAAGACTGGTAAGAGTGGGAGAAATAATCTTTCTCAAGGAAGAACTCATCAGCTTGTTATCCAATACCAAATGCTCAGCCCTAAAAATATACATATAATTAACATTATACAAGTTGAGCTCATTGCATTAAGGTATACATATATATATATATATATATATATATATATATATATATATATATACATATATATATATATATATATATATATATTCATACATCTCAAAGAAGAACCTACCATTGCCATTTTATTAAGCCAACATAATCTCTAACTACATTCTAAATACTTGCCTTTATACCTGTAGATAAAAGTACTCCTCAAGCCGTGTGTGTGTGTGTGTGTGTGTGTGTGTGTGTGTGTGTGTGTGAATACAACCATAATTAAAGAATTTTAAAGAGAAGAAGTAGCGTGTGGTGGTTTGAATAGGATTGGCCCCAGTAGGTTCATATATTTGAAAGCTTGGTCATTAGGGAATGGTGCTACTTGACAGGGATTAGAAGATGTGGCCTTGTTGGAGGAAGTGTCTCACTGGGGGGTGGGCTTTGGGGTTTCAAATGCATAAGCCAGGCCCAGTGTTGCTGTGTTTCTGCCGCCTGCTGAGATGTAGCAGTCTTAGCACTATGCCTATTTGCTACCATGCTCCCTACCATGAGGATAATGGACAAAATCTCTGAATATAAGACTGCCCAAAGTAAATGCTTTCTTTATTATGAATTTCTGTGGTAATGGCATCTCTTCACAGCAATAGAATACTTGCTAAGACAGAGGGGTATGTGGAAGAGTTTAGAGAGACAATGAAAAGGAATGGATGAATGATGAAATTATATTATAATAACAAAAACAAAAGAAAATATTAAAGATTTCATCATTTTGTTTTGGTTTATGTTTTTCCTGCATATATTTATGTGCATAGCTGGTACCCATGAAGGTCAGAAGCTGGTGTCAGATCTACTAGAATTGGACTTTTAGATGGATGTGAGCTCCCATATTGGTTCTGAGAACCAAACCTTGATCATCTGCAAAAACAAAAAGTGTTTTCAACCACTTATCCTTTTAGAATGTTTTAAAAGATAATCTTTTAATGCATGTCAGAGTACCATTTACTTACTTTTATAGGTTTATATCACATGGCATGCCTGTGGCTTATCAATATATCAATATATTAGTTTGTCAATATATTAATTGATAATAATATATTAATATATAATTAATTAATATTATGTCTGTTAATAGACATAAAAGTTTACACGTTATTACTACTATGAAAATACTAATAGGAATTTCTCTGTATTCATTTTCCTTTAGACAAGTTTTCCTATCTCTTGAGGTTTTAAGAATAGAATTTCTTTGTCATAGGTCAACTCCTTGTTTAAACAGTTTACAAATATCTGACAGGTTTTCAAAATTATTGTGCTGTCAGATGGTTTCAAATGAAAGGCTTCCAATTTCTTCATGTCTTCACAAGCACTTCTGACATATATAGTTTATATTTTTTTTAATTTTTGAGATTACAATATAATTACATTATTTCCTTCCTTTTTCTTCTATCCAAACCCTTGCTTTTACTACCTTCATTCCTCATTTTCAAAATTTATTTTTCTTTCTTTTTATATCATATATATGTATATACACACACAAACGCACACACACATATGTATATATGTACATATGTATATACGATATATATGTACACGCATACACATATATACTCTTTTTTTGGGGGGTATGGGGTTCAAGACAAGGTTTCTCTGTTATAACTCTGGCTGACCTGTAACTCACTCTGTAGACCAGCCTGGCCTTGAGCTCACAGAGATCTGCCTAACTCTGCATCCCTCCTGAGTGCTGGGATTAAAGATATGTGGCACCAGTACCTGGAATTATACATATATTCTTAAATACATAAATATAATCTGATCATTTTGTGCAATGTCATTTATCTGTCTATGTTCTCAGTACTGATCATTTGGTATTGGCTTTTTTTAGGTACAACTATTTCTAACACTCTCCACATTCCTTATTTTCTGTAGTTCCTGTATTGAGGCTTGATGTGCACCATACACACACACACACACACACACACACACACACACACACACACACACACTTCCACATTAGTATGTAATTTAGTGTTGTCCTGTTTGGGTAAGAGTTTGAAATGGTAGGTTATTGAGATTTTGATAGAATTTCTTCAATGACTAATGATGTTGGACATTCTTTAAAGTATTTCTTGTCTGTTTTATATCTTCAATAAGAGGTGTGCATTTAAGAATCAGACGAGACAATTTAGTGCTCCAGAACACTGCTGATTCTTTGAAATTACCAGAACTCAGTTCTCAGCACCCATACCAGCAGCTCACAGCTACCTGTAACTCTAGCTATAAAGTTCTTTTACACTTTTCACAGGCAAACATATACATGTCAAACACAAAACACACTCACAATCTAAATAAATAAATGAATCTTTTAAAAGGAACTATGTTTTTAAATCTGCTGCTCATTTTTATACTTGAATTTTTGATTAAGAGGTATAAATATTCTTTTTGTTTGTTTGTTTGTTTTGAGACAGGGTTTCTCTGTTATAAATCTGGCTGTCCTGAAACTCATTCTGTAGACCAGGCTGGCCTTGAACTCACAGAAATCAACCTGCCTCTGCCTCCTAAGTACTGAGATTAAAGGCCTGTGCCACCCCCACCTGGTGATAAGTATTCTTTATAGACACGAAATCAAATTTGTTACCACACATATGCTTTCCAAATATTTTCTTTATGAGTTGTCTATTCTCTCTCTTGACAGTGCGTTTTGTTGTTGTCTGTCTGTTTGCTATGAAGAAGGATCTTACTAAGGCTAAAATTGAATTTATATTAATCCTTTGGTCTCTGCCCCTCAATACCTGGAATTACAGGTGTGGACCTTCACATCCAATTTTGATAGTGCCCATTGATGGGCAAACATTTTAGTTAAGTTCAAGTTACTTTTTGTTGTTGTTGTTTGTGCTTTCAATGTTTTATCCGTACAAAATTTATTCAAACTAAGGAATATTTATCTCTGTCTTCTGAAGTATTTATCATTTTAGTATAAGCATTTTGAATTAACTTTTGTACCATAGATAGATAGATATATAGATAGATAACAGAACCTATAGATGGATGATAGATGAAAGATAGACAGACAGACAGACAGGCAGGTGGAATATAGATGGAATATAGATGATACTAGAGAATCCATGTTATCTCTTTGCATGTGAATATTTATTTTTTGTCATTCCTACTCATTAAAAGTCTTTTTCTCCCATTAAACTGACTCAATTGTGAAACCGTATTTGGCTCAATTATGAAATTGTATTGCTGTCATTATACTTGTGGGTTTTGAGCTGCCAATCCTGTGTTAATCTCTGGGTTTATTGTCATATCATTTACACACACTTTTTATTCCCGTAGCTTTGAAAGTTTTAAACTAGGAAAGGGAGTCTTATTCTGCATTTTTCAAGATTAGTTTCATTGTTGTGTGTTTTTTGCTTTTCCATTTGTATTTAGAATTAGCTTGTCAATTTCTACCATAAAGGATTTTAGGATATCATAGAGCTTAAATTGACCAGGAAGTATAATTTGAGTAATGGAGCATTTTTTGACATTATTTTTCTATCCTATGAATATATAATATATTTATGTAACATTTTGTGATTTTTTTTTAGACAATACTTCATGGTACCAATCCCTAAGTATTGCACTTCTTTTGTCAAATATATTTTAAATGATTTATTTTTAATAAAAAATAGAATTGTTTACTTAATTTCAATTTAAAAATTTTCCTTATCATTGTACATGAATACAACTGGTTTATGCACATTGACCACATCTCGTGTAAGCTAGTTAAATCTACTCTGTGACATTTTCATAACTTCCTTAGTACTTCCTACCTATAAGAGCACAGTCAAATGAAAGTAGAGATTGCTTGATGGGTGTTTTTTGTACTCTTCCTTTTCTAATTAGCATTCCTAGAATTTCCTTTATGAAATACAGTATTTTGAAGGTCAGAATCTCTCTCTGTTTTCTTGCTTCTAGAAGGAGTATAGATTTTCATCATGAACTTTTGTGTCAGTTGGTGGTTTCTGTGAACATTATATAAGGATGAATAATCAAATTTATTTCTAGTTTTCTGAGTGATTACTATGTTATTCTTTGTCCATTTTTAGGTCTGTTGATCTGTAATGAGTATATTTTGTTACTTATGAGATTAGTACATGTTACACTGACTAATATTCATGTGGTAAACTGATCTTGAATATCTGAGGAAATTCTAACAGTTACAATACATAAATATATCATTTGTGTTGCTTATTTGTTTCATAAGGGACACTGATCTGTATAGATTATTTTCTTATGAGGCACATTTTTTTTGTATTGATGATATTTTGTTTGAAACAAATGAGTTGGAGTGTGTGTCCTTTCTTTTGCTTTCTGAAGAAGTCTGAGAAGATATAAAATTAATTCTCCAAATACTAGACACAAGTCAACAATGAAATAATTAAAGTATGACATTTTGTGGCGTTTTAAATTATTACTTCTATCACTTTTTAATGGAGGCCTATCTTATTTTCTTTTCTTTAAACTGCTTTTATTTATAGATGTTCCTTTCTTTCTTTCTCACAAGGTCTCTATGATTACCTCTTCTCTCTCTCCCTCGCGCTCTCCCCCACCCCCTTGTCAATTTCTTAGGCAGCACTTCAGGCTACTATGACAAAACTCACATACTAAGTTATCAGTGTACATGATCAAGTCTGTACAACTTCTCTCATGTTTCTGAAGGCCGGAAGTCAGAGATCAGGGTATCGGGACCAGTCTTCTGCTTGTATCATCACATGGTAGAAATAAAAGATCTGTGAAGGATGTGATCTATATTGGCACTAATCCCATCTGTACCCTCGACTACTATTACCTAATTACCTCCCAAATGCTCACCTCTGAATATCATCCAGTATTGTTTAGCATTTGAAACCATGATGCTATGATTACAAAGAAAAAATATTTAGCCCACTGTGTTCACTTTAGTTTTATTAATTTAAAATATTTTCATGCAATGTCTTGATCACATTCTTTAACCATCCTAGGTCCTCTTTAGCTTTAAGTTTTTGATTCCATTAAAATTATCAAAAACTAAACTTTAACTTTCTTCTCTCTACTATTTTGTACTCTATTCTACTTTTTTTCTATTTTATTCTTTACTATTTGCTTACTTCCCTATGTTTTAGCTTAATATTTTTTTCTAATTTCTTAAAATAAAATGTTAAGTTACAAATTGTTATCATTCTCCTTTTTGAATACAGGCATTTGTGGTGGTAAAGTTCCACATGGCAATTGATTGCACACCACAGGGTTGATATGGTACAGTGTTTCTTATTCATTCACTTGAAGTAATCATTTTTAATGTGTTTTTGTTTGACATTTACTTAGAGATGTCTTATAGAGTTTTTATATATACTGGAGACACACACACACACACACACATATATATATGTTCATAATTATGTTACTGATATTTTATTATATTCTATTGCTGTTAAAGATTATGGATTATAGCATTTCAATACTTTTAAGAATGTTTTGTTTTGCATCTAATTTATGGGCTAATCTGGGCAATAACCCGTGCATACATTAAAAGGATGGGATAATTCCCCAGCTGGTGTTTAACTCAGACTGGCTTATGGCATCTTTCGAGTTTTCTGTTTTATGTTTTAACTTCTGTCTATTTGTTCCATCCATTGCTGAGTTTGATCCTGAAGTCCATGACTATTAGTACTGAAATTCTGCCTTCAATTATTTTTTTCTTCAAATCTCCTAAATAGAGCTCTGTTGTTTAGCTGAATGTTACTGATTGTATGTTTTTGATGAATATTAACCATTTTAAAATATAACAATGTTTTCCAATAAAGGTTTTTTTTTTCCTCCTTACCATGTTGTTTTTTGTTTGTTTGTTCGTTTTGTTTCGTTTTTGTTTTTTATGGTTTTGTTTTGTTTTGTTTTGTTTGTAGCAGTGTGGCTACTCCAGCTCAGCTAGACATAATACCATTTCGTCCATCAATTTCCTTTTCCTTCTGAGTCATTTTATACCTGCCTCAAATGTGTGTCCTGTAGTCAGCATATGTGGTTGGGCACTGCTCTAGGCTATTTTTTCCATTTTTGTTTTGATGCAAGTGTGAATTTGTTTGTGTGTACTGTTATCATCTCAATATACACTCTACATCTAGAGTTTTTCTGCTTTCATACATCTTATAGTTCATATATTCATCTATGTTTCCCTTGATATCATCTTTCTGAATTAAATATTTTTCAAGTACATCATGCTATCTCCCTTGTCTACTCTTCTGTTGCATTTTTCAAATGCTTTCCTAGTGGGATCTCTGGAGGCTACAGCAGTATCTTTTACATTTAGACCAATCTACTTGGGATTAGCTATAACACAATTCACATACTACTCAAACCTCAGCTGCTGTGAAACTCCTTCCCTCTCCCATCTTTTGTGCCATTTTCTCAACTGAGATCATGGTACATATGTGTTCTAGATACTTTTATATATTGATTCATGTAGATGTTTTTTTTTTAGTCATGAGAAAAACAGCTACAAGGAATGTGCATTTAGTACCTTTATTTTTACTTATATATCTAATCATACTTACAAGTGTTCTTTCTTATTATTGTGGTGAGAATTTGTAGCTAAAGCCTGGCCTCCTTTATCTGTAGAACTAGCTCTAGTGGTTCTCATAAGTCAGCTCTGCTGGGAAATTCTTCTGGTGATTTTTGGAGGAAGTCTTATTTTCCTGGATATTAAATCTTTTTTCATTTTATTTTTAATTTTATGATTTAATATATATGGAAATTTTGGCTTCTTGTATGTCTGGACATCACATTCTTTCCTTGAAAATATTCTACTATTTTTTTTTTTTTGAGAATGGGAGTTTAAAATAATATAATGCATTAGCACTGGAATTCAGATCCTGCCTCTTCCCCATATTTTTTCTTGTTAGTGATGCTTGCCATTGTTACTGTTGGTTGTTAATGGGTTTTCTGAACCAATTCTGGGAAGTCTCAGTTCTTTGCCAAATGTGGTAGTTAAATTTCTGCTTGACTAAGCTGGTGGTCTGTTAATAATTCAGTGGAAGATTTTATTATTGTTTGGAGGCAGTAAGTTTCCCAACTTCTGGTCATGAGCTCTGTGTGTTCAGGTATACCTTCAAGACTTAGGCAAACGTGTGATGATGTGCCTCATCACTAATATTTTGCTTGAGCTGAACATAGTAGTCATCAGGAAATCAGAACATATGACCTCCTCAAGTCTTTGCCAGGCATGTACACAGCCCCGAGTATGCATGTGACTTTCCACGTTCCCATTTGTCCTCAACAAATGTTCTGCATTTTTTTTCCTGAGTAAGCTCTGAGTGGGTCAAAAAAAAAAAAAAAAAGACAAATTTGCACATGAATTCTTCTGGGAAACACCAGACAATTAAAAAATGACGGATCTGCAAAAATGAAGGCCTTTCCCCCACCAGTGGCTGCTGGGCTCTGGGTTTTCTCATGCTGTGGTGAGTTACTTCCAAGACAGCAACAGAGATGGGAAAGGAGGAAGAAGGAAAGGAAGCATGTGAAGACCCAGGGAACTTTTTTTTTTTTTACTGTGATTAAGATATTTTAATTTAATAAATACTCTTTAGCTTGTTACTACACTGGTTAGCTTCCTAGGTTCAGAAAAGTTGATTCTGTTGGCTTTCTGTTTGATTTTTTTGTGAGAGAGCCATATTCTAATTGCTCTTTCTGAATAGAGAATTCTCCAAGGTTCCCACTGTGCCTTTTCCTTCAATATCTGATGGCTGTATCTTTTCAGACAGATAAATAATCTTATTTTCTACTAATCAGAATCAGAGACAACATCAGTGTTAAAATGTTTTGTTCTTAATTTGGCTATAACAGACACATCACTCTGGGATTATGTGAAAAGAGCAAGCTCTTTTCTTGATATTGGAAAAGCTGCATTTTGCAGTCATCAGCGTGATTCTATTGGTGACAGACAAAACTCTGTCCTTGCTATCATTGTGAAGGTAAAATTTATCCCCCTGGAATACCAAGTATGTAAGAGTAGTCTAGTCTCCTCTCTCCCAGAAATCACTTCAACCAAAATAACACTGATAGTTATTTTTCACAATAGATTTCTTTCTGTATCTTTGAATTCTCTATGCATGCATTTCAGTATGAGATTTCAAATCCACATTTTGTAAGTTTTTAATTATGAGGAGACAGAATAAATATACTGTTCATATAATATTGTAGATGATATTTATTTATAGTGAATCAAATACAGTTTGAAATCTATGGTTTGCTTTGGAAAATGGAATGTAGTTACTAAGATCATCATATATTGTATGAAATGTTTTTAATAAAATAGATTACAATGAACACTGTATATAGGGAAAATATAAAATAGCATGAAACAAAAGCTTGTTGTAGTATCAGTTGTCACAATCCAAGTATGATATCTATATTTTCACTCATGTCATTTGATGTTAACGATATGTTCTTGAAATGAATAGATTTTATATTTTACTAATTAGTAAATGGAAATATTAAGCTGTATGCCCTAAGGTACATAAGTAGCAATGGGCAGAGTGAGATTTCAAAAGGTAAGTTGTCCATTTCTTTCCTTATTAGGCTTTCACTTGGAAAATAAACTTAATATATCTTCTGATTGTCTGAATTTCCATGAAAATTAAAATAGTTTAAACTATTCTCCAATTGTAAGTATCTACAGCACATTTTCCAGTTGCTTTCTCTGTTAATTACTGGAGGCAAAGCTTTGCTCATGATGTTATGGACTGCAATTCAACAAAAAACACAAAATTATTAAGAAAATAGAAATCACAAGTAACAACTGGAAATTGCTAACACTGGAAGGAAAATATTAAATTGCTTGGCATTTCTGTCAAAATATGATAGGATCCTAGGAGATATTTAAACCACTTTTTATTTTAATGTGTGTGTTTCAGCTGTTTGAACTGTACTATGGAACTCCAAAGCTGTCAATAACCACTAGTAAATGGTGTTTAAAGTCAAGCAGCCTTTCGTTGAAGTAATCTCAATATTGAAGCATTTGGCATTAAAGATTGACAATAATCATTGCTTTAGAATAATTTTTTCTGAGCATCACACTGTTTTTTCATCAGGATTTTGATTTTGCAAATAGATTACATATAAATTTGTATTTCCAGAATACCATTTTTATTTTATATAAAAATTGCATTTCAGATTTTAATATTAAAAATTATGGAGCAAATAATTCTATGGCTTTTTCCCAATACTCATTTAGTTGTCAATCTGATTGACTTTAGGCTCAGAGTGAATTATGGATTCAAGGAGTCATTTTGCCATTTCACATCTCTTCCCACTCTTAAACCAGATCCATAAACTCTTTGTGACTGCTCTGTTTGTCTATCAGACTCTGAAATTCTTACTCTTGTCCATTCAGAACTCAAAGTCATTTTGCGGCTGTCTAACTGCCTTCATGGAGCAGAGCTTATCACTCATTTGTGTATTCATCAAGAAGTCTCTTGTGTCAGGTAGTGTAGTGAACTGTTTAAATATTGTTCATTTCCTTTTCATTCCTTAGAGTCTGACTAATGTATTACTTTGAAATGAAGAAGCATGCCTTGTAGTTGTTGAGTTTTGATGTAGATGATTGTTTTGCCTGCATGTACGGATGTGTACTTCTTGTGTGCCTGATGAGCACGGAACTCAGAAGAGAGGGCTAGATCCTCTGTAACTGAACTTACGGATGGCTGTGAACTATGACATGATATAGCTATCAGGAACCAAATCTGAATTCTCTGAGAGATGGAAAAGCCCTCTTTACCCCCCCGCCGAGGCAGCTCTCTAGCCCCACAGTTACTATTAAAATACTCTTTAGAGAAGATAAAATAGAAACCTATTTGCCTTTTTCAGAATGCAATTAAATTTCAAAAATATATTTGCAAATCTGAGGAAATATTTATGAGCTTCTATTAATAATAAGAAAGCAAAAATGTTTTTAATCAGGCCAAAGGGTCTCTGACTTTGGGTAGAAAAATATTCTTTATGACAAATTAAATCTTTGTGTTTATACTGATATGCAAGCAAATTGATATTAACAAAGGTATTGTGGAAAGCCCAAAGAAATAAATTAAGATAAGCTAATACTAGAGAAAATAAAGCATTAGTGCCTGTAATGACAAAATAGCAACATAACTTTTTAGGTGTGTCTTCCTTTTATGAAAAGGTCAAAAGACAGCAGCCAGATCAATTTTCCCACAACACAACTATAAGTTGGGTAAACTTTCAAAGTAACTGCTTGTAGGTAACACAAAAACAAGAAGATTATATAAAAGATTCACTTTGTAAAACTGTGCATGAGGTGAATTTCCTGTTTATAATGGCTTCAAACCTAAAACAGGCTATAGTCAACACCAATGACATCAAAGGCTAACAGAAAACTTATGCCTTTTATAACTTAAACACAGAGGGGGGGTGGATAGAGAGATAGAGATAGAGATAGATAGATAGATAGATAGATAGATAGATAGATAGATAGATAGATAGATAATAGATAGATAAAAAAAACAGCAAGCACAGCCCAGCCCATGTGTGGTACCACACCTTGTAATTTCAGAACTCATGAGGCTGAGGCAAGAGATCAAGCTCAGACTAGGCTGTATAGTGAGTTCAAGGCTAGACTGGGTTACTCAGCAAGATGCTGTCTTACAAGAAAAACAACAGCCTCCAGAATACAAAGTTTGGACTAATCATTGCTTTCAGACAATAAGGCAAATATTCCAAGGAAGTAGATACCTAGAAAGTGGAGTACAGATCCTCTACAAATATGACAATTTAACCAGCTGTTCTCAAACCATGTGTACAGAAGGGGACTTGAAGTACTTCTAAATGAGTTCTGAGATGCATACAAGATAAAATGTTTATGTCCGAAGACTTACTCACTAAAATTCAGAATATCTGCAATCCGTTTATGACTATAAAGAATGCAAAGCAAGCAACCTTCAGAACACTCAGCAAACAACAGAAATTCCATCAGTGATTGAGGCAAGGTCAGGCTACTATGCTGAGAGGAAAGACAGTGAGAATAGTAGGAAAATGAGCATGCAATAAAATAAACAGTAAAAGATCTTACTTTTAATCATTTTAAGTATGTTTGAGGATATATTGAGAAGCATGTTCTCAATACATAATATACAGGAAAATACCATGAGAAAAATATAACTAGAGAAAACCCCAAATGAAAATTATTAAGTAAAGGGAAAGGGCATCTAAATAAACATGCAATGATGGAATTTAACAGAAGGATGCAATTGATAGGGAATGATTGACAGTGCATTTAAAATAAACTCAAAAAAGCTGCTCAGACTTGTGAAATAATGATTTAATATCAGCCATCCATGTATCTAACGTTCCTCAGCAAATCAGACAGAAAATGAGTCATAAAAACTACTGTAAACATAGTCCAATTTGATGAAAGACATCAATGTGTAAGCTCAAGAAAATAAATCCCTAAGGGTAGGCAAATGTAGTCAAAATGTACAAACAATTGTAATAAAAATACAGAAAACTAAACTAAAATCTATTTTCAAAGAGAAAGAAAAATGAGGTGTTACAGAGAAATTACTCAATTATTTTTAATGTATCAGAAATTTTTGAAGTAATATAACTATTATAAATTGCTAAAAGAAAAAATATCCTGTTACCAATATACAGTCTATATTCAGTAAATATGTTTTTAAGAAGTGAAAAATAATGGCAATTTCAGGTGTAGGAGCATACTATTCTAGAAGCAAATAATGTGTTTTTCAGTTTCACAATCACATGGATGGAGATAATATTTTTTCCAGTATAGATTTTACCATGTGACTTCCTCTTAATTAATTTAATTTAAATTTTAATTTAAATTTAATTTTTAATTTTTTGTAAACTTTATTAAAATAGAGTCATATCAATTTTCTCTTCCCTTACCTACTTCTAAACCCTCCCATATCTTTCCCCCTCACTCCTTTCACATTGATGACTTTTATTATGATGATGATGAGGAGGAGGATTCTTCTTCTTATTATTATTATTACTCTATAAAACTTATCCTTGTGTCCACAGAAAACTGTAGCTATCATCCCTCTTAAAAAAAAAAAAAAAAAAAAAAAAAAGCTTTTTTCCCTGGCACCGTGGAAGCAGGATGGCCTAGAAAATACCTATCTGAATTACTGCTTTCTAAATGAGAAAAGAGCAAACTGTTGTTTATGGATCCCCCATCTGTGACAGTTATGGCAGCCTACACAAGTAATGAATTCATTGCCCCTGACTTATGACTCTTGAAATTAAAAAAAAAAAAACAGAAAAGAAAAGCATTTAAAACAGAAAAAGAAATCAAGAAAGTCTGATGTTTTCGACTCAATGTGTAAATAAAAATGACCATGAGCCATAAAAACAGTTGCATGGAATAATAATAATAACAATAAATCAATAATATAAGAAAACATGTATCAAAGCTACACTCTAAAGTTCCTGAGGGTAAGTTTTCAAAACTTAAATGATTAAGGTATTTGAGAAGAGTTAAATTTTCTCATCATTCTGCTGTGCTCATAGATCAGTGCCTAGCCCAAGTGTCATCAGAGAGGCTTCCTCCAGCAGCTGAGGGAAGCAGACACAGGGGTGCACAGCAAAGCATTGGGCAGAGTTGGGGAACCCTGAGGATGATGGGGAGGAGAGATTATGGGGACAAGGGGGTTTGAGGACACCAGAAGAATACACTCAACAGAGTAAACTGACAAGGACTCTAGGAGCTCACAGAGACTGAAGCTGTAGACACAGAGAATGCATGGGTCTGTGCTAGGTCCCTACAAATATTTTAAGGTTGTCTGGCGTGGTGTTCTGGTAGAACTCTTAAAAGTTAGAGTGGAGGTATCTCTTGTACCTTGTACCTTCCCTTGGGACCTTTTCTTCCTACTGGGTGGTCTCAACCAACCCTGATATAGGGGCTTATGCTAGGCTTTGTGCCATTTTGTTAAGCCTTGTTTGATTGGTAACCCTGGGAGGCCTGCTCTTTTCTGAGGGGAAACAGGAGGGGGTGGATCTGGGTTAAAGGGAAGATGTGGATGTAGTTGCTGGGAGTGGAGGGAGGGGAGGCTGGGGTAGGGATATATTGTACAAGAGAAGAGAAAAATAAGATAAAATAAACTCAAAAAATGTTTTTCATCAAATTAGGAAGAGAACATAGGATTGAAATATCTTACTCAAGAAATTCTGATAGAAATTCATAATAATAGGTCTACAGACAAACTGAAGTGACATATCAAAGTCAAGTCCAATTTTGGAAACAGGTTTCAACATTTCTAGGCTCCTAAGATGGAGCACCTCTTTCAAAAAAGCCGTGTGGTTTCTAAAGCACCTGCTGCAAGTCTGACTAAGCTAAGGAAACTAAAGTCAGTGCCCTCTTTAAAAACAGGAAGGTTACATGAAAATGTTATGTGTGATTTCCATGAAGAGAATGCACAAAAGTGAGCAGTCCATGCTGTCCTTTGCTGCACTCGTAATTCTCCTTCTCGGAAGCTAATCAAACATATTTCATATTCTCCCTGTATCTCAAGGTCATGAGTAAGCTGAACTACTCATGCACAATAGCAAGCATCCTCCAATATGATTGACACCATTGAGCAATATTCATTTAGAAAAGCACTGAAGAGACATGATGCTTGGTGTTTACCAGGGAGGAAGTCAGAATGATAGAATGAAATTTACTCAAGGCCTCATGTTGATTTAGCATCAAAATTCACAATGGAAAATTACTGATATGGGGTACTTGTTCCAAAAATGACTCAAACTGAGTCCTCATCTCCATTTTGAAAATGGCCATGCCAGATTGAAGATGTTATCTACATCTTTGTACTAGGGACTTAATTTTTGCCAGTATTAGGAAGTTATGAGTCTGTTAATTTTTTTAAATTTCCTATACTCTGTTCATTATATTTTTCCTTCCATTAGTGACTAAAGGAGGAAAAGTTAATTGAAATCTTAATCATATTTAAAGTATTACTTTTCATAAAGTAATAAATAGTTCTTAATTATAGTTAGGTTAATTTATTTTTATTGAGACGCTTGGTAGTTAGGAAGAAAGTTATACTGTACTTATAACCATGAAATTTCAATTTTGACTTTTCTTAAGTTCACTTTTCCAATTAAAATCCATTCATAGATGTAAACACCCACACTAAACTTTATTGGCTGTGAAACACTTAAATATCCAGTTTCTTTTTCATTATTATGTCTTTTATTTTGAAATTCTACTTTAATTACTTTATTAGACCCTTCTCTTTTCTTCTTCCACACCCCTAGTACATTCTTCCTTGTTCTATTTCAAATTCAAATTCATGACCCTAATTGTTGTTACATGCATATGTTGGTACATATATATATAGATACATACACACGTATGTATATATTCCTAAATATAATCTGCTTCACCTAAATAATGTTACTTGTATATATGTTTTCAGGGCCTATATTAAGTACTTGTTTATACACAGAAATAAGAGGTTGTATCTACAGGTAAATTTAGTAAAAGTAACCTTAAAATATATTAGAATAGGGAAACATAGTGATTTATTATCAAATTGTAGTAATTATAATATTTTACTTATAATTATAAAATTACATTCATTTTAGCTATAAAAGAAAATATATATACATACGTACATATAGAAGTTCTTTAACTTAAGGAAGTAATCAATCAAATATTAAAGTTCTCACACATGGGGACATATACAAGGAGAGGGGGTGATAGAAACTGCCAAGAGATGTGAAAATAATAACTAACAAAACACGCTTATTTATGTTTAACTTGTGAGTATTTCTTTAATATTATAGGCTTACTCTTAGCAAGTATATAAAACAAGAGAGTTGATTCTGGAATGTTCCTTTGAGCAGGTTATCACACCCAAGACTTCAAACATAATCATTATAATGATATTTCTTTAGGAATAAAATTGTCCATGAGAGAACAGCACTGTGGAGAAGCATTTGCCCAGTGGACATTACATTAATGTGCCATTTTCAATATAAAAGCTAACTGTGAAAATGAGAAAGATTCAAAACTATAAAAGAATATTTGAAGACTATGGTTTTAGTTTTAAGATCTAGAAGCATGGGAAAGGAAGCATGCATAACATGACTCAAGATTACTTACCTAACCATTCCAAGCTTCAAATTATTTTACTGTATATACAGGTGTAGGGGGTAGGTTTGATGGCTTACAAAAAGAAGAAATCTAAACATAGTTGTAAATTACTTGGTCCGGATGGAGTACTTAAAATGAAGAAAAAACTGGGAGGGGTCAATTGTGACTACTTGTGAAAATTAAGGGCTTGAGGGCTGTCTTTTCTCTTTTGTCTTTGTCTTTTTTTTTTTTTTTTTGAGTGAGATAATGCAAGTCTGCACACCTGAGCTTTATTAGTTCATTTTCTTTTCCTACACCAAAACACCAGAGCCTTGCTACTTTATTCTTTATTTGGCTTAACATTTTGGAGGCTGAAATATAGCCTTTCAAACTGAGCCTATAGTGAGAGTCCCCCTTGGCTGCACCAGAGCAAAGTGGTTGACACACTTCTAATGGCAACTATAAAGAGGAGAGACCACATAGTGAGATAGGAAGCCATAGAATGGGAAAATGCCAGAATTACTCTAACAACTTACCCTTGCCAAAAATAATTCTACTCAACAAACCTTAATATCTTGTGAGGCCAAAGCCTTCATTGATCTAATTATCTCTTATTAAGCCTTCCTTCATTATTTTTTAGGTTTCTGAAACTCGTTGTCTCATGTGATAGCCTACTGATCTTGCATTTGTCATCTCTCTGTCTCTGTTTCCTACCGGCTGGGATTACAGGTATGTACCAACCAGACTTGGTCAAGCACCAGGTTTTACAGCTGCCACTACTTCAGTCAGGGAAGCGAGGAGGCTGACTGCAGATCTTTACCTTCTTCAGCTCCTCTCCGTAAAATCCATTCTATGAGCCTCATCCCCAGGTCTTAGCAGACCTCATTTTGCACCCTTCAATTCCTCCAAACTTGCTTCTATCAACTCATCCCGTTATTCTAGCCCACAATTCCATCAGGCCTCTGTGGGAACCCAACAGTCAAGTCTGCCAACAAAGCAAGCAGGTAAGCTTCAGATTTTTACTCTTCCTCTTCCCCCCCACATCCAATCCCCATTTCACCTCCAGAATTATAGAACACTGCCTGGTCTGGCCTTTCCTCAATGTCTGCTCCATACCAGGGGGTCTAAACAGATCACAGTGGAACACCCTGTTCTCTCTCTCCTGTGGACCCCCTACCCCTGCCCTTAGTCCATCCTTATTTCATTCTTAAGTGTCAGATCCCAATACCTAGAAATATATTTTACCTGAAACCCCCCAGTGACCACACCTAGCAGGATTCCAGAAGAATTTCCACTAGGCAATAAATAGCCCCCCATATCTTGCTAAGAACCAGAGAGAGAAACAGAAACTCAGGAACAAAACAGCCACCTAACAAAGACAAGACCAGATATCAGCACCAAGAATTATAATTTTCCCAATACCAGATGCTAAGACTCAATCACTATCAGCCAGGACAATATGTCTCCACTAGAGCCCAGCAACTCTACCACAGCAGGCTCTGAATATTTCAACATAGCTGAAGCACAAGAAAAAGAACTTAAAACAGCCTTTATAAATGTGATTGAGGTCCTTAAAGGGAAAATGAATAAATCCCTTAAAGAAATCTATGAAAATACAAACAGTGGAAGAAAACGAATGAACCTTTGAAGACCCTAAAGTAGAACTAGAATCAATACAGAAAACCTAAACCGAGGAAAATTTGGAAATGAAAAATTTCAGAACTTGAAGAGGAAACACAGAGATAAGCCTCACCAACAGAATAAGAGATGGAAGAGAAGAACTTACATATTGAAGATAGGAAAGAAGAAATGGATACTTCAATAAAAGACAATATTAAATCAAAAAAAAAAGAAGAAGAAAAGAAAGAAAGAAAAAGAAAATGAAAAAAAAAACCTGGCAGAAAACATCCAGGAAATCTGCAGCACTATGAAAAGAACAAATCTAAAAATAATAAGGATAGAGGAAAGAGAAAGAACCCAGGTTAAAGTCATAGAAAATATTTTTAACAAAATATTCCCTAACATAAAGAAGTATGTAGTAGAACACTTGGAAGAAATTTTTGTTATTTTGGTTTCTTTAAAAACAGAAAATGGTGTCTGGATTAGGTTTGTGCTCCCACCCCAGGTCTGATGATTGTGAGTATTTGAAATGCTTGATGCAAGTGTCTATAATTTGGTTAGGTGAAGTCATTCTGCAGCATGTAGCTTGTTTTTTGGGAGGTTGTGTGCTGCATAGGTTTATGGGAACTTTTGGCTTAGGGTATAAAATGTCTGAAGCCCCAAGAGTCGGGGTGGGTGTTGGTTGGTTGTTCCTTGGTGAGGTTATCATCCGTAGTGTGTTAATTCTTAAAAGAACAAATGTTGGAGGGATTGAGTCTACAGACTAAGCTGAGACGCTAGTCTGACTCACTGTCAACTAGTCCTCTTCAAGCTTAGGACAGCTTAAAAGAAGCTGTGAAGATTTCTACCTTTCTCTCATTCAATATCAAGGCTACTTGTAAAGGCGGTAAAAATTTCTTTCTATCATTCCTTTCTCTTTTTGAGGGTAAAAGATTGAAGCTTACTGCTACAAGTGGTACCCAATATTGGGCACCATTTGTAGTTGTTTGCTGCTGTGGCAGTTCAACATGGAAGCAGAATCATAGGTAGAAACATTTCCAGATCTCAGCAGAGGGAACCACAGTTATGGCCAATGCCATACAGGACATTGAAAATCCAAGCTTCTGAGATCAGATGTTTTATTGATTTAGCACTCCTCAGGTGCACTTCATAAGCAATCAACCGTCCCTCACTGAAGTCTAACACCTGCAAACAATACAGAACGGCAATACCTGGGCTACCCCCTCAACCAACAATGCATAAAACAGCATACACATAACTAAAAATAAACTTCCACAACAGAAGGATATGATTATCAAGGTACAAGAAACATACCGAATACCAAACAGACTGGACCAGAAAAGAAAATTCTCTCTTAACAAAATAATCAAAACGCTAAATATAATAAAACACTAAACATACAAACAAAACACCAAACATACAGATCAAAAAGAATATTAAAAGCTTCAAGGGAAATGTATTAGGATACCTCCCGACCTCTTAATGGAGACTCTAAAAGCAAGAAGGGTGAGATCAGATGTTCTACAGACTCTAAGAGATGACGGATGCCAGCCAAGACTCATACACCCAACAAAACTTTTAATCACAATAGATGGAGAAAATAAAACATTTCATGATAAAAAACAAATTTAAACAACATTTATCTACAAATCCATCCCTACATAAAGCCATAGAAGGACAACTCCAACATAATGAGGTTAATTATATCCTGGAAAACACAGGAAACAATCCCAGACCAGTTAAGTTAAAAGAAAGAAATCGCACATACACATATACACACACACACACACACACACACACACACACACACACACCTCTCCACTACCACCACCATAAAATAATAGGAATCAACAAACACTGCTCGTTTTTATCTCCCAATAATTATGGTCTCAATTCCTCAACAAAAAGGCACAGACTGATCCAATCTTCTCTTGCATTCAAGAAATATGTCTCAAGATCAAGGATAAATATAACCTCAGAGTAAAAGGATGGAAAATATATTTCATTAAAATAGACCTAACAAGTAAGCTAGTATAGTCATTTTAATATCTGATAAGGTAGACTTTGAACCAAACCTAATCAGAAGAGCTAGAGAAGGACAGTACATGCTCACCAAAGGAAAAATCCATTAAGAGGACATTGCAATTCTTAAGGTCTATGCACCAAATACAAGGGTATCCAAGGATATGAAAGAAACCTTATCACAGCTTAACTCGTATTTTGACCCTCACACACTGAGAGTGGATACTTTAATACCCCATTTTGCCAATAGACAGGTGATCCAGACAAAAACTAAACATAAACATTTGGAGCTAAGTGATGTTAAAAACCAATTATTTAAATTTTATCCTATTTTATTTCATTGCATTATTATCTCTTAGAAGCCACTAACTTTCTAATGAGAAACAGAAAGAGAGTAGATCCAAATGGGAAAGAATGTGGGGGAGAACTGGGAGGAGTAGAAGAAGAAGAAACCATAATTGGAATATATTATGTGTGTGGGGGAGCTATTTTCAATAAAAGGGCAAAACAAAAGTTTCCAGTATATTGATAGCAACATACCAGGCCAAATCTCTACACAATTTACCTCTGAAAGACCAATCACATTAAAACCATACAGAAGGAGACATGCTAGCCTAACTGAAGAGAACGAGAAAATAAGAACAGAGAATATCTTGTTGACAAAGGGGCTATAGATTGTGAGAACTGTAAACACATACCTGAGGGTAGAATGTTGGAAGAATTAAGAGAATGAAGAATTAAGGTGAAATAGAGAATAGAATGGGTGGGTGCTGGGAGTGCTAAATATATTTCTAGAAATTTCAGAGAACTTGGAAAGTTGTAATCACAAGCACATTGCTACTTAAGTTCCTGCTTGTGGGGAAGTTCGATATAGTTTGATGGACAAGCACCTATTTGCTAAACATTAAAATGTACTTTCCTGTCCTTGCAAAGCTTCATGAACCAGGATCTTGCAGCCATCTGTCTTTGTTCTGACTTGTTCCATTGTCAGTAAGTAATCACATCACATGGGGCCAGGCAGAAAGGAACAAAGTCATCATGTCAAAGCTGATCTGATGCATGAAATTAAAACCAATTATTATTTCAACTCATGTTCCTGAAAAAAAAAATTGGTCGACTAGTACCCTAAAGAACTTTCTAGAAATGTAACTACATATGGCCAATAATGTTGCTAGAGTGAGCAGGGTGACAGTAGAGGACACTTGAGGGACAGTTTCCTTTAAATCGGACACATCCATCTGGCCAAGTTCCACTGAGCTGATGTATAACTTCTTACATGAATCAATTGAATGTCATAACTTGGATAATACAAACTGCTATGCAGTTGTTCAGGATTTACTAATTCCACACAGCTTTACACTACCGTGCTATATGACAAATATGCCATCTGTCCTGCCTGTATGACTACTCATAACAGAACTCATAAACCTTGACACGAGAGGACTTTCAGCTGTATTTTTGTATCTAGTTCATTAATTCAATAAAAACAAAGGCTCTTCTTTACATTTCTTTTTTATCTCCTGCATGATCAAGATTGAGGCTGTTGACAGAATAGATATAAAATATTTCTTGGTCAGTTGATAGACAGAGGAAGATAATATGTAAACATGTATCAGTAAATTGATGTAGCAAGCTGTTCTTCTTTTAAGGTGACCGACAGAGAACATGTGGCTCTGGTTTCTAACACAGTCTTTGCTTACTGACACCATGAGTTTTCCTCATTAGGAGTGGATTTCATTAAAATGCTCAGATGATCACAGTGAGTAGACACAAAGACCATGGAAATGGCTCTGTTCCACCCTCATGCCTTGAGCTACCTGTCTAAATAATGGCATTGTTGAAATGCGAAAAAAACAGCAAGTTGTATAAAGCTGTTTTTAGTTTCATTTACTTTTGAATGTGTGTGAGTTTCTCCAGACTCTTAACTCTGAAGGAAATGTGGGGCTTCCATGATACAAAGACCAGTCTCATGCCATTACATATGATAGTGTAGGGTGGTCGAATAAACGAAATAATTCAAAAACCTCATTTGGAGCTTGTGCAGAGAGGGTAACCCAAGGAAGGGGAATTCCCTATAGTTTTGGATAGGAAAAAAAAAAAACAGAAAGAGATAGAATTTCAGAATAAATGTGCAGAGCCAACATGTATGGTAAGAGTTAATTACATATTTTATTTGGTATATAACCAACTAGTTGTTCAGAAATATATATTCTCCCAAATGAAAACTGATGTAGAATACAAGAATTCTGAGACTAGAAAATATGACTATTACACAAGATACATGCCTCTATGAGTTATATGCTTTAAAACAGTTGGATGTTTTCATTAAAACATATTTAGACAATTTTAAAATTAGTGTTCTTCCTCAAACTGTCCAAAACTCAAATAAGAAATAAACTGAGACGTGCAAGCCTCATATCATCTTAATAAGTTGGAGGTAAGGAGGTAAACTGACTACTAACTCCATTCCATCTATCTCTCCAATTTTTCAGGCAGTCCATGGCTCCTCACAGCTGCAACCAGAATGCTGATGTTCCATCAACTGCAAGGTTTGCAGACTCCCTGCAGAGTCAAAGGACCTACTGAATAACAAAGGCATAATAACTCTGTTCTCACTTGCAGAAATCCTCAAACACACCAAGTGGATATAGACGGTTTTTTAACCTTTTGTCGTATTTATAATAAGGGAACATGTGCATGTATGAATGTTCATGCTATTTTATATATATACATGCTTATAACTAGACATGTTCATAAGTTTTCAGTATGAAAACACTACAAGTTTTCAAAGTTCTTGTGATGAAGTAGGATCATGCAGGCTAGAGAGATGGCTCAACTCACAATATGCTTGACTTACAAGCATAAGGACTTAAGTGCAAGCATCAGAGCCCATGTATAAAAGCCAAGTGTGGTGGCATGTGCGTCTGATCCTAGCACTGATGAGACAGAGATAAGTGAATACCTAAGACTTGCTGACTAGCCACAGTAGACTATGTTGTGAGTTCCAGGGCAGTGAAAGATGCTGTCTTAAACAAAAGAGGAAAGTTGGACATTGTCTGAAGAATGACTCAGGTGGTTGTTTTTCAACTTCCATCTGCACATGCATCATTGCATGTACACGCACGCACACACATACACACACACACACACACACACCCATATGCGTGGACCTACACATGCACCTACACACATGTGCACAAACATGCTCCAATATATGTATCTGCAAGTATGTGTGCACCTCATTGTACATGTACACACAAGAAATTTTGCTTAGAATTTTCACTCATCATCTAAGATACTTCCCTTTACTCATGCTTCTCTATGCAAGCAGAAAAATGCTGATCCTTCTACCCTAAGGCAATATTTATTTTTCCATTCATCAGGAGCCTAAAAATCTTGAAAGAATCATTGATTGGCCTGGAAAGATAAGCAGTTCTTTGAAATTATTCTGCTTTATTTCCTCAGTCCCTTCAGAATATTAGTAGAGTGAGTTATGTCTACAACCATACCACCCAGAAACACCCAATTGGATCTGATCTAGAAAGCTAAGCAGAGTCATGCCTGGTAAGCAGTTGGATGGGAGGAGAGAGAGTTTGTCTCTTCTGCCTACTCCACGAACTCTGAGGCACTGGAGTTAAGGGAGACTTCAAAGCAAACCATATGCTGCGTGACAATACTTTGATAATCCATGAGGCCGATGAATGAATCAGCGCTAGAAAAAGTAGAAAAGACACAGGGAAGAATAGATGTGTACTCTGAATCTATACAGGATCTGTAGTACAATACATGAACCACAATGATGATATGAATTTCTGTCTTAGCACAAACAGCATGGACAGGAAGGGATTAGAGTTGATGATGGGGAAGAGCTGAACTCATTCTCCCCTTCTCACATATGTCTAACTACATATGCAAATACACCTAAGAAGTGATGTAGAGATGGGGCTGATCTACTTCCAGGCAAGAGAAACTGATTTTAAGTTCTGCTACTTTATCTGTGCTGCATTAAAAAAAAATGTCACCACCTGGACCTATCTTTATGGATTCATAGGCTTTGAACAGTTCTCTGAGTAGCTAAAGACCAATCTGCTTCTCTCCCTTTTGTTACCTGTAGTCTTCACTTGTAGAGCGAGCTGGGAATATAACATGGAGATATAATTAAGGATTTTCTAGAACATCCAAGCTTCAGTCATTCTTCCTCTGGAAACAAGATTTACTCAAAACTTTAGCCTAATTCATGTTTTTTGGGAATATGATACCCAGTGCGGGATCTTTTTGATACCCTTCTGCAGCTATGTAACTGTGGTATTGGTAAATGAAACTTCCCTACCCAGGAGGTTGCTTGAAACTCATTGGACCAGTTCACAAGTAAGTCTCAGATTCCATTGCCTCTTGTTGACTGTCTGTGAGTAATAAAACCTGTTCATGTAATTTGCTGGCACCATGGAGTGTCTGTGTCAGATGATTCAGATAAGTCAGTGTATCGGACTACTACTTGTACTCACTACTACTACTCACTACTTCATAATTTCTATGGCATAAATAAGATAAGAGTAATATGCTTGCTATTATATAGACTAGTTTGTATAAGCTTAGGCTATGGCCATAGGAGAGTCAGACATAGGGAGAAATTAAGAAAATACATAATTAGTACAAATAATTTTACTTTTTTCTTAAATGTCTCATATTTTGTAAAGTTTTTTTTTTCCTTATGGGGTCACTTTCATAATTGGAATGTTGAAAGTTCATTAATTTTTCTAGGCACCTGTTTTTCCATCTGTAAAATGATGAAGTTTAAGAGTAATTTTGCCTCTAAAATTTCTAACTCTATTTTATTTTGCACAGCATCTTTCTGCTTTATCCTTTCTGGTAGAAGATTAGCCCACCATAACTTCCCTTTGAGAAACTCTTTCCCTGTTCCTAGTGCACCTGATTGTTCCTCAGCATGGGTGAACATGATAGATACAGGTGATAGGAGTTTACTTCTCTGAAAACAAATAAGAAAGAGTGTGGTTTCACAGAACCAGTACACTTGAGATTTAATGTAGGCACCATAGAGTAGAGAGTCTCCTAATGGGTGAGTGCAGAGCCTTTGATAACACATGGCTGTTGGGGACATTTACTATGAGGCAGAGAAGATGGTCAAGAGGATTTCTGTGAGTTCTAGGCCAGCCAGAGGTACAGTGTGAGACCCAATCTCAAAAACCCCAAACAACAAAAAAGAATGAAGGGGAGATAAAGCCAGTCAGGATGCTGAGCAAGATTGTCTTGTAGGTTATGCCTAAGCCTCAACAAAGTGTATCTGGAACACTTGCTCTTAGATATATCTTTCTGTGTGTGTTTGTGTGTATCTGTCTCTCTCTTCCTCTCTCTGTTTCTCTATGCCTCACTCTGCCCCCCCCCCCCGTATGTGGGTTTGTGCTCCAGCTAAAGCTTATTTGGTTAACACTGTGACTAATTTGAAAAGGGGGGGCAAGGACAGCGCTTGATATTCTTTCTCTATTCCAACTACTCCAACAACATGAAAAACAAAAAAGAAACTAAATTTGTAATGTCCATAAATTCAATGACAAATGTGTCTGCTAATTTCGATATTCACATTGGAGAAACTGATCTGGAAGCTGAGACTGTCTGTGCTATGCACCATACCATGGAATCAAGACACAGAAAATCATAAAAGAAATAAACAAATAGAAATTTCAGGAGTCAATATTTGTTTGTTGTGGTGACTAAAAAAGGGAACATTCATTGACTCAAGTATACAAGAAATATCCAAGAAATAACTGTTATAGAGATAAATAGTTCAACTTGCAAAAGCTATATACAATCCCTTGGATACTACCAATCTATCATTAGAAAACAGTTATTCCATTCAACGGAAGACAGAGATTTTGAATGTTCCATCATTTTCCAGTATTTCATGGCAGACATTCTGAGAGGCAAGGGAAGTCTGAAGTGATGCTCACCTCAGAACAGACACATAGCGCTGGTAGATGCTCTGTACACCTGGGCAAGACTGGCAGCCTTTCAAACACTCCATGCAAAAGAGAGGCCTGCAAATTGCCAATCACAATTCTAAGCCAGATGGTCTGTGTAGAGGAACTTCCAGGGCTGTCAGGCATAATAATGGAGGCATTGTGAGGCACTTGTTCAGTTATCCAACTTATTATAGGAACAAGAAGAAGTTTGCTGTGATTTCCAAGTTCAGAAACAATGCATTGTAAAATCTGCTATTGTTTCCTGAGGTGTTCTCTTTGTCCCCAGTGTAACTTACTACATTAGGTATAAGCTAGCAGACTTCAGACACTGATCCAAATATATGATAATTTGAATTTTCTTATAAGTCAATTTTACTTTAGAAGAAATAGAACTTATTGGAATTATAAGAGTGTTGGTGACTTTAGAATCTATGTAAATAATTTTACACTTTTTAAATTAAAGCACACTCATTATACTGGCATAAAACAATAATCTGAACTATAATATATCCCTGGTTAGACTACATATTTTTAAAATATTCAGGTATCATAAAAATAAAAATTTCCAAATTTATTTCATATTTAACAAATGATTCTTAACTGTATTGGAAGAAAAAAATCCTTGGGATAATTATAATTATATAATTATAATAGAATTTATTTGAGCAAAGAAACACAAAACAAAACAAAGAAAAATTAAATTAGAAATGATTCATACATTAGCGTACCTCTACAATCAGAAAGAATAATGAGAATCCCAGTTAACAGGGCTGGGGAATGAAGATCAGTTGGTAGAGTCTCTGCTCAAACGTATGAAGTACTGGGTTCAATTACAACATCACATAAAACAGACATCGTGGAACATTCCTATAGTCCCAATACTCTGAAAGTGAGAAGTTCAAGGTCATCCTCCTCAGATACATATTGAGTTTGAGGCCAGCTTAGAATATGTGAGATTTTGTTTGAAAACAAAATAAAACAAAAAATTCCAGCCAACAAGATAGCCAGGAAGCATTCACACAAAAACATAGACATGATACATAATATGCAATGATTTCTATTCAATTACTAACAGCTTAGATAATTGAGTAGAGGGTCCCCTGTAACCAACTCAAATTCAGTTTTTGCTACTAAATTCTATATTAATATGATCTTCAAAGCCTATTGTAGAAGCCCAATGCAAAGCAATAACCTCATATAATTGTACTCAACAGTTACCTAGCATAACTTGAGCACTAAAATAATCCTAAGAACAAATCGAAAACTTATAGTCTGAAAGTAGAAAGAAAAATATACAATTAATGTAAAAATTCTGCAATAAAAAAAAAGAAAAAAATCATAACCTCAGGAATCTCAGAGAGTGATGGATATGTGTCAGGTCTGGTTGTAAACAGAGATTGAGGGTATTGCCCTGGTATATAGTTAATTAATCCATGAAGACTTCTTGGATGAGGATTACTGAACAGACTACCCCAGAATTATTGGTAGTCATTATACTACAATAGATACATGGTACAGATGGAAAAGTACCTTTTAACCACAAAGCAGTTGTCTGCAAGGTACAATGTAGATGCATTAAATTATGCCATATAGGTGGCTTTGTGGATGATTGCTCCTTGGGAGCGTTTTTCACTGTGACTCACATCTATACTATACAAGAGGGAAAAGGTAAAGACTGTCCTCTGGGCTAAACAATTGATATTTGTCTTGACTTCAGAAAATAATAAGTGACAAATATTAAGATATAGCATGTAATGCCTTCCATGCCTACATCTATGTTAAAGTGTCACTAAAAGAAGTACTCGTTGTTATTTAGCACTCTTTTATTTGCTAATTTTACAGTTTCACATGTAATGTTACTTGATCAAAGTATCCCCATTGTCCTCACTATATCTCTTTTCCCCTCCCACAAAATCTCCTCTTATTCCCATGTCTTCCTCATATTTTCATGTCTCTCTGTGTGTGTCCAACTGCATTTAATTGAAGTAGCTTGCATGATAATGGATTCGGGGTTAATTGCTTGAGTCACAGCAATGTACCACTGGTTACACTACTGAGGCATATTATTTCTTTCCCACCTCTTATAACCTTTTGATTATCCATAGTGTCTCTGGAATGAATTGAGACTTATGAAGCTCTCAGCCATCCATTATAAAATATTGATGGGTTCATTCCTGTACAGTTAGCCACTGTTACTGTGAGTGCATTAAGGTCACATCAAGGAGAACATTTTACAACATGCCTTACCACCCTCCATCTCTCAGCAATCTTTCCGTCATCTTTTGTGACATCTTCCCTGAGCTTCAGAAGGCTCATATAGATGCCCTAATTAAAGCTGGACACTTAACAAGTCATATACACAACACATCTACGTAAGTCTCTTAATTGATTCACCCAGTGTAATCAGAAGGTCTTCTGACCATAGCTGGGGGTAGCTCTGATCAATGTACATAACCTAATCATAACTATGTAGTAATCATTTTGATATCATGTCCATTTAACAAGTCAACACGAAAACATTACCACATAGAGACTGTGAGAACCCCAGTTGTGGCATTTGCCCAGGTTTGCAGTACCAACTACAAGCCTCTCCTGAGAGACTAAAATCCAATCAGAAAGCAGTTGGTTACCCCCCAAATACTCACGACACTATTTCATCAGTGGGTAAATCTCGCCTTGCAAGTTGGGATTATAGTTTGTAGGGTTCACAGCTGGGCCAGACTGTTGATGAGTTCTCCTCCATGATAGCTTGCATGTTACCTTCTGGTGCTATGAAAGCTTACCAGCAAGGAGGAAGCTTTGAGCTCAGTTCTAGCTTTATTTCTCTGGATCTTCCAAATTAACTGTGCTATGTCTGCCACAATAAAGCCATATCGTCTAGTTTTGATAAAGACCTAAGAAGAATGGAAAAGCATGTATTGCTTTAGAATCTTTTAGGTCTTCCATGACCAACAACTTTTAAGAAGTTATCTCACACTTGGCAATGGAATTTTTGTTTAAATAATCTGTAATATCCATGATATCTCCCTTCAAACTCTCTCATAAAATAATATAATATGATTCCAAATCACTCGTCTACACATTTTCCATTTTAGTTAGTCCCTCCAAGCCTGTTTCCCCAACCCTAACCCTGCTTAAACCTTTCCACCCCCAGTATTTACATGTATATCCCCTTTTAGATCACCTATGTCTATAGTTCCACTGTTAAGGCAACAGACCTCAAGGCCTCCTTTTTGTAGCTTTCTAGCATATATATGATCTTCTAGTTAAACTCATAATCTAAAATTTTGAAACTATAAAAGGTAAATGTTGTTTCTATCTTTCTGGGTCTGGGTTGTTTTTGTAAAATACTTTCCAGTTCTATCCATTCACCTAAAATAAGTCTGTTTCTCTGTACAGACCAATTCCATCGTGTCTATGCACCACTTGATATATTTATTATCTATCAGTTGATAAGTATCTCAGCTGATTTATTTTCTTGTAGTTATTAGTAAAACAGCATATAGCAAGTATGAGAAAGTATCTCTGTAGTAGAATATAGACTCTTTGCATAGCTGGTTCATAGGGTAGTGCTATGTGAGAGACTTCCACACTGATTTCTCTGGTAGCTGCCCCAGTGCCCAATGTACATGTCCACCAACAGTGAATAATTGTTCCTCTTTACCCACGTGTGGACTAATTTTTGTTATCGTTCAATTTCTTGATGATAGCTATTCTGTCTGGTAAGATGGAATCTGAAGGTGATTTTAATTTCCATTTCCCTGATTGGTAATCATATGAAATACGTTTTAAAATACAAGTGAACCTACTAAGCAGATAAGTAATTTGTTTGTTTTGGTTCAATTTGATTTAATGAATTTTCTACTTTATAGCTGTATTTATCCATCATTCAAAAAGAGGAAGATGAATTCCTGGCTTGCTAAAAGAGCAGTGCAATTGTTATGTGTATGATCATGTATGTGTAATATAACACCAGTGTCATATACTATATAAGAGACTTATGGTTTACCAGTAATTTTCACAAATTAATAAACCACTATTAAAATGTTAAATGAATGCAAAATTTTATTTAGTTCAGTAATAAGAGAGGCTGATGGGGAAAAAAGCTGTTCATGATGCAAGTTTAGTCATTAAATGTTTGTAGATACTGTAGGGGAAAAAAAGAAGTCTGAAGGTTTGCCTATTCCATCCCAGAGTACAGAGGCACTGAGTAAAATGGCAGAGACCATCGCTTTCGTTAGGCAGTGTGACTCAACATCTCCAAAGGTCATCTACAGATGGAAAGAAATGATGGGAGAACAAAACAAAATTCAGGTTCCGGGAAGGATTGAGCCTACGCCTCACCTTCAAGAATTTGAACCCCAGCAATATGGGCCTGTGAGCAACTTACATGGGCCTGGCCTGATCCCAAAGAAAGATGAGCAACATGCCCAGAGGTCTTTGGAGAACCAGAGGCCTAGCTGACTTCTGAACCATAAAGGTGAAATGACAGAACACCAGTGGTGACCATAGCTACATGATTCACTCAAAATCTTCATGACAGACATTGTTTATTTCCTCAAAATGTACTGAGCTGGAGCTAAAGTGATCTAAATTTAGTATTAACGTGCAATTTTTGTCAAGTTTAGACCCCACATTTCAAAACAGAAATTAGGAATAGGAGATGCCCTCCTAGCTGCAAAAACAGACATAAGCTATCTGAATGCTACAAACAGGATATGAAGGTTGGCTGAACTTTGAAGACCTACAAAGTTCGAGAGATTGAGCAGGGCATTGGCCAAGGCTCCAGGTGGAAAGCAGGTGGACCAAAGGCAGCCTTACAAATTAGAAACAACATAGTGTGATGATCTAAGCACAAGTATGAACCAAATGCACAGTAAAAGGCTGTACCAAGGTATACTGATGGATAGATTAGAGGAGACAGTAATTTATCTTCAGAGATACTGGGGACTTGATAGGGTGGGAGTGTTATTTTTTGGAGCTAAGTATTAGTTAAAGTAGCAGCCTATCTCAGTCACTGCATGGGAATTGCTGATAAACCCTATATTATCTTTTAAATGAGATCTGCAGTCCTCCTACCTCACATGCTTAACATGGGGCAGATTAATATACTGCAGATTCTGCAGTTTACATAGCCATGTAAAACTGATTTTCATATTGTAGGTATTGTGGGAAAATCTATCCTGAATTAGTCTGTTAATTGACTCAATTTTCCAGTTCATTTCGTGAGCATCCAGCAGTCCCCTTTGCAAGTACTATGTTTGAATTGGTTATGGAGAAGTTTCTCCAAAACACAATGGAATTCAAGATCAGCAACCATCATTAGGTGTGACATTATAACAGCTGCAGCTTTATGGAAATATGAGATTTCATCAAATCATAAAATAATAGATAATATAGAAATATACAAATTCTATACAAGATCAGTCTTAGAAATATATGAAATATGAAAATGTAAAAATTACATAAAATATAAAAAATTAGAATATACCATTCTAATTTTGGAGGGGTTTATAATTTTCTTAACTACTTCATTTTTAAGATTGAAGGACATTCATATATGCATTTCCACAATTGTAGATATTTCTGTCAAGATTATGATAATGAACGATTAAATTTATGTCATGAATATAGTAAATGTAAATATATATTATATATGTGTATGTATATAATACTAACATGTATATGTGAATTAATTATATATGTATCTGTATATTGTCTACAAGCCTAAATACAGAAATGATAGTTGTAGAGGATCTACATAAAAAATGAAACCTAGACAAAAGCAACTACCAATATGATATCCAGTTAGTAAGTTAGTGCTAAAGATAGGATAATACCACATCTTTTCCTTATTCGATATTCTATTTACTGAAATTTTATTTACTTATAAACTACTGTAACCAGTATGACTCAATAAGAGAAAAGGGGAAATAACAGACAAAGTAATAGAACATTAAGAAAAAGAAAGAAAGAAATATTTTGACTAAAGCATGGAGTTTGTGATATTTGTTTTGTTTTGCTTTACTTTTTTGAGACAGGGTCTCATATATTCTAAGATGGTCTTGAAGTTATTATATAGTCATTGACCTCGAAATCTTGAGTTTCCTGTGTCCTCTTGCTGCAGAACACTGGAATTACAGATATGAACCATCACCTCCATTTATGTGGTACTGGTGACTGGTCCCCAGGACTTTGTACATTTTAGGCAAGCACTCAGAAACAAAGCTGCATCCTCAACCCTTAATTATAGTTTTTAAATTTTGGAAAATTTTAGGAGTGATTACCATATAAATGATCTGTGTCTCATTCCATTCACTGCTGTTTCATTTTTAAATTCTGGACCAAAAGTTGGAGATGTTGGAATTTCTGCTCTCAAGCCTCGGGTGATCCCTGTGATTGTTCAGTGACCTCCACATGCCCAAACATGTTCTCTTCTCTTTGCCTTCTGTTACAGACTCCACAGTTGACCAGCAGGAAGGCAATCTGTGAGCCAGTGCGTTGATGCCAGCTGGATGGCAAGGTGACTTAGAAAATAGATATTGGGAAAGAAAACCAACCTCATACCAAGCCTAATCAAGTTTGTTACTCTTTAATTAATCTTACTAATAGATTATATGCTTGGAGATAATTATGTTAGTAATTACACTAGTCACTGTGGATACACAAAATGTGAAATATACAAGTAGCCATGAATTCAAGAGTTATATCTGTGATATGAGAAATGCCATTATAAACGCATTTTCTGATCTGATATAAGCTTTTAAATATTCTGCATTTTGCTTACTGGTCAAGAGAAAGCCATTTAAGAATTCTGATTTTCAAATTGATGAAAATTTTATTTTCTTTCAAGATACAATTTGATATAATTATCATTATGTGGTTTCTCAGGGAGTGGGTGAATTCATTCAACAGGAAGTCATCAAAAGTAAAGGCTAAAGAAAGCAACTCCTTTAAATTGAAAAATATGACCTAATTATATATTCTGCATATTACATAATATCTGTATCCGGACACCTGTTCAGGTTTTCACCCAAGAGAATGTGATCAATAGGAAAGTAGAGCAATATCCCATCCTAATTGGAAATTTGAATAAGGAATCACATCATAGGTACTGAAACACCTCCCATAGAGGCAACTTGTCCAATGGATCATTCTTAATGATCTCTAGAGTCAACTCCATCATGTGTTAATGGGTTTTCTATGAATATTTTATTTCTATAAGCAGCTTACAATGATTGTCCTCATTGGCCAAATGCCAGTTGAGCACTCCACTATCTACCAAAAAGCTGATACATGAGAACACAGGAATTGGTGAATGACAAGAAGGAGAGTTTACTCACCATGTGGTGAATGCAGGCCACTAGTCAAAGACGCAACTGCTCTCCTGGCGGATGTAATGAGCATGTGTTAGAAGCAAGAGAAGGATATTTTGTGAACAAATTTTGTCTAAGTTTAAGGATAGTGTTTTTGCCTGCTTCCTTAAATGTTTCCCCTATTGCTTTATCTTTATCTTTGCTTCAGATTTAAAAAAAATTCTAAATCTATGTTTTCTAATCATCTTCTCTGCCTGAATTCCTGGGGTGTGTAGCTTATAGTTTCAGTCACCCTTCAGGCCATAGTTTATGAAGAAGGACTTGCCAATTCATTTTCAGTTTGACTCCAATTCCAAAATATAGTCTGTTATTTGTGATGAATACTACATCTATATTTAGTGAAATCAGCTTTCTGAATTTTAGAAATTCAGGAACAGCCCTCAAAAGAGAAACAAAGGGAAAGCCATTGCTACACATTTTTATTATTTTTTCTTTTAATTTTGAGATTATAATTTTACCAGGGCTTGTCTTGCAGATTCTGCTATCTCCTTGTCCCTATTGAATTATATCTTGTAATTCAAGTGCAGACATAGTTTGCAAAGCTCTTGAGTCATTGAAATGGCTACACGATGCCAGTCTCTAGGTGCCATAAGCAGTCTAAAACTATCCAGACGTGTGCATGTGCATCAGGCTGAGGAATGCATGTGATTGCTGCCAGGCAGCCTGCAGAGTAGATTAAGTGTGTTTATTTTCAGAATGGTAATATCTTCAAAATGTAATTGGCAAACACAAGGCAGTGGCGTGGGAAGATGCTGGGTTTATGCACAATTGCACACATTGATTCATGAACAATATGTGAGGCTTAAGTCAGCATGGTATTCAGGCAAATCTTACCTGTGGCAATGTGATCAGATCTGGAATATTTTGCCCATTCTATTTACTGTGAGTTTGGCTATGACCCATGGGTACAGATGATTAAGCAGTAAAAATTTGGAAGGATTATTGTGGTATCTCAAGGGAATATAACAAAGGGACCTAGGTAACTAAGTAACAATTTTACGTCAGTCAATGAGAAATTGAACTCATCTTTGTTATAGCAAAATGAGTGATTGGTACATTTTGAGGTAACTAGAGAAATTTGATTGTCTATTAGATACAGTATACAGTAATCAGGATCATTCAATTTTGAATATGATTGTTTATTCTTGTCTAAGATATTTGGTTTACAGATATCACACTTTCTTCCCATATTAAACTTCTTTAGAATAGTAAATGTTGTGGTTATAATGTATGATACTTATTATCTTTGTAATAGACACAAATTATAGATGCTATGATATCAGGATTTTTTCCAAAAGTACATTAAGTGATTGAGAAAATGGGTAAGGGGCTTAAAGTAAGATTGGCCTAGAACTGACTTTGTTGAAATTATGTTACAGAGTTGTGGAAGTTTATTTTTAGTTTATGTTTAAAACATTGCTTTTGTGCACTGTTGGGGAAAGGGATGCCTAGGCCTTGGCATTTGTATTGTCTGCAGGTGTTATCTTTATGTAAAAGATATTTGATTACACATGATCTGCAGTTGCTATCAATGAAACACCTAAGGAGCTTAAGTATCAATAAAACCCCCTGAGATGAGAGGCTTGGTGTTCCACTGTCCAGGATGTTGTTTGCCACGATAGTGGTTCACTCTACTGAGGTCTAGCAGGGTTTGCACCTATGAAAATTCTCTTTGTCTTCCTTGTGGAGTCACCCAGTAAGTGTACTGTTAAACAGAATACCAATTATCATAGTCCTTCATAGACCCCAAAATTAGTTTCAACAAATTTACATAATTAATTACATGTGGTTTGGGAGAGACATCTTAGTGCTAGTATAAGTCTTATTACATAAAACTCACATGAAAACTGACAAAATGAAACTGTCCCGTAATAGCTGGAGAGTTAATCTTACATAAAGGGTTTGTCTGTTTACTTGTTTGGTTGTTGTCCATTCTCTGTTGTACCTCTGGCTGTCCTGGAACTCACTCTGTAGACGAGGCTGGCCTTGAACTCACAGAGATCTGCCTGCCTCTGCCTCCTGAGTGCTGAGATTAAAGGGATGCATCATCACCAGCCAGCTATAATTTCTATGTTTTTAAAACTGCTGGACTGCACTGCAGGGGTCAGACATATTATATGAGAGATGAAAATAAATAAGTAAAAAGAGAAACTGTTGGTAATCTTTTTTTTTTTTTTCGTTTTCACAGGTTTCTGATTTCTGCTCCCTGTTTTTTTCTCTTACTCTTTTTCTTTATTCTAAAATTACATTTTGAGTTTTTAATTGTTTTCATTGCCAGTGTCAGATTCTGGAAAAAGAATTCCTTATCTATTCTGCTTTAAAGTTCACTCGTGTGCTAATGCTACCAGGGTACAAGTGTGCAGGTGATGTTGTGTTGCAGGGACATAAAAAACTGGAAAGCTAAAAATTCTGCAAGGGGAGAATGACATTCTTCTCAGCCTGCTTTACAATCTCATTAAGATTAAGGTTAAGGACACTACATTTGCTATCCCATTTCCAAAATGTCCAGACATTTCTAATAAGTTAAAATTATTATCTTTATATTACTCTCTGTAAGAGAAAAAATATTTTTTAAAGAACTATGAAAAAATTGAAATTTCCACAGAAAGAATGATAAAGATAATATTTTAAGATTTAAATTTTCCTCTTAGGTTTTTACTATGTTACAGAAAACAAAATTCTCAAATGGGAAAATGGGTGAGGAAGGCATCAGTGTGGTGTCTTTGCAACAAATGTGAAGATTGAGAGAATGGGACTTGTGTTAACTCTGTGCCTGCCCTTTCTGGATGTATGAACTTGGCTCTGTAGTTCAAAAATCTCTGAATGCTATTTCCTTAAAGGGAAATTGGAAAATGTATCTCTCTCATTTATAAATTGTCTTAAGGAATAAATTGAATGTGAAAATGTAAGTAATGGATCTAGCATTGTGCCTGATTGTTAAATATTAATTTATCATTAAATATTAATTCCTCTCCATTTTCAAACCATTCCTAATTATATCCAATATAGAACAAGATAGTTCTTTAAAAATTAAAGGTATTAAATGCTGCATTCCCTGGATTCTGGAAGTAAAGCGGAATTTCTTCCACCTTCCTTTCTCTTCTTCCCTGAAGAACATCAAGAGGTTGCCACTCTCCTGCTATGGAACACAACAGGGAGTCCCAAAATCCTGAAGCTACTGTTTCCTCAAGCTGTCAAACTGCTGAGAGAATAACATAGATATATAAACTGTCAACATAACCATAGGGGAAGGTTTTTATTGTAGATATGAGAGTGAGAACAGACAGAGACATCTAGAGGAGTCCAGAACAGAAAGAGAAAGTAGACTGAACACAGCCAGCAGATTGGACCTGGCCTTGAGAGAAGGAGTAGAGTCAGGAGGGAGAGCATAGGGATAGGGGAGAATGTGGGAAAGCAGATAGGGGAGGAGAGAGACAGAGAGAGGAAGACAAAGAGAGTGAGATGGAGACAGAGACAGAGATAGAGAGAGTGGGAGCATAACTGAAATGCCAGGGTTGAAAGGAGATTGAGTGTCTGGGGAAGCCCATGAACTGGAAGGAGTTTAGATGAGGTGAGGAGGTAGAAGACTGGGGAATGCCAGCATGGACTCTGAAATATGTAGCAGGTACTGTGATATCAAGGGAGTCTGGAGTCCAGCATGTGCTTTGGTGCGCTAGTAGGCACCACAGATAACCTTTTGTCCCTTCTGACGCTTGAAATTTTGGGAAGTAGAATTTCCTTTGGACCTAACAGTAGAAATGGACTTAAGACTAGTCTAGGATCAGAACTTTACACAGTGTTCAACTCAACAGCACTTATAGTAAAAATTAGGGAAACACAAAGACTTGTATGGTCATTGAATATGATGGTATGCAAGTTCAGAATCACTCATTGGCAAAGCAATTCAGTTGACATGACTAACTTTGCTTAGCTCATATGAATTAGTTCTAGTCATATCCATGTTGACTACATGAAGGGCCTGCTGAGGCAGAGATCTTGCTTTTCAAACTGACTTTAGTTTGAAATAAATAACCACATGGATACAGAGCATACAATTTTAACATATTTTGGCTACATCCTCATGATACACTTACACTTTCTAGGAAAATGCTATAAATTCAAGCATATAAAAAGACATGAACACAGAAAACAATTAAAAATACCAAGTAGTTTCTTAATTGATCCCAAAGATAGAACAAGAGACATGTATACTGAGGGTATTACAATAGAAAATTAGGTCCATCAATTGCCTTGAGGAAGACACTGCCTTTTACACAATTAGTTATAGATAAAATGTTTTTTCCTTGAGTTATAGATTCTTCGAAAGTTCTATGAGCAATGCCTAGTAAGGTTGTGATGACAATTGAGACAATTAGTAAGAGAAAAAGAGTGATCTAACTCAAAGCTAGTACTTACTACAATTTGAGTAACAGTGTAATATCTTAAACTAGAAAAGTGTGACCTTTGGACCTTAGAATTTTATAATAATCTGATGAGCGGATATTTACTCTAGCAATACTCCATAGGTGCCACAATAGTTCTCAATACAGTATATCACAGTGATTAAATAAAGCATTTTCCTTGTTGAATGGTCAATATTAATTAACGGAATTTGGCCTTTCTTTAGGAAGTTAGAAGCAACAAAACTAGTCTTATGCAAAGGAGCACAGAATGTTTACAAAATTTTAAGTAGTCTTGGTTTTATTACTTTGATTTTATTGTTCTCAGGTCACCATTTAGAATATTCAAGTGCATTTAGAATATTGACTGTAACTTTAAAAATGCCTTGCTGAATACCAGCCATACTACCTTGCCTCTGCATGCTCAGAGTTCCTGCATCTCTCCTCACATTTGAGCAGGGCTAGAAGGCTTGTAACCTCACTTCAGCATTCAGGTCTATAGTATATTGTCCCACTGTGTTCTCAACCTCAGTGACGTTCGATGGATGTTCAAGGTCACAGTCTTTGGGTTGCCAGGGAGAAAACCTGGAAACATGCATCTGAATCATCTCTTACTCCATAGTGCTCTTTCTTCACATGGGGATAGAATCCTATCTAGAACAAAGCCTGCTAAGAAACATAACTGGCTTTTCACCACAGGCTAATCTGATTAAGTACCTCTGCCTGGCACTGTATGCTAATTATATTATCTTTCATGCTCTGTGTCCACTGTCAAGACAGGCCAAAACAAAGCAGATTCACTGAGCCCCGGAGAGAGTCAGGCTACTTCATGAACAGGGAGGGGGATGGTGATATTGACATAGGACCCTGGATTAATCTGAAAAGGGAGTTGACTGGTGTTCCTGAGAGAATACTATAAACTGCCCTTGGTGCTTGGATATATTCAGGCATTAGCAAAATACTAAAGGGAAAGTGACCAGCAGCATTTGGTGGGATTGGAAGAGGGATAGAGCCAGAACAAGGGTCAACTTAAGTCTTTTAGAAATAACCACAGAGATATTTCAGAGATTCACAATCAAAAAGTGATAAATGTAATACTGGATAAACCAAAAGCTTAAAAATAATAGTGCATATATGTGTTGAAATATGAAAAGGAATATCTAAGAAAGCACATTGTCCCCAAGGAGACAGATAGGTTGCATATTAAACAGGGAAGTTTAAGTATTCTGCAGCCAAGTCATGGCAGTTATGATTCACGGCCCCAGAGATTCTACTTTTAATTATTTTAGTGTTTTAATTTTGTATTTACTTTTATTTCATATGTATAGGTAGGTGCTGGAGAGATGACGGCAGATTCTCCTTTTAACCACATAAATTAGGATTTGGAGAAGATAGTTCCATTTCTCCACAGGGATGTGGCAAACAAAGCTCAGATGGGCTACAGAATCTTATCACCCACAGCAATAGAACACAGAAGGGCAAGACTGTGTCTCTGAATAGAGCCTTGAGTTGTTCAAAGTCCCCACCTCTGCCTAGCAGAGAAACAGGGACAAACAGGTGGTATCCTGCTCACTCACATTCCCTTCTACCTAACACATTTCTCTTCATCAGCAATACCAGTCACTCAATGTCCTTGCTGCAACCTTAGAAAACAGGAAGTAATGCGATGGTAACCAGTCAGCCTCTTAGAATCGTATCTTATACAGAAGCTATTCAGAACATATCTTGATTTGGTGATCAAGCTAGTCTCCAAACCTAAAACCCAATTTCACTAACAGCCTACTCTTTTTCGCTAGAACTTGAATGTTTCAATATATAAGTTGAGCTGTATCTACATGGAAGTGATCACTGATACCATGAGGAGTAAAATGCGGGAAAAGGAAATTATTTTGCCAAAAGTTCATTTTAAACTTAAATGATATATGGACTGGGTGGATGATGCCCATCTGTGATCTCATCACTCTTGGACACAAGGACAGAAGGGTCCTTAGTTTATTGTCAGCCTTGGTTATGCAAGGACACTCTGTCTCAAAAAAACAACAACAATAAGAAAGAAGCAGAGTTGAGGGATGGAAGGACAGAGGAAGGAAGAGAGGGAGAAGAGAAGAGAAAGAGAGAGGGAGGGAAGGAGTGAGGAAGGAAAAGGAAAAATATCTCAAGGTGAAACAAATACCCCCAATTCTTTCATCCTTTTCCTGGGTTGTTCGTGCTGCTTAGATATTGCTATTTAATATTACACTATCTCTAAGTATGGTATTTTATTTTGAGAATGGATGATAAGAAGAACTTCGAATAAAAAGTCAGAAAGTCAAATTCACATTGATAACAGTAAACCAAATTACCACTTGGTAGACAGATAAGCAACACAATGATGATTTAAATATGGTTTACTGAAATGAAAAATCATATCATTTTTAAGGCTGTCAGTATACTACCAGAAGATAGGATGAAGTAAATATTACTTTCTATGGCATATTTGAGTAATTTGGAAACAAGAGATGTGAATAAAATATGACCACAATTTTCAATTCCACTTACTTGATGTGAGAGACAGAAATACTAAGACATCAAATGGAAAGGCTATTTCTTGAAAACTTCACCACTAATAAGATCATCACATTCTTAGAAAAAATGTACTTAAATTTCAATTCAGCAGCACTCAGTTATGAACCTTTTAAGTCAAGGATCTCTTAGCAGAAATAGAATCTTTGATTTTACACACCAAGTGACTGGGGCATCTAGAGACACTTTGAGGTCAGAGAAGATGGTGTGATTGCTTAGCCTTTGAATCTAACAACATAAACCTGTTAGAGACAGTTTGGGAAATGGCAAAATGGCTCATTGGATACAGGTGCTTGCTTTAAACCTGAGAGCCTGATTTTAATCCCCAGGACCCATAAGGTGGAAGGAGAAAACTAACTCCCAAAAGTTGTTCTTTGGTGCCCATCTGTGGCAAGTGGACACATACACATACAGAGAGAGACAGACAGACAGACAGACAGACAGACAGACAGACAGAGACAGGGAGAGACAGAATGGAAGAGAGGGAGAGAAAGAATGAATAAAAATAATAAAATGTAAATAATTTGGCTTCTGTTAGAATCTGGAGAATATTGCTCTCTCCCTGGTCTTTAGAAGAATCATGAAAACATATGCAAATATAGTCTGAGATCTTCTGTCTGCAACACTTCTTCATTGATGTATGATAATCTCTATGCTAACAACTGAGATTTTAAGAAGAAATTATTCTCTCTCTTGCTTTTTGCAGAAATTTCACCTAGTCAGAAAACTACACAAATAAACAGAATTGAACCTAGAGCCTAATACCTCTTGGATAGCAAGGCTATGCAGAAGAAAGACTCTGATCAAAGAGCTTCCTAGGTAGCTCCCTAGGAAGGCATCTGGAGTTTAAGGGCACAGATAGAAACTGGCCATGTAAAGAAGGCACAGTGATTAACTTAAGCAGAGTGAGAAGAGGAAACCAGGGGAACAGTGAAGCTATGACAGACCAGCAAGTACAATCAGAACTTAAGCTCAACCTGGGTCTCTTGGCAGGAGTCACATGCTGAATGAGATACAATAATCATAGTCTGAATACATCTTGGCTTCTATTGATTCTGTAGCTCATTTATTATTGAGAGACAGTAAATGTGAACATGCTTTACAAAAGATGAACTTATGATTTTCTTTCCCTTCAGTGATACAGTTTTGGAGTATATATATCATTGCCCAAAGGAAACAAATAGAGGATTCTGATCCACTCTAGATTCTTGCTCAGATCTACAGAGCAACATGCTAAGGACAGGTCCAGATAACTGGAAGACGGGGATGCAGAGCAAGAGACACATTATTTACCTCCCTTAATCCACACCAGCCAGAAATCCCTTAACACACATCAGCCTTCACTACAACCAAGGTGTTACTGACGTCTAAGTTACAGGTAATTTATTCAGAAGATGCAGAATGCGATTCAAATGGATAGTCACAGGAGCTGACATATCCTTTAACTTGATGGTGCTGGTAGGCTCTCCATGGAGTAGTTACTGGCGTGTTGGACTAATCTTTACTGTCTTAGTGAGGGTGATTTGAGAATCATCTCTTGAGGTCCCCAGTGACACTATATCTGGTTGCCATTAACATCACAGTTATCAACTTTATCAAAAACGAATGAACCAGGATGAAAACAACCTGCTGAGAATATAACTGGATCAAAACTAGTAAGAGGAGTGGGCAGATTTTTCTGCCAATAAAGCACCTGCAATTTAAGTGTGAAGACTCCAATTCAGATTCCTAGCATCCATATAAAGGCCAAACACTCTCATAACTATAACCCCAATGTGGGAGAGTGTAGGAGGCAGGTTTTCTGGCCAGTGTGTATAGATAGCCAGTTGGTGACTGTTAGGTTCAGTGAATTACCTTACCTCAAAAGGCAACATGCAGAATGAGGAAACTCCTGATAGTGATCTCTGTCCTACATTCATATAAAATCCCCCCTCTTTCTCCCTTTCTCTCCCTTCCTCCCTCTCTCTCTCTTTCTCTCTCTCTCAAACACACACACACACAAACACACATGTGCATGCATAACACACACATACACATTCATGCACAAACACACTCATATGCATAGTCACCTGAATATATACACTTGTACATACACACAAAATATTGGTTAGGAAATAAAACTTGACACAGAACTTTACAGAAAATTCCTTTTCCTTTACTCTCTCCTCTTCTCTTCTCCTCTCCTCTCCTCTCCTTCCCTCTACTCTCCTTTCCTCCTCTCTTCTCTTCTCTTTTTTCTCTTCTCTTTTCATTCCTTTTGTGCAAAAATATGTGCAAGTGCATGTAAGTGTATACATGTTGTTTAGTGTACAGGCGTGTACATGCATAAGTCTGTGTGTTTTTATGTGTGGAAGCCAGAGGTCAACATCAAGTATCTTTCTCAGTTGTTATCTATATATTATTTTTGAGGCAGGATCACCCACTGAACTTTGAGTTTGCTAATTGGCTAGACTCGGTGGACAGTGAGACCCAAGGATGCTCCTATCTCTGCCTTCCCAGTGTTGGAATTACAGGCACATGCCATTGCATCTAGATTTTTATACCAACATTAGAGACCAGAACTCATATCCTTCTACTGGAAAAGAAGGTGTATTATTCATGGGTCCTCTCCTATAACATGGGGTTCTACTCTTCCATTGTACCAGCAGATCCTGTAGGTAGGATAAGTTTTGATATTGCAGGGCACTAGAGACTGGATAGCCAGAAGAGGATTTCTAATGATATCCTGCTCTGCTCATAGATAAGTGCCTAGTCCAATCTTTATCAGAGAAGCTTCTTCAGCAATTGATGTGAGCAGATGCAGATGCAGATTCCCAGGCCCAAACATCATGCAGAGTTTAGGTAACTCCTGAATCTAATCAGGTAGATCTGGGGAAGGTGGAATGGCAGGGGGGAGCTGGGAGACAAGGAAGGAGAGGAGGAGGGTGTTGGGATGTATTATATTAGAGAAGGTAAGTAAATATGTATAGATAGATAGATAGATAGATAGATAGATAGATAGATAGATAGATAGGTGATAGATGTGCATTACCAACTGAACTATATTTCCAGCTCCCTTATGGTGTTTGTTGAGGAAGAGGTTGGAAATGGTGCATTATTTCTTTACTCAAATAGCAATATTAGCTGATTCAAACTCACTTATTTATCCAGAAATCTAAAAAACAAGGTAGAAGATACAGCTCAGTAGTAGAAAACCTGTCTATTATGGATGAGGCCCTAGGGCCAATCTTCAGGGGAAAAGATTACACAAAACTCTTAAGATACCCCAAAGAGATCCAAATCCTTAATTAATTGAGACAACAAAAAATATTTTCAAGTGTGGGTCCTTTTTTTATGATTTTGTATTTATGTATTAGGTATCTATTAGAAGATAAAGTCTTACATACTTCCATTTGTACTCAGTCTTGCTATTTAGTTGAGGATGACTTTAAACTTCTGATCCTCCTGTCTCCACCTCCCAAAGGCTGGGATTACAAGCATGTGCTACCACACCCTGTGTATGTAACACTGTGTCTCCTGCACACTAGGCAAATCCTCTACCAACTGAGCCACGTCTCCACAGTCCTGTGATGCTTCTGTTTTAATTCTTTTTGAACTAGGACTCAGGTTTACTATTAGAAGATGATTCTGTAATGTTTTTTCTAGACACAATTTATTGGTAACTCTATTTCAGATGCAATGATACATTCTGGTAACAAAAATATTAATAAAAAGGAATGCTTGCCCTCTAGAGCCCAGAGTCTGAGCTGTAGTGAGATAAAACCTGTGCTGTACATGGGAGGCATAACATACGTGTATTTTAGAATCTACTGTCCAACCATTTATCATTTTAAGTCTGTTGCAAAGAAACCAGAAGTGTTTGTTATTTCCTATGAAATGCTGTGGTCAGATAGTACTAGGTGATAGTTCTTATTCCCAGTGAGAGCTAGAAAAAGCTAATGTAATCACTGTAACTAACAGGTGTTAACTGGCACAGCTCGCACAGCATGAATTTAAAGGTAATTCGAACCTTATCTGTGCTTCCTTTGAAACTAAGAATCTATAAAGTACAAATGAAAAAGAAAAAAATTGTTACATGATTATTTATTAAACAAGTTCTGTGAAAAATTAAAATAAATAGGAAGTCATAGATGTATAGTCAAAGGAGAGTGTATTTTTCTCAGAATTCTCAATTTGACTAGGTAAGATATCAAGAACAACAAATCAGAAGTCAAATTTATCTTCGCTAATATTCAAGTCAAATAGATCAATCCAATTTGTGGCATAGAGGAAGTTAATATGCCAATTACCTTTGATATTTTTCAATTAGAAATACAACCCCGGAGCTGGGCAGTGGTAATGCCCGCCTTTAATCAGAGCACTTGGGCGATAGAGGGAGGCAGATATCTGTGAGTTCAAGGCTACCCTGGTCTACAGGGTAAGTTCCAGGACAGTCAGAGTTACAACAGAAAAATTCAAAAAAAAAAAAGGAAAGAAAGAAAAGAAAAGAAGAGAAAAGAAAAGAAAAGAAAAGAAAAGAAAAGAAAAGGAAAAAGAAAAAGAAACCTAACCCATCTAATCCAGGACCTCCTTTATGTTAAGCAGGTACTCTGTGACCCAACTGTATGTCCAGTCTCAATATGTTTATTACTTTTATTAGAATACAAGGAATATATATAATGGGTTTACTTCAGTGTGTGTGCATGTGTAATGTGTATGTGTGTGTTCCCAGTAAGTTTAATTATGGTTATTTACTCTGGATCTTGGATCTATGTGAGAATTCATAGAAAACCAATGACTCTCCATGGTAGAACTATGTAGGGAACAGATGAAGTTTGGTAGATAGAGATGGAGAAGCACTTCTAAGTCAGCTCCATGACTGCCAAGTTGGAAGATCTGGCTGAAGAGAGTAGCACAATAGATTTCTAAATGAAACATGAAAGAAAAAGACTTACTCTTCCAACCTTGAGAGTTCTACACATCACCATGTCTCTCTCTTACAGGGGACTACAGAAGTTTTCTGATGTGCTATCCCTGATTGTAGAGTGCTTCCCCAATAAATAAATGTATTACTAATAGTTTTAGAATTATATACTTACATGTTGCCTAACAGAGGCCATAACATTGCACATGTAGGTATATATAACAATGAACAGAAAATTAACTTAAAGAAAGTTGGCATCGAAGATTATGCTCACAACTTAAAACATCTAGCTACAAGCCCTAGCTATTACCTCAGATGTGGTAAGGTTCTCTGGGGTTCTGGGGCTAAGTGCATGGGAGGAAAACACAAGTATTTTCAGGTGAATGAAAGTGAAGAGAACCATGACTGATTTTAGGTAATAGAATTCAGAGTTCCATCTAGGAGAAAAAATAAGCAGCCTTTAATATCCACTGAAGGAGCAAACATGCCCAGACACAAACTTATACTGTATATAACAACAAACTCAAAGTGGAGTCAAGTGAAAAAAAAAAAAACATATATATATGGAAAATTCTAGCCGACCTCATCTTGGTTATAATAAAAACAGACAGTCACATTTGAAAATTCAAATGAATTACAAAATTAAAAACTAAAATTTTACTTAAAACAAACTAGTAAGCTTAGTTGATAATTATATAATTAGAACCTCTGGGAGGTTTTTAAATTGATACAAAATAAATGTGTTGAATACTTATTCATCATTTATATGCCGATCAGGAATGGTGCATTGGGGAGAAGGGTGTATAGAGGGGGGTGAAACAAAACTAAGTATATACAAAAAGTTCTTAAGAAACCTGTTACAGTACAAGCTAGGTTAAAAATAAACAAAATATCATAAGTATAGTTATACATTTTTAAAGCATCTAAAGTCAAACACATTAGACACTTTATTTAACAGGTTTCCACAATTTTCCTGTCTACACATTTTTCTGATAACAAAGATAACAGGAGCACTTTATCCTTAAGGGAGTTAGTTGATTGACAACATCGGATAAATGAGCCTGCAAAACTGCCATTCTTCCTCATTTTAAGACAAGTGTTTTGGAGATGGGAAGAGGTGTAGACTGGAAAATATTAACAGACTAATTAAAGTGTGAGAGTCAGTGAATGACAGAACCTAAGTGAGGGGCTAGGGTGATGACTTAAGAGAAAAGTACTTGATATGCAAGCATGAGAACCTGAGTTCAAGTCCCAAGAACTCAGATTTAAGAACTGTAAGTTGTCTTGTGCACTTATAATTCCAGGGCTTTGGGATGGGGGAGAAGCAGTTCCATACATGTACCTGCATGCACATGTATGCATGAACACACACAAACAAACATACATGCACAGGCACAAACACATGGTTAAGAAAAATTAAATGTATAAGAGCCTTCTAAAAGAGGTGTTCTAATTTTATTGTAATACAAAGAGATAAAGAATGTTTAAAGAATATGCTTAATTACATTGGGATAATGTTATTCTTCTAAAATCATCTCATGTTTTGTGCCATTTACTAAATACAATATTTAGAGTTACTCCTGATTGAATTCCATATGGAGAATGAAACAAGGAAACATCAGACCTCAACTTTCCAATAAGAACATATTACTCTTAAACTGGAAATTTACCAAGACTCATTTCATTCATTCTATAGAAGACTTACCTGCATCTGGTATTCATAATATGAGAAACCAAAGAGAAAAAATATTGCCAAATACAGAATGATAAAAGCATATTATGCAGATGAGACATTTGTTATTCTATGCTAAATATTATACAACTAGTGTTTTACATCTAACAGGAAGCACCAGATAAGTAGAACTTTTCAAATATTGTTACTTAGTAAGTGATGATTAAGATGTAAATACTGTACATGTACTTGGTAAGAAAGTTTTTTATTCATATTGTAATATGAAGTTACCTCTACAAAGAAATATAAACCAAAGTAACACAAGAATTATTTAGACAAAAACTAAGGAACACACAGAGGAAACAATGGACCAAACTACATGGAAATAATCTCTAAACTAGCGTTTTAATCTATTCATTGTGAAATTTTAATTCATGCGAGCAATTTTCGTGTGAGCAAGTAAATTGAGAAATGATGCATTAAACAAATAGGATCAGATTTCTTTTAATTCATTGCTTTAATTAATTCTTTGAGAATTTCATATAATGTATCTTGAACATATTAACCTCCCCACCCTAACCATAACCAATCATTCCATCCCTTCCCACCCAACCTTGAGGTGATTTCTACTTTTTAACTCTCTCCACCAAGTACACTCTGGGTTGCCCACCTCATCTTGGAATTGAGGCTCGTTCAGTGGTATTGTCAGGATACAAAGATGTCACATCATTAATGACCCTCTTCCAGAAGCTATAAAATACCAATAGATCCTTGGGTAGTGTTGGGATTATGGGTCCAACTCTCTCTATCTCTGCTGGGATTTTCTCTGGCTGAAGCTTGGGTGGATCTCCTGTATGCTGTCACAGTGCTTTAATGTATTAACACACATGGAGTCCAACAAGAGAAGAGAAGATAATTTTAGAATATTCTCCAATTAATCTCAACAGAAATCCCTCTTTTATGTAGCCTGTGGATTATTATTTGAGAAATACATTGGACAACATCACATCAAGGTAAAACTAAAAGGCACAAGTGATGTAGCCAAGTGCTCAGACTGCTTGCCTAGCATGGAAGCCTCTTAGGTTTAATTTCCATCACTCTATAAATGGGGAGTGGTGATACAGTGAAGAAGCAGAAGCAGGAGAATGAGGAGTTAAATGTCATCCTCAGCTGCATACTGAGTTCAAGTCTAGTCTGAGATACATGAGACCCCATATCAAAATATTTTTTAAAAATTAAGATAAATTAATATTTATAATTCTTGGGGGAGAAAAAAATGATAAAGAATTCTTGTATAGTTCCATTAACAAAAATAATATTAAAGTTTTGGAGTACTTATGTGTCAAATGTTCTGTATTGGAACATTCACTCAATGTGTCTTTGGCCAGTGTAGTCAATCCTGAAAAGCCAGGAAATCCATCTGAAGTTCATGCCTTGACAAAAAAGACTTCCTCTTACATTGTGCCCACTTATTCACAGTTTTACTGTGTTTTTTAGTTATAAGTGGTCCATATTTCAATAAAATGAAAGCCTCTATGACTACAAGCTTGTGGTGTATAAATCATGAGATCATAGCCTAACAATACTCCCATGCTGGGCCACTTCCCCAAACTGCATATGTAGTATGTAAAAAGGGTATTAATCTGTGTCAGGCATATGAACTCCATATACCAATTCTTCACAGTGACTATGATTTAAAGAAAGGGCTGTCTTCTGAGATGAGTAAGAGACACACAGCTAAATATCATTAAGTAGACAAATATCTCAGTAAATATCTTTTGTGGCGATGGTGTGATTGCTTATAAGAGATCCATGAAAAAAAAAAAAAGCAGAAACTAACAAATCCATCTTCACTCTACACCTCCAGGTTGGAGTTATCAGGTACAATATCCTTTGCTGATATTGAGCTCCAGGAACAAATAGAATATGAGCTCATTTCTTAAACAATGGCTGAAAAGCTAGTTAGTCAGCCTTGGTCCTATCTCCGCTGAGTCACAGACATGCATTCAGGTGTGTGTAATCAACTGCTTCCGTGTAAAAGGCCAATTGTTCACAGTCTTCAAACAGGTTATAAAGAGCATTCCTCAGCAACATCCACATCCAGTTCCTAGGAACAAATATCTAGTAATTATCACTGTTCATAGCTACATATCATATTACACTACGGAAATACATCTGAAGAATAAGTCATGAAACTGTTCCTCACTGAACACGTCTCCAACCTGAGCTATCATGAATGCTAGAACAGTACTTTCCCACAAAGCCATGTCTCCAGGCTACAAAAACATTCTAAAAATATATTGCAAAAATGTCTGCTTTAAAATCTTACCACCTAATATTTGTTTAATGGTAAGGAAAAAGAGCTTTAAAGACAATCTCTCTTGTGGTCTTCAATTACGCAAAGTAGAATGTATGTGTCTGTGTATAGTTGATTGACACTGGGGCATCATGCCAATACTTTTGCCAATGTAGTTAAAACACATGGGAGAAGGTATCAGTGTGAAAATAATGGATGTTTTTCTGGTGAAATATAACATTTAAGGAGCAGGTTGGTGTGTTTTGTTTTATGTTTTCACTCTTCCCAGTTGTGTAGTTGTGTACTCTGAAATGTTCACTGAGTTGCTAAAGGAATTAATAGTCTGATCAGTCGTGAAGGGAAACATTCCAGATACTGTGGTTGATCTGGTGATCTCTCTCTCTCTCTCTCTCTCTCTCTCTCTCTCTTTTCTCTCTCTCTCATTTTTGTTTTTTTCTAGACAAAGTTGTAACTCTCAGTAACTCCTGGAACTCACTCTGTAGACCAGGCTGGTCTCGAACTCACAGAGATCCACCTGTCTCTGCCTCCTACATGCTGGGATTAAAGGCATGTGCCACCATGGCCTGGCAAATATTTATCTCGATTGGAAGGCAAACTGTAACTTGTTTAAGCTCCTAAAGTCTCATTTTCTCCTCAGCCTACATATACCTGCTAGGAATACATATAGGCTGGAAACAAAATTGTCAAAATACTCCCCAGAAAAGCTAATAAAGTCCCATATTAACCAAATCAACTGCTTTCTTTAATTATGCTTTAAGTTTGAGAGCAAAACAGCACTGAAGTTGATAGATCTCATTTAAGTTTACCCCATCATATTGTACAATACACATACAATCTGTGTATTGTAGATTATTATTTTGCTACACCAAAATACCCCATGGGAAATCATGCTATACCTTCTGCTGAACAAGAATATTTTTCTTGACAAAAGTATTGGCATGATTCCCCAATGTCAATCAACCATGAACACACACATATATTCTACTTTGCATAATTGTTGTAGTTGTTATTTTTCTATATTTTTGCATTTGTCTCTTTGTGGTGTGTGTGCATTCAAAGGCCCAAGACTGAAATTAGCAACATTTCTTGGCAACTCACCACCTTATGCATTGAGGCAGGGTCTCTCTGTTGGACCCAGAGCTCTCTGATGGCTCATCTAGCTAGCTAGCTTGCTGCTGGGTTCCCCCTCCTCCTCTGGGCACTCAAGTGTATGCTGGGGACTAGAACTTCAGCATTCATGTTTGCACTGAAAAGTCTTTGCTTGCTGAGCCAACTGTAGAGCCACAGCATTTTCATTTATAAGCAGAAAATGGTTTTGGTTAAAGAAGCCTTTGTGTTATAAAGGGTTCTGATCAAAGTTTCCTCAATGTGGAGTAATGTGAGAGAATTAACCAGTAAAAAGAATACATCTATCCTAGGGTAATCTGTGATACTTTTTAGAGTCCCACATTAAAATTAATAACAACAGTAGAGAGAGAGAGAATTTTAAAGACATAACAAAGCCCAAAATGATATTTTATCCAAATTAGCAACTATGGTGAACATTTAAACTTCTAGAGAGAAGAATAAAAGTCCCCATGTTGTCTGAGAGATGTCTATAAATGACAGAATAGTCATTATATTTGGTCTCCACAAAGAGTTCTTTTTAAAGAAAAATAGCTTTCTCCACGGTCATCTTTGCCCCAGAATAATATATAACAGGTATCTATTTTAAAGTTCAAGGTCTAACACCAGTTCTGTGTCATTATCTCTCTCCCCACCATTGCTTTGTGTGTCTTTTCAGTGTTTGCTTTGACTGTAATAATCTCATTATGACTCATTCTGACATTAGATCAAACTGTAGGCCTTTATACTTGTCTCATAAAGGTGACTCACAAATTTGAGCAAGCTATGTGAAACACTGCTCAACATTTCCTAATATGTACATATCTGTTTTTAAAAGGAGGTAACACTAGGAACACACTAAACCTTAGGTTAGCGTTTTTTGCACATGCTGTCTTACTATAACCATGTCTATTATGGATTAGGAAAGTAATAAGTAAAATATACAGTGTTTTACCTTTGTCTCCCAAGTTCAAAAGTCCAATGTAACATTAATCAAAGTTGACTTTTGAGACACTTTGCACTATTTATATTTTTCTGAGAGTAGTACATTATAATAGCATTTACAAGAAAATATTTCATATTTCATTAGTGGTATGGTATTAGAAATAATAATTTTATTAGTTAGTGATTTGTAAGTAAATTAAATTGCATGATACTTTTAAAATTCCAAAATTTTACGTTTTATTTATAGAAAATATGCTTTGAATTTCTAAAATTTTTCCATAATTCTAAGTTCATAATTATTATGATATGTAATATAAAATACATATACTTTAAATTTCCTCTTTATAATGATTAAATAAAATTCTCAATCATCAGAGTAAGATTCAGAGACCTTTAAGATAGGGTAGTAGCTTAGATGAATCTTAAACATTTAGTGATATTCTTCACATTGTGTTTGGTCACAAATTTTTATGTCTTCAAAGTTGTATTTAAATATAGGATATTCTTTTTAAAGGGCAAAACTAATTATTGAATTATTGAACTTATAAGAAGCAGTCTTGCCAAACTTTTCTTGGTTTCTTCATTGTAAAAAGTTAGAATCTTTTGTTGACTTGTAAATGGCTTTAGTATTTCATCTAGCACTGACCATAATGTTGGTAATCCAACAACAACAAAAATAAAAAAAAAAAAAAAACAAACAAAAAACTAGAGGTGTCAGCTCAATAAGCTACATTTATTTGGTAGAAATATTCAAATATTTGTTTCCTTTTTCTTAATAATCTTAGAATAAAATATTTATTACCATCAGTCTCAGCTCTTGTTCATCTGCATAAAGCAGATGGAAGAGAAGGAATATGGGTCTAAAAGAAGCTTGCTCATGGGAACTTAGAAATAATGGCCCTAACAGAAATTTAATAATAAAACAAAATGTAAAAATACTCATGGAAGCTCATAAAGATGAAATAGTCTCCATATATAAAAAGGAAAGCAAAAAAAAATGGCCTGACCAACACTTACTTTCCGTTGTTAAATATACAGTTTTACATAGGCTCGAAAATGCTATGTAAGATAGCCATATGAACAGTGTCTTATTTGCTAAGTCAACGTCTTTAATTTCTGAACTGGTCCATTTTCTGTTGTTCTTCTTTTAGCTCAGTGGTAGAGGACTGAAGGCACAGAAGCAGCAAGGCTCTGATGGTGGCCTTTTGTGTCCATCATGGGGCGAGGAACATCATGGTGGAAGCTTATGTGAGACGCTGTGAACTGTTTGGATCAACCCTCTCTTTCCAGATCTAATTCACTCCTAGGAGACCCAACATATTCTATAAGACCACCATTGATCAATTAATGAGGGTAAAGCTCAACGACTTAACCTCTCTCAGAATACCATCTCCTAATGGTTCTACAAACTTAACAACATAACACTGGAAACCAAGTTTCCAGTGCATGAACCTTCAAGAGACAGAACAAATATCAAATTCGAAATGACTCTAGATTTAATCAGTTAATGAGTGTTTTGCTACCAATGGCTTAGCCTTCTCTCTCTCTCTCTCTCTCTCTCTCTCTCTCTCTCTCTCTCTCTCTCTCTTTCTTTCTTTAATTCTTTCTTTCTTCTTTTTATCTTATTTTTTTCTGATACAGAATCCCCTATATCCCAGGTTGACTTCAGATTAGCTATAAAGGTTAAATATAACCTTGAACTCCTGATCTCTCTGCTTCAGTGCATCACCACACCTGGTATACACAATGCTAGAGCTGGACCTAAGGCCTTTGTGCATTCTGGGCATTGCACCTACTGAACCACCACTCCAGCCCAGAATTTCTTTTTTTGATTATGAAAGTGGAGTTTCTATATGAAACTATGGGAGATAAAGATCAAGGTCAACTAATCTCAGATTTACCTAGATGTTTTGCACATCAAAGAGAGAGTTGGCCTCCTGTGGTCTCCTCATGTACATAACAAGGTTTAACCAAATAAATCGTTTCCACTTCTACAGTAAATTGTTCATTTTCTGACAATGCTGGCTGATATAGCAGCTTCTTCCATGAATTTGCCATGACTTAGAGGTAAAATTGCTAGATCCAAGACCCCAAGTACTTCCTCCTTTATCACAACAGCAAAGAAACCTGAACTCTGCACTCAGGAAAGTCAGCTCACCAGAATGACTAAGACTCAAGGTCCAGGAAGTCATCAGCTTGTCTCATCACATTTAAATGTCTCATGCCCAAATATAGAGAAAACTTCCCCTGAGTCTGGCTTCAAGCCCTGTGAAGTGTCTGAGAGTTGTCTTAGAGTAAACATGCACCCACTTGCATTCTGTCATCAGAGACTTCCCAAGAAATGACACTAGCTGGCCTGCTGTGCTACCTGCCCAAGTACTGGTGTAGAACATCTATCCTGTTATCCTTTGTGATATTTTGGCTATCAAGGGAATTTCTCAGGAAGCATGTATCCCATTTCCTACTAGAACATCATATTTAGCTGTCCTGAGAAAGGATAAGCATCCTTCCAGCATCCACACCTCCTCCCTCCACAATCCTTCTCTCTTTACTCAGAGCCCTAGAAAGAAAATTCTGTATGTAGTCTACCTTCAGAACCACATAATTTCAACGTAGAGACAATCATTCCTCTATTTTGCCCTGTGGAATGACTCTGCCTCTGCAAGCTTTCTCATGTTACAGAGAAAAAAATTCATGTTTGCCATAGGGCTTATGACTCTACAGCAGATCACTGTACATGTTTGTTTAGAAAATGTCAACCTTTTGATAATTTAGTAACAAATGAACAAAAGCTAGGGGCTTCATTTACTTTGTTTATCCTTGCCTTTTGGTTATTTCTTGGGCTGTGTTTAAGAATATAAAAATAGTGAAATTCTAGGACCTGTAATCACATCATTTGAGTTGAATAGCATGTCTGTCATGCACTAGCCTGTGTGAACTTGGCAGCAGTTCTGTATCTATTTATATATGTATGACATATCTTCGTTCACACAGACAAGCATTGCTGTAATTACCAAATTCATCATCATTAGCTAATATTTTTCCCACACACTCCTGCAGATGACTAAGAAAATCGTAATCCCCAGGGTTACAAAAGAAGTCTTAAAAAGGACTCAGAATGAATTCACAACTGTGTAAAGCTTATATAGAACAAAAGGTATGGAGCAGATCTACTATTCCTATTACTTAAGGATCTTTTAAAAGCTTAATTTTATGCCAAACATTCAATATCTGATTGACAATTCATCTATTTCTTGTACTATTAAAGTAGCAGTTCTTGATCAGGATGCTGGTAAATTGTAGATATATCACCTAGAGGCATATTGTACAACATGCATGCATGGAGAATGTCACACACACACACACACACACACACACACACACACACACACACACACATTTTCATTCTGTCAGCCTCATGAAACCTTTCAGAGCTGTGCTGACAGCAGATGTGCTTTCATAATGGCTCCATGTCAGGAAATAGCTGTAGCCATGGGACTTCTAGAGCAGGTGGAATCACATGAAGCCTGAATTGTGAGAGGTTGGCACAGAGGTTTGAGTTGTTACTGGGTTTTGCATTTCACAGTTCTTTTGCATTAGCAATGATATGACAGGACTGCACACCTTAGTCCTATGCGCATTTTTACCCTCAGATCATTAATAGTTACAATGGCTGAAAGAGCAGAATATTAGACCCGGAGAGTAAAGTCGGTGTTTAGAGAAATGGCCCAGTTTTCAAGCCTGAAATTTATTATCACTTTAGAAATAAAATGATATTAAGTCACCTAGTATATTGCTTAGTAGACTTTGTAGACTTGCTTTTTTATGATCAGTGGTATTTTAAATATATAATAAATATTTATAAACTCTACTGACTTCATGTGGGATTTACCTGGATGTTAAGGTTTATCCCAAAGCCGTTAAGCTGTTCAAATGTTTGTAAACTTCTTGATATTTCCAAACAAACCCTTATCAAAGGAATATGATTAATATTTATCAAAAGATAACAGTGAGCGGCAAAATAAAACAAACCATTGACAAAGCTGATGTTGTTTCAATAGCTATCAGATGCCCTAGCAAAAATATTTAGAAAATAGTCCCATTATATGTATTAAAATCTTATTTGGAAAACATACTAAGAGGATATTAAAACTCATTTCTAGATATATTGTTAATATATTTTATAAAGAAATATTTTATATGAATGTCTATATTATTAATCATCAAAGATATTATTAATAGCAACTCTATATCAGTGCCAACCAATAGAAATTAAACTAGAACTTTACATTTTAATAGTACATAAAAACAGTAAATTAAAAGTAAATTATTCTGAATACAGTTAAATATAGTCAGGAATATATATAATATGTCCTATAATATATATTATAGTATATAATTATATGATCAAATATAATTGAATATAGTAAAAATTCATATTCAAAAACTAGCATTTTAATTTGCAGTCAGTGTTAAAGTTATGTTTCAAACTGTGTTATATCATTTTGTTCATACTACAGATTTGAAACCTAGCATGTATTTTGTATTTACAGCATGTCTCAGGATTACCTGCATCTTAAGAGCTCAAAGCTGTGGCCGCTCTATGAGACATCTCAGACCTAAATCATAATCATGATTCATTTCAGGTTCAATATGATTCATCACCTTGCCTAAAAGCATTATAGACTTCCTTTCTATGCTCTGTACTTTTACATCACTCATTACCACCAATGCTGACCCAAGTAATATATCTATGTGAATGAAAGGAACAACTGAGTCATTTAGCCAATTACACCAGGAAATTTTTCTAAGTGCATCAGTTGTTAAAGTCATTTTTAATGGTATCACAAAGTGACATTGTCTCTCAGTTGTGTACTTCTAACGATTTAGAGACAGTGTAAGGGTTTTTTTTCCAAGTCTAGTTTGCAAACTCTATTTTACATGTTTTGTTTTGTTTTGTTTTTACTATAGAAGACAGATCTCAGGCATAATTACAAAGCAAATTTAGTTTTCATCTATGTCACATAATCATATTTATATCAATAACAAACTATTACGTAATAGTTGTCCTATGGTATTATAATGAGCTAAAAAATTCCTGTCATCTAATGACATGGTCACATTGTAACAACACACTGTAATACATTACTGGAATATTTGTGATCATACAGTGATAACAGGCCTACTCCATACACTTCCAGTTGTATAACACTATAAGACATATAATTATTCATAGAAAGTAATACTTGAAAATAATTATTCATTGTAAATGGTTTGTATATTTGCAGTGTTATCATTTAAGTTATTATTTTTGAGTGTACTCCTACTTATAAAAATGTTTTGTTACACTGGAGGGTATTTTAATCCATCTACTGTTTACTGAGTTTCTTTATTGTGTAATTGACCCACACCATCTAGTGTAAGCATACATTGTAATGTTTGCACAGTGACAGAATCATTTAATGATGCATTTCTTAGAGCACATCTTGTTGGTAAATGATGCATAAGTCTGCTTAGGTAATTGCAGAATTTATTATGATTTCTCCCCTTGTGGAACAGGCTAACAGATTACAATATAGTTTTAGCATGCTTTCCAACTACATTTTTAAATATTTTCCATATGATTCAGACTTGAATATATTCTCAAATAGTAATATTGTAATCAATATTAATTACAAAGGCATTTTAAAAGTCTATATTACAATATTATTTTGAAGACAATATGATTACTGGGGAAAAGATTGAAATGAATGCTTCCTTGTTACTCATTAGTGAGAATCAACACTAGGTTCTGATAGAACTCCTATGCAACCATAGGTTTGATATATATGATTTTCTGCTTATAGTACTTATAATGGCTCCAAGTAATATAAGAATCTAGACACTTTTAGGGTTGGATTTTCATGAAATAAAAACAATCATACTTCCTAGGCATGTTATTCTTGTAGGCATTAAATGATGTGAAATAAAGTTAACAGCAGCTGTCAAGAAAAACTTGACTAAATAAATGAAAAAATAATAACCATCTAAAGGTTCCTATTTTTTCAACCCCACACAAGTAACAACATACTTTTTTTTTTACATTATGAGGTGTTCTAGAATGCTATTGGGCAGATGTTGTTGTTTTGTTTTCTCTGTGTTTAGGGAGAAACAGTCTATATTTTAAAAAGCATTTTCACTGAGCAGATTCCTTCCCTGAGACATTTAATGTCGCCTCACAGACACATTTCCAATCTAGCATCAGTTGGCCTATGTAGCTGGAATGAGCAAATATCATCTAAAAGTTTAGGTTAAGAGGTGAAGATTTTTTAAGAATCTTAATTAGAGGTATTTCTCCAGGGAAAACTCCAATTACTATTGAAGTGTCTTGCTCCATTTTTTAAAGTTCACAGATATACAGATTTTTGCCATTTGGAAAGATTGGGGCAAAATAAAAATCAAATGAAACCAGTCATTTGAAATATAATGTGCCTTCTAGGGAATCATAAAACACTGAGAAATGAAAACATACAAATAGCATACCTTCTAAACCAGCAGGAAGACACTTTTTTCCTTCGGTTTTAAGGAGAATCTTAGCAGTAGGCCTCTGTTTGTTGTGTTTAACTGTCATCCAATTCATCTTTATTACTCCTAAGATAGTGATGGTTTTGACAAACATACTGTCTTTGGAGCCTAGAATATTTGTTGGTATTTCTTGGTATTCGTGTATTGTTCTGATACCAATATTTACAAATGACATAAGTGATATTTTATGTTGCTACATATGAAACCTCTTATTTTAAAATAAACACATGTCTGCAACACAATGAGAGTATCTGAATATATGTATTTCAATTATTTTGAAATATGAAATATTTCAAAATATATATAAATATATATAAATAAATATAAATACTACTCAGTATTTAATATTCCATTCATTACTGTTGATAGAACAAACCCTGGATATATTATACATCATACATATCAACTTTGGGGGTTCTGTTTTCAGAAAAGCATCACAGAAGTCTCCAGAGGTTGATTACTCATTACCTATGTTCTATGACAATGATCTTCAAAATGTAGGTTCCAGGTTGAAGTAGTCAGAAATTAGCAGGCTTGAGGGTCTTCAAGGGTGGACCCTTCACTCACAATCAGTTCATAGTCTAATTGTTCTTATCCCCATCAAAACAGTAAAACTGAGGAAAATGTAGTTACGATTCATGGACTAGTCTTCACATAATAGCAATGAATTTGTGTCCTACTCATATGAACTTTAGTAAATGGCTATATATCCTAACTTCTGAACAATGAAAATGGTTTGTCTTGCTTTACACACAAAAACAATCTCTTCTGTGGTTGACTCCATAAAATATAGCTGAATTTTCTGAATCCATCCACCTATGCTATGCCTGAAACCCTTTGTATGATTGAATAGATAATAAATTCAATATTTGACTCCCAAACTTTAAGCTCATATTTATAGATTTTATTACAACCTGTGTTTGTAAGCCCCTTATTCTTCCATTTCTAATCACACACACACACACACACACACACACACACACACACGACTCTGCTTATTACAGAAACTCCAATATTGATTATAAAGATTCTCCCTTTTCCCCTTTTTTTACTTTTCAATAATGGATTATTCAGTGGCATACAGAGAAGGCATTCTCTTTATTCTTTCCCATAAACCCAAACATAAGATATAATAGCATTCTTAAAATTTTACATGCACCACAAAAATTGAAAGATATTATATGCTGTAATTACTCAAATTTGTTTTAAATAGGTTACTTTATAACTTACTATAACGTAGGCATGTTTTAATTTTTAATTTTGTGGTGTTACTTTTGAAGCTCCTTGATCACCATGTAACTTTGTTTTTGTTTGCTTTTTGGGTTTGCTGATGGACATTTCTGCCCCCTCTGGAAGTGAAAATGTTTACACATATCTTGGTGTCCATTGGTCTTCTCAATCTTTAAATGTCAGGCCACTTCTTTTGTGACAAGACCTCATCCACACATTCCATTTTTTAAACCTGGTAACAGTAAGTAAAAACATCTCCATTATTGTGTAAGACAATAGAAGAAGTTATCACATAAAATTCAAAATTTAAAACCTACAAACGAAACTACTTTTCTCATAGTAATTATGGATTTTTCTTGGAAATCATCCTAATAAATTTTGTCTTAAATGACACATGGTACATGTGTTGTCATGGTACAGATAGAGTGATCAGAATTGAGTATATTTGCATGTGTCATCATTTTTTTAAACCTCCTGTCTTTCCTCAATTTAGTCTCATAGTGCAATACATTGGACACGGCAAAGTGTATCGAAGACCTGGCCAGGCGTCAGTAACTATAGAGCTGAAGCAGAAGCTTCGTATCCATGGATGTCTGTGCATGTATGTTGCATGTGCTCACAATATTGACAAGGCAGTTATAAACTCACTGCAGCTGTGGTTATCTATGCAAAACCTTGACAAGATGGGCCCATCACATTTCATTGTGCACTGAAGAGGATCCGCAACTCTGCATCTTTCCTGAGCAGAATTTGACATGCAATTGTTGTTAAGGAAGGGGCTATAAATTTCCACAGTGTTGCATCCACAGGTAAGTAGCTCTTGCTGCAGAAATTACCTCCAACCAATGCTGGGGCAAGTATCTTTTTGTGAAACTCAATGATTCATCCTTCGAAAAAAAGAAAACATGAAATTAAGACTTGTTGAGAAAAGGGGTTTTAGTGAGAGAGAAAGGGATAGAGAATTGGGGGGTGAAAATGATTAAAACAACTAAAAATGAAAGAAAGATAACCTCACATACTCTGCAGAACATTACAAACAAACAGGTGTAATTCAACAATTTCAGTGATAAAGATTGAAACATGTTCTTCAAGATGAAAGTGGCTTTGACAAAGATGTTTGCCAGCAGTCAGGTCCTGTAAGCCACAGCCACTTCCACAGTATGTAGCTGCAAACAGGACTTCATCTTTGACTCAAAATTCTTGCTTGTTGTAAATTTCTGTTCTGAATTTCTTCCTCATTCCTCAGCCAACTCATCTTCCAGAGACATCTAATTATTATTACGTGTTTTTGCCAAGACTAAGTTCCTCTGCATCCTGCTTCCATAAACAACATAAAATCTGCATTTTCGTGTTTCGTGGATGTCAAGTTAGGTGAATTTCTCTGAGAAAATAAGCAGCTGTGTCAGAGAGTTCTTTCTCATTTCTCTCACATTTTGTTGCTGCTTTTTCTCTGTCAGCCATGTTAGCCAATATATTTCCCAAATGTGGTGTTGTAAATATACTTGTCCACTTTTTTAAAGGTATTTATCTATGAGAATATTATTTCTCTCATATATTGCATTCCAACACCCTTCTACACTCCCTACCTTCCTCCCAGCTCCCCATCTTCCCTATCCCCCAGATCTATACCTCTATCCTCCCACTCCCACCCCTGCCTCTCCCCCATGGAAGAGCAGTCTTCGCAGGGTTACTGCTCAGACATAGCATAACAAGATGGAACAGGGTTGGGCACCATTCCCTACTTCAATATTGGACTAGGCAACCCAATAGAGGCACAAGGTACTTAGCAGGCAAGAGGTTCAGGGACACACACTTCCATTGCAATCTGTATGAGTTCTGTAAGAGCACCGGGTCAGGCAAACTCAAGACATATTTGAGGGACCCAACAAGTTCTGTGTCTGCACTCTAGACTCTATGAGCCCCTAAGAGTATAGGTAAGTTGACTTCACAGGGCTTGTTCTCCTGGTGTTCTCAACCCCTCTGGGCCCAGCAATATCTCCTCCACTTCTTTTGTGGGGTTCTCCTACTTCTGCATTTTGTTTGGTCCTGGACCTCTACATCTGCTTCCTTAAGCTGCTGTGGGAATCCTCTCTTTTCTTTTGGTGGTTGGGTAATCACAGGCTTCTCTTTTGATGGCTGGGTAGTCGCAGGCTGGATAAGATGTCTGCCCACGTTGGTGTGTATTTGTCCACTTTTAAAAATCTGATTTACCTAAGACTATTGTGGAAGTTTATTTTTAGTTGTTTTTAAAATAATTATTTTTGTGCACTGTTGGAAAAGGGATGCATAGACCTTGGCATTTTGTATTGTCTGCAAGTGGGGGGGGGGTGTTTAATTGCATATGATCTGTACCTGAGGAGTTCTGAATCAATACAAACACTTGAGCTCAAATGCGCGGGGTTACACTTCGCAGTATGGCACTGGCTAGGATAGTAGTTCCTCCTCAGTCTTTCAGGATTTGCAGTTATGAAAATTCCTCCATGTCCTCCTTGCTGGCCCACCATCGCAGCTTCCTACTACAAATGGCACCTGCAACGTGGGGCCGAAGTCATGCTCATCCAATGTGGAGACAAGGAAGAAGAGAAAGAAACTCCAAACCGCAGAACCTGGTAAAGTATGCTCAGGGAAGCTACCAGAGAATAGAGATTAAAGTATTAATTGAAAGCTCCTGAAGGAAGAGGAGAGAAAGGAAATAAGCCTCTATGAAGAGGAAAGGCTGTGAAATTAATAAGTAAATGAGGGGAAAAGCTCCGAGGTCAGAGCCATAGAATGGAGACCCTTTGAGATAAAAACATTCTGCTAGGAGCAGGAAAGAAGCAAGGTTTCCATGGCTTTTCTGATCATGGAGTCAATGTTCTGTTCCCTCTCACCACTGGTGGCGGCCAGGGCATAGGAAATGGGAATATGAGCATACAGTTTTATAAACTGAATTTGCTGATGGTTTTGTGTGTGTGTAAAGCCCAAGTGAGTGTTATTTGTGGGGTCTATGAAAAGAAGGGTATATATTTCCTCATAATGGTGGTGAGAAAGAAAGCCAAATCACCAGTCTTTCAACCAGAGATTCTTCCCACTGGCCCAGGACCCCCTGCTGTGAAAGCCTAGGCTTAGAGCCAAAGAGTCACTTTGTTAAACTGAACAGTTTTTGTTTTTGTTTTCCCAGTGCAAACCTGACAACAAATGGTCCAGGCACTGGTGATGGTGATGAGAACTCCACCCACCAGGGACCCTTCCTGCCGACAAGTACAGGTTATTTTTCCTGCAAACCAGACTCTATCTTAAAATCTGGAAAGTATTTCCTCAGGGTCAGCACACAAAAGCTGTCTTCCAGAACTGGCGAGTTTGTATCTCTTGCTGGTAGCTGAATTTGGTACTGTAAGTCACCCAGGTGGACTGGTTTTGGAGGCATGAAGGGGTCATGGAGAGCAGGTAACACTTGGCACTGTAAGACGCGAGGAGAAGCCACTGGTGAAGGTGCAGCCTCAGTAGTAGTAGTAGAAAAAGGGAAGCATAGGCCTTGGCATTTTGTATTGTCTGCAGGAGTTGGATTTCTGTGGGGGATGTTTAATTGCTTATGATCTGCACCTGAGGAGTTCTGAATAAAATAAGTAATAAAAACACCTAGCTCAGATGCTCAGGGTTCCACTGTCTAGTCTGGCACTGGCTAGAATTGTGGTTCCCTTTGCTGAGGTCTTTCAGGGTTTGCAGTTATGAAAATGCCTCCTTGTCTCTCTTGGTGACCGCCCCCCCGCCCCCGACCAGCAGCAGCAAACAGCTACATAGGACTCCTCAATCATTAAGTATTTACTCCTATTTTCACCCTATAATTTTAATTTCAACCAAATGTTCAACCCAGAGATACTTTCTGGCTAAACAAATAGTACGACTGGGTTTGGACTGCAATGCATTCAAGATGGATGCTAACTAGCACCAGGAGTTCGGATAACTTTAAGGCTTATGTAAATGCATATGCATATCACGATTTGCATATTTTCCAACTTTCTTTGTGTGAAATCTTTATCGTGGGCCAGCTGAGCTCTCAGTGATTAAAGACCTGCCACCAAGACCATCAACCTGAGTTCAGTTCCTGACAGAAGGAGAGAACCGACTCCCACCTGCTACCTCTGACCTGCTCACAAGTAACCTGTTGTGAAGTCGCCCCCCCCCACACAACATATACACGTACAATAAATGAACATAATACAATAAATATTTTTAAATCTTTTTCATGCTCTTATTAATTTGTAAATTAAAATTTCTAGGTAATACAATCCACATATTTATGATAGCAATTTAGAATTACACCATGGGATTTGCTTCCTACTGGAAACTGAGAATAACAACAGCACTTGAGATTTTTATTTAGTTCATGAAAACACTTATTTTATTAATGAATTGCAATGGAACCACACAAGTATAAACCAGATGTAATAATATCTATGTGGATATTAGTTATCATGTACACTAATAAAAATACATGAATAGCACTAATAAATGTCCTATATAAAAAAATACTATTATTAGGAACCTTATGATTATAATGATGATGTAATTATTATTGCAATATGTTAATCATGCTGGGGTGCAGATAAGAAGAACTTAAACAGAATGGAGAGTACTAACATTGCTTATATGTGTCACATATGTGCTCACAGTTGCTTTTGCTTCTTTGTCTCCTATTTACTTCTCTAAACATCTTACTGCAAATCCCCTGGCCTGTGCTTACAGAGATCAGAGGCATTCTCTTCTGTTGTTTTATGAAAGTTTCATGATTCCATTCTGGTAAGTATGGTTAACTAGAAAAGACTAAATACTACCAGTTAAGTTAATAATTTAAAATGTGTGTTCTTAAGAATGTATAATAGCAAACAACTATAGACTTTCCGTGAGCAATTTCTCAGAGAACAAACAAATACTTGCGTGGTTTATTTTGTAGAATTGAAGAGCTAGGAGAGCTTGCTAAAGCAATAAATATCCTCAACATGAATTCTTTTCTCCTTCACCAGGACCCTAAGTCCAAACAAATCAAAAGTCCTGACAGGTCTGTTTTTGAAATTCCATATGCTCATATTGTTCTTCACTGTGCCATGATTGTCATAAGACTGGTGAACCTCTAAATTTGTTTCAAAATTGTCATTTTCATGATATCTCTGAGCTATGGAGAGACTTTCCATCCTTTATTTTGAAATGAAAGCAATAGCTTCATTTCATTCATTCATAAGAAACCTTGGATTCATGACATGATCTAACCACCTTCCTCTCAGGAATAGTGAATTCTACTTACAGACCCAGGTCTAAACAAAGCTGAAACTCAACTCCACACATAGAAGTATTTTTGTTTAAACCACAACTAATGCTGTTGAAAGCTTATCTCCAACATCCCACTCGCACTTTTTCTCATATCTTCCCTTTCCAGCACTTTCCTTGTTTCCCAAACTGCAAACCCTACTTACCTTATTACGAATGATTTTCTATAGGATCAATATTGTTTATAGTATGATTTAAAAGTTTGTATTATATTCTCCTCAGTGAGCATATCTTATTGCATTTAACACTCCCCTAATGTGAAATCTGCCTTTGAATTTTGAATGGATATGATGTTGAATGTATCTACATAAATGAATAGAACTAAAAAATAAGGATTTTTTTCTCTCTTAGTCATTGCTATGTTATATTTAAACTTTCTAATTTTTTGGCGTATCTGTTGTTCCTTTTATCAAGCTTACACTTCAGAAAATGCTTTAAATTTGAAACAATGCCATTATACAATTTATAATACAAAACAATGTATTATAAATTATTTTATCACTGTTTTCCTTATTCTGCTTTGTGGCTATGCAGACATGCTTAGGTAAATGGAGTATTATTGATAGCATATCCATTATGACCTGCTCATGCATATGCAAATGATGCAGAACAATCTATGGATTTTCTTGCACCTTCTTCTTATCATTCATCATCAAAATTTGTGGAATACATAGTAAATGCCCAATCTGGCAGGAGAAATAATGCAAAAGATATGGTATGTATGTTCTCGGTTTAAAGAATTAAAATAAAAAAATAACGATAAAGTAGTAATGAGAATAGCAAGCTAGCATCAAGGTTTTTTCCATATTTCTCAAAGTGCTAAGCCAAATTTCAAAACTATAAACATTGAAATACTGAAACATCAAAATCCCTACATTCTAAAAATCCAGAAGACTGAAAATAAAACAAGGGAAAAATAATTTTAATTCTGTAACTCAAAAAAATGAATTTCTAAAAATTCCTTAAAAGATATTAATATGAATTTTAAAAGGATATTCATTTAAGACCATGTGACAAACCCATAGAATACTTCCCTGGCCACTTTGATGAATGAACTAGACAACAGTAGTAATAATGGTCAACAAAATTGTTATTCAGAAATTCAAGGATTTAGATGATAGTATTCATTCACAGCCTGTCTGTGGATTTGAATAAGAACTAATAATGCACATAACACTGATAGCATAATGGAAACAATACTCTACAGAGCACATGAAGGAATTTAGTTCAACATATATATTTGTACTTTTGTTTTGTTTTGTTTTATTTGAGAATTTCATACATGAGAACTGTGTTTACATCATTCCTATCTTTTCTTTTCCTCCCTACAGTTTTTCCCTGGCTCCTTCAATTCCCTCCCAAATTTATGATTTCATCTAAAATTTTACACACGCACACACATACATATACATGGGGAGAGAGAGAGAAAGAGAGAGAGAGAGACTATTAAGTCTATTTCTTCATGTGTACATGTGTTTAGAGATTGGCTAATCGATCATGGAGCTTGCCCTTGAAAATTGTATTTTCCATCTTTCAGAAGCCATTAGCTATCTCTAGTTCTTCATCTTAGGGTAGGGCTTTATGAAATTTCCTTCATCCACGTTGACATGTAAACTGGTGTTGCTTTTATGCAAGTCTTGTTTAAGCAACCACATTGTCAAAGGTTCAGCCTTCCTATGAAAGCTAGAAGACACTGTCTAGCAGTAAGCACCCTAGCCTTCTGACTCTTACAATCTTTTCACTCCCTATGCCACAATTTTCCCTGAGCTCTTGATGTAAGGGTTGCAATGTAGATATATCATTTGGAACACTTATTATCAATGATCAGTTGTAGAAGGCTATGAGTCTCCTGATGCAAAAAAAAAGCTTATTTGATGAAGTGATGTCTACACCTACATGTGGGTATAAGGATGAATGTTTAGAAGGCAGTTAGAAATTATATTGATTTAGGGAAATGGCAGCAGCATATTATCCTCTAGGGTCCGTGTCATCTCCTCAATAGATAGTTGACAAAGTTTCAAGTACCGAGCATGAATTACTATCTCCTACTGAGTGGGCCTTGAGTACAATTAGACAGATGCCTGTTATCCAAAAGGTAAAGTGGTGTTATTCTTATTCTACCTTAAGAAACCCGAGGCATAAAACATGTTGTATTAGCAACTTTTCTTATTTCTGTGATAAAATACCTGATGAAAACAATGTCAGGGAGGAAGTGCTTACTTTGGCTCACAGTGTAAGGGCATAGTCCTTGATAGCAGAGGAGGCATTGTGGCAGGGTCAGGAGGCTGCCGTTAATGTATATACTCTCCTTTCTTGTAATCAACTCAACAACTTTGCCTCACTCTGGCTTTTGTTTTTGATTATTTTTATCTCATTAACATTTTTCTCTTGGCCATATTTCTCTATTTTAATGGCATGCACTGTACTAAGTGCTAGCAACGATTTTTTTTTTTTTATATTCAATTAGGTAGGTCACCCAAAGACATCTCTCTGTCTTTTCCTTTAGAAACGATAATGTCTGACTTCCAGAGTTTGACAGTAAGTCTCTAAAGTGGTATATCCTATTTCATTTTACACATTTGCATGCATGCATATGTTGGCTTCTTCTTAGTTTAGGCACTTCATTATGATAATGAAGAATGAATCATTGCTTTGCCCATTGTGATGCATGGAATTTTCTATGCTTCCCTCCTGACAAGATATGGCTGCTGATTTAAGTTGTAGCAGAACAGTAAAACTACGGTAATGATTTCAGCTGGAAGAGGATAGAAAAATAGAATGTCTATTTGGCTTTAAATTTTGGTTCAAGGTAATCACAAAGTTGAATTTTCATTAAATGTGGTGGCTGGAAGATTTTAAGGATTCTGGTGGTAATGTTTTAAGTGTTTTTGCCACAAATACAAGTGGATCAATAGACTTCCAAGATTCTGTCTATTGGTCAATAAAATGACACTGCTCCTCTGCTAGCATCAGATGGGTTTCCTAAAATGTGCAGTGCGAATGGGTCTTCTTAAACTCAATCCACAGGAATAGTCCTTTCCCAGACAAAGCAGATAATCCAGCTGAAACAAACAATTATTAACTATCTAGGTAGCTATTATCAGGATTAGAGGATTTTAGGCATGGGGCCTACCCTCATATTTAAAAGCTTATAAAACCAAAGATTGACATAGCAAAACATAATTACTAGTCAGAGGAATGGATCTGAGCCGCATATCTGGGCTTGGAAGGATATATGACATCTCAGAATGTCCAGAAGGTAATTACTTGATAACTGTCCAAGCCTCGTTCCTAGAGCCCTGAACCTTGGAAGATACTGTCTAGTAATATTGTCATAAAGAATAAAGTCACACCTTTCCCATCCTATGAACCAAATGAACCTGCCAATCACTTGAACTGGAAAATGTGCCTCAGAAAAAGCTATCTTTTCTAGAGCTTTAGCCAAACTAAAATGTAGATCCAAAAGTTGGTCTCTGGGCACTACTTTGACCCCTTGAGCATGTGATAGCATCTGCTCTGTAATAATCTTTATCCTCTACTACACTCTGGTTATCTTGTCTCAATTCTTTCTTTTTCCTATGTTGTTGCTGGTGGCAGGGGTGGTGGTGATGGTGGTGGTGATGGTGATGATGGTGATGGTGGTGATGGTGGTGATGGTGGTGATTATGGTGGTGAATATGATGTGTGTGTCTGTGTGTGTGTGTGTGTGTGTGTGTGTGTACATTCTTGTGAGTGATTGCAGTCATATCAATGTTACACCATAGGTGTGGAGGTCAGAGAACACCTTCTGGTGTCAACCCTTGTCATTTCTATTTGAAACAGGCTCTCTTTTGTTTGTTTCACTGCATACAACAAGCTAATTGCCCAATATCCCTCTAGATATTCTCCTATCTCCACTTCCCATTTCATGGTAGAAGCATGGGAGTTACAGATGAGTGCTGGTCTGGCTAGCTCTATGTGCTTTCAGGGGACCTATACCCACCTCTTCATACTTGTGCTGATAGCGCTTTACCTACTAAATCATGACGCAGCCCTAAGGGCTGAGAAGCTGAGGAGTCTAGAGCAAGATCTCAGTAACAGAGTGCTTACATAAAAACTTGCCATGGGCAAACAATTGTGCCAAATAATGAAATTATTTTTCTTTTCTTTTTCTCTCCCTGCCTTCTTTTCCCTTAGTACAATTCCACAAACCCATATTTAAAGTGATGCCCCCTGTTGAAGAAAGAAATGTGATTTCAATTTGGTAGCATTTACTTTTTAAAGACTTCAGTTGGAACTGGCAAGATAGCTAAATGCTCAAGAGCATTTGCTACATCTTATAGAGAAACAAAGTAAAGTTTCACTTTACCCATGTTGGGTGGTACACAATTTCCTGTTCTAGGAGATCCAACACCTTCTTCTGGACTTCACAGGTGTTGGCATACACTAGTGCATGAATGCACGCACACACACACACATACACACACACACACAAGAATAAATACATAAATACAATTTTTAAATAAATCAGTATTTAAAGATCTCAAATACTATGTCTTTGATGATTAACTTTATTTTTAAAAACTCTAAATAATATTTTATAAGAGTGACTGGTATGTTTCATTCTGATGAAGAAAGTATAATTTAGCCACTGATCTTAACTGGACAATTCATAAGTAGTACAAATGTGAAAATTCAGACATTAAGAAGAGCAGCAGGATACATGAAGCAACCTGACCAATTTTGCCTTTAGTTTTGAAGCATATTTTGCTGTTCAGGGTCAGTTGTGAGGACACAAAGCCAGATTGTCTGTTTTAATTGAGCATCCCATGCCTTAGTGCCTGCAGGGTAGACTTCTATAGGCCTTATGGGTTGATCTACTGGACAATTTCCATCAGATGGAAGGCCTTTCTCTGTCACTCAAGACAAAGTCATGGGAAACCTGTGGACAAAGACTCACAACACATTCTCCTCTCTTCTCGCTAAGTGAGATCAATACCAAGGGCATGCAGTTGTAAAGATCATGATGACAGTGCTGCTAGTGTTCGTGAGGACATGAAACAGGAGAAATGGAGGTATTGTGGCCATCAGAAATGCAAGGCTTGTGAGCAGAGAACCACACTTGGGAACTAATAAACTATAGCCATATTTTAAATATTTTTAAAAATTAAAATAACGTATTCCTTTGAGGGAGGTGGGACATTGCCATGGTGTGCATGTGGAGGTTAGAAAACACCATGCCAGGAGTCAGTTCTCTCCTTCCAACAGTGGTTCCCAGGGTTTGAACTTAGGTATTTAGGTTTGATGGCAAATGATTCATCCCATTGAGCCCTCTAGTGAGCCCCTGTGATGAGCTTTTAGATTTGACATGTTTTGGTGTCTGTTTCCTTGCATTCTTTCGTCTCTACGACTCAGGAATGATTTTCTTCTTCATTGTTTTTCTTATTTTTTTTTTCAAATAGTGTTGGTTGCTTGATGGTTTTGACTATTGAAAACTTGAGAGGGTCAAATGGTGTAATGGTGTGAGCACACTGTGTCAGAAGCATAGACAACGTGAATTGTGTCTTCCTGCAGTAACAGAATTGACTGAATAAAGATAAACTGACAAGCTAGCTTGATTTCAGTAGTAGCAATTTTCTATCTAGTCTCAATGTACTCGATAGCCTGATGAGGAAAACACTGGTTCTTTTATTCCTATCTTAACCACTAACATTAACTCTCTGATCATGCTAATTGAGTGCATTATGTATCTACATAATTAGTTCAAAGGGCCAAACAGGCCTCATCTGAGTTCAAGAAGCACCTTGGAGACATTTCACAGAGGCAGTAGTGAGAAGGTGAGAGGAGATCTTTTTCAGAGAATCTGTGATCAGAAAACAAACCCTAGTGGAAGTTTCTAGAGTCTTAGCCACAGAGTTAAACAGCAGTGTCACAGGTTTGTGCCAAGCCACAGGGTCAGTCAAGCAATAGAAGCAAGGTATAGGATTATGGATACCATAGAGATGAAGGACATGATCATTCCAGAGGGGCACATGGGTAGACAAGTGAATGATAGGTCCAGGTGGAAGCAGAGGCAGATTCAAGCAGGCCGCTGTGAGTGTTCTCTGCCTGCCAGGCTCTTGACAAATACCTTAGTGTCAGATGACATGTTAGTGGGAGCTGTCATTTTTGCCTAGGTAGGGATCATCCTCTTTATAAAGTAGTTGCACCCTGTTCTCAACTGGTGTGTGCAAAGAGTTCTCAGGCCTCGTCATCCTGACATGCATTTTTAGCCTATTTTCTCAAATGATCTCAATTTAATTTAACAAGTTCATAGGATGACACCCTTTCATTTTTAGAAATAAGTTATCAGTCTGTGACTCCTGGGTGGTACTACTCAGAAAGTGTTGATTACATGCCATCCAAGATATAGAGTCACACTGCCTCTGTGTTTGCACCAAGATGGAGTCAAGAGATTCTTGTAAAATGGTGTCTCACAAGCAAAGCAAAGCCTGATAAATCACTGCTTATACAACATGGGGTAACTTAAAGCAAGACATGACCTAATCTCAATATTGGACCCCAAATTCAAGTCTACACAGAATACCAGGGTGTAACAATCTATTTGGGTATAAGCCATTGTTACTTGAAGGAGAATAGTAATTTTCTGGGCATCACATGACAATTTCTGTCAAGAAAGAGAAGGGTTGTAGTGACCTACCGAATGCTAGGTCATCAGGGTGATGAAATAAGCAAAACAGTCTAGTGGTAGGCCTATGGTACTCAGAGTGGGGCTTATAAGTATTCCCAAGTAGATGGAGACAGAGGAGAGGAACAGGGCCCCTGCCTGCCTTTCAATTGCCTGAGACATTGAATATTAGAGTATATAGGACGCCGAGTGTTAGCTGATAGCAGGACTGAATGATGTTTTTTCTACTTTGTGGTATTTTGTGGCAATACAGTTGATTTGGGAGTCACTCACAATCTTGGAAGTAACCACCTACCCATGCTCTGTAAGTAAGCTCAATAAGCTAAGTCAACCAAGGTCAAATGGAGCAGAATGCTTATTTTGGCCTGTCATCAGTTTTCCTTTCTGGAAGAAATACCTGTTTGCTCACATCTCCCCAGGAAAAGGAACAGCATGGAAAAAAAAAATAATATAAGACTTAGGAAAAGATATTTGATTGGAGTGAACTAAATCCTGAAACTCAAAAAGTGTCCAAATATGGAACATAAAAGGACACAGAGATTTAGGAAGAGGGCCACATGAGCACAAAGAGAGTCTTCTGTCATACTTCCCACACTCAAGGAGCATGCCAGGGTCATCTGAAGCTAGAGGAGGCAAGAATGTCTTTGCCTCTTTGTCTTCCACTGACCAGCTGACTTCTTGATTTCAATCTTCCAGTCTCTAGAACAGTTAAAAAAATGTATATCTACAATTTTATACAATGGCTTTTGCAATTTTTTACTGAATAAGTAACTAACACCAAAGGACTATATCATTTAATATTTGGTATTTAGTGAATTATTATTTGATTATGTTAATCCCTTTAGACTCTGTTACTATGTCTGGTCAAAACTGACACACTTCAACAGAAGCTGGTGGAGAGCTTTCTTGAATTTGAAAGGTTCAAAGCATTAATTGGGAGCTTTCTGAAGTCACTCATGGTTTGAATGGACTTCTCCGCTCTCAAACTGTCTGAAGTCCTTTCTCAACTCCAGACTATTATTTACTGGGTGAGGCTACTTCCCCCCATTGTTAGTTCTGTTGCTACCATGAATGGGTTTTCTTCATATAACAATACTTAAAATTGATGTGCTTGTTACTGAAAAAAGGTAAGAGAGCATCATGGATTTATAGTGGAAACATAATTTAGGGCTTTCATCTAGCTTATTGGAAATTTCTGCCTGCTTTTAATATCTAAAAGAATTTTGAAACATGGTTTCCTCAACTGATATTGTAAAGTTTTTTGTTTTGTTTTTTTGTGCGTTTGTTTGTTGTAACTTGAGAGAATGGTTAAAAAAAAAAAACAAGAAAAGAAAAGAAAAAAGAAAAAAGAAAAAGAAAATTTCTGAAGAATATTAAGAACTAATCCATTTTATAAAAGTTAGATTTATGTTTTTAAATTTTCTAAATGAAATTTAAATGCCACAGTGATTCCTCTTGGAACTTCACATGGAAAACAGACATCGATGACATCAAATAATAGCTATCTACTTTTTTCTTTACTATTAGAATGAAATTTTTATTCCATTTCTTCCATAGCAAATTTTATTACTGTAAGGTATATTTGTTTAGAAGTACTTTATTAATTATTGTATGAGTGCTTTGTGAACAAAATACGTATACAGATATAAGAGACAAAGACTCTGAAGGAGGCCGGAGAGATGCCTCAGAGGAGAAGAGTGCTTGCTATGCAAGTATGGAGACCTGAATTTGAATTCCTAGCATCTGTAACAGCTTGGAAAGACAGCATGTATCTGTAACCCCAACACTGGAAGGTAAAGACCAGCAGATCCCAAAAGCTTCCTGGATAGATATCATAATCAAAAAGGTAAGTTCCCAGTTCAGGGAGAGACATTGTCTCAAAGCAATAATGCAGTAATAGTAGTTAAAAGATATTAGACAAATTTTAAAATATATATAATATTAAATAATAATATATAAAGAGACACACTAGATACCTTCCTCTGGCCTCCACATTTACATCCATGGGTGTGATCATCCACATATTCATGTGCATATAGTATACACAAGAACTCTCACATGTAGTCTCTGAGGGATAAAAATTTCTTTTTGGTTGACTTTTCATTAGAACTGTTCACTTATAAAGAAATCATTGCCAAATTGCATTAATATGATCACCAAAACAGAGCAAAAAATGCATATATAGAAATAATCAAGACACATAAATATAAATGCAACATGAATACCACAATTAGACCAGTAACAGGTATTAATTCATAGGGCCTTCTGGAGCTGAGCCAGCTGATGCCCTTCAGAGACTGTCATGTCATGGTCAATTTCCAGAGGCAGATTAATCTGCAGTGATTCAGTATTCACACTCCTCATAGTCTTAAGGATAATCCTAGCAATGTGACACACTATCATGATACACAGCCTCATAAATTGATACAGAAAAGCATGCACAGCATACTACATTTGATAAATTAAGGATGACTGACATTGGCATTTGGAAACCGAATGCTGTTCTGTCTAAAACAAGTCTATTTGTCAGGGAGCTGGCATGTGAATTAAAGCTTCAGAGGGGAGAATGTCCCCAACAAAAAGAATCAAGTCTTAATATCAGGTCTAGAAATCTAGAAAATGTCCCTGTATCTGTTATCTGTTACATAAATTTGATATCATGGTAGTGAACACATCCTGGATGTTTTGTATTATCTTAATCAAGTTTAAATATTGTAATCATCCTGCCAGGTGTGAATATATTCTAAAAAGACACTCATATTCCTTTGTTCAGATAGGAGACTATTGAGACAAGGCACCAAGGAATTGGACGTTACTCCAGGAATCTCATGTCAGGATAGCAAAAGGGCAAAGGCCTCATACCATCCAAAAAGAGAACTTGTCTCTCAGAAAGAGATCTCATATGTTGCTGACAACCAATAGACCTCCATGCAGAAAGGACTGCATTTCTTGACTTTCTTGAACTTCTCAGTTACATATACCTCTAGCCATCTTCTTAAGCCTAAACCTCATGTCAGGACCTGCAAAGATAGATTTGGGGTAGGTTTTGGAGAGTTGCTGCATCTCTTAGTTCCTTTCCCCAATGTGACCACATTGAGTACATCTTCGTTTTCTGCTTGCCACTATTACTTGGTTGTTTAATTGGCATATTTGAGGTTGAGTGCACAAAGCTGACTTACTGTGGCTGTCAGGGCACAGGCTCTGATCCTATTAACTTTGCTCCTGATGTATTTTACACTTCCTCACTGAACAGAATATGCCACGAAATTACAGAATCATACATTAGTAAGTCCCCTCCCAAACCTAAATAATTGACTGATGCATTTGAAAAATCTCATATCCAACTTTTACATTCTAAAAAAGTAAACATTCACTTCTTAATATTTTTGGCTTTTTGTTAAAATAGTTGAGAGATTCCACATTTCCATAGTAGAAAAAATATAATGCTCAAAACTTTCATATCTGCATGAATAAAATAAAATCCACCTCCCATTGCCTCCCTGACCCTCACCGCTTTTCTGTCCAAACTTCACATGCTCTTTTCTTTAGGAAATAAATATAGCTGATTTTTTTTTCCACATTGACAATAAAGTTAAGAACACATTTCTTACCTGAAGAGCCTCTGTGTCTCCCACAGTGCCCACGTGCTTTGCTCACACCTCTTCTGCTCATCTGTCTTCCTTGCTGCAAGCACTTTTGCTTTAAGTCAAGTGATGAACCTGTGGTAGGGAGTAAAGGCTTTGTAAGCTTTAGTGAAGATTCCGTGTCTATATAAAAAATAAAAGATAAAACATGGAAACGTCAAACTCTTGAGGGCTTGTGAATTAAGAACAGCAATTTAATGGGAGAAGTTCCCTTGAATTACAAGAAAGCTTCTTATAGAAAGTGTTAAGTTGAAATCTGCTATTGTTTCTTAAGTGCATTTACATAAATCTGCCTCTAACAGACAGTGAGTTTATCTGAGAAGACAAATACGGTATTCATGTCATAAAACTCTCACTCACATTCAATAAATAACATGCCTTATTTTATGTAACCATAGTTTTGAAACAATAGCTTATACTACAGAAGCTGCTAAGTGCATGCGTGTACATGTGCATCTGCGTGTATGTGTGTGTGTGAACTAATCGGTATTTTTTAATTAGTGCCTAGGACTGATTCTAAAATGTATTAAAGTATTTAAATAATTATTTTGTTTACAAATATTTAGACATGCATAAAATAGTGAAACAGCTTACTTCTAGATTTTATATATATGTGTATAAATTTTATTTTTTGCAGTAATTGAGCATTTCAATGTGAAGAAAATTCTGACATAAAATATGCAACATACAATAAACTAAAGAGCATAAACTATTATTTTCTAAATGCTGAAATGCTAACTTCTTATATCTTCCTTTTAAAAATTTTATTTTTTTAAATTTAAAAATTTTATTTTATTTATCCATGTAGGGGGTGGGTACAAAAGTATGGTTGCTAAGGAAGGACAGAAGGGAGCATTGAATCCTTTGGACCTTGAGTTACAGGCCACTGTGAACAGCCTGACATGGGTATTGGGAACCAAACTTGGGCCTTTTAGAAAATCACTAAGTTCTCTTATGCACTGAGCCATCCTGCCATAACCACTGAGCGATCCTGCCTGTTGTGGTATGTTTAGTTGTGGATAATATTTTAGTTAAGATTAGTCTCTTACTTGTTTACACCTCTGTGCCATCCCCAGCTTCCACCCCCCACAGGAGGTTCCTGTTATTTGATTGAGGGTCTGTGTGAAAACAGGAAGAAAAACACCTGGGGATTAAGGGGTGGAGCAAGGAGGGAGAGGGAGTAGGAGGTGGAGGAGGAGTAGGAGCTGAACGAGGAAGAACGGAGAGGAGAGGATGGGTAAAGAAGCTTTGGAGTGAGCTCTCTGGCTAGCGGCTTGGGTATAGAATTCCCTGAGATTTGACATGGTTTGTGATTTCGATTCATGCTGGATTATTAATACAAAGCATCGGAAAATTCAACGCTGGACTCTCCATTAAGCGCCCGAACTTTATTTTAACAATTGCACTGAGCCATCCTGCCATAACCACTGAGCCATCCTGCCATAACCACTGAGCCATCCTGCCATAACCACTGAGCCATCCTGCCATAATCACAGCCATCCTCCCATGCCCTATTCTCATGATGCAGAGGCTTTTGCTTTATTGTACGAAATACATCAAGAGTTGACTTTGCTATTCTAATTTTAAAACAAAAATATGATTATTAAATTTGAAATATAACTACAGTAATATTTTATTAATTTGTTATTCTTGTGGTATATGTGTGGTGTATGAGGTACAGGGAGGTGGTGTTTAGAAAGGCCAGAATCAATATTAAGCATCTTCTAACCATACCTCATTTTTGTGAGACAGGGATGCTCACTGACTCTGCAGCTCACTGATTGGCTAGGCTGACTGGCCAACAAGCCCTGAGACACTCCTTTCTCACTTTGCAGCACTGGGTTTCCAGATGTGTGCAGATACCTCTGGCTTTGTCCAGGATGCTGGAGATCCACCCTTTGACCTCGTGTTGTGCAGCAAGCACTTAATCTACTGAGCCATCTCTTCATCCGATCTAGCATAAGATCTTTAAAAGTTCAAAGTTAAAGCTAGTACATATGTATCAAGATTTTGTAAACAATTTTATTCTAATAATAGATCTAGACACAAGGGGAAGCGATATATTTATTTAAATACTTAAGTATATGTATATGTTTATACAGAGATATCACAAACACATATTTTCTCTCCACCCTTCAAATAAAACTGACCAAAAAATATATGCATTACTAGCAGCCATTGTTTTGTTAGTTTGCAAAATTAGAAAACAGCCTTTAGTTAATTGCTTAAAGGGTAGATGCTGGATTTCACCTCTAACTTACCTGGTCCCATTTACAAGCTACTAAATATGATATCTTTCCACATGCGGTTAATAGCAGCATAAGTGTCATCTGAACTGAGTTAAACATATTGTAAGGAAGGGCATCACACCTTCATTTTTCTTTATTTTTTCTGCAATACTGGGGATTAAGCCTATGGGCTCACATATGCTATGTAAGGACTCAACACTGGTCTATAGCCCCAGCTCGTTTTTTATCTTGATACAAGGTTTCATTGCATAGGCTAGCCTTCAATTTGTGCTACTTTTTCCTCGGCTTCCAAAATAGTTGGGACAACAGGCCTTGAGCCTCCAAGTCTAGACATTTTCATTTTTCAGGAAGGAACATGAAATCACATTAGGAAACCTTGTCTGAAGTCAGCATCTATTGAAACAGAAGGAATCAGGGCTGAGGACACAGCCTTGGGACTCCTACATCAAGTGGTCTACAGATTCGAGTCCCGTTCATTCACTCTTGCTTATCTCAAGACCGTGGGGAACAGAGAAGCTCCAACACTGACCCTCAACCAACTGCACACTAATAGAAGCTACAGGAAAGAATCATTTGTCTGTAATTTCATCATAGTGGGCTGCAGACAGTGAAGCACATGTCCAGGACACATTTATAGTACATGTGTTTAAACTAGGAGGAAACTTAGGCTTCTTCTCTTTTCCTCTCTTCTGCGAGAAGCTCTTACACACATTTAACCATAAAAGGCAATTACATGGTAAGAATAGTTTCCCAGAGAAGTGTATTTTTTTTCCTTTCCTGAAATCAACAGCAGTAAAGAGAGTTGAATGTGGCTGAGAGGCCTAACCATAGCAGATATGAAAAGCTGCACATATTTTGCAGAGTGGATAAACTGTTAGTGGTTCAACGATTTTTGAAAACGATTTGCAAAACTGCTGTAGGGGACAGATAAGTAAATGTTGATTGATTCATTGAAGGATGCTGGCTCTGGCTGAACTAAATGACTGGAAAGGTGTACTCCGGAGTTCTATTTCTTGTTCCACACCTAATTTGCTGCTCCCAAGGCAAGCGATTTCAATTCAACATGCCTCTGATGCCTGCTTGTATGGATTTCACCTCATTTGTTAGTGAGGCATAAGCTGGCTGAAGAACAGCCTACAGAAGAACAAGGTGACACCGACAAGCAGGTGGGGGAAAATGATGAAGAGGTCAAGGGAACAATAGCAATAAAGGCTGAAATGAGTTGCAGATTTAAAGCTGTTATTGCTTGGTGTGATCCACAGAAACACTGGGAGACATAAAATCAGAGTGGCTCTGTGGGAAGTTTCCTCTAAGATCGAGTTCTTCTTCACCTTGGTGACCCACGAATCAAGATTTTACTAGCAACCACTCTATCTGCATTTTATTAGGAAACAATCACAAAGGTCAAATTTTAATATGCCGGTCAAGGTCAACAGAATCAAATTCATTCTTATCACATCCTTATCTATAGTTGATACACGCCAATCTTCATCTATAGTAAAATAGACACCATCACTTTACCTATCATATAATAGAGGTGACATATCCTTACTGATAGCTGAGATTTTAGTTTGTTCAGCTCTTATTCATGTACTCAAGATTTCCTAAGTTGTCTCAGAAAAACAACAGTTCAAAGACTGTATATAACCCAGGTCGTTGGGATCTGATGGATTCAAGTTGCTGTAAATAGCAGCAAAATATCATGTTAAAAATACAGTTCAGAAATACTAATTGAAGAAGGAAAACATACTGACGTGTGCTGCGCCATGGCTGAACCCTGAAGATATTATGTGAAGTAAATGAGCCACCCAGGAAAAAAAATAAGGAGGAACCTAGAAGAGTCAAAATAATGGAGACAGGAAGTAGGTTAGTGGGTGTCAATCTGGATGGAGGGAATGGGAAGTCAATGTGCAATAGGTAAAATTTCAGTTTCCAATAATGAATAGGTTCAAGAGATGTAGTGGTAACACACTTTGAAGATTCTTAAAAACCCATAACTCTACACATAATGTGTGAAAATGATGAATGCCATACTATGTGGCTCTGTGGTGATTAGTCTTGACTACCCACTTAGAGTCTCCAGGAAACAAACACCTGGCAATTCTCTGAGTGAATCCAAGATTATGTTAATTAAGGTGGAAGATCCACCCTAAATATGAGCAGTACCATTCCCCAGACAGAGGTTCTGGATAGTGAAAAGGAGCAAATGAGTTAAGCACTAGCATTTGATCCTCTCTGTCTCATTAGTATGGATGCAATGTGACCAACTACCTCACACTCCTGACACCACAACTTCCCAACCATGAGGCTCTGTCCACTCAAACTAAATATGATTTTCTAATAGCATAAGGAAATTAAGAAACAGTACCTTACCATAGTGACTGTGCAGTGCCTATACACTCATTATCAGACCTCCTTCTGAGAAGTCAGTTGTGGCATAAGACAGTTGACACTTAATCTCTTTACATTTTTGCTCTTCCAATGTTATCAGCTGGCTTTATCTACACTCTGTAGTTTTAAAATTAACTTGGCTTACATTTTGGGCCTTCCAAAAGAAAAAAAAAGGATGCTGTTGGCTGTTATCCATAATGCCACTATCTGAAGCCATTCAACACAAGCTGCTTCTTGGAAAAAATGTTGGAATACATTTATGAGTCCGACTCCATTTTCATCTTCTTTTCCAAAACTTTAGCATGGCAGTTTAGCTACTGAATGTTACTGTCCCCCAGATAAGACTTCACCTTAGCCACCTCTTTGATAACCATCAGAGTGAAAATGGATGATATCTCACATTGTTCATTGTCAAAATGATGCAACTTAGACATCCCAGGCCAACTTGATAGATATAAAACCAGAGTGATCAAAAAGGGACCTGAGAAATGCCAACTGTTCTAGTCCAGCAAAATGGGTTACCTGGATGGAGATTGACATATGCTGCAGGTTCATCTTCTGCTGAAGCCCTGATCTTAATATACATGTTTGATTGGATATGGATATATGACATTTGAGAGACATTATATTTAGATGAGGTCATGAGACACAAACCTTAGTGATGGGATTGGTACCCTTATTTTGTTTTAAAGCCAAGAGACTAGAGAAATAGCTCAGCAATTAAGAGCATTAAAAGTACTTCTTATACTCAGGGGACCAGAGATCAATTCCCAGCAAGTGATCCACAATGCCTGTAATTAAAGCTCCAGAGAGTCTATGTCCTCTCCTGGCCTCTGCGGGCACCCACATGCGCATGTGAATTGCAACATGTAGATACAAGCAAATTTTTAAAATCTTAAAAAAAAAATAAGAGTAAACATCTAGAACTCACTTTCTTTTTTCACTCATTATAAATAGCACAAAGACAGCTGTCATCAGGCCAGGGAATGGGGCTTCACCAGAAACTTACCTCTATGGCACCTTGATCTCATACTTCTGGCCTCAGAGTGATATAAATACTATGCTCTTTTATTTAAATTGTGAAGGCTCTGGTATTTTATTATAGCAAACTAGACAAACTAAGGTATCTTTCTAAAATCATCAGATAATGGTCATTAGTTTGATGTTTAATCTTTGCTAACCCCTCAGAAGTGGCCTATGTGACAGGAAGGAATGCAAATAATGAATGGTATAAGCCTTTCTCTTCCTCACGCTTGACCCTTCCCTAGAAAATTTCCAAATATGGCTGGGAAATGATTTCATAAGGTGGAGTTCAAGCTAGAATGAGATGCCCTCATGTAGTAATAGTGCAAATGGTATCAAGCCCATCAGTAAGCGGAGAGGTGGCACATCAATGATGATCTTCATCTTTCTCCATTGTGGCTCTCTCAAGCCACTGAAAACAACAGAAGTCTAAAAGATCTGGTGGTGCTAGCTGTAAATGAATCAATTTTCCCATTAGCTTTATGAGAAGTCCATTTGACAGGCTTGAAAACAAAACCATTAACCATTGTACTTCCTAAAATACATGGGAAAACCTCTAGGAGTTTTCTGTTCTCTCGTTCCAGTACCTGTCTCCAGTCTTTCCATTGGATAAATTAATTGGACCTATCTGATGAAAAATGTAGGCCATTTGTGAGGACTGGACAAAGAGGCCAAATGGATTTGATTGTCAGCCTGTACACTCACATAGTAAAGACCCAAATGGTCTTCTCATTAAATATAAACAATAGTATTTGTCTTGTGCAGTCGTAAGTAACCTAATACTGTATGAAACTCAGACATTCATTTGGTTGTCTCCTCTAAACATGGTGACTTTCTTCCTAGGGGTTATCATAGACGACTTCAAACTCTGAAGGAAACTACAGATAGCCCTTGGATATGGAAGTTTCTCAAACATTATGATTCCCGAGGTTACTAAAGTGATCTTCTTCTTACAGTCATTTGAGAGGAGAGACCTTAAATAAGACATTGTCCAGATAAGATCAGAGTTTGCAGGAATGTCTGTGGGGGATTGTCTTGATAGTTGATGTTGGAGGACACAGGCTACCATGGGTAGTACCATTCCCTAGGCAGGTATCCCTAGGCTGTATAAGAAAGCTATGCTAAGCTTATGAGTAAACCACCAAATAGCATTCTTCTATGATTTCTACTTCAAATTCCTGCTTCACTTTCTGCCTCAAATTCCTTCAATAATGGAGTCTGTGGTATGAGAAGAAATAACCCCTCTTGCTCTCTAAGTTGCTTTTGATCAGTGTTTTATACCAGCAACAGGAAGGAAACGAGAAGATCACTTTGCAAAAAAAATGTTTAATTAATTATTTTCTACAGAAATTATTATTTTTAATCCATCAGAGAGGTTTTATGTCATTGGCCATTATCATCATAATAAATATGAAGAAACAAATTAATGTTAACATTACATTTTCCTTTATTTGTTGATAATTCCTTATGTTGACTATGGTCCAGAAAATGTTTTCACATCCTGACACTAACGATATGAAGTACATGGCTATCATCAACTTTACATCATTTTAAGTTATTAGCTGTGGTGATTACTATTGATACAGTGTATGTTCCTTCTGAATTCAACTCCCATTACTTTCCTTTTTCTGTAATGTAAGCATGCTTTTCAATATAAACTTCTTTGTTTTGAGGAAAATATATACTTCTATTAGCCTTCTAGCAACATTGTTGAAGTTGTACCTTCCTAATTATTCCTTCTACTATGAAATTTGTTGACTCTACAGGAAATGTCTTCATAGTCTAAGATAAATGTGTGAACAACCGCTCACTTTCTCTTTGTTACAGAAATAGCTAGAGGCTGGACAGGAAACATTTGGCAGGATGTCTTGCTGGGTCACAGCTAGCTAGCAACAGAAATGGGTGGAGGCTATGTTCTCCCTGAAAATGCCATTCCTCAGATGACTCGTGTCTCGGAAAATGTGAAGAGTGTCCTAAATAAATATAAGTGGACATATATTGTCATTAATGATCACAAGCCTTCAAAATTTTTATTACCAGGCTAATATAGAATTCAGCTAACAATGTGGCTAATTCAATTCATGGTGGATTCAGTCAGGTAGTTAAAGTGCTTCCTTAAGCCCTTCCACTGTAGGTAGTTCAAGGTCACAAATCTCAGAATGCTTAGCTATTATAGCAAGATTTGGCCAGAAATACTTAAGGGAAAAAAGTCAGATATGTATAATAGTATTATAATTACATTAACACAATTATTAAATATTCCATGGTTATATTTTTAAATGTTATTTGTCAAGAAGGTCTTATTTTTAGGACCATTAAGAATTCACAGGCAACTGGAGGAAATGAATGACTTTTTTTTTTTTTGTTTTTTGTTTTTTTTTTCCCAGAGATAAATTTAAAATAGGTTGTTGCGCCATCTATTGGCAGTTCCAAAGGTATCCAGTTGAGAAGTTAATCTCATTAATATTTTTAACAGCAATTTCATTCTTACCTCTGCTCCCTGGAAAGACTTTCAAAAATGCTTCTTGAACCCCATGTAAGGTGAGCATAAATGCCAATAATTATGACGCTTTAAAAAATAATGCAAAGTTTACATTATATGTATTATTCATTTTTGCATGTGTCTTCAAAGAGCTAGAGACAATGCTTTTTTTTTCTCCTTAAACGCATACCAATTTGGATTTTATGGTTTTTTAAAAAAAAGGGATCATTTGGACACTGACAACTGGTATTTAAAATCCCTCCCCCCAACTTCAGACTCACTCCAGGAAGCTAAAAGCTGCAAAATGAAGCGGCTTCCCTGGCTACAATCATCTGACTATACTTCTTCCCATAGGCATGCTAACAGAGTCTTTCCCAAAATGACACTTGTGATGTGTCATACATATGCATGACTCCATCCTGCCAAGGAGCAGGAAGCAACGTGAGTGGTTTTTGTGAAAGGGATGATTTGAGTCAAAGTTGTGATGAATAAAGTACATTAATGAACAAAGAACAAAGGAAATTCCTTCCCATAGAAAGAATGCATTTTTTTTTTTTGGTACAGCATCAAAGAAATAATTAAAAAAAGACTGTCCTTTATCTGACACCACATGTGTCTTTGAATTGTCAAGATGTACATGGAAAGGTGTTTTGTGCTTATGGAAAGGGAGATAGGGTGTCTCTTTTAGGGGTAAACAAAAAGGGTACATAGATCTGGTGACTTTAAATAATTTTAATATTGAAAAGACATAGCCTCGTCCTTACACTGTCAATCCATTGAAAATAAACACCAAGTTTCAGAGAAGGTCTGGCTTGTAGAGTTTGCACAATTGCTACCCCAGGCCATGTTTCAGGGCCAGCAGAAGGTGCGATGAGAACAATAAAGAAATCTGTAATTGTTGAAATCTAAAATCTTTCCTTGAATTGGGACATGGTGGATTCCCAATTCAACAAGTGTTATATAGCCATATTTAATGTTTGAAAATAATCATGAAACTAAACAGTGAAATTGCTGATAAACACTGTGACCATAACAGTAGGCAAAAGTACTTTAAATTGAGTCTTTATTTAATATGTCCCATGTAGAATGGCTGACATGCACATGACTGAGCTCTATGAAAACAACTAGAGGTTCTCATTGAAACTGAGAGCCTTAGGAGTTTGAACTCCCTCTGAAACCAGGACCATTGGAGATATCTTTACAATTGTAGGGAGAGTTATGTTGAAGGAAATGCAAATTCATTTTCCCTGGTAGGTAATACTGCATTAGCATAAATACTGTAGTGCAATTTAGATCACCAACCCCATCATTTTCTCCGTCTCTTCACCCTCTTCCATCTACTTCTACTTAGGGATAGTGGATCAACTGCAGCATAAATGTAGAACTAAAGTAATGATTACCATTCACAAATAAATTCACTACAGGACTCCTGGACACTCAAGATGTATTCCTTTCTGAAGCTAGTTGGCATTTTTGTTTCTAAAATCAACAAAAGATACTTCTATGCCAGCACAATCTAATAAATACTCATTTTCATTTTTCCTTTTCCATTTTAGTAACCAGTTTGACTCTGTTCCTTTTTGGTGGCTTTTGAGGTTGTATAAATTTTGTGGATAGGATAATTATTTACAGTGTAGTATAAATATTTTCAAAGGATGATCACCTTGGCCCCGGATCTCAGCAAGTTTAACATAAGGCTGACCAGTGAAAAGATTGAGACTGTCAGTAAGGACATAATCAAATACAGCTAATGGCTATAGAAGCCATGCCTTATTTAAAAAAGGCAGTGAACGGGAAGACACTGGAGACTCATCACCAAACCCAGTTCATTGTTTTTATTCTCAAATAGCACCAAACCAAAGGAAATTTGAAATAACAGATTTAAGTATGTCCAAATTGTAAAACCCTGAATAAAATTTTAAACATAAATTTACTATAAGCACATGTGCAAAAATATGAATCTATAGATGCTCTTATTTGTATTCACAGATTAGACCTTTTGGAAACCCTTCTAATGCTGACAGATGAATAATAGTCAATTTTATAGTGTATAGAACTCCACTTAAGTGCTGTCACCATTCCAGTGTCATTATCAGCTTTTCAGTTCTATGCTTAAGATCACTGGCTGACAGTATAACCAAGAGACAGAATTATCCTTGTTAGATATTTGCTTATTTAAAAAAAAAGGCAACAATATACCTCAGGGTCTACATTATCTTTAGATTCCTTTCGAATTGTTAAAACATAAGCATAAGACAAGAAGACAAGGTAAAAGAAAGACAGATACTGTATTCACCAAACAATTTTCTCTCATTATCATGAAAACTGGCAATTTCTTAAATATTTCAAAAGCTTATAAACCATATGTAGTTTGGATAATTACAAAAGGTATGTAACCCAGTTCTCTCTGCAAACCAGTAAAAAATTATCCACTGACCTGGAAGACAGTACAATTTGACTAGGACACTATTTGTTTTAATGGAGGGTTAAGAAAGATGGGTGATGTAGAAGATGCTGTTTAAGAACTCCCAATAAATCAAAGAAAGGAATTATTTGTGTAATAGTAAATATAACTCTTATAACATATAATGTTATTATTTTTAAAATAATAATTCTGACTACTGACTTGGTAAGCGTGCGTTTCACAAATTGCCTCTTCACCACCAATATTTCTTTTCTTTCATTTTCCAAATGAAAATAAAAACTAATAATAAAGGATGCATACGTTAGTTAGCTAGTCTACAAAATTGAGTGCTGTAATATTTTGAGTATTAGTTGAAATACAAAATTAAAACTCATATATCAATAAAATGAAGTCACGTTTCAAATTTATGTATTAATCCATTTGAAAAATCTACTGGGTGATTGAGGGTGTCATAGCATTAAAAGGTACTCAAGAATGTTAGATGTTTTAATACATAACTTTAACATGTAGAGCCTGGAATTTACTTTGAAGTCAGTCATCCATCCTGGATGAGTTTCAAAAATTCATGGTGTCTTAAGCTCAGGGTAATAATGCATATTATACTGAATATCAGTGGCTCATTTTTATTTTGCCCGAGAATTATTATTTTACTGAAGAATTGAAAGATGATCAGGAAAAAAAAGGAGGGACGTAAAAATGCATCAGAAATATTTTTAAAGGTTTCCTTTTCACAGTTTGGAGACTTCGAACATATTTATTATCTTGTTGGAGAAGTTAAAATGTCCTTTAAGTATGGGTAAATCTACCTAATCAAAAGCATTTATATGTTAGCACTGATATTTAGAAACTGTTAAGTGTTATTTTATAATTTCTTCCTGAAACCATAAAACTTCTCTGCTCAGCTCTAGAATCAATAAACAATGACGGTGACCGGAAGGTGCACTCTTGGATCACAACCTGGACCCTTGGAATCATTTTGTTGTTGTTCCCGTTGCGTTTTTTTGAGTTTCCCGTCGGTTAGTCACATTGTATTCTCACTTCCCCTTGGAACCATATGGGGAAGTAATAAAGTGTCTCTCTACGCAATGTTCCTTAACTGACTAAGGGGAACACTATGAACGCCTTGCTGTTGTCATAGATGGCCATTCAGCCATACAAAGCAACAAAGGAACCGGAAGCGAGTGGGAACAATGGATAATGGGCACTTTAACAGTTTTAGGATCTTATGAAAGAGCAAAAACAAAGAAGTCAGACTTGAACTTTTATAAAACGTAAAGCAATGATGTCCTTGGCCATTTCTATTTAAAAACAAAACATTCCTCTTATAAGACTAAGGTGCAGGCACGGATATCAGTCGCCAAAACGTGGTTTTTGTAATCTAAAGAAATTGTCTTTAGCATTAAATCTTGCAAACTGTAGCACCACTTACTGTCAAAACAATTAGAAGCCTTCAGCAGCAAACACTGGGGCTATGGTCCCTTTCCCAGAAAGTCCAAACCTTGTAAACATATCTAAGTATTTAGCGCCATCTACAGGAATCAGAAAGTAAAACCTTGCGAATATGAAATTATCCACTTAAGATTGTAAGATTGTTTTTATAATTTTCTGGTGGAACTCTCCCATTCGCTGTGCCTAAAGTGCATAAGGTGTCAAAATAGCAACTGACCTTCAGCCCTAAAAACACATACATACAAGTAACATTAAATAGATTCATCAGATGTTGGTGGTGTTGGTGTGTGTGTAAAACAATAATAATTAAAAGAAAGAGACCGTGAATTTGAGAAGGGGAAATGTCAGAGGGAGAGAGAGGAGAGTTGAAAATTATATAAATATATTTAATTAGATTTAATTTTTAAAAACCTTTGTTCTTCTTGCAAATGATAATTTTGTCTGGGAAAATTTTAGAGAAGAGAATGCAGAGGGTTTGACCTTTTCACTCATCCATTACTAAGGCTTTAATTTAATTTTATTCCCTTGTTGTTTTACAGTTATCATCCCTGTGATAAAACATCATGACCAAAGCAACTTGGGGAGGTAGGGTCTGTTTGGCTTACTCTTCCACATCACTGTTCATCAATGAAGGAAGTCAGGACAGGAGCAGGGCAAGAACCTGGAGGCAGGAGCTGATGCAGAGGCCGTGGAGAGATGATGCTTACTGGCTTGCTCCTCATGGCTTATTCAATCTGATTTCTTATAGAATCCATGGCCACAAGCCCAGGGGTGGGCCCTCACGCAATCAACTGGGGCCTTCCATATCAATCACTAATTAATGAAATGCCCCGCAGGCTTGACTGCAACCTGATTTTATGGAGACATTTTTAATCAATGTTCCCTCTTCTCATATGATTACACTGTGTATCAAATTGACATAAAACTAGTGAATGCAGGTTTTTTTTCTTTCACGTGGTGATGGGAAGGGGATATGCACACGAGTGTGTATTGGTCTGCATTTGTACAAATAAACTAAAGGAAGATGTCAGGTGCCTCAATTACTATGGGTTCTGGGTACTTGAGTTCTGTCCCTACCCACAGAGCTGTCTCTCCAGTCTCTCTTGATTATTTTTAAGCCATTGTCAAACACATAGTTCAGAAATGTTCCAGAATAAGTGCTATGGAGAAGCACTTAGGAAGCCCTTCCCAATATTCCCACAATGGTTTGAAAGCTGGAATTCTGAATGTTAATGCCAAGCAATTCTGTTTCTAAGGCAAATTTTGATCCTTATCTCCCCAGTAAGCCTGGGATCCTTTCTGGAAATCTGCCCACCCCACACATCAGTCCTTGCTGAGCTATATTCTCAGCAAAGGCCAAGGAAGGCAGGACGAAGAGCTGCTGATGGCCTTCCTCAACATGCAGAAATCTGGTGCCATCATTCTTGCTCCAGGTTAATTGACAATGTAGCATTCCACTTACAGTCCATATTGCCACCAGTTCTCTGATAGCATTTAGCTACTTTTTAGTCACCAAATTTCCCCCAGTTAAACTTAAGGTTAAAATACTCTAATTTACAAAGTAATGCTTTGTTTATAATTCTAGTTCCCATTCCTAAGGATGTCAGAACACCTCAGAGTAAAGACACTGCATCTGGGCTACTCCTACATGCCAAGAACGATGACTCTACCACTCCCTCTCCCCTCTGCTTTGGGTTGTGCTGTAGGACATAACATTCTCCATAGCATTTCCTCCCAGGTCAAGGAGAGAACTTGCTGCAAAGATACATATTAATTGCTACTCAAGAAAGCATGAGCTTCTCAAATTCCATGTATCAGATGTTTTCAGTCTCAAGCCTTTCAAGAAGTACTCCCCTTCAAGTACTCGTACAGAAACGATGAACTCATAAATGTAAGCTTTTCCTCCACTAAATAATACATCATGGATGCCACACAGTCAGAAGGAAGCTGCATAACATTTCTAAGTAAATTAACGTGGCAATCCTAGTAAAATATATTAGATGCATATCTAATTGTGTGCTGCTGAAACCTTGCTAAGATGATAGGCAAAGGAAAGTATACATCCAAAGGAACAAGGTCATAGGCAACAATAGTAAGGAGACATTAACAAATACTGAAGAAAAGAAAGCAGAGGGTCGATGGAACTGACAGAGCAGGACAGAGTAAGCTGTATATAGTATGAGTCTATTTATAAGGAATTTGGGAAATATTCCAGCTCAAGGCAGAGACCCAAATCCCACAAGTAGAAGAACAAGTGGATGTAGCTTCATTACCACAGGGTTGAAAAACAGCTTAGAAAAGATATCAATGCTCTTAGCATTTCATGACTTTCACCATATCACCTAGAAAACACTAATCTGGAGAGACTACACTTTGGGGTGCTAAATGGTCAACCATGGCAGGAGGGGGTTGGATATGAACAAATTAAAAGCATTAGGCCAAAGTTTAAGAACTTTACTATGACCTGTGAGATTATGTCTTCTCCCTGGTCAACATCTACAAATCAGTATTAATCTTATTGCCTTTGAGAAGGAGATAAGACGTATCTTTAAAGTAACTGGTATTAGGGGTAAAATATTTTAAAGAATCTAAATAAGCATATTTTAAGCTCTATCAGCAGTAAAAGTGAGAGGTACATACCCGACCACATGCCATTTCTATACTGAACAGAGAATAATTTAAGCCAGTTTTTTGAGAGACATACTTGTAGATATCAACAAGTAGTTAAAAATTATTCAATTTTGAATAAAGCTTTCCAGAAGAAAGAATAAGAAACAAAAATAAAATTTTTTGAAAAAAAATTCTATAACATAGAAGGCCTCTGAAAGGATAGTCATAATAATGAAAATATTGACATATAATTCATAATAATGAAAACAATGAAAATTATTACTAAAAAATAAATGGGAAATGGTAAGTACTATTATAAAATATTTTATATGATAATTGAAGAAGTCTTGGTTAAGTTGAGTACCTGCAGAATTTGTGTCTATGCTGGCTAGTTTTAGATCAACTTGACATAAACTAGAGTCATTTGGGAAGAGGGTACCTCAGTTGACAAAATGTGCCCACCAGATTGGTCTATGGGTAAGTCTGAGATGCATTTTCTTGACTAATGATTTGTGGAAGGCACAGCTCACTAAAGACAGTGTCATCCCTGGGATGATGGTCCTGGTTGCTATAAAAATGCAAGCTGAGCAAGCCATAAAGAGCAAGCCAATAATCAGCATTTCCCCATGGCCTGTGCCTGCCTTCATGTTCCTGCCTTGCTTGAATTCCTGATCAGACTTCTATCAATGATGAACTGTTACCCAGAAGTGTAAGAAATAAACCCATTCCTCCCCAAGTTGTCTTGATTATGATGTTTTATCACAGAAATAGAAAACTAACTAAGACAGAGTCCAATGGAGGTCCTAGAAGCAATCTTCAGTGGATGACTGTCAAAGCCTTTCAATACAAAGATGATTTCAATCAATTCATGTTTATTAGTTAATGTTATTTTATGAAAATGTTACAATAGTGTTATATTTCCAAAGATGTCTCTATAAAAGTAGCTATATTGTGCATACCTAGTCTTTTTTCTTCTTGAACCATCAATGAAGAATTGGTTGCAGATTTTTATGAATTGACTGAGATTTGTCATGGGAGAACATCCTGGAACATATTAATATAGATCGATGAAATACTTAATAGGATAATCATGCATGTTGGATCCAGTAAGTTAAATATAAGTGACTAACTTAAAGATAACCAAAGAAATGTTAATCTTGTTTAAAAGTCTCATCAATCATCAAAGTTAAAATAGGTGTGGAGGAATTTTAAAGCATAAATTGCTAAGATTAAGGTCTGCAGTTCTACTTAGATTTAAGTGCAGAGTTGATCAGGAAGTGTCAGATAGTAGTAGTGCATTCACACAGTTGAGATTAGGGTCTTTAATTAATTATTTGCTTATATGAGTGTATGGGAATCAACAACATATAAAAATTTACCTTAGCATTTTTATCTTTCTTTTGCAAATAAAGTCTGAAGTGCAAAAAGCAGACAATTATGATGAATATCCAAGATTCCAAACTCAAGATACTACAGAGGATATTAGCCATATGTTGGGTATTTGGAATACAATGTGTTCAGCCTTTAACACCTCTTCAAATATTGTCTCATGAAACACTGTGTGGAGCTAAGTGTCTTGGTACATAACTGTAATCCTAAAATACAAGGAGGAGAGGTAGAAGTATCATGGGTTCAAGGCAAGCCTGGTATACACAGCAAGTTTCATGCTAGCTTATGCTATAGAGTGAGAACTGATATCAAGAAGAAGAAGAAGAAGAAGAAGAAGAAGAGGAGGAGGAGGAGGAGGAGGAGGAGGAGGAGGAGGAGGAGAAGAGAAGAAGAAGAAGAAGAAGAAGAAGAAGAAGAAGAAGAAGAAGAAGAAGAAGAAGAAGAAGAAGAAGAAGAAGAAGAAGAAGAAGAATGGGAAAAGACAGCCTGTGGAATAGACAACAATCAAATAGAACAAACACAGAAGATTCATGTTCAGTGTGACATGAATTAAGACTATTTAGGACAATGTTGGTTCTTGAAAATGGGACTATTCTGCATCAGGATAACATGTTACTTCCTGATGTCAGATGTTTACACCTACTGTATACACTCAAGCCTCACAGCCATTGTTCCAACTTTCTTACAGAGAAGTCTTAACCACTTGTATTTAATTGTACCTTTTGGTTTGTTGGCAATCTCTTTCAAGAGATTTACACACACACTCTAAGATTATGAAAGAACAGTCTGTGACCACTGAAAATGACCAGCCAGTGTTTGAAACTAGAGGAAATAAAGACATTGAGCAGAAAAAATACAAAAGACGTGAGAAGTAACCTGAAATTACAATGATGTCTAAGTACACCACACACCACTGACATGGTGGAGTAGTGCAAGAAAACTCTGTCTCTCTCTGTCTCTGTCTCTGTCTCTCTCTCTCTCTCTGTCTCTCTCTCTCTGTGTAGGTAGGTAGGTATAGGATTTTTTACGTTCTTTTTTTGCTTTTCTTTATTAAAATAGATTCTTCTCTCATATAAGACATGTAGACCACAATTTCTCCTCCTTCCACTCTTCTCAGCTCCCCCTTCCTTCTTTCTCCCCCAGATCTGCTACCCTCTATTTCCCTTCAGAAAAGAACAGGCCTCTAAGAGATATCAGTCAAGCATGACACAAGATACAGGAAGACAAGGCACAAATCTTCATTCTAAACAGACTTCTCTAATAATGCATTCTTTCTCTGTAATTGATTTGACAAAATTTTAATCAGTTTTTGGTTTTTTGTTTTTTTTTTTTGTAAGAAACTACCTTGTGCTTTTGCCAAACAGTCCTTCAAATCCTGAGGGCAGAGCTCATGTCCCTAGCCCTCCTTCATAAGTTAGCTTCTTCTATGTCTAGAACTATATCCCAATGTGTCTCTTCCACTCATCATTGAAAATATGTTAATTTTCTTTATTATGCTGAAAAAATGTTTCCTTAGACATTTTCTACTTGGTTAATCTCTATTACTTTTTTAATGTACTTCTTTAAAGGTTAGTGAGACATTTTCCAAAACTGTACATAAAAAATATTAATGCCCAACTTCTGGTTTTAACCTTGATACATAAACATTTTAGAAGTCTTCACTCCTAGCTAACAGGCTGAAAATAGATGGCTTTTCTTGGATCTATCAGCGATTGAGATTCCAGGAACAAACGTCACCCCCAACTCTAGGCAAATCCAGAGAACCACAGCAGAAATATCCTTCCTTAGAACAGAATTTTCTGGAGCTACAAATGAGGGGATACCATGAATATTGATTTTTATAGATGATGTAATATGGTGGATGATATAATTTTGGTAGGTGATGTAATTCTCACAGATGATGTAATTCTGACAAACCTGTAATTCTGATGGATCCTTGGCAGATTAGTGTGGACTCATAAGAAAATCTTGGTCCTGGAGGTAGAAGGAATTCTTTATGCTTAGCGTCTCCCTCCAGGTAACTTATCAGATGTCTCATAGAAGTACTTAAGGGGAGTCTATTAGATCTCTGAGAGGGAAAGAAGGACAATAATAAAAGTTTATCTAGAATCTTCTCCATAATAAAATCAGTCAGTACTCACCTCACTGATGTAGGAAGATGATAGCAGCCTGGATTATGTGTTGAGTCCCTAAGTGGAAAATAAAGAAATAAAGGAGGGGTAATGATGGGAGAGAGAAAGTGGACAGGGGGAATCCTCCCTCAGTGTTCTACGTTCTGGGACTACAGGCATGCACACCATCATGCCCAGTTGCAAGATGACCTTTTATTTCAATTTTAAGTTAAATCTCTAATCTTGATAGCTTTAAAAAATGTCAACTCTATCTCAGTGAGGAAAAGTATTATTACCACTGTAGAAACACGTTGAGGTCACAACCCCAAGCCACAGATGCACTGACTAAGAGTTGGCCCTTAAAAGACCAAATGGTTTTCTAACATTCACAACAGTTGGGTGATGGTACAATGATGGAATATTAGTCAGGGTTTTCCAGAGAAACCGAACCAATGTGATATATTCTCATACACAGGAGGAGATTTATCATAAGAAACTGACTCACATGATCAGGGAGTCTGAGAAGTCAGTAAATACGCTAGTTGCCCAATGGAACTTGGGAATATGGGAATGTAATATACTCTGAGCTCCAAGGCATCAAATCCTTGTCTAGGACTGAAGACCCCCACCTCTGGGAGCACTGGTATCTGAGAGCAGAAGATGAATATCCCAGTCAAGGTGTGAAGGAAACTGCCTTCTTCTACCTCGAGTATTTTTTCAAGTCATCCACAGATTGAACGATGCTCACTTCACATTAGGAAAGGTGATCTTTCCTTAGTCTACAGATCCAGGTGTTAATTTCTTATAGAGACATCCTCAGAAGCATGCTCAGAAGTGATGTTTTCCTGAGTATCTCAGCCTCCATTAGACTGTTTAGGAAACATGAAATTGTCACAAGATTATTATATCTGGAGGTCCTGAAGGCATTTGCTGTCTCTAAGTTGTTTTTTTTAAAGGGACCTCAATGTCACATTTAAAACACCAAGCATTAAACTGTGTCCCAGACTCTAGCCATATGACGATGAGCTCCAAACAAAAGCTGGTTCTGTTATTGTCACTTAATATCTATCCAGCTTTCAATATAGAATTACAAAGCATACTAAAAGGCAAGAAAAATACAGTGTGAAAAAGTGTCACAGTTTAAGCTTCAAATGTGCATAGATGTTTGGACTATCAGAAAGGGAATTGTTATGATTAATATGTGAGAAACCATAATGAGAAGAATGAACTGACAGAATGCAAGAATGAAAGAGCAATGCAGCCAGAGTTCAAATCTGAAATAGCACAAATAAAATGCTAAAAGTGAAGAAGAAAATAATAGAAATGCATTGTGCCTTCAGAGAGAGCACCAATAAAATTAACAAAGTTGATAGAGAACTTGAAAGTTTAGATATGGAAATAGAAACTTCCTAAGCTTAAGTACAAAGAGAGGCAAAAAGGAAAAAACTAACAATAAAAATGAACACGTGGACACCAAACTAAAATATCAAAAAGAAAGCGAAGAAAAAAATTATTTGAAGAAATAGTGGGGAAAAAAGTTATAAAATTGACTCATCTCAAAGCACGATCCAGTAAACTTAGAAGACAAAGGAGATTACTTTTAAACCTTTAGACACATTATATCTTAGTTACAGAGATTCTTGGCAAAGAGAACATTTTAGAGCTGAACGAAGCTGGGCATGGTAGAACAAAGGATGCTGGGAGTAATTTACCTCCAGCAGAACAGGTTACAAACTGCAGAGGTATTGTTGGAAACCAAGCTAGCAAGAATAAGGCAGGCCACAGGAAAAAAAAAAAAAATTCTGTGTCAAACAAAATTACACTTCAGGTGAACAAAAGATGAAATTTCTCAAATATTAAGGAGACATGTGAACATGAGATCTGCATATCAATAAGTGTTAAAAGAAAAAATAAATAAAAAGAGTAAAAGGACAAAAGAACATAATAAATAAGTAAATGTTAAACGAAGTTATTTAAAAGGAAGATAATATAGGTGAGAAAATGAGGTTAATCTAAAAAAATTATGATCTATAAGAAGAAATAAAGCAGAAAGCATGTTTTGGTTGAATGAGGAGAAAATGATTTCAGTCACTCTCTGTAATAAAGTATCAGATGACAAAAGCCTATGATGTGTGAAGTATCTTACAGCAATGTCAGAGGGGCAGGAAGAGGATTAGAAAATATTCTGTTGTAAGGTGTTGTTGTAAACTCAAAAATTATAAATAAACATTTTTGAGAATAAAATAATATGGGAACTGAAGGGATGACTCAGCAGTTATAAGATCTTGCCAGTCTTTGAAAAAATACCAAGGTGAGTTCTCAGCTCACAACAATTTGTGATTCCAGTTACTTTTGAAATATTCATCTGTCTGACTAAAGACAAAAGGAAGATGACTGAAAATTCTTTTAGCCTGTTTGACAAAGTTGTTTCCCACAAAATGCACCACTAAGGATGTATTCTAGAGCTGGCAATTTACTACATTTGAGTAACAAAAATCAAGTACTATTGGAATAGAACCCCAGATAGAAAATAAATTCTCATGACTACAGGCTAATGCAAGTAAATGAAATTCAATGTATAAAAGCATGAGGCTGGACAGATGATCCAGCTATTAAGAGCACTTGTTGCTCTCACAGATGCCCTTAATTTGGTACCCAAAACCCACATAAGTCAGCCCACAGCCATCTGCAGCACCAGTTCCAAGTGACATAACACCCTCTTCAATCCCCAAAGAACCTACGTTCATGTGTGTGCATATGTGTGTGTGTGCATGTGTGTGTGTATGCATGCACACGCACATGCACACACACATTAAAACTAGTAAAAGCCAATCTTTCAAAAGTATGTAAAAATAGCTTGAAACAAAATGACATACAGCTGTCAAAAGCCACTGATTCATTTGTTTTCATTAATAGGATCATATATCAATATTGTTAGTTGCTTTTCTATCCTAGCTTTTGATTTTAGAGAAAAATGTCATAATCTGGTATCTAAATTGTACTCATGATATCAGACCTTTTTAAAATCATGTGGTAATGTGTCAAAAGAGCTTCAGTGTGACAACTGATGTGTCCTTTCTAGGTTGCCTATAGGTCCTAGTCTGTTTATAGATTCCTCTATAAAAAGCAGGTAAAGGAACTCCTATTCTCTGTACAAAGTTTTCCTTTAATCTGTATGGCCTCAATTTTGGATGTCGGAGGAGTATTGTAACTCTTTTCTCCATTCTACAGGTAATGATAACAGAATGGATATTTAACAATCATTTTATTCTGACAAACATAAGAGAGAGTTTTCTAAGAATATTGGGAAGATAAATTAGTAAGTACTTTGAACTGTAAAAGTACTGGTTTTTAAACAATCATTTGAGTGTAGGACCCTGCCCCTGAGAAAACACATGATAAAAGTATTCTTTCTTTGAGGTTCTGAGATAATATCAAACAGTTTAGTTTTCTGGATGTCTAGGTATTTGAATTTGATTGTGTCAAACGGTTTATGGTAAAATTAAATACATTCTATTACACTGTGCATCAGATTTGCTGCTGAAGAAAGGAATAAGTGTTTAATTTCAAAAGTTGTCTTGGGGACTAGAAATATGGCTCAGTAGTTATGAACACCGGTTGCTATGATGGCTAGCAAGCATCTGTAGCTCTAGTCCAGGGAGAATCTGACACCATCTTCTGGGCTACATGTACGAGTCGCATGGACATACATGCAGCCAAAACACCCATATGCATAAAATAAATACTAAAAAGTCTTTATAAAAGCCACAATAAATTGTAAATTTTCAAATTGAATTTCAAATCTGCTTTAATAAATGTAAAGTCTCATACCTCATTCTATCAAATATAGCTAAGTAACAAAAAAATTAAATGAATTACCTTAAGATTCTTCTTGATTAATATTTGATATTTATTTTGTCAATCGATCTTTTTTTAAAGAGTTATTCATTTGTAGATGTATGACTGTTTCTCTTTTTGTATGTATGTGCACCACATGTTTAGTTGATGTCCATCAAGATAAAAAAAAAAAAAAGGCATTTCCCCCCCCCCCCCGGATCTGGAGTTATAGGCAGTTGTGAGCCACCACGGAAGTGCTGGGAACCACTCTCAGGCCCTCCACAAGAGCAGCAAGTGCTCTTAGCCAGCTGGTCATTCCTCAAGTTCCTTTATATACCTTCTTAAATCTAAAATAAAAGATTTCATTTGACAGTCTTTTCTAAGTTTGATTCCACTATGAGACTAGGCTAAAGGGGAACATTTAAATGAAGTTAGGCATTCAGATGGGTGAAGTTGGCTAATTCATCACTCTTTGGGAAACAGGAACTATCTGTCTAGATACTTCATATTAAACAACTGGATTTATCCTTCAAAGTAAAGTATTATATTTTTCCATGAGTATTCCACATCTTTTTGTCAGAATATGGTCCAGGGATCAGCTACACCTGCAGAAAATGAATCCTGATAAAAATGCAGACTCTTATTCCACACCTGATATCCACCAAATCCAATTCTCCATTTAACAAGATCCCCAGAGGGGTGTTTGTGTGTCAAAAGCACTTCAGAATGGCTACTGCTGCTTGAACTGTAGTTCCACAACATGCAATACAAAATGTAAAATGAAGTTTGTTTCTGAGTCTGTTACTATGTCTTTTGTTATTCATCTGCTTCCTGCCCTCTTTCCAGAATGTTCTCCTTTGCTGCTGCAGCCGTCTTCCACTGTAAATGGCTTCTGACCTTTTTCTGTTGGAGCAAGGCTCCCAGAAGCCAGTTATTCAAGAGAGTAGGAGGGCCGGGATTATGCCACTAGGATTTGCTTTGTGTCAGTAAACACATAATAAATGCTTGCTATGTGACTTGGGAAAACAAAGCCTTTATCTAGCAACTCTAGTAAGATTTTTCAAAACAATTACCTTGAGAATAAATGGAGAAATTGAAACCACCTGGTTAAAAGGTCTAGAAGATGTCCTCAGAAATACACAGTATCTGGGAGGGAGAGTAAAATTGGTTGTATTTTGACATTGGTCTCTAATGAATGAGGTTGTGTCTCTGTGTGTGCACATTTGAATGTCTATTAAAAACTGCTTATTAAAATTTTAATTTGCTGTCAAAGGCAACTTATATGAAGATGAAACCATTTTGTGATGCATTAGCCAAGTGTGTCAATGACAGCTAATGTTAATATAATCTGAGTTTTAAACATTAATATTCAAAAAAATTCTGAAGCTGGAAGACGTACTTGGCCTTGTTTATAGGATGAAGGGAAGGCTTTGCATCTTCTGTTCTGATGATCATCACAAGCTGGTGGATTAAATATTTTATGGCTAAACACAAACATGGAATGTTAATGAGAGCAAATTCCATGATGTCACGCTGTCCTCTAGACATAGCCTTGAATGACACACTGTCATAAGAGGCTGTAACATTTACCCTGGAAAAGAAATGTTTGCCTCAAGCAACAGTTGACATTTCTTGCCTGAATGTCAAGCTCTATTTCAAATCAGTTTCCCTCACCATTTTGTGCCTGGGCCTTGGGCCTCAAGCTAATATCAGATTACGGGGCCTGACGGGTGGCTTACCTTTACTTCTTAGAAATACATATCTCTGTCAGTAACGTAAGGGCCAAGTTCCTAAGAAGTCAGATGTTTAACAGTTGAGAAAACAAAAAAAGACCAGCAGAAACTATAAAAGCAACAGAAGAACTGCGGATGTGGAAGATGCTAAGAACATTTCTGCCTATCCTGCAGAAATCAGGAGGCCTCCTCAGGTACTACAACAAAGAGGCCCTTCAAGCCCATAAGTCATCAGGAACCTCCGAGTCTCTTCTGCCTCTTATCATAGTTATTCCCTACAGTTGCTATTGATGACTGTGGTTTGAATCTGAAATATTCTCAATAGGGTCATGTGTTTGAACACCTGGCCCACAGCTGGTCGTATTGTTTGAGAGGTTGTGAAACCTTAGGAGATGGTTCCTGGCTTGTACAGGTGGGTCTCAGAGGATGAGCCTTTCAGGAGTATAGCATAGTCTGGTCCCCATATGAGAAGCAGTACCTTTAAGTCCTTCTGTGGTGCCTTCTCTTGCTTGACGGGATTTACCCTCTGAAAGTAGCCAAAATAAACCTTATATCTCATAACTCCTTTCTTCAGGAATTTTGTCACTGTGAAAAGAATTGTAACCTGCATAAAGTACGCCCATAGACTTTTGGAGAGTAGCAACAGTTCCTATTTATTTATTCTTTATAATGAGAATTGAAAGTCCCCTATAACCTTTTTGAGCATATGAAGGAGTGAGTATGTACAGTGTGTGTGTGCGCCTATATGTGTTTGTAGAGGCCAAATCAGGATGTCAGGTGTCTTCCTCTGTCACTCTCTGTTCTTTTTGTTTAAGGTCAGGTCTCTCACTGAACAACAGGCTTGCCCTTTAAGCTAGGCCACTGGCCTTTGAACTCAGAGGATCCACCTTTCTTTGACCCCCAATGCTAGAGTTACAAGAACATTCAGGCATATCTGGCTTCAGAGATGCTGGGGATTCAAACTCATGTCTTTTTGCCTGCAATGCAGATGCTCTTGTCCTCTGAGCCATCTTTCCAACCCTCTAATCACCACAACAAAATTAATAAAACGTCCTCATTCTGACGTTTCTCCCCATTCTCATTTTCTTCTCTCAATCTAAGTCCAAGGAACCAAATCTCTCTATTTTACCATTGACTACAATCATTATTAGCAAGAGTTTACGATATGTCTAGCATCCTATGAACTACTCTGCATTTTGGCCAGGTGTAAGTCTCTGTATCAATGACCATCTAATGCAGAAAGGAGCTTCTCTAGTGAGCGGTAGGAGATGCACCAAACCAGAGATCTAGTGGCAAATTCTCCATGCTCCAGTGGATGACACTACACTGATGTGCGATAAGGTCAGCACCGAATAATTGTGCCCAGTAGGTTAAAAAGAGGAAGGAAGGAAGAGCAAGAGAAGAAGGATGAGAAGGAGAGAAGAAGCAAAAGGAGAAAGAGAAAGGTCATGAGAGCCTTATGCATAGACTTGTCAAAGTATCATTTGTTAATACTATTATTATTGGCGAGTATCAATAAAGAGCCATGAAATAAAGAGCCACAGAAAAAGCCACTTTCTTTGATGGAAAACCTGGAAGGCCAAGGCACAGGGTCTAGCCTTACATGCCTGACTTACAAGCTCCTCTTCTCATTCTCTGGTCTCTCTTCTCCCCTTAGCACATGACCTCTAGGTATTTTATTGAAAAGGAATCACCGTCCACCAACATACAGGCCTTAATGCATAATGAGTAGAACCTTCCCAATGCACCAACCCCTAGCTTCAACTGACTGACATATGCCATTTTATCAGCCAGTCAAGTCCCCACATAAGGTCTTTCTTATCCAGGGCTTAGGTTGTGGAAGAGCCCTGTGAAGTCCCTCCATTTGCATTAATACAATCGGATGCTTTTCTCAGTGGAGCAGACAACATTAGGATTGTTCTAGTCAAAGGCCATTGAATAAACAACTGCTGGTGCTCCAGCATGCTTTCTGCATTCCAGAGTCCACTCCTAAGAAGCTGGTTCCAATAGCTAAGGAAGGTAACCTTCTGGCTGTAGTTCAGGCTGATGGATGAACAGCTTAATATTTAAGAATAAGTTCAAATATACCCCAGACTCACACCATCACTGCATAGGGTGCTTCCAGGTTTTCAGCCTCACACTGAGAGGGTACCTTGGCTTTCAGTCCTCCACCTGCTTGGATCAGGAAGCTCCTTTTCCAGAAAACAAATGGCTACTCGGAGACTACTCAGTTATAGCCAGCAAGAAGACTGACAGGAAAAATGCTTGCCACCAAGCCTGATGACCTGAATTCAATTCCCAGAACCCACATGGTGGAAGGAGAGAAACAACTCCCATAAGTGACTTCTGACTTCCACACATGCACCATGGCACAAGTCCACCTCCAAAGACACACATACAATCAATCAATGTAAAATACTACTCAGCCAATCATGTAACCAATCCTTTCAATATTTCCTTTTATAGTTATACATACAATATATTGTATTATAATTGTATATCATATAGAATCATACAATTATATGTGATATGGTGCATATGAAATATAATTGCTTTCATTCATATAGAGAACTTTGAGAGATACTATATGAAGCTGAGCCATTTGCTCCTCTCATCTGGCCTATATGAAGTTCCTTGAAGGCATACCCTTTAGGTACTTTCTTTGAGAAAGTCTTTGGACTTAAAGACGACTTTAGAGGACCATTTGGTTTCTTCAGGTAGAGAGGTATTGTGGGGAAATTTCTAGAGGAGGAGAAAAAGGAATTTCGTACACAGACATTTTCTCCATCACTGGGTTTATTGGTTGCTGAGGTAGCAAATAGAGAAATAAAGAGTGAATAGTAAGAATTATTCAGAGAGTCCTTGGATACATATATATCTTTGACTTCATGTTTTTTAATATCTGAGCCATATCCATATAGCCAAAATTCAATTTCTACTTCCAAGTGGGTAAATATATGTGCTACATTTCAGAGCAGTGTGTACATTTCAAAATGTATCTGAGAGGCTAAGTATAGCTGAAAGAAATTGCACCGCTACTTTCTCCTTGTTTCATGTTGAAATGGACTCTATAAATATTAGTGGTAGAGGAAACTGTGTACTTAAGTCGAAAATAAGAACTGCTGTAATTTGGGGAAAACACTCATGCATCGGTGGGTTTTGCTTAGGTGTGAAAAGATGTGTGGCTAATGGTTATGACTTTAAAATAAAATTGGCTGCATCTTGTTTAGTCTAAATCCCAGATAATACCAGTGAAAGGTGCACTCCTTCATCAGAGTTCTGGTAGTTCTCTCTCACCCTCTAATATATTCTTAAGTATAACATTGGCATTTCATAAGGATAATATTCTAGCAATGAGATGAAGCAAAATGTGTAATCAAACCTAATATCTCATCTTTTAGGGGATTTGAAAAAGGCAATATTGTGACTGTCTCATTGTAATTCAGCACGTGTAACGCAGTTATAACAAACCTTATTCTCAAGTTTTGTAGGTCAGACACATCAGCTTCCATTCAGCTATGCACCTACCCATCCCCACACACCCCAGCTATTCATAGTGCCCAGATTTCATGTTCTGATTTCGAATTGAAAAGGAGAGCAGTCACAACTACAGGTTGTTTCTGTTTTCTTTCTAGGCAAGTTCGCTAGTTTAGAGACTTCTGGATCCACAGAGGTGCTGCCAAACTATATGTAATCTAATTAATGCCTTTACTGGGTGAGCACAGTGGCTAAGAGGCCAGGATTTGTTTCCCACGGTTTCTAGTGGAATGGTAGTAAGTAATTTCCTCAATGTATTTAGGGCTCTGTGTATTTAAAAGTTAAAAATAGTAAGAGTATTATGTGCCTCAGACTTTGTCAAGATTAGATGAGATGGCATTTGAAGCATAGTTTACAGTGTTTTTGAAGTTGTGAACACTCACTAAATGCTGTCACTATGGTTACTTCATATTATTATTCTTATTCTTATTAACATCCCATGAGATCTTTTGGCAGATAAACCACTTTCAAATATTCCCTGGCTGTTTCTGGACTGTCAACTTTCACTTGTGTAAGTACCTCAGGTTTTCAGATAATGAATCTTTTATATGTAGAATTATTTTTTTAAAAAAGAAGTTCCTCAATTAAATAAACCTGACTTTAAAATTAGTTGTGAGGGTCTGGAAAGGCGGCTGTGTGGATCAAAGTGCTCGCTGCTCCTGTAGAGAATCTGATACAGTTCACACACAGTTGCATTAGGTAACTCCTTTTCCAGGGAACTCAATACACTCTTCTGATTCCATGACACTATGTGACCCTGTGCACATACTTGCGTCAGGCATGCACACATACACATGGAACAAATCTTTTAAAAGTAGAACCTAAAATTAGCTATGCATAAATTATGATTTTAAATTTTGCAGGAAATTTTAAATTTCAGGCCAATATCATAATTACAGAGAAATTTCTCAAACACTCAAACTAAAACCTTATTTTCTTGTATTACATTAAGACCATTTACACCTTCCGTAAAATGTGCCTGTGACTAAAGAGCATCATATACTAAATAAAACCTCCTTAATAATTAAAGATGAGAAGCAGAGGTAGCACAATGTGTTTATGTAAACACAAAGTTCTAATAAATACATTTGTGTGGAATTACAAAGATATTCATTTTTGTGATATAAATATTATGTTTTAAAGTATCAGATTTATTTAATTTTGTGAGTATTTTACATACATGCATGTATACTTGAGAGTCTGTTTTTGTGTGGATGTGTGTGTGTGTGTGTGTGTGTGTGTGTGTGTGTGTGTGTGTGTGCATATGCCTGGTGTCTACAGAAGTCAGAAGAAGGCATTGCATCCTCTGGGACTGGAGTGACGGATGATATGAGCCACCATGTGGATGCTAGGCACCAATAAACATCAATAAACATCATGATTTTTAAACATCATGTTTTATGTTTCAAAAATACTTTCAAAGGGTGAAATGTTAATGCTCTCCCCAATACCACTTAAATAAGTATTCTGTATATTTGGTGGCTACTTTCAAAAATTCAATTTAAAAGAAAGATTTTCTTACAAACAAAATGATGTCCTTATAATCTATGTTTCTTTATTTCTACTTTTACCAGATCAGATAATGACTACGAGACTGAAGCCTGAACACATTTTGTTGCATGGGATTTTTCTTTGTCTACCACAAGATGGAAATGTTATCAACCATAGCTACGATATGGCAAGAGGAGTGCAAGAGTAAAACCAGTAGCTTATGGCTGATGAAACTTTTAAAAATGTATTTTCCAGAATACTATTGTCTGACAAAAAATATACGGAATTAATTGCAATGTTATATCTGGCAAATTGGTTTATATCATGATCCTATTCCAATCAAATACACAAAGAATCAGAATTCTTGCAGACTGTCTTGTGAGACACAGCTAGGCACTAACGCATAACGCAGTAGATGCTGACCCGTGACGTACAGGCAGGGTCAAAATATCATTATCAGGCTTTTGTGCTCAGTTTACACACTCAACTTATGTAAGTAGAATATTATTTTGAGTAAATAACACTTCAATCCTGTAGCAGGAAGCTAGGAAGAAGTTTTTGTTATTTTGGTTTCTTTAAAAATGCAAAATGGCTTTTGGACTAGGTTTATGTTCCCATCCCAGGTGTGGTAGATGATTATGAATTTGATTTGGAATGCTCCATGCCTGTGGCTCTAATTTGGCTAGGTGAAGCTCTTTTGCCATGTGTAGCTTGTTCTTGAGATTGGGTGTCACGTGGATTATGGGAACTTTTGCTTAGAGAATAAGAGGGTTGAAGCCCTGAGAGCCGGGTGAGTTGGTTCGTCCTTCTGTTGCTGGTTCATTGATTCTTGCAGAGAAGAGCAGCGGTTGGAGAGATAGGGTTAGCAGATAGTGAGCTGAGACGCTAATCTGGTTAATGGTCAGCTCCTCCACTCCAAGCTTAGGAGAGCCTAAAAGGGCTGTGAAGATGTCTACTTTTCTCTCTTTCTCTACCAAGGTCATGGTAAAAAATCCTTTCTATCCTTCCTTTCTCTTTCCCTAAATTGAGGGTAAAGATTGTAGTGAACAACCACACAATCCTAGAATACTGGAAGGAGTTACACATTTATGACTTTCTACTGAGGGCAGGTGTCAGTTCTAATGAGAGACTGAAAGGGAGTAAATCCAGAGGGGAGGAGCTGGGAGTAGTAGAGGGAAACCTATAATTAGGATATATTGTATGAGAGAAGAATTTATTTTCAACAAAGAAAAAAATCCTAGCTATGCTGTTACCTGCCCATCCTATTGGACAACTTTGGTTATTTTACGAGTTTTGTTTCTCAGTTATGAAATGAAGGATTGAGCTGTTAGAAACACACAATCCTCATGCGTGATTGGAATATCTTAAAAGTTAACATTGTAAACCCTTCCTATTGACAAGTGTGACAAAACAACTATGATGTTCAATATTGATCTTCAATTTGACTGGATCTATAATCATCTAGAAGGCAAAACTCTGGACATGCATGTGCAAAAGTTTCTTCTTTGGGTGGATAGAGGTGGGAATTCCTGCACTAACATGAACAGTACTGTTCCATGGGCTGGGATCTCAGACTGAATAAAAAGGAGAAAACAAGTCAAGTACAAGCTTCCATCTCTCTCTCTCTCTGATTCCTGACTGAAGATTCAGCATAATCTGCCTGCCCAATCACCTGCAACCATGGCCTCTCTGACAAGATTTCCTGTACTTTTAAATTGTGATGCAAAATGAATACTTTATTTTTTTCAGAACTGAAAAATTTATTGAGAACCTCAAAAATTATTTGGTTATATTATATGATTTATATCACTAGTATAAATCTTATCAAAAATAAAAATGGGAATTTAAAATAACAATTTAAAATAGCAATTCAAAATAGCAATCATAAATTCGTTATGTGTCAATATAAAATCTATTAAAAATAATTTTTCTAAAACAAAACTAAATTGTTAAAGAGTTGTCTTGATTTGCATTTTTGTACTTTTCTGTGCTAACAGAAGGTAGCTGGATTTTCCTGCCAATCCCTTCTCGTATTGTATTTCAATTGGTCTCTAGGAAATTCCACTGGTAGTCATGCAATGAAATATTAAGAGTGAAAAAGGACATATTAATATTCTCAAAAAGCAATCTTTGTCCCCACAGAATTTCTGAAAGAGTATTCATGCCCAGAGCACTTCCTAGACCACACTCTGAGAACTGGTAACATTAAGAATTCTAGAAATACAAATACAAATGAAAATAAAAATTAATGTGAAAGTTTTACAAAGAATAGAAAGGGAAAAATTTGTTCAAAATGCAAGCAATCCATCAAGAGCATATAATTATAGGTCTTTGCAGACTTGCACCATATCAAGCAAAATTGACAGAATTACAGAATTACTTAGAACTATGTAACCACTAGCAATTAGGATCTCAGATATCAAGTAGTAAAGATATAATTATCACGTGCATTGTTTAATAATATAATTATTAAGTCTGTGCTGCTAGATACACAGAGCTATATGAAGGATAGAAACAATAAAATGATTGAAAAACATTTTTAGTATTTTTCAAACTAGTACAAAATCAACAATTTTCTATATAGTCACACATTACTACAATTGATCATCATGACTAAAACCATATAAATATTAATGCTGTGTTAAGGGAATACCAACAAATTCATTATATAGACAATCCAAAATTGTGTACATTGAACATATATGTTGTTTAGGCTTTATGATGGATGGAATTGATGTATATTCAGTAAACTATATTTAGAATTTGAAAATTTGAAAGTGTTCTGCCTAGAAGTACAAAATATGTTTCATGGTTCCTTGAGATGGGCTACAGTGGAGATGACATTCCCAGCTGAACATGCAACCATGAAGGTAAATAACTGATACCCTGTAGTTCACTGTGTTCTGAACAGTTTATATTATAAAACAGAATTAGTGATAGATTATGTAAATGAATGTTAAGAGTTCTGAATATGTTTAAGGTGGACTAGGCTGAACTAGATATTGATATTCTATAATTTAGGTATATGTGAAGGACTTTTGACTTATGATATTTTTAAACTTCTGTAGACTTTTCAGGACATACCCACAGTGTAAGTTGAGAAGTACCTTTATTGGGAATTTATGGACCACATCTTCTGTTCTTGATTCTTTAAAGTTAAATACTAAGTGCTATGAGAGAGATACAAAATTTCCATGCATTCAGAATTTTTTAAGTAGATTCCTCGGCATTTATTTAAAAAACATCATCTTTGCATAATTTTAGTCAAACTATTGATGTCAAGTGATTTATTTAATCAATCATCTCAGGAAATTAGATGAGGTTGAAGATGAGGTAGCTAATAGAACAGTTAAATAATAGATGAAATAAGAAGGCTAGATTTGGGGTCAGAGAGATGACTCAAATGTTAAGTGCTTGCTCTTCAGAGCATCAGACTTCTGTCTCTGGCATCTTTACTGGGTAGCTCCAAACTGCCTGCAACTCCAGCTCCATAGATTCAGTCATGATACTCATACATACATTCACATACACACAGAGAGACACACATATACTCATACCCATAAATGAATAATAAAACAAAAAATTTTAAAAAGAAGACTGCAGTTAAGTGGTAGAGTGCTTACATAGCATTTACGAATTCCTCGATTAATTAATTTGGCAGAAAACATGGAAAACAAATGTGAACAAAAAAATATCCCCTTAAATAATGAGATAAAAATTCTGGCAAGACTGCAAAAATAACAACAAGAAAAAGAAGATACAGGCATTGTTAAGAATAAAAAGAGTGAGGTTGAATAGAAATTTTTTCAAGGTGAATGTTGTGTATAATTTTATATGTATGTATAATTTTATACATAGTTTTAGAAAGCTATTTTATTGAAAGAAAATTTAAATTATTGAAATATAGAAAATATTTTATTGATAACTGTGATCAAAATAAGACATAATTGGACAAAACAATAAAGAATCAGTAGACAAAACTTCTCCATTAAAATGCTACCAAACCCAAATGCTGTTACGAGTTAAATTTTACCAGAATTTAAAGAGTTAAGTTTTTCTGCCACATGCAACTTATTTTTGAGATTAGGAAACCATAAAAGTCAATTTAAACTTGGTACCTAAACAGGATAAATATTTTACCAAATTTCATTTAGCCAGTTTCTAATTCAAATGTTAAATCCAACCACTTGTTGACATGTTCACACAGATTCTTACAAACATGAGTGCATTCATTATTATGTTTTATCATATCATATCATGTTCATATCCCTATGAACATCTAAATAATTTGTTATTGAAAATGGAATATCAATATAATTTACCATATTAAAAGACTTAGGGAGAAAAACATGACCATATCAACAGAGATAGAAGCAATAGTTCTAAAAGTTCCATAAGTACTCTTTGTAAAAGCTATTAACAACAAGAACTATGTCATGAAACCTTTTTAGCATTATAAAAGATGGCAGTGGTTAACCTGAAGGAAAATTTATTCATTGTGGTGAATAAAACCTTAGAAACATTTCTACTGAACTCTAGAACAACAAATAGATTTCCTAGACATATAGCAATGATAAGAAGAAAATAGTAATATAAAAATGATAAAAATTGATATTATTTTGATAATATCATCTGCAAAGAAATTCCAATATTGCTAATGAGAAAGGATGTAGAAATTACAAGAATGCTCTGAAAAATGACAAATGTCAAAATAGTCTGAAAAATAAATTATCAACTTTTCTATTTGGATATTACCATTGACTTAGTGATTTCTTCCTCAGGGACCATCTCTCCAGGTTCCCCTAACTTAACAGAAGCATATGATAAATATTAAACTTGCTATAGCCTCAAAATATTTCTTCAGACAGACTTTTTCATATTTTAAAGTCAACTGACACATTTTCTCATTATCCCTATGTTGCCTTGAAGATCAGGTCATCTCCTATATTCAATTCATCCCTATGAGGTAATTCTTAACCTGTGAATCAACTCAGGCTATGGGGAGAAAATTGCATGCTTTTGTAAGGACACCAATCACTGTTGAGATGCCTCTAACCCCTAGCTAATCTCATAATAACTTATTTCATTATTTCCATCTAAATAAAAATAAATATTCTAAATAAAAGTGATAGCCAATCCAGGAAATTCTATCAAGTGCCTTGCTAATAAGAGCTCTTACAATATGGATGCAGAGCCTATTGTAAGAACAGGAATTCAGCCACATGCTTAAATGAGAGACACATATTCACGTGTAGCAAGTGTAAATGACCACAGCAGAGTGTAAAACACAACCAAAGTTGATTTTAAAATATCATCATTAAGGACATTAAATATTTATACTTTGTGCCAATGTATTCAGTTTCTCTTAAAGCTTCTATTTTTAACTAGCCTGATTTACATATTCTGTAGCTTTAAAGGTGTTTGTACTAAAGTTAGTTGAGAGTCCTCAATGGAGCCAAGATAGAGTTAAAATTTATTTTCTTAATCCCAGTGGAGAGGACCTCTATTGGCTTTAATGGGTGATCATTGTGGCTGATTTTAAGCTGCTTGTGACATGGCCACTAGACGATGTGTAGGCAGAACATTAAACATGGCCCACACAAGATTTTTGTTCCCTGGTCATTCACTCAGTCAAACACTAATCTTGATATCATTGTGAAAGGTCTTTACATATTTCATTAAAGTCATCAACCCTGAACTCCTTGAGAGTACTGTATCTAATTAAGCTTATAAAAGCCAATAGAATGTCTCTTATTGAGTGAAAGGGAAGTCAGGAAGATCCCAAGCACAAGAAAGTTTCAATATATGTTGGGAAAATAGCTGTGAGTGATCCATAGCTGACATTTTCAAAGCCATAGCCTTCACCCATCCGAATAGAGAGGACAGGATTTTGTGAACGATCTGAATAAGCTTGAAAGAAGATACAATTCAGAGATTGTCAATAAGAGACCAATGAGTTTATGACTTGACTATACTCTTGTAGGACCCTGCACAGAAAAGAATAAGGGAAACAACCTACATTTTGACTGATGGAATCATGAGACAGTATTTTTTTTAATTCTTAACCTTATTTTTAATGCAGTCAAATCACAGTAAAACTTGGAAGATGCAGAAGGTTTCCATGTATACCCTGCCTCGACCCGTGAGTGACTTGCCCATTACCAACCTCAACCCTCCACCTAAGTGCTACATTTATTTTTTTTTTACAATTGATAGACCTCCACTGACACATCATAACCAAAAGTCCAGTTTCCATTAGAGTCTGTATTGTACATTCTCTGGATTAAACAAATGTACAGTGACACATATTCACTATCGTATTTACATGTCATGATGACCTAAATGTCCTCTGTGACTCACTTATTGATCTCATCTTCCCACCCTAAACCCACCAATAACCAATGGACTTCTGGCTACTTTAATGGTTTTCCTTTTTCAACATCACTATTATTGAAATCACACAGCATAGAGACTGTTTAGGTTCTTTAATTATGTATTTAAAGTAGCAGTGACTAGGATTCCAATATGCCAGTTTACTTACACACACATTTAAAGATTTTTTTGTTATTTATAAGTCCAGGGTATTATTAATCAACCCTCTATAAATATCTATGACCAGTAGTTTGTGTGAATATCAGTTTTTGATATAAATATTACTGATTTCAAATGGTGGGTATTATGGAAGGAGTATGTTTAGTTTTGTGACAAACTGCCTTCTTCTACAGGATTAGAACCCTGTGCCTCTCCAATAGCAATGAGAGTTCCTATGACTTTACACCCTCACCAACATTTGCTGGTGTCAGTGCTCTGCACTTTGACTATTCTGAAGTCACTTAGTGATATGCTACAGTTATAAGTTGTATTTATTTGATGATATGTAGTAGAACATTTTTTCAATATACTTTATTTAATCTTCTTTAGCAGTGTGTCTATTAAAGTCTTTGGAACTTTAAAAATGGTGTTTGCTTCTTGTTGAGTGTTAAGCATTCTTTGTATGTTATGACTTGCTTTTGTCATTATTTTGCTACAGCAATGGAAATGTAACTGATATAGCAACAATAAATAAAACCTGTGAGTCTCAGCTATAATTTGATAAAACTGTAAAGAAGGGTTATTGATGCATAACTGAAAATTCAGAGCATTAAGACTTAAAAGCAAATTTGTACATGCTTTAGGGTTCACTTACTTTCTAGTTCTGCTCTTTCATTTTGTCTTATTTTCAAACTTCAGTTGATTTCCATTCTGATAATAAGATGCTTTCCAGAGCTTCAGATTTGTTGACTCTTACCTATTTTAATCATTCTGTAAGTTCCTGGCCAACATTCTTAATTGACCAAATAGGAACAGGTGCTCATCCCTAAGACAATCCATTTAATCAGGACTGGGTTCAGAGAGATGGCTACTCTAGCCTTGGCAATGTTCAACATACAGGGAGTTTCATTGTCCTGGAGAATCTATTTCAAAGAGTGGATAAATTTAGCAAAAATATAGTAACATTGTCAAAATGGGGATAAATAGAGAGCAGCAAAGCTACCACAATGACTAAACCTTGCAAAACCATCTCTTTAATAATTGTGGAACAATTATAGAGGTATGTTAGTCTAAAACCTACATCTTCACTGCCCACTATTACTTTCAAATCCACACACAAGTCTGAAGCTGAGTCATGCATTGTTGCTTGTAGTTTCTCATCACTTCCTCAATGGAACATATGGACAGAAGCACATATATGCTTTCTATAAACACCCAGTAGGCTGTTCTGTTCTTGCAGCAATAGCAACAGTATTTTCTCAGATTCAGAAACATGCTTCCAGAGTTTCTTTGTTTCTGCTTTCCACTGGGAAAAGTAAAGCATCACAAAAGATAGAAAATGTCCCCAGCTCTGTGTATTTGTATTCTCCTAAGGTAGGTTGATCTTCACTATTTTAAAACTCTAGAATATTGCCCCAATTTCCTGAGTACCAGGCACTAAGAATATTATTTTTGGTAATGCTGTTAGTCTGTTATATGAGGTATATAGAGAAATGCCACAAACGAGGAGATTTATGAAGAAAGGAAGCTTTTTTAGTTTGTATTTCTGGAAGCTTGGAAGTCCAAGGGCATTGTAGCAGTGTCTGGAAGGGGTATCAGGACAAAGCCAAAGGCAAAGAAGCAGAAATGTTCAAAAAGAATTAGAGGCAACTTCACTTTACATGAATTTATTTTCTTGGGGAATAAATCTAATCCATGAAATTGGAAAAGTAATTTCCCTTTTTTAAATGTTTAGCTAAAATAAAATAAATAGGAAATGTTTTTTTTTTTTTTTTTTTTTTTTTTAAAAAAAGCCTGCTTCAGATGTTTAATTCATCTACTCTCTTAGTTTCCTAGATTTCTGTGTTGTTTTTTTTTTTTTAAGTAGCTCAAACTTTTGGAAAACAGGAAGAAATGTATTATCTTACATGTCCAGAAGCAAGAAGTCTACAGCAAAGGCATGGGCATATTAGTTCCCTTAGCGGGCTCTGAGAAAGAATGCATTCCATGCTTCTCTTACAGCCAGTGACTACTTGACATAACTTGGCCTGCTTTGGCTTCTGACACCATCACTTCTGTCTGTCTCCATCTTCACATAGACACTGTATCTTACATCCTCATCTTGCATCTCTCTTATAAGATCAGTTGAGATAGTTATATAGTTAATTCTGAACCAGGATCATCACATTCTCCATTGTTCAGCATTCTTTTTCCCTAAATAAAGTGACACTCTCTCCAATAAGATACTGCTTATACTTATACAGCAATACTGCTGATTACTTTATAAAAGCATAATAGTGGTATCTATCTGTATATATATACAACAAATTGTCCACTGTACAGTTTGAATTGCTCAACCAGAGCTCTGGGTTACTGGATTATATTTTGTTAAATCTCTCTCTCTCTCTCTCTCTCTCTCTCTCTCTCTCTCTCTCTCTCTCTTTCTCTCTCCATTCTTCCCTCCCTCCCTTCTTCCCTCTCTCTCTATGTCTGTGTGTATGTTGTGTGTATAGTCTGCTATGTGTGCATGTTCTGCTATGTGCATGGAAAATGGCTACTGAGCCATCTTCCCAGCTGGATTCTGATCCTTTTGAAAACTGAATACACAGGATCAAAACACACTGATGAAGGGTCTAGAGTATCTCTTAGCTGCTCTTGTCTATGAAGAATGTCACATCCTTCCAAAAGCATACAGGTCATGCTCACTTACACACACACACACACACACACATACACACACACACACACACACACACACACACACACACATATACACACACACATACACACACTCACTCACAAAAACCCAAACAGACAAACAAACAAAAACACTCCAAAACAAAACAATGTAACACATACTAGGAAATCCATACATCACCCAATGTTTCATTTTTGCATTCCATTGTCCGAATTGAATTTCCATCTGCTGTTTTTGTCCTTTTGCTTAATTGTAGATTTTAATGGGATATAGAGATAAACATAAACCTAAGAAACTCAATGAATAATTTATAAGAATTAAAACATAATTAGCAGCAGTCAGCACATCTAAGGAATAACTGGAGGCATTATTCTCATGTGCTTTTCACAGGTGGAACAGCATTGTGAAACCTTATTTTACACACTGGAATATGGGGCCTACTTATAGACCCTCCCTTTCACCAAAGAAGTTCCTTTAATACCATACTGGATGCACACAGCTGCTTGGCTAAGCTAAAATCACCATGAGCGTCATGTCTTAATGTCATTCTGATTCAAGTAAAGGGGATTTGGGGTAGATATACCCTCCAACATATGATTGAATTTTTTATGGCATATTGCACAGTCAGAAAGACCTTTCTTGCTTAGAAAATGTTTTCTATGTAACACAGATGTATCCCTCAATGCCTGGGAATTTCCTTTTTGGAAAATATGTTGAGCCAACTGATTTTTTTTTTTTAAAAAGAGAATAGTTATATTCTGAGTTTAGCTCTGCTGAAAGAGCATGCAAGAATTGTAATCATGTGCTTTGTAAATGTGTCTTAATGGTCTTCTGAAGTTTATCAAATGAGGATGAAATGAAGGACTGGAGTCCCAGGCTGAACAGAGATTTGGTAGAGAACGGGAGTGTGCAGAAAGATTAAAGAAGGCAGGTATGTTAGTGTGCCTGTTATCACTAATCCTCAGAGTTTGAAAACCTCACTTCTTTAAATCCAAAACTCTTACTGGTCCTTATTTTTAAGATATTTATCATAAGACGATGCCTAGTGAAGTAAAGTTTGAAAGTGTGTGAATGTGTGACAAGAAGATAAATGTGTCTCTGAGCATTTCCTGTTTGCAAGGGATTACAAATAAAGCCACTGCAGACATTTTTTTTCCTCTAAAGTGGCTGCTATACACACACCTACGTCCAGTTGATGGGAGTTCCGTTTGCTCAGCATATTTCACTTATGGCTAGTCACTTATTGTTAACCAGCCAGTAGATGTAAACTAGTGTCTCATTGTTATTTAATGTGAGTTTCCAAAAGAACTGAAGACACTAGGCACTTTTTCCAGTTGCTTATTGCTGAAGTGTGTGCTAAAACCTTTTGTGCAATTTTTGTCACCCTTTTTTCATTGTCGAATTTTCACAGTTTGTGTCTTTACTGATAATTGTTTATTAAATTTGTCTTTTTGCCAATATAGCCTACTACTGTATGGCTTTACTTTGCATTTCCTTAACTGTGTTTCAAATACCAAAGTCCTTCATTATAGCTGTTTCTATTCTGTCTTTTCTTACAGCTCGGTCTCTGCCGTTATATCTAAAAGCAATCCTCACTAAATTCGCAGCCACAGTAGGTTTTACTTATTTGTTTACACTAGAAAGTTTCATGTCTTAATATGTAGGCCAATAATTTATTTAACTTTTATATACATTGAAATGTATGGACCACAGCTCATTCTAGTTGCATATGCATCTATTTAGAAATATTTGTTGAAAACACTTTTTTCTAGTTGAATTCCTTCTGTAAAACTTGATAGAAAACCAATTGACAGTATTTAGTGAGTCTGTATCCAGCTTCTCTTTCTAGCTCATTGACTTGTGTGTGTGTGTGTGTATGTCCTTTTGCTAATATAACACGAACTTAATTTCTATAGCATCATACTCTTTTAAAAAATCTTTCTCTTATTTTTCAGATTATAATTACAATTTTCCCTTCTCTTTCATCCCTCCACCCCCCCCCACATACCCCCTCACTCTCTTTAAAATTCATGGTCTTTTTTATTTAATTGTTACATACATATATGTATATATATGAAAATTCCTAAATATAACCTGCACAGTATTCATGCTGTTACATGTATGCATATTTTCAGGACTAGCCATTTGATGACACCTCCATTTTCTTCCCTTTTCCATAAAGAGTTGGGCTCCTTTTACTTAAATTCCTATTTGGTTATATAAAATATTTTATTATCACTAAAAATCTTTTGTGATTTTATTCAATTTTTATTGATTCTCTAAATTAATTTTGGAAGGGTTAACATTGCCACTTTACAAGCTTTACAGTTTATAAGTAGATCACAGCTTCATTTAACGAGTGTCTTGTAATTTTGACATATAGATAACCCGTGCTTTGGACATGGCAATGACTTTGCTGTGCCCTACTTTTTCTTTCTTTAAGAAAGTGTCTTGATGCCATACTTGATGCATTTCACTTTAAGTTTTAAAAATTTCAGATAAAATTGAGATTATCTATAGGGACTTTATCTTAACACCTATAGCCACACCTCTTAGAGATCATGCCTAATATCTGAGTAGCACCGGTTGACTTCTCATTAATTCATTGGCCGTCAAGGATACTACAACGGTTAGAATGAGCAATGTTCCCCTTAGGCTCAAGTATTTGAACACTTGTTCTCCAGTGATGGTGCTGTTAAGGAAGGATATAGAATATTTAGGTACTGGCTTAGAGGGTTTACAGCCTAGCCCCATATAGATTCCCCCTTCCCTCTCTCCCTCCCTCCTCCTCCCTATCTCTGCAGTCTCCTCCCACCTCCTTCCCTTCCTCTGTCTTACTACCTCTCCTTTCTGTGTGTGGATAAATGATATCATCCAGCTTCCTTCTCCTGCAGCCTGTTGCCAGGCCTTCCCCTCTGTTATTATAGGCTCTACCCTCTGGCACCTTTATCCAATAGAAACTCAATCTTTCTTAAGTTGCTTTTCTCATGGTGTTTATTCAGCAACAGGAAAGTAACTAGTACAGACACCATAATATCCTTGGTCAATTTTGCCATCTTTAGGCTCTATGATAATTTTAAAGCTTGATCAACTCAAGCTTTAACTTAAGTTGACTCAAGCTAAACTCATTTCCTCTCCCTCTCCACCTCTGCCCCTGCCCCCTCCCTCCTCTCCTTACCCCTTCCTCTGTCTCCTGCTCTCCGTTTCCTTTTTTCTCTTCCTCTCTGTAGGTGGGTGGAGCAAGGCTAGCTAGGAGACTAAGAGAAACAAAAGTTTTCAAAGACTTCTAAGCAATTTCGTCTTTCAAACTCTTTATTCATAACTTGGGACCTCATTACATAAATAAAATGTTAAGTTTTTTCTTTTACAAGGAGATATTTTACCTGAGTTCCAGCCAGCACTCTCTTGGAGAATTTAGACAAAGACTAAACTAACTACACACAACAACACAGATCCTCGGGAACTCTCAAATCTTTCCTTTTGTCTTATCCATTTATTGACAAATTGAATCTTCATCCATCCAATTATCCAACCTAGATATGGGAGCATATTTCTTGAAGTGTGTGCCTTTCACAGCCCACATCGTTACAACACATTGAATCCTACTGATTATTTTTTTCCACACCCCACAAAGCTTTCCCCTTCCCTACACATTCTCTGACAATGGTTAGCCCGCTTCCTTATAACTGCCAGCATTTGCTGCAGGTTGGCCCCTTCTGAGGTCTGCCCTCCCATATCCAGAGAAACAACTTGTAGCTCAAAGTGCAAATGTGTAGCATTTTATACACTTAAGCATACTTATGTATACATATGATCTGGAGTACCATTGCTTTTAGTGGAAGACCCCAAACACTAGTAAAACAAAAAACAACAAAACACATGTATCCCACTTGAATTGTATACTGTCAATGGTGTCCCATTAATGAGTCATTTTCTCTCCTAATCCATTTCTGTATATTCATTTTTACTGTAATACTTTTATTAATTCCTTAAGAATTCCACATATATACAATGTATTTCGATCATTTTCACCCTCTTTCTCCCTCTAACTTATCCCAAATCACTCCCTCATTTCTCATTTCTCATTTTTCTCCCTCCCTCCCTGTCCCTCCTTCCCTCTCCGTCCCTTCCTCTCTTCCTACAAGTCTGATTTGTCCATTCCGTATGTCCATACACTCATGGGTGGTCCTGTAGGACCATCTACTCAAGTATTGCTGACTTTAAGATACAATATAGTTAAAGTAAACCAACTACCCTTCCTCCAGATGCTGTCATCTGTCAATTGTTCCTCAGCTAGAGGTGAGGGCTCAAGAACCCCATACAGGTACTGAGCCTTAGACTGGCTTGATCTTTTGCTTTTTAATGTACATGAGCGTTTTGCCTGCATGTATGTCTCTGTGACGATGTCAGATCCCCTGAAACAGGAGTTAGAGACAGTTGTGAGCTGCGATGTGGGAGCTGGGACTTGAACTCTTATCATCTGGAAGAGAAGCCAGTGTTTTTAACTGCTGAGCCATCCCTCCAGCCCCAACTAGCTTCATCTTATTTAGGTTTTCTGCAGGGAAACACAGCTGCTGTAAATTCATGCCATTATCATGTGCAGAAAACATTGTTTGACTTTAGTTCTCTCCAACTTCTTGTTCTTACGATCTTTCTACCCCACCTCTTCTGAAATTACCCTTAAGCCTTGTGAGGAGGTGTGTGATACAGATTTCTCATCTGTGGATGAACAATCCACAAACACTTATTGCCTATACATTGACCAGTTGTGAGTTTCCATATTAATTTCCCTCTACTGCACAATGAAACTTCTCTGATAAGATGTGAAAGCTGCACTAATCTGTGCTATATAAATTAAAATTCAGGAGATAACTTGATAGTATATCACTTAGCAAGATTATATTAGTAGATTCACCTTATGATTCGTGAGTTCCACAACTATAGGCTCTTGTCTAGATCTACAATACCAGGCACACATTTCATCCTGGGGAATGGGCTTCATATCCAATCAGAGAGTGGTTGATTACCCCGTAGTATCTGTGCATGTCCACAGCATATCTTGCCATGCAGGACATTATTCTACCTCCAAGGTTACAGCCCAAAAAACTGTTGCCCGAAAAACTGTTGATGATGTTTTTCCTACAGCAGCCCACAAAGCACCTTCTTGTACTATAAAAGCTAGAGAGCAGAGAAGTGCCTGATTCAGTACCAACTTTATTTCTCTGTATTCTATGACCTAAATATGTAGTGTCTTCAGCAATAGACTCATACCATTAAGTTCTGGTGTAAAACCAATATCATTGTCAATGGCCTGTAATGTTTTGGACGTCTCCGGGACATCCCTAAGCAACAACTCAAGGGAAGGCATGGTACACTTGGCACTGGCTTTTTATTTGGCAACTAGAGTATCTGGGAGGAATATTACACCCTGTATAAAATTGTAAGGTAATTCATACTAAACACACACATATGTGTGTGTGTGTATGTGTGTATGTATGTATATATATATATATACACTTCTACATATACATTTATATGTATTTAGTTTATATATATATTTATTTATATAATATAATATAATATATTTTTATATATCTATTATATCTATACATACATACATATCTGCATTTTTAGGAATGGCCACAAGAGGGCAGTATGAACCAATTTATAAAGTTACGTGTCTTATGGACTATTTTTTATCATGCTACTTATTATTTGTCCTCAATTGTATTTCTTAAATATAAACGATTATTAAAAAATATTTCCAAGTTCATGTGAAGTACCTCCTGTGTAGTTATCATCTTGTGACTTATATTTGGTGAATTTTCTCCCTATCATCTATGAATTTCTAAATGGTGGTTTCTAAAATGGTGTTCATTAAAATGCATGTGAAAAATTAAACCAATTTTTTCATAATTATCTTAGGCGGTATTGTACCATTTATTATTATTAAGTTACTTGTGTATGCCAAAATATGCTCATTGACTAAATAATTGGGCAGATGTAAGTGTGTGCATACAAATCCACATATGCATGTATGCATTTGTGTTATGTGTGTGTATGTGTGCATATTTGTCTCTACCCTGTTTTGAGTACATAGTCAGAGTTTTCAATGTCTTAACACTAACTACCTCATTGGAATCTGAGGTTTCAATAGTTCCTTGTAAAGGATGCTTGTATGCTTTTCAAGTATTTATATCTGTACCATTTATATTTTTCTCCTAAATTATTACCCATGAAATTTGATATGGCCATCAAAAAAGAAGGCATCAGTAGAACAAAGTGAGCTTTTATAAAACTATAGAAATCATCTAAATAAAACAATAAGTGTGGCTATGAGTAATGAAGGCCATCACATGTAGTATTAATAATATTTGACATCTGAAAACACTGTTTTGCAAATGAATACCTCCATATTAATTTGCATAAAGAATATTTTTTCGAGATCAAAACTTATGGATAAGTTGTCATATGGGTCTCAAATATGGCTTAACTTTGCAAGTTTTACAAAATACAAATAAATAAAGTGGTCATGGAGAGAAACGGAAAAGATGTGGAGTTTTCCACATCCACAGAATGCCTGCCATGTGAATTTCCAAAACTCAAACAACTGAGCAGATCTGATATATAACACAGCATTGGACAAAGGGAAAAGTTGTTGGCTTAATTTTCTGTACTTGTTACAATAGAAAATTGTTGAATTCTGACAATTTATTAACAAACAAAATAAAGGGTACAAAATTCTAGCACTATCATATGGTAAATCCTCCATTCTTAAATTATTGCAATAATGCTATTGTTTTCAAAGTAGCCTTTTTACCTTTCCCATTTGCTTTTCAGATTTCTTCAGCCCCTGGTGTTAGGATTATTGTCAACTTGATCACACCTAGAATCACCTGGGAGATGGTCCTGCAGGTGTGCCTTTGATTATCCTGTAGGAAGACCCATCTTTTTCTTTGCGTTTCTGCCTTCCTTTTCCTCCCTCAAATCCTAACCCCTATACTTATTCCTTGCTATCTTTCAAGTCCTGGCCTCCTTTTCATTAATTATTATTACCGTTGTGGGGCAGGATTCATCGGCATGCCTGGTTTGTTATCTGTGTGATGGGATCCAAAGTCCAATTTATGTTTGAGCAACAAGTACTCTAAATCTCTGAGCAATCTCTTCAGTTCAGTGATACACCTTTAAACGTAAAATCTTGGTGAAAATTAGCCTGTTCTCCTTTCCCCTTGATAATACGTTCTTTGTGGTGAATCTTTACATCAAACCATTTATAAAGTCACCAGAGCTGCCTACCTTGAAGTCTGATACTAATTACCATTTCCAACTCATACTTATTTCTTTCTCAAGTTTCATTAAATGTAATTTTGCCCTAATTTTATCTGGTGCTACTTTTCTATTGTAGGCCATACTATTTTTACACGTGAGCTTTCCTAATCTTATCTCCCAAACACACTACCTTTTAGCTATGCCCATGAGGGACTGCTAGCCACTTGTTACATAGCGGTGTATCTTAAAGTAAACAAATCACCAATACAACAACCACAATAAGGAAATGCTACAGAAGATGACGTTTGAGAATGAAGTGATTACAGTTAAGATTCATTGCTTATTAGAGCATTTAGTAGCTAGATGTTGTCACAGTGACATACATACACAGCAAGTTGTACCAAATACATTTGTCAAAGAGGCCATTAGAAGCAGGACGCTAAAAAAAACTTCCAGAAAGAGATTCCTGACCTCCAATCCTGATTTTCTAATTTCTTAAAACACATTTGCAGAAATTGCATTCATGTATTCATATTCATATCCCATATTAGGAACATAGCAATGGGTTTCTGCTTCTGTTTTCAACATTGGAAAAACTACCTAAAACACATAAGCAAAAGAAGGAAATAAAGCACGTACAGATTGAGAACAAAACAAAATTCTCCTTTTTCACAGGTAATATTTTTATCTATTAATAGTTTTAAAAGAATCAAAGTAACAACAAATTCTTCTCAAACTAATACACAATCACAGCAAGATTGCAAGACAAATAGTTAATATTTACTCAGACTGATTATTTTCCAGTATTCCAGGAAAGAACATCAGTCTAAAACATCTGATGTCCAGAAAATAACCACCCCCACCCCCAACCTGTTTCCTCCAAGTACCATGCCTTAAAAGTGGGCTTTAGACAGGTTGCTAGGAGACAGGACTAGATAAATAAATCCTCTGGAGGATTTATGAGAGGAAAGGAACAACCAAACCCAGTTGCTCCGGTCCTTTGCGAGATGGACCATTCTATCAACCAATCAGAGAGCCTGCCGACCTCTCCACTAACCAATTAGAGCGCCAGAACGTAACCAATCACCGCATTACCCTGCCTGCATTTTCTGCGGATCTGGTTTGCGGACGCCGTTTGCCTGGCGTCTGTAAGTGCCGGTTGGTGATCTAGGTTGTGAGCCTAAAGGCGCCATGGAAACAATTCCTATATTGGGCCTTGGCACCTGGAAGGTGAGAAGGTTCTTTGGTCAGCGATAGGCTGATAAAGGAGGCTGAGTCTGATGAATACTTGCTCAAAAGTGGTCAGAGTCGCAGGACTTTCTCTGGCTGGGGTAACTCCTTCCACTCCAGCCTAGAGATAGATAGGGAGATCGGGCTCCCTCTTGCGAAACCACTGTAGGAAATCCTGAAACACCTGCACCCTGCCAGGCTGAAAAGGCTAAACTTCCTATAAAGCAAAGTGACTCTCAAGCCGGGACCATGAAATCGGTCCTAGTCACTGACCCCCAGCCTCCCAGGACCATGTGTGCCATGTAGTCCTATTGGCACACCAAAGCCAAGTGTGTATTAAACTGCCACCATGAAGCATGCCAAGTTGCATGCTAAAATAAACCAAGGAAAAGAAAAAAATAATTACATAATTGCACTAATGTAAGTTTAATCTTTGTGTCTGCTTCGGGCTCTCACTTAGTGACTGCAGAGATAATCAGTAGTAGTCACACTGGTTTCACGGTAGATATTCTGCGTAGACAAAACACTTTAAAAAGAGAAAGAATGAACATGAAGTCGGATAGGTAGTGAGGTGGGGAGGATCTGGGACGATCAAAATATATTGTATGAAAAAATAAAAGATTCTGTTTAGCAAGGGGCTTTAAAATAATCGTTCCTCTGGAGATTCTTGTAAAAAAAGGTGGGAGTTTTAGGCAATTTCATGATTTGAGTATTCGTTGGTGCTGCATAGTGAAGGTTAACATGGAAGAAACATCAATAACCATTAAGACAGTGGCTTAGGAAAACCAAGAGGTCTTTCTAAAGTTGGTCTATTTCTGATTTTTCAGATACCTATTTTAACTGCTGATCTTACCTAGCATGTTTTCATTTGCTAACTCATCGACAGCGTTCTTATTTGTATTTTCTATATCTGAAGATGGGTAGTTCAGTTATTAGTTTCGAACTGTTCTAAACCTGTGATTTGTTAAATGAAACAATTACATCAGTATAATTTAGTATAATTAATATGTATTTGTAATTAACATAAAAACAGGAAATAAAGCATCATCACCTCCCCAACACAATGAAAACAGGGTGCATGAATTTCCAAATGTGTGGAAGGCACTGGAAAACCATAGCAAAATGTAACATTGACTGGTGAAGTCTGAAACATTGTAGCTGTACTAGATGTGTATGTTGCTTTCATATAATAACCAAGTAAGCTATAGAATAAAGCAAGGAAGAGCTCAAATTCAAGGCCAGCTCCAGCTACCTAACAAAACCTAGTTTCAAATTCTTCCTGAAAAATATAGTGGTATGAAGTACAGAAATGGAAATTTATGCTGTGTAAAATTAAACTTTTCCTGTATATGTCCTACACATATCTGATGGACCCGTTTTGTGTGAATAAATACCTGTTTTACCTCTAAAGTTGATTCAAGCATCCCTGAGTTACAGATCTCAGACCCATTGTCTAATCATTCAGGAAGCACGATAAACAGCTCAGTCCTCTGTAGGAGCTGAAAATGCCTGTGGTCTTTTTCCTAATGAATAAAGGAGCTAGAACATACTGTTAATCACATCCTGACTCTGACATTCCCTAATATCTGGCTGATATTAGTACCATTTTATTGGTTTGGGTGTTAATGTATTACTTGGTTCTACTTTCCCAGGTGACAAGAGACACACAGAGTTGGGTTCCCTTGATGGTAGAAGGGATACTTGTGTTTGATTGTATTGCAGGCCGCTCCAGGAGAAGTGGCTGATGCGGTAATGGTGGCTATCAACCTGGGGTACCGGCACTTCGATTGTGCTTACTTGTACCAAAATGAGAGTGAGGTTGGAATGGGAATCAATGCCCAGATCAGGCTGGGTGTGGTGAAGAGAGAAGACCTGTTTGTGGTCAGTAAGGTAAGGCTTCTCACTTGCAAGAACCCAGGGTCTCAGCCACTGCAGGGATGGGCCCTGGGAAGGGTGAAATATTGATACTGGAGGATTTTTCATTTTCATTATGGGAATTGGTGACTTTGGTTTGTATTTGATTCAGAGCTAACAAGATCTTCTACAGGTCATGAACTTGTGAAGTTGCATTATGTATAGATTTGCTTAATCATTACTTTTTATTTGGCCATTCACATGGATATACAGAGATACCACCAATCAATGATAACCTTCATGAAACAAAAATCTCTTTGAGTGATGACACTTTCGTGTCTGGTGAACAGAATGAAGTTCTAGCCCTTGTCTTATCTACACAGACATGCCTAAACTTAAGAATCACCTGCTAGTTGTGGTTAAAGTGCACATTTCCAAGGCCAGACTAAGAAATTGATGCTGTCATGTTAGCTTTACAACCAGGAAGCAACCTGAACATAAAGTGTGTATGCACACAGCAGGCACAGTCTCTAGGGAGCAGAGAAAGGCTGGATCAATAATCAGGATTCCAGTCATCCAGGTCATTTCAAGTAGAAGCTTGTACTTTTTTCACGAAATTTAGGCAGTTGAGAACAAAAACTTTCTAAGTCTTCGTTTCTTTTACCTGTGAGTGAGAGTTTCCATAGATCATAGCGGTACCTGAAAGGAGCATTCACTCTAAGCAGGATATATTAACAGTGCAGGTGGGAGATGATGAAGGTCTGCACTGGCACAGTGTAGAACGGATGAAGAGGAGGATAGTGGGTATGGAAGAGAGTTAGGAAGTCAGCCTTATAGAAAACAGAGGGTTAGACTAAGACTTAAAAGCTGCTTTAAAAAAGTCAACAACAACAACAGCAACAAAAACCTTGATCCAAACTGTTAATTGCAAACTGTAGTCATATGTTACGTTCCAACTATGATTCAGGAGCTCTGTCCAGGTTATTAGATAACTCAAGACCAGGAAACCAATGTCAGCAAATGAGAATTTGAATTTTATGAACTCATGAAGAGTTTAAGATCTAACATACATAATTCCACATTTCAGTGGAGTTTCTGTTGTAGGTTTGCCTTTCTGCTTTACTTTGAAGTGGTTGATTTTTACTGTTCATCATTGTTGTATAGCCTGAGACAAGATAGGAAGGGAGAAGGCTTGGGGCTGGCTTGCCAAGGAGAGAGATTTTTCTTTTGAATCTTCAGGCAAAGGGGTGAGGAACTAGGGATTTCTATGTCTCCATAATCAAAGTGCATATTGCTTCCAAGTGGGTGGTAGTCAGCATGAAAGTGTACTGATTATTGTGGAAATTTGGAAGAGCCACTGAAAACAAACTGAAATTGAAGAAATTACTTATTTACTCACAATGAGAAATTATTATTATCGATACTATGATGTGTTTACCTCTAATTTGGGCTTATCTTCCCTCCCCCCAGCATGTATGTGTATGTGTGTGTGTGGTATGAGTACGGGTGTGACGTGTATTCACGTGTGTGTGCCTATGTTCATATGAGGAAGCCAGAGGAGGCTATCAGTGTCCCTCTCTAACACTCTATCCAGTTCCCTTGAAACCAGCTCTCCCATTGAGCCTTCACCTCAGCTAGCAGCCAGCAAGCCCCAGCAATCCTCCTGTCTCCATGCTCCCTCCCCAGTTCTGAGTCACAGGCAATGTAAGCGATGTCCTTCTTTTCAACCTGGGTGTTGGGAATTAGAGCCCTGGCTGCCATGCTTGCACAGCAAGTGCCTGTCCCTATTGAGCTGCTCCTCATCTCCTTTTCTCATTTTTATCGATATACCATAACTGCTGTTTGTTTCCATTTCCCAATCCACTTACCTTATGAATTTTCTTTTATACTTGCTGGGATCGAGCCTTCGGGTTAGCTTCTGTGACCATAAGTAAAAATAGAGCAAGGAAAATATTGAGGGAGAAACAATCACATGTTTTTCTATTTATTGTTACGAAGGGAATTGTCTGCATAAATATAAGGCGATTTGAACTCCTCTAATTTAACCTAAATGGCTATATAACTTGTCACAAGTGAAGAGAACTTTGAAAAGTCTGTGAGTTGGAAAAATGGCACACAAGTTTTTCTGACTGTTAGTCATATCTTTACCACCTATGACTCCCTTCCCCCATTTTACCATCCGGTCTCAGTACATCCAGATCACCAACAAGAGCCTTCCTGCTAAATGCCTTCTTGTGTTGCCCTGAACCTCTCTTGAATAGGGAAGGCTCCCTGCTGTGGAAAACCCAATAATACCTCTCTGATGATAAAGTCGCTATCTTCCTTCAGAACCCATTGTGCTGTGTTGTCAGGTGCAGATTTGTGGGAGGGGCCAATGAGTGTATGATACATTAGGTTTACATTGTAGCCTGGTAACCAGAGTCTCCCTTCTCTTATGCAGCTGTGGTGCACCTACCATGAGAAATCTTTGGTGAAAACAGCATGCACCAATAGCCTGAAGGCCCTGAACTTGGATTACCTGGACCTCTACATCATTCACTGGCCCATGGGTTTCAAGGTACCACTCAGTTTGTAGCTAGATTCCTGCAAAGACCTAGACAAATATCAGCATGGGAGAGAGCTTGGAAGCAGAACGTTTGCTGTGTTTTATACAAAATGCATCTAAAATACAGATAGGCTAGAACTTTCAACATTACTAATGGTTAAAAAGTATTAAATTATTAAATATGTATTTTCTGATACCTGTCCTGTGATTTACTAGGAAAGTAGAATTGGTCACCAAAGAGGTGGGTAGTCTGTAAGTCAACCCTTACTGGCTGCTCAGTAAGGCTGAGCAACCCTCAGTGGCTGCTCAGAAGAGTGACTATTCTTACATCTCAGGATGTCTTTCTCTACCCTTCATCCCTGCCTTTGTATTCTTGCTTGGTTAAATCTCATCTTGATGGGAAGTCTTGAGAAGAGAGAAGAGTTGAATAATATTGTTAGGAGAGAGATGAATGTGGTAAGACGTGAAGGAAGCCCTGTTTTTCCAGGTTTTTAAAACTCGAAATAGGCAGGGATTCCAGTTCTTCCTTCCCTTCATTGTGGGAAGCAGACAAGTGTCATGGTGGGATTTTGCTGGCAACACGCTCCCTGCGCACTTGGTCTGAAGGTGGCAGCTGAGGCCTGGAGAAGGGGAGTGGCACAGCCAGGGCAGTAAGACATACTGACGTTGGCAGGGTTGGCGCAGACTCTTTCTGTTCATCTGCACCCTCTTCCTACATAGTCTCCTGATGGAGGATGCCACGAGTCCCAATAAGTGCCTTTTCTTCTGGTTCTCACAGCCCGGAAAAGAAGATTTACCTTTGGATTGCAATGGCATGGTCATACCCAGTAGAACCAGCTTTCTGGATACGTGGGAGGTAAGAGGAGGTGCACCATCTGCTTGCACAGATACCCAAATAAAAGCTGCACAGGAGCTCTGGCGTCTGTGTTAAAATATACCAGGTACTACTTCAGATATGTGATTTGCAGTATATGATGGTTAAATATTGATTGTCAACCTGACGTGATAGATCAAGAATCAGACCTCTGGGCATGTCATTGATGAGGTTTATAGATTGAATTAAACAAGGCTCAAAGACTCCTCCTAAATATGAACAGCATCATTCCATAGACTGGGGTCTTGGACTGAATAAACAACAGAGGGGCCTGAGTGCCTGCGTTCATCCCTCTCTCTATCCCAATTGTGGAAGCAATGTGACCAACACCCTCACACCCATTACTAAGACTCCCCCACTAGGACAGACTGTCCCTTCACACTGTACGCCAAAAATAAGTCCTTTCTTAAGTTGCCTTTTTAAGACTCTTGTCAAAACAACAAGAAAAATAGCTAATACACACTATGAATTATGGATGAACACTTGAAAAACTCAAGACACACCAAATGGATTTCTCATTACTTTACCTGACTGCAGTGTAGAGAATAATACATATCTTTTTGTCTCAGCTGTTTATTTTTTAAATTAAAAATACCAGCTTTTTCAGGAAATACGGAGTATCAAAAGGTAAATTTAAAAATCCATGTTCTTTTCAGCCTGAGGTGACCATTGACATTATAGTCCTCTCTTCATTCCTGTAGGTTCTCTTTTCCTCATTGCAGAGACATAATGTTGGCAGCACTCTGAAGCACACATCAGGAAAGCAGGAAAAGGAAATGAATAGAGGGAAGAGGACCAAGTGTCAAGTTAGGGTCCAGGGTCCAGATGAGAAATGGTGAGCATTGGAAGGACGTGCTGGACTCAAGAGTCTCATGAAGTCAATGAAGCTGACAAAGTAGGAACAGAGAAAAAGCTCCCCACCTGTGAGCTCCAGCACCTTTGCTGGTCGTCTTGAGGAACAGAACGTTGACACATTTGAACAAGTTCAAGTACAAACCAGCGAAGCTTAGGGAAGAGTTTCAATTCTGAAGTTGCGATAGGGAACCATCCCAGTGAGATTGATGGGAGAAATTTTGGGAATGTCTCAGTCCCTTATGAAGAGAGACAAGAGGGACAGAACAGGGAGAAGTCTCTGGGCTGAGCACTGAGAACCTCTCCTCCTATAAAGCATGGAAACTAACCAGAACGAACCCTGGGCAGAGTGCTTCAGAGATGGCACCCCTGTGCTGTGGATTGCAGCCGTTTCTGTTCCTTTGGGCTTCTTCTCCTCGAAGATTGAAGGTTTGGACACCAGGCTATCCATGGTGTCTATTGGGTGATTACTGCAGAATCTCAGTTCACTGGTCACTGTCTTCATGATCACTGGAGACTTAAGGCTGACTCCACACTGCCAGAAAGCTCATGGGGTTTCCGAAGCTGAGGTCCAAGGTTCACTTACCAGAGGTCAGCCCAGTTTCAGATTGCTTTGCCTTCAAAATTCTTAAGATATGTAATGGTGAGAGAGGGAAATGAGAACGCTAACCCAACACAGGCTCAAGAGGAGTAGCTTGGTGGAAAGAGAAGTGAGCAAATAGTCATCAGTCGACAGGGCTGCTGCAGACCATATCAGAGCATAGAAGTAAGAACACCTAAAATGTGCTGAATGCTTGCTGAGGTCCAGCCTGGTCTAAATGCTTTGTTTATATCATTTCCTATAACTTCAAGACAGCTCTGGTGTAGAATAATATTGTCCATGTGATTTTGTAACTTCAAGTAACTATTTTTTTCCTTTTTTAAAACTGTATTTTTCTTCCCTTGTACAATATAGCCTGACCCCCCTGTCTCTCGCCACTCCTCCCAGCTACCCCCAGCTACCCCCTTGCTCAGATCTCCCCCTTCCCCACTTCCCCATCGAAAGCATTGAAACACTCTGGTAGAGGATATGGCTTTTCAGGGAACTAGACAGCTCATGTTCTCAGCACATTTCTTTCTCTTTCAGGCCATGGAAGACCTTGTGCTTGATGGGTTGGTGAAGCACATTGGGGTGTCAAACTTTAACCATGAGCAGATTGAGAGTCTTTTGAATAAGCCTGGTTTGAGGTTCAAGCCAATGACTAACCAGGTGAGCTGGTGGTGGCCAGAAGTTTTACTCGGTGTCATTTTTTTCTTCACCCCATGTGGTGGTGGGTGAGACATGTAACATATGTTTGCCTGTATTCGCTGTCAGAATTGTAACAAGGTAACAGGCAGAAGTGACAGGCCTGGTGAGCAAGTGTCTTTTCTTTATAACTCATGTAGTTAGGCGATGCCACGGGTTGGTAGAGTGCAACACAGTTCTCCATTCTTGGCATGTGTTTGCAGGCATATGGCTAAGTGTGTTCAGAAGGGCAGAGTCCCCCACAGATCCTTCACCCTCATTAGAGGAAAGCAGCCCTTCCTTTTTGCTCATCCAGCCCATGCAGATATGCAGACATCATGCAGATGACATGTAGATATGCAAATGACATGGTGACATGCAGACATACAGAAATACTGACATGCAGACGACATGCAGACATTCAGTGCATAGCACTGACTTCACCAGGCTGGCAGACTGCAGAAACGAGCCTCCCCCTCCCACTTCCCCTTCACATTCCAACACTGCACACATAGTACCCCAAACTTCACCCATTTTTAGGCTTACTGGCTGTTATTTGTCACCAAGATTCAAATTTAATGAACATAGAGATTTTTGTCTGAATTTGTAACTGTAGCCCAAAACTGATAACTACCTGGGCACACTAAAGCTCTCAATGTTTGCTGAATGGATGAAATTAGAGAATTATGTAAAACAAGACATGCTGCAAAATGACATCAACAAACATTCAGAAGAGACTTTCCTGGAAGCTGATCTTTGGAATGTGACATGACTCCCAGAGCAAAGGCCCTGTTCATACTTCTCTTCAAGACCTTCAAAATGAGCATTAATTATGAGCCTCTTCACAACCTGGAATTGTGCATGAGCAAATGGAAGAGGCAGAAATACTGCTCTCAAGGCTTGTGTCTGAAACTCAAATCCTGGTGAGGAAAGATAACCAATAAACAAATTAAATATGTGAGGCATTGGGCGATCTAAGTACTACAGTAGAAACTTGAAGGGCAAGAGAGAGAGGGGGTGGATTCAGACTGCTCGGGCTTTTTCCTGCATGATGGAAGAACCTCCTGAGCAGGTGCTGTTGGAGTGTCTGAATGACGCAGACACCTAAGCCTTAAAAGGGGCCTAGTTATTAGCAGCCAAGATGTCAAGTATGACTTCTCTTTGGTGCTCTCCTAATGTGCTATGTGCCTGAATTATTTTGGCTCACTGTTGTTCTGTTTGTAGATTGAATGCCATCCATATCTTAATCAGAAGAAGCTGATTGATTTTTGCCATCAAAGAGATGTGTCTGTGACTGCTTACTATCCTTTCGGCGGCTCAAGGTAAGGATGTGTCAGAGACTGTGCTAATCTGGATGCTATTAGACATTAGATGCTCCTCTCCCCTTTCATTTGTTAGAGCTTAGCTTCACTAAAATGGTATAGTGGGCTCAAAAAAGGGCTGCCCACATCTCTCAGGCCCCAGGGAGAAGGTAGGGAGTTACTTCTTAAACTGGAGAATTGCTCTGATTGGGCTTCCCTGCAGGAGGTAACAACCTTTGAAAGGACAGATCCAGCCTGAAGTGAACCCTTTGGTTCATTACTTGGTAGTTCAGACAGCTTCTGATCTCTCCTTCAGGACATGTCACAAAACTCAGTCTTTTCATAACAATGTATCTTCTTTCCCTGAACCTGGAGCTTGGACTGTTCCCCTACTGAACCACCTAAGCCAGAACTGTGGAAACCATTCCTTTCCCATACCCCCACTCTAATCCAAGACAGAGAGCTATTCCTTGCTGTGCTAGGAGAACCTGGACTCTATGTTTTGATCTGTGCTGTCATCATCTCTGCCTTAGTTATCTAAAGATCCCTGCACTGTTGTAACTCTGGCTGTCCTGGAACTCACTCTGTAAACCAGGCTGGCCTCGAACTCACAGTAATCCACCTGCTTCTGCCTCCCAAGTGCTAGGATTAAAGGTGTGCTCTACCACCACCCGGGTCAATCTAGAATATTTAAACTGCTAGTCTGGACATAGAAGTCTTCAATCTTAGACTTCTGAGACCTACTGCTGACTGAGCCATTCTGACTAGCTCCTTCTGAACCCTGACTCTTCCTGTTCAACTGACTCTTCAGCTTGCTACTCCACTGACTCTTCAGCCTGCTTCTCTTCTGACTGTTCAACTGGCTCTTCTTACTGACCCTTCAACTGACTCACTGTGTCTACTCCTGTTAATTGACCCCACTAACTCCTATCTCTTTAACTTAGCTGAAAGCTCTTTTCTCATGAGAGTAGGGCATGTCTTTACTTTGCTAACTCTTCCTCTGATTAATCACTTTGTCTGTAAAACACTCTGATTCATCTCAGACATCATTTCCTATGTGACACTGACTCCTTCCGAGTTCTGCTTTCTGTGTCTGCTTCCACTGTTTTTTCTAGGGATTAAAGGCATGGACCACCATTGTCTTCTGAATACTCAGATTAAAGGTATGTCTACATTCCATCCAGACCACACAGGCCTTTGAATGTAGCCCCTGGAATATCAACCTTAGTTTCACACAAGGTTATTCCTCTACACACATCCACCCATTCCCTTGCGTGACCAGTTGATCTCTTTGCATGCTATCGTGTCAGTTTCCCACTTTAACTTTGTTCTGCCTGGGCTTGTGTGGTGGAGCTGACCTGGCTACATCCTCCTCAGATCACTCTTTTCCCCATTCCTGCACACCTTCAGAACATCAATCACATGAAGGCCCCTTGGATAGAATATTCTTTCTAGTCTCCGCAACTTTGCATATACCATTCTTTTTACTAAAGGTCCATATTTCTTTTCTTTGTTTTGCATTTACTTGCTGATGTCATGTTCAGCTCATCACTGTGCCCCCTGGGAAGTTCCCATGAGCCCCTTTTTGTATTTGGGGCATTGCTCTTGTCATTCATGTCCTCTTTGCTCCCTTTCATTACCTAATGCAGGAGGTATCTGCACTGTTTGTCACTGACTTTACTTGAATGTACAGGCCATCTCTTCTTAGTCTATTCCTAGCCTCCACCCTGGTGGTGCCTGAAAACTATTAGGAAGACAGGCAAGGCTGGTCTTCCTTCAATTTTATTATCTCTGTGTTTTCCCTGGGAACTAGAACGAGCAGATTTGAACTTGTAGCAGCTGCAGAATTCCTAGAAAGTCCAGAGCATATCTTACAGCTGAGCCTTGGCATAGAAGGGACTTTGATAGAGAGTGAGGAGCTTAGGGCAGAGTAACACACAGTCTGGCTCTTTCTGGACATGTTGGGTACTGTGATTAGCTCAGTTAACCTGTTAACTGTTTAATAAAAGATGGTGTGCTGGGTTTGATCCCTAGCACAGTGTAAACTGGGTATTAGTACACACCTACCACCCCAGCTCTTTGGAGAGGAAACAGAAAGATCTTAAGTTCAAAATCATCCTCAGACTACAGAGCAGGTTCATGGCCAGACATGACATCCTATCTAAAAGAAAATAAAATGGCTTACTTTAGTCTCTAGCGCCCTCTCCTGGACAGATTTTTGATGTGTCACTGTGTTAAAAATCTCTTATACTAACAATTGTTATGATGGGAAAATGGTAAACCTTGCCCAGGCCTGTCCCACCTGCCAGTAATCCAGCACTCAGGAGACAGAGGCAAGGGGACTGAGTTTGAGACCAGCCAGGGCTACTATGTGAGTTACCTCAAAAAAAAAAAAAAAAGAGACAAAACTATTAAGTAAACTGAGAAAGAAAATTTCAATTTTAGAGGAAAGTAATATCTTTAAGCGTTTGTTATTGACTGCCCTCCTGACTCAGCTCAATCTGCTGCGTCCCTCTAGAGATGGCTCTGACTTGTTGGATGATCCTGTGATTCAGAAGATTTCAAAGAAACATGGGAAGTCTTCTGCTCAGGTATGTGGAAAAATAAAAAATGTCATGCTGGGATCACACTTCCAAATCACCTCTGCCAACAGTCCTCAGCCTGGTCAGTTTCTAGGAAGGGGTCAGTTCACACTGGGTGAGTCGATTCACTAGAACTTCCCAATCTGGAGCCTTCAGTTCCTTGCATCCATATTCCAACAGCCATGTTCCAGTCAGGCTATATATCCTTGCTCCCCCAGCTGCCAGCACTCAGGATGCTCCAATGCCATTTCCTCTGCCCCATCAACTGTGTGGACAACCAGTGTGAGCGGGAATCATCATTAAAGTCAACCTTATCCTAATGCTCTAATCATTTTGGGCATTGGCCACATGCTGAGGAATTCTAGTGAGGGTGCCGGGACTCCTCTGACATACTCCTTGGACTGAAGCATTCATTGCAGATGTATTGACAAAAGCAATTCAGTATGATTTATAAAAGACTTTGAAATGAAAGTGACTTTTGAACTCTGTACTGTACAATATAAACGAACTACTGTAATGTCTTAACTTGATTGCATTTGCTTTATTTCTGTGTGAAACTTTCTTTGCTGCAGGTTTTGATCCGATTTCAGATCCAAAGGAACGTGATAGTGCTCCCTAAATCTGTCACCCCAAAGCGGATTAGGGAGAATATCCAGGTGAGCATTTCCTGATTTTAGAGAGTTTTAGATGGTCACTTAATGAGGGCTGTCTAACTTCCATAACAAACGACCTCAGGTCTCTATGGCCTTCACCTGACAGAGGTTTATTCCTCTATGAACTGTGTTGGTGGTCAGCCTTTCACAGTGTGAGCCAGGACAGACTCTTATTATTTCATCCCCATAAACTCCCCTAGGGCTGAGTGTCTTTCTCCATTCTGTTCAAAATGGGAAAAGAGGTAAGAGGAGCTCATAGTGAAGCATGTAACAGGCCTTGCTTGGAAGTGAGCAACTTTCTCCCATTCACAGTCACCCTGCCACACTGACCTTTGACAGACGCTAGATATGCCTAGTATGTGCTCAGTAGAAAGGAGTACAGGGTTGGTGGCATCTAGCCAGTCTAGACCATATAGGTTATATCCACTGGAATCTTGAGGACAGCTGCTCTGGGTGTTACATTCCTCATGTTTTACCTAGTGACATTTAAGAGTCAGTGAAAACTAATGTGCTAGACATCTTAATTATCTAGAACATTTACCAAACACTGATTAGAGTAGTACTGATTGAGGACAGTCTTTTAAAGCTCAACCAAAAGTCACAGCAGAAATGGGACCTGATACTGATACTGAGGATAGAGAATAGTGTCAGTTTATGAGAGGCTCAAGAGAAAGTGCCAGTCAGATCTGGAGGAGCCTGGAATTGTGTAAATGAGTTTAACCAGAAGAAAAATGTCAAGGATAGTAGGCTAGGGGCTTTTCCTCTGAGCTGGCCAAAGGCTCTCAATACAAGCCCTCAGTCTAGATTCTACATGACAGCTCTGAGTACCCATTCAGTAAGGTCACACCACAGTAACACCAGCCGTGGTTCCTAGTCACTGGGGAGGGAGGGACAATGGCTTTTCCTTTTGAGAGGAGGAGGTAGGTCAGTAGAGAAAATACTTTTTTTTTAGCTCTTCACCTGTATCCCTCAGCCCCATAAGATAAAAATAATAGATAGCTCTTCTTTCTAAGGTTTCTTAAATGTAAGTGATGTTAAGCTAGTGTCAGTCAAATGATGAAAATTGAAGTGCATTTTTGGAGGCTCAGCTGTCCTTCAGGGGAAGTTGAAGGTGAAGAATTTCTTTCAGGTCTTGGTGTTCATTCAGGGACCACATGCCAGTTGAACGGGGTTGTCTCTAAATCCTCTATGGTCATCTGGCTTTGGTTCCAGGTGTTTGATTTTGAATTATCACAAAAAGAAATGGAGGAAATCCTCAGCCTGAACAAGAACCTCCGGTTGGTCACATTTCCTACGTAAGTCTATCTCCTTTACTTTCTTTTAAAGGTAAAGGGAGCCATACAGGGGCTGGATGGCTGATTCTTGAAGTGGTTTTTTACTTTTATATTTTAAAGTTAATGAAACCTTATTATAACTGTTTAAGGTTGGGGCAGTGAATAAAGCCAATGATGAATTTATATACCAGGGAGTTAGAAAAAAGCACAGTTCTATCATTTAAAATGTTTCCTTTAAAAATACCCATTCTTCGTTGCTGTTTTTAATTTATGATTCTATGTTTCAGAACTGAAAATCACAAGGACTACCCTTTCTATGCAAAGTACTGAAGACATCTTCTCTCGCCCTCATTTCTGCTCAGCAGAGGCAGACCACCTAGATTGTCAGCACTGACCCTCCTCTGTAGAGACCATGTGGTTAGAGGCAGCCATGGCCAGGAATGACAACAGAGTTAGAAGCAAGGAAAATCCTGCCTAGAACAGAGTACTAGTTCTCAGAGAGCTGTAAAGATCTAGGGATGAGAAAGGGAAATACCACAGGACCATGGCTGCTACCAAGTTGTTAGGGATAGCCAAGTGCAGAGAACAGTGCAATTTACATGAGTTAATCTTTGTGGCTTCTGTCCTCTGAAATGAGATACTGGTGGCTCATGAATTAAAATTACCTTTACATTTAAAGAAAACTTGCTTGACAGAAGTGTTTGAATAACATGGAAGGTTTGGGAAATTAGTATTAAGTATTATCCAGGAGTCGGCCTCAGGCCTGAGGACAGTTGTGTTTTATCTTCATACTACAAACTGTACCAGCAGAATTTTCTAGATGATTTTAAAGCAAAATCTACCTGTAAAAAAGCAAATGGCTAAGCTGAGGCTCTATATCAGATAAAAATAGTGGTTTTTATTTTTCTTATTTAAAAACTTTTAAGTGTGTGTGTGTGTGTGTGTGCAAGCGTGCATCTTCTCATATGTGTAAGGGTGAACATGTGTGTGCATGTGTATGGAATACTTACTTTCCCATAGTCTGACTCCTAAAAAAAAGTGAAAGAATCTCCTTGGTCTAGGTCCTAATGACCTAGAAAGATGTTTGATGCAAGAACCTCATGTGAGGCTTGTCAGAGCAGTGTGGGTTAAGCGGGAGTTGAATGCCCTATAAGGCAGACTGTCTTCAAGGGCCTCTGAAAATCTACTACCACCTGCATTTCATTAAGCAGACCCTGACTCCTCAGCCTCAATGCCACAGACTTTTATTTTTTCCAAAATCCTGACTCCTTATCATTTGTTAGCTTTGTGACTGTATGCAAGTTAGTTAGCTCCTAAACTTTGAATTTTTATTAATTATCAACCTAAGGATATGATAATTCAATGAGACTATACACATAACGCACCTGACATCATCATTAGCAAGTAAAATCCTCTGTGTGGGTGCATATGAGTGCACAAGAAGGTTATATAATGTCTTACTTCTAATCATAAATGAAACAAATACATGTTATGATTTCATATTTAAGATAGTGCTGAGTATAGTCACCATATTTTTCAAGAATTATTTTCTACAGTTTCTTTTAACTATAAATTAGTGAGTGCTAAAGTGTTATTTCTGACAGAATTGCAAGGTTAGATCACCATAAGACTGTGTTGCTCCATAACTGATCAGTACCTTGTATTGCTTATATGTTTCTGTTTTAAAAATATCTTTTGAATATACACTGAGTTCACTGAGTTGGTTATGAGTTCATTGACACTGAACTCATAACCAACAAGTATAAGCTCATGTTTATCTAACACACCCATTTTCTCTCTAGGACATGTGGCAGACTCTTAGGTTTGGAATACTAGTCAGCAAGCACTGTTACTGGGTGGCTCTAAATAGTGAATCAAAAGCAAGAACCACAAAAATATGAAAACAGTGCTAAACAGACCATGTAAAGGACTCTGCTTATAATCTGTGCTTGTTGGTTTTAAATGTCACCTTGCCACACCACAGCCTAGAATCACCTGGAAAAAGAGCCTCAGCTGGAGGATTACCTATATCAAGTTGTCCTGTGAGCATCTCTGTGGGGTACTCCCTTGATTGGTCATTGATGGAGGAAGACACATTGCATTATGGATGGTACCATACCCCAGGTGACAAGAGTGAACTCTATGACGCAAGAGAAAGCTAGATGAAATCTAAGAAGCAGCAGACAGTAAGGATGCACTTATTTTCTCTGCCCTTGTTATATGAGTAGCTGTATGAGTTCCTGTCACGTGAGTTCGTCCCATGTCACAACAACAGAAATGAAACTAGAACGTTGCTAAAGAGCTGAAACAAGTCGTCTGGGATGTCTGGGTGCCTGTTGGAGGCCTGGAGATATCCAGGTGCCTGTGGCATGTCTGGGCATCAGTGAGATGCCCTCATGTGCCTGCAGGATGTCTTGGTGCCTATGGTATGCCCAAGAGCCTGTGGGATATCTGAGGGCCTGTGGGATGTCCCGGTGCTTGCAAGATGTCAGGGTGCCTGTGAGAGGTCCAGGTCTGTGCACGGTGTCTGGTCCTTGCGTGTTTGGGTGATGGGGCCCAACTTTGGGTTGAACTTGGTCATGCTTGATCTCAGGTTAATGTGGGCCAGGTGAATGTCCATGATTGCAGTGGCCTGCTGCCTCTAGGAACCATGGTGATGCCTGGGATTCATGCTCTTGCCACACAGGTGAGACTATTATTATTATTATTATTGTTATTATTATTGTTGTTGTTGTTATTATTATTATTATTATTATTATTATTATTATTGGCACAGAGGAAGGAGGGTGGGACAGGGAGGAATGGGAAGAGGGTGGGATCGAGATACATAGTGTGAAACTCAAGTAATTAATAAAAGCTGTAGAGGAACATTTAATCTTTTAATCTAACAGCATGGCTACTCTATCAAGGGATTACCTTCAGAGGCCTATGTGATACAGATGGAATTCAGAAAGAATGTTAGTCAAGCTAATACTGTCCTCCAACTCAGAAGGAAGTGGTGGCACATGTTTTAATTCCAACCCTCAGGATATAAAAGGATACTCCCAGCCCATAGACATTTCAGAGGAGACTTCAGGAGTTCAGAGAGGAGAAACATAGTAGAAGCAGTGTGGAAGCAGAGTTCAGAGAGGAAAGCAAGGGTTAAATGAGGTGAAAACAGACAAGAGGCAGAGCTCAGAGAGAGAGAAGTAGAAAGTTAGTTTGAGTAGTGCAGTCAGCTCACTAGTTCAGTCAGGCAGTTTGAATGCAGCCATCTCACAGACAGTTCAGTTTAGCAGGAGAAGTCTAGAAGAGCAGAGCCAGTCTAGAATAAGTAGAGAAAAAGCAGAGAGTCAGAAGCAGATGGTTTTTGATTTATAGTTTGGAGTTCACAATACAGCTCAGAGTGAAAAGAGGTAGTTCAGAAGACATCTAGTTGGAGTAAGCTCAGTCTGTAGTAAGTCTCAGAGGCTGAAACATTCTAGGTTTGAGTTTGAAGATTAGATTGCATGGAGGCTAAAGCCCACTAGGACTAGGCTTACTATTAAATTGTACAAAGGCTGAAACTCTCTAGGACTGGGGATTGAGTTACCAAAGAATAAATTGTCTTCTTTTATGAACCCATGAGAATAAATAAAAAATCAACACATCTATACCTTCAAAGAGCATAATGGAAAATGTGTTTTTAATCACATAATATATCCTGATTATGGCTTCCCCCCCTATACACCCAGTTCCTTCCAAAATCCCTTCCAATCCAGATCCACCTCCTTTCCGTCTCTCATTAGAACATAAATAGGCTTCTAGGGGATAATAATAAAACATAACTGCATAAAACAAAAACTAACATCAGAATAGGGCAAAACAAACAGAAGGAAAATAGCCCAAGAGAAGGAAGACACAAAGAACAGAGACTCATTCTTTGCACACTCAGGGATTCCATAAAAACAGTAAAACTAGAATATATATACACACACACACACACACACACACACACACACACACACAGTGGACCTATAGAGTAAAAAGAGAGGTTAAAAAATGTGTGTTTCTATGTGTATTTAAAATTTTTAAAAAAAGATTTTTTAAAAGAAAAATCTATGACACAATGTTATGAGACAAAGAACATCCAAAGGTGTCATTGAGTTCATTTTCTGTTGGCCATCTACTACTGGGTATGCAGCCTATCCTTAAAAGTAATTGGTTTCTCCAGTGAGACTCCCTATAAGTCCCTAGATTTTCATTGGTAAGTGGCTATCTATTGGAGACTGCTTCTTGGTTTGTGATGGGAGCATGTGTCCATTTCTCCTTCCAGCTCTAGGGACGCATCTGGTACAGGTCACTGCAGCCCAATACATATTGCCTCAGTCTCTGTGAGTTCACATGTGTATTGATCCTGTTGATTTACAGGGCCTTATGTTCTTGGTGTTCTCCATCTCCTCTGTCTCATACAATCTTTCTGCCTCCTTTTCTGCAGGGTTCCCTGAGCCTTTTGGGAGAAATTTAAGGTAGAGAACCACTTATGACATAATGTTCCCAGGTCTCTCAGCCTCTGAATGTTGTCCAACTATGGGTCTTTATATTTGTTCCCATCTTCTGCAGGGGGGTCTTCTCTGATTATGGTTGAACAAGGCATTGATATATGAGTGTAAAAATATGTCATTAGGAGTCATTTTACTGCTACTACTTTCTATTAAAACATCAGTATTTGATTTTATACTATGTCACTAGGCTATCTAGTCTTAGGTTCTTGGTCACCCAAGCCATGATGGGTATAGGTTCCATCTCATGGAGTGGGCTTTAAGTCACGTCAAATATTGTTTGTTACCCCCATGAGTTTTTTGCCACCAATGCACTAACATATCCAAGTTATCTAACTCTGTATAATGTCTGGCTGTGATATCTGTATTTGTTCCCATCTGCTGCAGGAGGAAGCTTCTCTGATGATGGCTGAGCAAGGCACTAGTCTATGAATATATCAGCATGTCATTAGGCATCACTTTATTGCTATGATTTTCATTTGTTAGAAGAGTAATATTTGGTTTTGCCCTATGTCCCTTGGCTATCTAGTCTTAGGTTCATAGTTACTCAAACAGTGTCAAGAATGGCTTCTGTGTCTTAAGAGTGGGCCTTAAGTCAACTGAGATATTGGTTGGTCACCTCCATGAGCTTTGTGCCACGATTGCACAAGCATATCTTGCAGGTAGGACATTATTGTAGGTCAGAAGGTTTGTAGCTCAGTTGGTGTTCATATTTTTCCTTTGGAAGCTGCAGAGTAACTTCTTGTACCAAAGATGCTAGCACAGAGGGGTAAAGGCTCTACGTAGGCAACAGTTAATTTCTCCATGTTCAATGAGCTGTATTAGTGTTGACTTCAGCAAAGGGCCCTTACTGTTAGTCTTTGTCAGACCCCCTTTTGTCAACAACTTGATTAGATCAACCCCAATTCCAATACTTAAAGCTTCATTGGGTTACAAGAAATGCTGAACTGAGGCTATGTCTCCTACATTATTTGGTTATTTCCTTTAGATTACTTAAACATATATTCATACTTTAGGAATCTTCTTTATATTAGTTTTTTTTCTACCCCACAATTGACCCTTAATTTTATCTGTCTATTCCCTATTCCCTCCCTTATCCCCTTCTTCACTCCCCAACTCCATTTGACACTCCCTTACAACACCCCCATCTATCCATAACTATCTGCCCACTCCACCCCCAAGCTCTTACTTTATACCTAACAACTGTGGTTCTACAGATTGTAGCTTGCTTATCATTGATTTAAAGCTATGATCCATACTTAAGCAAATACATACAATATTTTTCTTGGTCTGATTTCCTCACTTAGAACAATTTTTTTCTACTTTCATCCATCCATTCATTGCAAATTTGTGATTTCACTTTTTTTTTTGTCACAGCTGTGTATTATCCCATTGTGTAAATGTACCACACTTTTTTTATACATGTATCTGTTGAGGGACATCTAGGTTGTTTTGGGGGCTTTTATAAATAAAGCAGCAATGAACATGGTTGAGCAAATGTCTTAATGGTAGGATGAAGCAGCCTTTGGGTATATGTTCAAGAATGTTCCGTGAATGATTTTCTCAAGGCAGCTTCCCTTCCACTTGCCAAGGATCAGAGGGAATGATATCCAGAATGACTTTGTGTCAACCCTTAAGAGATGGAGCTAATGATTACTGCTTTCTTAAATGTTAAGTAAAGACATGATTGAACAGGACCTTTGAAAAAGATTCTTTAGTAGATGGAGTCAAAAACTGATAGGAATATATAAGGAAGAAACAAAGGGCTCAGGAATGTCAACTAATTCTTCTGAGGACCTAGGGATGCCAATACATTGAGGAGTAAGGGAAAATTCAAAACATACCATGAGACAATAGGGCCTAAAGAGATAGGGCCTAAAGGTCAACAGTAAAGAGTCCATTCTCAGGACAAGTTAGTAAGTGAATTCTGCTGTGCTCCCAAGAGATACAATATGTGTTGGATAGATCCATCTTTGCCTTATACAAGGGCATACTTAAAAGGGAAAAATAGTAAGGATTGATGGAAAAATGTTAACTGTTAGTTTCTTCTCTTTATGGAAAAGCTGCATAGATCAAGACCTTAAAACTTAAAACATATTGTGAATATATTGAATTAGACTTTGATAAGATGTAAAGTTTATATTGCTGTTAAAAGGTTATGCTTGGATTCTTATTGTCTTTACTTTGTTGCATGTTTGCTGCCAGCCTGTGCACAATTGAAACTGGGTGTGCCTGGCTACATATAATCATTTGGCTTGCAATACAATACTCAGGTGTGCTTACTTATGACACAATCATTTGGATTGTAATACTATACTGCTTAGATATGGGTAAAGGTTAATCACTGACCTTTAGGGTAGCAAGGGTAACAAGGGAAAATTAAAAAGAAATTAAATAAGTACTTGTTGAGATTCTTGGATAATGATTAAAGGAAAATGTGAAACTGCTTATGATTGAATGTTCTAAAATTCTGTATAAATAAAGACAGCTGGAGCTATTCGGGCCACTTGCTTGAACGTCAACTAGTGGCCAGAATATTCTTTCTGCTGACTTTGTACCTCTGTTCTGGGTTACAGAACCCACAGGAGCTAGACTCTAACAAGGTGCAGTCCATGATCATTAGTGACTACTATTATACAGACCTATAACAAAAAAAAAAGCTAAACAATGAAAAATATACAATGTACAGTTTAAGAATAAAAGGAGTAGAAGAAAGTGTAATGGAGCTAATCCAGTGCTCAAGGAGATAAAAAGTTTAATGAAAAGCCTGATGCTAAATGGAATCGAGGGAGTGGTGACCTCATGGCAAGATCACACCCAGATAAGCTTCCAAATTGTAAAAGGAATTAAAGGAACCTATAAGCAGTGACATAAACCATAGAAAAGAGAAAATGGATGCAAATGAAGTAGAAATAGTGCCAAGATCCAGCCAAGCAAGCAGCAGAACTTGGCAGCTCTGGCCACATGGTTTTGGCTTTAGATTCAAGGGTACAGGAGAGGGATTGTGCAATCTTCCTTTGGGTCTAATGAAAACCCTTGGGGCCAGGTATGTCAGGGGTGTCTTGGCTTAGAGGTCCTTTGCATGAAGCTATGAAAGTTAAGCCTGGATTTTGCTGGAGACTTCAAGATGTTGCGATGTTAAAGTCATGAGATACCTGCCAAGGAGAGCTAACAGGGTATGGAACCAGTCCAAGAGAGACAAATATGTTGCAGTCAACAACACTGAAAGGAGTTGGAGATCTGAGGAGCTCTTTGAGATCAGATGTGGAGATACAGAGTTTGGAGTTGACCCTGCTGGTTTTCATTCTTATATTAGTCCAGTATTCCCTCACTATACTCCCCTTTTTCACTTTTGGAATGGTAACACATGTTCTATGACATTATATGTTTGAAGTATGTGATCTGCTTTTCTAGTTTGATTTTACAGGGGATTACAGATAAAACATTGCAATGGGTCTCCAAAAAGATTTTGAATTTTGGACTTTTACATATAGGTGAGACTCGAATAGCCTATGGAGACTCTGAATGATGGACTGAACACATTTTTCTGCACTATAATATGGTTATAAGCTTTTGGGTATCAGAAAGTGGAGTGTGGTAGTTTGAATGAGAATGGTCCTATTGACTCATATAACTGAATTCTTGGTCATCAGGGAGTGGCCCTACTTGAGAGGGATTAGAAGATATGGCCTCGTTAGAGGAAGTATGTTATTGAGGGTGGGCTTTCGTGTTTCAAAAATCTCAAACCAGGCTCTGTCTCTTTTCCTGCTGCCTATGAATCCAGATGTGGAACGTTCAGCTACTTCTCCTCCACCATGGTTGTCTACATGCCACCATATCTCCTGTTATAATGACAGTGGACTAAATTTCTGAAACTGTGAGCAAGCCCCAATTGAATGCTTCTCTTTATAAGAGTTGCTGTGGTAATGCTGTCTCTTCACAGCAGTAGAACACCGACTAAGGCAGTGTTAGAAGGAAAACTCCAACCCTTCTTTGTAGTTAAGCTCTTTGGTTAACTACAACTGGGAATAATAACCTCAAACCAGCAAAATTAAAAGGAGGAAGTGCACACCACATAAATACACACTCACCATCACCACTAACACTGCTGACACCACCACTAACAACAACAACAACAAAATAACAGAAATAAACAATCATTGGTCATTGGTATCTCTTCAACGTCAAGGATCTCAATTACCCAAAGATATGACACACTAACAAAATGGGTGGAAAAGCAGAATCCATTCTTCTTCTGCATCCAATAAACATACCTCAACATCAAAAATAGACATTACCCCAGGGCAAAAGGTTCAAAAACAATATTCCAAACAAATGTACCTAAGAAGCAAGCTGATGTAGTCATTTTAATATCTAATGAAAAAAGTCTTCAAACCAAAATTAATCAGAAGAGATAATGATTGGCACTGCATACTCATAAAAGTAAAAATTCAGCAAGATGATAATTCAATTCTTAACGTCTATGCCCCAAACATAAGGGCACACTCATTTCTAAAAGAAATACTATTAAAGCTTAAATCACATTTTGACCCTCACACACTGATACTAGGAGATTTCAATACCCTACTCTCATCAATAGATTGATTATCTAGACAAAACTAAGCAGAAATGCTGGAGCTAACAGACATTATAAACCAAATGGACCCAACAAATATAGACAGAACATTTCATCCAAACACAAAAGAATATACCTTCTCTGAACCTCATAGAACTTTCTCCACAATTGGCTACATTCTCTGAAACAAAGTAAGTTCAACAGTTACAAGAAAATTGAAATAACTCCCTGTATCCTATCAGACCATCATGAATTAAAGCTGGATATCAATAATGTCACAAACATCAGAAAGCTTACAAACTCATGGAAACTGAACAACTCTGTACTAAAGAGAAAATGGGTATAGAAAGAAATAAAGAATTAAATGAAAATGAATACACAACATATCCCATCTTACAGAACACAGTAAAAGTGGTTCTTAGAGGCAAGTTTACAGCACTAAGAAAATTGTAGCACATATGAAAATTGAAGAGATTACATGTTACCAATTTAACAGTACACATGAAAGCTCACTTAGATACATAAGTGAATCTACAGATTTCACCAGGAAACTTTTATAGTTGATAAACATTTTCAGGAAATTAGCTGGATATAAAATTAACTCGCAAACATCAGTAGCTCTCCTAAAACAAATGACAAATTGAGAATGAAATCATGGAAACAATAACTTTCACAATAGCTTCAAATGATATAAAAATATTTTGAGGTAACTCTAGACAAGCAAGTGAAAGACTTGTATGATTAAAAACTTCAAGTATGAAGAAAGAAATGGAAGAAGATCTCAGAGAATGGAAAGATCTTCCATGTTCATGGAAGGATTAACATAGTAAAAATGGCCATTCTACCAAAAGCTATTTACAGATTCAATTCAACCTCCATAATTAATAATCCTTTACAGATCTTGAAAGGACATTACTCAGCTTCATATGGAAACACACACACATGAAAAAAAAAACCCAGGATAATTAAAACAATCTTGAACAATAAAAGAACTGCTGGAGGTATCACCATTCCTCATTTTAATTTGTACTTCAAGTCTATAAAAATAAAAAATCAAGATATTGACATAAAAAGCAGATATGTCAATCCATAGAATCAAATTGAAGTTTCTAAAAGTTATTAATGTCACAAAGGAAGGCACTCAATTGAATAATAAATACCAGATGACAGATCAATAGAAATGTTCCTAAATGTTATATATATTGTTACTGATCAACAGGTAGACAAGAGATTTCAAAGAAAGCTGAATAACAAGTAGCCCTGAAATATTCCTAAGTGCACTGTGGACTTTGAAGAGAACTTAACTAAGTTTTTAGAATATGTAAACAAATAATCTTCATGAACACAGTTAATTTCTATATCCTACCCTACCAATGAACAATTATAATATGAAAAATCCAATTTTGACATAACCAGAAAGGAATTTCTGAATATTGATGATGGCATGTTCAAAGAAGAAAGGAACTGCTTTGAGGAGGATCTCACCAAACAAGTTTTGATCAATTTAGTCTTTATAAGAATGACATTGTCAACTTATTGAAACAAGTGGGTCCAAAAGCCATACAGTACAATAAAATCCTGACAGGACTCAAGAGAAAGAGGAAAATATATTGACAACTGTGGCCTCTATGTAGGAGAGTTCTGCATAAGTGTTCTGCTCATTCAAATATTCTTAATACCAAAGGGAAAACAACCACAAGCCTACCAGTTCATCAGTTTTCTATGAGATAGCATAATATACATAATTTATTAATCCATTAAGATGCTATAATTATTAATTGGGCATTGATACTGTTTTAGTCATTGTTCTGTACTATGAAGAGACACTATGACCAAGACAACTCTTACAAGAGAAAGAATTGAGGGGCTTGCTCTCAGTTGAAATTTAGTCCATTATCATCATGACAGGGAGCATGGATAAAGGCAGGCACTGGAGCAGTAGCTAAGAGCTGCAACCTGCTCCATAGGCAGAGAGAGAAACTCTGGGTTTAGCATGAGCCTTTGAAATGTTAAACCCCACTCTCAGTGCCCCACTTCCTCCAACAGGGCCACACCCCCTAATTATTCTACTTTTTTCAAATAGTGCCACTCTCTGGTGACTGAGCATGGAAATACATGAGGTTTGGGGGATCATGCTTCTTCAAACCACCACAGATATCATGGCCATGGATTGAAAAATGTATTGTTAAACCAAAACCAACCCTAAACCTGAACCCTAACTTTAATCCTAATCCTCACCTAACCATAACACTAATCTGTAATTCTAACCTTAACGTTTAACCCTAGTCCTAACAATGACTCTAACTTTATTTTTCAGAGTCATAATTTGCTATATTTGCTAAGTTGTTTTCTTTGCTAAGTCATGGTTTGCGTTTTTTGCTGGACTATGGTTGACTATTTTTGATAACTTAGTGTTCAACATTTTTTTTAGTCGTTTGGCTTTTTTTTTTTTTCACAGCCATAATTATTTCATAGCCAAAATAATCTTTTTTGTTGATGTTGCTGCTAAATCATGGTTTGACCTTTTTGCCCTTTTTTATTGAGAGATTGTTTTCCTTATGCTGATATATGATTGGCTTTCTTGATGAATAGTGTTTTGACGTGTTCAGTCCTGGTTTTCATCTTTTTCTTTTAAATTATTTGTACACGTGTGTGTCCACATGTATGTATGTGCACGTATGAGTACCCATGAAATTCAGAAGAGGGAATCCTTCATATTAGGCTTTGAAAATTATTGTCATTTTTATGCTAAGCTAGAAATAAAATTGCCACTCATCTGTGTCAAAAAAAAAACCAGTAAACTTTTTAAAATATGTTTCAGAATTAAACCTTAACAAATTTAAATTTGTTCATTAAAGAAATTATTTTGTTTTGTTTGTAATTGGAACCTCATGAGTACTGCAGGACGATTCATTTCTCACCCCTCTTTGACAACCCTCATGTACTAAATTTCATTCTGTAAACCTTGGAACTTCTTTGTCCAAAATGCTTAATGTAGCTCTGGGTTAATAGTTCACCCTTCTAAATTTTTACCTCACATTTCTGACCACATGGCACACATTTTTCACCCTTGAGCTGAAAAAAGCAGATTAATTAATACCTGCTAGCTGTCACTTCCCAAAGGTTGAAAATACTACCTATTCTCATGCAAGAACTGGTATAAAATGATGGTTATCATCTACCACACCCTGCACACAGACTTGTAGGCAAATTAGTCTGGGGTTATTATGAGTCAGAGGAAGACAAAGCATTAAATAACAGTCCATTGACACTGATAATTGTTGAAGAATGGGTCTTTTATTTGTTTTCAGACTGGGACAGGGTTTTTGTTCCCTCTCTTTTAGCTGAGAAATTGCTCTAGGAGGTTCTGAATTTTTACGAAGTAGAAGTGCCAATTCCTGGCATTTGCAGCTGAGCAATCGCCCACCAGCAAACCTTTCAGCAGATGTCCTCACATGTCAGTATTCATCAGAAAACGGATAATCAAGATGGTAATTAAATCTGCAAAGCAAAAGGAATTCTGTAGTGCAGTCAAATGTTTAAATGTGTATCTATCAAAAATAAGCAAAGAGAGGCTCGAGAGATGTCCCAGCCCTTAAAAGCACTGGCTGCTCTTCCAGAGGACTCAGGTTCTATACTCAACACGTACATGGTTGCTCACACCCATCTTTAACTCCAGTTCCAGGGGGTCCTATGCTGTCTTCTGCCCTATACAGGTCCAGACATGCATGTGGTGCACAGATATATATATAGGCAAAACCCATACAATTAAGACAATTTTAGATAATAAACAAAAAGGATGTATACTTTAAAGTAAAAACATATCTAACCCTTTATATTAAAAATTCCCAAAGGAAGCAAAATATTGTTCTGAGTTTTAGAAAACAAGAAATAAATTACATACTCTATACTAGAAAGTATTTGAGAACTGTTGAGATAGCTTAATTGGGTAAGGCACAACCTACCAATTGATGAACTGAGTTTGATCCCTGGGACTTGCATCATTGAAGGAGAGAGCCTACCAGGGTCATCTGATGTCCACCACATGTACCCACATACATACATATATACATATATACAAATGAATAAATGTAACAAATTAAAATATTTGGGGATATATAGATCACTGATATTTAATTTTAATGTTTCAGAATTGATTAATCATTACCAGCTGCTGGCCATGTGAAATATAATGGTCTTGATTCATATAGAAACAATATCTCATACAAGACATAAATCTCATATTCAAGGAGAAAAACAGAGATCACATAACAAAATAGTCACATAAGTTATAAAGAGTTAAAAGATTACTCATCAAAAATAATAATATGAATAATGGCTCTGTCATTATGCAATATGAACTACTTTATTCATTTTCTATGTATTAATAAAAAATGAAACTATAGCAATTTTTCATTATGTGAAATTTTGAGTTATGCTTATAATTTTCATACAATATCATCTTTTTTATTTAGAGTTATGTTTCCTATTGAGAATGAGAACACGTGTGCCTTACTTTTTCTCACTTATAATACATCTATAGCCTTATACATAGAATGAAAAATAAAGCTTCTTTGGTGTTGGGGGCCGATGATACCCAGGCTGTGGACATAACCAGCTTGACAAGGATCCTGGTTTTTCCCTTAGCTAGGAGTCTGAAGCCCACCAACTGTCTTGCCACTTTCTCATCTTTACTGTATGGTGACAAAAGCTTCTTATCAATAATATTGTCTATTTTGGCTTTATAGTAAAACTCAAATCAATTCCTGGGCTGGCTGGGAGAGGAGCAATGCCATCTCAATTGTAACAATCTTACTGGCCTTCAAGTTTTTGGCATGTGTGAATACTATTCATTCTTTCTGTAGAGATATAAAAAATTATTCTTGGTAACTGACCTTCCCATAGAGACAAGCCATAGTCAAGAACAGAAACAAAGTCTAGAGAGTATGTTAGCAAGCTTGAAAAATCAAATAGATATTCACCCCAGAATGCCTGCCCCCTTTATTGTAGCATGTATACAGACCTAAAATTAATCTATTCATTAATAGACTATTGTGTTAAGGCTACCCACTAAATTTAATCTTGAAGATTAGAAGCTTGCAGCTAAGAGAGGATGAACACTCTTGCATTGTTGTATGCCTGAAAACCTGCATTCCTGTTAGATAAAAATTTAGCAGTTTTGTATTTCAGTCAGGACAAGTTTCTGTCTGGAGGGGAGTCTTGTAATTTTTCCCCAATGTGTACATTGTTAATTTTTCTCTCTTACTTTTCTAACTTCTAATTTCTTTATTTTTATTATTAAAGAAAACACTCTTGCGTGTCACAATCATCTTAAAGTGTATTGTAAGTGTCTCATTAAGCACGTAAGCGTATCAACTAAAGGGTCCCATAAAAGAGTGAGGTACTGAGCTTACTTGTCATAACTTCATTGTTTATCCCCCTTAATGGAGGTCAAGGACCCCCATGTGGACTAGAGCTGGACTCGACTCTCACACTTTGGGCTATAAGTTCTCTATAGCAATGAGAATGTTTCTATATACTATTTTATGGTTTTATAAAAATCATACATGTGTGTCCCTGTATATGTGTACATATGTGTGTGAGGGTTTATTTGTGACTGCAGATGCATATGCATGTACACAAATATGTACATGAATGTAGAGGCTACAGGACATCCTCAGAATGCATTCACCTCTTTTAAGGGTGTGTCTCTCAATGGCCTTGTACTTAGCTAGATAGGATGGCTGGCCTGCAAAAACCCAGGTATCTGCATGTTTCCAGGCCCACAACACTTGAATTACAAGAGCACACTACTGAACCCAGGCTTTAGTCATGGTGTCTGGATATCAACCTCAGGTCTTCACACTTTCAAGGGAAGTGCTTTACTGACTGAGCCATCCTTCAGCATTTTTCTGAGCCTTAAATACCCTTTTTATAACTTCTTAATCCTCTACGTTGACCACTCTATATTTCAGAAAATCAGTACTGACTGTGCTATTGTACACATGATGCCAGTAGTTCTCAAACTAGAACTTTTAGTTCCTAAACTAAATCCAAAAGTGCATCACGAAAGAAGTGAAGTCTTTCAAACTATTAAAATCATTAAATTTCCTGAATACGGTGAACAAGTTCATAAGCAAGTGATAACAGAGACTGCAACGTTGGTGGGCGTACATTTAGTGTGATCAGGACTTCAGCAAGTGCTGGAGAAAATGATATGATGGCTTGACATTGATACTGGAAATGTTTCAATGGGTTCCTTAAAATTTCATAGTGCGTACCCATAGGACATACAGATTCAGACCATCACAGAGAAGATGGACATTCTTCTCTGTAGTGATGTAGTAGTGATGTAGTAGTGATGTAGGCTTACCCCACATACTCCCTGAAACAGTACAAACCTTCAGGACCAGCACATCAAGGTTACCCTGGGTATTCTTCTCATCCTGCTGCTATAAAGACAGAACTCTGAATAGACTAGAAAGAATCCCACAAGGTTTTTTTTTTTTCTCTAATTCTGGTATTTTGTTGCCTCTGCCTTCTTTACATTTATTGAGATAATTTTAAAATAAATGGATTTAAACTGTCACCAATGTCACTTGTCACTTACTTCATCCCAGTCATGTATCACACATTTCTGTTCAGGCCATCAAGGACTTTCAGATCTTCTGAAGTTAACTGGAATTCAAAAACCTAAAACATAGATAGGAAACATTTACATGTTTGGACTGCATGTTTGCCAAACTGCATATTATAAATCCAACATACTAAATGATGATGGCAAGATACTTGAAAAATCTTAGCTTTCACAAAATACAAGAATAAACAGCCAAACCCTCAAGTGAGAAATGGATACTAGGATCAATATCACTCAAAATCCCTCCACATATTGAATCCATCCACAATATACAGACAAAGAAGGTTTGAAAGAAATCTGAGGAGAAAAGAAACCTGATATGATTCAAAGAAAACATTACTGAGGACAGTGGTTCTCCACCTTCCTAAAGTTTTGATTCTTTAATACAGCTCCTCATGTTGTGGTGACATCAACCATAAACCTGTTTTCATTGCTGCTTCAGAACTGTGATTATGCTACTGTCATGAATCATAATATAAATATCTGATATGCGGATGGTCTTAGTTGACCCCTGTGAAAGAACTGTTTGACTTCCAAAGGTGTTGTGGCCCACAGGTTGGGAAGATCTAAACCAGGAGTTCAATTTTTAAAATATGTAACACTATTCAGTAATTATTTACATAGTTTTAGTTTCATGTCTGAACAAGAAACAGTCATTTTCATATTTTTTAAGTTACTTAAATGGGCATCCTACCAATATTAACAAGGTCCTATTCAAAAGAAGTACGTACTGGCTTCCAGAAGGTTGTCTTTAACATAGTTTGGGCAATATAATAAACAGGATGATCTATAATTATTAACATATTGAAGAAATGGGTCCACAATCATTAGTATTAATCTGAAAATCCATACCAAGAAAGAATGACAGAATAAAAATATCAACCACAGACCAACTTACTCATTTAATTGATAGACACAGATACAAAATCACCCAGATATTTGCAAGTTGTTAGAACAACAGTGGGAATTTCAAGAAAATTACAAAAGAATTCTATCTATAAATAAGACAAAACAGAGAGACTTAATATGAAAATTATAAAAGTTAGTATAGTATGGAAAATGTTATCTAAATTCCAGGAAATTCCAATATAATGACCACAGGTTGGACAGCCCAATATTGCCAAAGCCCCATAATCTCCAAAATAATGAACAAATATCATATCAAACACATACTTAAACACTCTGGGTGTAAGTTATCAAATGGATTCTAAACTTTTTATGGCAGAAAAGTCTATAAATAACTAAGGCAAGTCAGTTGTGTTGATACACATCTTTAATCCCAGCCCTTGAGTTGTAAAAGGCAAAATTTCAGAAGTTCCTGGTCTTCTCCAACTACATTGCCAGTTTGAGGCCAGCACACCTCAAAAATGATAGCCTCAAAGTAAACCACCATCAGAAAATACAAAACCACCCACAAAAGCAAACTCAAACCAAAACTCTAGAAAACGCCCTTGAGCTAAACAGCACAAGAAACTTAACTGCCTAAGATATTTCAAGTTTCCATCTGTTCTCTCTTTTCTCAGTAATGCCACAATGGAGCAGCAGTAGCTTATGGAAGCAATTTGCATAGCTAGACTCTCCTGTGTAAGACGTATGCAAGTATTTATTAGAAATTTAAAATAAAATCTCAGCAGAAAATGCAGAAATGTGAAATAACAAACAAAAAAGTATCTTCAACATGTGAAAGAGCAAGGTGTATGAGCAGAAGTAAAAAGAATTGTCATTTGGGAGAGCCAAAGTCATTTCCAGATAATTAATGCATTGGGCAAAATATGTTAATTGGCCACAAGAGTGAGGGGAAATACATAGTCATTGGTGATAAATTCTGTTATCCATTTATAAATTGTAAGGATGTTTTGGTTGATGTTTGAAATGATAAAAGAGCAATTCTTCAGAAGCATAAGAATAACCCAGAAAGAACAGAGGATAATGTCTTCAAAATAGTGGAGAAGAATATAGGTGTGTTCCACATAGGAAAGTTAATATCAGTCAAACACAAAAGAAAGCCACAATGAATCTGAATATATAAAGAAGGAATTCCTGTTTATGATAATATTTAATGAAAATTTGAAAAGTAGAGAAAAGTTGAGAAAAAGAAACTTCACAATCCACATCAGAAGCTGAGACAAGGGAATTTCTATAATACAAAAGCATAGTTAATGGATTGACAAAAGAATATAAGAATGTTGGAGGGAGATTTAGTCTCCCTAGGGACAATTCCCCCTAGTTAAGTGTCCAATACCAAGTTATCTGCCCTGAAGCCATATACACAACACCAACAAAAATAAACTCAGCATGTTTAATTTATATAATTGTGCACACAAATGCATAGATATATATGTGACAATGATAATTAGTAAAGAAGGGCCTATCAATTTTATAATGAAGGTGCATGGGAGAAGTTAGAAATAGGGAATTTGAAAAAGGAGAGGGATAAAGTGGTTTAATTATATTTTAATTAAAATGTATAAAAATAGGAAAGAGCATAAGGTTGTCTCCTTAGTGCCTTCCAGTGTCGACTCTTTATTTTGTGAATGTACAGCTTCTTGCAATAGGATATGGAAGAAGCTTTTCCCTTATGTCTTGATACTTCCCTGGCTTGTGGTATACCTTGCCAGTTGGATATGCCAAAGGAATGGTATTCCTGATCTAGATTGTATCATAATTAGACATGAAAGCACTTTCCATGAATCCAGAAACTAATTTAGAATTGTGCAGTGTGGTGAAGTGAGGCCAGAACTGGTTGGAAGGAGAATTAAGAACTACTAAAAAGGGAGATCAAAGGAACCTTGAGAAAAAGAGGACAAGGATAAGTGGAGAGAAGACTGGCTTCCTGCAAACAATGCAATCTACATCTTGGAGCAGAGGGACTTCACAGCAGACATGACAGAAACCATTTAAGAGCAGAATAACCTCTCTGAGGTCAGAAAAGACAGAAAAACATTCCAACCACAGAACAACTAGTTGAATAAATGTTTTATAGAGAGCCTGTACGTGGGAATTAGTTGTATTCTTTGACCCATACAAATATGAGTATTAATAAAGGATCTCATATTTAAAAAGAAAAGAAAATTACTCTCTCTGAGGTTTGCAGATACTTAGCATAAAATTAAATTTAAACTGGTTAAATACCCAAATGTTAAATAAATGTGTGTCCAGGAAAATACAAAAATAACTTGAAGACTGAAAATTATCTAGTCCAGGTGCCTCATTTCAGAAGACAAGGGATCATTTTGCCAAGGCAATGCTGAGATTAAAATCTGTCTTCAGTCCAATACTAATTCAACACTGCACCAAAAATCATGGTGCTATTACAGAGCAGGATAAAGCCTTCAAGTGTGTATAAAACAGACAAGATTTTAAAAATAAGGTAGAAGGACTAGCATCCTACAAGGCTCTTTAGTTGCCAAAGAAGTACATATGGTGAATTGATGTGAACAATTTTGAAGCACACACTCACTCATCCCCTGCATGTCCTCTTTGACATTGATGCTGAGGACCACAACCCCACGCTGCTGGTAGTGAAGGGCAATCAAGGCTGGAGTTTGATTATATTTTTTTGCCATGGAGCCAAGAACTGGTTCATCCAAGAGAACAGGGGTGTTCTGATCCACCCTGGAATGAAGTTTCAAATACACACAAAGGTGGCTAAAGAGAATGAGTTTTCCCAAATGTGTTCCTGGACCTGTAACACCATTGTTATCTTTTATTCTCTCCAAAATGAAAATACTCTGTTTGCAGATCATTTAGGTATGAGCTCAAGAAACTTAGGATTGCAGGACTAAACATATGTAAACAACAATTGTTTATTTCGGTTTAGTTTCTCATGCCTTCATACCATTCCTTATATCTCCATGTTCCCAGAGCACCATAGGCAACCAGTACAATGTCTTTTGATTTGCAGAAACTCAGGAGTTTCCTTTGGTTGAAATAAGGATGGCATTCTACCTGCAGATGAAAGGAGAAAGATAACATTTTATATGAAATCCCACATTGATATAAAGAAGAGTGTTAAAATAAAATAAGATAAATTAGGAAAGCCTGTGTAATAAAATGTGAATTAAATGTAACAATAAGACTTAAGCAAATAACTTCCCCCACTGAGTCTGATGCAAGAAACCTTAATTCATTACAATGAGTCATCAGAAAAGGCATGAAAATTGAAGTTCCTGGGAAGTAGAAGGGGCTTGTGACTTGATGGAAGTAACAAGGATAATGAGGGAGACTTTGATAAAGAAACATGTATAAAATTTCAAAGGAACAAATATAATGTTAAGTGTTTATTTAAAAGGAAATACTAGAACTGCTCAAGGCTCTAACTCCAGAATTTAGGAGGCTGAGTCACTGTGTGTGTGTGTGTGTGAGTGTGTGTGTGTGTGTGTGAGAAAGAGAGAGAGAGAGAGAGAGAGAGAGAGAGAGAGAGAGAGAGAGAGAAAGGGGAGAGGGAGAGAGAGAAGGAGGGAGAGGGAGAGGGAGGGGGGGTACATGCCACAGTATTCTTTTGCAGGTCATAGGATAACTTGTGAGAGTCAGTTCTTTCTTTCAATCATGTGAAGAATCAAACTCAGGTTTTCAGGCTTGACAGAAAATGCATTTACTCACTAATCAGTCTCACTCATCCCATGATATATGTGTTTCACTGAGAGAAGTGTTGGATATTTAGGGTCTTCATAAAGACATGTTTATATAACTATAGCCTGGACTTTGGCCCTATTTATGCTCATTACACTTTCCATTCAATTCTCCAAATTTTTATTAAAAATTTTTATGTCTATGTTCCCGGTAACAGTTAAAAAATAACAATATAAGATGAACCAACTTTTGGACAAAATCTTAGGTACAAACAATTGTTTCCAGTATGAGGAGTCATCACAGAGTCTAAATGTGGGACAAGGAATGGACTTACTAAGTTTTGACTATTAAATAGTACAGTAAAACATAAACTTGAACAAACACGGGTGTACATCTATAGGCTAAAACAGTCAAATTCAACAGATTTTAGCAGTAACTGAGGGTAAAAATCAATTAAAATAATGAAGTAAAAAGCATACTGTTATAGTAATGTGCACACAAAAAAGAGATAACTGTGTATAGGGAAATAAAAAGCAAAACTATATGTCATTGTCCATGACAGTTTCTATAACAAGTTTCTCACAACACTGGTAACTAAAGGTACAAACTTTACCAATAAGTATAGCTATAGTTGATAGAGAATTCCTATGTGAACTTTGTGAGGTTGACAATAAAACAAAAATAACACAAATGCTGAAAGAAAGAATTAGTGTTGTCAAATTGCAACAAAATAACTAACACAGACAAAATCTTTGATGAGTTCTCAAATACTATGTGAAAGTTCATAATAAAGTATGAATTCCTGTTTTATAAATCATCATGTACCCATGTCACAGTAATTGCAATAGAGGAAAACATATTTACAAAGAAGAGATATGCTGAGACTAGCAGGTAGTCAAGTGAACTCTAGTAAGAGTAGGATAATGCTTCACATGATACTTTATTGACTCCCATGTGAATATCAAGACATGGAAGGCTATTTCTTGGCCAAAATGTTTAATATTAGTGTCATAAGCCATTCAAACTCAACTGATTATTTAAGCTTGCCAGGGAAGTGGTCGTTCATGACTTTGATCCCAGCACTTGGGAGGCAGAGGCAGGTAGATCTCTTGTGAGTTCAAGGTCAGCCTGGTCTACAGAGTGAGTTCCAGGACAGCCAGAGTTACAGCAGAAAACTTCTGTCTTGAGAAACCAAAATAAATAAATAATTTTCTGAATCAGTACAGTACTTTAAATATTCTTACAGATGTTATTTGAGGAAAGATTGGTCAATATGAAAGAATAAAAGAACTGGGAAAAATTTAGAAAATATGTTTTTCTTGATGAGAAAAAAAATCAACTAAGATGATTTGGGAAAACAGGAAATTTTCATTATGAGCTGATATCTCATAACACAATGGGGGCTGGAGAGATGGCTCAGTGGTTAAATAAATTGCTACATGAGGGAAAGGCCTGGAGTTCAGATCCCAAGAATCTATATAAATCTGACATGGAAAGAATAGTCTGCTCACATTTCTAGATTTTGAGGACAGAGACAAAGGATCCAAGAAGGAACTCAGCTGGCAAGACCAGCCTTATTCAAAATATGTTTCAATGACAGACAATGCTTCAAAGAACAAGCTGTAGAGGAAGACTTCTGATACCAACCTCAGGTCTCCATAAATACATCTACACACACACACACACACACACACACACACACACACACACAAACACAGTGTGTACAACCATGGACATATAAAGGAAAATGAAACAGAATGGAATATTAAAAATTCTTTCGGTTCTCATAATGTAAAAGTAACCATTAAACAATATGTATCTCCATTCCTAGGAGAAGTTTTATGACATCATTAGAGGTTGATAGTGAATCTACCTTTGAAAAGTTTAGCAACATATTGCACACATTCATGCACATGTAATCACATACATGTTGTTACAATTTGCAGTCTTATAAAATGTCAACCATTTTAGACATAGATGAAATATAGAAGATCTGTACCATCTGCTCAAATTATCCAGGTGTTTTAAAGTAATCATAAAATTACATGAGAACAATGATTAACAGTACATTATTTTTTATTTCAATACTTGAATTTCTAGTGATTTGGTCCTTATATGATAAATATATAAGGGGCATACAACTTCATTTCCTATATATAACCTTTACTTGTCTACTGAAAGTTGTTGTGAATACCTCAGAGAATGGAACCATGGATACAAAGAAGTTATTTCACAATGTATTTGATGTCACAAATCAGGGAAGAAGAACTAGAAATATGCTCATGTACAAAGTCAGCTGAAGTATTGTTCACAGATTCTGCATATTAGTTTTACATAGCCAAATACTATAACCACAAGTAATAAACTTCCTGCTTCTAACCTGGATAAGAATTGTAGTCTGTTGTAATTTTTAATGTTGCTAAGTCTTGGTCCATAATCAATAAAGCATATGAACCCTTCAAAAACTATTGTAACCAATAGCCACTGTGTGAGCTCAGCAAGAAAGACAAGGAGATATTTTAGATACAAACCTCCCAGAACTCAGCAGAGGGAACCACATGTCATGATAAGCAACATTGTAGACAGCAGAACCAACCTCACTTTTCTGATTTCAGGTATTGATATAAAACTCCCCCCCACCATCCAAAGGCATATTTTAATAATGAAGGAAACTTGTAGCCTAGTCTCATCCCAAAATCCTTTAGCAGGTGAACTATGTCATCTTTACAGTTGGGGAGTTCAAGCCCCAAGAGGATCCCACAACCCTTTAAAGGTCCAGCTATGTCACCTTTATGGTGGGGGAACTCAAAGCCCAAGGTGAATGTTCTCTCCTTGTTTCCTGATACTGAGAGAAAGGGATTACAAGAATTCCTCCACAGTAACTTTGCTCTTAACCATAGGGGCTCTGCCAGAAAGCAGTGAGAAAGCAAACATCTTAATCACAGATTTACATAAAGCCAACACCTGCAAATAATACAAACTGCCAAGACTTAGGCAGCCTTTCTCCCAACAATGTACAAACCAATTGTTTTAAATTTACATGAACATACCTAGAAATAAATTTCCCCAACACAGTATCATCTGTTACTTTAACAGCATCCTTGTTTCCTGGTAATCTTAAGCTTTCTCTGTCATCTAGGCACAGTTCCTTACAATCTTCCTCCATTAATCCTTGTTCATTCTTAATACATCAGGTAAAAGTTCACCTTTCCCTTGGAGTCTGATCAGTGACTACAGTCTAATTCATCATCCATACCTGCATAGCCTTTTACTAAGAAAAAGATTTGCCAATATTTTCCACTAAGACTACATAGAACAAAACACAATCAAGTATCATAAATGTCCTGTACATCAACACTCTGCTGTTGGCTTATGCTGTTTCACAAAGCCAAGATGAAGGTTAGAAGAGTAACTAACAATCAGTGGCAAGAAGGCAAATGAGAGAATGGACAAGAAGGAGAGTAGGCTGAGGATTCTCACCTGGTTGCACACAGGTTTGTACTTGAGCCCTGATTTATTCAGGATCATCTCCAGCTGTCTTCGATTAAAGTTGGACACCCCGATGGACGTGGCTAGTCCTGCATCCTTACACTTCTCCATGGCCTAGGGAGCAAAGATAGTCACCAAATATTTTATGGAGTCTGATGTCTCCTCCGTTTCTATTACATTAAAGCAATGTATGTTAAATTAAAACAAAACAGCTCACCCTCCCCTGGCACAGGAAGAGCAAGCCAGCCCCATGAGATCAGATAGGAGTCCTGCTTGCTTTTCCCTCCCCCTTCACTTGCCCAGCTCAGCCCCAAAGCCCAAATCTACTTCTATCACTCCCTCCTCTACCCTTTTCAGCCACTGTTTCTGAATTCCAGGGGTCAACTCAGGCAAGACAGCCCATGCCCTAGCACTGACCACAGAACCTAGCCAGGAAGGTAGGCAGACCCTGCTGCAGATCATGCCACACAAAACACCCAGAAGAACACTCTCTAAGACTCAGACCCCAATTCAGAAGGGGACTCCCTGCTAGACCAAAGGCCAGGGCAACCACCAGAATTCCAGAACCAATCCTTAGCAGAGACCTCCTGATCAACATGAAGCCTCAAAACACAGAAGACCAGAGAAGATAAAGAAACCAAGTAACAAAACACTCATTCATTAAAGACAAACCTAGGTATTCAGCTCCTAAACCTTAATCACTCCACACTAAGATGCCTAAGTGCCAGCCTAACAACACAACTAACAGCAACAAAGGCTATATGTCACCTCTAGAACCCAACTACCCTACAAGCCCTAAGCAGGCTGACACAGCTGAAGCACAAGAAAAAGGTCTTAAAACCAACTTTATGAATATAATAGAGGTGCTTAAAGATGTAATGAATAAATCCCTCAAATAAATCAATTAAAACAAACAATAGGAGAAAATGATCAAGAAACCCAGGAAAACACAAACAATTGGAAGAAATGAATAAATCCTTTAAAGAAACTCAAGAACAAACAAGCAAATAATTGAAAAAATGAACAAAACCATTCAAGTCCTGAAAATAGAAGTAGAAGTCATAAAGAAAATAAAAACTGAAGGAATTCTGGAAATGATAAAACCTAGAACAGTGAACAGGAACTACAGACACAAAGTATAGCAATAGAATACAAGAGATGGAAGAAAGAATCCCAGGAGTTGAGGATTCCATGGAAGAAATAGACACATCAATAAAAGAAAATATCAATCCACAAAACTACTAACACAAGACATTCAGGAAATCTGGGACACTATGAAAAGACCAAACCTAGGAGAAGAATCTCAGTTCAAAAGCCCAGAAAATATTTTCAATAAAGTCATAGAAAAAAAATCCAAAGCTGAAGCAGGAGATCCTTATAAAGGAACAAAAATCATACAGAACACCGACTAGAATAGACCAGAAAAAAATCCCTCCTGTTATATAATAATCAAAATACTAAACATACTAAATGAAGAAAGAATACTATAAGCTGCAAGAGAAAAACAAGTAACATATAAAGGCAAACCAATTAGAATTACATTCCACTTCTCAATGGAGACTCTAAAAGCCAGAAGGGCATGGATTGATGTTCTACAGACTCTAAGGGAACACAGATGCCAGCTCAGACTTCTATACCCAGCAAAACTTTCCATCACCATAGTGATGGAAAAGAAAATATTCCATAACAAATCCAAATTCAAACAATATCTATCTACAAACCCAGCCTTACAGAGGATACTGGAAGGAAAACTCCAACTCAAGGAGTTTAACCACACACATGAAAACACAGGAAGTATATAACTGCACATCATCAAAACCAACAGAAAATACACACATACACACACACACACACACACACACACACACACATACACACCAAAACCATCACTACCACCACTACCACCACCAAAATAACAGGACCTAACAATCATTGGTCTTGGATATCCATCAACATCAACGGACTCAATTCCCTGTAAAAAGACACACACTAACAGAATGGATTTCAAAAAAGAACCTAGCCTTCTGCTGCATACAAGAAACACACCTCAACCTCAAAGGTAAACATGATCTATAGGGTTGAGAAAAGATTTACCAAGCAAATGGACCTAAAAAGACAAGCCAGTTTACCCATTCTATATATCCAAAAAAAATATACTTCAAACAAAAATTAATTAAAAGAGACAGAGAAGCACACTACACACTCATAAAAGGAACAATGCACCAAGATGACATTTTAATTCATGACAATTATGCCCCCAACAAAAGGGCTCCCACGTTTATAAATAAACATTGCTAAAGGTTAAAACACACATTGACTAACACATTTTAATAGTGGGAGACTTCAATACATATACAAAAGAAAGAAAAAAAAAACTACCACGAACAACAACACAATTTATAAAAGAAAGCTCTTAAATGAAACAGCCCTTGGAAATCACTTCAGTTTTTATGACAAAGAAGGCACACCCCACACTTACAAATGAATTGGTGACTTCATTTTTTTTTTCTCTTCACATTTACCCGTCTGATCTCTAATCCTAGTACTCACCTCCCAGGTGTCACAGAGATCCACTCTGTCAAATATTAATTTTCCATGTTCATCTACTGGGAAATGGTCATCTCCTGGCTAGAATAGAAAAAGATGTTAAGATAACCTTTCAACAAATGCATTTTCCAACCAGTAGTAATGCTTCTAGAGAAAGGGAGGGCTGTGAACATCTGTAAGATCAATGGATCATATTTCATATAACTGTGTTTGTCATGTATTTTGAATGTCAAGCTATATGAAATGCCCTTGGGTGGTAGCGTTCTATTTTCTTATGTATACCGCATGTGTTCCTAAGTATTGCATCTCTAGGTCATTTTGATTTCTAAGAGTGTTTAGGGCTGACCACTTGGTGGATAACCAGTTTGGGGTCTCTTCTCTGGGGAAGACAGTTTCTCTTGTGCTCAGCATACCTTAGTTTCCTGTAATTCTTTGTCTAGGGTTAAGTCCCAAGGAGATTTTCCCCTTCCATATTAAAATTTCTACTGGCTCTTGATTAGGTCTTCTGTCATCAGCCATGTTGGTGAGACATCAAGTGTATAGCTTCTCTGATATCTCTAGAATGGAATCTCACAGCAAACTTTCTACTCCTCCACCTCTTACAATCAATCATTCTGTCCCCTCCTCTCATATGATCCCTGTGCCTTAGCAGAAGTTGTATATTAGATGCATATAACCTACAGCTACCATATCACTAAACCATCATAAATACAAACTAAACTCTAAATGAAATGTTTCCTGAGATCTAAACAGCATACTTTCAAGGCCATTGGGAAATGCATGAGGTACAGGTCCACGTAGTCCAGCTGAAGTTTCTTCAGTGACTGCTCCAAGGAAGATCTCACCAGTTCTGGGCGATGGGAATTGCACCACAGCTACAGTTGAAGATGAAATGCAGGTGGAATTAATAAATTCTAATAATTTAAACATTTACTTCACCTAATATAGTGACATTTTTCTACTAATTTGAAATTGTGTGCATGGGGAAATGTTCTACTTCTTCCCAAATGTCCTTTAATCTGATATAACCATGCAAAAGTCTTAGTTTTATTATGAATTATTCTTGGGAATTATTCAAGACACAATACGTCAATCATGTAATATTAATGTTCTTCATCATTATTATGTTTCACTGGATTGCATATGCACAGTAAGAGTCCAAGTCTACTCCATATGGGAGAATTGGTGGTGGGAGTATCTGCACATGTGTGTGCTGTTTTGCTTCTTCAGCATACACATGTGGAAATCATATATCAATCTTCGGGGACTGTCTCTGTACTCTCTGCCTGATGGAATTTTCATTAATATAACTGTAGGGAAATATTTTCAAGATTCTGTTGTATTTTAAAAATAATACAAACAGGATTAGTTATATCTTGCTTTATATCAAAAATTGTATCTTATTTTCTCTTTTGGACAAAAGCATCTATCCAAAATTTTCAGGGTCATGACAACAGTTAGAAAGTTAATCAAGAGATAAGCAAGGCTACTGCCTTCCATACTTAGTGTTTCATATTCCCATGAACTGAGAAGTGCAAATATATATTTTATAAAATATCAGATATTTTAAAATATAAGTAGAATATAAATATAGAAACAAAAAATAAATATAGATAGAAAGAAAGCATATTTGATAATGGTGTTAGTTTAAATGGAAGTCTACCTGTAGAAGAATGCAAATAAATTTATGTTTATCATCCTACACAAGACTCAAGTCCAGGGGATCAAAGACCTCAACATAAAGCCAGATATATTGAACCTGATAGAAGAAAAAGTTGGAATAGGTTTGAATGTATTGGTACTGGAGAGAACTGTCTGAATAGGACATTAATAGTTCAGACACTAAGATCAATAATTATTTACTGGGACCTCATGAAACTGAAAGCTTCTGTAAGGCAAAGGGCACTGTCAACAAGACAAAATGACAGCTTACAGAATGGGAAAAATTTTTCACCAACTCTACTTCTGATAGAGGGTTAATATCTAAACAATATGAAGAACTCAAGAAACTAGACATCAACAAAACAAATAATCCAATTAAAAATGGGATACAGATCTAAACAAATGAATTTCAAAAGATGAATCTCAAATGGCTGAGAACCACTTAAAAAATGTCCAACAGTCTTAGTCATGTAGCAAATTAAAATCAAATCTACTCTGTGATTCCATTTTATACCTGTTAGAATGGATAAGATCAGTAACACAGTGTGAACTCATGCTAATTCACAGTTCACAGTGAGAACTCACGAAGATGTGAGCAAGGGGAATACTCCTTCATTGCTGGTGGAAGTACAAACTTGTGCATCCACTATGGAAATCAATATGGCAATTCCTCAGGAACTTGGAAATTGACCTACTTCAACATCCAGCTATACCACTCCTGGGCATATACCCAATGGTCATTCCCTCCTACTATAAGGACACTTGCAAAACTATGTTTATAGCAGCTTTATTCATAATAGCTAGAAATTGGAAACAATATAGATGCCCCTAAACTGAATAATGAATAAAAATATTGTGGTACATTTATATAATGGAATATGACTCAGCTATTAAAAGAAATGTCTTCATGAATTTTTCAGACAAATGGATAGAACTAGAAAAAAAATCATTCTGAGTGAGGTAACCCCGGTCCTAGAAAGACAAACATGGTATATACTCACTTACTTGTGGATATTAACTGTTAAGCAAATGACAGAGGTGTTGCAATCCACAGACCCAGGGAGATTTTGCAGCAAGGAGGATCCCAGCTGGGACACAGGCATCTCCCCAGTAAAGGGGAAGTAGAGCAGATGGTGCAGGTGGGTTGTGGAAGGATAGGAATGAGACGAGAAAGGACCAGGTAGGGAGAGTGATGGATAGAATATATTGAGTGATGACCAGATTTGGAAACATTTAGAGGGGAATTGGAAGACCTAGGGAAGGTCTAGGGCAGTTGAAATCACTTGAATCTTGGAAGGAGAACCTAGAGTACCTCTAGCAATGGTAAATAAGGAGCTTGAACATGCCATATCCTATAACCAAGCAAGGCTTCCAGTGGTGGGACTGGGATACCATCTCAGCCACAAAATCTTCCATCTATAATCTGTCCTCCATACAGGACCTGTTGGGACAATGGAAGGGTGGAACCCCACCTTGAAGGAGAGAACCCATGTCTATAGTTCAGGACAGGCCAGAAACTAGAGACTGGACAGCAAAGAAATGATATCTAATAATATCCATCTCTACTCATAGAGAAGTGCCTAGCCTAATCTTCATCAGAGAGGCCTCCTTTGGCAGCTGCTGGGAGCAGATGCAGATGCCCAGAGCCAAACATTTTGCAGAGTTTGGATAATCCCACATAAGAAGGGCAGGAAGGATTGTGAGGATCAGATGGGAGGATAACACCAAGAGAACAAGCCCCACGGAGTCAACCGATCACCAAACTTAGGGGTCCACAGAGCCTGAAGCAGCAGACATGGAACATAGTGGGTCCTCCAAAGATGTCTTGAGGTTTCCTGGCTTAGTGCTCCTGTAGAACTCATACAGAATGGAGTGAAGGCTAGGTGTTTCTGAATTTTGGGGGGGTACCTTTCATCCCTTGCTAGGTTGTCTAGTGCCTGACCCTGTTCCATATTGTTCCATGTCTGAGCAGTAACCCTGGGAGGGACAGCTCTTTCACAGAGAAAGAGAGATGTGGGGGTGGGAGGATGGGGTTAGATCTTGGAAGGAGGGGAGATGGGGGAAACTGGGAGGAGTGAAGAGAGGGGAAGAGGGGGTTCAGTTGTATTATATGAGAGAAGAAAAATATATGTTTTCTTGATGTCTTAGTTATTTTACCAGGAGTGACATATCACATTTTCTTGATCTATTTACTGAGTGATATGCATGTGAAATTATTCCATACATTTGTGAAATTATTCCATACATTACCTACCAGAAAACATGCTACAGCAGACAAAAAGAATTAGATAACAACAATGACTTCCTAATGTTTCCCAAAGCATAAGAAACAAGAGAAATATAAAAACATAATTACATGAAATTTTGAGACTTCTATATCACAAAGATACTAATCACCCAAGAGAAGAGGAAATTTATAGACGACGAAAAGCCATTCTTCTCATAAACACTCGTGTCAGAATTACGTGGAGAATTAAAGCCCAACAAAAGCACTTAATCAATTTTTAAAAGTGGGTAGGTGATCTGAACAGACTTCTCCCAAGGGAGAAATGCATGTAAGCAAACACTTAAAGGCTCTATAACATTCATTTTTAGGCAGTGAAGCAGAAAGGAATGCACGTAAACAAAGACACAGCTGCAGCATAATCAGCAGGCAGCCAGGGATCACACCCTGTCTCTGAGCAGACTCTCTTACTTTCTTTCCTCTAATCTGGGAAAATGAGAATCCCAAAACTCCAATGTCACCAAGAGGTGAGAGACTTTACCACTCAGATGGACTAACACTCATTCTGGCTCTATTTCTTCTGAACCCTCCACCCCAGAACAGCTGTTTATTTACCTCTCCAAGTAGAGCAGTGCCAAAGCCCAGCACTGGGATGAAGTGACCATCATTTAGTTCCACGCATTGAGATTTGGAGTTCATTGTGGGTCACTCTTCTGGGTAAGCTGGCTCTGCTTGCTGTCCTCCTCCACAGGGCATTTAAGTAATGGGAGTTCCTCCTCTGTCCTCCTTGCTAATGAACATTCCATGACATGTGGGAGGAGTTAAGCTGCTTTCTACAAGTAAGGATAAAATGAGAGCCAGTTAACTTATTTCCAAGAAAGAGAAATCTTTTGTTTTCTTTTATTGAAAATACTTTTTCTTATACAATTAATCCTGATTACTCTTTTACCTCCCACTACTTCTCCCAGTTCCTCCCCAAACTCCCCTCCCATCCAATCCTACCTCCTTTCAGGCTCTCATTAGAAAACAAATAGGCTTTTAAAGGAGTATAATATATTGTAGTATAATAATGTGATATGACAGATAAGATAAAACAAAAACTAACACATCTGAATAGGACAAAACAAACTAGCTGAAGGAAAAGAGCCCAAGAAATAGATACAGCCCAAGGTACAAGAAATGGATATAGATGCAGACACTCACTCTGTAGCACACTCTGGAATCCCATAAAAAGTTTAAACTGGAAGCCATAATATATATGCAAAGGAACTGCACGAGGGAAAGAGAGAATGAAAACTAAATTTCATTTGCAATTGGTTATTAATTGAGATTCCTTCTGGGTTGGGCATGGGGGCATGTTCCCACTTCTCCATACAGGTCTCTTACCCAATCTGGTGCACACCCATGTACCAGGCTGCATGTGTGTTATCTCAATCTCTGTGAGTTCATAGATGCATCTATCTTATTGATTTAGAGGGGCCTTCTTTCTTTGTGTTCTCCATCCTCTCAACCTCTAATACTCTTTCAGCCTCTTCCTGAACTCTAGAGAATAGATTTGATGGGTACATCCATTTAGGATTGAATGGTTACTCTCATAATCTTTGTGCCACCATTGCGCTAGCACATCCAAGATATCTCACTCTCTGTGTGTATGGCTGTGGTATCTGTATTTGTTACCATCTGCTGCAGGAGGAAACTTCTCTGATGATGGCTGAGAAAGGCACTGATGTGTGAGTATATCAGAATGCCATTAGGAGTCATTTTACTGTTATGGTTTTTTTTTTTTTTTTTTAGAAGAATGGTATTTAGTTTTACCCTATGTCCCTTGACTATCTAGTCTTAGGTTCATTATCACTCAAACAGTGTTGGTATGGATTCCATCTCATGAAATGGGCCTTGAATCAATTCAGATACTGATTGGTTGCTCCCATGAGCTCTGTGCCACCATTGCATTAGCATATCTTGCAGGCAGGACACTATTGTAGATCATTGTAGATCAAAGGGTTTGTGGCTGGCTTGGTGTTTAGATTTCTCCTTTGGTAGCTTCAGAGTACTTTCCTATACAAAGATTCTAAATCACAGGGATAAATGCTCTATGGAGGCACCATCTTGACTTCTCCATGTTCAATGAGTTCTGAAGGAGTTGTCTTACTAATGGGTCTGGCTGTCAATTTGTGGAGAGCAACCTATAGTCTTGATAATAGCCTAAGCTGTTTGGAAGTCTCCATGGATACAAAAATACAGTAGTTACTCAGTCCATAATGCTGGAAGTCTCTTTCTCAACTAAATCACAACGAAGTAGGCTCTGTTGCCAGTAAAGGAATCACCTGCCAATGAGTGCAAGCACGCAAAGAGAGTAAATTTCTCCTTCTTTCTTCATGTTCTTTATATATGTGCTGCCAGCAGAAGGTGTGGCTCAGATTAAAGGGATTTCCTATCTCAAAAGATCTGGATTAGAAGTGGGTGTTCCCATTTCAGATGATTTAATTAAGGAAAAAAATCCCTCATAAATGTATTCAACTACTTGTATTTTTAATGAGTTCCAAATGTAGTCAAGTTGAAAATGAAGAACAGCCATCACAAGCTGGATCTCGAGGTAGATCGATTCCCATTTTCCTGAGGAACCAACACACTGCCTTCCATATAGCTGTACAAGTTTGCACTCACAGTAGCAATGGATGAGTGTTACCCTTAATCCACATCCTGTCCAACATGATCTGTCACTTGTTTTGTTGGTCTTAGCTATCTGGCAGGTATGAGATGAAATCTCAAATGAGTTTTTGATTTGCATTTCCCTGATGACTAAAAATTTTGAACATTTCTTCAAATGCAAAATCTTAAACTCAACCATTTGAGGTGGGTTTTTTTTTTTGGGAGGGGATTCTCAGTTTAATCTGTACCAATTTTAATTGGGCTATTTGTTTTCTTGATACCCAGTTTTATTAGAATTTTTAACTGCATTTGGTGTATTAACCCTCTATTTCGTGTGTAGTTGGTATAAATTATTTCCCATTTTGTAGGTTGCTACTTTGTCTGAAAGGTGATGTCTTTCACCATGAAGAAGTGTTTCAGTTTCTTGAGGCCCCGTTTATTAACTTTTGGTCTTAGTGCCTGTGCTATGGTGTTCTTTTCAGAAATTTCCCTGTGTCAATGAGTTAAAGGCTATTCTCCACTTTCTCTTCTATCATTTTCAGTGTATTTAGTTTCATGTTGTTGTATTTGATCCGTTTGAAGCTGAGATTTTTTGCAGGGTGATAGGTATGGATCTATTTAGATTCTTCTACATGCAGTCCTCCAGTTTGACCAGCACCATTTGTTGTGTATGATGTATTATTTACAGCATGTGTTTCTGGCTTCCTCATCAAAAAATAAGGTTTCTATAGGTGTATAGATTTATGCCTTGGTCTTCAATTTCAGTTCATTGATCGTTGTGCGTTGTGCCAATATCATACTGTTTTTATTTGTGTCTCTGTGATATTTGAGGTCAGGGATGGTGATAACTTCAGCAGTTTTTATTATTAAGAATTATTTTAACTATTCTTTGTATGTGTTTGTGGGGGGGGTGTGGGGGTATATTTCCATATGAAGCTGAATATTGTTCTTTAAAGATCTGTGAAGAATTGTGTTAGAATTTTGATGGGGATTACATTGGATCTGTAGATTGCTTTTCATAGGCTGGCCATTTTTACCATGACAATCCTACAGATACAGGAGCATAGGATATCAGAAGTAGAATTCTTAAAAAAATACAAAAGCTAAAGATCTTTACTAAAATCTCCCTTTGGAACCATTCACATAGCATTTTGGATTATTAGAAGACATTGATTGAATAATAACTGATCTTTTTATAACAAATTAAAAAATATATTTCCCTATTTTATGATAAAGCCATTTACTTATATAGTATTGGAATTCATAAATTATCATATAGAATGTATCCATGGAAAAACAGAAGAAATTAATACATAGCACTTTTAAATTTTGACTTTCAATAGAGCCAAAAATATTAACTGAAGAAAACTTAGAATTTTTAAATTTTCCATTGATAAAATACATTCTTTAAAGTATTTTCTTTATTCCTAAAATTTTTTTTGCCTTTTTTTCCTGTGTATTTTTTTTATGTGTTTCTATTTCTAAAGTGACATGGTCTCATGTAGACCAAACTTATCTTAAACTCATTTTGTAGCTAAGGTTAACCTTGAGTCAGGATCCCCCTCTGCCTACTTCTCGGTGCTGGGATTACATACTGGCATGTACCACTATGTCCATTTTACCCAGGGCTGAGCATGCTGCATACTAGGCCAGCACCTACCAACTGTGATAGGTCCCCAGATCCCCTTCATGGGTTTTCAACACCATTGCTCTATTTTTTCCTTTTGATGTATAGTCTACTTCTTATTCTGACTCTCTCCTTCACCATCTCACACAGAGACAGCCTTAAGTCTTCCATCATATCCAGAACATCCATACTACTTTATAAAGTTAGACATTAGTGGTTGTTTTCATACAAATATTCACTTAAAACTCTAAAAATGCAATAAAAATAGCTGTGTAAAGGGATTAACTGAACTTGGTTTATGGAAGTCCAAGACAGTAATCTTTACCACCTTAACTTCTCCTCACAAATATCTTCTTTACTTCATGTCTTATCAGTGCAGGACTGCATGATTGCTTTTTGATTTAGAGGATTGATTGATTTTTGACTTAAAATATTTCATTGGTGGGAAATAAGACCTAAGGACACACATAGGTCAGTGTTGACTCAAAATACTTGAGTGTCAATCTAACTCTCCTGAACACATATTCATTCACACAAAATGCTCAAATTACACAATTTCATGCCCACTTTTGCCCTTGAACTATAACATGTTCACAGTGATAAGTACCTCCAATCAGCTAACCTCCATCAACACTGCCAGCCATTGTTGAGGAGTACCACAGTGGAACAACTAAGTCTTACTGAGTTCAAGTAGGATAGTTCCCAAGAGATAATCTGCTGGGAGGAAAAATGTAAACTGTATTATACACTAGTACTTAAGAAAATAGTATGTTCTTTCATATAAACCAAATATAGATGGAGAGAGAAAAACCAGTCATAAAGTGTTTCACAGTAGCTTACTATCTACATTGCCTTATAAATATCAATGTCTTTGATCTACTTGGACTTCATTTTTGTGCAGTTGCTCATTAAAGAAGCCTCTTTCTACAGCGAATGGAGTCCATTATATAAAACTACAATTGGTCTCAATATTAAGATCAATGGATTGTGGGGATCCCAGCACTAACGGGGATACATCTTCAAAATATCTTCTGCAGGTAGGACTCAAGGAACTTTTCTATAGTGGGAAAAAGGAAAACAAAAACATAAGATGCAAAATTCCAGGAAGTCTACTGTGTAACTGCCTCTCTTAGAAAGGGATGCATAAACAAGACTTGAACAATGGCAATATCAATACACATGGTAATACGGAGGTGGTATCAGTCGTCCCTAGTCATAGAAAGATAGACAACTAATGACTGCTGAGAAAAGGAGAATTAACCTCTTTCAGGCATAACTGGTTATCCAATATAAGTTGTCAGCCTTAAGAATGTGTGTGTGTGTGTGTGTGTATATATACGTAACAAAATAGATCCAGACTCAGCAGATTGTATTTTTGTATTTGTCCATATATTTAACATATGAAAAAATATAGTTAATATATGGAAAACATATATAAATATAGGGATAAACAAATCAATTATAATCTTTCTTGTCTTATTTGTTCCCAAGATCTCATGTTAATATCTATAGAGGAATATTTAATCTTTTAATCCAGAAACATGTCTGCTCTAGCAAAGGATCACATTGAAAGGAAGGGATAACAACCAAGGGCCTGTATGACAAGATCACATTCAGAGGCCTGTGTGGTCTGGATGGAATGTAGAGAGAATGATAGTACACACGTTTTGTCCCAGTATTCAGAAGGCTATGGTAGCACACACCTTTAATTCCTCAAGATAGAAATAAGTAGAAAAAGAGGAGGAAATAGAGACAGAAAGCAGATCTCAGAAGGATTCAGTGTTAGACAGGAAGTGACAGCTGAGTTAATCAGAGTGAAAAGCAGGCAATGTGATGAATCAGAGGAAGAGTTAGCAGTGAGTCAGAGTGAGGACACATCCAATTCTCATGATATAAAAGCAAGCTCTCAGCTCAGAGAGTCAGGCAGTCTGAAGCAGGTAGTCAGAGAGTCTACAAGAGTCAGCCAAAGTTAGAAGAGTTCAGACAGAAACTGTCAGCCAGTTCAGAAAGTCTGTTTGAACCAGCAGCTTAACGAAGAGTTTGAGCCAGAAGAATTAATGAGTAGAGCCAGTCAACAGGAAGAGTCAGTTGAGCTCAGTATATCTCTGAATTCAGAAGGAGCTACTTAGAGTGGCTTAGTCAGCAGTAAGTCTCAGAAGTTAAAACATTGTTATTCAAAGGCTGAAGCATTCTGGGTCTGAGCTATCATTTTGAAGATTAATTGTACAGAGTCCTAAACCCTCCAGGACTAGGACTAGGGGTTGAATTAGCCAAATAATAAACTGCCTTTTGCCCTTTTTCTCAGGCTACAAATAATCAATATAAAATCCAGTCCCATCTTAAAAGTCCCATAGTTTCTGAAATTTTTAACACACTGAGAGTTCATCTTATTAATTATCCTGTCCCTTGAATATAGGTCCCTATAAACACATAATAAATTAAATACATTTTATTTTGAAAGGGAAAACCAGTGCACAGACATAATCATATAAAAGCCAAAACAAACTGAGCACTGAAGAGTTTGGGAACCTCCACTTTTCCCACTCTGCAACCTCAACAAAAACAACTTGTCTCAGAGACTCAGGATAGCTCCTCTCCATACATGCCACTGTCATTGTAAGAAGTCCCCTGTCCTGGCATCTCCTTTATGCTGGACACTTATAATGCAACTGATGCAATACTTGCAATAGCTTCATAGCCTTTCTACAAGGACTCTGACTCTGCCACATGGTGCCAAGCTTTCTTGATCCTTCAAATCCTCAGATTTCAAATACCCAGAACTAATATAAGGGGACAAACCTTTACACATCTCCAAGTTCAGCTTCCAGCTTCAGATGCAACCTTAGTCCCCTCTGGACCACACTTTCTGTATGCTGAGACTGAGGAAATACTTTACTGAAGATTTCACCTCAATGCTGCAAATTTCGTGAACTATAGCCATTTCTTCAGTCCCAGCCAGTCAGCATCAATTGCCCCAATAAAGCAAAAGTTTCACTTCCACAGATTCTTAATCCAAACTATTGAACAAGTGACCCTCATAGAGTCTCTACTTCCCTCTGAAATTCCATAAGCATTGTCTGCACTTCTCTTGGAACCATGAAAGCACCAGCTGACATGCTGAGAAAAAGCTGAGGCTGAAGCTAGAAGAAGTTCCTTGTGCTTTGCATCTGAATCTTTCATAGTGGGTGTTACATGAAGAGACAGTCCTTCCATGCTGAAAGGATAATCAAGAGTTGTTTCAGAACTTCTGAGCACACAGGGAGATCTTAAGGAATCAGATGAAAACATTTTTCTTCTTCCATGTCCTTTTGTCTAGGATGCCGTCTGTGGAGCTGGCCTGGGCTAAGAAAGGGTCAAAGCATGCTTAGAACCACAGACTTCTCATCCTGAGAGTAGTACAGTTTTGCAGCTCTGCACTCTTTCTCTGGTGTCAACAGACTCCAGCAAACATTAATAGCTGATGAAGTTTCCTCAGGCATGGATATGCCCAGGTACAAGTAACCACTGAAAAATTCCTGCTTCTCCAAGGCCACAAAGGCTGATTGCTGCTTTTCTGAACACTGTAGATGGATGGGCCCTAGACTGGACTTCCTTTCTTCTAATATGAACTTTTAAGGTCAGTTCCCCTAGCCAGTGTGACCTCTGCTTATGCAAATACAGCGTTCTTAGTACCCCAGCTGTTGTATAAAAAAAATCATCTAGCTGCAACTTCCTCGTCCAGAAAGGTGGCTTCACTGCCCTCTCCTATAGGAGCGTGGTGGCTCCCGGGTAGGAAACCAAATGGGAGCATGGTTCTACAGTGTGTCCGTCTGGTCATAGGTCAGAGACTTGTGAGCTGGCAAGAATGGACATGATTCTTGGGAGAGTGTTGTCAGTGGAACATTTGAATTCACTGAAGCAAGGGTGGTTACATTTAGAGGGTACAGACAGGAAAGGGCCTTTGGTACCCAGAGATGGGGCCATTGGTTAAGACAGGGATAATGGAGTAGCCCCATTCTGCATATTGCATATTTGCATATTGCTTTTTGGATTTCTAGTGGACCAGAGGGATAGACCTTATATGGAAGGGTTTAGTTGTAACTCTAGATAAACATTCTGCTTGATTATGTGCCTTGGAAAGGGCAGTGTCCTGAAGTGACTTGTCCTATGTCAGCAACTGCAGAAGGGGCAGGGCCAGATTCCTTCTAGCTCTTCAAAAGGAGAGCATGGGGGTAATAAATGCCCATGACCCACTTAGCTACATGACACTTCCACAATGGCATCTCACACAGCCAATGATATTCCTAAGGTCTTGCAGGTTTTGTATCTATGAAAAACATCTCCTTGTCTTAGTTGTTGAGCTCACACAGTAGCTATCCTCTATACTAACACTGACCCTAACTCTATTTTACTGAGCTAGTCTTCACACTGTAGATGCATGTGATGTTTTTTGATGACTCTGATTTTGATAATCTGTTGAGTAGTTTTCTACTTACTGTTGCTTGGCTACAGTGCTGAGTCATGTTTTACAATATTCCTGAGTCATGATTGGTGTTTTTGCTACTTCATGGTACTTCATGGCTACTGATGAATCATGGTTGAAGTTTACCAAGTTGTGGTTGACTATATTTTTTAAGACATGGTTTTGATTATTTTACTGAGCTACCAATAAATTCATTAATATCCTTACCTGCAACATATCACATCAAAGGAGACATATACAAACTAAAGCCAACTTTGGGGTTTTATCTTGCTTTGACTGTCATTTTTTAATTGTTATTTTTTAACTAAAAAAAATAAATGTTTAAAAAGATCAGTTTATAAATGCTTGTTTATAAAATGTTTGCCTTATCAGTAAAATAGTGTATGTTAACAAAAATTTGCTTCAAGAACAAAGATTTATTTTGTTCATAGTTTCTGCTGAGTTTGTCAGGTTTCCAATTGGTAAAGTGAATGTTAACAAAGTCAACATTTACTTAACACTGGGCCTTTGTCAAGTGTTATCTGACAGATGTATAACTAAATTTTAAACCACTGTTTACTCTTTAATACTGGTGTAATTGACCTTTGTTTCCAACAGTATTAGATAGATGCCATAGCCAATAAAGATATGGGGGCTGATAGGTTGGCTGATGTATTCCTTGTGACCCCAGTTCATCTAGGTTCCTGGAGACCTCAGGACACTTCAGAAGCCTCCCACATCTCTGAATTCTTTCATCCCCTTGGCTGTGAAGAGACGGACACTGGGCTCTAGCAGGATATATTCTGAAAAAATCCTTTTATCTTCAAATACACAATGGAATATACCCAAGCAGACAATTATTAGATCGTTATTTCTACAATCTCCTGTGGTTGGTGAACTCATGTTGAGCTCAGGCTGGTTTATCTTTCCCTTCTAGGACAATCCTCACATACCAGACATTATATCCCCAAATCTTGGAGCTTTGATCACCAAACTGCTGGAGTGAAGCCCAGGGTTTATTGGTCAGTCTTCTCTGTATGTACACCTAATCTTTCAGACTACATTGAGTGTGTATTCTTCTTCTTTAAGTTGGAGAAACACAGATTAATAATCACTTGATAATTGCAACTCATCTAACGATTAAAACTCTACCTAGTCTGTTCAGTAAGAACTGCCTGGGAAATGATTGTCATCCCATCCATCCATTGTTTATAAACTTCTTTGCAAATCAGTATATGAATCAAAAGGCACAGCATTCAATTAAAATACATTGACAAATGCTGAAGAAAGTGCCATTTATTTATCTTTAGTATGGGACTATTTTTTGGTTTTTAGTTCTTTCTGCTCCTTGGGATAATTCCAGGCTGAATTGCTGCTGAGCAGAAGTACAAAGTCTGGTTGTTGGCATCTGAGGGATGTCCTACAGCACTGTCCACCTGCCATCCCAATGTGCTTCAAACAGAAGTCCTCACATATTAGTATTCATCAGAAAATGGAAAGTTAGGGTGGCCAGAAAAACCGGAAAGACAAAAAGTAATTCATAATGCATTTGATTATTCTCTTTCTAAAAGGAGTCCTTTCTCTGAGGCTGATATTCTATGAAGTATCAATCATTTCCCTTCTGGCGGGGCATTGAATCTGTATTTCTTACTTTCATAAACAATGCTTATAAAATGAAATAGGACAATAGATGATTCATTCATGCTTCTTTAACTAAAACTCAAAGGACAGTGCAGAATAACAGATCAAAGGGTCAAATGTCCATCTATCAAAAAGCAAAGAGATAACCTGTCATTTTTCTATTATTATTTCTCGTGAAACAAAAATTGTCCTATTTGTCATGAGATGATAAATTAGTACATACTCCATATTAACATGATTTGCAGAGAAGAAATTAATACCTGCAATCTTATTTTAATTTTTAAATTATTTAATTAATTATTAACTATCTAAGACACCTAACATAAGGACTTTTACTCACAAATAGAAACAAAATATTCTAAAAGGTAAAATCTCAGGTATAAGGAGGTATGTATAAAAGATGTCTAGTAGTAACAATTATACGAAGGGGAAGAAGGTGAATCTTTAGAAACAGTAATAGGAAAATATGAGTTCTGATATAATATTCATATATATTAGTGCTAATGTACTATGATATTAGTTCTGGAGATCAAAGTAAGATCCATGATTTCCATGTATAATGCCTCCTTAGTTTTAAACAACTTTTCTATAATTTTTTTAATCCTCTGAATTAACCACTCTCTGTTTTAGAAAATGAGTACCAACTGTGTTACTGAAAGCATCAAATCAGAAGGTGACAATATGAGAGTGTTTAGTTTCTGAAAACAAAACAAGTACTAGAGGAAATAGAGGTTTTTAAGATATTGACATCATTATTACCTGAATCTTGTGAATAACTCTATATTTAGATTATGACATGGACTACAAATTTGATAGTTATGCATTAATCTGATCAGGAATTAAAAAGTACTGGAAAAAATGACATGACATTGATATTTGAAATGATTCAATAGGGCCCTTACAGTACCAAGAAAAACACACAGCACACAGAGATTTAGATGATTGCAGGGAAAATGGAGACCCAAAAATGATTAAGGCTGACCGTATCCACTCCATGCAGTAACACAGAGACCACCTCTCAGAAGACAAAAAGAAAGGCAAAGACAAAAAGAGTAAAGAATCTATGATCATGAAGACATAAAAGACATAATCATATAATCTATAATCTTAATAACATAACACATATTAATTGCCTATGTTGATGAGTTTCATGAAGATATATATATACACATATATATATATATACATATACATATATGTATATATGCAGGTATATCCTATACTTTTTTATTATGCATGCCCATAATTTTATTTTCCTTCTCCATGATTGTCATTCAATTAGCCTGGTTGGTTTTATTTAAAAAAGATTCAATGGATATAAGTTTTCTCTAGTGAATATGACCTAATCTACTAAATAGATATAATATTAAACCACACCCATGATCTTATCATTATATCACTGATTACTGCACATCTCAACCTCATCAGAGAAAATTCTTTTAATAGTAGGTGCAATTAATTCAGAGACACACAACTAGTCAATGGGCAAAGAATGAGAGACTGTGGAGTACTCAGTCGTAAAAGAGCCATCAGAATCACAGCCTCTCCGAAGGAGGCTTAGAGATTACTGCAGAAGAGTGGGCAGACAGATCCCAAGAGCCATAGGCAGTGGATGACTGCAGAAAACTGTGTTTTGGAGATGGACAGGCTGTTGCTCAGCTGATGTCACAGCAATTGTGACAGCATGCACAAGATCTGCACACCATCAATGCAGCCATAATCCCAGCAGGGATATAAAAGGGCCTCAAGAAGTCCCATCCCTAGATGTTGAACTAGTGGCAATTGATGACTGCTGGGAGACAGAAAACAAGTTTTCTCAAGGGACTGCTACTGCAGCAACTATCTATGATCAAGTAGATGGCACTATATCCATGAAATTACTGACAAATTCAGTATGCTTAGTGAGTGGTCAGCCTTGAGAACATAAACAAACTACGAACATAAATGGAATGTGGCAGGTTTTAAACATATATGTGTGTATATACATACACATGTGCACACACATGTACATATGTAACAAACTGATCAAAGAAAAGGGACTATCAAGTTGAGATGGACATGTGGGATTCAAAGGAGAGTCTCTGGGAGGAAGGACAGAGTTGTAATTCTATTTCAATTAAAACACATTAAAAATAAAATAAAATAACTAAAATCTAGCAAAAGCAACAAAAAACCCACAAGTGAACATGAAGTTGGAAGAGAAAAGAAGAGAAATTAAGGGAGGAATTATAGGTAAGGGGCTTGGGGCATATTTGATCAGAACATTTCATATGCACACATGAAATTATCAAAAAATAAAAACTTTTGATGTCTATGTTCCTGAAAAATAATTTTTACAAAGTAACAAATCTAAGATGAAACCACCTGATTCACAAAATTTGGAATGTATATAACTGTTTTCTTTAAGGAGCCAAAAAAATGAACATCAATTCAGTTTTATTTAATAAACAAAAATCAATGATTTCAGAGTAATGTGAACATGAGAAAGACACACATACACATGAGAGAGAGAGAAAGGGAGAAAGATGTAGAGAATGTAAAACTATATGTATCTATTGGTGGTAATTACAATTGTAATTCCTTCCAGAACATTTGTAACTAAAAGTATTTACTTTATCTAACGGTAAATTTATAGCATCTCTATCTACAAGCCATACATGAGTTTTTGCAGTAGACAATCAGTAGAAACATAAACAGAGTAAGGAAAAGGGATGATTACTATTTCTAAACCCAACATAATAAACAACTCTGGCAAGTTCACTGATGAGTTATCAAATATTATGTGATAATGGGCAATGAAACATAAATTCCTGTCAGGAATTTACATGTTACAGTGGAAATGAGTCCAATTTGAGGGTCATAGCATGAAAATGATATTTTGCAGACAAAATATTTGATATTAGCACAATAAATCTTTCAGTCATGAGTGGTATTTGCACAAATTTGCAATAAAACAAGGAACTTTCATTAAAGTACACATATCTGATCAATCCACAATACATAAAAGTAGAGGCTGATAGTCATAGCTGCAACTAACTTTGAAAGATTAAAAAACATATTTTATGTGTATAAGTACCTATAATTTGCAGTCTGGTAAAACTTGAACATTTTGAGCAGAGGTGAAGAAATGTTGATGGTGTAAAAGAGTGATTCAAATTTTATAAGTATTTTCAATTTGGTTTTTATATAAAAATCTCAGCATGATTAATTTATATAATTGTGTATACAAGCACATGCATACATATATATGTGGCAATAACAATTGGTAGAGAAGGCCTATCAGTTTGACAATGGAGGTGTTAGAGGTAGTGATTATCGAAGGGGAAATAGAAGAGGGGAGGAAGACAGTGGTATAATTTTATTTAATTAAAATTTCTAAAAACAGTCTACTTTGTGTCCTCCAGTATCTACTCTTTATTTTGTTAAATTAGAGCTGCTTACAGTAGGATATGGAAAAAGCTTTTCTCACAAGAAACAAGCACAAAATTTCAGAAGAGAATATACAATTTTTAAGTGTTTAAAAGCAAATACTTGGATGTTTATGCCACTAATGTTAAATTCTTTGTTTGTTTTCATAAAGCAAATGTAACCATTAAAGAATATGTATCTCTATTCTTGGGAGAAGTTTTATGACATTACTAGAGATTGATAGTGATATCTTCATCTAGCTTTGAAAGGGTTGGCAACAAATTGAACATATGAATGCATATACAATCACATACATGTTGCTACTATTTTCAATCATGTAAAATGTCACCAGATTTGGACATGAATGGAGAATTATTTAAGTTCTGCACTATTCATGCAAATATTTTTCAAAAATCATAAAATTTCATAAAAACAATTATTAACAGCACATTCTTTAATCTTATTAATACTTTAATATCTAGTGATTTGGTCCTTATATGTGAAATACATAAATAGCACACCCTCATTTGCTATTTGTAACTTTTACTTCTCTGCTGAAAGTCGTTGTAAACACCTAAGAGAATGGAGCCATGGATACAAAGGATATACTCAGGAACAAAGTCAGCTGAAGTACTGTTCATAGATTTTCAGTATTAATTTTACATTCCTAAATAATATCACCACAAATAATAAACTGCCTCTACGCTGGATGAGAATTGCAGTTTGTTGTCATTTTAAATGTAAATAATAATTTGTTCCATGAACTAAGGATTATAAACCAGACCAACATCATAGCCAATAGCCACTGTGTGAGCTCAGCAAGAAAGACTAGGAGACATTTTAGATACAAACATACCTACCAGAACCCTGTAGAAGACACTGCACATCAGGACAAGCATTTATCTCAACTCAGATGTGTTTATTGATTCAAAAACTCTGTCCCTTCATCCAAAGGCCTACTTGAATAATGAAGGAAACTTACAGTCTAGTCTCCTCATCACCACAACATTATGCAAATAGAGCTTTCTTAGTACAACCAAATTAGTCACTTTGCAGTGCAGGAGCTCAAAGCCAAGGGAAGTGTTCTCTCCTTGTTGCAAGAGACTGTGACAGAGGGACTACAAGAAACTCTCCACGGCAACTTTGTTCTTAACCACAAAGGCTCTGCCAGAGAGCAATGAGCAGGTGCAAGTCATGAGGAAACAAAACATGTTAATCACAGATCTACATAAAGCCAAACCTGCAAATAATACAAACTGCCAAGACTTAGGCAGTCCTTCACCCAACATTGCACAAAATAATTAAACTTACATGAATATAACTAGAAATAAACTCCCCAAACCTGGTATCATCTGATAATTCACAGCATACTTGTGTCCTGGTAATATTAAGATTTCTCTGTCATCTAAGCACAGTTCCTTACAACCTTCCTCCATTAATCCTTGTTCATTCTTAATATATCAGGTATAAGTTCACCTTTCCTTTGCAGTGTGATCAATGACTGCAGTCTAATCATCCATACATCCGCAATCTTCTACTAAGAAAAAGATCTCCCAATATTTCCCACTAAGACTATACAGAGCAACACGCAATCAAGTATCATAAATGTCGTGTGCGTGAACACTCTGCTGTTGGCTTGTGTGGTTCCACAAAGCCAAGATGAAAGGTAGGATAGTACCTATTAAGTAGTGATAAGAAAGGAAATTAGGGAAAGGACAACAAGGGGAGTAGGGTGAGGATTCTCACCTGGTTGTGCACAGGCTTATTCTTGAGCCCTGGCTTCTTCAGGATCATCTCCAGCTGTCTGCGGTTAAAGGTGGACACCCCAATGGACTTGTCCAGTCCTGTATCCTTACACTTCTCCATGGCTTAGGGAGCCAAAGACCATCACAAAATATTTCCTGGTGTTGCATGCCTCCTCTGGTTCTATTACATTGAACTAATACTTGTTAAATTAAAACAAATCTTAAGCAAAACAGCCATTTAAAATTATTATGAATGAATTTGTATCTTTGTTTTCTTCTCTCTCCACATTTACCCATTGGATCTCTAATCCTGGTACTCAGCTCCCATGTGTCACAGATCCACTGTGTCCAATATTAATTTTCCATGTTCATCTACTGGGAGATTATCTTCTACTGGCTGGAGTAGAAATGGATGTTAACATAACCTTTCAACAAATGAATTTTCCAACAAGTAGCAATGCTTCTAGTGAAAAGGAGGGCTCTGAACCTCTGTAAGATCAATGGATAATGTTTTGTGTAATTATATTTGTCATATATTTTAAATGCCAATCTATATGAAATGCCCTTGGGTGGTAGCATTCTGTTTTCCTATATACACCATATGTGTTCCTAAATATTGCATCTCTGGGTCATTTTGACTTCTATGAGTATTTAGGGCTGACCACTTGGTGGATAACCAGTTTCAGGTCTCTTCTCTGGGGAAAAGTATTTCTCTTGCTTTTATCACTTCTTAGTTTACTGTAGTTCTTTGTCTAATGTTAAGGAGCCGTGAGATTTTACTTTTCTAAATTAACATGCCTGCTGGCTCTTGTGCAGGTCTTCTTTAGTCAGCCATGTTGGTGAGACTTTGAGGGTGTAGCTTCTCTGATATCTCTAGAATGGAATCTTACAGCAAACTTTCAACTTCTCTGTCTCTTACAATCATTCTGTCCCCTCCTCTAATATGATCCCTGTGCCTTAGCAGGAGTTGTATATTAGATGCATGGAACCTACAGCTGCCATATCACTAAACCATCATAAATACAAACTACATGCTAAATGAAATGTTTCTGGAGATCTAAACAGCATACTTTCAAGGACATTGGCCAATGTATGAGGTACAGGTCCACATAGTCCAGCTGAAGTTTCTTCAGTGACTGCTCCAAGGAAGGTCTCACCAGTTCTGGGTGATGGCAAGTACACCACAGCTACAGTTGAAGATGGAATGCAGGTGGAATTAATAAATTCTAGTAATTTAAACATTTACTTCACCTAATATAAAGTCATTTTTCTACTGATTTTAAATTGTGCGCATGGGGGAATGTTCTAATTTTTGCCCAGTGTTCTTTAATCTGATCTAGCCATGGAAAACTCTTAGGTTTATTATGAATTATCTTTGGAATTATTCAGGAGCCAACAATTTATTCGAGTAATATTAATATTCCTCATCATGATTATGTTTTACTGGATTGAAAATGCACAGTAAGTGTCTAAGTCAACTCATTATGGGATAGTTGGTGGTGGGGTTATCTGCACATGTGTGTGCTGTTTTGCTTCTTCAGTATGCACACGTGGAGGTCAGATATCAATCTTCGGGGCCTATCTCTGTACCCTCTGCCTGACGGAATTTTCATTTATATAACTTTATGGAAATATTTTCATAATTCTGATGTATTTTAGAAATAATACGAGCAGGACTAGTCATATCTTGCTTAATATCAAAACTAGTAATTATTTTCTCTTTTGGATAAAAGTATCTATCCAAAATTTTCAGGATAATGATAATTGTTAAAAAGTTAATCAAGAGACAAGCAAGGTTATCGTCTACCATAATCCAGTATGTATCATATTCCTATGAACTTAGAAGTACAAATGAGAGGCATCAATCGCTTTAAGTTCATGAATCTAAAAACAGCAACGATGAGAAAGCCTTTCTCTGTCAATCAACACTGCATCCTCTATGTAAATACATGTGCGTAAGAATAAACCAGTAAGAATAATTCACTTACAATTACTGATATAATATGAATATCTCCTCAAACATCATGATCCACTCATGGTACATTATGGAAACAATACCTTTGATATATAAAATATATCTTCTCTCCTCACAGTGCCATCTGCAATCTGCTTCTGATGGCCTCTCCAATTTGTTCTTCATTATCATAGAAAAAAGCAGAATCAAAATGACAGAAACTGGCATCTATAGCTATTTTGATGGCCTCCTTAACTTTACTCTTGGGACAATGAAAAACAACAAGGAGTAGAATCATGTATCGGTAGTTATACATGATTCAGAATGCATTTAGGTATAAACTGGGACCAATGTGGTATCAACATTTCCCCATATCTTTTGTTGTAAAAATTCCATCTAAGTTTTTTTGTGACCTTTGTCTATGGGGTAACTAGAGTGGAACAATCTGGGAATCTCTTTTGTGCTGGGCGATCACAGGTTAGCCAACTGCATAGTAGTTCTCCATTAGTGCCCAGGGTCCATGGCTTACTACAGAGATTCCTAAAAAATATAAAACAAAATTTACACAGAAAATTATGCTCCACTTCATATAAAAATAAAATTCTGTGAAAGAGAATGCTTCTACCTCAGCCAGAGCTCAAAAGTTTTCCAGGAATTCTGCTATTTGGTGATTGCATAGGAAAAACAGCTGCCTCTTCCCAGAGATAACTGGTGATTGCAAAGGAAGCTAACAGACCCTGCAGTTTGAAAAAAAGCTTAGTTAAGAAAAACATTTACTTTCCCAGTTTTCCCAACAATGATCCTTCCTTTCATTTTCCCTACTTTTAGCTACAAAAATCCAGGTTAAAAGACAGGATATCTGTTCTCATTAACTTTGGGCATTGAGTGCCTGGGTAATGTGCCATGAGCACAACATGGCAGGAACTTGTGATTCCCCTTCTCTGGCATCAAGTAAAACCTGCTCTAGCTGATTGAAGTAGTCTAAGTAGTTCTGTTTCTTCTTACAAACTTAATTCTTATGTTGTGGATCTTCTATGAGTTTACTCTCAGGAAAGGCAGAGAGAACACATCATATTTCCAAATCACTAAACTCACAAAGCATGTTCTTTCTGATGTTTAAATGGCAGCTCTTTAGAGCCTCCATTCAAAGGACTTCATTCCCAATTTGTTACACAAAACACTTGACTAATATGTCCTCAAATCCTGTTTCTTTATCAGAGTATGTTTCTGGGAGCCATAATGCTTGTCTAGGCAGTGCAGTTGCCATTCACATATTGTGAAACCAGTGTTCTTTGTTTCATCCATAAATTTACCACACACATAATTCCAGTTCCTCCTACCTCTTCTGGATGCCTTTGTGCTTGTTTTGTATTCTGAGAACTAGCACATAGACTCTCATCCATCGTCAGGTAAAGCACATTACCAGAAAGCAATGTTCATTCCAGGTAAGTGAGTCTCCAGCTCCACACTTTCATTGTAAAGTCTTGTCTGTACCTAGTCATCAACTCCAACACATTTTGAGACAAATCAATAATGTCCAAATGCTATCGATATTTCCTGGCTTCATTGTCATTGTCACACTTTTAGTTCTAGTTATTTCTGTAGCACCAAGAAAAGTGACTGGAGATAGTTCTACAACCAAAGTCATTAACAACAGCATTGGAAGGTTGTTGGGGTAGATTAAAGGTTCAAAACCAGGCAGTTTGTAGAGTGATACCTCTGTGAAACATCAACAGCCAAAAATCAAAATAAAACATGGGGACGTCTGCTCAACCCATACCTGTAATTAAAATGAAATACTAAGTCAAACTCAAAGCAGAGCACCAAAATTAAATGGCTTGTATATATCATCCCAGAAACTACTGTAGTAACATCTTTACAAATTGACTTTATAAAAGTGTAAAATATCTTCAATAAAATAAATAATAATCAGAAAAACTTCTCCACTTAAAATCATCTTCCAATTGAGGAAGCTTAGCTAGATTTCTTTTTATTTCTTTTAGATAAAATTTTTGTAGACAAATATGCAACTTAGTAGCAAAGATATTTGAGAATGTATGAAACATTGAACACCAGCATGCTTGTTCTTCAAAGCTAGAATCTTTTCAAAATTCTGTTTTGATTAATATGTATTAATTTTATGTACTAGTTGTATTCAGAGACAGTGTACCCTGAACAAATTCCTGTGTCATTTCCAGCATTATCCTCCAGTGATAAATATGTATTATTCATCTTACCTTTTCATATTTTCCTATTCTGAGACAGATTAAGTACTATCTGTTTACTTGTAGCAGGCTTACTTAACAGAAATGTGTCCAGCACTTGAAACTATTTCACTACAAATGAAAGAATACCATTTTGTTTTATGAATGAATAATTTATAATGACCATGTGATATGCTTTCCTATTTATACCTTAAAAGATTTTTATTGTGTATTTCCACTGCATATGGCACCATGTTACTAAGGACATTTTCGTACAAGTATATAATGTTGTTGACCATGTGCCCCACATAACCCTGTGCTCTTTACATTTCCCCTTTTCATTTCCTCCATATTAATCTCCTTTATCAAATTAGACAATTTCACTTTAGAATATATATATGCACATGATCTCAAATACCTACATAAAATCAAAGATCTGTAGACTAGAGAAAGCATGGTATTTGTCCTTCTGATTCTGGGCATATTTGTTTAAATAATTATTTTCAATTTTATCCAGTTTCCAAAATCAACAAAACACACACACACACACACACACACACACACACACACACACACACACACATATATATGTATATGTGATGAGAACAGCTCTTGTCCACAGCAGGGTCCTCGAAGCTCCACGGAAGTGTATGTGCTGTGCAGAAAAAAATGACAAACAAACATAGACGTTTGTTCTTTCTATGACAAACAAGCATAGGTACTTGTTATTTCTTCGGACCTAATGACATGTTCAATCATGCTTTAATGACACACTCAATCACGCTTTTAATGACATGCATGAAGCATTTTTAATATAAAAAGTTACTATGTAAATGTTAGAGAGAGAGAGCAAGAGGCTCTCCCAAAACCGAAGTTCTCATGTCCATCCCTCTCAAGTTAGTCTTCTTCAGTCTCTTTTGTCCATTATAGAAGAACTGGCACAGACACAAAGTAGGCAAGTATGTCCTTCTCAGAATGCAGCTGCAAGTCCTAATCTTCAAGGTTATTTTAGTGAGAAGACTCCTTAACACAATGGTTTCATTAATGAATAGCTGATTCTAGGTCTACTATTAAAAAGGCGTGCAAGCACTCAGGGGTGAATTATCTGTTTGTTTTTCTCAAGCTTGATGACTTACCAACTAGGCTCTTTGTTTCTTATCTAACTGAGGACTCTGCCTTTAAGTAAGAAGATTAGCTAGGAATAGTTTCTTATGATATGCTTGCAATAAGCATGACTAGTTCTCACACATGCCAGGACTTAAAGGTCAGTAAAATTGTTACAATTCCTTAGAGCAAAGAGGGCAATGTTCCTATTTCCAATTACCAATAGACAGCTCAGGAATGGATTTGAAGCCTTACTATTACGTCATGCAGATTATTATTGATGAGAGAATTTTTTGTCACTGTACAGCAAAAGTGGGGAAGAGGGCAAAGTAGCAGGTGAACCCCAATTCCTAGTAACAGGGGCCAGGAACTTTGTTGAACTGGCAGCATCCATTGCCTGGTTTAGGGATATATATATATATATATAATTTTATAATATTATATATATAATATTATATCTTATAAAATATGATATATTTCATTATTACAAATGTATAAGCTTAAAATGAATGTAAATATAAACATAAAAATAAATATAAATAAAAAGAAAACATCTTTATCAAATGGTGCTGGACTAAATGGATGTTCATATATACAAGAATGCAAATAAATCCATATATATCACCCTGCACCAAACACAAGTCCAGGGGATTGAAGACCTCAACATAAAACCAGATATATGGGAACTGATAAAAGAGAAAGTGAGAATAGTTTTGAATGCATTGCAGAGGAGACAACTCCCTAGACAGAACAACAATAGCTCACACACTATGATCAAAGATTAATAACTGGGACCTCATGAAACTTAAAAGCTTCTTCTGTAGGCAAAGGACACTGTCAATAAGACAAAATGGCAGCCAAAAGACTGAGAAAAGTTTTTCACCGACTCCCCTTCTGATAGAAATATCCAAACTATTTAAGGAACTTTGTTCATAATAGCTTTGTTCATAATAGCCAGAGATTGGAAACAATCAAAATGCCCCTCAACTGAACAATGAATGAAGAAATTGCGGTATGTTTAGACAAAGTAGTATTACTCAGCAATTAAAAAAAAGGACTACATTTTTTTTTCAACACAGCATTTCTCTGTCGTGACTTTGGCCGTCTTATAACTCACTCTGTAAACAAGGCTGGCCTCTGCCTCACAAGAGCTGGGATTAAAGAGAGGTGCCACCACGGCCTCGCAACTTCAAGAATTTTCTAGGCAAATGGATTGAACTAGAAAAAAAATGTTACTCTGAGTGGCACAACCCAGTCCCAGAAAGAAATGTACTCACTTATTTGTTGATATTAACTGTTAAGCAAAGGACAAAGGTACTACAATTCACAGACTCAGAGAGACTATGCAACAAGGAGGGCCCCAGCTGGGACATAGCAGTCTCCCTGTTAAAGCAGAAATAGAACAGATATGCAGATGGGCTAGAAGAGGGTGGGAATGGAAAAAGAAGGGACCTGATTGGGCTACATGGATGGAGAGAGAGAATATATGGAGAGATGAACAGAATTGGAGGAAATTTAGGCGGGAATCATGAGACTATGGCAGTGAACACTCACTTGAATCTTGGAGGGAGACAATAGTGAGGAGCTTTAGCAATGGGAAATGGGAAACCTGAATATGCTACCTCCTATAGCCAGAAAAGGCTTTCAGGGGTGAGACTGGGACACCTCCTAGCCACAAAAACTTTGACCTACAGGAATGGTTCCCTATAGGACCCACTGGGAAGATGGGAGGCCAGAATCCCAGGCCAAAGGAGAGAATCCATGTCTGATACTGCAGTGTAGGCCAGGAAGTAGAGAATGAATAGCCATTAGATGATTTTTAATGACATCATGCTCTACTCATAGACCAGTGCCTACCCCAATCTTCATTAGAGAATTTTCCTCCAGCAGCTGATGGGAGCAGATGCAGAGGCCAAGAGTGAGCCATTGTGAGTAGTGCAGGGAACCCCACTTAAGAGGCGGAAGAAGTATTTCAAGGATCAGAGAGATCAAAGACACTAGGAGAACAAGTCCCATGAAATCAACTAATCAGCATTCCTGGGGGCCAGAGAGCCTGATGCAGCTGACATAGAACCTGCAGGATCCCCAAGGTATATCTTCTAATTGTCTGGCTTGCTGTTTTGAGAAGCTTTTACAAGCTGGAGAAAGAGAGTTGCTTCCCTTGGCACCCTTTTCCTCTTGCTGGGTTGCCTTCTACACTTTTGATGAAGGCATTGTGCCCACCCTTGTTGCATCTTGTTGTACCCTGTTTGAACAGTAACCCTAGGAAGATTGCTCTTTTCTGGGGTAGATAGCGGTGATGGTGGTTTGTGCAGGAGGATAGATCTGGGAGAAAAGGCAAATGGGGTGATCTAAGAGGACTGGAGGGATGGGAGGACTTGGGTGAGGTTGTATTATATGAGAGAAGAAAAATATAAGTTTACTTGATGTCCTTGATAATTTTACCAGTAATGACATCACATTTTCTTTATCCATTTATTGAGTGATGTGCATGTGAAATTATTCCATATACCACCTATAATAAAAAATGCTACTATCAGGTGGTGGTGGTAAACCACTTTAGTTCCAGCATTTGGGAGACAGAGCCAGGTAGATCTCTGTGAGTTTCAGGCCAGCCTGGTCTACAGAGTGAGTTCCAGGATAGCTAGAGTTACAACAGAGAAACCCTGCCTTAAAAAAATGCTACAACAGACAAAAAACATTTGATAAGAGCAATGACTTTATAAATATGTTTCCCAAAATACAAGAAGCAAAATAATATAAAAATATGATCATATTAAATTTTGAGACTTCTACTATTTCCATGTAACTGTGTGAATGAGAAGAATCTAGGTGAGAAAGGACAAAGAAAATTCTGTACACAGAGAAGTATACTAAGTATACTAAGACAGTTGAAAAGTATGAAGAAACAAAAACTTTATGGAAAGAAGCATAGTAAACAGCCTGCAGCTTCAACACAAACTTCTCCCACACCTCAGACTGAAAAGCAGTGAGCAAAAAAATAAGCCAAGTACCACTGATAGTATGAGACTATTGGTCAAAAACCACATGGAAAACATACAGTTCTTGTAAACATAAATTCCAAGGTGGGAGTTGGTGGGCTTCAGACTCCTAGCTAAGGGAAAAACCAGGATCCTTGTCAAGCTGGTTAAGTCCACAGCCTGGGTATCATCAACCCCCACATCTGCCCCACAGAGGGAATCTGAGCCCCATCCACAGGCCTAGGCACAGCTACAGTGGGAGTGAGGGGAGAACTCGCTCCTGTTCGACCCCTCCCTGACATGCCCTACCAAGGCAGCTGTCCCCCTCCCCAGAGAGTGATAAATAAAGTGACTGGGAAATGCAAGCTTTCCCCGAGAACTTTTGGGTCCTGTGGTGAAACACAAAACTAGGAAAAAAGATTCAGGTAATAGAAAAAAGCATTTAAAACCACTTCCAGTTAGATCTAAACTAAAACTAACTCAGATAGCTTCCTCCAGTTCAGAAACTAAATCTGGGAAGATGAATTCATCTTCGGACAGCAGTTCGTCCTCAGAGGAAGAGGAAGTCGCATATTTGGGTGATAGACAGGCTTCTAAGCCTGTTAGCTCCAGCAAACTTGCAAAGGCTCCACACACAGCTGCGTGGGCACAAAGGAGATTTAACCCTTTCATGCTTTCCTGTGGTATTTCCTGAGGATAGATATGGAACACCTAAGTGGGAAGCAAAATTCTCAAAGAGCTAAAGGAGGCCGTGGTAGAGTATGGCCCATCTACACCATATACACTCACTCTTGTGGAGAATGTTTCCACTTATCATTTAACTCCCAGCGATTGGCAGCAAGTAACTCGTTCATGTCTGTCAAGAGGACAATCTTTATTGTGGAAAACAGAGTATGAGGGCTTGGTAAAGACAGAGATAGCCTCAAGGCACTCCACTGGCCAGAAAAAGGCTCATGAGTTATTTGCATCCCTCATGGGTACAGGAGAATGGGTTAATCCCACAGACCAAGTAAACCTGCCTCAAGAAGCATTAAAATCAATTGCTGCTTAGTCAGTGGCTGCGTGGAGGCGTTTAAGTAATGAAAAGGCAAGCACTACTGTCTTGTGTAACATCAGACAGGGAGGAGAAGAGCCTTATGCTGATTTTGTTGCTCGCCTTCAAGAGGCCATATCCAGATCAATTGACAATCCGGAGGTGACAGATATCTTGACTAAACAGTTAGCATATGAAAATGCAAATTCAACATGTAAGGGGATTACTAAACCGCATAAGCGTACTGGACAAGTCCCTGACTTTATCCGCCACTGTGCTGACTTTTCTCCCTCTATGGCCCAAGGAATGGCCATGGCAGCAGCATTGGGAGGAAACTCAAATGCAGGCAAAGCAGACAGTTATTCAAACTAAAAACTCATGTCTCTAGTAAATGGTAAATTTAAAAGGAAAATTTAAGGTCTAAAAATAGGTATAAAGGTTTAGAAGAATGTTAAGAGGTTTAAAATATAGAGGTCAAAAAAACTGGTTTAAGTTTTGAGTGTCTGAGAAAATGTTAAGATATGAAGGTTTAAAAGTCTGCAGATATGAAAGCCTAGGTAAGTTGTGAAGGTCTGAGAAAGTGATTTTAGATGATAAGGTGGTTTGAGATAAAAGTTAAAAGGTATACGAGCACCATGTAAACTTTAAAGTTTCAGAGTTATAACATTAATGGAGTTCTAGATACATGTTCTTATAAAGTTCTAATAAACTAGTCCTACTATTAACAGTCACAAACTCAATATTTTAAATTTCACTGGGTTATTGTCTAAATATAGATTTAAAGTACTTCTCATTGGCAAAAATCATCTCCATCCAATCTATATATTTGACTTCCTAGATAAAAGAAAAGTGCGTCCATCTTCGCTTCCAATACAATTGTTAAAAGGAAAATCTGAAGGAGAAACTTCCTCAGCAGAGATTCTCTTTCCTCAGATAACTCTAGTTTCTATCAAGCTGACAGAAACTAACCACCACAATGATAGCTTATCAATGTGACAAACAAACTATTCAATTATAACCTTTCTTTTCTTATTTGTTCCCAAGACCTCATGTTAAAATCTATAGAGGAATATTTAATTTTTTAATCCAGCAACATGGCTGTGCTAGCAAAAGATCACATTGAAAGGCCTGTGTGATATGTAGGAATGGATCACATCCAAGAGCCTGTATGAAAAGAGTACATTCAGAGACCTATGTGGTCTGGATGGAATGTAGAAAGAATGTTAGTACACATCTTTCATTACAGTATTCAGAAGGCAGTGGTAGCACATGCCTTTAATCCTCAAGACAGAAGCAAGTAGAAGCAGAGAAGGAAGCAGAGACAGGAAGCAGAGTTCAGAAGGATTCAGTATCAGACAGAAAGTGACAGCTGAGATAAATCATAGTGAAGAGCAGGTATTGTGACAAATCAAAGAGTTAGCAGAGTGAGTCACAGTGAGGACACAACCAAATCTCATGATATAAAAGCAAGCTGTCAGCTCAGAGAGTCAGGCAGCCTGAAACTGGCAGTCAGAGTCAGCAAGAGTTAGAAAAGTTCAATCAGAAGCAGTCTGCCAGCTCAGATGGTCTGTTTGAACAAGCGGTTTGGAAAAGAATTTGAGCCAGAAGTGTGAGGGAGTAGAGCCAGTCAACCAGAAGAGTCAGTAAAGTTCAGTACAGCTCTGAATTCAGAAGGAGCTACTTAGAGTGGCTCATTCAGCAGTAAGTCTCAGAGGTTGAAATATTATTTTATGAAAACTGAAGCATTCTAGGTCTAAGCTATCATATTGAAGATTAATTGTACAGAGGCCTAAACACTCCAGGACTTGGACAAGGGATTGAATTAGCCAAACAATATACTTCCTTTTGCCCTTAATCTCAGCCTAGAAATATCAGTATAAAATCCAGTCTCATCTTAAAAGGTCCATAGTTTCTGAAATTTTTAACACACTAAAAGTTCATCATATTAATTATGTGGTCCCTTGAATATAGGCTCTTGTAAAATGCATAATAAATTAAATACTTTTTATTTCAAAATGGAAAAACCAGTGCATAGACATAATCAGATAAAAGCCAAAAAAGCCTAAAAACAAACAAATAAAAACGCAAAACAGAAAAAAAAAACCTGACATATCAAATAGCTCGTTATCAGATATATGGAATTCACAATCTTCTGAGCACTGAAGAGTTTGGGAACCTCTACATTCCCCACTCTGCAACCTCAACAAAAACAGTTTGTCTCAAAGAGTCAGAAGAGCTCCTCTCCATACATAACAAAAACGTTGTAAGTAGTCCACCATTCTGGCATCTCCTTTATGCTGGAGGCTTACAATACAACCAACGCAACATTGTCAATGGCCTCCTACCTATAGTGACTCTGACCCTGCCACATGGCACCAAGCCTTAGATGCTCTTCTTGATCCTTCAAATCCTTAGCTCTCATATAGCCAGAACTATTCAGAACTATTACCAGGGGATAGACTCTTACACATTACCAAGTTCAGTCCCCAGCTTCAAATGCAGCCTTAGCCCCCTCCAGACCACACCATCTGTATGCTGACACTGAGGAATTACTTTACTGAAGATTGCACCTCAAAGCTACGAGTTTCATGAACTACAAGCCATTTCTGCAATCCCAGACAGTCAACAGCAATTGCCCCATAAAGCAAAGGTTTCACATCCACAGATTCTTAATCCAAACTATCACTCAAGTGACCCCGGTAGAGGCTCTACTTCCCTCTAAAATTCCATAAGCATTGTCTGCACCTCATTAGGAACATGAAAGCACCAGCAGACATGCTGAGAAAAAGCTGAGGGTGAAGCTAGAGGGAGTTCCTAGTGCTCTGCCTCTGAATCTTTCACAGTGGATGTGACATGAAGAAACAGCCCTTCTATGCTGAAAGGATAATTAAGAGTTGTGACAGGACCTCTAAGTACAAAGAGAAATCTTAAGAAGACAGAAAAAAAATTTCCTTGTTCCATGTCCTTTTGCCTGGGATGACACCTGTGAATCTGGCCTAAATCTAAGAAGGGGTCAAAGTATGCTTAGCACACCAGATTTCTCATCTTGAGAGTAGTAGGAGTTTTTCAGCTACCCCCTTTTTGCATTGGTATTAACAGATCTCAGCAAAAACTAACAGCTGATAAAGTTTCCCCAGGCATGGATACACCCCGGTACAAGTGCCACTGACAAATTCATCCTTTTCCAAGGCCACAAAGGCTGACTGCTGCTGATCTGACCACTGTAGCTAGAGGACCCTGGGCTGGACTTCCTCCTTTACTATATGACCTTATGAGGTCAGTTCCCTTAGCCAGTGTGACCTCTGCTTATGCAAATACAGCTTTCTTAGTACTTTCCCCAAAGTCAATGTCATTGACCTCCCAGGGCTGATTGTGAGATCCAGAATACAAATAAAGCTTTCTTAGTACCTCTATCATGGCCAGTAGCACACCACCACATAGGTAATTCCCACTTTCTCTCCCTCATATATATCACTCCCCTGCTTCAATCAACTGTTTCCTGGAGCTGTCTCTAGAAAGTTCATTCTTGTCATCCTCATGTCACTCAGGATTTTCCTCCTGCCCTGGCCATGTCTGGCCACATTTCCTCTCCCCCATCATGCTGGGTTGGAGCTAGGTTCAGCCCTGCAGCCACCAGATGGTACCCCCTGTGTTTAGGGTGAGTCTTTCAGTTTCAAGTATTGTAAGGAAAAAAGACCCTTACAAGAGTGCCCAGCAGTTGGGTTTTATTTGATTGCAGATACAGTCAAAATGAGGCTGACAAATGACCTCTGACCTGCCTTGCCCACACTCAGGTGGCTTGAGCTTGATTATTAGAAATCATAAGGCAGTCTAACCTTTGCTCACTAGCCATACCATTGGAACATTATAATATTAGCAGTACTAGAAATAAGTTCACTAAATTATGTGCATTTTTTATAATCTAGTATTCTCTCTCCCTCTCTCTTCCTCTCTCTCTCTCTCAATTTTACTTTTTCATCTGATTATATTTTGTACTTATTTTGCTTTAAAAATATTTTATGTATGGCAGGAACAATGGTTCAACAATTAAGAACACTAAGCAGGAACACCAAATCTAAACTGGTAAGCACTAACCACTAAACAGAACCTTAACAATAATCTCTAGCTCATTCAATCTTCAATAACAAAGATTTCCTTTTGTTCTTACTTTCTGCTGATTTCACCAGGTTTCAAATTAGGAAAGTGAATGTTAACAAAGTAAACACTTACTTAACACTGTGCCTTTATCAAGTGTTATCTGACAGGTGTATAATTAAACTTTAAACCACTATTTATCTGTCAATACTGGTGAAATTGAACTTTGTTTCCAACAGTAATAGATTGATGCCAAAGTCAAAAGATATGGGGGCTGAGAGGTTGGCTGATGTATTCCCTGTGACCCCAGATCATCTAGGTTCCTGGAGACAACAGGACATTTCAGAAGCCTTCACAACTCTGGAGTTTTTTCACCCCTTGGACAGAGTAGGCTGTGGAGGGACAGACACTGGGCTCTCATATTCTGAAATTTTTCTTTTATTTTCAAAATGCACAAAGAAAATACCCAAGCAGACAATTATTAGATCTTTATTTCTACAATCTCCGTGGTTGGAGACCTAATGGTGATCTCAGGCTGATTCATCTCTCCCTTCCAGGACAACCCTCACATACCAGACGTTATATACCCAAATCTTAGAGCTTTGATCACTGAGCTGCTGGAGAGGAGCCCTGGGTTTATTAGTCAGTCTTCTCTGTATGTACACCTAAACTTTCAGGTTATATTGTGTGTTTTCTTCGTCCTTAAGCTGGAGAAACACAGACTAATAATCACCTGATAACTGAAACTCATCTAAGGATTAAAAATCTACCTACTTTGTTCAAGAACTGCCTGGGAAATGACCGTTACCATCGGCCATCACTTATGTATAAACTTCTCGGAAAATCAGTATATGTTCATATTGAATCAGAAGGCACGACATTCAATTAATATGCATCAACAAAGGCTGAGAAAGTGCCATGTATTTATCTTTAGTGTGGGACAATTTTTTTGGTTTTTACTTCTTTCTGAACCTTGGAATAATTCCAGGCTGAATTGCTACTGAGCAGAAGTATAAAGTCCAGTCATTGGCATCTCAGGGATGTCCAGCAGCACTGTCCACTTGCCATCGCTCAGAGCTCCAAATAGATGTCCTCACATGTTAGTATTCATCAGTAAAAGGAAAATTAGGGTGGTCAGAAAGCCTGAAAAGACAAAAAGTAATTCATAATATATCTGATTATTCTTTTTCCACAAGGAGTCCTTTCTATGAAGCTGATATTCTATGAAGTATACATTATTTTCTTTCTGGCAAAGAATAGAATCTGTATTTCTTAATTTTATAAACTTATCTTGTAAACTGAAAATAAAACAATAGATGATTCATTTGTTCTTCTTTACTTAAAACTCAGAATGTGCAATCAAACAGATCAAAAGCAAAGAGGTAACCTGTCCTTTCTCTATTATGATTTCATAATAAAAAAACAGAACTGGCCTATTTAACTTGAGATGAATAACCAAGTACATAGTCTATAAAAACATGATTTGAGTAGAGGAAATTACTACTACTTATCATATTTTAATAAAATAATTAGTGATTTATTAACTGTCTAACACACACGAGGACTTTAGCTCAGAAATACAAACAAAAAAATTGTACAAGATAAGATACCATGTATAACGAGATGTGTATAAAAGATTTCTGTGTAATAACACATAAGGGAAAAGAAAGTGATTCACTAGAAATAATAATAGAAAATATGAGTTCTGACATAATAATCATACATGTTAGTACAAATATATTAAGATATTAGTTCTGGAGATCAAACTAAGGTCCATGATTTGCCAATCAAATGCCTCCTTAGGTTTTCCTGATTCTTAAACATTTCATGTAATTTCTTAATCCTCTGAGTTGATCTTTCTCCATTTCAGAAAATCAGGACCAACTGTGCTACTGAACACATCAAGCCAGAAGGTCTCAATATGAGATGAGAGTGTGTAGTTTCTGAACAAAAGATCAGCAAGAAAGAAGTTTTCAACAAATTGCCAGTATTATTGCATGAATCAAGCGAATAACTCTATATGCAGACTATGACATGGACTACAAGGTTGATGGTCATGCATTAATATCATCAGGAATTAAACAAGTACTGGGAAAAATGGCATGGTATTGATATTGGAAATGATTCAATGGGGCCCTAAAAGTTCCCAGAGTACATATACACAGCACACAGAAATTCAGATGATTGCAGTGAAAATGCTGACCCAGAAATGATTCAGACTGACTCAGCCTACCCCATGCAATAACAGATGTTCGAGTATAGCAGATCAAGGTGATCCTAGGACTTCTCACCCTGCTACAGTTAGGTAAGCTCAGAACTCTGAACAGACTAGAAAGAATTCCACAAGTTTTGGGGTAATTTTCTTCTATTTTGTTTTGTTTCTATCGCTGGTCTAGGTTACCTCTGCCTTCTTTACATTCATAGAAATAACATCAAAAGGATTCCTCCTGAAAATAGAAGGATTAAAAGTTGTTACCAGTGTTGCTTACTTCATCATAAGTATGTACCGCACATTTCTGTTCAGGCCATCTAGGATTTTCATATCTTCTGAATTCAACTGGAATTCAAAAACCTAAAACACAGACAGGAAATATTTCACATATTTAGACTGCATGTTTGACAACCTGCACTTTGTAAATAAACGCAAAAGACTGAACATTGAGGGCAAGATACTTGAAAATCTCAGCTCTCACAAAATACAAAGGTATTCAGCAAAACCCTCAAGTGAGAAATGAATACCATGGACAGTATCACTCAGAATCCCTCCACGTACTGATTCCATTCACAACATATAGGCAAGGGAGGTTTGAAAGTAATCTGAGGAGAAATGAAATCTGACATGACTCAAAGATGAAAATATCACTGCTTAGAAAGTCTAAAACAGAAGTGCAATTGTCTACATGTATAATGCAATTCAGTAATTGCCATTTATATAGTTTTATTTCCATATCTGAAAGAGAAAAATCAAAACATGGAAATGTTATTTGAGCACAACTCTTCTGGGCATTCTGTAAATATTAAAGACGATTTATTCAGGTTAACTAAGAACTGGCTTAGAGAAGGTCATCTTTAATGCAGTCTGGGTACTTCAATCAACAAAATGGTTTATAATGTTTAACATATTACAAAATGGGCTCATCAATCCCTTACATTGATCTAAAAATTAATGTCACGAAAGAACAATGAAAACGTGAAACATATACCAACGGTGAGTTTAAATGGTATACAAAGATGGTAAGACTCTTATAATTTATATATATATATATTTGAAACTCATCAAAGAAAACCACTGAAACTGTTATTAAAAAGTATAAAAATGTGTGTTTATGAATAAGTGAAACAGGGGATACACAAACTCCTCAGTGTGAAAATTGTACAATTTAGTGTAGTACGTATAGCTCATCTAAATACCAGGAAATTTCTGTCATCACAAATTAGAAACCAAATATGGTCAAAAGACCTTGATCTAAAAAATAATGAGGAGTTTCAAGAAATTTTAAACAGATATGTAAATACTCTGGGCAGAATACGGCAAATTGATACTTTTTATAACAGAAAAATCAACAAATATTTGTAAAAGCAGTTTTGGAGACATGTGACAGTAATCCTGGATTTTGAAGGTAGAGTTAGGGAACTTAGAAATTCTAGGTTATCCTCAGCAAATTGGACAACTGTCTCAGAAAGCACAAAACAGCCAAAAAGTAAATCAGAACCTCACTTCAGCCACAAGAAAATTCATACCCCTAAACATAACAGCAACCACACAAACAAACTAAAACTCCAGAAACACCTGTTTCCCATAGGGACCATGAAATTGAAATTAACCAAGACTTGTGTCATTCACTTCTCTCACTTCTCAGTAAAACTACAAGGTAGCAGAATTAGGTTATGAATACCACCCTCATGGCTGACCATCCTGATATTCATATATATGTATACACACACACACACATACACACATGACACACACATACATATATACAACATGTTATATATATATATATATATATATATATATATATATATATATATATATTTATATATATAAAAATTTATTAGAAAAATCCTAAGAATTCTCATGGAAATATTAAAGTGTAAAATAGCAAGCACACAAACCTATCCCCAAGATATAGCGTGACTCATTTCCATGCTATTGAAACATTAAGCAAAATAAATATGTTAATTGAAAAAGGAATGAAAGCAGACATGAACTCCTTGATGAAATATTTTCCTGTTTATTTAAAACTGTAAGTATATTTTGATTCACATTTGGAATCAACACAAAATGGCAAATGAAACAGTGAAATTTGTTGGGGAGAAGAGTATTGTTGTGTTCCACCTAGGAAAATGTAACAGCAATAAAGAGGAAAGAGAAAGCCATGGAGGATCTGAACATGTGGACAAGAAATTCTTTGTAGTAGAATATTTGATAGAAAAGATAAGCATAGGGTTTCTAAGAAGATATTTCAGCAAACACATGAGAAGGTTAGATCAATGAATTCCCAGAGACAAAGGTGTAACTAATGCACTGACAGTAAGAATGTAAGAGTGCCCCACTCTTCAGTTTGTGAGTGTGGGGCTGCCTACATCAGAATATATAAGAAACTGATTCTGCATTTTTTAAAACTCTTCTGGCTCACCATCCAATTTGCCAGTTGAATTTCCAAAAAGAGATGGTGCTCATGATCTAAGACATGAAAGCACTTTGCAGAGATTCAGAAAAGACCTCAGAGTTGTGTACTGTGATGAGGTATAGCTGAGGTCATTTGGCAGGAGACTTAAGTTCTGCAGAAAAGACAGAGCACACAGAGAATTTTCCTAAAACCAATGCAGTCTGTGCTTGGAAAAAAGGATCCTTTGATGTTTGCAAGACATCAGATATGATATAAGAGAAACAGCCAACAGCAGACTCACATAAATTTCTACTAATAAAGCAATAACCTATAGACATGAGTTTTATGTGGAGTATGTACAAGGTCCTGGCTTAACCAAAAGAATTATTAATTGTAAAAGAAAAAAGTTACCTATTTTAGATGAAAAAATCTACAGGGACAGGATTTGAAAAGACGCTTGTCACAATGAAATACAAAGTGGTTGAATATACAAAGTGATAAGGAATAAGTGTGCAAAAAAATTTAAAGTAAAACATACACTGTTTGAATGGTGAAGTCACTTAGTCCTGGAGCCTCACTGAGTAAAGGAAGGAAGGAACATGCATGCCACTCATATTGGGATACTGGGAATAATTCTGTTCTAATACCAGTGCTATTGCTGTGACAAATACCCTGATCCAAAGCAATTGTGGAAGAGGAGAAGTTTATTCTATCTTACATTCCCAGTTTCAGCCCCTGGTTAAGAGGAGCCAAGAGGGGAAGACTGGCAGCTAGTCACATCAAATCCACAGTCAAGAGCAGGGAAGAATGGATGCACATATGCTGCCTGCTCTTTTACTCTTATACTCACTAGCTTTCTTAACCTTATAGAGTTCCTGTCAGAGCCCATGACAGTCCCTCTTCAGGCATGTCCATATGCCAGAGTGGTCAAGTTAATTCTTTATTCTTGCCTCTGGCAATTCTAGTCTGGGTCAAGTTGATAGTTATAAGGAATGAAAACAAAACAATTGTAAATGCTATGCTGAGACAAAGAATTAAATTTAAAACCAGTTCTCATTCTATGTAACAATGCAAACAACGGCAATTCTACAAAGGATAAATGCTTAATATGTATATAAAGTAAACATGCTGGGTCATGTAAGATAGAAGGACTGAGTTCAGACAGGTCCCTAGGTGAAGAAGCACTGAGTATGATGCATCTGTGTGGGTGAGAGAAACCCACAGCCTCACTCATCACCTGCATGTTCTCCTTGATCCTCGCCTCATTGACACTCTTCGCAAGGACCACAACCCCACGCTGCAGCTGGTAGCGAAGGGCAATCAAGGCTGGAGCTCGCTTGTACTTTTTTGCCATGGAAGCAAGAACTGGATCATCCAAGAGAACAGGGGTGCTCTGATCCACCCTAAATAAGAGGGAAGACAAGATGAACTCCTATGTCTCTGCCTTTGGCTTGCTAAGAATTTCTGAGAAAAGGGTTTCCCAAATGCATACTCTGTCCCTGCATAACTATTACCATCATTGATTCCACCCAAAATGCAAATTCTGGCTAATTGCTAATCATTAAGTAGAAACTCTAGAAGCAGAATTACAAAACTGAAAATGTGCCAGCAATTATTCCAGACCAGAATTCATAAAATCCATATTACCAATCTAGTTCCCTTTGGGAGCCTAGAGCACTGTAAGCAACCAAGACAATGTCTTTTGACTTGCAGAAATCCAGAAGTTTCCTCTGGTTGAGATAAGGATGACATTCCACCTGCAGAGAGGTGATGGAGAGAAGCCATGTTATATAAAATCTCAGTTTATTACCAAGAAGGTACTTTTAAATAAATTAAGCTGAATTATGAAAGCATGTGTAACATAAAATGTGAGTTTTGATACATCAAGACTCGTGTGGTATTTGATGCATGTTATCCAAAATCATAGATGTCACTAACAATAACTCAAGGCCAGCATGTGCTGCAGTCAGAGACCAATCTCAGAAGACAAAAAGAAAGAGAAAAGAATAAATAATCTATGATCATAAAGACATGATCATACAATCTCAATTGACATATATGTATTGCCTATGTTGATGAGTTTCATGAAGATATATATATATATATATATATATATATATATATATATATGTGTGTGTGTGTGTGTGTGTGTGTTTATACATTCAAACATATACTGATACATATACATATGTAAACATATGTATAAGTATATATATATAAATATACATGTATATGTATATACATACCTGTATATTTATATTTGTTATATTATTCACTCCTGCCATTATATTTTCCCCTTCCCATAATTTGCATTCAATACCCCCTGGTTGTTATTTCAAATAGTTTTAATGGATTAATAGTTCAATAGGTTTTCTCTAGTGAATATGACCTAATCTACTAAATGGATATAATATTAAACCACATCTATGTACTTATTTTTAAACCATGATTAGTGCATATCTCTATGCACTAGTAGATGGCAATTAATTTAGAGACACACAATTGGTCAATAGGTGAAGAATAAGAGACTGTGGAGTACTCAAGGTTAAAAGAGCCATCAGAATCACACTCCTTCTGAAGGCTTAGGGATTACTGTAGAAGAGTGGGCAGAAAGCTCCCAAGAACTATAGGCAGTGAATGACTGCAGAAACTATGTTTTGGAAAAGGACAGGCTGCTGCACATGATGTCACAGGAATTGTGACAGCATGCATGAAATCTCCACACAGTCAATGAAGCCATAATCCCAGCAGGGAAGTAAAAGGGATTCAGAAAGTCCTACCTCTAACTGTGAAGCTACTAGCAATTGATGGCTGCTGGGAGACAGAGAACAAGTTTTCTCCAGGAATGACAGACCCAACAACTCTCTATGATCCAGTAGATAGCAATATATACATGAACTTACTGACAAATTAAGTAGACTTAGGTGAGTATGTGGTCAGCCTTGAAATCATATACATACCATGAACAAAAATGGGACCAGCAGGTTGTAAATATATGTGTGTGTGCATACATACATATATGCACACATGTACATACATAACAAATTCATCAAAGAAAAGCGGGCTATCAAGTTGAGGAGGACATATGGGATTTAAAATAGAGTCACTGGGAGAGAGGAAAGTGATGTAATTCTATTTCAATTAAAACATATTAAAAATAAAATTAAATAATTAAAAATTAGCAAAATCAACAAAAAAACCACAAGAGCATATAAAGTTGGAAGAGAAAAGAAGAGAAATTAAGGGAGGAATTATAGGTAAGGGGTTTGGGGCATATTTGATCAGAACATTTCATATGCACATATGAAATTATCAAACAATAAAAACTTTAGATGTCTTTGTTCCTGAAAAATAATTTTTACAGCAATAACAAATCTAAGATGAAACCACCCTAGTCACAAAATTTGGGATGTAAATAACTGTTTTCTTTAAGGAGCCATGACTGATCAAGATGAGGACCAGGGAATGGACTTTCAGAGCTTTGACTATGAAACAGCATGATGAAACAAGAACTTGATGAAGCAGTCATGAAGGAAAGCCTACAGTCTGAAACAAAAATTTAATAAAGGCCTGAGAAATAATAATTTGGCAGATTCCAGCATTAGCTGAAAAATAAACATCAATTTGGGTTTATTTAATAAACAAAAATCAATGATTTCAGAGTAATGTGAACATGAGAAAGACATATACATATGAGAGAGAGAGAGAGAGAGAGGGAGAGAGAGAGTATGTGTGTAAAACAATATATATCTACTGGTGGTAATTGCAATTGTAATTCCTTTTAGAACATTTGTAACTAAAAGTATTAGCTTATCTAACAGGTAAAAATATAGCATCTCTATCTACAAGCCATACTGAGTTTTTGCAGTAGACAATCAGTAGAAACATAAACAAAGTAGGGAAAAGGGATGATTAGTATTTCTAAACCCAACATAATAAACAATTCTGGCAAATTCACTGAGAGTTATCAAATATTATGTGATAATGGACAATGAAACATAAATTCCTGTCAGGTAACTATGTTACAGTGGAAATGAGTCCAATTTGAGGGTTATAGCAAGAAAATGACATTTTGTGGACAAAAAACAATATTTGATATTAGCACAATAAATCTTTCAGACATGAGTGGTATTTGCACAAGCTTGCAATGAAACAAGGACCTTTCATTAAAGTACACATATCTGATCAATCCACAACACTTAAAATAGAGGTTGATAGTCATTGCTGCAAACAACTTTGAAAGATTTTACAACATATTTCATGTGTAAAAGTACCTATAATTGGCAATCTGGAGAAATGTGAACATTTTGAGCAGAGGTGAAGAAATGTTGATGATGTAAAAGAGTGATTCAAATTTTATAAGTGCTTTCAATTTGGTTTTTATATAAAAAACCCACCATAATTAGTTAATGTAATTGTGTATAAACACATACTTGCATATATACGTGGCAATAACAATTGGTAGAGAAGGGCCTATAAATTTGACAATGGAAGTGTTAGAGGTAGAGAATATCGGAGGGGAAGGACAGAGAAGAGGGGAGGAAGACAGTGGTATAATCTATTTAATTAAAATGTATAAACATAGTAGAGTATAAGAAAATCTTCATGTCCCCCAGTGTCTACACTTTATTTTGAGAATGTAGAGCTGCTTACAGTAAGATATGGAAAAAGCTTTTCCCATAAAAAACATGTATCAAATTTCCAAACAACATATAAAGTGTTAACTGTTTAATAGCAAATACTGGAATTTTTCATGGCACTAATCTAGAATTTAGGAGGTTGAGTCAATGGGTGAGAGCATTTAATGTGATGTGTGTGTGTGTGTTTGTGTGTGTGTGTGTGTGTGATGCATGCCATAATATTCTTTTTGATATCATATGACAACTTATGAGAGTTAGTTCTTTCCTTCCACCAAGTCAAGAATAAAACTCAGGTTTCCAAGCTTGGCAGCAAATGCTTTTACTCACTGATCAGTTTCATTTGTCCCATGATATATAGTTTTGATTGATACAAGTGTTGGACATTTATGGGCTTCATAAAGACATGTTTATATAACCATGAATACAATTTGACCCTATTCACTCTCACCCACTCCCTATTCCAATAGTTTACATCTTTTTCCAGATTTTTATTTTTTAAAAATCTTATGTCTATGCCCCTGGAAATAGTTAAAAATAATTGTTACAATATACACCAAAATTTGCACAAATACCTATTTCCCTTATTAGGATTCATCACATATCCTAGACATGGATCAAAGAATGGACTTACTAAGTTTGACTTTTAAATACTACAATAAAGCATAAACTTGATAAAGCATTTGCAGTAGTAAGTGTATAAGCTGAAATATCCAGTTGGGTGGAGAACTCAAATTTGACAGATTTTAGCAATAACTGAAAAGTAAATATCAATTCAAATAAGGGAAAAACAAAAATTAGTAATATCAGAGTCACGAGGGCACAAAAAAAGAGAGTTGTACATAGAAAAATAAAAAGCAAGACTGTATGTCTTTATCAATTTGGGTTACTATAACAACTCTTTTCACAGAACATTGGTGAAAATATTCTGAAGGTGAAAATTTTACCAAAAAGAACAGCAGAAAGAGAGAATTAGTATTGTCAAGCTGCAATATGATAACTAACACAGACAAAATATTTCAATGATTCTCAAGTATTACGCAAATGATCACCATAAAGTATGAGTTCCTGTTTCATTAATCATCATGTACCCGTATCACAGTAATTGCAATAGAGGAAAACATGTTGACAAAGAAGAGATATGTCTGAGACTAGCATTACCATGAGACAAGCTTCACCAGGAGACTAGCTTCACCACATAGTCAAATTGAACACAAGTAAGAGTGAGTGGGACAATTCATGACTACACGATACTTTTTCGACTCCCATGTGAATGTCAGGACTTGCAATGATTTTTCCTGGCCAAAATGTCTAACATAGTGGAATAAGTCATTCAAACTCAATTAATTATACAAACTTGCTGGGGCAGCAGTGGCACATGCCCTTAATCCCAGCACTCACGAGGCAGAGGCTGGTGGATCTCTGTGATTTTAATATCAGCCTGGTCTAGAGAGTCCAATACAGCCAGAATTACAGCAGCGAAACTGTCTTGAGAAAACAAAATATATAAATAAATATCTGAATCAATACAGTTCTTCAAATAATCATCCAGACATCATTTAGGAAAAGACTAGCCAATATGAAAGGATAAAAGAACTGGGAAATTCTTTGGGAAAGATGTGTGAATCACAGTTTTTATTGATAAGAAAAAAATTAACTAAGATGATTTGGGAAAACAGGAAATTTTCATTATGAGTTGATAATTCATTAAAAGAATGTGGGCTGAAGAGATGGCTCAGTGATTAAAGAAATTGCTCCATGAGGGATAGGCCTGAAGTTCAGATCCCAAGAACCTACATAAATTTGAGATGGACAGAGCAATCTGCCCACATTTCTAGATTTTGAGGACAATGACAAAGGATCCTAGAAGCAACTTGGCTTCTTCTCAACCAGTGGGTTTCAATGACAGACAATGCTTCAAAGAAAAAGCAAAAGAGGAAGATTTCTGACATCAACCTTAGTCACACACAAATATATTAACACTCACACACTATGTGTACACCATGAACATTTACAGAAAAATGATCAGATAGAACAGAATGTTAAATAATCTCTCCGTTCTCATAATGCTAATGTTACCATTAAAAAAAGTATCTCCATTCTTAGTTTTATGACATTATTGGAGGTCAATAACGATATCTGAATCTAGCTTTGAAAGTTTTAGCTCAAATTGCACCATATATGCATATGCAATATCATACATGTTGCTACTATTTGCAGTCATGTAAAATGTCAGCAACTTTGAACATGAATGAAGAATTATATATGATATGAACTATTCATTCAAATTTTCTAAGTGTTTAAAGTAATCATAAAATAACATAAAAGCAATTATTAACAGCTCATTTTTTTCTTATTTTAATACTTGAATATCTAGTGATTTGGTCCTTATATGTGAAATACATAGATAGCCCACACCCTCATTTGCTACATGTAACTTTTAATTATCTGCTGAAAGTTTTTATAAATACCTGAAAGAATGGAACTATGGATAGAAAGAGTCATTTCACAATTTATTTGATGTTACAAGTCAGGAGAAAAAAAGTCCTGCTTATATAAAGAAGGAAACTGACAGGGTAGTCTTCTCATCACCACAACATTCTGCAGCCATAAGATTTCACTTTTCAGTGGGGGAGAATAAGGCCCAAGGGAAGTGTTTTCCCCTTGTGTACTGAGACTGTGGGAGAGAGACTACAAGAATTGCTCCACAGAGACTCTGATCTTTATCACAAAGGCTCTGCCAGAGAGCTGTGAGCAGGTACAGGTCATGAGGAAGCAAATATCGTAATCACAGATCTACATAAAAGCAACACCTGCAAATAATCTATCCCCACAACTATGTACAAAAAATTGTTTTAAACTTACATGAACATAATTAGAAATAACCTTCCCCAACACAGTATCATCTGTTAATTCACAGCATACTTGTTTCCTGGTAATATTAAGCTTTCTCTGTCATCTAAGCAAAAGTCCTTACAATCTTTCTCCATTAATCATTGTTCATTCTTAATACATCAAGTATAAGATCACTTTCTTTGGAGTCTGATCAATGACTACAGTCTCATTGATCACCCATACCTCTATATTCTTCTACTCAGAAAAAGATCTCCCTATATATTCCACTAAGACTACATAGAGAAAAGCACAATCAAGTACCATAAATGTTCTGTGCACGAACAATGTACTGCTGGCTTGTGCTGTTCCACAAAGCTCAGATGAAGGCTAGAAGAGTACATATCAACCAGTGGCATGAAGGTAAATGAGGGAATGGACAAGAAGGAGAATAGGCTGAGATTTCTCACCTGGTTGCACACAGGCTTGTGCTTGAGCCCTGGCTTGTTCAGGATCATCTCCAGCTGTCTGCAGTTAAAGTTGGACACCCCAATGGACTTGGCCAGTCCTGCATCCTTACACTTCTCCATGGCCTAGGAATCAAAAGGTAGTCACCAAATATTTTAAGAGGTTGTATGTCTCCTCTGTTTCTATTACATGGAAGTAATGCATATTACATTAAAACAAAACAGCTCTTAAACAAAAAAAAATCCTTGGAATTCAAGTCAGTTTTGTGAAAAAGAAGGCAAAATGCAGTATCAGAGATCAATTTTTGGCCTGATATTTTTCTCTCTTTGCATTCACCCATTTGTTCTCTAAAACTAGTACTCACTTCCCAGGTGTCACAGAGATCTACTGTGTCGATTATTATTTTTCCATGTTCATCAACTGGGAGATAGTCTTCTCCTGGCTGGAATAGAAAGAGATGCTAAAGTAATCTTTCAAGAATGGATTTTTGAAGAAATAGCAGTGCTTCTAGAGAAAGGGAGGGCTGTGAACATCTGTAAGATCAATTTTATGTAATTATCTTTGTCATGTATTTTGAATGTCAAGCTACATGAAATGCCTTTAGGTGGTAGCATTCCATTTTCTTATATATATTGTATGTGTTCCTAAGTATTGTATCTAAAGGTCGTTTGGATTTTTATGAGTGCTTAGGGCTGACCACTTGATAGATAACCAGTTTATAGTCTCTTCTCTAGGGAAGACAATTTTTCTTGGTCTCAGCATACCTTACTTTCCTGAGGTTCTTTGTCTATCTAGTGTTAAGGCCCCATGAGATATTCACCTTCCACATTAACATGTCTGCTGGATCTTGTTTATATCTCTTTAGTCAGCCATGTTGGTGAGACTTCAAGTGTGTAGCTTCTCTGATATCGCTAGAATGGAATCTCACAGCAAACTTTCAACTTCTCTGTCTCTTACAATCATTCTGTCCCCTCCTCTAATATGATCCTTGTGCCTTAGCAGGAGTTGCATTTTAGATGCATAGAACCTATAACTGCCACATCAATAAACTGTCATAAATACAAACTACATTCTAGATTAAATGTTTCTGGAGATCTAAACAGCATACTTTCAGGGCCATTGGGAAATGTATGAGGTACAGGTCCACATAGTCCAGTTTAAGTTTCTTCAGTGACTGCTCCAAGGAAGGTCTCACCAGTTCTGGGCGATGGCAAGTACACCACAGCTATAGTTGAAGATGGAATGCAGGTAGAATTAATAAATTATAATAATTGAAACATTTACTTCACCTAACATTGAGGCATTTTTCTACTGATTTGAAATTTTGTGCATGGGACAATGTTCTACTTCTCCCAAAATGTCCTTTAATCTGATCTAGACATGTAAAATTCTTAAGTTCATTAATGAATTATCTTGGGAATTATTCATAAACCAACATGTTATTCAAGATATTAATGTTCCTCATTATAATTATGTTTCACTGGATTGAAAAAGGACAGTAAGAGTCCAAGTCAACTCAATATGGGAGAGTTGGTAGTGGGAGTGTCTGCACATATGTGTGCTGTTTCCCTTCATCAATATGCACATGTAGAGGTCAGATATCAGTCTTCAGGGCCTATCTCTGTACTCTCTGACTGATGTAATTATCATTTATAGAACTGTAGGGAAATATTTTCTTAATTCTGTTGTATTTTATAAATAATACAAACAGGTTTAATATCAAAACTAGCATTTATTTTCTCTTTTGGATAAAAGTATCTATCCAAAATTATCAGGATAATGACAATTGTTAAAAAGTTAATCAAGAGATAAGCAAGGCTACGGTCTACCATAATCCAGTATGTATCATATTCCTATGAACTGAGAAGTACAAATGAGAGGCATCAATCGCTTTAAGTTCATGAATCTAAAAACAGCAACGATGAAAAAGCCTTTCTCTGTCAATCAACACTGCATCCTATATGTAAATATATATGAGTAAGAATTAACCACTAAGAATAATTCACTTACAATTGCTATCATAATATGAACATCTCTCCAAACATCATGGTCCATTCATGGGTATATTATGGAAACAATACCTTTGATGTATAAAATATATCTTCTCTCCTCACAGTGCCATCTGAAATTTTGCTTCGGATTGCTTCTCCAACTTGATCTTCAGTACCATAGACAAAAGCACTATCAAAATGACGGAAGCCAGCATCTATAGCTATTTTGATGGCCTCCTTAATGTCACTCTTAGGACACTGAAAAACAACAAGAAGTAGCATGTGTCGACAGATGTACGTGATTCAGAATGCATTTGGGTACAAATGGAACCTTCTGTGGTATCAATATTTCCCCACATTTTTGTCCTAAAGTCTCCATCTAAATTTATTATGACCTTTGTCTATGGGGTACAAGAGTACAGCAATCCAGGAATATCTTTTTTTTCTTGGCATTCACAGTTTAGCCAATTGAACAGGAGTTCTCTACTAGCACCTAGGATCAGGATCCATGACTTACTACAGAGATTCATAAGAGTATTGAACAAATTTACACACAAAATTATGCTCCATTTGACATAAAAAATAAAATTCTATGCAAAAGAATGCCCCCTGCCTCAGCCAAGGCCCAAAAACTGTTCTAGGAAGTCTGATGTTTGGTGATTGCATAAGAAAAAACAGCTTCTTCCCAGAGATAACTGGGGATTGCAACAGAAGCTAACAGACACTGCAGTTTCAAAAAAGCTTAGGTTAGAAAAACATTTAATCTCCAACTCTGCCCAATAATGACCCTACCTTTCATCTTCCCTAATTTTACCTACAAAACCTAGCTTAAAAGACAGGATCAGTATTCTCTTGGACTTTGGGAACTGAGTGCCTGGGTCCTGTCCCATGATCACAGCATGGCAGGAACTTGAGAGTCCCCTTCTCTGGCATCAAGTAAAACCTGCTCTAGTTGATTAAGTAGTTTAAAGTCGAGTCTTTTGTTTCTTCGTAAAAAATTATTTCTTATGCTGTGAATCTTCTATGAGATTTCTCTCAGGAAAGACAGACAGAACACATCAAGTTTCCCAAACACTGAATTCAAAAAGCATGTCCTTCCTGATGTTTAACTGGAAGCTATTTAGAGCCTCCCTTCAAAGATCTTCATTCCCAACTTGTTACATTAAGCAATTGACTAACATGTTCTCAAATCCTGTCTCCACATTAAAGTATGCATATGGGAGCCCCAGTGCTTGTCTGGGCAGTTCAGTTGCCATTCACATATTATGAAATCACCTCTAGCAATGGGAAATGGAGTACCTGAACAGGCCTCCTCTTATAATCAGGCAAAACATCAGGAGGTGAGACTGAAAAAACATCCCAGCCACAAAACCTTTGATCTACAGGAACTATGGTTCCCTACAAGACAAGCTAGAATAATGGAAGGGCAAAATCTCAGGCCAAAGAAGGGAACCAATGTCTGATACAGCAGGGTAGACTAGAATCAAGGCCAGGATCATCTTCAAGTTGAGGAAGCTTAGCTAGCTTTCTTTTTACTTCTTTTAGATATAATTTATGTCGACAAATATGCAGCTTAGTAGCAACGTATGAAACATTGAACACCAGCAAGGTTCATTCTTCAATACTAGAATATTTTCAATATTCTGTTTTGATTAATATGTATTAATTTTACATACTAATTGTATTTAGTGACAGTGTACACCACAAAATTGGGACACTTCACCCCTGCCATTACATTACTATTTCCTTATATTTGCCCTCCTTATTCTCTTCCCATCCAGATATTGAGAAATACATGTTAACTTATTGCAAATTTCACTCTCCCTCCAAATGGACAGGCACATGAACTAATTCTTTCTTCCAATTTCCCTTTCATACCTAGTACATAAACTCCCTTGATCATTGTTCATCCTGTGTTATTTTCTGTGTCAGCCTCCAGTGATAAATATATATTATTCAACTTACCTTGTCATAGTTCCCTATTCTAAGACAGAATAGGTACTATTTACTTGTAGCAGGCTTACTTAACAGAAATGTGTCCAGCACTTGAGTCTACTTCGCTACAAATGAAAGAATATCATTTTGTTTTAAGAATAATTCATAAAGAATATATGATATGCTCTCTTATTCATATCCTAAAAGATTTTTATTGCATATATCCACTGTATATGGCACCATGTTACATAAGGACACTTTCATACAAATATATTATATATATATTATATTGTATATAATACATTATATTGTATATTATATATACAAGTATATTGTATTGAACTTGTGCCCTACCCAACCCTATGCTCTATAACTTTCCAATTTTCATTTCCTCCACATTAATCCCCTTCATTAACATAGACAATTTCACATTAGAACATGATTGTGCACATGAACTAGCATACCTACATAAAATCAAGGATCTGTAAACTAGAGAAAACATGGAGTCTGTCCTTCTGATTCTAGGTTTATTTGTGTAAATAATTGTTTTCAACTTTATCCATTTTCCAAAAACAACAAATCCTTGGATATCCCTGTGATTGGTATACACACACACACACACACACACACACACACATACATATATATGTATGTATATTATATTTTATAAAATATGAGATATTTTATGAATACAAATATAAAAATATAAAAATAAATATAAATAAAAAGAAAGCATCTTTATCTAATGATGCTGGTCTAAAATGGATGTCCACATATAGAAGAATGCAAATAAATCCATGTTTATCACACTGCACCAAAGTGAATTCCAGGGAATTGAAGACCTCAACATAAAAACAGATTTACGGAACCAGATAGAAGAGAAAGTGGGAATAACTTTGAATGCATTGCACAGGAGACAACTGCCTGAATAGAACACCAATAGCTTAGACACTAAGATCAAAGAATAATTACTGGGACCTCATGAAACTCAAAAGCTTCTGTAAGGCAAAGAACACTGTCAATAAGACAAAATAGCAGCCTACAGACTGGGAAAAGTTTTTCATTGACTCCACTTCTGATAGAGAGTTAATATCCAAACTATTTAAAGAACTCAAGAACTAGACATCAACAAAACAAATAATCCAATTTAAAAATGGGGTACAGATCTAAAAAGAGAATTTGCAGAAAAATAATATCACATGGCTGAGAAACACTTAAAGAAATGTCCAAATGCATTAGCCATGGAGCAAATGAAAATCAAATCCACTCTAGGATGCCATCCTACACCTATCAGCATGGAAAAAGTCAGGAGGTTGAGCATGGGGAACACTCCTTCCTTGCTGGTGGGAGTGAAAATTTCAACAGTCACTATGGAAATCAATATGAAAATTCCTCAGGAAATTGGAAATTGACCTATTGATTCAAGACCCAGCTATACCATTTCTGGGCATATAACCAAAGGACACTTCATTGTACCATAGTGAAACTTGCTCAACTATGTTTATAGCAGCATTGTTCATAAAAGCCAGAGATTGGAAACAATCTTGATGCCCATCAACTGAACAATGAATAAAGATATTGTGGTACATAATGGAGTAATACTCAGCAATTATAAGAAAGGATTGCATGAATTTGTTTTGTTTTGTTTTTTCAAGACAAGGTTTCTCTGTTGTGACTCTGGCTGTCCTTGAACTCACTCTATAGACCAGGCTAGCCTCAACTGCTCAGAGATCTGCCTGCTTCTGCCTTCCAAGTGCTGGGATTAAATTCATGTGCTACCACAGCCTGGCAACTTCATGGATTTTGTAGGCAAATGGATTGAACTTGAAAAAAAATCATCCTGCATGACACAATCCAGTCCCAGAAAGACAAATATGGTATGTACTCACTTATTTGTGGATATTAAATGTTAAGCAAAGGACAAAGGTACTACAATAAACAGACTCAGAGAGACTATGCAACAAGGAGGGACCTAGCTGGGACACAGCAGTCTCCCTGTTAAAGGGGAAATTGAACAGATATGCAGATGGGCTAGAGGAGGTGAGAATGGGAAGAGAAGGGATTTGATTAACTAGATGGATGGATAGGGAGAATATATGGAGAGATGACCAGATTTGGAGGACACTTAGAGGGGAATCATGAGACTAGGGCAGTAGATACTCACTTGAATCTAGGAGTAAGACCCTATCAAAGAGCTCTAGCAATGGAAAGTGGGGAACCAGAACAGGCTACCTCCTATAACCAGGCATGGTTTCTACGTTTTGAGAGTCAGACACCATCACAGCCAGAAAACCTTTGACCCACAGGACCTATGGTTCCCTAAAGGATCCGCTGAAACAATGAGTAGGAAGAATCCCAGGCCAAATGAAGGAACTCATCTCTGATCCTGCATGGGTAGGCCTGGAAGTAGAGACTGGATAGCCAGGAGATGATTAATAATGATATCCTGCTCTAGTCATAGGTCAGTACCTATCCCAATCTTCATCAGAGAGGTTTCCTCCAGCAGTCAATGGGAGCAGATGCAGAGGTAAAGAGTGAACCATTGTGCAGAATTCGGGAACCCCGCGTAAGAGGGGGAAGAGTGATTGCAAGGACCATAGAGATCAAAGACACCAGGAGACAAACCCCATGAAGTCACTTAATAAACATCCCTGGGAGTCCACAGAACCCGAAGCAGCAGACATAGAACCTGCAGGGTCCCCTAGGTATGTCTTGTAGTTGACTGGCTTGCTGTTCTTGAGCAGCTTCTACAAGCTGGAGAAGTAGGGTCTGATTCTTTTGCTGTCCTAGAGACCATTTTCCTCTGGCTGGATTGCCTAGTCTGCCTTTCATTGTAGCATTTGTACCTCTCCTTGTTCCATTTGGTTGTGCCCTATTTTAACAGTAACCTTGGGAGGATTGCTCTTTTCTGGGGTAGGTAGTTGGGGGTGTGGGTTAAGCAGGGTGCTAGATCTGGGGGAGAAGGCACATGGGGTGAGCTGAAAGGTATGGAGGAAAGGGAGGACTGGGGTGAGGATGTATTGCATGAGAGAAGAAAAATATAAGTTCACTTGATGTCCTTAATTATTTTACCAGGAATTATATATCACGTTTTCTTTATCTAATTATTGAGTGATGTGCTTGTGAAATTATTTCATATATCACATATCATAAAAAAGGTTAATGACTGGTGATGGTGGTGGTGAACCCCTTTAATCCAAGCACTTGGATGCAGAAGCAGCTGGATCTCTATGAGTTCGAGAGCAGCCAGGTCTGCAGACTGAATTCCAGAAAATCCAGAGTTACAACAAAGAAACACTTGCCTTAAAAAAAAAATCAAACAAACAAAAAAAATGCTACAATAGACAAAAAAAAAAAAATAAGATAAGAGCAAAGACTTCCTAAATAATTTTACCTAAGTATAAGAAACAAGAAAAACAAAAATATGATCATATTAAATTTTGAGACTTCTAACCAGGTGGTAGGGCACACATCTTTCATCTTAGCACTTGGGAAACAGAGTTTCAGGCCAGCCTGATACACAGAGTGAGTTCCAGGACAGACAGAGTTGCTACAGAGAAACCCTGTTTCAAAAAAACATGAATAGATAAATAAATAAATAAATAAATAACAAAAAAATTTTATTTATTGTTATCACATATCACAAAGCTAATACAAAGATATCAATCTCCCAAGAAAAGAGAAAATTTATAGGAGAAAAGCCATTCTTCTCACAACAGCACTAGTGTCAGAATTAGTGGAGAATTCAAGACCAACAGAAAACACTAGAAAACACTTAATCAATTTAGGTGATCTGAACAGACTTCTCCTAAGGGAGAAATACATGGAAGCAAACACTTAAAGGCTCTGTTACATTTGTTTTTAGGCAGTGAAGCAGAAGGGAATGAAGTAAAACAAATATACAGCTGCACTATAATCAGTAGGCAGCCAGGGATCACACCCTGTCTCTGAGCACACTCTCCTACTTCCTTTCCTCTAGCCTGGGGAAAATGAGAACCCCGAAACCCCAGTGACACCAGGAGGTGAGTGACTGTACCGCTCAGATGGTCTTACACTCATTCTGGCTCTATTTCCTCTGAACCCTCCACCCCAGAACGACTGTTTATTTACCTCTGAAGGTACAGCAGTACCAAAGCCAAGCACTGGGATGAAGTGACCATCATTTAGTTCCACGCATTGACCTTTGGAGTTCATTGTGAGTCACTCTTCGGGGTAAGCTGGCTCTGCTTGCTGTCCTCCTTCCCAGGGCATTTAAGTAATGGGAGTTCCTCCTCTGTCCTCCTGGTTAATGAACAGTCCAGGACATGTGGGAGGAGTTACCCTGCTTTCCATAAGTAAAGATTAAGTGAGAGCCAGTTAATTTATGTCAAAGAGAGAAATATTTTTTTATTGAAAATATTTTTTCATAAATAATTAATCCTGATTGCTCTTCTACCTCACACTAAATCTCTTAAAGTAATTCTTAGTTTCTGCTTCTCTTCTAAGGCTGGTACATCCATCCCCTCCCATCCAGTCCAACCCCCTTTCTGGCTCTCATTAGCATACAAACAGGTTTTTAATGGAATGTAATATATAATATTATAATATAATATAATATAATATAATATAATATAATAATAATATAATAATAGGTAAAATGAGATAAAAGAAACCTAACACATCTGAAAAGGACAAAACAATAAACACAAGGAAAGGAGACCAAAAATAGATACAGCCTAAAACACAAGAAATAGAAACAGATGCAGATACTCACACTCACTAGCACACTTAGAAATCCTAAGAAAAATCTAAAATGAAGGCCATAATATATATGCATAGTAACTATACAAGTATACAAGGAAAACAGAGAAGATATGTATGTATATATATATATATATATATATATATATATATATATATATATATATAAGCTAAAATTTAAAAAAATTCTCTGATATGCCATTATAAGAAAAAGAACCTCCAAGGATGCGGTTGAGTTCTCAGCTGATTGTATTTATATGTTTGTCGCAATATTTTATTGATGGAATGCTATATATAAAATATAGTGACAAATATATGTAATGAAATACACATTTTATAAATAACAATAATAATCATACTAAAGTAAGATATCAAGGTGAGAGTGGACACATGGGAGGTTCACGGAGGGAATGATAGGAGGGGAGGTATGTAATATTGTAATTAAAAATGAAAATAGGAAACACTGTAACTCAAAGCAGGAGCTAAATAAAACAGCAGTCTGTCCCTGCCAGCATAATAACTCCTGGCCTTGGAGTCTGTGGTCTTCACAGCAGCTTGTAATTACACCTCTCAAGAATAGAGTACTTTTTGTGTCTGAGGAACATGTCCCTCACCTGCCTTATGCCTTGGTTTTCTGCATGTAATTCGTATCCTGCTTGAGATACTGCCTTCCAAGGCTAGTGCAGGTGTCTTTGATGGTTCTCACTGAGTAAAGACCTCCACTGCAGAGACAAGGATTTGGTCTGGGAACTAAACAACTCTCAGAGTGATCACAATATGCTCTTCTAATGAGGGGAAATGCTGTTAAGAATCTGCTGTCTGTTGTCTGAGAAGTGGCTTGAGGATGACAGTTCTTTTCTCCAGGTTTCAATCATAAGCAGAAAGTCTCTGTTGCCATTGAATAACCAATATCCAAGGAGTCTACTACAAATTAAGACAAGGAAATGATAAACTGTAAGTGTGTAAAATAAAATCCTAAGAAAATCTCAACATACACTTAACATTCTCAAGAGTACTTAATGCTTGTAAGCACTCAATAGTGCTTATCCACAGCAATATTTGTCTTGGAGAGACTGATATCTATGAAGTATCTAAGACAGGGCTGGCTGCAACAGGGAGTACCCAAACAGACAGTGTCTCATGGAGGTTCTTAGCCTCAGTACAACGAAATATGCAAACCCAGAATGTTTCATCCTAAGAGACTTAGTAAGTTTCTGATTGGATAAAAATTATGACTAACTTTGTTTAAGTTGGCACAAAATGTTTGTGTTTTTCAAGCTTCAATAGTTTGTACAAATTTCAGTATGGGTCATAGCTCTGAACTTTTATTTCAGACTAAGTCCCTGGCTGTCCAGCTTTCTTTGCTTCTCTTTTTCTTTATTTTTTTATGCTTGAGCTCAATAAAATTTTCTTTTCTTTCAAGAAGTTGTGTATCAGTATAACTGTATCACAAGGACCCCCACAACAGAAGTACAAACTATAATACATAAACCATTTGCGTCTGATTCTCTTGCTTATCACTCTGAATTCTGCCTTCTCTCTCTGCATGCTGTATGTTTCTACTTGTTGTGGGGTCCTTTTGATCCCTGAGACATACAAAGCCATTCATAGTCATTACATTCAGGGATGGGTGTTGCACTACTGGACCCCTAGATTTCCAATATCTGCATGCCCTAGGGACGCTGGGTCCATTGTGTCTATACAGTCTTGCTACTGCTCTGGGAGTTTTGCAGAGATGAAAGCATTTTTTTGTTGTTTTTTAAGTTCCAGATTTTTTTCCTGGGGTTGTTTATCTACCTTGGGTATTCTCTGGCCCTCTTCCAATTTCCCTGAATTCAGCTAATCTTTTCTTTTGTTTAACCCTCTACTGCTCAAAGATGTAGGTTTTTATTTGTAACATCCAAATCTCCTTCAGATGTCTTTTGTGATACTCCGACCTCTTTGTACTAGACTCATCTTACAATGCGGGCACCATTTATGCAGCAGTCCCTCTGGCCCAGACTTTTAGGTTTCTTGTTGAACTCTATATACCTGGCTCCCTGTGACCTGTTTTGCTTTTCTTTATACTGTTTGGTTTACATTTTGGTAAAGCATTCATGGAATATCTGCCTCTGATTGTGTTAGCCTATCCCATCTTCAGAGGTTTTAATTTTTATTCTGTCTTACTGTTGTCTGAAATTACTTATGACCAGTGAGAAACCTGAGCTTGCACCTGCAGTGATCTCAGCAGCACTGCCTCCTTGACTCGTGGCCCCTCCAAATCTCTTATGCTCACACATAGAGCCCTGTTTAGGGTAAGGCCATGTTAGGTCCACAGGAGGCCCCAGTCTCAAAGGGGGCCTAGGAATAAGGAATATTTAGCTATTGACTTGCTGATCAGCTTCTTCTGCCTCCTTGAGGGCTTCTCCAAACCCTGCATTTGAGTGTCATGGGGTGCCCTTGAAATGATATAAAACAATGTTTTGAGACTAGTTACAGAAAGAGGTGTGGCTAAAAGTCCAGTTTCAAAGATGGTAAAGAAGGAAGCAGAAGTCCAGACACAATGTCAAAGCTAAGAACAAAGAGACACTGACACCAAATAACAGACAATAATCAGCAACAAATAAGTCAAGCGGACAAACAAAAAACACAGTTCAGTGGCCCTCCAAACAAGACACTTACACAGCCTTAACTGAGTGCAAGGGCCAACGCATGTTCCAAAGTGGGCACAAGAAAATGGGAGCTGAGCTCCATCCAGCTTCTGCATGAATTCTCACAGAAGTACACATGAACATATCACAGATACACCCCAACAAATCAAAGTCAACCAGAGCCTCTTTACCTCTAAGAAGGCTGCATGCTACAAGCAGAGCTCTCTCCCTGGGAATACTTGCTTGCTTCACACTGGCCAGCACCTCCTTGTCCTTGAAACTCCTTTCTCCAAACAAGCTCCCTGTGCCAAACAGAGCTATCCTGTTTCCAGCTAGCTCTCACAGCCAAATATGAGGAAGGAAACAGAAACTAAAAAGGAAAAACAAAAATCCCAGCTATGCCAGAACATAGAGAATTGGGCCTGGGAATTGGATCCCAGAATAGCCCCTATATGTTGTGTGCTCCTTTGATCCAATTACACTGACATGCAACTTGTTGAGAAAAAAAAAAAAGCAGGAAAAAAAAAAGAAAAAGAGAAAGAAAGAAATCTAGACCAGCCAGGGACTTAGTCTGAAATGAAAGTTCAGAGCTATGACACCAACTCAAATTTGTAAAAATTATTGAAGCTTGAAAAACACAAACATTTTGTTCCAACATAAACAATACTTAGTCATAATTTTTAACCAGTCAGAAATTCCTAATAATCACAGTCAGTCACCATAACCCAGGAATTACATGTCTCAGTTCCCAAAACAAGTGACCCGGCAATCATTTTGTATTGGCTTTGCTGGTGGTCCCTGAAGGCTAGGGTCTTTTCTCATTTTCCTGGGAACATGAACTTTGTCTGTGTTTGAAAATGAAATTTGTAGTTAAAAATAGCATTGGTTCTGCCTTGTCATATCATTTCATACTCTCTGCTTCCCCTCTCTGCTTCTGCTCTAAGATTCTCCTCTCTGCTTCTCTGCTTCCACTTCTGCTTCTACTCTGCTTCTGTTTCTGCTTCTACTGACTATTCTCTTTATATCCTGGAAGTTGGGATTAAATGAGTGTGCCACCACTTCCTTCTGAGTTGGGTTTAAATGTCTATGATGTATTGCCTTCAGACACAAAGCCTTATTTTGCATTAATGAAGAGAGTCCAGTAGTCCACTTCCCATATGCTAGGTCACCCCAGCCACTTGATGAAGTTCTGCTGAGACATACAGAATGTTTCTCATATCTACATGTTAGTCAATAAGGAGGGACAACAGATCATTTCATTTGGCATTAGTATGTTGTGGGAGTTTATTTTGAATTGTGTTTAAAATAATTATTTTTGTGCATTGTTTGAAAAACAGATACAGAGGCCTTGAAATTTTGCATTGTTCAAAGGTGTTGGATATTTGTGGAGGATGTTTGATTACTTATGATCTGCAGCTGAGGAGTGCTGAATCAATAAAAACACCTGAGCTCAGAACTCGGACTTCCACTGTCCATTGATTATGGGACTGGCCATGACGGTGGTTCCTTCTGCTGAGGTTTGGAAGGGTTTGAGTATATGAATATACCACTGTGTCTTCCATCCTTAAATACCACAACAGCGTTCTACTAATGGTGTACCAACGTTGGGCACGACATCATGACAGCTAATCTAATGTGGGCACAAATCAAAAGAGCAAGAAATTCCAGACAACAAAGTCCTGTAGAGTATGCTCAGGACGGCTTCTAGAGGACAGAGATTATATATTTGCAAAAGTAATGAGTAAAAGTCTTCTGAAGGAAGATGAGAGAAAAAAATGAAATAAGCCTCTGTGAAGAAAAGACTGAGAAATTAATAAGTAAATGAGGAAAAAAGCTCCAAGCTGAAAGGTACAAATGGAGGCCCTTACAGATAAAAATTTTGGCTAGGAGCAGGAAAAAACAAAGTTCTTACTGCTTTTCCTGATCATGGAGCCCATGTTCTCTCCCACCACTGGAGGTAGCTGACTGTTTCACAAATGACTTTTCTGATATCTGTGATGTGTGTATGTGAAGCTAAAGATGTTGTGTTTGAGGTCTATGAAGAAGCATGTATGTTTCCCCTTAGTGGTATTATAAAAGAACACCAAACTGCCAAGACATTACCAGATATTCTCCCCACTGGCCCAGAACCCCCTGTGGAAGCCATGACTTAGAGTCAAAAAGCTACTTAATTAAAATGAAGTTTTTTTTTTTTTTTTCCTATCACACCTATCTACATGTTGTGGTAACTCCACACCATAGGCAACTCTTCCTGCAGACAAGGTCTAGTTATTTTTCCAGCAAACCAGACTATCTAAAAATCTAGAAAGTGTTTCCTCAGAGTTGGCACACAAATGCTATCTTCTAGAACTGGCTGAGATCGTATCTCATTCCGGTAGTTGAACTTGGTACTTTAAGAATCACTGGGGTATTACTGGTTTTGAAGTTATGAAGGGGTCATGGAGAGCAACTGAGGATTGGCACCATGAAGAGAGTCCCAGAGAAGCCATTAGTGAAGGTGCAGACAAAATGGTAGTTAAAAGTCCCAGACTCAAGCGGTCATGTACAGAAATAGAAGCTTGCCACCATGGAAAGAGCCCAGGAGAGTCTATTGGTGAAAGTGCAGCCAAGTTGCAAGAGACCCCAGCAATTTTTGAGATGCCAGTACCATAGAATAACCACAAGAACAGTAGAAGGAGTAGAATGGAGCCACACAGACCCAGAAGGACAAGCTCTGTATGCTGTAGGAGGCAGATCCCCTCAGTGTCAGCACACAGAAGCTGTCTCCAGAACTGTCCAACGTTGTATCTCATGAAGGTAGCTGAATTGGTAATGTAAGAGTCACCCAGGTGATGCTGTTTTTGAAGGCATGACAGGGCCATGGAGAGCTGCTGTCCAAAGTCATTGAGAATAGCTTGATAGATGTTTGGTTTCATTTGGTCATGTGCGCAGCAACTCTTGATTGTTCTTCTTAAAAATAGTTTTGCTGGTATAGTGTTAAATTGTGTTGTAGAGATTCAGCAATTTTTAATTTGGTATGCAGAAAACAGAAGCTGTTGTGGATTTTTTTTTTATTTTTTGTTGTGTTTAATATAATTAATTTGTGCATTGTTGGAAAAGGAATGCATAGGCCTTGAAATTTTGTATTGTCTGCAAGTGTTGGATTTCTGTGGATGTTGATTAATTGCTAATAATCTGTGTGCCCTATCAGTAGAATGCCTGAGTTCTGAAAGAATAAAAACACCTGATTGAGAGCTCAGGGTTCCACTGTCCATCCAGTATGGTGTTGGCCATGATGATCATTCCATCTACTAAGGTCTGGCAGGGTTTGAGTCTCTGAAAATGCTGCCTTGTCATCCTTGGTGAGCCCACACAGTGGTATACAACTACATTAGCACAAAGAGAAGACAAGATTAGCTGGACCAACATTCTTTCTGCATTCTAGCTGGATCACAGAGGCCTCTAAATGTGATCCCTTCAGAAAGTCCTTTAGAGGTGATCCCTTCCTAGCTATCATTCAGGCCTTTCAATGTGACCCTTTGCTAGAGCAGCTATGCTGCTGGATTAAAAGATTAAATGTTCCACTACAAGACCCATACTAGTTTGCTTCTGTTTCTGGAAAAATAATTACCAAAAGCTACATGAAGAAGAAATGGATTACAATACCTTGTAGACACTTCTGGACCACATCATCCATATGCTAACACTGAGGAAACAATTTCCATAGTTCCATGAACTATAGTCTTTTCTGCAGTCCCAGCCAATCCACATCAATTGCCCCAATAAAGCAAAAATTTCACTTCCACAGAATCTTAATCCAAACTATCACACAAGTGACCCTGATAGAGTCTCTACTTCCCTCTGAAACTCCATAAGTCTGCACCCCCTACCCCTTGGCACCATGAAGGCACTAGCTGCCATGCTGAGAAAAAGTTAAGGCTGACCTAGTTGGAGTTCCTAGTGCTCTGCCTCTGTATCCCCACACTGGATGTTACATGAGGAGACAGTCCTTCTATGCTGAAAGAACAATCAAACACTGTGGCAGAACCTCTGAGCACACAGGGAAATCATAAGGAACCAGATAAAAACATTTTCCTTCTTCCATATCTTTATGTCTGGATGCCATCTATCTTTAGAGAGAGTCTCTCTGCTTCAAGTATTCTAAGCAAGAAAGACCCTCACAAGAGTGCCCAGCAGCTTGAGTTTTAGTTGATTGCAGATGCAGACAAGATGAGGCTGACAAATGACCCCTGACCTGCCTTGCCACACTCAGGTGGCACAAGGTTGATTACTAGGAATCATAAGACAGTCCAACCTTTGCTCACTAGCCACACCATTGGAGCACTGTAATATTAGCAGCCCTACAAAGAAGCTCACTCAATTATGCCATTTTTTCTAAGCTAGAACTATTTACTTTCTCTCTTTATTTTTTAGTGCTTTTATTTACTTTTTCTTTTGATTATATTTCATTCATATTTTACTTTAAAAATATTTTATGTCAGGCAGGAGAAAAGGTTCAGCAATTAAGAGCACATGTTGCTTTTGTATGTTTCAGGGAGCATGTGGTTTTCTCTGGCTTCTGAGAACAATGAATGCCGGGGGGCACCTATTGAAGGCAAAAATCTCACAAGCAAAAGATTAAATGAATCTAAATTTTTTTTAATTTGTGATTTTTTTATCCCTCTACCTAATTTGTCTACATATTTTAGTGTACATGTCTAATCATTATTTATTTGCTTCCACCTTTTGTTTTAATTCTCCACATTCTTCTATTCCTTTACTTTCCTTTTTCTTTAATTAATGGTTTTTCTGCATCTCAGTTTTGGTCCTTTACTTCATTCATTTCTTATAAGAAAGATAATAGTAGCAGTAATAATATAAATACTATTCCTATTTAAATAATGATAACTCTATTATTTTAAGAAAGTGTGTTGGAATGGCCTTTAACTTATAGAATAGACTAAAATGGCTATCCAGTGAACCTTAGGAATAACACTGTCACAAGTAATCAAAGCTGAATTTATGTCCATCTTACTTACATAGGTGCTAGAAATTCAGCTTAAGAACTAAGCAGGAACATTAACTCTAAACTGGTAAGTACTAATCTCTAAATATAACCCCAACAGTAATCTCTGTCCCCTCTTAAAACTAACCCTAACTACTAACCCTTACTCTAGGTGGAATCCCTAACCCCTGTACCTAATTCTAGCCCTAACTTTTTATCCTCAACTTAATTATCTCTAACCCTAAGCATAAACAAAACACTTAAGCCTATCCCATAACTGAGGACTAATTCTATACTAATCTCAACATTTATCCAAACTCTAACCCTAACACTAACTCATAGTCCTAATCCTGACCTTAAATGTTGGGGAGGTTTGTTTCTAATTATGCTTATGTAACTTTAAAACAATAGCTTTGTACATTGTTGGGGGAAGGGATGTCTAAGCATTATATTCTGCAGATGTTGGCTTTATGCAAATTTGTCATTCAGATGTTTACTTCCTCATGACCTGCATCTGCTCACTGCTCTCTGGCAGAGCCATTATGCTTAAGAGCAAGCAGATTTGCTGCGGAGAAATGCTTGAAGTCACTCTCTCACAGTTTTAGGCAACAAGAGGGGAATACCCATCTTAGAATTGGGCTCCCCAACAATAGAGGAGACATTGCACGGACATTAAAGGATTGTGTGATCCTCTTGGGCCATAAGCTCCCTTTCTATAAAGGTGACATAGTTGTGCTCTGAAAGGATTGTGGGATAAGACTAAGCTACAGGTTTCCTTCATTATGCAAGTGGGCCTGTGCATGGGGGCAGGGGGCCAGTAGTGTTGTATCAGTAGAACACCCAAGGAGCATCTGTGTCAGTAAAAACTCCTGAGATCAGAATATCAGGATCGTGTATGCCTTGACTCATGATATAGAGTTCCCTTGCTAAGGTCTGGCAGGTTTTCTATTCATAAAAAAATGTCTCCTTGTCTTAGGTGCTGAGCTTACACAGTAGCTATCCTCTATACCTAACACTGACCCTAACTCTATTTTACTGAGCTAGTCTTCTAACTGTAGGTGCATATGGTGTTATTTTGATACCTCTGAGTTTGATATCCTGTTAAGTTGTTTTCTGCTTACTGTTGCTTGGCTACTGTTTAATGTTTTACAACATTCCTGAGTCATGATTGGTGGTTTTGTTGTTTCATGGTACCTCGTGGCTACTTCTGAGTTATGATTAATGTTTGCCAAGTTGTGGTTTATTCTGTTTTCTAAGACAAAGCTTGATTGTTTTACTGAGCCACCAATAAGTTCATTAATAAGCTTAACTACAGCATGTAACAACAAAGAAGAACTATGAAAACTAAAGCCTGACTTTGGGGCTTTATCTTGCTTTGACTGCCATATAACTAAAAAAAAAAAAAATTGTTTAAAATTAACCTGTTTATAAAGACTTGTTATAATAAGACATATATTTAACAAATGCTTAATTTGGGTTTGCTGGTGAAAAATCATATCTGTGGGAATGTTTTGGTGTATTTTGTCAACTGGTAGATATTTAGGACAGAAAATTTTTATTTTCAGTGTTTCAGACATAGCTTCCTATATCTGTTTGTGTTAAGAAGTAAACTTGGTTAACCTATCAGTAAAATAGTGCATGATAAAAAAAAAAAAATATGTGCTTCAGAACAAAGATTCCCTTTTGTTCTTAGTTTCTGCTGAGTTTTTTAGGATTCCAATTAGGAAATTGAATGTTAACAAAGTCAACATATATTTAACACTTAACTTTGTCAAATGTTATCTGACAGGTCTAAAACTACATTTTATACCACTGTTTATTCTTCAATACTGGTATAACTGACTTTGGTTTCCAACAGTAATATGGATGCCAAAGCCAACAGAGATATGGGGGCTTACAGGTTGGCTGATGTATTCCCTGTGACCCTAGATCATCTAGTTTCCTGGGGACAGCAGCACACTTCTGAAGCTTCCATATCTCTGGAATTCTTTCATCCCCTTGGACAGAATAGGCTGTGGAGAGAAAGATACTGGGCTCCAGCAGGACATATTCTGAAAAATTCCTTTTATCTTCTAAATACACAATGGAAAATATTCAAGCAGATAGTGATTAACTCTTTATTCCTACAATCTCTCATGGTTGGAGACCTCATGTTGATCTCAGGCTGGTTCATCTCTCCCTTCCCTAACAACCCTCACATACCGGACATTATCTCCATTCTTGGAGCTTTGATCAGCAAGCTGCTAGAAAGGAGCCCTGGGTTTATTGGTCAGTCTTCTCTGTATGTACACCTCACCTTTCAGATTATAGTAAGTATGTTTTCTTCATCCTTAAGCCAGAGAAACACATTGACAATCACCTGATAACTACAACTCATCTAAGGTTTAAGACTCTACCTACTCTGTTTTGTATGAACTGCCTGGGAAATGACTGTTATCACCTACCATCCCTTGTGTATAAACTTCTTGGCTAATCAGTATATGGTCATAATGAATCAGAAGGCACAACATTCAATTAAAATGCATGGACAAATGCTGAAGAAAGTGCCATTTATTTATCTTCAGATTGGGACAATTTTTTGTTTTTTACTTCTTTCTGAGCCTTGGGATAATTCCAGGCTGCATTGCTGCTGAGCAGAAGTACAAAGTCCAATCATTGGCATCTGAGGCATGTCCTGTAGCACTGCCCACCTGCCATCCCACAGCGCTTCAAACAGAAGTCCTCACATATTAGTATTCATCAGAAAATGGAAAGTTAGGGTGGCCAGAAAAACTGCAAAGACAAAAAGTAATTTATAATGCATTTGATTATTCTCTCTGCACAGGAGTCCTGTCTATGAAGCTGATATTCAATGAAGTATACATTATTTCCCTTTTTGTAAGGCATAGAATCTGTATTTCTTACTTTCATAAACAATGCTTATAAATTGAAAATAAAACCATAGATGAGTCATTCCTTATTTATCTAAAACTCAAAAGACAATGTAGAATCAAATGGATCAAAGGGTTAAAGGTACATCTATTAAAAAGCAAAGAGATAACCACTCCTTTCTATATTATTAATTCTCAATAGAACAAAAGGCTAGTCTATTAGTCGTGAGATGATTAACCAAGTACATGCTCCATACTAACAAGATTTAAGGAGAAGAAATTACTAAAACACATTACATGATGGTTTTGACTCTGAAATTGAAACTCAAAAATTGAACAAGATAAGATCCCATGTATAAGGAGATGTGTATAAAAGATTTCTAAATATTAACAATCACACAAGGGAAAAGAAGGTGATTCATTGGACATAATAAGTAGCAAAATATTAGTTATGATATCATATTTGTATATATTAGTACTAAATAAATTTGATACTAGTTCCACGATTTATGAGACAAATGCCTCCTTTGGATTTCCTGAGTCTTAAATATCTCTTCTATAATTTCTTAATCCTTTGATTTGAACTCTCCATTTCAGAAAAACAGTACCAACTGTGCTACTGAACACATCAAGCATGTGGTCCAAATATGAGAGTGTTCAGTTTATGAAAAAAACTACAGCAGGAAATCTAACAAGTTTTCAAGATATTGAGATCATTCTTCCATGAATGAAGTGAATAACTCTATATGCAGACTATGACATGGACAACAAGGTTGATGGTCATGCATTAATATGATCAGGAATTAAACTAGTACTGGAAAAAATGGCATGATATTGATATTGGAAATGATTCAATGGGGTCCTTAAAGTGCCAAGTACATATACACAGCACGCAGATGTTCAGATGATTGCAGGGAAAATGGAGCCCTAGAAATGATGAATGTTGTCATTCCATACAATAACTCAGATGTTCAGGTTTAGCAGATCATAGTGATCTCAGTCTTCTGACCCTGCTGCCAGGAGTAATCTAAGAACTCAGAACAGACTAGAGAGATTCCATAACTTTGAGGATATTTTTGTTTTGCTTTATTTTGTTTTGTTTTTTATTTATTGTTTTGTTTTCTATTTCTGGTCTCAGGTTACCCATTCCTTCTTTACATTTATGGAAACAAAGTGAAAAAGATTCATCTTGAAAATAAAATGATTGAAAGTTGTTAAGAACATTGCTTACATCCTCAGAGGAAAGTATCGAAGATTTCTGTTCAGGCCATCTAGGACTTTCATATCTTCTGAACTCAACTGGAATTCAAACACCTAAAACATAGAAGGAAACATCTTATATATCCAGATTGCATGTTTGCAAACCTGCACTTTGTAAATGAAACAGACTGAAAAATGAGGAGCAAAAAATAATCATACTCCCACAACAGCCACAAAAGAAATCACACCCCAAAACACAGCAGCAACCAAAGGAACAAACTAAAATTCAAGAAAACAACTCTAACCCATAGAGAACATGAAATTGAAGTAAGCCAAGACTTGTATGATTCACTCCACTCACTTCTCAGTAATATCACAAGGTAGCAGAAGCAGTTTATGAATACCACCTTCATGGATGACCTTCTTGACATTATATATATATATATATATATATATACACACACACACACACACACACACACATACATACATACACATATATATATGTAAATACATGTATATACATATGTACATGTATGTATATATACATATATATCTTAATTAGATAAAATCATAAGGATTCTAATGAAAATATTACAATGTAAAATAGCAAGCATGCAAAAGTTTTCCTAGGATGTGTTTAGGTAAAGTAGAAGTGAGGAGAGTTGTCATTAATTACAGTGAGACTCATTTCCATGTAGTTAAAACAAAAAGCAAAATAAATAAGTGAAAAAAGAACAAAAGCAGACACGAATTCCTTGATGCAATATTTCACTATCTATTTTAGAACTGTAAGTACCTTTTGATTCACACTTGGAATCAACACAAAACTGCAAAAGAAAGACAGTGAAATTTGATGTTGGAGAAGAGTATTGTTGTGTTCCACCTAGGAAAAAGGAACAGCAATAAACAGGAAAGAGAAAGCCATGGAGAATCTGAACATGTGGACAAGGAGTTCTTTGCAGGATAATATTTAATAGAAAAGAAAAGCATAGAGTTTGTAAGAAGATATTTCAGCAAACACAGGAGAAGTTTGCATCAGTGAATTCCTAGAGACAAAAGTGTAACTAAAGCACTGACAGAAAGAATGTAAGAATGCCCAAACACTTACTCTGTGAGTTTGGGGATGCCTGCATTAGAATTTGGAAGAAACTGGTTCTGCACGTTTTTAAAATCCCCTGGCTGATCATCCAATTTGCCAGTTGAAAATCCCAGAAGGGATGGTGTTCATGATGGAAGACATGAAAATTCTTTCCAGGAATTAAGAAAATTTGGAGTATGTACAAGGGCCTGGCTTAACCAAAAGTGTTGTTAATGTTAAAAGAAATTACCTATTTTAGATGAAATATCTACAGGGACAGGATTTGAAAAGATGCTTGTCACAAAATGAAATACAAAATGATAAGGAATATGTGTGCAAGAAACTGTAAAGTAAAACATACATTGTTTGAAGGGTGAAGTCACTTAGTCCTGGAGCATTATTGAGTAAAGGAAGGAAGGAGCATGCATGCCACTCACACTGAGGTACTCGGAATACTCCTGGTCTAATTCCGGTGCTATTACTGTGACAAATACCCTGATCCAAAGCAACTGAGGAAGAGGGGGAGTTTATTCTGTCTTACATTCCCAGTTTCAACCCCTGGTTAAGAGGAGCCAAGAGGGGAAGTCTAGCAGCTAGTCACATCAAATCCACAGTCAAGAGCAGGGAAGAACGGATGCACATATGCTGCCTGCTCTTTTACTCTTATACTCGCTAGCTTTCTTAACCTTATAGAGTTCCTGTCAGAGCCCATGACAGTCCCTCTTCTGACATGCCCGTATGCCAGAATGGTCTAGATAATTCCTCCGAAGATTCTCTCCCCTGGCGATTCTAGTTTAAGTCAAGTTGATACTTAAAAGGAATCAAAACCAAACAATTGTCAATGTCATGCTGAGACCAAGGTTTACTTTTCAACCCAATTCTCATCCTATGTAACAATGCAAACAATGGCAATTCTACAAAGGATAAATACTTAATATGTATAGAAAGTACATATGCTCGGTCATGTAAGATGGAAGGACTGAGTTCAGACAGGTCCCTAGGTGAAGAAGCACTGAATGTGATGCATCTGTGTGGGTGAGAGAAACCCACAGCCTCACTCATCACCTGCATGTTCTCCTTGATCCTCGCCTCATTGACACTCTTCGCAAGGACCACAACCCCACGCTGCACCTGGTAGCGAAGGGCAATCAAGGCTGGAGTTCGCTTGTACTTTTTTGCCATGGAAGCAAGAACTGGATCATCCAAGAGAACAGGGGTGCTCTGGTCCACCCTAGAATAAGAGGGAAGACAAGATGAACTCCTATGTCTCTGCCTTTGGCTTGCTAAGAACTTCTGAGAAAAGGGTTTCCCAAATGCATACTCTATTCCTGCATAACTATTACCATCATTGATTCCACCCAAAATGCAAATTCTGGCTAATTGCTAATCATTAAGTAGAAACTCTAGAAGCAGAATTACAAAACTGAAAATGTGCCAGCAATTATTCCAGATCAGAATTCATAAAATCCATATTACCAATCTAGTTCCCTTTGGGAGCCTAGAGCACTGTAAGCAACCAAGACAATGTCTTTTGACTTGCAGAAATCCAGAAGTTTCTTCTGATTGAGATAAGGATGACATTCTACCTGAAAGAGGTGATGGAGAGAAGCCATATTATGTAAAATCTGAGGTTATTATGAAGAAGATAGTTTTAAATAAAATAAGCTAATTTAGGAAAGCATGTGTAACAAAGAATGTGAATTTCAATACATCAAGGCTCCTGTGCTGTGTGATACATGTTATCTGACATCACAGATGTCACTAACAATAATTCAAGGCCAGCCTGTCCCATACTCAGAGACCACATCTCAGAAGACAAAAAGGAAGGCAAAAGAGAGAAAGAATAAAGAATCTATGATCATAAAGACATGATAGTATAATCTTAATTGACAAATATTGAATGATAAGGTGATGAGTGCCATGAAGATATATATCATACATATACATATATATGCAGTGATGTCCTATACTTTCTGTTATTCACTTCCTTCACTCCCATCATTTTCCTTTCCTCCGTTCCATCATTTACATTCAATCTGCCTGGTTTTTACTTCTAATAGATTTAATTGGTACATGTTTCCCTCTTGTGAATATGACCTAATCAACTAAATATATACATTTTTAACCATACTCATGTACTTATTTTTATACCACTGATTAGTGCATAACTCAACCTCATCAGAGAATAGTATATTTGCAGTACATGGTGATTAATTCAAAGACACACAATTGGTCAATGAGCAAAGAATCAGAGACGGTGGAGTACTGAGGTTTAAAAGAGCCATCAGAATCATGGCCCCTCCTCAGGCTTAAGCATTATTGCAGAAGAGTGGGCGGAAAAATCCCAAGAGCCATAGGCACTGGATGACTGCAGAAACTGTGTTTTGGAGACAGACAGTCTGCTGCACATCTGATGACACAGCAATTGAGACAGCATGCACTAGATCTGTACACAGTCAAAGTAGCCATAATCCCTGCAGGGATGTACTAGGGGCTCAGGAGCTACTGGCATCCTGTAGCTGTAATTGCCATCCATATCTAGGAGCTACTGGCCATTGATAGCTGCTGAGACACAGAGAACAAGTTTTTTCCAGGGACGACAGACCCAGCAGCTATCTGTGATCCAGTTGATGACACTATATGCATCAACTTACTGACAAATTAAGTAGACTTAAGTGAGTATGTGGTCAGCCTTGAAACCATATACATACCACCAACAAAAATGGGACTCTGCAGGTTGTAAATATATGTGTGTATATATACATACACATGTGCAGACATGTACATATATAGCAAATTAATAAAAGAAAAGGTGGCTATTAATTTGAGAGGGACATGTGGGATTCAAAGGAGAGTCTCTGGAGGACTCTGGAGTCACTGGAGTCACACAAAGGAGAGTCGTTGGAGGATGGAGGAAAGTGATGTAATTCTATTTCAATTAAAGCATATTTAAAATAATATAAAACAATTTAAAAGAACTAGCAAAAACAATAAAAGAAACACACAAGAGTACATGAAGTTGTGAGAGTAAAGAAGAGAAATTAAGAGAGAAATGAGGCTAAGAAGGGGCATGTTTGATCAAAACAATTCATATGCATATATGAAATTATCAAACAATAAAAACTTTTGATGTCTATGTTCCTGAAAAATTATTTTTACAATATAACAAATCTGAGAAGAAGTAATTCTATTCACAAAATTTAGGATGGAAATAACTGTTTTCTTTAAGGAGCAATGACTGATCTAGATGAGGACCAGGTAATGGACTTTCAGAGCTTTGATTATGAAACAGCACAATGAGACAAGAATTTGATGAAGCACTAGTGAGGGAAAATCTACAGGCTAAAACAACAATTTAGTAAAGACCTCAGAAGTAATATTTGGCAGATTTCAGCATTAACAGAAAAATAAATATCAATTCAGGTATATTCAGTAAACAAAAATTAATGATTTCAGAGTAATGTGAACATGAGAAAGACACACATACATATGAGAGAGAGAAGGAGAAGGAGAGAGAGATAATGTAAAACCATATGTATCTACTGGTGGTCATTACAAGAGTAACTCCTTCTAGAACATTTGTAACTGAAAGTATTAACTTTATCTAACAGGTAACATTATAGCATCTCTACATGTTATACATGAGGTTTGGCAGTAGACAATCAGTAGAAACATAAACAGAGTAGGGTAAAGGGATGACAATGGAGGTGTTAGAGGTAGAGAATATCAGAGGGGAAGGACCGAGAAGAGGGGAGGAAGACAGTGGTATAACTCTATTTAATCAAAATGTATACAAACACTAAAGAGTATAATACTGGCTACTTTGTGTCCTCCAGGGTCTACTTTTTAATTTGAGAATATAGAGCTGCTTACAATAGGATATGGAAAATCTTTTCCCACAAAAACTACGAATCAACTTTCCAAAGACCATATACAATTTTTAAGTGTTTAAAAGCAAATATTGAATTGTTTATGGCAATAATTCTAGAATTTAGGAGGCTGAGTCAGTGTGTGTGTGTGTGTGTGTGTGTGTGTGTGTGTGTGTGTGTGTGTGTGATGCGAGCCACAATATTCTTTTGGAGTTCCTATGACAACTTTTGAGAATCAATTCTTTCCTTCCATCATGTGAAGAATAAAACTCAGGTTTTCAATCTTGGCAGTAAAGGCATTTACTCACTAATCAATCTCATTACTCCCACACATATATATGTTTCATTTATACAAGTGTCAGCAACTTTGGACATGAATGAAGAATTATATAAGCTCTGTACTATTCTGTACTAAAATTTTCTACGTGTTTAAATAATCATAAAATTAAATAAAGGCAATTATTAACAACACATCATTTTTTCTTATTTTAATACTTGAATATCTAGTGATCTGGTCCTTATATATGAAATACATAAATAGCGCACACACTCATTTGCTATATTCAACTTTTACATTTGTGCCTCTAACCTGGATGATAATTGTAGTCTGCTGTCATTTTTTAATGTAAATAAGTATTGGCCCATGACCAGAAAGAATATGAACCCCACAGAAAACCAGAAAAGCACTGTAGCCAATAGCTACTGTGTGAGCTCAGCAAGAAAGACAAGGAGACATTTCAGATACAAACCTACCAGAATTCAGCAGGGGAAACTGCACATAATGACAAGCATTTATCTGATCTCAGGAATTCTTATTGATTCAAGAACTCTGTGCCCTCAGCCAAAGACCAACTTGCATAATGAAGGAAACTACCATCACCACAAATGTTCTGCAGCCAAATTAGTCACTTTGCAGTGTGGGAGCTCAAGGCCCAAGGGGAGTGTTTTATCCTTGTTGCCTGAGACTGTGGGAGAGGGACTATAAGAAATACTCCACTGCAACTCTGCTCTTTACCACAAAGGCTCTGCCAGAGAGCTGTGAGCAGGTGTGAGTCAGAGGAAGCAAACATCTTAATCTCAGAGCTACATAAAGGCAACACCTGAAAATAATACAAACTGCCAAGGCTTAGGCAGCCTTTCCCCCAACAAGGTACAAAACAATTGTTTTAAATTTGCATGAACATAACTAGAAATAAACATCCCAACATAGTATCATCTGTTAATCACAGCATCCTTGATTCCTGGTATTCTTGAGCTTTCTCCGTCACCTAAGCAAAAGTCCTTACAATCTTCCTCCACTAATTATTGTTCATTCTTAATACATCAGATATAAGATTACTCCTTTTGGAGTGTGATGAATGACTACAGTCTAGTTGAACATCCATACCTCATATATAATCTTCTGTCAAGAAAAAGTTGTGACAATATTTTTCACTAAGACTACACAGAACAAAACACAATCAAGTATCATAAATGTTCTGAGCATTAACAGTGTGCTGTTGGCTTGTGCTGTTCCACAAAGCGCAGATGAAGGCTAGAGAGTACATAACAATCAGTGATAAGAACGGAAATGAGGGGATGGACAAGAAGGAGAGAAGGCTGAGGATTCTCACCTGGTTGCACACAGGCTTGTGCTTGAGGCCTGGCTTGTTCAGGATCATCTCCAGCTGCCTGCGGTTAAAGTTGGACACCCCGATGGACTTGGCCAGTCCTGCATCCTTACACTTCTCCATGGCCTAGGGAGCAAAGATAGTCACCAAATGAATTAAGATGTTGTATGTCTCCTTTGTTTCTATTACTTTGAAGTAATGCATTAAATTAAAACAAACCAGCTCTTAACCAAAACAATCCTTGGAATTCACTTCAGTTTTTTTTTGAAAAAGAAGGCATGCTCCCCCTCATGAATTAATTCATGACCTGATTTTTTTCTCTCTCTGCATTCACCCAAGTGTTCTAATCCTAGTACTCACTTCCCATGTGTCACAGAGATCCACTATGTCAAATATTAATTTTCCATGTTCATCTACTGGGAAATTGTTTTCTCCTGGCTACAAAAGAAAAAGATTGAAAGTAACATTTCAACAAATACATTTTCTAAACAATAGCAATGCCTCTAGAGAAAGGGAATGTTGTGAACTAAATCTCTCTATGATTGATGGATCAAATTTTATGTAACTACATTTGTCATGGATTTCTAATGTCGAGTTACATTAAATGACCCTGAGTGGTAGCATTCTATTTTCCTATTTATAGCATATGTATTCCAAAGTATTGCATCTCTGAGTCATTTTGGAGTGTGCTAACTGACTTCTATGAGGATTTAGGGCTGACTACCTTGTGCATATCCAGTTTGAGGTCTCTTTCCTGAGGAAGACTATTTCTTTTTTTCTCAGCATTTCTTAGTTGCCTGTAGATTTTTGTCTATCTAGTGTTAAGGCCCAATGAGATTTTATCTTTCTACATTAACATGTCTTCAGGCTCTTATTCAGTCTTCTTTAGTTAACCATGTTGGTGAGATTTCAAGTTTATAGCTTCTCTGATATCTCTAGAATGGAATCTTGCAGCAGACATTCTACTCGTCTGCCTCTAACAATCATTCTGTCCCCGCCTCTAATATGATCCCTGTGCCTTAGCAGGAGTTGAATATTAGACGTATTGAACCTACAGCTGCCACATCACTAAACCATCATAAATACAAAGTACACTCTAGAATAAATCTTTCTGGATATCAAAACACCGTACTTTGAAGGATACTGGCCAATGTATGAGGTACAGGTCCACATAGTCCAGCTGAAGTTGCTTCAGTGACTGCTCCAAGGAAGGTCTCACCAGCTCTGGGCGATGGCAAGTACACCACAGCTACAGTTGAACATGGAACTCAGGTGGAATTAATGAATTCTAATAATTTAAACATTTACCTCACCTAATATAGAGGGATTTTTCTACTGGTTTTAAATTGTGTGCATGGGGGAATGTTCTACTTCTTCCCAAATATTCTTTAATCTGACCTAGTCATGCAAAATTTTTAGTTTTATTATGAACTAATTTTGAGAATATTCAAGACACAATATATCAATCAAGTAATATTTATTTTCCTCATCATTGTTATGTTTCACTGGATTGAAAAACACAATAACAGTCAACTCATTATGGGATAGTTGGTGGTGGGAGTGTCTGCACATGTGTGTGCTGTTTTCTTCAGTATGCACATGTGGAAATCAGATATCAATATTCAGGGCCTATCTCTGTACTCTCTGCCTTAGGGAATATTCATTTATGTAACTTTATGGAAATATTTTCACAATTCTCTTACATTTTAGAAATCATACAAACAGGAGTAGTTATATCTTCTTAATATCAAAACTCGTATTTTAGTTTCTCTTGTTAATAAAAGTATCTAGCCAAAATTTTCAGTGTCATGACAACTGTTAGAAAGTTAATCAAGAGATAAGCAACACTACTGTCTTCCATACTCCTGTGTTTATCATATCCTCTGAACTGAGAATTGCTAACGAGATCAAGTCAAATTATATTCATGAATCTAAAAACAGCCATGATGTAAAAGACTTTCTCTGTCAATAAAGACTGCATCGTATATACAAATATATGTGAGTAAAAGTAAACCAGTTATAATAATTCACTTATAATTACTGATATAATATGAACATCTCTTCCAATATTATGGTCCATTCATGGGTATATTATGGAAAAAAATACCTTTGATGTATAAAATATATCTTCTCTCCTCACAGTGCCATCTGCAATCTTGCTTCGAATAGCCTCTCCAACGTGTTCTTCATTATCATAGGCAAAAGCAGAATCAATATGACGGAAGCCAGCATCTATAGCTATTTTGGTAACTTCTTTAACAGTACTTTTGGGACACTGAAAAACAACAAGAAGTAGCATGTATTGATAGATATACATGACTCAGAAAACCTTGGTCACAAACTGGGACCTTCTGTGGTATCAACATTTCCCTAAATATTTTTGCCCTAAAGTCTCCATCTAAGTTTATTGTGATCTTCGTCTATGGGATAACAAGAGTAGGACAATCCAGGAATCACTTTTTTTCTTGGCCCTCATAGGTTAGCCAATTGCATAGGTCTCCACTAGCACCTAGCATCCTGGACTTGTTATAGAAGTCATAAAAATATTAAACAAAATTTACACAAAACACTGTGGTCCATTTGATATAAAAATAAAATTCTGTGCAAGGGAATGAACCTGCCTCATCAAGGCTCAAAAACTGTTCCAAGAAGGCTGCTATTTGGTGACTGCATAAGAAAAACAGCTGCCTCTTCCCAGAGATAACTAGTGATTGCAAAAGAAGCTGACAAACACTACAGTTTGAAAAAACAGCTTAGTTAAGAAAAACATCTAATTTCCTATACTGCCCAATAATGACCCTAAAAGTCTTCCCTACTTTTAGCTACAGAAATCCAGCTTAAATGACCCAGTCTGTGTTTGTGGGAGGAGGAAAGCTCTTGTGCAGAGCAGTGTCCACAAAACTCCACGAGAAAGGACTTAGAGTACAGAAAAAAATGACAAACAAACACTGACCTTTGTTCTTTCTATGATAAACAAGCACAGGTGCTTGTTCTTTCTTGGACCTAATGACAATAGGTAGAGAGCAAGAGGCTTTCCCTAAGCCAGAGTTCTATGTCCATCTCTTTTAGTTATTCTTTGTTCAGTCTTTTTTGTATATCCCAGAAGAACTGGCAGAGATACAAAGTAAGCAGATATGTCCTTCACAGATGCAGCTGCAAGCTCTAATCTTCAAGGTTAGTTTTAGTGGGAAGACTTCTTAACACAATGGTTTCATTAATGAATAGCTGATTCTAGGTCTGTATAGGGGGCAGGCACTCAGGGCTGAATTATCTATTTGTTCTTTCAAGCTTGCTGACTTACTGTCTAGGCTCTTTGCTTCTGATCTAACTGAGGCTCTGTCTCCTTTAGGAAGGTCATATGCTTGCAGCAAGCATGAGGAATTCTCACACATTCCAGGACCTGAAGGTCAGCAGGATAGTTACAATTACTGTTGAGCAGAGATGGCAGTGTCCCTTTCCCAGTTAGCAATAACCAGCCCAAGAATCAATTTGGGTTTTTACTATAAGGCCATACAGACATTATTATTGATGAGAGACTTTCTGCTGCCTTATATCAAAAGAAGAGAGGCTGTAAATTAGCTGGTGAGCCCCAATTCCTAGAAACAGGAACCAGAAACTTTGTCAAACTGGCAGCTTACATTGCCTGGACATATGGGCCCAACATGTGTTCTCATGAATTCTGGGCACTGAGTGTCTGGGTCCTGCACCATGATCACATTATGGAGGAAAACTGATATTCCCCTTCTCTGGCATCAAGTAAAACATACTCTAGCTGATTGAAATAGTTTAAAGTCACCTCTTATTTTCTTTCTACAAACTTAATTCTTATATTGTGGATCTTCTATGAGCTTTCTCCCAGGAAAGGCAGAAAGAACACATCAAATTTCATAAAAACTGAACTCTCAAAGCATGTTCTTTTTGAGCTCTAAATGGAAGCTCTTTACAGCCTCTAGTCTAATGGCTTCATTCACAATTTGTTACATAAATCACTTGACTAATAATATGTCATCAAATCCTGTATCTTATCAAAGTATATTTATGTGTGTCCCAGTGCTTGTCTAGGCAGTGCAGTTGCCATTCACATATTGTGAAAACAGTGTTCATAGTTTCATCCATAAATTTACCACACACATAATTCCAGTTCCTGCCTCCTCTTCTAGATGTGCTTGTTTTGGATTCTTTAGGTCCTCCCAACTTTCTCCTACACTTCATTCTACTTTCCTCTACAGGTTAAACAATTCTTTTTGTTGTTCATAGTAATTGTCCTTTGGATATTTGAAAGAAAATGTCTTAGTCTATTGAGATAACTCAATGGGTTAAGCACTTGTCAACTTTTTTAATCACTAACACCATTGTGGTGATGGAAGAGAATTTACCTGTTTCTGTTGATCTCTCTTCTCTACAATGCTACCACGGAAAACATGCATGCATTTGAAAATGCACATAGATAGATAGATAGATAGATAGATAAATAGATGATAGATAGATAAGACAAAATAAAATGATTAAATTAAAAGAATGTTTACACAGTTCTGGAAACTAGCACATAGACACCCATTCACAGTCAGGTAAATCACATTACTGGAAATCAGTTTTCATTCAGGGAAGTGAATCCTCAGTTCACACTTTCATTGTAAAGTCTTGTCTGTAACTTGTGCATCAAATCCAATATTTTTGGAGACAGAACAATTCTGTCCAAATGCTATAAATAAGTCCCTTGTTTCTGCTAGGTCATTGTCACACTTTTAGTTCTAGTTATGTCTCTAGCACCAAGAGAAGTGACTGGAGTTAGTTCTGCAACCAAAGTCAATAACACCAGCACTGGGAGGCTGGAAGGGAAGACTAAATGTTCAAATCTAGACTGATTGCAGATTGATGTTCACCTCTGTGAAACATTAACAGCCAAAAATAAAAGAGGGAAACATCAGCTCAGCCCATACCCATAATTAAAATGAAATACTAAATCAAACCCAGAGCAGAGCACCAAAATTAAGTGGCTGGAGTATCTCATCCCAGAAACTACTGTAGTAATATCTTTACAAATTGACTTTATAAAAGTGTAAAATATCTTCAGTAAAATAAATAATAAGTAGAAAAACCTCACCACTTACAATCATCTTCAAATTGAGGAAGTTTAGGTAGCTTTCCTTTTACTTCTTTTAGATATAATCTATGTTGACAAATATGCAGCTTAGTAGCAAAGAAATTTGAGAATGTATGAAAATTGAACACCAGCATGCATCTGTTCTTCAAAATTAGAATCTTTTCACAATCTATTTTGATTAATATGTGTTAATTTTGCGTAATAATTGTATTCAGTGATGGTATACCATGAAAAATTTAGGACAGTCCACACCTGCCATTACATTACCATTTCCTTACATTTGTCTACCTTATTCCCTTCCCTTCCAGATATTGAGAAATACATGTTAACTTATTGTAAATTTCACTCTCCCGCCAACTGACAGACACGAAAACTTACTCTTTCTTTCCAACCGCCCTTTCATACCTAGTACACAAACTCTGTTTATCACTGTTCATCCTGTCATTTCCTGCATCAATCTCCAGTGATGAATATGTATTATTCAACTTACCTTGTCATAGTTTCCTATTCTGAGAGAGAATAAGTACCATCTGTTTACTTGTAGCTAGCTTATTTAACAGAAATGTGTCCAGCATAAGGATCTATTTCACCACAAATGAAAGAATTTTGTTTTATAAATGAATAATTTATAATGAACATATGATATGCTTTCTTATTTATATGTTAAAGATTTTTATTATTTATATCCAAAGGATATTGTACCATGGTACATAATGACATTTTCATACACATATATAATGTTAGTGAGCATGTGCCACGCCCAACCATGTGCTCTTTACCTTACCCCTTTTCATTTCCTCCACATTAATTACCTTCATTTACAAAGAGAACTTCACTTTAGAACATATATGTCCACATGATCTCCCGTACCTATATAGAATCAAGGAACTGTAAACTAGAGAACATATGTTATTTGCCCTTCTGATTCTGGGATTGTTTGCTTTAAGTAATTATTTTCATTTTTATCCATTTTCCATAAACAGCAAACCTTAGCCATCTTTGTAAGTGAATATATATTCACATATTGAATATATATACATAAATAATATTTTATAAATTATTAGATATTCAATGAATATAAATGTACAAACATAAAAATAAATACATATAAAAAGAAAGCATTTATATCAAATGGTGCTGGTTTAAATAGATGTTCACACATAAAAGAAAGCAAATAAATCCATATTTATCACATTGCATTAAACTCAAGTCCAGGGTATTAAAGACCTCAACATAAAACCTGATATATAGACCCTGATATAAGAGAAAGTAGGAATATCGTTGAATGCATTGCACAGGAGACAACTGCCTGGATAGAACACCAATAGCTCAGAAACAAGATCAAAGACTAATAACCTGGACCTCATGAAACTCAAAAGCTTCTGTAAGGGAAAGGACACTGTCAAGAAGACAAATTGGCAGCCTAAAGAATGTGAAAATTTTTCAAAACAAAAACTTCTCAAAAGAGGAATCTCAAATGGCTGAGAAACACTTAAAGAAATGTCCAACAGCCTTAGCCATTTAGCAAATGAAAGTCAAATCTATTATGTGATTTGACTTTACACCTGTCAGAATGGATCAGATCACAAATGACAGCTCATGTTGGTGAGAAGGTAGAACATGGGGAACTCTCCTTCATTTTAGTGAGAGAGCAAACTTCTGCAGCTACTATAGAAATGAATATGGCAATTCCTCTGGAACTTGGAAATTGACATATTTCAAGACCCAGCTATACCATTCCTGGGCATATAACTAAAGGATGTTTCATCATACCATAGGTGTACTTGCTCAACTATGTTTATAGCAGATTTGTTCATAATAGCCAGTGTTTGTAAACAATCAAGATACCCCTCAGCTGAATAATGAATGAAGATATTGCGATACATTTACACAATGGAGTATGATCCAGCAATTAAAAGAAAGGATTGCGTGATTTTTTTCGCCAGGCAGGGTTTCTCTGTTTTGACTCTGTCAGTCTTAGAACTAACTGTATTGATCAGGCTGGCCTCGAATGCTCAGAGATCTGCCTGACTCTGCCTCCCAAGTCCTGGGATTAAAGGCTTGTGCCACCACAGCATGGCAACTTCAAGAATTTTGTAAGCAAAATGGATCAACTAGAAAAAAAAATCTATAATGAGTGACACAACCCATTCTCACAAATACAAACATGGTATGTGCTCACTTATTTTTGGATATTAACTGTTAAGTGAAGAACAAAGGTATTACAATCCACAGACACAGAGAGACTGTAAAACGAGGGGCCAAGAAGGGACATAGCAGTCTCCCTGGAAAGGTGAAATAGAACAGATCATGCAGGTGGGAATGGGAAGAGAAGGGACCTCATTGGGGTAGTTCGATGGAGAGGGAGAATATATGGAGAGATGAACCAAATTAGAGGAAATTTATGAGGGAATCCAGAGACTAAGGCACTGGACACTCACTTGAATCTAGGAGGAAGAGCCAATTCATATAACCAGGCAAAGCTTCCAGGAGTGAGGTTGGGACACCATCCTAGTCACAAAACCTTAACCTACAGTACCTATGGTTCCCTATAGGACTGGCTGGGACAATGGAAGGGCAAAATTCCGCCAAAGGAGAGGAACCCTTGTCTGATACTTTTGGATAGGCCAGGAACTAGAGACTGGATAGCCAGGAGATGATTTCTAATGATTTCCTGCTCTATTCATAGACCAGTGCCTAGCCCAACCTTCATCAAGGAGGCTTCTCCAGCAGTTGATGGGAGTAGATACAGAGGCCAATACTGAACCATTGTGCAGAGTTCAGGGAACCCCACTTAAGAGGGACAAGAGGGATTGCAAGGACCAGGGAGATCTAAGACACTAGGATAACAAGCCCCATGAAGTCAAGCAATCAGCACTCCTGGGGTCCCACAGATCCTGAAGCAGCCAACATAAAACCTGCAGGCTCACCTAGATATATTTACTAAATATCTGGCCTGCTGTTCTTGGGACAGTTCTACAAGCTGGAGAAGGAATGTCTCTGACTGTTTTGCCCTCCTTGGGCCACTTTTCCTCTTTCTGGGTTGTCTAGTCCATCTTTCATGAAGGCATTTGCGCCTATCCTTGTTCCCTCTTGTCGTGCCCTGTTTGAGGAGTAACTCTAGTAGGATCGTGCTTTTCTGGGGTAGGCGGTGATGGGGGTGGGTTGGGCTGAGGGTTGATATGAGGGAGTGGGCAGATGGGGTGAGCTGGGAGGAGTGGAACATGTGGAGGCCTGGGGTGAGGATGTATCATATGAGAGAAGCAAAATATAAGTTTACCTGATGTCCTTGATTATTTTACCAGGAATTATATATAACATTTCCTTTATCTCTTTATTGAGTGATGTGCATGGGATATTATTCCATATATTGCCTATAATAAAAAGTGCTACTGCCCGGTGGTGGTGGCAAACCCCTTTAATCCCAGCACTTGTGAAGCAGAGGCAAGAGGATCTGTGTGAGTGAAAAGGCAGCCAGGTCTACAGAGCAAGTTCCAGTCAGCCAGAGTTACAACGGAGAAACTCAGACTTAAAAACAAAACAAAAACAACAACAACAAAAATCCTACAATAGACAAAAAGACAGAGAGAAAAACAGTGACATCCTAAATATGTTTCCCAAAGTATAAAAAATGAAAAAATATAGAAATATTGTCAAAATAAATTTTGAGACCTCTAGTCAGTCGGTAGTGGTGCACAACTTTAGCTCAGCAGTTGGGAGGCAAAGGTAGGCAGAGCTCTGTGAGTTCTAGGCCAGTCTGGCCTACAGAGTGAGTTCTAGGAAAACCAGAGTTGCAACAGAGAAACTTTGACTCAAAACACCAAAAATGAATAGCTAATTAAAAAAATAAAATAAAATTGAGACTTTTATATCACAAAGATACCAATCTCCGAAGAAAAGAGAAAATCTGTGGAAGCAAAGCACTCGTGTCAGAATTATGTAGAGAATTCAAGGCAAACAAGAACCACTTAATCAATTTTTAAATTGGGTAGGTGATCTGAACAGACTTCTCCGGAGGAGAAATATCTGTAAGAAAACACTTAAAGGCTCTGTTACATTTGTTTTTAGGCAGTAAAGCAGAAGGAATGAACTCAAACAAATTTACAGTTCTGGTATAATCAGCAGGCAGCCAGGGATCACACCCTGTCTCTTACTTCCTTTCCTCCAGCCTGGGGAAAATGAGAACCCCCAAACCCCAGTGTCACCAGGAGGTGAGTAATTGTACCACTCAGATGGACTTACACTCATTCTGGCTCTATTTCCTCTGAACCCTTCACAACAGAAAGACTGTTTATTTACCTCCAAAGGTAGAGCTGTACCAAAGCCAAGCACTGGAATGAAGTGACCATCATTTAGTTCCACGCATTGACCTTTGGAGTTCATTGTGAGTCACTCTTCGGGGTAAGCTGGCTCTGCTTGCTGTCCTCCTTCCCAGAGCATTTAAATAATGGGAGTTCCTCCTCTGTCCTGGTTAATGAATAGTCTAGGACATGTGGGAGGAGTTAAGCTGCTTTCCTCAAGTAAGGGAGCCAGTTAATTTCTAAGAAAAAGAAATCTTTTTTTTTCTTTTATTGAAAATACTTTTTCTTATATAATTAATACTGATTACTCTTTTACCTCCCTCTACGCCCAGTTCCTCCCTAACTCCCCTCCCATTCAGTCCTATACCCTTTCTGGCTCTCACTAGAATACAAACAGGATTTTTAAGGAATATAATATAATATAATATAATATAATATAATATAATATAATATAATATAATGATAGATAAAATAAAAAAAAAACTACTGCATTTGAATAGGACAAAACAAACAAGCAGAAGGAAAAGAGCCCCAAAATAGATATAACACAAGGCACAAGAAATAGATACAGACACAGATACTCATACTCACTAGCACATTCAGAAATCCCATAAAAACTCTAAAATGAAGACCATAATATATATGCAAATGAAACCTACAAGGAATAAATAAAAAATACAAATATATAAATATATAAAAATATAAAAACATAAACATATATATGTAATAAAAATTTTAAAAATAAGCTAAAGTTTCAAATAATTCTCTGTCATGACAATTTAAGACAAGGAACATCCAAGGTTGCTGTTGAGTTCTCAGTATATTATATTCATATATTTGTCCTTATAGTTTATATAGGGACAGCTATATGTTAAATATATAGGGACAAATATATGAAATAAAATATGTACCTTTTACAAACAATAAAAATCATAGTAAGAGAAGATTTCAGTATGAGGGCCTCACATGGGAGGTTCAGGGAAGGAGTGATAGGTAGTGAGAAATGTAATATTGTAATTAAAGATAAAAGTAAGAAACGCTGTAACTCAAAGCAGGAGCTAAATAAAACAGTAGTTTCTCCCTGCCAGCATAACTCCTGGGCTTGGAGTGTGTGAATGTGTGGTCTTCACATCAGCTTGTAATTATACCTCTCAAGAATAAAGTACTTTTTGTGTCTGAGGAACATGACCCTCACCTGCCTTATGCCTTGATTTTCTTCCTGTACTTCATATCCTGCTTGAGATACTGCCTTCCAAGGCTAGTGCAGGTGACTTCAATGGTTCTCACTGAGTAAAGACCTCCACTACAGAGTCATGGATTTGGTTGTAGAAGTCTGGGAGCTGTAGTACTCTGAGAGTGATATCGATATTCTGTTCTAATGAGCTGAGCTGCTGTAAAGAGTCTGCTGTCTTGTCTGAGAAGTGGCTTTAGGATGACAGTTCTTTTTTCCAAGTTTCAGGTTCAGAGCCACTACTTAAACCAAAACAAAGTGATTTCAGGCTACTCATTTTGGGAACTGAGATGTGTTATTTCTGGGTTATAGTAACTCTGACTGTGATTATTAGTGAGTTTCTGATTGGTTAAAAATTATCACTATATTTTGTTTTATGTTGGAACAAAATGTTTATGTTTTTCAAGCTACAATAGTTTGTACAAATTTGAGTATGGATCATAGCTCTGAACTTTCATTTCAGACTAAGACCATGGCTGGTCCAGCTTTGTTTGTTTCTTTTTTTCTTTTATTTATGCTTGAACTCAAATAAAATTTTCACTTCTTTCAAGAAGTTGTGTGCAGTATAATTGAATCATAAGGACCCCCACAACAGAAGTACAAACTATAAAATGCAAACCATCTGCTTCTGATTCTCTTGCTTCTCACTCTGAATTCTGCCTTCTCTCTCTGCTTACTCTGTCTCTACTTGTTGTTGGGTCCTTTGATCCCTGAAAAACACAAAGCCGATCACAGCCACTACATTCTGGGGTGTAGGTTGCACTACTGGGTCCCCATCTTGCAAACACCTGCATGCCCTAGGACCTCTGGCTCCATTGAGCTGTACAGTCTCACTACTACTCTGGGACTTTTGCAGAGATGAAAGCATTTTTTGTTTCATTTTTTAACTTCCAGTATTTTTATCGTGAGTTGTTTATCTACCTTGGGCATTCTCTGGCCCTCCTCCAATTTCCCTGTGTTCAGATAATCTTTTCTTTTCTTTAACCTTCTATTGCCCAAAGAAGCAGATTTTTATTTTAACATCTAAAGTTGCTTCAGATGTCTTCTGTGATGCTCAGACCTCTTTGTGTTAATTCATTGTACTATGTAGGCACCGTTTATCCATCGGTTCCTGTGGCCCAGACTTTTAGGTTTCTCTTAGAACTCTATATTAGGGGCTCCCTGTAACCTATTTTGTTTTTCTTTATACTGTTTGGTTTACATTTTGATAAAGTTTTCATGGAACAACTGCCTCCGATTGTGTTAGCCTATCCATCTTCTGAGGCTTTAATTTTTATTCTGTCTTACTATTGTCTGAAATGACTTATGACCAGTGAGAAACCTGAGCTTGCACCTGCGGTGATCTCAGCAGCACAGCTTCCCCGACACCGGGCCCCTCCACACCCTAATATCCCCACACGTGGAGCCCTGTATATTGGAAATTCATTTCACCATGAAGATAAGGTCAAGTTAGGGCCACAGTTTGCCCAGGTCTTAAAGGGAAGGTAGGAGTATTTAGCGAGTGACCCTGGCTGTGAGCTTCTTCTGTCTCCTTGAGGGCTTCTCCAAACCCTGGGTTTGAGTGTCATGAGGTACCCTTGAAGTGGTATAAAACTATGTCTAGATGCTAGTTACAGAAAGAGGTTTGGCTCATAGTTTCAAAGACAGTAAAGAGGGAAGGAGAATTCCAGACACAATGTCAAACTTAAGAATAAAACGACACTGACATCAATGAATAGACAACAATCAGCAACAGATAAGTCAAGCAAACAGAAAACTGGCCCAGTGGCCCTCCAAAGAAGCTGCAGGCATGGCCTTAACTGAGTGCAAGAGCCAATGGGACGTCCTAACGTGGGCACAAGAAAACAGAAGCTGAGCTGCATCCAGCTTCTGCCCGAATTCTCAAAGAGGTACACATGAACATATCACAGATACACCCCAACAAATCCAAGAGCCTCCTTACCTCTAAGGAGACTGCATGCTTCAAGCAGAGCTCTCTGCCTGGGAATACTTGCTTGCTTCACACTGGCCAGTGCTTCCTTGTCCTTGAAGCTCCTTGGGCCAAACACAGCTCCCCTGTGCCAAACAGAGCTATCTTGTTTCAGATTTGCTCTCTCAGCCAAATATGAGGACGGAAACAGAAACTAAAAAGGAAAAACAAAAACATCAGCTATGCTAGAACTCAGAGAATTGGGCCTGGGAATTGAATCCCAGAATAGCTCCCATATGTTATGTGCTCCTTTGATCCAATTAGACTGACATGCAACTTGTTGAAAAAAAAAAAAAAGAAATTTTTACTGAGTTCAAGCATTAGAAGAAAAAAGAAAAAGAGAAAGAAAGATATCTGGACCAGCCAGGGACTTAGTCTGAAATGAAAGTTCAGAGCTACGACACCAACTCAAATTTGTAAAAATTATTGAAGCTTGAAAAACACAAACATTTTGCTCCAACATAAGCAGTACTTAGTCATAATTTTTAACCAGTCAGAAACTCATTAATAATAATCACAGTCAGTCACCATAACCCAGGAATTACATGTCTCAGTTCCCAAAACAAGTACCTGCCAATCCTTTCATGTTGCCTTTGCTGGTGGTCTCTGAAGGCTAGAGGCCTTTCTCATTTTCCTGGAAACCTGAACTTTGTCTCTTTTTGAAAATGGAATTTGCCATTAAAAATAGCATTGGTTCAGCCATTTCAAACCATGTCATACTCTCTGCTTCCCCTCTCTGCTTCTGCTCTATGATTCTCCTCTCTGCTTCTTCTTTGCTTCTGTTTCTGCTTCTACTGACAATTCCCTTTATATCCTAAGAGTCGGGATTAAATTAGTGTGTCATCATTTCCTTCTGAGTTGGGTTTAAATGCCTGTGCTGTGTTACCTTCAGATACAAAGCCTTATTTTTCATGAAGAAGAGAGTCCTATAGTCTACTTCCCAAATGCCAGGACTGGTGAGCTCACAACACCTAGATGAAGGTCAGCTGAGAGACACAGAGAGTTCAATTTCCCCAATAAAGCAAAAATTTCACTTCCACAGATTCTTAATCCAAACTATCACACAAGTGACCCTGATAGACTCTCTGCTTCCCTCTGAAACTCCATAAGCATAGTCTGCAATCCCTAGGGACCATGAAGGCACTAGCTGCCATGCTGAGAAAAAGTTAAGGTTATGCTAGACAGAGCTCCTAGTGCTCTGTCTCTGTAGCCCCACAGTGGATGTTACATGAGGAGACAGCCCTTCCATGCTGAAGGGACAATCAAGTGCTGTGGCAGAACCTCTGAGCACACAGGGAGATCTTAAGGACCAGACAAAAGCATTCCCCTTCTTCCATATACATTTGTTTGGGGTACCACCAGAAGGTGCCACCTATCTTTAGAGAGAGTCTCTCTGCTTCAAGTATTCTAAGCAAGAAAGACCCTCACAAGAGTGCCCAGCAGCTTGGGTTTTATTTGGTTGCAGATGCAGACAAGATGAGGCTGACAAATGACCCCTGACCTGCCTTGCCCAAACTCAGGTGGCACAAGGTTGATTACTAGGAATCATAAGACAGTCTAACCTTTGCTCACTAGCCACACCATTGGAGCACTGTAATATTAGCAGCCCTACAAAGAAGCTCACTCAATTATGCCATTTTTTCTAAGCTAGAACTATTTACTTTCTCTCTTTATTTTTTAGTGCTTTTATTTACTTTTTCTTTTGATTATATTTCATTCATATTTTACTTTAAAAATATTTTATGTCAGGCAGGAGAAAAGGTTCAGCAATTAAGAGCACATGTTGCTTTTGTATGTTTCAGGGGACATGTGGTTTTCTCTGGCTTCTGAGAACAATGAATGCCAGGGGGCACCTATTGAAGGCAAAAATCTCACACGTAAAAGGTAAAATGAATCTAAATTTTATTTAAAAATTTGTGAGTTTTCATTTCTCTTACCTAATTTATTTATATATTTAAATGGACAAGGCAGGCCAATATTAATTTGCTTCCACTTTTCTTTTGACTGCCCACGTTCTTCTCTTCTTTTCTTTTCCCTTTCCTTTAGTTAATGGTTTTTCTCTATCCCAATTCTCTTCCTTTACTTCATTCATTTCCTATAAGAGAGAGAGTAGTTGAAGTATATAAATAATATCCTATAATAAATAATGATAACTCTATTATTTTAAGAGAGTGTGTTGGCATGGCCTTTAACTCACGGAATAAAGTAGAATGGCTGTCCAGTGAGTTCCGGGAATAACATTGTCTCAAGTTATCCAGTCTGAATTTATGTCCATCTTACTTACATAGGTGCTAGAAATTGAACTTAAGAACTAAGCAGGAACATTAACTCTAAACTGATAAGAACTAATCTCTAAATATAACCTCAACAGTAATCTCTGTGCCCCTCATAAAACTATCCCTAACCACCAACCCTTACTCTAGCTGTAATCCCTAACCCTTATTCCTAAATCTAACCCCAACCTTTTATCCTCACCCTAAATACTAATCTCTAACCCTAAAGATAAACACAATTCTTAAGACTGTTCCATAACCCAAGAATAATCCTATCCTAATCTCAACATTACACCAAACTCTAAACCTAACACTAACTCATAGATGTAATCCTGAACCTAACTGTTGGGGAAGTTTATTTCTAGTTATGTTTATATAAGTTTAAAAAAGTAGTTTTGTACATTGTTGGGGAAAGAAATGTCTCGGCCTTGGCAATTTGTATATTCTGGAGGTGTTTGTTTTATGTAAATTTGTCATTCAGATGTTTACTTCCTCAAGACCTCCATCTGCTCATTGCTGTCTGGCTGAGTCATTATGGTTAAGAGCAAATATGCTGTGGAAGAATTCTTGTAGTCACTCTCCAACAGTTTTAGGCAACAAGAGGGGAGTCTCCACCTTAGAATTGGGATCCCCAACTATACATATGACATTGCTTGGTCATTAAAGGATTGTGGGATCCTCTTGGGCCATAAGCTCCCCTTCCTTAAAGGTGACATAGATGTTCTCTGAAAGGATTGTAGGATGAGACTAAGCTACAGATTTCCTTCATTATGCAAGTGGACCTGTGCACTGGTTTTGTATCAGTAGAACACCCAAGGAGCATCTGTATTAGCAAAAACTCCTGAGATCAGAATATCAGGATCATGCATGCCTTGATTCACGGTATAGAGTTCCCTTGGCTAAGGTCTGGCAGGTTTTGTGTCTAGGAAAAATGTCTCTTTGTCTTAGTTGTTGAGCTCACACAGTAGCTATCCTCTATACTAACACTGACTCTAACTCTATTTTACTGAGCTAGTCTTTAAACTGTAGGTGCATATGGTGTTATTTTGATACCTCTGAGCTTGATTTTCTGTTGAGTTGTTTTCTGCTTACTGTTGTTTGGCTACTGTGCTGAGTCATGCTTTACAATATTCCTGAGTCATGATTGGTCTTTTTTGATACTTCATGGTACTTCATGGCTACTGCTGAGTCTCTGTTACCAAGTTATGGTGGACTCTGTTTTCTAAGACATGGTTTGATTGTTTTAATGAGCCATCAAATATTTTATTAATAAGCCTAACTATACCATATGACACAAAAGAAGAACTATGCAAACTAAACTCAGATTTTGTCACTTTATCTTGCATTGACTTTCTGTATAACTAAAATAATAAACGTTTAGAAAACCAGTATATTAAAGGCTTTTTATAATAAGACGTATATTAACAAATTGTTAATTTAGATTTGCTACATATATATAAATATAATATATGTAGGAAAGTTTTGGTGTATTTTTGTCAACTGGAAGATATTTAGGACATAAAATTTGCATTTTTCTGTGTTTCAGACATAGCTTCCTATATCTCATATTTTAAGAAGTTGGTTGACCTATCAGTAAAATAGTGCATGATAACAAATATGTGCTTCAGAACAAACATTTCCTTTTGTTCTTAGTTTCTGCTGAGTTTGTTGGTATTCCAAATAGGAAATTGAAAATTAACAAATTGAACATATATTTAACACTTGGACTTTGTCAAGTATTATCTAAGAAGTCTAGAGCTAATTTTAAACTGTTTATTCTTCAACACTGGTGTAATTGTACTTGGTTGCCATTAGTAATAGATGAAGATATGGGGGCTGAGGGGTTGGCTCATGTATTCCCTGTGACCCCAGATCATCTAGGTTCCTGGGGACAACAGCACACTTCTGAAGCTTCCGTATCTCTGGAATTATTTCATTCCCTTGGTCAGAGTAGGCTGTGGAGGGACAGATACTGGCCTCTAGCAGGACACATTCTGAAAAACTCCTTTTATCTTGAAAATACACAGTGGAAAATACACAAGCAGACAGTGATCAACTCTTTATTTCTACAATCTCCCATGGTTGGAGACCTATTGCTCTCAGGCTGGTTCTTCTCTCCCTTCCCTGACAACCCTCATATGTACATATATATACATATATATGAAATATATTTACACACACACACACACACATAAATTTGTAAGCCCTCTCATGAAAATATTAAAATGTAAAATAGCAAACACAAAAAAGTATCCCCAAGATGTGTTTAAGTAAAAGAGGAAGTGAGAAGAGTTGTCATTCAATAAAGTTAAACTCATTTCCATGTAATTGAAACCTAAACCAAAATAAATATGTTAAGGAAAAAAGGAATGAAAGCAGGCACGAAATCTTTGATGCAATATTTTGCTGTCTATTTTAAAACTGTAAGTTTATTTTGGTTCACCCTTGGAATCGACATAAAAGTGCAAAAGAAAGACATTGAGATTTGATGCGGAGAAGAGTATTGTTGTGTTCCACATAGGAAAAAGTAACGGCAATAAACAGGAAAGAGAAAGCCATGGAGAATCTGAAAATATGGACAAGGAATTCTTTGAGGATGATATTTAATAAAAAAGACAAGTATAGAGTGTGCAAGAAGATATTTCAGCAAACACATGAGAAGGCTGCATGAATGAATTCCCAGAGATTAAGGTGTAACTAATGCACTGAGATTAAGAATGTAAGAGTGTCCCCACTCTTTAGTTCATGAATGCGGGACTGTCTGCATTAGAATTTGGAAGAAACTGGTTCTGCACGTTTTGAGACTCTCCTGGCCTACAGTCCACTTTGCCAGTTGAATTTTACAGAAGGAAGGGTGTGCATGGTGTAAGATATGAAAGCACTTTCCAGGGATTCAGAAAAGACCTTATAGTTGTGCAATGTGAGGAGCTATGGCTGATAACAGTTGGCAGGAGTATTAAGTACTGCAGAAAACACAGAACAGGCAGTGAATTTTGCAAAACCAATGCAGTCTCCTATGGAACAAAGGGTCCTCGAGGCTCCTTTTACATTTGAGAGACATCATTAATAATATAAGGGAAAGAGCCAAAGACAGGCTGATATTAACTGACTCAGTGGAGTCAGGAAAAGCTTTCTACTAATACATCAATAACCTACAGACATGAGTTTTATGTAGAGTATATACAAAGGCCTGGCTTAACCGAAAGAGTTATTAATGGTTAAAAACAAAAAGGCTATTTATTTTAGATGAGAATCTACAGGGATAGGATTTGGTAAGATACTTGTCAGAAAATGAAATACAAAGTGGTTGAATATACAAAGTGATAAGGAATAGGTGTACAAGAAAATATACAGTAAAACATACATTATTTGAAGGGTGAAGTCACTTAGTCCTGGAGCCTCGCTGAGTCAAGGAAGGAAGGAACATGCATGCCACTCGCATGTGGATACTGTGAATATTCCTGTTCTATTGCTATTGCTGTGACAAATGCCCTGATCCAAAACAACTGAGGAAGAGGGGGAGTTTACTCTCTTTCATATTTCTAATTTCAGCTCCTGCTTAAGGGGAGCCAAGAGGGGAAGTATAGCAGCTAGTCACATCAAATCCACAGTTAAGAGCAGGGAAGAAAGGATGCACATGTGCTGCCTGCTCTTTTAAAATTATACTCACTAGCTTTCTTAACCTTATAGAGTTCCTGTCAGAGCCCATGACAGTCCCTCTTCTAGCATGTCCATATGCCAGAGTGGTCTAGTTAATTCCTCATTACGATTCTCTCCCCTAGCAATTCTAGTTTGGGTCAAGTTGATAGTTATAAGGAATCAAAACCAAAAATTGTAAATGCAATGTTGAGAAAAAGATTGAATTTCAAACCAATTCTCATTCTATGTAACAATGCAAACAATGGCAATTCTACAAAGGATAAATGCTTAAATGTATACAAAGTGCACATGCTGGGACATGTAAGATAGAAGGACTGAGTTCAGACAGGTCCCTAGGTGAAGAAGCACTGAGTACGATGCATCTGTGTGGGTGAGAGAAACCCACAGCCTCACTCATCACCTGCATGTTCTCCTTGATCCTCGCCTCATTGACACTCTTTGCAAGGACCACAACCCCACGCTGCACCTGGTAATGAAAGGCAATCAAGGCTGAAGTTTGCTTGTACTTTTTTGCCATGGAAGCAAGAACTGGATCATCCAAGAGAACAGGAGTGCTCTGGTCCACCCTAGAATAAGAGGGAAGGCAAGATCAATTCCTATGTCTCAACTTTTGGCTTATGAAGAACTTCTGAGACAAGGTTTTCCCAAATATAGTCCCTATCCCTGCACAACTATTACCATCATTGATTCTGCCCAAAATACAAATTCTTCCTAATTGCAAAACATTTAACAAGGAACTCCAGAAATAGAATTGCAAGAGAGAAAATATGCCAGCAATAGATTTCAGAGTCAGAATTCATAAAATCTACATTACCAACATATATCCCTTTCGAAGCCTAGAGCAGTATAAGAAACCAGGACAATGTCTTTTGACATGCAGAAATCCAGAAGTTTCCTCTGTTTGAGATAAGGATGACATTCCACCTGCAGAGAGGTGATGGAGAGATGCCTTATTGTATAAAATTCCAGGATATTACCAAAGGGATACTTTAAAATAAATTAAACTAAATTATGAAGCATGTGTAACATAAAATGTGAATTTGAATACATCAAGACTCCTGTGGTGTTTGATACATGTTATCCAAAATCAAGGATGTCATTAAAAATAATTCAAGGCCAGCCTGTACTACAGTCATAAACCAATCTCAGAAGACATAAAGAAAGGAAGAAGAGAGAAAAGAATAAAGAATCTATGATCATAAAGACATGATTATACAATCTTTATTGACACATATGCATTGCCTATAATGATGAGTTTCATGAGGATATAAATATATATATACACACATATACATATATGCTTTATACATGCAAACATATAAAGATAACTATACATATGTAAACATATATTTTAAGTACACACACACATATATATATATGTACTTATATATGTTTGGTAATATCAAAATATATTCTATACTTTGACATTATTCACTGCCACCGTTTTATTTTCCCCCTTTCCATAATTTCCATTCAATACCCCTGATTTTTATTTCAAATAGTTTTAATGGTTCAATAGTTAAATAGGTTTGTCTAGTAAATATGATCTAATCTACTAAACAGACATAATATTAAACCACACCCATGTACGTATCTTTATACCACTGATTAGTGCATATCTCCCCTCATCAGAGAAAGTCTTTTTGCAGTAGACAATCAATAGAAACATAAACAGAGTAGGGAAAAGTGATGATAAATATTTCTAAACCCAACATAATAAACAACTCTAGCAAATTCACTGATGAGTTATAAAATATTATGTGATAATGGGCAATGAAACATAAATTCCTATCAGGTATCCACATTACAGTGCAAATGTGTCCAATTTGAGTGTCGTAGCACAACAATGACTTTTCCTGAAGAAAGAAAAAGTATTTGATATTAGGGCAATAAATCTTTCAGTCATGAGTGGTATTTACACAAAATTACAATATAACAAGCATCGTTCATTAAAGTACACATATCTGATCAATCCATAATACTTAAAAGAAGAGGTTGATAGTCATAACTGCAACTAATTTTGAAAGATTAAACAACATATTTCATGTGTAAAAGTACCTATAATTGGTAATCTGGACGAATGTGAACATTTTGAGCAGGGGTGAAGAAATGATGATGCAAAAAGGTGATTCACATTTTATAACTGTTTTTAATGTGGTTTTTATATAAAAAAACTTGGCATGATTAATTTATATAATTGTGTATACAAGCACATACATACATACATACATACATGGCAATAACAAATGGTAAATAAGGGCCTATCAATTTGACAATGGAGGTATTAGAGGTAGAGGCTATCGGAAAGAGAAGAGGGGAGGAAGACAGTGGTATAATTCTATTTAATTACAATGTATAAAACAGTAAAGAGTATAAGAATGTCTACTTTGTGTCCTGCAGTGCCTACTCCTTATTTTGAGAATGTAGAGCTGCTTACAATAGGATAGGGTAAAAGCTTTCCCTCAAGAAACAAGCATAAAATTTCCAAAGCACATGTACAATTTTTAAGTGTTTAAAATCAAATACTGGAATTGTTCATGTCATTAATTCATAATTTAGGAGGATTAGTCAGTATGTGGGGAGGTGGTTTGTGTGGTGTGTGTGTGTGTGTGTGTGTGTGTGAGTGGTGCATGCCACAATATTCTTTTGGGTGTCCTAGGACAACTTATGAGAGTCAGTTCTTTCCTTCCACCAAGTCAAGAATAAAACTCAGGTTTTCAAGCTTGTTAGCAAATGCTTTTACTCACTGATCAGTTTCATTTGTCCCATGATATATAGTTTTGATTGATACAAGGGTTGGACATTTATGGGCTTCATAAAGACATGTTTATAAAACCATATATACAGTTTGACCCTATTCACTCTCACTCACATCATGCCTTATTCCAACAGTTTACATTTATTTTTCCAGATTTTGATTTTTAAAAAAATCTTATGTCTATGCCCCTGGGAAGAGTTAAAAAACAACTTATGGTATATACCAAACTTTGCCCAAAATCTTAGGTGCAAATACCTGTTTCCCTTATTAGGAGTCATCACAGAGTCTAGATGTGGATCAAGGAATGGACTTACTAAGTTTTGACTATTAAATAGTACAATAAAGCATAAATATGATCAAGCACTCTCAAGGGTAAGTGTATGAGCTGAAATATCCAGCTAGGTGGAGAACTCAAATTTGACAGACCTTAGCAATAACTGAAAAGTAAATATCAATTCAAGTAAGGGAAGAACAAAAATTAATAGTATCAGAGTAGCGAGCACACAAAACAGAGAGTTGTACATAGAAAAATAAAAAGCAAGACTATATGTCATTATCAATTTGGGTTACCATAACAATTCCTTTCTCAGAATATTGGTAACATAAGATAAAACAACTCCTGGCCTTGGAGTGTTTGAATGTGTGGTCTACACAGCAGCTTGTAATTATACCTCTCAAGAATAAAGTACTTTTTGTGTCTGAGGAACTTGTCCCTCACCTTCCTTATGCCTTGGTTTTCTGCCTGTAATTCATATCCTGCTTGAGATACTGCCTTCCAAGGCAGTGCAGGTGTCTTCGATGGTTCTCACTGAGTAAAGACCTCCACTACAGAGTCATGGATTTGATCTGGGAACTGAACAACTCTCAGAGTGATCGCAATATGCTCTTCTAATGAGAGGAAATGCTGTTAAGAATCTGCTGTCTGTTGTCTGAGAAGTGGCTTGAGGATGACAGTTCTTTTCTCCAGGTTTCAATCATAAGCACAAAGTCCCTGCTGCCACTTAATAACCAATATCCAGGGAATCTACAAATTAAAACAAGGAGATGATAAAAACTATAGGTGTGTACAATAAAGTCCTAAGAATATCTCTGAATGTTGATACAGTTAACATTCTCAACAGTACTTAATGCTTGTAAGCACTCAACAGTGCTAGCCACAACAATATCTTGTTCATGGAGAGATGGCTATCTATGAAGTATCTAAGAGATGGCTGGCTGCAACAGAGAGTACCCAACAGACAGTGTCTCATGGAGGTTCTTAGCCTCAGTACAATGAAATCTGCAAACCCAGACTGCTTCAGCCTCTGAGACTTACTATTGACTGAGTTCACTCTGACTGGCTGTCATCTGAAATACCTCTTTCCATTCCGGTCTGTATTGTGAAGTGAAATGGTATGAAATGGCAGAACCAGTGCTATCTTAAACTGCAAAATCCATTTTAAAACAGAGACAAAGTTCAGGTTCCCAGGAAAATGAGAAAAGCCCCTAGCCTTCAGTGCCCACCAGTTATACCAAAACAATGTGATTTCAGGGTACTAGTTTTGGGAACTGAGACTTGTCATTTCTGAGTTAAAGTGACTCTGATTGTGATTATTGGTGAGTTTCTGATTGGTTAAAAATTATGACTATCTTTTGTTTATGCTGGCACAAAATGTTTATAATTTTCAAGCTATAATAATTCTACAAATTTGAGAATAAGTCATAGCTATGAACTTTCATTTCAGACTAAGACCCTGGCTAGTCCATAGATCTTTCTTTCTCTTTTTCTTTATTTTTTTTAATACTTGAACTCAATAAAAAAAATTCTTTTCTTTCTACAAGTTGTGTGTCAGCATAATTGAATCATAAGGACTTCCGCAGCAGAAGTACAAACTATAAAATGTAAATCATCTGTTTCTGATTCTCTTGCTTCTCACTCTGAATTCTGCCTTCTCTCTCTCCTTACTCTGTTTCGACTTGCTGTGGGATCCTTTTGATATCTGAGACACACAAAGCCATTCATAATCTACGTTCTGGGGTATGTATTACACTACTGGGTCCCCAGATTGACAATATCTGCATGCCCTAGGGCCTCTGGGTCCATTGTAACTATGCAGTCTTGCTACTGCTCTGGGAGTTTTGAAGAGCTGAAAGCATTTTGTTTTGTTTTGTTTTGTTTTCTAAGTTCCAGATATTTTTTCTGGGGTTGTTTATTCACCTTGGGCATTCTCTGGCCCTCCTCCAATTTCCCTGTGTTCAGCTAATCTTTTCTTTTGTTTAACCCTCTATTGTCCAAAGAAGTATATTTTTATTGTTAACATCCAAAGCTCCTTCTGATGTCTTCTGTGATGCTCAGACTTCTGTGTATTAGACTCATCATACCATGTGGCCACCCTTTATCCCACAGTCCTTGTGGCCCAGACTTTTAGGTTTGTCTTACAACTCTATATCTGTGGCTCCCTGTGACCTTTTTGTTTTTCTTTATACTCTTTGGTTTACATTTGTTAATGCTTTCATGGAACAACTCCCTCTGATTGTGTTAGCCAATCCTATCTTCAGAGGTATTAATTTTTTTCTGTCTTATTGTAGCTTGAAATTACTTATGATCAGTGAGAAACCTGAGCCTGCACCTGCAGTGATCTCGGCAGCACAGCTCCCCCAACTCAGGGCCCCTCCATAAATTGTATACCCACACATAGATCTGTTTATTGGAAATTCATGTCACTACTAGGGGAGGGCCATGTTAAGGCCCTGGCTCAAATGGGGCCTGGGAGTAAGAAGTATTTAGCTAGTGGCATTGCTGTCAAGCTTCTTCTTCCTCCTTGAGGGCTTCTCCAAATCCTGGGTTTGCGTGCCATGGGGTGCCCTTGAAATGCTGTAAAACAATGTCTAGATGCTAGTTAGAGAAAGAGGTGTGGCTCATAGTTTCAAAGATGGTAAAGAGGGAAGGAGAAGTCCAGATACAATGTCAAGGTTAAGAACAAAGAGACACTGAAACCAACCAACAGACAACAGTGAGCAACAAATAAATCAAGCAGACAAACTGAAAACCAGCCCAATGTCCTCCAGAGAAGTCACAGGCATGACCTTAACTGAGTACAAGGGCCAACAAGAATTTCTAACATGGGCACAAGAAAACGGAAGCTGAGCTACATCCAGATACTGCCTCAATTCTCCCAAAGGTGCAAATGGACATATCAAAGATGTATCCCAACAAATCACTGTCAACCAAAGCCTCCTTACCTCTAAGGAAACTGCATGCAATAAGCAGAGCTCTCTCCCTTGGAATACTTGGAATACATACATGAGGTCTATGAAGAAGGATGTATATTTCTCCTTAGTGGTGATGAAAAGAACAAACTGCCAAGACTTTGCCAGATATTTATCCCAATGGCCCAGCATGCCCTGCTTTTGTGGAAGCCATAGCTTAGAGCAAAAAAGCTTCTTAGTTAAACTGAACAGTTCTCTTTTCATGAAAACCTGTCTACAAGTGGTAACTCCACAATGTGAGAAAACTCTTTCTGCAGGCAAAGACTAGTTATTTTTACTGCAAAACAGTCTCTATCTAAAAAATCTGGAAAGTTTTTTCTCAGAGTCAGCACACAGAAGCTGTCTTCCAGATCTTGTGCTGGTAGTTGAACTGTAAGAGTCACTCAAGTTTTGAAAAGTCACTGGTTTTGAAGGCATGAAGGGGTCATATGTGGGATGTATAACATCTGTCCACAGCAGGTTCCGTGAAACTCCATAAAAGAGGGCATTCAGTGAAATGACAAATGAGCAAAAGGCATTCATTCTTTCCATGACAAGCAAACATAGATGTTTACTCTTTCTGGGACCCACTGATAAGCACGATCACACTTTTAAAATGACATGCAAAAAACATGCTTTTTAGTGAAAAATGACACGCTTAAAATGATTTTAATATGAAACTGACAAAGCACATATTGCCACAGGGAAATCATACCAAGACTGCCTGGTTAGGAAGACTTTACTGAGCCAATAATAAATACATTAATAAGCTTAACTATATAGCATATAACACAAAAGAAGACATATACAAACTAAAGACAGACTTTGGGGCTTTATCTTGCTTTGACTGTCATATAACTAAAAAAGTAAATGTTTAAAAATCATTTTATAAATGCTTGTTATATTAAGACATATATTAACAAGTGGTTAATTTAGATTTGCTGATGAAAAAATTATATTTGTGGGAATGTTTTGGTGTATTGTGGTCAACTGGTAGATATTTAGGACATAAAATTTGCATTTTCTGTGTTTCTGCTTTTTTCTTTTTAAGAAATAAAGTTGGTTGACCTATCAGTAAAATAGTGCATGTTAACAAATATTTGCTTCAGAACAAAAATTTCCTTTTGTTTTTAGTTTCTGCTGAGTTTATTAGGATTCCAATTAGGAAACTGAATGTTAATAAAGTCAATGCTTATTTAACATTTTGACTTTGTCGAGTGTTAGCTGACAGATCTAGAACTAAAATTTATACCACTATTTATTCTTCAATAGTGGTGTAATTGACTTTGGTTTCTAAGAGTAATAGATGGATGCCAAAGCCGATGAAGGTACAGGGACTGATAGGTTGGCTGATGTATTCCCTGTGACCCCAGATCATCGAGGTTCCTGGGGACAACAGCACACTTCTGAAGCGTCCGTATCTCTGGAATTATTTCATCCCCTTGGACAGAGTAGGCTGTGAAGGGACAAACACTATGCTCTAGCAGGATATAATCTGAAAAACTTTTATCTTTGAAATATACAATAGAAAATACTTAAACAGACAGTGATTAACTCTTTATTCCTACAATCTCCCACGGTTGGAGACCTCATGTTGATCTCAGGCTGGTTCATCTCTCCCTTCCCTGACAACCCTCACATACCAGACATTATATCCCCAAGTCTTAGAACCTTGATCACCAAGCTTCTAGAAAGGAGCCCTGGGTTTGTTTATTAGTCAGTCTTCTCTGCATTCATACCTCATTTTCAGACTACACTGAGTTTGTTCTGTTCATCGTTAAGCAGGAGAAACACTGATAAGTAATTACCTGATAACTGCAACTCATCTATATTTTAAAACTCTACCTAGTCTGTTCAGTAAGAACTGCCTGGGAAAGGCCTGTTGTCACCTAAGATCCCTTGTGCATAAACTTCTTGGCAAATCAGTATACGTTCATAATGAATCAGAAGGCACAACATTCAATTAAAATGCATCGGTAAATACTGAAGAAAGTGTCATTTATTTATCTTCAAATTGGGACATTTTTTTGGTTTTTTCTTCTTTCTAAGCCTTGTGATAATTCCAGGCTAGATTGCTATTGAACAGAAGTACAAAGTCCAGTTGTTGGTATCTCAGGGAGGTCCTGCAGCACTGTCCACCTGCCATGCCAAGGCGCTTCAAACAGAAGTCCTCACGTGTTAGTATTCATCAGAAAATGGAAAGTTAGGGTGGCCAGAAAAACTGCAAAGACAAAAAGTAATTCATAATGCATTTGATTATTCTCTTTCTACAAAGGGTCCTTTCAACGAAGCTGATATTCTATGAAGTATACATTAATTCCTTTCTGGCAAGACATAGAATCAGTATTTCTTATTTTCATAAACAATGCTTATAAATTGAAAATAAAACCATAGATGAGTCATTAGTTCTTCTTTACCTAAGACTCAAAAGACAATGAAGAATAGTAGATCAAAGGGTCAAATGTCCATCAATAAAAAAGCAAAAAGATAACCTGTCCTTTCTCTTTTATTATTTCTCAATAAAACAAATATCTGTTTTATTTGTCATGAGATGATTAACCAACTACATATTCCATATGAACATGATTTGAGGAGAGGAAATTACTACTAGTTATCTGATTTTCCTTTTTAAATTCATTAATCATTTATTAACTATCTAACACAGATAACGTGAGGGCTTGGACTCTGAAGTACAAACAAAATATTGCACAAGATTTATAAGGAGACGTGTACAAAATATTTCTGTAAAAAACAATCACACAAGCAAAAAGAAGGTGATTTATTAGAAACAATAAACAAGAAAATATTAGTTCTGATATAATATATGTATATATTAGTAAAAAATAGATATGATATTAGTTCTGGAGCTCAAACAAAGGTTTATGACTCGTTAGGATTTCCTGAGTTTTAAACATCTCTTCTATAATTTCTTAATTCTCTGAGTTGTCTCTCTCCATGTCAGAAAAACAGTCCCAACTGTGCTACTGAACAGATCAAGCCAGAAGATCCAAATATCAGAGTGCCTAGATTCTGAACAAAAGTACAGCAGGAAATAAGACAAGTTTTTAAGATATTCAAATAGCTATTACATTAATCAAGTAAACAATTCTATATGCAGACTATGACATTGACTACAAGGTATTTGGTCATGCATCAATATGAACAGGAATTAAACAAGTACTGGAAAAAATGGTATGGTATTGATATTGGAAATAATTCAATGGGGTCCTTAAAGTGCCAAGTACATATACATAGCAGACAGAGATTCAGATGATTTCAGGGAAAATGGAGACCCAGAAATGATGAAGGTTGACTGAGTCCACTCCATGTAATAAGAGAGATGTTCTGGGTTAGCAGATCAAGGTGAACTCAGTCTTCTCATCCTGCTGCCGTGAATAAGCTCAGAATTCTGAACAGACTAGAGAGAATTCCACATGTTTGGAGATATTTTGTTTTGTTTTCTATTTCTGGTCTAGATTACCTCTGCCTTCTTTACATTTATGGAAATAACATGAAAAGGATTCCTACTGAAAATAAAACAATTAAAAAGTTTTAACAACGTTGCTTACATCTTCAGAGGTAAGTATCGAAGATTTCTGTTCAGACCATCTAGGGCTTTCATATCTTCAGAAGTCAATTGGAATTCAAAAACCTAAAACAGAGATAGGAAACATTTTACATATCCAGACTGCATGTTTGCCAACCTGCACTTTGGAAATAAATACAACAGATAGAACAACGAGGGCCAAAAAGTAATCATACATCCCAATAGCCGCAAAATAGATCACATTCCAAAACACAACAGCAACTACAGAAACAAACTAAAATTCCATAAAATGCCTGTTCCCCATGGAGAACATGAAATTGAAATAAGCCAAGACATGTTACATTCAATTCTCTCACTTCTCAGTAACACCACAGGGTATGAGAAGTTGTTTATGAATATTACCTTCATGGCTGACCTTCCTGACCTAAATATATATATGTGCATATATATTAATTTTATATATATGTCTATGTGTGTGTGTGCGTGTGTGTGTGTGTGTGTGTGTGTAGATACATACATACATACATATATATCTTTATTAGAAAAAACTCTAAGGCTTCTCATGAAAATATTAAAATGTAAAATAGCAAGCACACAAAAGCTTCCCCAAGATGTGTTTAGGGAAAAGTGGAAGTAAGGAGACTTGTCATTGAGAACAGTGAGACTATGTAATTGAAACATTAAGCACATTAAGAGAAAAAGGAATGAAAGCAGACATGAACTCCTTGATGCAATATTTTGTTGTCTATTTTAAAACTGTATGTATATTTAGATTCACACTTGGAATCAACACAAAACCCCAAAAGAAAGTCAATGAGATTTGATGGGGAAGAAGAGTATTGTATTGTACCTAGGAAACAGAAACAGCAATAAACAGGAAAAAGAAAGCCATGGAGAATCTGAACATGTGGACAAGGAATTCTTTATGGAATAATATTTAATAAAAAAGACATGCATGGAATTTGTATGAAAATATTTCAGCAAACACATGAGAAGGCTGCATCAATGAATTGCCAGAGACAAAATTGTAAGAAAGTGAGAAAGCCCCAACTCTTTAGTTTGTGAGTGTGGGGCTGCCTGCATTAGAATTTGGAAGAAATTTGTTCTGCATGTTTTGAAACTCCCTTGGCCCACAGTCCAATTTGCCAGTTGAATTTTCAAGAAAGGATGGTGTTCATGATCTAGGACATGAAAGCACTTTCTAGGGATTCAGAGAAGAACTTGGATTTGTCCAATGTGATGAGATATGACTGATTTCAGTAGGCAGAATTAAGTATTGCAGAAAAGACAGAATAGAAAGGGGTTTTCCAAAACAAATGCAGTCTGCTCGTGGAGCAAAAGGGCTTCAACGTTCCTTTGATTTTTGAAAGACATCACTGATGATATTAGAGAAACACCAAAGGACAGACAAGTATAACTGACTCATTGGAGGCAGGAAATGCTTTCTACTGATACAGCAATAACCTACAGATGTGAATTTTATGTGGAAAATATACAAGGGCCTTGCCCAACCAAAAGTGTTATTAAAGGTAAAAAAAAAAAATTAAGTTACCTATGTTAGATGAAAAAACTATAGGGATAGGATTTGAAAAGATGCTTATCACAAAATGAAATTATGTTATAATTAAGTTACATGTGTGCAAGAAAATATAAATTAAAACATACATTATTTGAAGTGTGAAATCACTTAGTCCTGATCCTTTTTGAGGAAATGAAGGAAGGAACATGCATACCACTCTCATGGGGATACTGGGAATATTCCTGTTCTAATTCCAGCGCTGTGACAAATACCCTGATCCAAAGCAACTGAGGAAGAGTGGGAGTTTATTCTATCTTACATTCCCAGGTTCAGCCCCTGATTAAGCCCAAGGGGGGAAGTCTAGCAGCTAGTCACATCAAATCTACAGTCAAAAGCAGGGAAGAATAGATGCACATATGCTGCCTGCTCTTTTACTCTTATACTCACTAGCTTTCTTAACATTATATATATAGACTTCCTGTCAGAGCCCATGACAGTTCTTGTTCTCATATGCCGATATGTCACAGTGGTCTAGATAATTCCTCATTAATATTAGGTCCCATGGCATTCCTAGTTTGAGTCAAGATGATACTTAAAAGGAATCAAAACCAAACAATTTTCAATGCGATGCTGAGACCAAGTTTTACTTTTCAACCAGTTCTCATTCTATGTAACAATGCAAACAACGGCAATTCTACAAAGGATGAATTCTTAAAATATATACAAAGTACACATGCTGGGACATGTAAGATAGAAGGACTGAGTTCAGACAGGTCCCTAGGTGAAGAAGCACTGAGTACGATGCATCTGTGTGGGTGAGAGAAACCCACAGCCTCACTCATCACCTGCATGTTCTCCTTGATCCTCGCCTCATTGACACTCTTTGCAAGGACCACAACCCCACGCTGCACCTGGTAGTGAAGGGCAATCAAGGCTGGAGTTCGCTTGTACTTTTTTACCATGGAAACAAGAACTGAATCATCCAAGAGAATGGGGGTGCTCTGGTCCACCCTAGAATAAGAGGGAAGGGAGAATGAATTCTTATGTCTTTGCATTTGGCTTCCTAAGAACTTCTGAGACAAGGGTTTCCCAAATGCATTCTCTATCCCTGCACAAATATTACCAACATTGATTCTGCCAAAATGCAAATTCTCCCTAATTACAAATAATTTAAGTAGGAAGTCTAGAAACAGAATTACAAAACTGAAAATATGTCAGCAATTATTTCCAGAGGTTGAATTCATAAAAGCCCATATTACCAATCTTTATCCCTTTTTGTGCCTAGAGCACTGTAAGCAACCAGGACAATGTCTTTTGACTTGCAGAAATCTAGAAGTTTCCCCTGATTGAGATAAGGATGACATTCCACCTGAAGAGAGGAAAAGAGAGATGCCTTATTATATAAAATCCCAGGTTATTAGAAAGAAGATAATTTTAAATGAAATAAGCTAAATTAGGAAAGCATGTGCAACATAAAATCTGAATTTGAATATATCATGACTCCTGTGGTGTTTGATACATGTTATCTGAGATCATAGATGTCACTAACGATAATTCAAAGACAACCTGTGTTGCAGTCAGAGACCAATCTCAGAAGACAAATAGAAAGGCAAAAGAGAGATAAGAAAAAGAAACAATGATCATAAAGACATGATCACATAATCTTAATTGACACATATTGAATGCCTATGTTGATGAGTTTCATGAATATATATATATATATATGCAATAATATCCTATACTTTGCATTATTCACACCCATCATTTTATTTTCCCCCTTTCCATCATTTATATTTAAACCCCCTGGTTTTTATTTCTAATAGTTTTAATGGGTATAGGTTTCCCTATAGAGAATATGACCTAATCTTCTAAATAGACATAATATTAAATCACACCTATGTACTTATCTTTATACCACTGATTAGATGATATCTCACCCTTATCAGAGAAAAGTCTTTTTGCAGTAGATAGCAATGAATTCAGAGACACACAAGTGGTCAATGGGCGAAGAATGAGAGATTGTGGAGTAGTAATCCTTAAAAGAGCCATCAGAATCATGGCCCCTCCTAAGGCTTAGGGATTACTGCAGAAGAGTAAGCAGAAAGAATCCAAGAGCCATAAGCAGTGAATGACTGCAGAAAACTGTGTTTTGGAGATGGACAGGCTGTTGCACACCTGATGTCACCACAATTATGACAGCATGCACGAGATCTGCACTTATACATGCCAGCCATAATCCCAGCAGGGATGTACAAGGGGCTCAGGAAGTCTCATCCCTAGCTGAGGAGACACTTGCAATTGATGGCTGCTGAGGGACAGAAAACAAGTTTTCTCCAGGGATAGCCACCCCTGCAGCTATCTATGATACAGTAGATGGCACAATATCCATGTACTTACTGACAAATTAAGTAGACTTAAGCGTGTGTGGTCAACCTTGAAACCACATACATACCACCAACAAAAAATGCTACTTGGCAAGTTGTAAATATTTGTGCGTGTCTACACATACAAATGTTCACACACATGTATATATGTAAAAAATTAATCAACGAAATGGGGCCTGTCAAGTTGAAGTAGACACGCAGGGTTCAAAGGAGTGTCACTAGGAAGGAGGAAAGAAACGTAATTCTATTTCAATTAAAACACTTTAAAAATAAAATAAAATAATTAAAAAGAACTGTCAAAAGCAACAAAAATCCATCATATATATGGGATTGGTAGAGAAAGAAGAGAAATCAATGGAGGAATTAGGGGTGAGGGGATTGATTGGTCCATATTTGATCAAAACATTTCATATGTATATGAGATTTCAAGCAATAAAAATTCCAGAATTTTTTTCTAAAAAGTAACAATTCTGAGATGAAGCTACTCTATTAAAAAAACTTGTGGTATAAAGATCTGTTTTCTTTATAAGGAGTGATTACTGATATAGATGAGGACCAAGTAATGGACTTTAAGAACATTGATTATAAACTGAACGATAAAACAGCAACTTGATGAATCACTCATTAGGAAAAGTCTACAGGATGTAGCAACTAATTCCATAAAGGCCTCAGAAGGGATATTTTGACAGATTTTGGCATTAACAGAAAAGTAAACATTAATTCAGGTATATTCAGTAAACAAAAATCAATGAGTTCAGTGTAATATGAACATGAGAAAGACACATATATATGAGAGTGAGAGAAAGAGAGAGAGACAAAGAAGGAGAGAATGTAAAACTATATGTATCTACTGGTGGTCCTTACAAGAGTAACTCCTTCTAGAACATTTGTAACTAAATGTATTAACTTTATCTAACAGGTAAAATTATAGCATCTCTATCTAAATGCCATACATGAGGTTTTGCAGTAGACAATCAGTAGAAGCATAAAAAGAGTAGGAAAAAGGGATGATTAGTATTTCTAAAACCCAACATAATAAACAACTCTGGCAAATTCACTGTGATAGTTCAATATTTTGTTATATTTCAAATATTATATGATAATGGGCAATGAAACATAAATTCCTGTCAGGTATCCATGTTACAGTGCAAAGGAGTCCAATTTGAGGGTCATAGCACAACAATGATTTTTTTTGGAGAAAAAAAGGAATTGATATTCGGGCAATAAATCTTTCAGTCATGAGTGGCATTTGCACAAACTTGCAATAAAACAAGGAACGTTCATTAAAGTACATATATATGATCAATCCACAATACTTAAAAGTAGAGGTTGATAGTCATAACTGCAACCAACTTTGAAAAATTAAACAACATATTTCATGTGCAAAAGTACTTATAATTGGCAATCTGGAGAAATGTGAATATTTTGAGCAGGGGCAAAGAAATGTTGATGATGTAAAAGAGTGATTCAAATTTTATAAGTGCTTTAACTTTGGTGTTTATATGAAAATCTCAACGTGATTAATTTACATAATTGTGTATAAACACATACATACATATATATACGGCAATAACAAATGGTAGAGAAGGGCCTATCAATTTGACAATGGAGGTGTTAGAGGTAGAGGCTATCGGAGGGGAAAGAAAGAGAAGACGGGATGAAGTCAGTGGTATAATCTATTTAATTAAAATGTATAAAACAGTAAAGAGTATAAGAATGTCTATTTTGTGTCCTCCAATGTCTACTCTTCATTTTGAGAATGTAGAGCTCCTTACAGTAGGATAGGAAAAAAGCTTTCCTACAAGAAACAAGCATACAATTTCAGAAGAACATATACAATTTTTAAATGTTTAAAAGCAAATACTGGAATTGCTCTTGTCATGATTCTAGAATTTAGGAGGCTGTGTCAATGTGTGTGTGTGTTTGTGTGTGTGTGTGTGTGTTTGTGTGTGTGTGTGTGTGTGTTTGTGTGTGTGTGTGTGTGTATGTGTATGTTTGTGTGTGTGTGTGTGTGTGTGTATGTGTGCGTTTGTGTATGTGTATGTTTGTGTGTGTGTGTGTGTGTGTGTGTGTGTATGTGTGCGTTTGTGTGTGATGTGAGACAGAATATTTTTTGTAGCTCCTAGGACAATTTGTGAGAGTCAGTTCTTTCCTTTCATCATCTAAAAAATCAAACTCAGGTTTTCAGGCTTGGCAACAATGCATTTACTCACAAATCAGTAACAATACTCCCGCAATATATATGTTTCATGGGTAGGAATGTTGGTCATTACAGGACTTCAGGAAGATATATTTATATAAATGTAGTCTAGAGTTTGACCCTATTGTTCTCATCCCTGTTACTCCATATTCCCATAGTTTCCATTCTATCCTCTAGGTTTTTATTAAAATATTCTTATGCCTGTGTTCCTGGTAACAGTTAACAGTTTTGAGATATACCACCTTTGTACAAAATCTTAGGCACAAATATCTGTTTGCTCTATGAGGAGTCATCACAGAGTCTAGATGTGCAACAAGGAACGGACTTACTAAGTTTTCACTATTATATAGTACAGTAAAGCGTAAACTTGATCAAGCATTCTGAGGGGTTAGTTCATAGACTGAAATGCCCAGTTGGATGGAGACCTCAAATTGAACAGATTTTTATCAATAACTGAAAAGTAAGTATCAATTCAAATAACAGAAGTAATAAAAATCGATAATATCATAGTAATGTGCATATAAAAAAGATATTGTACATACAGAAATAAAAAGCAAAGCTAGATGTCATTATCATTATCATTCTAATACCAACTCCTTTCTCAGAACATTGGTAACTAAAGGTAAAAACCTTACCAGTAGTTACATCTGAAAGACAGAATTTATATTGTCAAGCTGCAACATGATATCTAACACAAACAAAATCTTTGGGAAATTCTCAAATATGATGCAAATGATCACCATAATTTATGAGTTCCTGGAGTTCAAATCCCAAGAACCTACATAAATTTGAGATGGAAAGAGCAGTCTACCCACAAGACTAGATTTTGAGGGCAGAGACAAAGGAGAAAAGAAGCAACTCACTTTGCAAGACCAGCCTTATTAAAAATGGGTTTCAATGACAGACAATGCTTCAGAGAACAAGCTATAGAGGAAGAATTCTGATACCAACCTCAGGTCCCTACAAATACATCTACACACACACACACACATACACACACACAGTGTGTACACCGTGAACATATTCAGGAAAAGAAATCAGATGGCAAAGAATGTTTAAAAAAATCCTCTATGTTCTCATAATGCAAATGCAACCATTAAAGAATTTGTATCTCCATTGCTAGAAGAAGATTTTATAACATTATTAGAAGTTGATAGTGATACCTGCATCAGCTTTGAAAGGTTTGACAACAAATTACACATATATCTGCATAAGCAATCACATACATGTTGCTATTATTTGCAGTCTTGTAAAATGTCAGCAAATTTGGAGAGGGATGAAGAATTATAGAAGATCTGTACTAGTCATTCAAATTTTCTAAGTGTTTTAAAGTAATCATAAAATTACATAAAAACAATTATTAAGATCACATTTTTTTCTTATTAATACTTGAATATCTAGTGATTTGGTCCTTATATGTGAAATACATAAATAGTACACACCCTCATTTGCTATATGTAACTTTTACTTGTCCGCTGAAAGTTATTTTAAATACATGAGAGAATGGAGCCATGGAAACAAAGGATATGCTCAGAAACAAAGTCAGCTGAAGTACTGTTCATAGATTCTCAGTATTAATTTCACATTCCTAAATACTATCAATATAAACAATAAAATTCCTGCCTCTAACCTGGATGAGAATTTTAGTCTGCTGTCATTTTTAATATAAATAATTCTTGATCCATGATCAATAAACATGAACCCCACAGAAAACCTGACCAGCGTTATAGCCAATAGCCGCTGTGTGAGCTTACCAATCTTGCTGAGACGAGGAGACATGTAAGATACAAACCTACCAGAACTCAGCAGACCAGACTACATGTAATGATGAGAATTTATCTGATTTGGGTGTTTCTGTGATACAAACATTCTGTCCCCTCATCCAAAGGCTGACTTGCATAATGAAGGAAACTTCACTCTAGTATCAACATCACCATAACATTCTACAACCAAACTATGTCACCTTTGCATTAGTGAAACTCAAAGCCCAAGGGAGGTATTCTCTCCTGGTTGCCTGAGACTGTGAGAGAGGGATTACAAGAATTCCTCCACAGCATCATTGCTCTTAACCACAGGGGCCCAGCCACAGATCAGTGAGCAGGTACAAATCATGAAGAAGCAAATTCTTAATCACAGATCTACATAAAGTCAACATCTGTAAATAATACTAAATGCCAAGGCTTAGGCAGCCCTTCCCCAACAAGGTACAAAACAATTGTTTTGAACTTACATGAACATAACTAGAAATAAATTCCCCAACACTGTGTCATCTGTTAATTCACAGCATCCTTGTTTCCTGGTAATCTTAAGCTTTCTTTGTCAACTAAGCACAGTTCCTTACAACCTTCCTCCATTAATCTTTGGTCATTCTTAGTACATCAGGTATAAGTTCACCTTTCCTTTGGAGTGTCAGCAATGACTACAATCTAATTCATCATCCATATTTCCATAGTCTTTTACTAAGAAAAAGATTTGCCAAAATTTTACCCTAAGACTACACAGAACAAAACACAATCAAGTATCATAAATGTCCACTGCATCGAAAGTATGCTGTTGCCTTGTGCTATTCCACAAAGCTACATAGAAGGTTAGAAGAATACCTACCAACCAGTGGCAAGAAGGGAAATGAGGGAATGGACAAGAAGGAGAGTAGGTTGAGGATTCTCACTGGTTGCACACAGGCTTGTACCTGAGCCCTGGCTTGTTCAGGATCATCTTCAGCTGCCTGCGGTTAAAGTTGGACACCCCAATGGACTTGGCTAGACCTGCATCAATACACTTCTCCATGGCCTAGGGAGCAAAGGAAGTCACCAAATATTTTATGAAGTCACACACCTCCTCCGTTTCTATTATATTAAACTAATGCATGTTAAATTAAAACAAAACAGAGCTCAAATAAAACAGCCTTCAGAAATTACTTCAGTTTTTCTGATGAAGAATGAATAGCCTACTGTGACAAATTAATTTGTGACCTGATTTTTTCTCTCTCTCCTCGTTCACCCATGTGTTCTCTAAAACTAGTACTCACTTCTCAGGTGTCACAAAAATCCACTGTGTCGAATATTAATTTTCCATCTTCATCTACTGGGAAATTGTCTTCTCCTGGCTGGAATAGAAAGAGATACTAAAGTAATCTTTCAACAAATGGAGTTTTGAAGCATTGGAAATTCCTCTAGAGAAAGGGAGGCTGTGAACTAAACCTCTGTAGAATTGATGGATCATATTTTATGTAATTATTTTTGTCATATATTCTAAATATGAAATGCTCTTGGGTGGTAGAATTCTATTTTCCTATTTATACCAAATGTGTTCCTGTGTCATTTTGGGATGTGCTTGTTGACTTCTACGAGGATTTAGGGCTGACCACATGGTAGATAGCTAGTTTGGGGTCTCTTCTCAGGGGAAGACTATTTCTCTTGCCCTTAGCATTCCTTAGTTGCCTGCAGTTCATTGTCTAGTGTTAAGGCCCCAGGAGATCTTCCCCTTCTACATTAACATTTCTACTGGCTCATGTTCAGGTCCTCTTTAGTCAATCATGTTGTTGAGACTTCAAGGGTGTAGCTTCTCTGATATCTCTAGAATGAAATCTCATGACAAACTTCTTAATCCTCTTTTACAATCATTCTGTCCCTTCCTCTAATATGATCCCTGTGCCTTAGCAGGAGTTGTATATTAGATAGAACTTATGGCTGCCAAATCATCAAAATTCCAAACTACACTCTAAATGAAATAGTTATGAAAAATTAAGCAGCATACTTTCAGGGCCAATGGGAAATGCATGAGGTACAGGTCCATATAGTCCAGCTGAAGTCTCTTCAGTGACTGCTCCAAGGAAGGTCTCACCAGTTCTGGGCGAAGGCAAGTACACCACAGCTATAGTTGAAGATGGAATGCAGGTGGAATTAATAAATTCTAATAATTTAAACATTTACCTCACCTAATATAGAGGCATTTTTCTACTGATTAGAAATTGTGCACATGGGGGTATATTCTACTTTTTCCTAAATGTTCTTTAATCTGATCTAGCCATGCAAAATCTTTAGTTTTATTATGAATTAATCTTGAGAATTATTCAAGTCACAATATATCAGTCAACTAATATTAATGTTCCTCGTCATTATTATCACTGGTTTGAAAATGCACAGTAAGAGTCCAAGTCAACTCATTATGGGAGAGTTGGTGGTGGGAGTGTCTGCACATGTGTGTGCTGTTTCGCTTCTTCAGTACACACATGTAGAGGTCAGATATCAAACTTTAGCGCCTATCTCGGTCACACTCTGCCTTATGGAATTTTCATTAATATAACTGTAGGAAAATATTTTCATCATTCTGTTGTGTTTTAGAAACAATACAAAGAGGATTAGTTATATCTTGCTTAATATCAAAACTTGTATCTTATTTTGTCTCTTGGATAAAAGTATCTATCCAGAATTTTCAGGGTTATGACAACTGTTAGAAAGTTAATCAAGAGATAAGCAAAGCTACTGCCTTCCATATTCCAGTATATATCATATTCCTATGAACTGAGAATTACTAATCAGAGGCATCAAATCAAATTAAATTAACAAATCTGAAAACAGCAATGATGAAAAAGCCTTTATCTGTCAATCAACACTGCATCGTACAACATGCATATCCATGAAAATACATGTGAGTAAAAATAAACCATTAAGCATAATTAACTTACAATTACTGATATAGTGTGAACATCTCTTCAAACATCATGGTCCATTCATGGGTATAGTATGGAAACAAATACCTTTGATGTATAAAATATATCTTCTCTCCTCACAGTGCCATCTGCAATCTTGCTTCGGATTGTCTCTCCAACTTTATCTTCATTATCATAGACAGAAGCAGAATCAAAATGACGGAAGCCAGCATCTATAGCTATTTTAATGGCCTCCTTAATCTTATTCTTGAGAAACTGTAAAACAACAAGAAGTAGCACGTATTGGTAGATATATATAATTCATAATGCATTTAGACACAAACTGGGACCTTTTGTGGTAGTAGCACATCCCCACATCTTTTGTCCTAAAGATTTCATCTAAGTTTATTGAGACCTTTGTCAAAGGGGTAACAAGAGTAGAGCCATCTGGGAATCTCTTTTGTTCTTGGCAATCACAGGTTAGCAGTTGCATATGAGGTCTCCACTAACACCTAGGATCCATGACCTACTACAGACATTCATAAAAATATTCAACAAAATTTACAAAGAAAATTATGCTCCATTTGACATAAAAAATTAAATTCTGTGCAAGAAAATGCCCCCTGCAAGGCTCAAAAACTGTTCCCAGAAGTCTGATGTTTGGTTATTGCATAAGAAAAACTGCTGCCTCTTCCAAGAGATAACTGGTGATTGCAAAAGAAGCTAACAGGTGCTGCAGTTTCATAAAAGCTTAGGTAAGAAAAACATCTAATTTCTCAATCTGCACAATAATGATCCACTCTTTGTCTTCCCTACTTTTACCTACAAAAACCTAGCATAAATGACAGGATCTCTGTCCTCTTGGACTATGGACTCTCCCACAACACCCGTGTCCTGTGCCATTACACAACATGGTAGGAATTTGAGATTCCCCTTCTCTGGCATGAAGTAAAACCTGCTCTATTGAAGTAGTTTAAAGTCAAGCCCTTTGTATCCTTTCCTACAAACTTATTTCTTATGCTGTGGAGATTCTGTGAGTTTTCTCCCAGGAAAGGCAGATAGAACACATCAAGGTTCCCAAACACTGACTCACAAAGCATGTTCTTTCTGATGTATAAATGGAAGCTATTCAGAGACTCCCTTCAAAGATCTTCATTTACAGTTGGGTACATGAAACAGTTGAATAACATGTCCTCAAATCCTGTTTCCCAACCAATGTATGCTAAAGGAAGGCCCAGCTCTTCTCTGGGCAGTTCAGTTGCCATTCACATATTATGAAATCACCTCTAGCAATGGGAAATGGAGTACCTGAACAGGCCACCTCTTATAACCAGGCAAAACATCAGGAGGTGAGACTGAAACAACATCCCAGCCACAAAACCTTTGATCTACAGGACCTATGGTTCCCTACAGGACCCCCAGGGACAATGAAAGGGAAGAATCCCAGGCCAAAGGAGGGAACCAATGTCTGATAGAGCAGGGTAGGCCAGGATCTATAGACTGGATTGCCAGGAGATGATTTCTAATAAACAATAATCAGCAAAACCTCTCCACTTACAATCATCTTCCAATTTGAGGAAGCTTAGCTAATATTCTTTTCATTTCTTTTAGATATAATTTATGTAGACAAATATACAGCATAGTAGCAAAAATGTTTGAGAACTCATGAACATTGAACACCAACATGCTTCTGTTCTTCAAAATTAGAATGTTTTCAAATTTCTGTTTTGATTAATATGTATTAATTTTACATAGTAATTGTATTTAGTGACAGTGTACACCCCCAAAATTGGGACAGTCCGCCCCGACATACATTGTCATTTACTTACATATGCCTTCCTTATTCTCTTCTCATCCAGATATTGAGAAATACATGTTAACTTATTGCAAATTTCACTCTCTTTCCAAACTGATAGACACAAAAAACATCCTCTTTCTTTTCAACTGCCCTTTCATACCTGGTATACAAACTCCCTTGATCATTGTTCATCATGTGTTATTTCCTCCATCATCCTCCAGCGATATACATATATTATTCAATTTACCTTGTCATAGTTTCCTATTCTGAGACAGATTATGTACTATCTGTTTACTTGTAGCGGGCTTACTTAACAGAAATGTGTCCAGCACTTGAATCTATTTCACTACAAATGAAAGAATACCATTTTGTTTTATGAATAATTCATAAAGAATATATAACATGCTTTCATATTTATACCCTAAGAGAATTTATTGCGTATATCCATTGTATATAGTATCATGTTACATAAGGACATTTTCATACAAGTATATTATGTGCTTGAGCATGTGCTCCATCCAACCTTATACTCTATACCTTTATAATCTTCATTTCTTCCACATTAATCATCTTCATTAACATAAGCAATTTCACCTTAGAACATAATTGTGCACATGATCTCACATACCTACATAAAATCAAGTATCTGTAACCTGGAGAAAACATGGAGTTTGTTGTTCTGATTCTGGGTTTATTTGTGTAAATAATTATTTTCAACTTTATCCATTTTCCAAAAACATCAAATCCTTGGTCATCTATATTGTGAGAGATATATATGTGTGTGTGTGTGTATATATATATATATATATATATATATATATATATATATATATATATATATAAAATATGAGATATTTTATGACTATAAATATATAAATATAAAAGTAAATATAAATAAAAAGAAAGCATATTTATCAAATCGTGCTGGTCTAAATGGATGTCCATATGTAGAAGAACGCAAATAAATCCGTATGTAGCAACCGGCACCAAACTCAAGTTCAGGGAATTGAAGACCTCAACATAAAAAAAGCTATACAGAACCTGATAAAAGAGAAATTGGGAATAGCTTTGAATGCATTGCACAGGAGACATCTACTGAATAGAACACCAATTGCTTAGACACTAAGATCAAAGAATAATTACTGGGAACTCATGAAACTCAAAAGCTTCTGTAAGGCAAAGGACTCTGTCAATAAGACAAAATAGCAGCCTAAAGTGTGGGTAAAGTTTTCACCAACTCCACTTCTGATAGAGGGTCAATATCTAAACTATTTAAAGAATTCAAGAACTAGACATCAATGAAACAAATAATCCAATTAAAAAATGGGGTAGGGATCTAAACAAAGAATTCTCAAAAGAGGGATCTCAAATGGCTGAGAAACACTTAAAGAAATGTCCAAATGCATTAGCCATGGAGCAAATGAAAATCAAATTCACTCTAGGATCCCATCTGGGGAACACTCTTTCCTTGCTGGTGGGAGTACAAACTTCAACATCCACTATGGAAATCAATATGACAATTCCTCAGGAAATTGGATGTTGACCTACTGATTCAAGACCAAGTTATACCATTTCTGGACATACAACCAAAGAACACTTCATTGTGTCATAGTGATACTTGCTCAACTATGTTTATAACAACTTTGTTCATAATCGCCAGTGATTGGAATCTACCTAGATCCCCCTCAACTGAACAATGAATAAAGATACTGTGATATACAATGGAATATTACTCGGCAATTTAAAGAAAGGACTTAATGAATTTGTTTTGTTTTGTTTTTTCAAGACAGGGTTTCTCTGTTGTGACTCTGGCTGTCCTTGAACTCACTCTGTAGACCAGGCTAGCCTCAACTGCTCAGAGATCTGCCTGCTTCTGCCTTCCAAGTGCTGGGATTAAAGGAATGTGCTACCACAGCCTGGCAACTTCATGAACTTTGTAGACAAATGGATTGAATTTTTTAAAAAAATCATCCTGCATGACACAGTCCAGTCCCAGAAAGACAAACATGGAATGTACTCGCTTATTTATGGATATTAACTGTTAAGCAAAGGACAAACGTACTACAATAAACAGTTCCAAAGAGACTATGCAACAATGAAGGCCCAAGCTGGGACACAGCAGTCTCCCTGTTAAAGGGGAAATTGAACAGATGGTACAGATGGTCTAGAGGAGAATTGGAATGGGAAGAGAAGGGACTTGATTGGCTAGATGGATGAAGAGGGAGAATATATGGAGAGATGACCGGAATTGGAGGACATTTAGAGAGAATCAGGAGACTATGCCAGTGGATATTCACTTAAATCTAGGAGTAAGACCCTATCAAGGAGCTCTAGCAATGGGAACTGGGGAACCAGAACAGGCACAAAATCTTTGACCTATAGGACCTATGGTTCCCTAAAGGATCTGCTGGAACAATGAGTGGGAAGAATCCCAGGATAAACAAGAGAACCCATGTCTGATCCTGCAAGGTAGACCTGGAAGTAGAGACTGGATAGCCAGGAGATGATTTCTAATGATATTCTTCTCTACTCATAGATCAGTACCATGCCCAATCTTCATCAGAGAAGTTTCCTCCAGCAGTTGATGGGAGCAGATGCAGAAGCCAAGAGTGAACCATTGTGCAGAATTCAAGGAACTCCACTTAAAAGTGGGAAGAGGGATTGCAAGGACCATAGAGATCAAAGACATCAGGAGATCAAGCCCCATGAAGTCACCTAATGAACATCCCTGGGGGCCCACAGAGCCTGAAGCAGCTGACATAGAACCTGAAGTGTCTCCTAGGTATGTCTTGTAGTTGTCTGGCTTTCTGTTCTTGAGCAGCTTCTACAAACTGGAGAAGGAGAGTCTGACTCTTGCTGCTCTAGAGACCCTTTTCCTCTTGCTGGGTTGCCTAGTCTACCTTTCATGAAGGCATTTGTGCCTGTCCTTCTTCCATCTTGTTGTGCCCTGTTTGAACAATAACCCTAGGAGGATTGCTCTTTTCTAGGGTAGGTGGTGGTGGATGTGGGTAAGATAGGGTGTTAGATCTGGGGTAGAAGGCAAATGTGGTGAACTGAGAGATGTGGAGTGAGATGGAGGACTGGGGTGAGGATATATTATATGAGAGAAGAAAAATTACGTTCACTTGATGTCCTTGATTATTTTACCAGGAATGATGTATCACATTTTCTTTATCTATTTATTGAGTGATGTGCTTTTAAATTATTTCATATATCACGTTTCATAAAAAAATGCTACTGACTGGTAGTAGTGGTGAACCCTTTTAATCCCAGCACTTGGGATGCAGAGGCAGGTGGATCTCTATGAGTTCCAGGGCAGTCAGGTCTACAGATTGAATTCCGGAATAGCCAGAGTTATAACAAAGAAACATTTGCCTTAAAAAAATCAACAAAAAAATAAGATAAGAGCAATGACTTCCTAAGTTTACCAAAGTATAAGAAACAAGAAAAATATAAAAATATGACAATATTAAATTTTGAGACTTCTAACCAGCTGCTAGTGGAATACACCATTAATCAGCACTTGGGAAGCAGAGTTCCAGGTCACCCTGGTATATAGAGTGAGTTCCAGGACAGGCAGGTGCTACAGAAAAACCCTGTTTCAAAAAAACATAAATAAATAAATAAATAATAAATTTTGAGACTTCTATATCACAAAGATACCAATCTTCCAAGTAAAGAGAAAATATATTGAAGAAAAGCCATTCTTCTCACAAAAGCACTCATGTGGAGTCCTTTATGTGGAGAATTCAAGACCAATAAGAACCACTTCATCAATTCAAACGTGGGTGAGTGATCTGAACAGACTTCTCCAAAGGAGAAATACATGGAAGCAAACACTTAAAGGCTCTGTTACATTTGTTTTTAGGCAGTAAAGCAGACGGGAATGAACTTCAACAAAGATACAGTTCCAGTATAATCAGCAGGCAGCCAGGGATCACACTCTGTGTCTGAGCAGACTCTCTTACTTCCTTTCCTCTAGCCTGGGGAAAATGAGAACCCCAAAACCCAGTGACATCAGGAGTGAGTGACTGTACCACTCAGATGGACTTACACTCATTCTGGCTCTATTTCCTCTGAACCTTCCACCCCAGAACGACTGTTTATTTACCTCTGAAGGTACAGCAGTACCAAAGCCCAGCACTGGCATGAAGTGACCATCATTTAGTTCCACGCATTGACCTTTGGAGTTCATTGTGAGTAAGCTGTGGTAAGCTGACTCTACTTCCTGTCCTCCTTCTTCACAGGGCATTTAAGTAATGGGAGTTCCTCCTCTGTACTTCTGGTTAATGAACAGTCCACGACATGTGGGAGGAGTTAAGCTGCTCTCCACAAATAAGGATAAAGTGAGAGCCACTTAACTTATTTGTAAGAAAGAGAAATCCTTTGTTTTTTATTGAAAATGTTTTTTCATAAATAATTAATAGTGATTACTCCTTTACCTCACTCTAAATCTCTCAGTTCCTCCCTAGCTTCTGCTGCTCTTCTAAGGCCAGAATATCCATTACCTCCCATCCAGTCCAACGTCCTTTCTGCCTCTGATTAGCATACAAACAGGCTTTTACAGGAATGTAATATATAACATAACATAGCATAACAATAGGCAAAATAAAATAAAAGGAAACTAACACATCTGAATAGGACAAAAAAAAAAAAAAAGAAAAAAAAGCAGAAGGAAAGGAGCCCAAAATAAATACAACCCAAGGCTTAAGAAACAAATACAGATGCAGATACTCACACTCACGAGCACACTCAGGAATCCCATGAAAGTCTAAAATGAAGAACATGCAAACATATATAACATATATGAAATATGAAGAACATATATAAAATGAATAACATATATGCAAAGCAACTACACAAGTGTAGAAGGAAAAGAGAGAAGATATATATATTTAATTAAATAAAAATATGTTAACATTTTTAAAAAATTTCTGATATGACATTATAAGAAAAAGAACCTCCAAGGATGCTGTTGAGTTCTCAGTTGATTGTATTTATATGTTTGTCCCTATACTTTATATATGGAAAGCTATATATTAAATATAGTGACAAATAAATGAAATACGTACTTTTTAAATAACAATAATAATCATACTAAAATAAGATATCAAGGTGAGAGTGGACATATGGGAGGTTCACAGAAGGAATGATAGGAGGGGAGGTATGTAATATTGTAATTAAATTAAAAATGAAAATAGGAAACACTGTAACTCAAAGTAGGAGCTAAATAAAACAGCAGTCTGTCCCTGCCAGCATAACAACTCCTGGCCTTGGAGTCTGTGGTCTTCACAGCAGCTTGTAATTACACCTCTCAAAAATAAAGTACTTTTTGTGTCTGAGGAACATGTCTCTCACCTGCCTTATGCCTTGGTTTTCTGCCTGTAATTCATACCCTGCTTGAGATACTGCCTTCCAAGGCTAGTGCAGGTGCCTTCAATAGACCTCCACTACAGAGACAAGGATTTGGTCTGGGAACTGAACAACTCTCAGAGTGATCACAATATGCTCTTCTAATGAGAAGAAATGCTGTTAAGAATCTGCTGTCTGTTGTCTGAGAAGTGGCTTGAGGATGACAGTTGTTTTCTCCAGGTTTCAATCATAAGCAGAAAGTCTCTGTTGCCATTGAATAACCAATATCCACGGATTCTACTACAAATTAAGACAAGGAAATGATAAAACTGTAAGTGTGTAAAATAAAATTCTAAGAAAATCTCAACATACACTTAACATTCTCAACAGTACTTACTGCTTGTAAGCACTCAATTGTGCTTATCCACAGCAATATCTTGTTCTTGGAGAGATGGTTATCTATGAAGTATCTAAGATAGAACTGGCTGCAACAGAGAGTACCCAACAGACAGTGTCTCATGGAGGTTCTTAGCCTCAGTACAATGAAATCTGTAAACCTAGAATGTTTCAGCCTCTGAGACTTACTACTGACTGAGTTCACTCTGACTGGCTGTCTTCTGAAATACTTCTTTCCACTCTGATCTGTATTGTGAAGTCAAATGGTATGAAATGGCAGAATCAATGAAATCTTAAACTGCAAAATTCATTTTAAAACAGAGACAAAGTTCAGGTTCACAGAAAAATGAGAAAAGTCCCTAGATTTTAGAGCCCACCAGATAAATGAAAACAAAGTGATTGCAGGGTGTTAGTTTGGGGAACTGAGATGTGTCGTTTCCAGGTTATAGTGACTCTGACTTTGATTATTAGTAAGTTTCTGATTGGATAAAAATTATGACTAGCTTTTGTTTAAGTTGGCACAAAATGTTTACGTTTTTCAAGCTTCAATAGTTTGTACAAATTTGAATGTAGGTCATAGCCCTGAACTTTCATTTCAGACTAAGTCCCTGGCTGGTCCAGCTTTCTTTCTTTCTTTTTTTCTTTTATTTATGCTTGAACTCAAGAAGATTTTCATTTCTTTAAATGAGTTGTGTGTCAGTATAATTGAATCATTAGAACACCCACTACAGAAGTACAAACTATAAAATGTAAACCATCTATGTGCTTGTGATTCTCTTACTTCTCACTCTGAATTCTGCCTTCTCTCTCTCTCTCTCTCTGCATACTCTATATTTCTCCTTGTTGTGAGGTTTTTGATCCCTGAGACATACAAAGCCATTCATTGTTATTACATTGTGGGGTGTGTGTTGCACTACTGGGTCCCTATATTACCAATATCTGCATGCCCTAGAGCCACTAAGTCCATGGAGCTGTACAGTCTCACTACTGATCTAGGAGTTTTGCAGAGGTGAAAGCATTTTTTTGTTGTTGTTCGTTTTTTAAGTTCCAGAATTTTTCCTGGGATTGTTAATTGATTTTGGGCATTCTCTGGCCCTCCTCCAATTTCCCTGTGTTCAGCTAATCTTTTCTTTTGTTTAACCCTCTACTGCCCCAAAAAAGTAGATTTTTATTTTTAACACCCAAAGCTCCTTCAGATGTCTTTTGTGATGCTCAGACCTCTTTGTACTAGACTCATCTTACAATGTGGGCACCCTTTATGCAGCAGTCCCTCTGGCCCAGACTTTTAGGCTTCTTCTAGAACTCTATATACCTGGCTCCCTGTGACCTGTTTGGTTTATACTGTTTGGTTTACATTTTGGTAAAGCATTCATGGAATATCTGCCTCTGATTGTGTTAGCCTATCCCATCTTCAGAGGTTTTAATTTTTATTCTGTCTTACTGTTGTCTGAAATTACTTATGACCAGTGAGAAACCTGAGCTTGCACCTGCAGTGATCTCAGCAGCACTGCCTCCTTGACTCGTGGCCCCTCCAAATCTCTTATGCTCACACATAGAGCCCTGTTTAGGGTAAGGCCATGTTAGGTCCACAGGAGGCCCCAGTCTCAAAGGGGGCCTGGGAATAAGGAATATTTAGCTATTGACTTGCTGATCAGCTTCTTCTGCCTCCTTGAGGGCTTCTCTAAACCCTGGCTTTCTGTGTCATGTGGTGCCCTTGAAATGATATAAAACAATGTCTAGAGAATAGTTACAGAAAGAGGTTTGGCTCATGGTTTCAAAGATGGTAAAGAAGGAAGGAGAAGTCCAGACACAATGTCAAAGTTAAGAACAAAGAGACACTGACACCAATGAACAGACAACAATCAGCAACAAATAAGTCGAGCAGACAAACTGAAAACCAGCCCAGTGGCCCTCCAAAGAAGTCGGCAAAATGACCTTAATTGAGTGCAAGAGCCAATGTGACGTCCTAACATGGGCACAAGAAAACGGAAGCTGAGCTCCATTCTGCTTCTGCTCGAATTCTCCCTGAGGTGCAAATGGACATATCAAAGATGCACACTAACAAATCAAAGTCAACCAGATCCTCCTTTCCTCTAATGAGATTGCATGCTACAAGCAGAGATCTCTTCCTGGGAATACTTGCTTGTTTCAGACTGACTTGAGCCTCCTTGTCCTTCAGGCTCCCTGCTCCAAACACAGCTTCACTGTGCCAAACAGAGATATCCTTTTTAGGCTTGCTCTCTCAGCTAAATATGAGGAGGGAAAAAGAAACCAAAAAAGAAAAAAAAGAAAACCCCAAGTATGGCAGAACTCAGAGAATTGGGCCTGGGAATTGGATCCCAGAAGAGCCCCCATATATATATGGGCTCCTTTGATCCAAAGACTGACACCCAACTTGTTGAAAGAAAAGAAAATTTTCGTGAGTTCAAGAATAAAAAGAAAAAAGGAAAAGGGAAAGAAAGTTGGACCAGCTAGGGACTTAGGTTGAAATGAAAATTCAGAGCTATGACCCCGACTCAATTTTGTACAAACTACTGAAGATTGAAAAACATAATCATTTTGTGCCAACATAAACAAAATTTCATCATAATTTTTAACCGGTCAGAAATTAACTAATAATCACAGTCACTCACCATTACCCAGGAATGACACATCTCAGTTCCCAAACAATTACCCAGCAATAATTTTGTTTTGGCTTTGCTGGTGGGCTCTAAACGCTAGCATCTTTTCTCATTTTCCTGTGAACCTGACCTTTTATCCTCACCCTAAATACTAATCTCTTACCCTAAGCATAAACACAATCCTTAAGCCTAAGCCATAAACAAGGAATAATTCTTTACTAATCTTAACATTACACCATACTCTAACTCTAACACTAACTCATAGTCCTAATTCTGACATTAAATGTTGGGAAAACTTATTTCAGTTATGTTTATGTAATTTTTAAAAAAGTTGCTTTGTACATTGTTGGGGGAAGGCATGCCTCAGGCTTGGCAATTTGTATATTCTGGAGGTGTAGGCTTTATGTAAATTTGTTGATCAGATGTTTACTTCCTATTGACCTGCATCTGCTAACTGCTCTCTGGCAGAGCCATTATGGTTAAGAGCAAGCAAATTTGCTGTGGAGGAATGCTTGAAATCACTCTCCCACAGTTTTAGGCAACAAGAGGGGAATACTCCCCTTAGAATTGTGCTACCCAGCTGTAGAGGTGACATTTTTGGCTATTAAAGGATTGTGGTATCCTCTTGGACCTTGAGATCCCCTTCCTTAAAAGTGACATAGTTGTGCTGTGAAATGATTGTGAGATGAGTCTAAGATATAGGTTTCCTTCATTATGCAAATGTACCTCTGCATGGGGGCAGGGCACAGTGGTTTTGTATCAGTAGAACACCCAAGAAACATCTGTATCAGTAAAAACTCCTGAGATCAGAATATCAGGATCCTGCTAGCTATGATCATATTATACTGTTCCTTATGCTAAGGTCTGGCAGAACTTATATTTATGAAAAGTATCTCCTTGTCTTAGTTGCTGAGATCACACAGTAGCTATCCTCTATACCTAACATTGACCCTAACTAATTTATTGAGCTAGTCTTCAAACTGTAGGTGCATATGGTATTATGTTGATAACTCAGAGTTTGATATCCTGTTGAGTTGTTTTCTGCTTACTGTTGCTTGGCTACTGTGCTGAGTCATGTTTTACAATATTACTGAGTCATGATTGGTATTTTTGCTGCTGTTTCATGGTACTTCATGGCTACTGCTGAGTTATGATTGAAGTTTACCAAGTTGTGGTAAACAAGTTTACCAAGTTGTGTCAATTTTTGGTATATCATGGATTGATTATCTTACTGAGATACCAATAAATTCATTAATAACCTTACCTGCAGCAAATGACACAAAAGAAGACATGTATAAACTAAAGCCAGACTTTGGGGCTTTATCTTGCTATGACTGCCATATAAATAAAAAATAAATTTTTAAAAAATCAGTTTATATAGGCTTTTTATAATAAGATGTATATTAGCAGGTGGATAATTTAGATTTACTGGTGAAGAAAATATATCTGTGGGAAGATTTCTGAGAAATTTTGTCTATTGGTAGATATTAAGGACAGAAAATTTGCATATTCTGTTTCACACATAGCTTCCTGTATCTGTTTGTTAAGAAGTAAAGTTGGTTGAACTATCAGTAAAATAATGCATGTTAACAAATATTTGCTTCAGAAGAAAGATTTCTTTTTGTTCTTAGTTTCTGCTGAGTTTGTTAGGATTCCAATTAGGAAATTGACTGTTAACAAAGTCGACATATTTTTAACACTTTGACTTTTTCAAGTGTTGTCTGACAGGTATAGAACTAAATTTTAAACCACTGTTTATTCTTCAGCACTGGTATAATTGATCTTGTTTCCCAACAGTAATAGATGGATGCCAAAGCCAATGAAGATATGGGGGCTGATAGGTTGGCTGATGCATTCCCTGTGACCCCAGATCATCTAGGTTCCTGGGGACAATAGCACATTTCTGAAGCCTCCACAACTCTGGAATTCTTTCATCCCCTTGGACAGAGTAGGCTGTGGAGGGACAGATACTGGGCTCTTGCAGGATATATTCTGAAAAAGTCCTTTTATCTTCAAAATACACAATGGAAACTATACAAGCAGACAGTGATTAACTCTTTATTGCTACAGTCTCCCATGGTTGGAGACCTCATGTTGATCTCAGGCTGGTTCATCTCTCCCTTCCAGGACAACCCTCACATACCAGACGTTATATCCCTAAATCTTGGAGCTTTGATCATCAAACTCCTGGAGAGGAGCCCTGGGTTTAATGGTCAGTCATCGCTCTATGTACAGCTCACATTTCAGACTATATTAAATACGTTTTCATCATCCTTAAACTGAAGAAACGATATTAATAATCACCTGATAACTGCAACTCATCTAAGGTTTAAAACTCTATTCTAAACTGCCTGGGAAATGACTGTTGTCACCTACGATCCCTTGTGTATAAACCTCTTGGCAAATCAGTATATGTTCAAAACGAATCAGAGGGCACACAATTCAGTTAGAAAGCATCAACAAATGCTGAAGAAAGTGCCATTTATTTATCTTCATATTCGGACAATTTTTTGGTTTTTACTTCTTTCTGAGCCTTGCTGCAGTGCTGCTGACAGAAGTACAAAGTCCGGTCATTGGCATCTGAGGGATGTCCTGCAGCGCTGCCCACCTGCCATCCCACAGCGCTTCCAACAGGAGTCCTCACACGTTAGTATTCATCAGAAAATGGAAAGTTAGGGTGGCCAGAAAAACTGCAAAGACAAAAAGTAATTCATAATGCTTTTGATTATTTTCTTTCTACAAGGATTCTTTTCTATGAAGGTGATATTAAATGAAGTATACATTATTTCTCTTCTGGCAAGGCATAGAATCTGTATTTCTTACTTTCATAAACATGCTTATAAATTGAAAATAAAGCCATAGATGAGACGTTAGTTCTTCTTTACCTAAAACTCAAAAGACAATGCAGAATAAAAGATCAAAGGGTCAAAGATCCATCAATCAAAAAGCAAAGAGATAGCATGCCCTTTCTCTATTATTATTTCTCAATAAAACAAAAAAACTGGTCTATTAGTCATGGATGATAAAACAAGTATATACTCCATACTAACATGATTTTGAGGAGAGGAAATTACTAATACAGGTCAGATTTTAAGTTTTAAATTAATCAATCCTTCATTAACTATCTTACACACATAACATGAGTGCTTTGACTCAGAAATACAAACAAAAATTTGTACAAGATAAGATCCCATGTATAAGGAGATATGTAGAAAGATTTCCATATATTAACAATCACAAAAGAGAAAAGAAGGTGATTCATTATAATTAATAAATAGGAAAATACTAGTTTTGATATATTTGTATATATTACTACAAAATAAATATGATATTAGTTCTGGAGCTCAAACTAATGTCTAAAATTTACAAGTCAAACATCTCCTTAGGATTTCCTGAGTCTTAAACATCTCTTCTATAATTTCTTAATCCACTAAGCTGATCTCTCTCCATTTCAGAAAACCAATCCCAACTGTGCTACTGAACACATCAAGCATAAGGTCCAAATATGAGAGTGTTTAGTCCCTGAAAGAAGTAAAGCAGGAAATAAAACAAGTTTTCAAGATATTAACATCATTATTACATGAATCAAGTGAATAACTCTATATACAGACTATGACATGGACTACAAGGTTGATGGTCAGTAATTAATATGAGCAAGAACTGAACAAGTACTGGAAAAATGGCATGGTATTGATATTGGAAATGATTCAATGGGGCTCTTAAAATGCCAAGTACATATACACAGCAGACAGAGATTGAGATGATTGCAGGGAAAATGGAGACCCAGAAATGGTGAAGGCTGATCGAGTCCACTCCATGCAATAAGACAGATGTTCAGAGTTAGCAAATCAAGGTAAACTCGGTCTTCTCATCCTGCAGCCATTAGTAAGCTCAGAACTCTGAACAGACTAGAGAGAATTCCACAAGTTAGGGGATACTTTTGTTTTGTTTTGTTTTATTTTCTATTTCTGGTCTCTGGTTATCTCCACCTTATTTACACTTATGAAAATAACATAAAAAAGATTCATCCTGAAAATAAAACGATTAATAGGTGTAACAACGTTGCTTACATCTTCAGAGGTAAGTATCGAAGATTTCTGTTCAGACCATCTAGGACTTTCATATCTTCGGAAGTCAATTGGAATTCAAAAACCTAAAACAGAGATAGGAAACATTTTACATATTCAGACTGCATGTTTTCCAACTTGCATTTTGTTAATGCAACAGACCAAACACTGAGGGCCAAAAAATATTCATACTCCAAAACAGCCACAAAAGAAATCATACCCCAAACACAGCAGCAACCACAGAAACAAACTAAAATTACAGAAAACACTTATTATCCATATACAATATGAAATTGAAATATGCTAAGACATATCATTCACTTCTCTCACTTCTCAGTAATACCACAAGATAGCAGAAGTTATATATGAACACCATCTCATGGCTGATATTCGTGACATAAATATATATATACACATATACATATATATATAAATATACATATATATGTATTTATATATACACATATTTATTAGATAAAACCATAAGGATTCTCATGAGAATATTAAAATGTAAAATAGCAAGCATGCAAAATTTTCCCCAAGATGTGTTTAGTTAAAAGAAGTGAGGAGAGTTGTCATGCAATACAGTGAAACTCATTTCAATATAGTTGAAACATAAAGCAAAATAAGTAAGTTAAGTGAAAAAAGAACAAAAGCAGATACGAATTCCTTGATGCAATATTTCACTGTCTATTTTAAAACTGTAAGTATATTTTGATTCACACTTGGAATCAAAACAAAACTGCAAAAGAAAGACAGTGAAATTTGATGCTGGAGAAGAGTATTGTTGTGTTCCACCTAGGAAAAAGGAACAGCAATAAATAGGAAAGAGAAAGCCATGAAGAATCTGAACATATGGACAAGGAATTATTTTCAGGATAATATTTAATAGAAAAGACAGGCATAGAGTTTGTAAGAAGATATTTCAGCAAACACATGAGGTTAGATCTATGAATTCCCAGAGACAAAGGTGTACCTAATACATTGACAGTAAGAATGTAAGAGTGTCATCACTCTTTAGTTCATGAGTGTGGAGCTGCCTGCATTTGAACTTGGAAGAAACTGGTTCTGCATATTTTGAAACTACTCTTGCTGACTGTCCAATTTGCCAGTTGCATTTCGGGGAGGGATGGTGTTACTGATGGAAGACATGAAATCACTTTCCAGGGATTCAGAAAATGTGGACTATGAACAAGGGCCTGGCTTAATCAAAACTGTTATTAATGTTAAAAAAATACCTATTAGAGATGGAAAATCTACAAGGATAGGATTTGAAAAGATGGTTATCATAAAATAAAATACAAAGTGGTTGAATATACAAAGTGTTAAGCTATATTTGTGCAAGAAAAAGTAAAGTAAAACATATATAATTTGAAAAGTGAAGTCACTTAGTTCTGGAGCCTCATTGTGTAAAGAAAGAAAGGAGCATGCATGCCACTCACGTGGGGATAGTGGGAATAGTCCTGTTCTAATTCCAGTGCTATTACTGTGACAAATGCCCTGATCCAAAACAACTGAGGAAGACTAGGAATTTAATGTATCTTACATTCCCAGTTTCAGCCCCTGGTTAAGAGGAGCCATGAAGGGAAGTCTAGCAGCTAGTCACATCAAATCCACAGTCAAGAGCAGGGAAGAACGGATGCACATATGCTGCCTGCTCTTTTACTCTTATACTCACTAGCTTTTTTAACTTATAGAGTTCCTGTCAGAGCCCATGACAGTCCCTCTTCTGACATGCCGATATGCCAGAACGGTCAAGTTAATTCCTCCTAATATTCTCTCCCCTGGCATTCCTACTTTGGGACAAGTTGATACTTAAAAGGAATCAAAACCAAACAATTTTCAATGCCATGCTGAGACAAAGTTTTACTTTTCAACCAATTCTCATTCTATGTAACAATGCAAACAATGGCAATTCTACAAAGGATAAATACTTAAAATGTATAGAAAGTACACATGCTGGGACATGTAAGATAGAAGAACTGAGTTCAGACAGGTCCCTAGGTGAAGAAGCACTGAATACAATGCATCTGTGTGGGTGAGAGAAACCCATAGCCTCACTAGTCACCTGCATGTTCTCCTTGATCCTCGCCTCATTGACACTCTTCGCAAGGACCACAACCCCACGCTGCACCTGGTAGCGAAGGGCAATCAAGGCTGGAGTTTGCTTGTACTTTTTTGCCATGGAAGCAAGAACTGGATCATCCAAGAGAACAGGGGTGCTCTGGTCCACCCTAGAATAAGAGTGAGGGCAGGATCAATTCCTATGTCTCTGCATTCGGCTTCCTAAGAACTTCAGAGACAAGGGTTTCCCAAATGCTGTCCCTATCCCAGCACAACTATTACCATCATTCATTCTGCCCAAAATGCAAATTCTCCCTAAATGCAAATCATTTAAGTACAAACTCTAGGAATAGGATCACAAGACTGAAAATATGCCAGCAATTATTTCCAGAGGCTGAATTCATAAAAGCCCATATTACCAAAATTCAGGTCTCTGGGTGCCAAGAGCACTATATGCAACCAGAGCAATATCTTTTGACTTGCAGAAATCCAGAAGTTTCCTCTGATTGAGATAAGGATGACATTCCACCTGCAGAGAATGATGGAGAGATGCCATATTTTATAAAATCCCAGGTTATTACAAAGAAGATAGTATTAAATGAAATCAGGTAAATTATGAAAGCATGTTTAACATAAAATGTGAATTTGAATACATCAAGACTCGTGTGGTGTTTGATGCATGTTATCTGAGATCATAGATGTGACTAACAAATAGTTAAAGGACAGTCTGTGCTACAGTCAGAGACCACATCTCAGAAGACAAAAAGAAAGGCAAAAGAAAGAAAGAATAAAGAATCTATGATCATAAAGACATAATAATATAATGTTAATTGACACATATTGAATGCCCAGGCTGATGAGTTTCATGAAGATATGTATGTGTGTGTATGTGTGTGTACATACATTATATATATGCATACATATATGTATATACACAATAATATCCTACACTTTGTATTATTCACACCCATCATTATATTTCCCCCTTTCTATCATTTACCTCAATCCACCTGGTTTTTATTTCTAACAGTTTTAGTTGGTACAGGTTTCCCTCTAGTGAGTATGATCTAATCTACTAGATAGATATAACATTAAACCACTCTCATGTACTTATTTTTATACCACTGATTAGTGCATATCTCACCCTCATCAGAGGAAAGTCTTTTTGCAGTACATGGTGATTAATTCAGAGACACACAACTGGTCAATGGGAAAATAATCAGAGACTGTGGAGAACTCATGATTAAAAGAGCCATCAGAATCACAGCCCCTCTTAATACTTGAGGAGTAGTGGGCAGAAGAATGGGCAGAAAGAACCCAAGAGCCATAGGCAGTGGATGACTACAGAAAACTGTGTTTTGGAGACAGACAGGCTGCTGTACACCTGATGTCACAGCAGTTGTGACAGCATGCACGAGATCTGCACATAGTCCAAGGAGCCATAATCCCAGCAGGGATGTACAAGGGGGTCAGGAAGCCCCATCCCTAGCTGAGGAGTTACTAGCAAATGATGGCTGCAGGGAGACAGAGAACAAGTTTTCTCCAGGGATAGCCACCCCTGCAGCTGTCTATGATCCAGTAGATGGTACTTTATCCATGATCTTACTGACAAATTATGTATACTTAAATGAGTATGTGGTCAGACTTCAAATCATATCATATCACCAACAAAAATGGGACTCTGTAGGTTGTAAACATATGTATGTGTGTATACATACACATGTGCAGGCAGGTACATTTGTAACAAATTAATCAAAGAAAGGGGGGTATGAAGTTGAGAGGGACACGTAAGGTTCAAAGGAGAGTCACTGGGAGGGAGGAAAGTGATGTAATTTTATTTCTCTTAAAATTATATAAAATAATTTGAAAGAAATAGCAACAAATAAGCACACAAGAGCACATTAAGTTGGGAGAGTAAGAATAGAATTTAAGGGAGGAATGAGGGGTATGGAGATTGGGATATTTTTGATCAAAACATTTTATGTGCACATATGAAATTATCAAACAATAAAAACTTTCAATGTCTATGATCCTGAAAAGGAATTTTTACAAAGGAACAAATCTGTGATAAAGCAACCCTATTCACAAAATTAAGGATGTAAATAACTGTTTTCTTCAAGGAGCAATGACTGATCTAGATGAGGACAAGGTAATGGACTTTCAGAGCTTTGACTATGAAACAGCACGATGAGACAAGAATTTGAGGAAGCACTCGTGAAGGAAAATCTACAGGCTGAAACAATGATTTAGTTAAGAACTCAGATGTAATATTTTGGCAGATTTCAGCATTAACAGAAAAATAAACATCAATTCAAGTACATTCAGTAAACAAAAATCAATGATTCATAATGTGAACATAAGAAAGATACACATACATATGAGAGGGAGAGAGAGAGGGAGAAGGAGAGAGACATAGAGAATGTAAAACTATACGTATCTTCTGGTGGTATTTACAAGAGTAACTCCTCCTAGAATATTTGTAACTGAAAGTATTAACTTTATCTAACAGGTAAATTTATAGCATCTCTATCTCAACGCCATACATGAGTTTTTGCAGTAGACAATCAGAAAAAAACATTAACAGAGTAGGGAAAAGGGATAAATATTTCTAAACCCTAACATAATAAACAACTTTGGCAAATTCACTGATGAGTTATAAAATATTATGTAATAATGAACAATGAAACATAAATTTCTGTTAGGTAACCTTGTTACAATGCAAATGAGTCCCATTTGAGGGTAGACTCATAGCACAATAATGACATTTTGGGGACAAAAAATATTTGAAATTAGCACAATAAATCTTTTAGTCATGAGTAGTATTTGCACATACTTACAATAAAACAAGGGTCTTTCATTAAAGCACACATATCTGATCAATCCACAATACTTAAAAGTAGAAGTTGGTAGTCAAAGCTACAACCAACTTTGAAAGATTAAACAATGTATTTCATTGAAAATACCTATAATTTGCAGTCTGGAGAAATGTGAACATTTTGAGCAAAGGTGAAGTAATGTTGATAATGTAAAAGAGTGATTCAATATTTATTAGTGTTTTCAATTTAGTTTTTATATAAAAATCTCACCATAATTAGTTAATGTAATTGTGTATAAACACATACATATATACATGGCAACAACGACTGGTAGAGAAGGGCCTATCAATTTGACAATGGAGGTGTTAAAAGTAGAGAATATCGGAGGGGAAGGACAGAGAAGAGGGGAGGAAGACAGTGGTATAATTCTATTTGATTAAAATGTATAAAACAGTAAAGACTATAAGAACATCTACTTTGTGTCTTCCAGTGTCTATTCTTCATTTTGAGACTGTAGAGCTGCTTACAGTAGGATATGGAAAAAGCTTTTCCCACAAAAGCCATGTGTCAAATTTCCAAAGAACATATACAATGTTTAAGTGTTCAAAAGCAAATAATTGAATTGTTCATGGTAATAATTCTAGAATTTAGGAGGCTGAGTTGTGTGTGTGTGTGTGTGTGTTTGTGTGTGTTGTATGTATGTGTTGTATGTGAATGTGTGTGTGGTCCGAACCACAATACTCTTTTGCAGGTTCTAGGACAGCTTGTGAGAATCAATTCTTTCCTTCCACCATGTGAAGAATAAAACACAGATTTTCACTCTTGGCAGTAAATGCATTTACTCACTAATCAATCTCACTACTCCCACGATATATGTTTCATTGATACAAGTGTCAGTAACTTTGGACATGAATGAAGAATTATATAAGAGCTGTACTATTAAAATTTTCTAAGTGCATACATAATCAAAAAATTTCATAAAAGCAATTATTAACAGAACATTATTTCTTATTTTAATACTTGAATATCTAATGATTTGGTCCTTATTGAGAAATACACAAATAGCTCACACACTTATTTGCTATATACAACTTTTACTTCTTTGCTGAAAGTTCTTGTAAATACCTGAGAGAATGAAACCATGAATACAAAGCATATGCTAAGGAACACAGTCAGGTGAAGAATTGTTCATAGATTCTCAGTATTAATTTTACATACTCAAATATTATCACCACATGCAATAAATTTCCTGCCTCTAACCTGGATGAGAATTGTAGCCTGCTGTCATTTTTTAATGTAAATAATTATTGGTCCATGACCAATAAAGAATATGAACCCCACAGAAAAACAGAAAAGCATTGTAGCTAATAGCCACTATGTGAGCTCAGCAAGAAACACAAGGAGACATTTCAGATACAAACCTACCAGAATTCAGCAGAGGGAACTGCACACTATGACAAGCATTTATCTGATCTCAGGAATTCTTATTGATTCAAGAACTCTTTCCCCTCAGCCAAAGGACGAATGCATAATAAAGGAAGCTTCAGTCTAGTCTCACCATCACAACAAACATCCTGCAGTCAAATTAGTCACTTTGCAGTGGGGGGAGCTCAAGGCCCAAGGAGAGTGTTTTATCCTTGTTGCCTGAGACCGTGGGAGAGGGACTACAAGAAACTCTCCACTGCAACTCTGTTCTTTACCATAAAGGCTCTGCCAGAGAGCTGTGAGCAGGTGTGAGTCAGAGGAAGCAAACATCTTAATCTCAGAGCTACATAAAGGCAACACCTGAAAATAATACACACTGCCAAGACTTAGGCAACCCTTCCACCAACAAGGTACAAAACAATTGTTTTAAATTTGCATGAACATAACTAGAAATAAACATCCCCAACACAGTATCATCTGTTAATCCACAGCATCCTTGATTCCTGGTATTCTTGAGCTTTCTCTGTCATCTAAGCAAAAGTCCTTACAATCTTCCTCCACTAATTATTGTTCATTCTTAATACATCAGATATAAGATTACTTCTTTTGGAGTGTGATGAATGACTACAGTCTAGTTGAACATCCATACCTCATATATAATCTTCTGTCAAGAAAAAGTTGTGACAATATTTTTCACTAAGACTACACAGAACAAACACAATCAAGTATCATAAATGTTCTGAACATTAACAGTGTGCTGTTGGCTTGTGCTGTTCCACCAAGCTCAGATGAAGGCTAGAAAGTACATAACAATCAGTGACAAGAAGGCAAATGAGGGGATGGACAAGAAGGAGAGAAGGCTGAGCATTCTCACCTGGTTGCACACAGGCTTGTGCTTTAGCCCTGGCTTGTTCAGGATCATCTCCAGCTGCCTGCGGTTAAAGTTAGAAACTCCAATGGACTTGGCCAATCCTGCATCCTTACACTTCTCCATGGCCTGGCGAGCAAAGATAGTCACCAAATATTTTAAGGGTTTATATGACTCCTCTGTTTCTATTACATTGAATGTTAAATTTAAAAAAAAAAAGAAAAAAAGAAAGAAAGAAAGAAAGAAAGAAAGAAAGAAAGAAAGAAAGAAAGAAAGAAAGAAAGAAAGAAAGAAAAAAAACAGCTCTTAAACAAAACAGCTCTTGGAATTCGCTTCAGTTTTTATGAAAAAGAAGACACACTCTCCTCTCACAAATTAATTTGTGACCATAATTTTTTTCTCTCTCCACATTCACCCATATATTCTCTAATCCTAGTACTCACTTCCCAGGTGTCACAGAGATCCACTATGTCAAATATTAATTTTCCATGTTCATCTACTGGGAAATTGTTTTCTCCTGGCTGGAAAAGAAAGAGATGCTAATGTAACATTTCAAGAAATTATTTTGCAAACAATAGCAATGCCTCTAGAGAAAGGAAACTTTGTGAACTAAACCTCTGTATGATTGATGGACCAAATTTTATGTAATTATATTTGTCTTTGATTTCAAATGTCAAGGTATATTAAATGCCCTTGGGTGGTAGCATTCTAGATTCCTATTTATACCACGTTTTCCTAAGAATTACATCTCTGGGTCATTTTGGAGTATGCTAACTGACTCCTATGAGTGTTTAGGGCTGACCAAATTGAAAGATAACCACTTTGAATTCTCTTCTCTAGGGAAGAAAATTTCTCTTTCTCTCAGCATTCCTAAGATGCTTGTCTTTCCTTGTCTAGTGTTAAGGAGTCACGAGACTTTATGTTTCTACATCAATAAGTATGCTGGCTCTTGTTCAGGTCTTCTTTAGTTAACCATGTTGGTGAGATTTCAAGTTTATAGCTTCTCTGATATCTCTAGAATGGAATCTTGCAGCAGACATTCTACTCGTCTGCCTCTAACAATCATTCTGTCCCCGCCTCTAATATGATCCCTGTGCCTTAGCAGGAGTTGAATATTAGACGTATTGAACCTACAGCTGCCACATCACTAAACCATCATAAATACAAAGTACACTCTAGAATAAATCTTTCTGGATATCAAAACACCGTACTTTGAAGGATACTGGCCAATGTATGAGGTACAGGTCCACATAGTCCAGCTGAAGTTGCTTCAGTGACTGCTCCAAGGAAGGTCTCACCAGCTCTGGGCGATGGCAAGTACACCACAGCTACAGTTGAACATGGAACTCAGGTGGAATTAACAAATTCTAATAATTTAAACATTTAACTCACATAAAAAAGAGGCATTTTTCTACTGAAATTGTATGCATGGGGAAATGTTCTACTTCTTCCCAAATGTCCTTAAATCTGATCTAGCCAGGCAAAATATTAGTTTTATTATGTATTAACCCTGGTAATTATTCAAGACACAATATATCAATCAAGTAATGTTAATGTTCCTCATCATTATTATGTTTCACTGATTTGAAAAAGCATAGTAAGAATCCAAGTCAACTCAGTAGGGGAGAGTTGGTGGTGAGAGTGTCTGCACATGTGTGTGCTATTTTGCTTCTTCAGTATGCACATATGGAGGTCAGATATCAATCTTTGGAGCCTGACTTTGTGCTCTCTGCCTTATGGAATATTCATTTACATAACTGCAGGGAAATATTTTTACAATTTCTTTATATTTTAGAAATAATACAGGCAGGACTAGTTATAACTTGCTTTATATCAAAACTCATAATTTATATTCTCTTTTAGATAAAAGTATGTATCCAAAATTTTCAGGGTCATCACAACTCTTAGAAAGTTAATCAAGAGATAAGCAAGGCTATTGTCTTTTTTACTCCACTGTTTATCATATTTATGATATTTATTCAGAATATTTATATATTCTGATCTGAGAATTAATAATTAGAGGCATCAAATCAAATTATATTCATGAATCTAAAAACAGCCATGATGAAAAATCTTTCTCTGTCAATAATGACTGCATACTATATGCAAATACATCTGATTAAAGTAAACCGGTAAGAAAAATTGACTTACAATTACTGATAATATGAACACCTCTTCAAATATCATGGTCCATTCATGGGTATATTATGGAAACAAATACCTTTGATGTATAAAATATATCTTCTCTCCTCACAGTTCCATCTGCAATCTTGCTTCGGATGGCCTCTCCAACTTGTTCTTCATTATCATAGAAAAAAGCAGAATCAATATGGCGGAATCCAGCATCTATAGCTATTTTGGTGGCCTCAGTAACTTTACTCTTGGGAAACTGAAAAAGAAGAAGAAGTAGCATGTATTGATAGATATACATGATTCAGAAAGCATTTGGGCACAAACAAGGACCTTCTGCGATATCAGCATTTCCCCACATCTTTTGTCCTAAAGTCTCCATCTAAGTTTATTGTGATCTTTGTCTATGGGGTAACAAGAGTAGGGCAATCTGTGAATCTCTTATGTTCTTGGCCCTCACAGGTTAGCCAATTGCATAGGAGGTCTCCACTAGCACCTAGCATCGTGGACTTAGTTTCTTAGTGTTCTTAGTTTCATCATTAAATTTACCACACACATAATTCCAGTACTCTGCTATCTCTTCTAGATGGTGGTTTTTGTTTATTTTTTATTTTTTTGGATTCTTTAGGTTCTTCCAACCTTCTCCTACACTTCATTCTACTTTCCTCCACAGTTAAACAATTCTTTTGGTTTTTCTTAGTAATTGTCCTTTGGGAACTTGAAAAAAACATCTTAGTCCATTGAGATAACTCAATGGGTTAAGCACTTATCAACAAGGGTCCTGAAGACCCTTTTTCAATCACTAACAACAATGTGGTGGTGGAAGAGAATTTACCTATTACTGATGATCTCTCTCCTCTACAATGCTACCATGGAAAGCATGCATGCAGATAGATAGATAGATAGATAGATAGATAGATAGATGATAGATAAATAGATGATAGATAAGAAACAAAGTAAAAGATTAAATTTAAAAGAATGTTTACAAAGTTCTAGGAACTAGCACATAGACACCCATTCATGGTCAGGTAAAACACATTACTGGAAATCAGTTTTCATTCAGGGAAGTGAATCCTCAGTCCACACTTTCATTGTAAAGTCTTGTCTGAAACTTGTGCATCAAATCCAATATTTTTGGAGACAGAACAATTCTGTCCAAATGCTATAAATAAGTCCCTTGTTTCTGCTAGGTCATTGTCACACTTTTAGTTCTAGTTATTTCTCAGGCACCAAGAAAAGTGACTGGAGTTAGTTCTGCAACCAAAGTCAGTAACACCAGCAATGGAAGGATGGTGGAGTAGAATAAACATTCAAATCTAGGCTGTTTTTAAAGTGATTCCTCTGTGAAACATCAACAGCCAAAAATAAAACAGGGAAACATCAGCTCAGCCCATACCTGTAATTAAAATGAATACTAAATCAAACTCAGAGCAAAGCACCAAATCTAAGTGGCTCATTTATCTCATCCCAGAAACTACTGTAGTAATATCTTTACAAATGGACATTACAAAAGTGTAAAATATCTTCAGTAAAATAAATAATAAGCAGAAAATCCTCTCCACTTACAACCATCTTCCAATTGTGGAAGCTTAGCTAGCTTTCATTTTACTTCTTTTAGATATAATTTATATCAACTTATATGCCGCTTAGTAGCAAAGATATTTGAGAACTTATGAACCACTGAACACCAGCATGCATCTGTTCTTCAAAATCAGATTCTTTTCAAAATTCTGTTTTGATTAATATGTGTTAATTTTATGTAATAATTGTATTCAGTGACAGTGTGCCCCAAACAATTTAGAACAGTCCACCCATGACATTACATTACCATTTCCTTAACACTTGCCTTCCTTTTTCCCTTCCCATCTGGATATTGAGAAGTACATGTTAACTTATTGCAAATTTCACCCTCCCTCCAAGCTGACAGACACAAAAACTTACTCTTTCTTTCCAATTGCCCTTTCATACCCGGTACATAAATTCCCTTGGACACTGTATCCTGTGTCATTTCCCACATCATCCTCCAATGATAAATCTGTATTATTCAACTTACCTTGTTATAGTTCCCTGTTCTGAGAAAGAATATGTACTATCTGGTTACTTGTAGCAGGCTTACTTAACAGAAATGTATCAAGCAGAAGAATCTATTTAACTAAAAATGAAAGAATACCATTTTGTTTTACAAATGAATAATTTATAATGAACATATGGTATGCTTCCTTATTTATACTTTAAAAAATTTGTATTGTGTATATCCAAAGGATATGGTACCGTGGTACATAATGACATTTTTATACAAGTATAGAATATTGTTGATCATATACCACACCCAACCTTGTGCTCTTTACCTTTCCCCTCTTCATTTCCCCCACATTCATCGCCTTCATTTACATAGACAACTTCACATTAGAACATATATATGCATGTGATCTCCCATACCTACATAATATCAAGGAAATGTAAGCTAGAGAAAGTATGGTTTTTATCCTTCTATTCTGGGTTTATTTGCTTTAAACAATTATATTCAATTTTATCCATTTTCCAAAACCAACAAAAACTTGGTCATCTTTCTGATTGAAATATATATATGTGTACATATATATATATATAGATAGATAGATAGATATAGATAGATATAGATATATACAGATATCTTATAAATACACATATATATACAAAATATATTATAAATATATAAATATAAAACAAATATAAATAAAAAGAAAACAAATGGCATTCCTCCAAATGGATGTCCACATGTAGAAGAAAGCAAATAAATCCATATATATCACATTTCACTGAACTCAAGCCAGGGGATTAAAGACCTCAACATAAAACCAGGTATATGGACCCTGATAGAAGAGAAACTGGGAATAGTTTGAATGCATTTCACAAGAGAAAACTGCCTGGATAGAACACCAATAGCTCAGAAACAAGATCAAAGATTAATAACTGGACCTCATGAAACTCATAAGTTTCGATAAGTCCAAGGACACTGTCAATAAGACAAATTGGCAGCCTACAGAATGCGAAAAGTTTTTCACCAACTCAACTTCCGATAGAGGGTTATTATACAAACTGTTTAATGAACTCAAGAACTAGTCAGCAACAAAACAAATAATCCAATTAAAAAATGAAGTACAGATTTAAACAAAGAATTCTCAAAAGAGGAATCTCTAATGGTCAAGAAACAATTAAAGAAATGTTCAACACCTGTAGGGGGCCGATGATACCCAGGCTGTGGACGTAACCAGCTTGACAAGGATCCTGGTTTTTCCCTTAGCTGGGAGTCTGAAGCCCACCAACTGCCTTGCCCCTTTCTCATCTTTACTGTATGGTGACAAAAGCCTCTCATCAATAATACTGTCTATTTTTGTCTTTATAGCTAAACTCAAATCTATTCCTGGGCTGGCTGGGAGAGGAGTAATGCCATCTCAAAGTAATTGTAACAGTCTTACTGGCCTTCAAGTTTTTTGGCGTGTGTGAATACTATTCATGCTTTCTGTAGAGATATAAAAAATTATTCTTGGTAGCTGACTTTCCCATAGAGACACAGCCATAGTCAAGAACAGAAGCTAAGTCTCAACAGTATGTTAGCAAGCTTGAAATAACAAATAGATAATTCACCCCTGAATGACTGCCCTCCCTTTATTTGTAGCAAACATACAGACCTAAAATTCAGCTATTCATTAACAGACTATTGTGTTAAAGCTACCCACTAGAACTAACCTTGAAGATTAGAAGCCTGCAGCTAGGAGGAGATGAACACTGCCTGAACACCTGCTAGATAAGAAGTTACAGTTTTGCTATTTGAGTCAGGACAGCTTTCTGTCTTGAGGGAGTCTTGTAATTTTTCTCCATTGTTTACACATTGTTAATTTTTCTCTCTTAACTTACTTCTATTTTCTTTATTTTTATTATTAAAGAAAATGCTCTTGCGTGTCATCATCATCATAAAGTGTACTCTATGTGTCTCTTTAAAGTGCGTAAGCATATCAACTAAAGGGTCCCATAAAAGAGTGAGGTACTGCTCTCACTTGTCATAACTTCGTTGTTTATCCCCCTTCGTGGAGGCCAAGGACCCCCGAGTGGACTAGAGCTGGACTCGACTCCCATAAACACCCTTATCCATTTAGCAAATGAAAATCAAATCTTTTACACCTGTCAAAATGGATCAGATCAATAACAAGTGACAGCTCATGCTGGTAGAGGAGGTAGAGCATGGGGAACACTCCTTCATTGCTGGTGAGAGTGTAAATTTCTGCAGCCACTATGGAAATCAATATGGCAATTCCTCAGGAAATTGGAAATTGACCTACTTCAAGACCCAATGATGCCATTCCTGGGCATATAACCAAAAGACACTTCATCATACCATAGGAATACTTGCTCAACTACATTTTTAGCAGGTTTGTTCATAATAGCCAGTGAGATCTGCCTGCCTCTGCCTCCCAAGCACTGGGATTAAAGGCATGTGCCACCACAGCCTGGCAACTTCAAGAATTTTGTAGGCAAATGGATTGAACTAGAAAAAAAAATTATACTGAGTGACACGACTCATTCTCAGAAATACAAACAAGGAATGTACTCATATTTGTGGATATTAACTGTTAAGCAATGGACAAAGGTACTACAATCCACAGACCCAGAGCGACTGTGCAACCAGGAGGACCCTACCTGGGACACCATGGTCTTCCTGCTAAAGGGGAAATACAACAGATAATGCAGATGGGAGTGGGCAGAGAAGGGACCTCATTGGGGTAGTTGGATGGAGAGAGAGAATATATGGCGAGATGAACAGAATTAGAATAAATTTAGGGGGAAATCAGAAAACGAGGGCACTGGACACTCACTTGAATCTAGGGGGAAGAGCCTCGCAAAGTGCACTAGCTATTAGAAATGGGAAATCTGAACAGGACAACAGGGTGAGATTGCGACACCATCCTAGTCACTAAACCTTTGACCTACAGGACCTATGGTTCCCTATAGGACCCATTGGGGCAATAGAAGGGCAAAATCCCCGGCAAAGGGGGGAACTAATATCTGGTACTAGACAATAGGCCAGGAACTAAAGACTGGACAGCCAGGAGATGATTTCTAATGATTTCCTGCTCTATTCATAGACCAGTGCCTAGCTCAACCTTCATCAGGGAGGCTTCCTCCAGCAGTTGGTGGGAGCAGATGCAGAGGCCAATAGTGAACCATTGTGCAGAGTTTAGAGAACCCCACTTGAGAGGGACAAGAGGGATTGCAAGGATCAGAGAGATCTAAGACACTAGGATAACAAGCCCCATGAAGTCAAGCAATCAGAACTCCTGGGTTCCAACAGATCCTGAAGCAGCCAACATAAAACCTGCAGGGTCACCCAGATATATTTACTAGTTGTCTGGCTTGCTGTTCTTGGAAGTTTCCACAAGCAGAGAAGGAAGGTCTCTGTTTAGCTCCTCTTTGGCCACTTTTCCTTTCTGGGTTTCCTAGTCCTCCTTTCATGAAGGCATTTGTGCCCATCCTTGTTCCCTCTTGTTGTACCCTGTTTGAGCAATAACGCTAGGAGGACTGCTCTTTTCTGGGATAGGCAGTGGTGGGGGTGGGTTAGGCAGAGGGGTTGATATGGGGACTGGGCAGATGGGGTGAGCTGAGAGGAGCTGAAGGAGGGGACCACTGGGGTGAGGAAGGAGGGGAGCACCAGGGTGAGGAAGGAGGGGAGCACCGGGGTGAGGAAGGAGAGGAGGACTGCTGTAAGAATGTATTATATGAGAGAAGAAAAACATAAGTTCCCTTGATGTCTTTGATTATTTTACCAGGAATGATATATAACATTATCTTTTTATTGAACAATGCCCATGTGAAATTATTCCATATATCACCTGTAATAAAATAGCTATAGCCGAGTGGTGGTGGCAAACCCCTTTAGTCCCAGCACTTGCGAGGCAGAGGCAGGAGGATCTCTCTGAGTTCCAAGCCAGCCAGGTCTACTGAGCAAGATCTAGGGCAGTCAGAGTTACTACAGAGAAACTCAGCCTTAAAAACAAAACAAAACAAAAACAACAAAAAACAAAAAAAAAAAAAAAAAAAACCCTACAAAAGAGAAAAGGACATAGATAAGGGCAGTTACATCCTAAATATGTTTCCCAAAGTATAAAAACAAAAAAAATATAAAAAATATTGTCAAAATAAATTTTGAGACCTCTGTTCAGTCAGTGGTGGTGCACAACTTTACCTCAGCAGTTGGGAGGCAAAGACAGGCAGGTTTCTCTGAGTTCCAGGCCAGTCTGTACTACAGAGTGAATTCTAGGACAGCCATTTGTACAACAGAGAAACCTTGACTCAAAACACCACAAATGAATAAATAAATAAATAAATAAATAAATAAATAAATAAATAAATAAATAAATGATGAGACTTCTGTATTACAAAGATACCAATCTCCCAGGAAAAGAGAAAAACTTATAGAGGAAAAGCCATTGTTCTCGTGGAGGCACTCATGTCAGAATCATGCGGACAATTCAAAACCAACAGAAGTAACTTAATCAATTTCTTAAAGGTGGTAAGTGATCTGCACAGACTTCTCCAAAGAGAAATACTTGTAAGCAAACACTTAAAAGCTCTATAACGTTCATGTTTAGGCAGTGAAGCAGGAGGAAATGAACTGAAACAAACACACAGCTCCAGTATAATCAGCAGGCAGCCAGGGATCACACCCTGCCTCTGAGCAGACTCTCTTACTTTCTTTTCTCTAGCCTGGGAAAATGAGAACCCCAAAATCCCAGTGTCACCAGGAGGTGAGTGACTGTACCACTCAGATGGAATTACACTCATTCTGGCTCTATTTCTTCTGAACCCTTCACAATAGAATGACTGTTTATTTACCTCTGAAGGTACAGCAGTACCAAAGCCCAACACTGGCATGAAGTGACCATCATTTAGTTCCATGCATTGACATTTGGAGTTCATTGTGAGTTGCTCTTCAGGTTAGGTGGCTCTGCTTGCTGTGCTCCTCCTTCAAAGGTTATTCAAGTAATGGGAGTTCCTCCTTTGTCCTTCTGGTTAATGAATAATCCAGGACATGTGGGAGGAGTTAAGCTGCTTTCCACAAGTAGGGATAAAATGAGAGCCAGTTAACTATTTCTAAGAAAGAAAAAACTTTTGTTTTCTTGTTCAGTAATACTTTTCTTATGTAATTAATCTTGAATAACCTTTTACATCACTCTATATCTCCCAGTTCCTCCCTATATCCCCTCCCATCCGCATCTACCTTCTTCCAGCTCAAATTAAAATACAAAAAGGCATTTCAGGAATATAATATAATCATAGATAGAATAAGATAAAACAAAATCCAATGCAGCTGAATAGGACAAAACAAACAGAAGGAAAGGAGCCCAAAAATAGGTACAGCCCAAGGCACAAGAAATAGAAACAGATGCAGACACTCACACTCACTAGCACACACAGGAATCCCGTAAAAGCTCTAAAATGAAGACCATAATATATATGCAAAGGAGGTGTAAAAGGAAAGGAGAGAAAATATAAATAAAAATAAATGAAAATGTATATATATGTGATAAAAGTTAAAAAATAAGCAAAAGTTTTAAAAAAAATCCTCTGTTATGACATTATTAGACAAGGAATATCCAAAGATGTTATTGAGTTCTCAGAAGATTGTATTTATATATTTCTCCCTATACTTTAGATATAGAAAGATACATATTAAATATAGGGACAAATATATGAAATAAAATATGTACCTTTTAAAAAACAATAATAATCACAGTAAAAGAAGAAATCAGAATGAGAGTGGGCACATGGAAGGTTCAGGGAAGGAATGATAGGAGGGGAGAAATGCAATACTGTAATTAAAAATAAAAATAAGAAATATTATAACTCAAAGCAGGAGATTTAAAAAAAAAAAAAGCAGTTTATCCCTGCCAGCAAAACAACTCCTGGTCTTCACAGCAGCTTGTAATTACACCTCTCAAGAATAAAGTACTTATTGTAACTGAGGAACTTGTCCCTCACCTTCCTTATGCCTTGATTTTCTGCCTGTAATTCATATCCTGCTTGGGATACTGCCTTCCAAGGCTAGTGCAGGTGCCTTCAATGGTTCTCACTGAGGAAAGACCTCCACTACAGAGTCATGGATTTGGTCTGGGAACTAAACAACTCTCAGAGTGATCACAATATGCTCTTCTAATGAGAGGAAATGCTGTTAAGGATCTGCTGTCTGTTGTCTGTGAAGTGGCTTGAGGATGACAGTTCTTTTCTCCAGGTTTCAATCAAAAGCAGAAAGTCCCTGCTGCCACTTAATAACCAATATCCAGGGATTCTACAAATTAAAACAAGGAGATGATAAAACTATAGGAGTGTATAATAAGGACCTAAGAGAATCTCAACATACAGTTAACATTCTCAACAGACTTAATGCATGTAAGGACTCAACAGTGCTAGCCACAGCAATATCTTGTCCTTGTAGAGTTGGATATCTATGAAGTATCTAAGATAGGGCCAGCTGCAACAGAGAGTACCCAACAGACCGTGTGTCATGGAGGTTCTTAGCCTCAGTACTATGAGATCTGCAAACCTAGAATGTTTCAACCTCTGAGACTTAATACTGAGTTTACTCTGACTGGCTTTCTCCTGAACTACCTCTTTCCACTCTAATCTATATTGTGAAGTGAAATGGTATGAAATGGCAGAACCAATACCATCTTAAACTGAAAAATCCATTTTAAAACAGAGACAAAGTCCAGGTTCACTGAAAAATAAGAAAAGCCTCTGGCCTTCAGAGCCACCAGTTAAACCAAAACAAAACAAAGCAAATGCAGGGTACACGTTTTGGGAAATGAGACATGTCATTTCTGGGTTATAGGATCTCTGACTGTAATTATTAGTGAGTTTCTGATCAGCTAAAAATTATGACTATTTTTTGTTTGTGTTGGCACAAAATGTTTATGGTTTTCGAGCTACAATAGTTTGTACAAATTTGAATATGGGTCATAGCTCTGAACTCTCATTTCAGACTAAGATCCTGGCTGGTCCAGAATTCTTTCTTTCTCTTTTTCATTTATTTATTTATGCATGAACTCAATAAAATTTTCTTTTCTTTCAACAAGTTGTGTGTCAGTAAATTGAATCATAAGAACCCCCACAACAGAAGTACAAACTATAAAATGTAAAAACACTGCTTCTGATTCTCTTGCTTCTCACTCTGAATTCTTCCTTCCTTCTCTGCATAGTCCATGTTTCTATTTGTGGGGTCCTTTTGATCCCTGAAATACATAAAACCATTCATAGTCATTCTGAGGTGTGGGTTGCATTACTGGGTCCCCAGATTGCAAATACATCCATACCCTAGGGCCGTTGAGTCCATGGATCTGAACAGTCTTGATACTGCTTTGGGAGTTTTGCAGAGTTGAAAACATTGTTTTTTTGTTTTGTTTTTTAAGTTCCAGAATTTTTTTCCTGGGGTTGTTTATCGACCTTCGACATTCTCTGACCCTCCTCCAATTTCCCTGTGTTCAGCTAATCTATTCTTTTGTTTAACCCTTTACTGTTATTTTTAACATCCAAAGCTCTTTCTGGTGTCTTCTGTGATGCTCAGACCTCCTTGTATTAGACTCATCTTACCATGTGGGCACCCTTTATCCTGCAGTCACTGTGGCCCAGACTTTTAGGTTTCTCTTAGAATTCAATTATCTGTGGCTCACTGTGACCTGTTTTGTTTTTCCTTATACAGTTTGGTTTACATTTTGATATAGCTTTCAGAGAATATCTGCCTCTCATTGTGTTAGCCTATCCCATCTTCAAAGGCTTTAGTTTTTATTCTGTCTTACTGTTGTCTGAAATTGCTTATGGCCAGTGAGAAAGCTGAGCTTGCACCTGCAATGATCTCAGCAGCACAGCTTTTCTTACTCAGGTTCCCTCCAAACCTAGTATGCTGACACATGGAGCCCTGTTTATTGGAATTTCACTTCACCACAAAGGTAATGGCATGTTAGAGCCACAGGAAGCACAGGTCTTACTGGGGGTGAGGGCAGAATAAGGAGTATTTAGCTAGTGGCCCTGGCTGTGAAATTCTTCTGCCTCCTTGAGGGCTTCTCCAAACCCTGGGTTTGAGTGTCATGGGGTGCCTTTGAAATGTTGTAAAACAACATCTAGAGGCTAGTGACAGAAAGAGGTTTGGCTCATAGTTTCAAAGACAGAAAAGAGGGAAGGAGAAGTCCAGACACAATGTCAAAGTTAGGAACAAAGAGAAACTGACACCAATGAACAGACAACAATCAGCAACAAATAAGGCAAGTGGACAAACAAAAAACCAGCCCAGTGGCCCTCCAAAGAAGCCGCAGACATGGCCTTAACTGAGAGCAAGGGCCAATGCGATGTCCCAAAGTGGGCACAATAAAACGGGAGCTGAGCTCCATCCGGCTTCTGCCTGAATTCTCACAGAGGTGTACATGAACATATCACAGATACACCCCAACAAATCAAAGTCAACCAGAGCCTCTTTACCTCTAAGAAGACTGCATGCTACAAGCAGAGCTCTCTCCCTGGGAATACTTGCTTGCTTTGCACTGACCAGCACCAACTTATCCTTGAAACTCTTTGCTCCAAACACAGCTCCCCTGTGCCAAACAGAGCTATCCTGTTTCTGGCTAACTCTCACAGCCAAGTACAAGGAAGGAAACAGAAACTAAAAAGGAAAAACAAAAACCCCAGCTATGCCAGAACATAGAGAATTGGACCTGGGAATCAGATCCCAGAATAGCCCCCATATGTTGTGTGCTCCTTTTATCCAATTAGACTGGCATGCAACTTGTTGGAAAAAAAAGAAGGAAAAAAAAGAAAAAGGGAAAGAAAGAAATCTAGACCAGCTAATGACTTAGTCCGAAATGAAAGTTCAGAGCTATGACACTAACTCAAATTTGTACAAATTATTGAAGCTTGAAAAACACAAACATTTTGTTCCAACATAAACAATACTTAGTCATAATTTTTAACCAGTCAGAAATTCCTAATTATCACAGTCAGTCACCATAACCCAGTAATGACACGTCTCAGTTCCCAAAACAAGTGACCCGGCAATCATTTTGTATTGGCTTTACTGGTGGTCCCTGAAGGCTAGGGTCTTTTCTCATTTTCCTGGGAACTTGAACTTTGTCTGTGTTTGAAAGTGCAATTTGTAGTTAAAAATAGCATTGGTTCTGCCATTCCATACCATGTCACACTCTCTGCTTCCCCTATCTGCTTCTGCTCTAAGATTCTCTTCTCTGCTTCTTCTCTGCTTCCACTTCTGCTTCTACTTTGCTTCTGTTTCTGCTTCTACTGACTCTTCACTTTATATCCTGAGAGTTGGGATTAAATGAGTGTGCCACCACTTCCTTCTGAGTTGGGTTTAAATCCCTGTGCTATGTTGTCCTCATATACAAAGCTTTAATTTGCATAGAGAGTCCTATAGTGCACTATCCAAATGTTAGGAATTCCCAGGCACTAGGTGAAGTCAGCTGAAAGACAAAGAGTCTTCTTCATATCTCCATGTTGGTCAATGAGGAGGGACCACAGAAATATGATACATTTAGCATTAGCATGTTGTGGAAGATTCTTTTTAGTTGTGTTTAAAATAATTGTTTTTGTGCACTGTTGGAAAAAGGGATACATAGGCCTTGGCATTTTTATTGTTTGCAGGTGTTGGATATTTGTGAGGAATGTTTGATTATTTATGATCTGCAGCTGAGGAGTGCTGAATCAATAACTATACCTGAGCTCAGAGCTCAGGGTTCCACTGTCAATCCAGTATGGCACTGGCCATGATGGTGACTCCCTCTGGTGAGTTTGGAAGGGTTTGCGTCTATGAATATGCCTCTGTGTCTTCCATCCTGACCCACCACAGCAATTTGCTTCTATTAATGGTGTACCAATGTGGGGCACAACATCACACTAGCTAATCCAATATGGGGACAAGTCTGAAGAGAAAAAACTCCAGACATCAAAGTCCAGTAAAGTAGTCTCAGGGCACCTCCTAGAGGACAGAGATTATATATTTGCAAAAATAATGAGTAGAAGTCTCTATGAAGAAAAGACTGAGAAATTAATAAATAAATGAGGAAAAAAGCTCAGAGGTAAGAGGCACAAATGGAGGCCCTTAGAGATAAAAAATTCAGATGGGAGCAGGCAAAAACAAACTTCCTACTGCTTTTCCTGATTATACTCTCTGCTTCCCTTCTCTGCTTTTACTCTTCCCCTGCCCTTCCCCCACTGCAGGTAGCTTACTGTTTCCAAATGACTTTTCTAATATCTGTGTTGTGTGTCTGTGAAGCTGAAGATGTTGTGTTTGAGGTCTATGTAGAAGGGTATATGCTTCCCCTTAGTGGTGTTATAAAAGAACACCAAAGTGCCAAGACTTTATCAGATATTCTTCCCACTGGACCAGGACCCATGCTGTTGTTGGAGCCATTGCTTAGAGTCAAAAGCTGCTTAGTGAAAATGAACAGTTTTTTTTTTTTCCCTACCATACCTGGGTGTGGTACATGGTGTGGTACCTCCACACCATAAGGCAACTCTTCCTACAAACAAGGTCTAGTTTTTTTTCCAGCAAAGCACACTCAATCTAAAAATCAGGAAAGTGTTTCCTCAGAGTCAGCACAGAGAAGTTGTCTTCCAGAACTGGCTGAGGTTATATGTCATTCAGGTAGCTGAACTTGGTACTGTAAGTGTCACTCAGGTATTACTACTTTTGAAAGCATGAATGGGTCATGAAGAGCAAATGAGGTTTGACACCATGAAGAGAGCCCAGGAAAGGCCATTAGTGAAGTTGCAGTCAAAGTAGCACTTAATGGCCCAGATTCAAGGGATCATGTAGAGAAATTGAGGCTTGGCACCATGACAAGAGCCCAGCAGAGGCTATTGGTGAAAGTACAGCTCAGTTATAGCAAGAGATGGCAGCAGTTTTTGAGATGCCAGTACCATAGGAAGACTACCAAGCTTAGTAGCAACAGTGGAGTGGAGTGAAACAGACCAGGGAGGACAAGCTCTGCATGCTGCAGAAGGCAGAGCCCCTCAGTGTCAGCACATCGAAGCTGTCTTCCAGAACTAGCGAAGGTTGTATCTCATGCTGGTAGCTGAACTTGGTACTGTAAGAGTCACCCAGGTGTAAATGGTTTTGAAGGCATGAAGGGGCCATGGTCAGCTGCTGTCTAAAGTCATTGAGAACAGCTTGATTGATGCTTGGTTTCATTTGGTCCTGTGCATTAGCAACTCTTGTTCTTGTAACCAGTTTTGCTGGTGTAGTGTTAAGTTGTGTTGTAGAGATTAAGCATTCTTTAATTCAGTTATACAGAGAAGAGAAATTGTTGTGGAGGGTTTTTTTTTTCTTGTATTTAATATAATTGTTTTTGTGCACTCTTGGAAAAAGGAATGCATAGGCCTTGACATTTTGTATTATCTGCAGGTGTAGGATTTCCGTGGATGTTGATTAATTGCTAATGATTGGTGTGTGTTATCAGTAGAATACCTGAGTTCTGAAAGAATAAATACACCTGTCTTGAGAGCTCGGGGTTCAACTGTGGATCAAGTACAGTGCTGGCCATGAATGTGGTTCCCTCTACTGAGGTCTGGCAGGGTTTGAGCCTCAGAAAATGCCTCCTTGTCTTCCTTGGTGTGCCCACACAGTGGTGTACAACTACATTAGCCCAATCAGAAGACAAGATTAGCTGGAACAGCATTCTTTCTGTATTTTAGCTGGATCACACAGGCCTGTAAATGTGATCCCTTCAGACAGGCCTTTAGAAGTGATTCTTTCTTAGCTGTCATTCAGGCCTTTCAATGTGACCCTTTGCTAGAGCAGCCATGCTGCTGGATTAAAGTATTAAATGTTCCTCTGGACTTGTCCTCTGGTTAATGAATAATCCAGGACATGTGGGAGGAGTTAAGCTGCTTTCCACAAGTAGGGATAAAATGAGAGCCAGTTAACTATTTCTAAGAAAGAAAAAACTTTTGTTTTCTTGTTCAGTAATACTTTTCTTATGTAATTAATCTTGATTAAACTTTTACATCACTCTATATCTCCCAGTTCCTCCCTATATCCCCTCCCATCCGCATCTACCCTCTTCCAGTTCAAATTAAAATACAAAAAGGCATTTCAGGAATATAATATAATCATAGATAGAATAAGATAAAACAAAATCCAATGCAGCTGAATAGGACAAAACAAACAGAAGGAAAGGAGCCCAAAAATAGGTACAGCCCAAGGCACAAGAAATAGAAACAGATGCAGACACTCACACTCACTAGCACACACAGGAATCCCGTAAAAGCTCTAAAATGAAGACCATAATATATATGCAAAGGAGGTGTAAAAGGAAAGGAGAGAAAATATAAATAAAAATAAATGAAAATGTGATAAAAGTTAAAAAATAAGCAAAAGTTTTAAAAAAAATCCTCTGTTATGACATTATTAGACAAGGAATATCCAAAGATGTTATTGAGTTCTCAGAAGATTGTATTTATATATTTCTCCCTATACTTTAGATATAGAAAGATACATATTAAATATAGGGACAAATATATGAAATAAAATATGTACCATTTAAATAACAATAATAATCACAGTAAAAGAAGAAATCAGAATGAGAGTGGGCACATGGAAGGTTCAGGGAAGGAATGAAAGGAGGGGAGAAATGCAATATTGTAATTAAAAATGAAAATAAGAAATATTATAACTCAAAGCTGGAGATTAAAAAAAAAAAAAGCAGTTTATCCCTGCCAGCAAAACAACTCCTGGTCTTCACAGCAGCTTGTAATTACACCTCTCAAGAATAAAGTACTTTTTGTGTCTGAGGAACATGTCTCTCACCTTCCTTATGCCTTGGTTTTCTACCTGTAATTCATACCCTGCTTGAGATACTGCCTTCCAAGGCTAGTACAGGTGCCTTCAATGGTTCTCACTGAGGAAAGACCTCCACTACAGAGTCATGGATTTGGTCTGGGAACTGAACAACTCTCAGAGTGATCACAATATGCTCTTCTAATGAGAGAAAATGCTGTTAAGAATCTGCTGTCTGTTGTCTGAGAAGTGGCTTGAGGATGACAGTTCTTTTCTCCAGGTTTCAATCAAAAGCAGAAAGTCCCTGTCGCCACTTAATAACCAATATCCAGGGATTCTACAAATTAAAACAAGGAGATGATAAAACTATAGGTGTATATAATAAGGTCCTAAGAAAATCTCAACATACAGTTAACATTCTCAATAGTACTTAATGCATGTAAAGACTCAACAGTACTAGCAACAGCAATATCTTGTCCTTGTAGAGTTGGATATCTATGAAGTATCTAAGATAGTGCCGGCTGCAACAGAGAGTACCTAACAGACCCTGTCTCATGGAGGTTCTTAGCCTCAGTACAATGAGATCTGCAAACCTAGAATGTTTCAACCTCTGAGACTTACTACTGAGTTTACTCTGACTGGCTTTCTCTTGAACCACCTCTTTCCACTCTGATCTGTATTGTGAAGTGAAATGGTATGAAATGGCAGGACCAATGCCATCTTAAACTGAAAAATCCATTTTAAAACACAGACAAAGTCCAGGTTCACTGAAAAATGGGAAAAGCCTCTGGCCTTCAGAGCCACCTTTTAAACCAAAACAAAACAAAGCAAATGCAGGGTACACGTTTTGGGAAATGAGACATGTCATTTCTGGGTTATAGGATCTCTGACTGTAATTATTAGTGAGTTTCTGATCAGCTAAAAATTATGACTATTTTTTGTTTGTGTTGGCACAAAATGTTTATGGTTTTCGAGCTACAATAGTTTGTACAAATTTGAATATGGGTCATAGCTCTGAACTCTCATTTCAGACTAAGATCCTGGCTGGTCCAGAATTCTTTCTTCCTCTTTTTCATTTATTTATTTATGCATGAACTCAATAAAATTTTCTTTTCTTTCAACAAGTTGTGTGTCAGTATAATTGAATCATAAGAACCCCCACAACAGAAGTACAAACTATAAAATGTAAAAACACTGCTTCTGATTCTCTTGCTTCTCACTCTGAATTCTTCCTTCTTTCTCTGCATAGTCCATGTTTCTATTTGTGGGGTCCTTTTGATCCCTGAAATACATAAAACCATTCATAGTCATTCTGAGGTGTGGGTTGCATTACTGGGTCCCCAGATTGCAAATACATCCATACCCTAGGGCCGTTGAGTCCATGGATCTGAACAGTCTTGATACTGCTCTGGGAGTTTTGCAGAGTTGGAAACATTCTGTTTTTGTTTTGTTTTTTAAGTTCCAGAATTTTTTTCCTGGGGTTGTTTATCGACCTTTGACATTCTCTGACCCTCCTCCAATTTCCCTGTGTTCAGCTAATCTATTCTTTTGTTTAACCCTTTACTGTTATTTTTAACATCCAAAGCTCTTTCTGGTGTCTTCTGTGATGCTCAGACCTCCTTGTATTAGACTCATCTTACCATGTGGGCACCCTTTATCCTGCAGTCGCTGTGGCCCAGACTTTTAAGTTTCTCTTAGAATTCAATTATCTGTGGCTCACTGTGACCTGTTTTGTTTCTCCTTACACAGTTTGGTTTACATTTTGACATAGCTTTCAGGGAACATCTGCCTCATTGTGTTAGCCTATCCCATCTTCAAAGGCTTTAGTTTTTATTCTGTCTTACTGTTGTCTGAAATTGCTTATGGCCAGTGAGAAAGCTGAGCTTGCACCTGCAATGATCTCAGCAGCACAGCTTTTCTTACTCAGGTTCCCTCCAAACCTAGAATGTTGACACATGGAGCCCTGTTTATTGGAATTTCACTTCACCACAAAGGTAATGCCATGTTAGAGCCACAGGAAGCACAGGTCTTACTGGAGGTGAGGGCAGAATAAGGAGTATTTAGCTAGTGGCCCTGGCTGTGAAATTCTTCTGCCTCCTTGAGGGCTTCTCCAAACCCTGGGTTTGAGTGTCATGGGGTGCCTTTGAAATGTTGTAAAACAACATCTAGAGGCTAGTGACAGAAAGAGGTTTGGCTCATAGTTTCAAAGACAGTAAAGAGGGAAGGAAAAGTCCAGACACAATGTCAAAGTTAGAAACAAAGAGAAACTGACACCAATGAACAGACAACAATCAGCAAAAAAATAAGGCAAGTGGACAAACAAAAAACCAGTCCAGTGGCCCTCCACAGAAGCCGCAGACATGGCCTTAATTGAGTGCAAGGGCCAATGCGATGTCCCAAAGTGGGCACAATAAAACGGGAGCTGAGCTCCATCCAGCTTCTGTCTGAATTCTCACAGAGGTGTACATGAACATATCACAGATACACCCCAACAAATCAAAGTCAACCAGAGCCTCTTTACCTCTAAGAAGACTGCATGCTACAAGCAGAGCTCTCTCCCTGGGAATACTTGCTTGCTTTGCCCTGACCAGCACCAACTTGTCCTTGAAACTCTATGCTCCAAACACAGCTCCCCTGTGCCAAACAGAGCTATCCTGTTTCTGGCTAGCTCTCATAGCCAAGTACAAGAAAGGAAACACAAACTAAAAAGGAAAAACAAAAACCCCAGCTATGCCAGAACATAGAGAATTGGTCCTGGGAATCGGATCCCAGAATAGCCCCCATATGTTGTGTGCTCCTTTCATCCAATTAGGCTGGCATGCAACTTATTGGAAAAAAAAGAAGGAAAAAAAAAGAAAAAGAGAAAGAAAGAAATCTAGACCAGCTAATGACTTAGCCCGAAATGAAAGTTCAGAGCTATGACACCAACTCAAATTTGTAGAAATTATTGAAGTTTGAAAAACAAACATTTTGTTCCAACATAAACAATACTTAGTCATAATTTTAACCAGTCAGAAACTCCTAATAATCACAATCAGTCACCATAACCTAGTAATGACACGTCTCAGTTCCCAAAATAAGTGTCCAGGCAATCATTTCATATTGGCTTCGCTGGTGGTCCCTGAAGGCTAGGGTCTTTTCTCATTTTCCTGGGAATTTGAACTTTGTCTGTGTTTGAAAATGCAATTTGTAGTTAAAAATAGCTTTGGTTCTGCCATTCCATACCATGTCATACTCTCTGCTTCCCCTCTCTGCTTCTGCTCTAAGATTCTCCTCTCTGCTTCTTCTCTGCTTCCACTTCTGCTTCTACTTTGCTTCTGTTTCTGCTTCTACTGACTCTTCCTTTATATCCTGAGAGTTGGGATTAAATGAGTGTGCCACCACTTCCTTCTGAGTTGGGTTTAAATCCCTGTGCTATGTTGTCCTCATATACAAAGCTTTAATTTGCATAGAGAGTCCTATAGTGCACTATCCAAATGTTAGGAATTCCCAGGCACTAGGTGAAGTCAGCTGAAAGACAAAGAGTCTTCTTCATATCTCCATGTTGGTCAATGAGGAGGGACCACAGAAATATGATACATTTAGCATTAGCATGTTGTGGAAGATTCTTTTTAGTTGTGTTTAAAATAATTGTTTTTGTGCACTGTTGGAAAAAAGGATACATAGGCCTTGGCATTTTTTATTGTTTGCAGGTGTTGGATATTTGTGGGGAATGTTTGATTATTTATGATCTGCAGCTGAGGAGTGCTGAATCAATACCTATACCTGAGCTCAGAGCTCAGGGTTCCACTGTCAATCCAGTATGGCACTGGCCATGATGGTGACTCCCTCTGGTGAGTTTGGAAGGGTTTGCGTCTATGAATATGCCTCTGTGTCTTCCATCCTGACCCACCACAGCAATTTGCTTCTATTAATGGTGTACCAATGTGGGGCACAACATCACACTAGCTAATCCAATATGGGGACAAGTCTGTAGAGAAAAAACTCCAGACATCAAAGTCCAGTAAAGTAGTCTCAGGGCACCTCCTAGAGGACAGAGATTATATATTTGCAAAAATAATGAGTAGAAGTCTCTATGAAGAAAAGACTGAGAAATTAATAAATAAATGAGGAAAAAAGCTCAGAGGTAAGAGGCACAAATGGAGGCCCTTAGAGATAAAAAATTTAGATGGGAGCAGGCAAAAACAAACTCCCTACTGCTTTTCCTGATTATACTCTCTGCTTCCCTTCTCTGCTTTTACTCTTCCCCTGCCCTTCCCCCACTGCAGGTAGCTTACTGTTTCCAAATGACTTTTCTAATATCTGTGTTGTGTGTCTGTGAAGCTGAAGATGTTGTGTTTGAGGTCTATGTAGAAGGGTGTATGCTTCCACTTAGTGGTGTTATAAAAGAACACCAAAGTGCCAAGACTTTATCAGATATTCTTCCCACTGGACCAGGACCCATGCTGTTGTTGGAGCCATTGCTTAGAGTCAAAAGCTGCTTAGTGAAAATGAACAGTTTTTTTTTCCCTACCATACCTGGGAGTGGTATATGGTGTGGTACCTCCACACCATAAGGCAACTCTTCTTACAAACAAGGTCTAGTTTTTTTTTCCAGCAAAGCACACTCAATCTAAAAATCAGGAAAGTGTTTCCTCAGAGTCAGCACAGAGAAGTTGTCTTCCAGAACTGGCTGAGGTTATATGTCATTCAGGTAGCTGAACTTGGTACTGTAAGTGTCACTCAGGTATTACTACTTTTGAAAGCATGAATGGGTCATGAAGAGCAAATGAGGTTTGACACCATGAAGAGAGCCTAGGAAAGGCCATTAGTGAAGTTGCAGTCAAAGTAGCACTTAATGGCCCAGATTCAAGGAATCATGTAGAGAAATTGAGGCTTGGCACCATGACAAGAGCCCAGCAGAGGCTACTGGTGAAAGTACAGCTCAGTTATAGCAAGAGACGGCAGCAGTTTTTGAGATGCCAGTACCATAGGAAGACTACCAAGCTTAGTAGCAACAGTGGAGTGGAGTGAAACAGACCCGGGAGGACAAGCTCTGCATGCTGCAGAAGGCAGAGCCCCTCAGTGTCAGCACATCGAAGCTGTCTTCCAGAACTAGCCAAGGTTGTATCTCATGCTGGTAGCTGAACTTGGTACTGTAAGAGTCACCCAGGTGTAAATGGTTTTGAAGGCATGAAGGGGCCATGGTCAGCTGCTGTCCAAAGTCATTGAGAACAGCTTGATTGATGCTTTGTTTCATTTGGTCCTGAGCATTAGCAACTATTGATTGTTCCTCTTGTAACCAGTTTTGCTGGTGTAGTGTTAAGTTGTGTTGTAGAGATTAAGCATTCTTTAATTCAGTTATACAGAGAAGAGAAATTGTTGTGGAGGGTTTTTTTTTTTCCTTGTATTTAATATAATTGTTTTTGTGCACTCTTGGAAAAAGGAATGCATAGGCCTTGACATTTTGTATTATCTGCAGGTGTAGAATTTCTGTGGATGTTGATTAATTGTAATGATTGGTGTGTGTTATCAGTAGAATACCTGAGTTCTGAAAGAATAAATACACCTGTCTTGAGAGCTCGGGGTTCAACTGTGGATCAAGTACAGTGCTGGCCATGAATGTGGTTCCCTCTACTGAGGTCTGGCAGGGTTTGAGCCTCAGAAAATGCCTCCTTGTCTTCCTTGATGTGCCCACACAGTGGTGTACAACTACATTAGCCCAATCAGAAGACAAGATTAGCTGGAACAGCATTCTTTCTGTATTTTAGCTGGATCACACAGGCCTGTAAATGTGATCCCTTCAGACAGGCCTTTAGAAGTAATCCCTTCTTAGTGTCATTCAGGCCTTTCAATGTGACCCTTTGCTAGAGCAGCCATGCTGCTGGATTAAAGTAGTGAATGTTCCTCTATGAGACCCGTAGTAGTTTGCCTCTGTTTCATGATAGAAACTACCAAAAGCTACTTGAGGAAGAAAGGGTTAACAATATCTCATAGACCCTTCTGGACCATACCATCAGTATGTTGACGCTGAGGAAACATTTTCCAGAAGATTTTACCTCAGTGATGCAAGTTTCATGAATTATAGCCATTTCTTCATTCCCAGCTAGTCTGCATCAATTTCCCCAATAAAGCAAAAATTTCACTTCCACAGATTCTTAATCCAAACTATCACACACATGACCCTGATAGAGGCTGTACTTCCCCCTGAACTTCCTAAGCATAGTCTGCAAGCCCCTAGGGACCACAAAAAGCTCTAGCTGCCATTTTGGAATAAGTTAATGCTGAGCTAGAGGGAGTTACTAATGTTCTGCCTCTGCATCCCCACAGTCGATGTTACATGAGGAGACAGCCCTTCCATGCTGAAGGGACAATCGAGCATTGTGGCAGATCCTATGATCACACAGGTAAGAATTTAAGGAACCAGATGAAAACATTTTCCTTCTTCCATATCCTTTTGTCTGGGGTATCACCATAAGGTGCCACCTTTCTTTAGAGAGGATCTCTCTCCTTCAAGTATTCTAAGCAAGAAAGACCCTCACAAGCGTGCCCAGCAATTTGGGTTTTAGTTGATTGCAGATACAGACAAATGACCCCTGACCTGCCTTGCCCACACTCAAGTGGCACGAGCTTGAGTACTAGGAATCATAAGACAGTCTAACCTTTGCTCACTAGCCACACCATTGGAGCACTGTAATATTGGCAGCCCTAGAAAGAAGCTCACTCAATTATGCCATTTTTTTTCTAAGCTAGAACTCTTTACTTCCTCTCTTTATTCTTTCTTTAATTGCTTTCTTTTATGTACATTTTTCTCTTGATTATAATTCATTCTTATTTTACTTTAAAAATATTTTATGTCAGGCAGGAGAAAAGGTTCATCAATTAAGAGAACTCCTTGCTCTTGCATGTTCCGGGGAATACGTGGCTTTCTCTGGCTTCTGAGGACAATGAATGCCTATGGTGCAACTATTGAAGGCAAAAACACAAAACATAAAATGAATCTAAATTTTTAAAAAAAATTTGTGATTTTTCATTCCTCTTACCTAATTTGTTTACATATGTAAAGGTACATGGCAATCTAATATTTATTTGCTTCACTTTTCTTTTGACTGCCCACATTCTTCTTTTCTTTTCCCTTTCCTTTAGTTAATGGTTTTTCTTCATCCCAATTCTCTTCCTTTACTTCACTCATTTCCTATAATAAAGATAGTAGTAGTAGTAATATAGATAATATTCCTATTATAAATAATGATAGATTTATTATTTTAAGAGAGTGTGTTGGCATGGCCTTTAACTCATTGAATAGAGTAGAATGGCTGTCCAGTGAGTCCTGGGAACAACACTGTCTCAAGTTATCAAGTCTGTATTTATGTCCATATTATTTACATAGGTGCTAGAAATTGAACTTAAGAACTAAGCAGGAACATTAACTCTAAACTGGTAAGCACTAATCTCTAACTATAACCCCAACAGTAATCTCTGCACCCCTCATAAAACTAACCCTAACCACTAACCCTTACTCTAGCTGTAATCCATAACACCTATAACTAACTCTAGGCTTAACCTTTTATCCTCACCCTAAATACTAGTCTCTTGCCCTAAGCATAAACACACTCTTTAAGCCTAACCCATAAACAAGGACTAATTCTATACTAATCTTAACATTGCACCATATCCTAACCCTAACACTAACTCCTAGTCCTAATCCTGACCTTAAATGTTGGGGAAGTTTATTTCTAATTATGTTTATGTAACTTTAAAGCAATTGTTTGTACATTGTTGGGGGCAAGGGATGCCTAAGTCTTGGCTGTTTATATTATCTGAAGCTGTTGGCTTTGTATAATTTGTCATTCAGATGTTTACTTCCTCATGGCCTGCATCTGCTCACTGTATGCTGGCAGAGCCATTATGGTGAAGAGCAAGCAGATTTGCTGTGGAGGAATTTGTAGCCCCTCTTCCACACTTTTAGGGAATAAGAGGTGACCATTCCCCTTAGGATTGGGCTCCCCAACTATAGAGGTGACATTACTTGGCTATTATAGGATTCTGGGATCCTCTTGGGCCTTGAGATTGCCTTCCTTAGAAGTGACATGGTTGAGCTGTGAAATGATGTGGGATGAGACTAAGCTACATATCCTTCATTATGCAAGTGGGCTTGTGCATGGGGGCGGGGTCCAGTGGTTTTGTATCAGTAGAACACCCAAGAAGCATCTGTGTCAGTAAAATCTCCTGAGATCAGAATATCAGCATAGTGCATGCCTTGATCCATGATATAGAGTTCCCTCTGCTAAGGTCTCACAGGATTTGTAGCTATGAAAAAACGTCTCCTTGTCTTAGCTGCTGAGCTCACACAGTAGCTATCCTCTATACTAACACTGACAGTAATTCTATTTTATTGAGCTAGGCTTCAAACTGTAGGTGCATATGGTGTTATTTTGATACCTCTAAGTTTGATATCCTGTTGAGTTGTTTCCTGATTACTCTTGCTTAGCTACTGGGATGAATCATGTTTTAAAATATTCCTGAGTCCTGATTTGTGTTTTGCTACTTCATGGTACTTCATGGCTACTGCTGAGTTATTATTAATGTTTACCAAGTTGTAGTTGAAATGTTTGGTAAGTCATGGTTTGATTTTTTTACTGAACCACCAATGAATTCATTAATAAACTTAACTACAGCATATAACATCACATTTCCCAGTCTGCCTAATAATGATCCTAAAAGTCTTCCCTACTTTTAGGTATAAAAATCTAGCTTAAAAAAAATGCAGTCTATGTTTGCCAGCAGGAACCAGCTCTGTCCACAGCAGGGTCCATGAAATTCCAGGAATGAAGACATATGGTGCAGATAAAATGACAAACAAACACAGATGTTTGTTCTTTCTATGATAAGCAAGCATAGGTGATTGTTCTTTCTTGGGACCTAATGACACTCTCAATTACACTTCAAATGACATTCTCAATTATGCCTTTAGTGACACGCAGAAAGAGCTTTTAATACAAAAACTTACTATATACATGCTAGGTATATGCAAGAGGATCTCCCCAAGCCAAAGTTCTCTGTCCATCTCTTTTAGTTATTCCTTGTTCAGTCTGTTTTTACATCCCAGAAGAATGGCAAAGATACAAAGTAAGCAGATATGTCCTTCACAGATGCTGCTGCAAGCTCTAATCCTCAAGGTTAGTTTTAGTGAGAAAACTTGTTAACACAATGGTTTCATTAATGAATAGCTGATTATAGGTCAATATAGAGGGCAGAGACTGAGGGCTGAATTGTTTTTTCAAGCTTGCTGACTTACTCACTTACTCTCTAGGCTCTTTGCTTCTGATCTAACTGAGGCTCTGTCTCCTTTAGGAAGGTCATATGATTGCAGCAAGCATGAGAAATTCTCACACATGCCAGGACTTGAAGATGAGCAGGATAGATACAATTACTTCCTATCAGAGATGGCAGTGTTCCTTTTCCAGGTAGCAATAGCCAGCCCAAGAATCAATTTGGGTTTTTACTATAAGGCCATGCAGACATTATTATTGAGGGGAGCTTCTTGCTGCTGCCAGTTAAAGAGGAGAAGAGTACAAACTTGCTGGTGAGCCCCAATTCCTAGCAATAGGAACCAGGAACTTTGTCAAACTGGCAACATCCCTTGCCTAGATATATGGGCCCCACCATGTGTTCTCATGAATTCTGGGCACTGAGTCTCTGGGTCCTGTACCATGATAACAGTATGGCGGGAACTTGAGATTCCCCTTTTCTGGCATCAAGTAAAACCTGCTGTGTCTGATTGAAGTAATTTAAAGTTGCTGATTTTTTTTCTTCCTGCAGACTTAACACTTACATTGTGGATCTTCTGTGAGCTTTCTCCCAGGAAAGGCAGAGAGAACACAACAAATTTCCTAAATATAGAATTCTCAAAGCATGTTCTTTCTGAGGTCTGAATGGAAGCTCTTTACATCCTCCATTCAAACGTCTTCATTCACAATTTGTTATGTAAATCACTTGACCAATATGTCCTCAGATCCTTTCTCATTATCAATGTATGTTTACAGGAGCCCCAGTGCTTGTCTAGGCAGCACAGCTGCCATTCACATATTATGAAAACAGTGTTCTTAGTTTCATCCATAAATTTACCACACACATAATTCCAATTCCTGCCTCCTCTTCTAGATGCCTTTGTGCTTGTTTTGGATTCTTTAGGTTCTCCCAACTTACTCCTGCACTTCATTCTACTTTCTGCCACAAGTTAAACAATTCTTTTGGTTGTTCTAAGTCATTGTCCTTTGGGTACTTGAAAAAAATCTTAGTCCATAGAGGTAACTCAATGGGATAAGCACTGAACAACAAGGGTCCTGAGGACCCTTTTTCAATCATTAACACCAATGTGGTGGGGGAAGAGAATTTATCTGTTTCTGATGATCTTTCTTTTCTACAATGCTACCATGGAAAATAGGAATGCATTTTTTAAAATACGCATAGATAGATAGATAGACAGATAGATAGATAGATAGATAGATAGATAGATAGATAGATAGATACATAGATAGATGATAGATAAGAAACAAAGTAAAAAGATAAAATTTAAAAGAATGTTTACAATGTTCTAGGAACTAGCACATAGACACCCAGGTATATCACATTACTGGAAATCAGTTTTCATTAAGGGAAGTGAATCCTCAGTCCGCATTTTTATTGTAAAGTCTTGCCTGTAACTTGTGCATCAAATCCAACATATTTGGAGACAGAACAATTCTGTCCAAATGCTATTAATAAGCTCATGGTTTCTACTAGGTTATTGTCATACTTTTAGTTCTGGTTATTTCTTTTGCACCAAGAAAATTGACTGGAGTTAGTTCTGTAACCAAAGTCAGTAACACCAGCAATAGAAGGCTGGTGGAGTAGAGTAAACATTCAATTATAGGCTGTTTTTAGAGTGATACCTCTGTAAAACATCAACAGCCAAAAATAAAACAGGGAAACATCAGCTCAGCCCATGCCTGTAGTTAAAATGAAATACTACATCAAACTCAGAGATAAGCACCAAAATTAAGTGGCTCACGTACCTCATCTGAGAAACTACTTTACAAATTGATGTTATAAAAGTGTAAAATATCTTCAGTAAAATAAATAATAAGCAGAAAAACTTTACTACTTACAGTCATGCTCCGATTGCAGAAGCTTAGCTTGCTTTCTTTTTACTTCATTTAGATACAATTTATATCAACAAAATACTTCTTAGTAGCAAAGATGTTTGAGAACATATGAACCATTGAATACCAGCATACATCTGTTCTTCAAAACCAGATTCTTTTCAAAATTCTGCTTTGATTAATATGTGTTAATTTTATGTACTAGTTGTATTCAGTGACAATGTACACTGAACAATTTAGGACAGTCCACCCCTGCCATACATTACCATTTCCTTACATTTGCCTTCCTTATTCTCTTCTCATCCAGATATTGAGAAGTACATGTTAACTTATTGCAAACTTCACCCTCCCTCCAAGTTGACAGACACAAAATCTTACTCTTCTTTCCAACTGCCCTTTCATACCCGGTACACAAAGTCCCTTGGACACTGTTCATCCTGTGTCATTTCCCACATCATCCTCCAATGATAAATATGTATTATTCAACTTACCTTGTCATAGTTCCCTATTCTGAGAAAGAATAAATACTATCTGGCTACTTGTAACAGGCTTACTTAACAGAAATTTGTCCAACAGAAGAATCTATTTAACTACAAATGAAAGAATACCATTTTTTTTTTTTACAAATGAACAATTTATAATGAACATATGGTATGCTTCCTTATTTACACTTTAATAGATTTTTATTGTGTATATCCAAAGGATATGGTCCCATGGTACATAATGACATTTTTATACAAGTGTATAATGTTGTTGACCGTGCCCCACCCAACCTTGTGCTCTTTACCTTTCCCCTTTTCATTTCCCCCACATTCATCGCCTTCATTTACATAGACAACTTCACATTAGAACATATATTTGCACATGATCTCCCATACCTACATAATATCAAGGAAATGTAAGTTAGAGAATGTATGGTATTGTCATTCTGATTCTGGGTTTATTTGCTTTAAATAGTCATTTTCAATTTTTTCTACTTTCAAACCCAACAAAATTTTGGTCATCTTTCTGATTGAAATATATATATATATATATATATATATATATATATATATATCATAAAACAAATATAAATGAAAAGAAAGCATTTTTATCAAGTGGTGCTCTGCTACATGGATGTCACATGTAGAAGAAAGCAAATAAATCTGTATATATCACACTGCACCAAATTCAAGGCTAGGGGATTAATGACTTCAATATAAAACCAGATATATGGAACCTGATAGAAGAGAAACTGGGAATACTTTTGGATGCTTTGCACAGGAGAAAACTGCCTGGATAGAACACCAATAGCTCAGAAACAAGATCAAAGATTAATAATTGGACCTCTGGAAACTCATACGTTCCAGTAAGTCCAAGGACACTGTCAATAAGACAAATTGGCAGCCTACTGAATGCGAAAGTTTTTCAACAACTCAACTTCTGATAGAGGGTTACTATACAATCTGTTTATTGAACTCAAGAACTCAGCAACAAAACAAATAATCCTATTAAAAAATTGGAGTACAGATTTAAACAAAGAATTCTCAAAAGAGGAATCTCAAATGGTCAAGAAACACTTACAGAAATGTCCAACACCCTTACCCATTTAGCAAATGAAAATCAAATCTATTATGGGATTCACTTTTACACCTGTCAAAATGGATCAGATCAATAACAAGTGACAGTTCATGCTGGTAAGGAGGTAGAGCATGGGGAACACTCCTCCACTGCTGGTGGGAGTGCAAACTTCTGCAGCCACTATGGAAATCAATATGGCAATTCCTCAGGAAGTTGGAACTTGACCTACTTCAGGACCCAACGATACTAATCCTGGGCATATAACAAAAGGTCGCTTCATCATACCATAGGGATACTTGCTCAACTATGTTTATATCAGCTTTGTTCATAATAGCAGTGATGGGAAACAAATAAGATGCCCCTCAAATGAACAGTGAATGAAGATATTGTGCTACATTTACACAATGGAGTATTATTCAGAAATGAAAAGAAAGGGCTGCATGATTTTTTTTTTCAAGACAGGATTTTTCTGTTGTGAATCTGACAATCTTGGAACTCACTCTGTAGATCAGGCTTGCCTAGAATGCACAGATATCTGCCTGCATCTGCCTCCCAAGTCTTGGGATTAAAGTCATGTGCCACCACAGGCTGGCAACTTCATGAATTTTGTAGGCAAATGGATATAACTAGAAAAAAATTATACTGAGTGACACAACCAATTCTCAGAAATACAAACAAAGTATGTACTGATTTATTTGTGAATATTAAGTGCTAAGCAAAGGACAAAGGCACTAAAATCCAGAGACCCAGAGAGACTCCAACAAGGAGGACCCTTCCTGGGACACCATGGTCTCCCTGGTAAAGGGGCAAGAGAACAGATGGTGCAGGTGGGAATGGGAAGAGAAGGGAACTCATTGAGGTAGATGGATGGAGAGGGAGAATTTGTGGAGAGATGAACATAAATAGAGTAAATTTATGGGGCAATCAGGAGACTAGGGCACTGGACACTCACTTGATCTAGGAGGAAGAGCCTAGCAGAGAGCATTAGCAATCAGAAGTGGGGAATCTGAACAGGCCAACTCCTGTAACCAGGAGGAGCTTCCAGGGGTGATACTGGGACACCATCCTAGTCACAAAACCTTTGACCTACAGGACCTATATAGTTCCCTATAGGACCCGCTGGGACAATGGAAGGACAAAATCCCAGCCAAAGGAGGGAAACAATGTCTGATATTTCAGGATAGGCCAGAAACTAGAGACTGGATAGCTGAATGATGATTTCTAATGATTTTCTGCTCTATTCATAGACCAGTGCCTAGCTCAACCTTCATCAGGGAGGCTTCCTCCAGCAGTTGGTGGGAGCAGTTGCAGAGACCAATAGTGAACCATTGTGCAGAGTTCAGGGAACCCCACTTAAGAGGGGGAAGAGGGATTGCAAGGATCAGAGAGATTTAAGACACTAGGATAACAAGCACCACGAAGTCAACCAATCAGGATTCCTGGGGTCCCACAGATGCTGAAGCAGCCAACATAAAACCTGCAGGCTCACTTAGATATTTTTAATAGTTGTCTGGCTTGCTGTTCTTGGGAAGCTTCTATATGCTGGAGAAGGAGGGTCTCTGACTTTTTTGCTGCCCTTGGGATACTTTTCCTCTTTCTGGGTTGACTAGTCCTCCTTTCATGAGAGCATTAGTGACTATCCTTATTCCATTTTGCAGTGCCCTGTTTGAGCAATAACCCTAGGAGGATTGCACTTTTCTGGAGTAGGCAGTGGTGGGAGTGGGTTGGGCAGAGGGATTTATATGGGGGAGAGGGAAGATGGGGTGTGCTAGGAAGAGTGGAAGGAGGGGAGGACTTTGCTGAGGATGCATTAGATGAGAGAAGAAAAATATAAGTTTCCCTGATGTCCTTGATTATTTTACCAGGAATGACATATCACATTTTCTTTCTCTTTTTATTGAGTGATGTGCATGTGAAATTATTTTATATATGATCTGTAATAAAAAATGCTACTGACTGGTGGTGAACCCCTTTAGTCCCAGCACTTGGGAGGCAGAGGCAGGAGGATCTCTATGAGTTCCAAGCTGGCCAGGTCTACAAAGCGAGTTCCAGGTCAGTCAGAGTTACAGCAGAGAAATGCTGTCTTAAAAACAAAACAAAGCAAAACAACAACAACAAAAAAACAAAGTATAACAGACAAAAAGATACAGATATGAACTGTGACGTCTTAAATATTTTCCCTGAAGTATAAGAAACAAAAAGATATATAAATATTGTCATATTAAATTTTGAGACCTCTACTCAGTCAGTGGTGGTTCACAACTTTAACTCAACAGTTAGGAAGGAAAGGCAGGCAAATCTCTGTGAGTTCCAGGTCAATCTGGCCTACAGAGTGAATTCCAGGATGGCCCGAGTTGAAACAGAGAAACTTTGTGTCAAACATCTAAAACTGAATAAATAAATAAATATTAAATAAATAAATTTTGAGATTTCTATGTCACAGAGATACCAATCTCCTAATAAAAGAGAAAATTTATAGGAGAAAAGCCATTCTTCTCACAAAGGCACTCGTGTCAGAATTATGTGGAGAATTTAAGACCAACAAAAACCATTTAATCGATATTTAAAAGAGGGTAGATGTCTGAACAGACTTCTCCTGAGGAGAAATATATATAAGCAAACACTTAAAGGCTCTATGACATGCATTTTTAGGCACCGAAGCAGGAGGAAATGAACTTAAACAAAGATACAGTTCCAGTATAAACACCAGGCTGCCAGGGATCACACCCTGCCTCTGAGCAGATTCTCCTACTTCTCTTCCCTCTAGCCTGGGAAAATGAGAACCTCCAAACCCCAGTGTCACCTAGGAGGTGAGTGACTGTACCACTCAGATGGACTTAAACCCATTCTGGCTCTATTAATTTTGAACCCTCCACCGCAGAACAGCTGTTTATTTACCTCTAAAGGTAGAGCTGTACCAAAGCCCAGCACTGGCATGAAGTGACCATCATTAAGTACCATGCAATGACATTTGGAGTTCATTGTGAGTTACTCTTCTGGGTAAGCTGGCTCTGCTTGCTGTCCTCCTTCACAAGGCACTTAAGTAATGTCCTTCTGGTTAATGAACAGTCCATGACATGAGAGAGGAGTTAAGCTGCTTTCCACAAATAACGATAAAATGAGAACCTCTTACTTATTTCTAAGAAAGAGAAATCTTTTGTTTTCTTGTATTGTAATTTTTTTCTTATGTAATTAATCTTGATTAAACTTTCACATCATTCTACATCTCTCATTTTCTCCCTACATCTACTCCCATCCAATTCTACTTTCTTCCAGCTCTCATTACAATACAAACAGGTTTTTTAAAGAATATAATATAAATACAAACGTGTATATATATATGTGTGTGTGTGTGTGTGTGTGTGTGTGTGTGTGTGTGTGTAATAAAATTTAAAAAATAAGGTAAAGTTTTAAAAAATGCTCTGTTATGGCATTTTTAGACAAGGAACCTCCAAAAATGCTGTTGACTTCTCAGCAGTACCAGGGAGGTTCAGGGAAGGAATGATAAGAGAGAAGAAATGCAATATTGTAATTAAAAATGAAAATAAGAAACACTATAACTCAAAGTAGGCGCTAAATAAAAGAGCAGTTATTGCTTTCTAGCACAACAACTCCTGGCCTTGGAGTGTTTGAATGTGTGGTCTGCACAGCAGCTTGTGATTACACCTCTCAAGAATAAAGTACTTTTTGTAACTGAGGAACATGTCTCTCACCTTCCTTATGCCTTGGTTTTCTGCCTGTAATTCATACCCTGCTTGAGATACTGCCTTCCAAGGCTAGTGCAGGTGCCTTCAATGGTTCTCACTGAGTAAAGACCTCCACTAGAGAGTCATGGATTTGGTCTGGGAAATGAACAACTCTCAGAGTGATCACAATATGCTCTTCTAATGAGAGAAAATGCTGTTAAGAATCTGCTGTCTGTTGTCTGAGAAGTGGCTTGAGGATGACAGTTCTTTTCTCCAGGTTTCAATCATAAGCAGAAAGTCTCTGTTGCCACTTAAGAACCAATATCCACGGATTCTACAAATTAAAACACGGAGATGATAAAACTATAGGTGTGTACAATAAAGTCCAAGAAAATCTCAACATACACTTAACATTCTCAACAGTACTTAATGCATGTAAGCACTCAACAGTGCTAGCCACAGCAATATCTTGTCCTTGTAGAGTTGGATATCTATGAAGTATCTTAGATAGAACTGGCTGCAACAGAGAGTACCCAACAGACAGTGTCTCATGGAGGTTCTTAGCCTCAGTACAATGAAATGTTTCAGCCTCTGAGACTTACTGACTGAGTTGAGTCTGACTGGCTGTCTTCTGAACTACCATACGGTCTGTATGCTGATCCTGAGGAAATACATTCCAGAAGACTTTAATTCAATGATACAAGTTTCATGAACAATAGCCCTATCTGCAGTCTTAGCCAGTCCACATGAATTGCCCCAATAAAGTAAAAATTTCACTTCCACAGATTCTTAATCCAAACTGTCACACATGTGACCCTGATAGAGTCGGCTCCTCCCTCTAAAACTCCATTACCATAATCTTCACACATCCCCCTTGGGAAAATGAAAGCACTAGCTGCCATGCTGAGATAAAGTTAAGGCTAGGCTACATGGAGTTCTTAGTGCTCTGCCTCTGTTTCCCGACAGTGGATGTTACATGAAGAGAATAGCCCTTCCATGCTGAAGGGACAAACAAGTGCTATGGCAGATCCTCTGAGCACACATGGAGACCTTAAGAAACCAGATGAAAACAATTTCCTTCTTCCATACCCTTTTGTTGGGTACTATAGGAAGGTGCTACCTATCTTTAGAGAGGATCTCTCTCCTTCAAGTATTCTAAGCAAGAAAGACCTTCACAAGAGTGCCCAGCAGCTTGGGTTTTATTTGATTGCAGGTACAGACAAGATGAGGCTGAAAAAAGGCACCTGACCTGCCTTGCCCAAATTCCAGTGGGAAGCGCTTGATTATTAGGAATCATAAGACAGTCTAACCTTTGCTCACTAGCCACACCCTTGGAGCACTGCAATATTGGCAGCCCTAGAAAGAAGCTAACTCAATTATGTCATTCTTTCTAAGCTAGAACCCTTAACTTCCACTCTTTATTCTTTCTTTAATTGCTTTCTTTTTTTTATTTTTTCTTTTGATTACATTTTATACTTATTTGACTTTAAAAATATTTTATGTCAGACAGGAGAAAAGGTTCAACAATTAAGACCACTCTTTCCTCTTGCATGTTCTGGGGAACATGTGGCTTTCTCTGGCTTCTGAGGACAATGCCTGTGGTGCACCAAATGAAGGCAAAAATCCCACACGCAAAACATAAAATTAATCTAATTTTTTTTTAATTTCTGATTTTTTACATTTCTTAACTAATTTGTTTACATATTTAAAGGTACATGGCTATCCAATATTTATTTGCTTCTGCTTTTCTAAACGACTGCCCACATTCTTCTCTTCTTTTATTTTCCCTTTCCTTTAGTTAATGGTTTTCCTCCTTCCCATTTACTTCATTCATTTCCTATAATAAAGATAGTAGTAATAGTAATATAGATAATATTCCTATTATAAATAATGATAGCTTTATTATTTTAAGAGAGTGTGTTGGAATGGCCTTTAACTCACTGAATAGAGTAGAATGGCTGTCCAGTGAGCCCCGGGAACAACACTGTCTCAAGTTATCAAGGCTGTATTTATGTCCATCTTACTTATATACATGCCAGAAATTGAACTTAGGAACTAAGCAGGAACATGAACTCTAAACTGGTAAGAACTAATCTCTAACTATAACCCCAACAGTAATCTCTGTCCCCCTCATAAAACTAACCCTAACCACTAACCCTTAATATAGCTGTAATCTCTAAACCCTGTACCTAATCCTAGCCTGAAATTTTCATCCTCACCCTAAATACTAATCTCTTATCATAAGCATAAACACAACTCTTAAGCCCAACCCATAACCCAAGACTAATTCTATACTAATCTCAACATTAAAACAAACTCTAACCCTGACATTAAGTTCTAATCCTGACCTTAACTGTTGGAAATGTTTATTTCTAGTTATGTTTATGCTACTTTAAAACAATTGTTTCTTACATTGTTGGGGGAAGGGATGTCTAAGGCTTGGCGGTTTGTATATTCTGTAGGTGTTGGCTTTATGTAAATTTGTCATTCAGATGTTTACTCCTCATGACCTGCATCTGCTCACTGCTCTCTGGCAGAGCCATTATGGTTAAAAGCAAGCAAATTTGCTGTGAATGAATTCTTGTAGTCCCTCTTCCACAGTTTTAGGCAATAACAGGGGAACACTCCACTTAGGAATGAGCTCCCCAACTATAGAGGTGACATTGCGTGGCTATTAAAGACTTGATCTGTTCTCTTCGGCCTTGAGCTCCCCTACCTTAAAAGTGACATACTTGTGCTCTGAACAGATTTTGAGATGAGACTAAACTACAGGTTTCCTTCATTATGCAAGTGGGCCTGTGCATGGAGGCAGGGAGCAGGGTTTTGTATCGGTAGAACACCCAAGGAGCATCTGTATCAGTAAAAACTCCTGAGATCAGAATATCAGGATTATGTATGCCATGATCCATGATGTAGAGTTCCCTCTAATAAGGTCTGGAAGGATTTGTAGCTATGAAAAATGTCACCTTGTATTAGTTGCTGAGCTCAAATAGTAGCTGTCTTCTATATTATCACTGATCCTAACTCTATTTTATTGAGCTAGTCTTCTAACTGTAGGTGCATATGGTGTTATTTTGATACCTCTGAGTTTGATATCCTGTTGAGTTGTTTTCTGCTTACTGTTGCTTGGCTACTGTGCTGAGTCATGTTTTACAATATTCCTGAGTCATGATTGGTGTTTTTGCTACATCCTGGTACTTCATGGCTATCATTAACTTATGATTGAGTTTTACCAAGTTGTGGTTGTCAATGATTGGTATGACATTGTTTGATTGTTTTACTGTGTCACCAAAAAATTCATTAATAAACTTAACTACAGCATATAACACCAAAGAAGATATATGCAAACTAAAGCCAGACTTTGGCGTTTTATCTTGCTTTGATTGCCAATAACTGAAAAAAAAAAAGGTTTAAAAAATCAATTTTAAAAGCATTTTATAATAAGACATATATTTAACATATGGTTAATTTACATTTGCTGGTGAAAAAATTGTTTCTGTGGGAATGTGTTTGTGTATTTTTGACAACTGGTATATATTTAAGACACAAAATTTGTGTTTTCTATTTTTCAGACATAGCTTCCTTTATCTGTTTTTGTTAAGATGTAAAGTTGGTGGACCTATCAGTAACAAACATTGGATTCAGAAGAAAGATTTCCGTTTTTCTGCTGAGTTCGTTAGGATTCCAATTAGAAAATTGACTGTTAACAAAGTCAATATATAATTAACACTTTGACTTTGTCAAGTGTTATCTGACAATTCTAGAATTAAATTTTAAAACACTGTTTACTCTTTAATAATGGTATAATTGACCTTAGTTTCCAAGACTAATAGATGGATGCCAAAGCCTATGAAGATATGGGGACTGAGAAGTTGGCTGATGTATTCCTTGTGATCCCAGTTCATCTAGGTTTCTGGAGATAACAACACACTTCTGAAGCCTCCCACATCTCTGGAATTCTTTCATCCCCTTGGACAGAGTAGGCTGTGCAGGGAGAGACCCTGGGCTCTAGCAGGATATATTCTGAAAAAAAATCCTTTTATCTTCAAAATGCACTTGGAAAATACCCAAGCAGACAGTGAGTAACTCTTTATTCCTACAACTTCCATGTTGGAGACCTCATGTTGATCTCAGACTGGTTCATCTCTCTCTTCCCTGACAGCCCTTACATACCAGACATTATATCCCCATCTTTTAGCCTTGATCACTAACCTGCTGGAGAGGAGCCCTGGATTTATTTGTTAGACTTCTCTGTATACACACCTCATCTTTCAAACTACACAGAGTGTGTTTTCTTCATCCTTAAGCCACAGAAACACAGATTAATAATCACATGATAACTACAACTTATCTAAGGATTAAAATTCTACCTACTCTGTTCTGTAGGAACTGCCTGGGAAAGGCCTATTATCACCTACCATTCCTTCTGTATAAACTTCTTAGAAAACCAGCATGTGTTCATAATGAATCAGAAGGCACACAATTCAATTAAAATGCATCAACAAATGCTGAAGACAGTGCCTTTTGCTTATCTTCAGATTGTGACACTTTTTTGGTTTTTTCTTCTTTCTGAGCCTTGGGATAATTCCAGGCTGACTTGCAGCTGAGAAGAAGTACAATGTCTGGTCATTGGCATCTGAGGGATGTCCTGCAGCACTGTCCACCTGCCATCCCACAGCACTTCCAACAGAAGTCCTCTCAAGCTAGTATTCATCAGAAAATGGAAAGTTAGGGTGGCCAGAAAAACTGCAAAGACAAAAAGTAGTTCATAATGCATTTGATTATTCTCTATCTACAAAGAGTCCTTTCTACGAAGCTGATGTTCTATGAAGTATACATTATTTCCCTTCTGGAAGGGCATAGAATCTGTGTGTCATAATTTTATAATCAATGCAAATAAATTGAAAATAAAACAATAGTGTAGTCACTCCTTCTTCCTCACCTAAAACTCAAACTACAAAGCAGGATAACAAATCAAAGGGTCAAAGTTCCATCTATTGAAACTCAGTGATAACCTGACCTTTCTCTATTATTATTTCTCAATAAAACAAATATCTGATCTATTTGTCATGAGATAATTAACCAAGTACATACTCCATACTAACATGATTTGAGGAGATGAAATGACTATTAGCTATCTGATTTTCATTTTTAAATTAATTAATCATCTATTAACTATCTAACACACATAACATGATGGCTTGGACTCAGAAATAGAAATAAAAAGTTGTACAAGATAAGATCCCAAATATAAGGTGATGTGTATAAAAGATTTCTGTATATTAACAATCACACAATGAAAAAGAAGGTGATTCATTAGAACTAATAAATAGGAAAATATTAGTTCTGATATAATATTTGTATATATTAGTACTAAATAAATATGTTATTATTTCTGAAGATCAAACTATGGTCCACGATTTACAAGTCAAATGCCTCCTTAGGATTTCCTGAGTCTTAAACATCTCTTCTATAATTTCTTAATCTTCTGAGTAAATCTCTCTCCATTTCAGAAAAATAGTCCCAACTATGCTACTGAACACATCAAGCCAAAAAGTCCCAATATGAGAGTGCTTAGTTTCTGAACAAAAGTACAGCAGAAAATAAGACAAGTTTTCAAGATATTGAAACCATTATTGCCTGAATCAAGTTAATAACTCTATATGCCGACTATGACATGGACTACAAGGTTTTTGGTCATGCATTAATATGATCAGGAATTAAACAAGTACAGCGAAAAAGTGGCATGCTATTGATATTGGAAAGGATTCAATAGAGTCTTAAAGTGCCAATTACATATGCACAGAACACAAAGATTCTGATGATTGCAGTGAAAATGGAGACCCAGAAATGATGAAGGTTGACCAATCATTCCATGCAATAAGAGAGATGTTCTGGGTTAGCAGTTCAGGGTGAAACTGATCTTCTCACCCTGGTGCCGTGAGTAAGCTCAAAACTCTAAAGAGACTTGAGAGAATTTCACAAGTTTGGGAGAATTTTGTTTAGTTTTCTTATGTTTTGTACTGTTTTATTTTTTATTTTTTTCTATTTCTGGTCTCTGGTTACCTCTGCCTTCTTTACATTTATGGAAATAAGGTGAAAAGGATTCCTCCTGAAAATAAAAGGATTAAAAATTGTTACCAATGTTGCTTACATCTTCAGAGGTAAGTATCAAAGATTTCTGTTCAGGCCATCTATATTCATATTTTCTGAACTCAACTAGAATTCAATGCAGATAAGAAACATTTTACATATCCAGACTGCATGTTTGCCCACCTGTACTTTGTAAATAAATGCAACAGGCTGAAAAATGAGGGCCAAAAAATAACATACATCACAACAGCCACAAAAGAGATCACACCCCAAAATACAACATCAACCACAGAAACAAATTAAAATCTCAGAAAACACCTGTTTCCCATGGACAACATGAAATTGAAATGAGCCAAGATTTGTATCATTTGCTTCTCTCACATCTCAGTAACCCCACAAGGTAGCAGAAGTAGGTTATGAATACTACTTTCATGGCTGACCTTCCTGACACACACACACACATAAATGAAAACTGCATACTGCTTCTGACGAAAATATTAAAATGTAAATAACAAGCATATAAAAGTATCCCCAAGATGTTTTTAAGTAAAAGTGGAAGTCAGAATTGTTGTCATTCAGTACAGTGAGACTCATTTCCATGTAATTGAAACCTAAACCAAAATAAATAAGTTAAGTGAAAAAGGAACAAAAGCAGAAATGAACTCCTTGATGCAAGATTTTGCTGTCTATTTTAAAACTGTAAGTATATTTGGATTCACACTTGGAATCAACACAAAACTGCAAAGGAAAGACAGTGAGATTTGATGGGGAGAAGAGTATTTTTGTATTCCACGTAGGAAAAAGTAACAGCAATAAAGAAAAAAAAGAAAGCCATGGAGAGCATGAACATGTGAACAAGAAATTTTTTGCAGCATAATATTTAATAAAAAGAGACATGCATAGAGTTTGTAAGAAGATATTTCAGCAAACACATTAGAAGGTTGCATCATTGAATACCCAGAGATTAAGGTATTACTAATGCACTGAGAGTAAAAATATAAGTGTGCGCCCACTCCTTAGTTCATGAGTGTGAGGCTGCCTGCATTAGAATTTAGAAGAAACTGGTTCTGCATGTTTTGAAATTCCCCAGGTCTACAGTCCAATTTGCCAGTTGAATTGCCCAGGAAGGATGGTAGTCACGATCTAAGACATGAAAGCACTTTCCAGGAATTCAGAAAAGACCTTGGAGTTGTGCAAGTGATATGACTGATATCAGTTGGCAGGAGTATTAAGTACTTCAGAAAACACAGAACAGAGAGAGATTATTCTAAAACTCAATGCAGTCTCCTCCAGGAACAAAGAGGCCACAAACCTCCTTTTATATTTGAGAGACATCACTTGTGATATAAGATAAACAGCCAAAGACAGGCTTATATAACTGACTTAGTAGAGCCAGGAAAAACTTTCTACTAATACAGCAATAACCTGAACACATGAGTTTTATGTGGAGTATATACAAGGGACTGGCTTAAACAAAAATATTATTAATGGTAGAAAAATTACCTAGTTTAGATAAAAATCTACAGGGATAGGATTTGAAAAGATACTTGTCACAAAATGAAATACAAAGTGGTTGAATATACAAAGTGATAAGTTACATGTCTGTAAGAAAATGTAAAGTAAAACATACATTATTTGAAGGGTGAAGCCACTAAGTCCTGGAGCATCATTGAGTAAAGGAAGGAAGGAACATGTATGCCACTCACATGGGGATACTGGGAATATTCCTGTTCTAATACCAGTGCTTTGCTATGACAAATACCTTGATCAAAAGCAACTGAGGAAGAATGGGAGTTTATTCTATCTTAAATTTCCAATTATCAGCTCCTGCCTAAGGGCAGCCAAGAGGGGAAGTCTAGCAGCTAGTCACATCAAATCCTCAGTCAAGAGTGGGAAGAAAGGATGCACATATGCTGCCTGCTCCTTTACTATTATACTAGCTAGCTTTCTTAACCTTATAGAGTTAACGCAAGAGCCCATGACAGTCCCTCTTCTGACCTGCCCATATGCCAAAATGGTCTAGTTAATTCCTCCTAAGATTCTCTCCCCTGGCAATTCTAGTTTGGGTCAAATTGATTGTTATAAGGAATCAATACCAAATAATTGTCAATGCAACCCTGAGACAAAGATTAAATTTCAATCCAATTTTCATCCTATGTAACAATGCAAACAACAGCAATTGTACAAAGGATAAATACTTAAATGTATATAATGTACACATGCTGGGTCATGTAAGATGGAAGGACTGAGTTCAGACAGGTCCCTAGGTGAAGAAGCACTGAATACGATGCATCTGCGTGGGTGAGAGAAACCCACAGCCTCACTCATCACCTGAATGTTCTCCTTGATTCTTGCCTCATTGACACTCTGCAAGGACCACAACCCCACGCTGCACCTGGTAGTGAAGGGCAATCAAGGCTGGAGTTCGCTTGTACTTTTTTGCCATGGAAGCAGGAACTGGATCATCCAAGAGAACAGGGGTGCTCTGGTCCTTCCTAGAATAAGAGGGAAGCTAGGATTAATTCCTATGTCTCTTCATTTGGCTTCCTAAGAACTTCTGAGACAAGGAATTCCCAAATACAGTCACTATCCCTGCACAACTATTACCATCATTGATTCTGCCCAAAATGCAAATTCTCCCTAATTGTTTGTAAAACTGGAGATTCTGTTTCTCCCACTCGAGAAGTGCATATATGTGCTGAGCTAATAAAAATCCAGGCTGTCACAGTAGTTGCCGCTGGGCGCCCTCCCAAATCTTTGCCTCTTGTCTCTGTCCTTTTCTATTCCTCACACCCCATCTCAGGGAACTGTCTGACGTGCTGGGGTAGGACTTCAGCAAAGGATGACATTCTACCTAAAGAAAGATGATGGAGAGATGCTATATTATTCGAAATCCCAGGTTATTACAAAGAAGATATTTTTAAATGAAATTAGGTAAATTAGGAAAGCATGTGTCACATAAAATGTGAGTTTTTATATATCAAGACTCCTGTGGTGTTTGAAGCATGTTATCTGAGATCATAGAGGTAACTAACAATAATTCAAGGCCAACCTGTGCTACAGTCTGTGACCATACCTCAGAAGACAAAAAGAAAGGCAAAAGAGAGAAAGAATAAAGAAACTATCATTATGAAGACATGATCATAAAATCTTAATTGATACATATTGATTGGCTATGTTGATGAGTTTCATGAAGATACACACACACACACACACACACACACACGTATAGGTATATATGCAGTAATGTCATATATGTTGTAGTACTCCTTCCCATCATTTTATTTTTCCCCTTTCCATAATTTACATTCATTCCTATTGGATTTTATTCCTAATAGTTTTAAAGGATACAGGTTTCCCTCCAGTGAATATGACCTAATCTACTAAGTGAATATAATATTAAAACATACCCATGACCTCATTTTTATGCCACTGATTAGTGCACATCTCACCCTCATCAGAGAACGTCTTTTAGTAGTAGAAGGTGATTAATTCAGAGACACCACAAGTGATCAGTGGGTAAAGAATGTGAGACTGATGAGTACTGAGCCTTAAAAGAGCCATAAGAAGCATGGCCCTTACTTAGGCTTAGGGATTATTACAGAAGAGTAGGCAGAAAGATCCCAAGATCCCTAAGTAGTGAATCACTGCCAAAAACTGTTTTGGAGATGGACAGGCTGTTGCACACCTGATGTCATGCCAATTTGTGTCAGCATGCATGAGATCTGCACACAGTCAAGGCAGCCATATTCCCAGGGGCCATATAAAACAGGTTCAGGAAGCCCCATCCATAGCTGATGAGCTACTAGCAATTGATGGCTGCTGGGAGACAGAGAATGAGTTTTCTTAAGGGGATAGTCTCCCCAGCAGCTATCTATGTTCCAGTAGATACCACTATATCCATGAACTTACTGACAAATTAAGTAGACTTAGTGAGTGGTCTGATTTTATATCATATACATACCACCAAGAAAAATAGGCCTCAGCACATTGTAAATATATGTGTGTGTATATACATACATATGTGCACACACTTGTACATATGTAACAAGTTAATAAAAAAAAAACCAGGATGAGGAGGACATATGGGATTCAAAGGAGAGTCACTGGGAGGGATGAAAGTGATATAATTCTATTTCAATTAAAACACATTAAAAATAAAATAAAGCAATTAAAAAGAACTAGAAAAAGCAACAAAATGTCCAGCACAGCATGTGAGGTTGGAAGAGAAAAGAAGACAGATGTAAGGAGGGATTAGAGTTCAGTGGATTGGGCCATATTGGATCAAACATTTCATATGCATGTATAAAGTTATCAAACAATAAAAAACTTTTGAAGCCTAAGTACCAGAAATTTTTTTTGACAAAGTAGCACATCCGAGATGAAACTACCCTATTCAAAAACTTGGGGTAAAAATACTTGTTTTCTTTACAAGGAGTCATGACTGATATAGAGGATGATTATATAATGGAGCTTTGATTATAAAACAGCCTGATAAAACAAGCACTTGAGTCACTCATGAGGGATAATCTACAGGCTGAAGCAAATGACTTCATAAAGGCCTCAGAAGTGGTATTTCAGCAGATGTCAGCATTAACAGAAAAATAAACATCAATCAATTCAGGTATATTCAGTAAACAAAAATCAATGATTTCAGTGTAATGTGAACATGAGGAAGACACACATACATATGAGAAAGAGAGAGAGAGAAGGAGAGAATGTAAACCTTTATGTACCTACTGGTGGTTGTTACAAGAGTAACTCCTTCTACCATGCTTGTAACTAAATGTATTAACTTTATCTAACAGGTAAAATTATAGCATCTCTATTTACATGCCATACATGAGTTTTGTAGTAAAAGACAATCAGTAGAAACATAAAGAGATGTTTATGGGAAAAGGGATGATTAGTATTTCTAAACCTCAACTTAATAAACAACTCTGGGAAATTCAATGATGAGTTATCAAATAGTATGTGATAATGAGCCATGAAATATAAATTCCTGCGGGTATCCATGTCACAGTGCAAATGAGTTCAATTTGAGGGCCATAGCACAATAATGACATTTCGTGGACAAAAAATAGCATTTGATGTCAGCACAATAAATCTTTCAGTCATGACTGGTATTTGCACAGACTTCCAATAAAACAAGGACCTTCCATTAAAGTACACATACCTTGTCATTCCAAAATACTTAAAAGAAGAGGTTGATAGTCATAACTGCAACCAATTTTGAAAGATTAAACAACATATTTCATATGTATAAGTATCTATAATTCTCATTCTGGTGAAATGTGAATATTTTGAGCAGGGGCGAAGAAATGTTGATGGTGTAAAAGAGTGATTCAAATTTTATTAGTTTTTTCAATTTGGTTTTTATAAAAAAGACAGCATGATTAATTTATATAATTGTATATACAAACACATACTTACATATATACATGGCAATAACAATTGGTAGAGAAGGGCCCATCAATTTGACAATGGAGGTGTTAGAGGTAGAGAATATCAGACGGGAAGGACCGGGAAGAGGGGAGGAAGACAGTGGTTTAATTCCATTTATTTAAAATGCATAAAAACAGTAAAGAGTATAAGAATGCCTATTTTGTGTTACAGTGTCTACTCTTCGTTTTGAGAATGTAGAGCTCCTTACAGGAGCATTAAAAAAAAGCTTTTCCATAAAGAAAAAAGCATAAAGTTTCAGAAGAACACAAACAATTTTTAAGTGTTTAAAAGAAAATAATGGATTTGTTCCTGGCACAAATTCTAGAATTTAGGAGGCTGAGTCAGTGTGTGTGTGTGGTGGGGGGTGGGGGGGTTACATGCCACTGCATTCTTTTGGAGGTCATAGGACAACTTGTGAGAGTAATTTCATTCCTTCTACCATGTGATGAATCAAACTCAGGTTTTCAGGCTTCACAGCAAATGCATTCACTCACTAGTCAGGTGCAATAGTCCCACAATATATATGTTTCATTAGTGCAAGCGTTAGGCATTAGGGGTCATCATATACATATGTTTATATAACTGGAGCTTAGATTTTGACCCTACTCACTCTCATTCCCATTACCTCATATTCCCATAATTTCCATTCAATTCTCAAGATTCATATTAAGATATTCTTATGTCTATGTTCCTGATAACACTTAAAAAATAACAGTTTTGAGATGTACCAACCTTTGTACAAAATCTTAGGCAATATCTGTTTGATCTCTAAGGAGTCATCACAGAGTCTAGATGTGCAACAAGGGACAGACTTACTAAGTTTTCACTATTATATAGTACAGTAAAGCATAAACTTGATCAAGCATGCTGAGGGCTAAGTTTATAGACTGAAATACCCAGGTGTATGGAGACCTCAAACTGAACAGATTTTAATCAATAACTAAAACGTAAATACCAATTCAAATAACAGAAGTAATAAAAATCGATAATATCATAGTAATGTGCATACAAAAAAGATATTGTACATAGAGTAATAAAAAACAAAACTACATGTCATTAACAATCGGGGTTACTGTAACAACTCCTTTCCCAGAATATTGATAACAAAAGGTGCAAACTTTACCAGTAAGTACAGTTGAAAGAGAGAATTAGTATTGGCAAACTGCAAAATAACTAATATACACAAAATCATTGATAGATTCTCAAATATTATGCAAATGATCACCATAAATGATGAGTTCCTATTTTGTAAATCATCATGTATCCATATCACAGTAATTGCAATAGAGGAAAACATGTTGATAAAGAAGAGCTACGGCTGAGACTGACATCACCACAAGATAGCATTACCACGCAATCAAATGGATCACCAGTAAGAGTGGGACAATGCATCACCACATGATACTTTATAGACTCCCATGTGAATGTCAGGACTAGGAAAGATGTTTCCTGGCCAAAATATTTAACATTAGTGTAATAAGCCATTCAACTTAACTAATTATACAAGCTTGATATGGTAGAATAAACATCTTGATTTAAAACATAACCATCTGAATAAATACGGTACTTCAAATAGCCTTCCAGATGTCATTTGGGAAAATATTGGCCAATATGAAAGGAAAAAAGAGCTGGGGAAAACTTTGGGAAAGATATGTGAATCACATTTTTTGTTAATAAGAAAATAACCACATAAGGTTATTTCAGAAAACAGGAAATTTTCACTATGAGTTGATAATTCATAATAGAGTGGGAGCTGGAGAGATGTCTCAGTGGTTAAAGAAATTGCTACACAAGGAAGAGGCATGGAGTTCAGATCCCAAGAACCTACATAAATTTGAGATGGAAAGAGCAGTCTACCCACAAGACTAGATTTTGAGGGCAGAGACAAAGAAAAAAAGAAGTAACTCAGCTAGCAAGACCAGCCTTATTAAAAATGGGTTTCAATGACAGACAATGCTTCAGAGAACAAGCTATAGAGGAAGACTTCTGATACCAACCTCAAGTTCCTACAAATACATCTACACACACAAAACACACACACACACGTGTGTGTGTGTGTAAACCATGAACATATACAGGAAAAGAAATCAGACGGCAAAGAATGTTAAAGACCCTCTCTATTTCTCATAATGCAAACGTAACCATTACACAACATGTATCTTCATTGCTAGAAGATTTATGACATTATTAGATGCTGATAGTGATATATACACACAGCTTTGAAACGTTTGTCAACAAACTGCACACACATATGCATAAACAATCACATACATGCTGCTACTATTTGCAGTCATGTAAAATGTCAGCAATTTTGGAAAGGGATCAAGAATTATAGAAAATCCATACTAGTCATTCAAATATTCTAAGTATTTTTAAGTAGTCATAAAATTACATAAAAGTAATTATTAACAGCACATTATTTTTTCTTATTTTAATACTTGAATATCTAGTGATTTGGTCCTTATATGCAAAATACATAAATAGCACACCCCTCATTTGCTAATTGTAACTTTTACTTCTCTGCTGAAAGTTGTTGTAAATACCTGAGAGAATGGAGCCATGGGTACAAAGGATATGCTCAGGGACAAAGTCAGCTGAAGTACTGTTCCTAGATTCTCACTACTAATTTTACATTTCTGAATACATTTCTGAATATCAGCATAAACAATAAGATCCTGCCTCTAACCTAGATGAGAATTGAAGTCTGCTGTCATTTTTAATGTAAATAATTCTTGATCTATGATCAATAAACATATGAACCCCAAAGAAAACCAGACCAGCACTGTAGCAAATAGCCATTGTGTGAGCTCAATCAACTTGCTGAGATGAGGAGACATTTATGATACACACCCACCAGAACTCAGCAGACCAGACTACATGTCATAACAAGAATTTATCTGATCTCAGCTGTTTTTGTGATTCAAAAACTCTGTCCCCTCATCCAAAGGAAATGTCAGTCTAGTACCATCATCAAAACAAGCATTCTACAGCCCAACTATGTCACCTTTGCATTCTAGGAACTCCAAGCCCAAGGGAAGTATTCTCTCCTGGTTTCCTGAGACTGTGAGAGAGTGACTACAAGAATTCCTCCACAGCAACTTTGCTCTTAACCACAGGGGCCCAGCCTGAGATCAGTGAGCAGGTGCAACTCATGAAGAGGCAAATATCTTAATCACAGATCTAAGTAAAGTCAACACCTGCAAATAATACTAACTGCCAAGGCTTATGCAGCCCTTCCTCCAAGAATGTACAAAACAATTGTTTTAAAGTTACATGAACATAACTAGAAATAAATGTACCCAGCACAGCATCATCTGTTAATCCACAGCATCCTTGATTCCTGGTAATCTACATCTTTCTCTGTCATCTAAGCACAGTTCCTTACAACCTTCCTCCATAAAGTTTTTTCATTCTTAATTCATCAGGTAAAAGTTCACCTTGCCCTAGGAGTGTGATCAGTGACTACAGTCTAATTGATCATCCATACCTCCATAGTCTTTTACTAAGAAAAATATTTGCCATTATCTTCCACTAAGACTAAATAGAACAAAACACAATCACGTATCATAAATGTCCTGTACATCAACACTCTGCTGTTGGCTTGTGCTGTTCCACAAAGCTCAGATGAAAGTTAGAAGAGTACTTAACAGCCAGCCGCAAGAAGGAAAATGAGGGAATGGACAAGAAGGAGAGAAGGCTGAGGATTCTCACCTGGTTGCACGCAGTCTTGTGCTTGAGTCCTGGCTTGTTCAGGATCATCTCCAGCTGCCTGTGGTTGAAGTTTGACACCCCGATGGACTTGGCCAGACCTGCATCCTTACACTTCTCCATGGGGAGGGCTCCTAGGGAACAAAATATAGTCACCAAATATTTCATGGGGATGCATGCCACCTCCATTTCTGTTTCACTAAACTAATGCATGTTAAATTAAAACAAAACAGAGCTCATACAAAACAGCCCTCAGAAATTACTTCAGTTTTTCTAATGAAGAATGAATACCCCACTCTAATTTGTGACCTGATATTTTTTCTCTCTCCTCATTCACTCCATGTGTTCTCTAAAACTAGTACTTACTTCCCAGGTGTCACAAAAATCCACTGTGTCAAATATTAATTTTCCATGTTCATCTACTATGAAATTGTCTTCTCCTGGATGAAACAGGAAGAGATGGTAAAGTAATGTTTCAACAAATGGAGTTTTGAAGCATTGGCAATGCTTCTAGAGAAAGGTAGGCTGTGAACTAAACCTCTGAAGAATTGATGGATCACATTTTATGTAATTATTTTTCTCATGTATCCTGAATATGAAATGCTCTTGGGTCGTATCATTCTATTTTCCTATTTATATCATATGTGTTCCTAATTATTTCATCTCTGGGGCATTTTGGCATGTGCTAGTTGACTACTATGAGGGTTTAGGCTGACCAAATGGTGGAAGGAGGAAGACTATTTCTCTTGCCCTCAGCATTCCTTACATGCCTTAGTTCATTGCCTAGTGTTAGGCAGCCATGAGATTTTACCTTTCTACATTAACATGTCTGCTGGCTCTTGTTAGGTCTTCTTTAGTCAGCCATGTTAGTGAGACTTTAAGGGTGTAGCCTCTCTGATATCTCTAGAATGGAGTCTCACAGCAACCTTTCTACTCCTCTGGCTCCTACAATCATTCTGTCCCCTCCTCTAATATGATACCTGTGCCTTAGCAAGAGTTGTAGATTACACGCATAGATCCTACACCTGACACATCATAAAACCATCATAAATACAAAGTATACTATAAATGGAATGTTTCTGGTGCTCTAAACAGCATACTTTCAAGGCCATTGGGCAATGTATGAGGTACAGGTCCACATAGTCTAGCTGAAGTTTCTTCAGTGACTGCTCCAAGAAAGATCTCACCAGTTTTAGGCAATAGCAAGTACACCACAGCTACAGTTGAAGATGGATTGCAGGTGGAATTAACAAATTCTAATAATTGAAACATTTATTTCACCTAACACAGAGGCATTTTCTATTAATTTGAACTTTATGCATGGGGCAATGTTCTACTTCTTCCCTAATGTCTTTAATCTGACCTAGCCATGCAAAAGTCTTAAGTTTACTATGAATTAATCTTGGTAATTATTCAAGATTATAATTGGTAATTATCAATCAGGTAATATTATTGTTCCTTGTAATTATTATGTTTCACTGGATTGAAAATGCACAGTAATTCCTAGTCAACCCAGTATGGGAGAGTTGGTGGTGAAAGTGTCTGCACATGTGTGTGCTGTTCAGCTTCTTCAGTATGCACATGTGGAGGTTAGATATCAATCTTTGGGGACCTACCTCTGTACTCTCTGCCTGATGGAATTTTCATTTACATAACTTTAGGGAAGTACTTTCATAATTCATTTATAGTTTAGAAATAATACAAAAAGTGTAGTAATATCATGATTAATATCAAAACTTGTGTCTTATTTTCTCTTTTGGATAAAAGTACGTATCCAAAACTTTCAGGGTCATGACAACTGTTAGAAAGTTAATCAAGAGATGAGTAAGGCCACCGTCTTCCATACTCCAGGATATATTATATTCCTATGAACTGAGAATTACTAATGAGAGGCATCAAAGCAAATTATATTCATGATTCTAAAAACAGCCACGATGAACAAGCCTTTCTCTGTCAATCAACACTGCATCCTATATGACAATACATGTGAGTAAGAATACACCAGTAAGAATAATTCACTTACAATTACTGATACAATATGAACATATCTTCAAACATCATGGTCCATTCATGGGTACAGTATGGAAACAAATACCTTTGATGTATAAAATATATCTTCTCTCCTCACAGTGACATCTGCAATCTTGCTTGGGAAAACCTCTCCAAATTGATCTTCATTGTCACAGACAAAAGCAGAATCAAAATGATGGAACTATAGCTATTTTGGTGGCCTCCTTAATCTTATTCTTGGGAAACTGTAAAACAATAAGAAGTAGGACATATTGATAGATATCATGATTCGGAATGCATTTGGGGACAAACTGGGATCTTCTGTGGTATCAACATTTCTCCCATCTTTTTTTTTTTCCTAAAGATTCCATCTAAGTTTATTGTGACCTTTGTCTATTGTGATAAGAGTAGGGCAATCTGGAAATCTCTTATGTTCTTGGCAATCACAGGTTAGCCAATTGCATACGAGGTCTTCACTAGCACCTAGGATCCAGGACTTACTACCAAGATTCATAAGAATATTAAACAAAGTTTACACAGAAAATTATGCTCCATTTGACCAAAAAAAAATCTGTGCAAGAGAATGCCCCTGCTTCAGTCAAGGCCATGAAACTATTCCTGGAAATCTGCTTTTAGGGATTGCATAAGAGGAACAGCTGCCGCTTCCCAGAGATAACTGGTGATTGCAAAAGAAGTTAACAGACCCTGAAGTTTCAAAAATGCTTACTAAGAAAAACATCTAATTCCCAATCTGCCCAATAATGACCCTCCCTTGCATCTTCCCTACTTTAAGATACAAAAATCCAGCTTAAAAGATATGATCTGTGTTCTCTTGAATTCTGGGCACTGAGTGCCTGGTCCTGTGCCTTGATCATAGCATGGCAAGAACTTGATAGATCAAAGACACCAGCAGAACAAGCCCCATGAAGTGAAATAATCAGCATCATTGGGGGCACATAAAGCCTGAAAAAGAACCTGAAGGATACCCTAGGTATGTCTTGTAGTTATCTGGCTTGCTGTTCTTGAGAAGCTTCCACAAGCTGGAAAAAGGGGTCTGACTTTTCTGCTGCCCTTGGGACACTTTTGTTCATGCCGGGTTGCCTAGTCAAACTTTGATGAAAGTATTTGTGCCTGGCCTTGTTCTACCTTGTTCTACCCTATTTGAGCAGAAATCCTAGGAGGATTGCTCTTTTCTGAGGTAGGTGGTTGTATGGATGGGCTGGGCAGGGTGGGTAGATCTGGGGGAGAGGGCAGATGCCTTGATCTGAGTTGTGGAGGGAGGAGAAGACTGGGTGCAGATGTGTTATAGAGAGAAGAAAAATAGAAGTTCACTTGATGTCCTTGATTATTTTAACAGGAATAACATATCACATTTTCTTTTTCTTTTTATTGAGTGATGTGTATGTGAAATTATTCCATATATCACCAATCATGAAAAATGCTATTGTTGGGTGGTGGTGGCAAATATATATTTTCCCTAGCACTTGGGAGGCTGAGGCAGGAGGATCTCCGTGAGTTCCAGGCCAAGCTGATCTACAGAGTGAGTTCCAAGATAACCAGAGTTGCAATGGAGAAACGGACTAATGTCAGAATTAATGGAGAAATAAAGACCAACAAAAACCACTTAATCAATTTTTTAAACTGGGTAAGTCATCTAAACAGACTTCTCCAAAGGAGAAATACATGTAAGCAAACACTTAAAGGCTCTGTAACATTCAATTTTGGGCAGTAAAGGAGGAGGAAATGAATTGAAACAAAGACAAAACTCCATTATAATCAGCAGGATCACACCCTGTCTCTGAGCTGACACATTTACTTCCTTTCCTCTGGTCTGGGGAAAATGAGAACCCCTAAACCCCAGTGTCAGCAGGAGGTAAGTGACTTTAGCACTCAAATGGACTAACACTCATTCTGGCTCTATTTCTTCTGAACCCTCCACCCCAGAACAGCTGTTTATTTACTTCTAAATGTAGAGCAGTACCAAAGCCTAGCACTGGAATGAAGTGACCATTATTTAGTTCCATGCGTTGACATTTGGAGTTCATTGTAAGTCACCTTTCTGGGTAATCTGGCTCTGCTTGCTGTTCTCCTTCACAGGGCATTTAAGTAATGCCTCTTCTCTGTCCCCCTGGCTAATGAATAGTCCAAGACATGTGGGAGGAGTTAAGCTGCTTTCCACATGTAAGGATAAAATGAGAGCCAGTTAACTTACTCCTAAGAAAGAAAATATTTTGTTTTCTTGTATTGTAAATTGTTTTCTTATAGAATTAATCTTGATTAATCTTTTACATCACTCCACATCTCCCAGTTCCTCCCTACACCCCCTCCCACCCAATTCTACCCTTTTCTAGCTCTCATTAGAATACAAACAGGTTTTTTAAGGAATATAATATAATATAATGATATATAAAATAAGATAAAACAAAAACTAATGCATCTGAATAAGAAAAAAGAAACAAACAGAATGAAAAGAGCCCCAAAATAGATACAGCCCAAGGCACAAGTAATAGATACAGACAAAATGCTCACACTCACTAGCACACTCAGGAATCCCATAAAAGTCTAAAATGAAGATCAGACTATATATGCAAAGGAACTGTACAAGGAAAGGAGAGAAAACATATATATATATATATATATATATATATATATATATATATATATATATATATGTAATACAAATTAAAAAATAAGCTAAAGTTTAAAAAAATGCTCAGTTATAACATTATTAGACAAGGACCATCCAAAGATAATGTTGAGTTCTCAGTCGATTATATTTATACATTTGTCCCTATACTTCATATATGGAAAGCTATGTATTAAATATAGAGACAAATATGTGAAATAAAATATGTACCTTTTAAAATAACAATAATAGCCATAGTAAAAGACGATATCAATATGAGAGTGGGCACATGGGAGGTTCAGGGAAAAATGATAAAAGGGGAGAAATGTAATATCGTAATTAAAAATGAAAATAAGAAACACTGTAACTCAAAGCAGGAGCTAAGTAAAACAGCAGTTTGTCCCTGCCAGCATTAGAACTCCTTGACTTGGGGTGTTTGAATGGGTGGTCTTCACAGCAGCTTGTAATTACACCTCTCAAGACTAATATATATTTTGTGTCTGAGGAACATGACCCTCACCTGCCTTATGCCTTGGTTTTCTGCCTGTAATTCATACCCTGCTTGAGATACTGCCTTCCAAGGCTAGTGCAGGTGTCTTCAATGGTTCTCACTGAGTAAAGACCTCCACTACAGAGTCATGGATTTGGTCTGGGAAATGAACAACTCTCAGAGTGATCTCAATATGCTCTTCTAATGAGAGGAAATGCTGTTAAGAATCTGCTGTCTGTTGTCTGAGAAGTGGCTTCAGGATGACTGCCGGAGTCCTGCCCCGGCAGGTCGGACAGTTCCCTGAGAGGGGGTGTGAGGAATAGAAAAGGACAGAGACAAGAGACAAAGATTCGGGCAGGTACACAGCGGCAACTACTGTGACAGCCCGGATTTTAATTAGGTCAGCATATATATGCACTTCTCAAGCGTGAGAAACAGAATCTCCAGTTTCACAAACAATTCTTGTAATCTAGGCACTCTCCTTTCCCAAGGCTAGAAAAAACATTCAGGTACCAGCCCTGAGCCCTAAGCATGCTTTCCCAAAAGTTAACAGATCAGACAGCCTGCCAACTTCTCCAAAAGACCTTGCAACCAAGCAATGTGCTCAAGGTTGAGAAACATTAAGCTTCTCCTCCCATAACTCAGCTCTTCTTCTCATGACTCAGTTTCCCTTATGGCTTCCAACAGATGACAGTTCTTTTCTCCAGGTTTCAATCATAAGCAGAAAGTCCCTGTTGCCACTTAATAACCAATATCCAGAGATTCTACAAATTAAAACAAGGAGATGATAAAGCTATAGGTGCGTACAATAAAGCCCTAAGAACATCTCAACATAGAGTTAACATTTTCAACAGTACTTAATGCATGTAAGCACTCAACAGTGCTAGCCACAGCAATATCTTGTTCTTGGAGAGTTGGATATTTATGAAGTATCTAAGATAGAACTGGCTACAACAGAGAGTACCCAACAGACAGTGTCTCATGGAGGTTCTTACCCTTAGTACAATGAAATCTGCAAACCCAGAATGTTTCAGCCTCTGAGACTTACTACTGAGTTTACTCTGACTGGCTGGCTTTGAATGACCTCTTTCCACTCTGATCTGTATTGTGAAGTGAAATAGTATAAAATGGTAGTATCAATGCCATATTAAATTGCAAAATCCATTTTAAAACACAGACAAAGTTCAAGTTCCCAGGAAAATGAGAATAGCCACTAGATATAAGAGCCAACAATTAAACCAAAACAAAGTGAATGCAGGCTACTACTTTTAGGAACTCAGATGTGTCATTCCTAGGTTATGGTGACTGACTGTGATTATTAGTGAGTTTTTGATTGGTTAAAAATTATGATTAGATTTTATTTATGTTGGCATGAAATGTTTATGTTTTTCAAGCTTCAGCAGTTTGTACAAATTTCAGTGAGGGTCATAGCTCTGAACTTTCATTTCAGACTATGTCCATGGATGGGCTAGAGTTCTTTCTTTTTCTTTTTTTTAATGCTTGAAATAAAAAAATTTCTTTTCTTTCAACAAGTTGTGTGTCAGTATAATTGAATCATAAATAACCCCCACAATAGAAGTACAAACTATAAAAAGTAAACCATTGCTTCTGATTCACTTGATCTCACTCTGAATTCTGCCTTCTTTGTCTACATATTCTGTGTTTCTCCTTGTTGTGGGGTCCTTTTGATCCCTAAACACAGAAAGATATTCATAGTCATTATATTCTGGGGTGGTTGTTGCACTACTGGGTCCCCAGATTGCCAACATCTGCATTCCCTAGGGCCTCTGGGTCCATGGAGCTGTACAGTTTCGCTACTGCTCTGGGATTTTTGCAGCGATGAAAGCATTTTTTGTTTTGTTTTTTAAGCTCCAGATAATTTACCTGGAGTTGTTTGTCTACCTTGGGCATTCTCTGGCCCTCCTCCAATTTCCCTGTGTTCAGCTAATCTTTTCTTTTGTTTAACCCTCTATTGCACAAAGAAGTAGATTTTTATTTTTAACATCCAAAGCTCCTTCAGATGTCTTCTGTGATGCTCAGACCTCTTTGTATTAGACTCATCATACCATGTGGGCACTGTTTATTCAGCAGTCCCTCTGGCCCAGACTTTTAGATTTTACTTAGAACTCTATATCCCCGATTCCCTGTGACCTGTTTTGTTTTTCTTTATACTCTTTCATTTACATTTTGATAAAGCTTTCATGAAACATCTACCTCTGATTGTGTTATCCTATTCCATTTCAGAGGCTTTAATCTTTATTCTGTCTTATCGTTTTCTGAAATTACTTATGATCAGTGAGAAACCTGAGCTTGCACCTGCAGTGATCTCAGCAGCACAGCTTCCCCTACTCGGAGCTCCTCCTTTATGTATGCCCACACATGGAGCACTGTTTATTGGAAATTCACTTCACCACTAGGGTAAAGCCATGTTAGGGCCATAGGAGGCCCCAGTCTCAAAGGGGGAAAAGGCATTGGGAATCATTTAGCCAGTGGCCCTGGCTGATGATCTTCTTCTGCCTCCTTGAGGGTTTCCCAAAACCCTGGGTTTGAGTGACATGGGGTGCACTTGAAATGCTGTAAAACAATGTCTAGAGGCTAGTTACAGAAAGAGGTTTGGCTCATGGTTTCTAAGACGGTAAAGACAGAAGGAGAAATCCAGACACAATGTCAAAGTTCAGAACAAGGAGACACTGACACCAACGAACAGACAACATTCAGCAACAAATAAGTCAAGCAGACACGCAGAAAACAAGCCCAGTGGCCCTCCAGAAAAGGTGCTGACAAGGCCTTAACTGAGTGCAAGGCCCAAAGGGATGTCCCAACGAGTACACAAGAAAATAGAAGCTGAGCTGCATCCAGCTTCTGCCCGAATTCTCACAGAGGTACACCTGAACTTATCAAAGATGCACCCCCAAAAAATCCAAGTCAACCAGAGCCTCCTTACCTCTAAGGAGACTGCATACTACAAGCAGAGCTCTCTCCCTGGGAATACTTGCTTGCTTCACACCAGACGGCATCTCCTTTTCTTTTAGGCTCTGTGCTCCAAACACAGCTTCCCTGTGCCAGAGTAATCCTGTTTCAGGCTTGCTCTCACTGCCAAATATGTGCAAGGAAAAAGAATCAAAAAAGAAAAAATGAAACCCCAGGTATGCCAGAACTCAGAGAATTGGGCCTTGGAATTGGTTCCCTGACCAGACCCCATATGTTGTGGGATCCTTTTAAACCAATTATACTGTCATGCAACTTGTTGAAAGAACAGAAAATTTTACTGAGTTCAAACATAAAAAGAAAAACTAAAAACAGAAAGAAAGAAAGAAAGAAAGAAAGAAAGAAAGAAAGAAAGAAAGAAGGAAGGAAGGAAGGAAGGAAGGAAGGAAGAAAGAAAGAAAGAAAGAAAGAAAGAAAGAAAGAAAGAAAGAAAGAAAGAAAGAAAGAAAGAAAGGATGAAAGGAAGGAAGGAAGGAAGGAAGGAAGAAAGAAAGAAAGGAAAGAAAGAAAGAAAGAAAGAAAGAAAGAAAGAAAGAAAGAAAGAAAGAAAGAAAGAAAGAAAGAAAGAAATGAACGGACCAATCAAGGACTTAGCCTGAAATGAAAGTTCAGAGCTATGACCCTCACTGAAATTTGGACAAGCTACTGAAGCTTGAAAAACATAAACATTTCGTGCCAACATAAATAAAAGTTATTCACAATTTTTAACCAATCAGAAACTCACAAATAATCACAGCCAGTCACCATAACCCAGGAATGACACACCTTACTTCCTAAAGCATATACCCAACAATCATTTCGTTTTGGCTTTGCTGGTGGTCTCTGAAGGCTGGGGGCTTTTCTCATTTTCCTGGGAACCTGAACTTTGCCTCTTTTTCTAAAATGGATTTTGCAGTTAAAAATAGCATTGTTTCTGCCATTTCATACCATTTCATACTCTCTGCTTCTGCTCTAAGATTCTCCTCTCTGCTTCCTCTCTGTTTCCACTCCTGCTTCTACTTTGCTTCTGTTTCTCCTTCTACTGACTATTCCTTGTATATCCTGAGAGTAAGGATTAAATGAGTGTGCCACCACTTCCTTCTGACTTGGGTTTAAATGCCTCTGCTGTGTTGCCTTCAGATACAAAGCCTTATTTTTCATTAATAAAGAGAGTCCTCTAATCTACCTCCCAAATGCAGGGACAGCTGAGCTCACAACACTGAGGTGAGGTCAGCTGAAAGACAAAGAGTCTTCCTCATATTCTATGTTAGTCAATGAGGAGGGACCACAGAAATACAATTCACTTAGCATTAGCATGTTGTGGAAGTTTATCTTTAGTTGTGATTAAAATAATTATTTTTGTGCACTGTTGAAAAAAGGGATACATAGGCCTTGGCATTTTGTATTGTTTGCAGGTGTTCGATATTTGTGGGGGATGTTTGATTACTTATGATCTGCAGCTGAGGAGTGCTGAATCAATAAAAACACATTATCTCAGAGCTCAGGGTTCCACTGTCCATCGAGTATGGCACTGGCCATGATGGTGGTTCCCTCTGGTGAGGTCTGGAAGGGTTTGCCTCTATGAATATGCCTGTGTCTTCCATCCTGAGATACCACGACAGTGTGCTTCTACAAATGGTGTACCAATGTGGGGCATGACATCACGCCAGCTAATCCAATGTGGGGCAAGTCAGAAGAGCAAGAAACTCCAGACAGCAAAGGCCAGTAAAGTATATTCAGGGCACCTTCTAGAGGGCAGACATTATATATTTGGTAAAATAATGGGTAGAAGTCTTCTGAAGGAAGATGAGAGAAAGGAAATAAGCCTCTATGAAGAAAAGACTGAGAAATTAATAAGTAAAACAGGAAAAAAGCTCCAAGGTGTGAACCACAAATAGAAGTCCTTAGAGATAAAAATTTTGGCTGGGAGCAGAAAAAAACAAAGTTCTTACTGCTTTTCCTGATCATGGAGCCCATGTTCCCTCCCACTACTGGAGATAGCTGACTGTTTCTTAAAATGACTTTTCTGATATCTGTGTTGTGCGTGTGTAATGCTCAAGATGTTGTGTTTGAGGTCTATGAAGAAGGGTGAATGTTTCCCCTTAGTGGTACTATAAAAGAACACCAAACTGCCAAGGCTTTATCAGATATTCTTTCCACTGGCCCAGGACCCCCTGCTGTTGTGGAAACCATGGCTTAGAGTGAAAAAGCTTAGAGTGAACAGGTTTTTTTTTTCCTACCACACCTGATTATATTATATTGCCACAACATGAGGCAACTCTTCCTGCAGACAAGGACTAGTTATTTTTCCCACAAAGCAGACTCAATCTAAAAATCTGGAAAGTGTTTCCTCAGATTCAGCACAGAGAAGCTGTCTTCCAGAACTGGCTGAAGTATCTCGTGCAGGTAGATGAACATGGTACTGTAAGAGTCACTCAGATATTACTAGTTTTGAAGGCATGAAGGGGTCATGGAGAGCAAATGAGATTTGGCAACATGAAGAGAGCCCAGGAGAAACCATTAGTGAAGGTGCAGCCAAATTAGCAGTTAAAGTCTCAGATTCAAGGGGTCGTGTAGAGAAATTGAAGAGTGGCACCATGACAAGAGCCCAGCAGAGGCTATTGGTGAAAGTGCAGCCCAGATACAGCAGTAGACATAAGCAGTTTTTGAGATACCAGTACCATAGGATAACCCCCAGAACAGCAGCAGCAGTGAAGTTGAGCCACACAGACCCTGAAGGACAAGCTCTGTATGCTGTAGGAGGCAGAGCCCCTCAGTGTCAGCACACTGAAGCTGTCTTCCAGAACTAACCAAGGTTGTATCTCATGCTGGTAGATGAATTAGTACCTTAAGAGTCACCCAGGTGTGGATGGTTTTGAAGGCATGAAGGGGTCATGGAGACCTGTTGTCCAAAGTCGTTGAGAACAGCTTGATTGATGTTTGGTTTCATTTGGTCCTGTGCATTAGCAACTCTTGATTTTTCCTATTCTAACTAGATTTGCTGGTGTAGTGTTAAATTGTTTGTAGAGATTAAGCATTCTTTAATTCAGTTATAGAGAGGAGGGAAACTATTGTGGTTGTTTACTTTTAGTTGTGTTTAAAATAATTCTTTTTGCGCACTCTTTGAAAAAGGAATGCATACACCTTGACATTTTGTATTATCTGCAGGTGTTGTAATTCTGTGGATGTTGATTTATTGCTAATGATCTGTGTGTGTTATTATTAGTTTTGAAAGAGTAAAGACATCTGATCTGAGAGCTCAGGGTTCCACTGTCAATATGGTGCTGGCCATGATGATAGCTCCATCTACTGAAGTCTAGTAGGGTTTGAGTCTGAAAATGCCTCCTTGTCGTCCTTGATGAAACCACATAGCGGTGTAAAACTCTATTACCCCAATCAGAAGACAAGATTAGGTGGAACAACATTCCTTCTGCATTTTAGCTGGATCACAGAGGCTTCTAAAAGTGATTCCTTGAGACAGGCTTTAGATGTGATCCCTTCTTAGCTATCTTTCAAGCCTTTCAATGTGACCCTTTGCTAGAGCAGCCATTCTGCTGGATTAAAGTATTAAATGTTCCTCTACAAGACCTATACTAGTTTGCTTCTGATTCCAGATACATACCTAGCAACAGCAGCTTGAGGAAGAAAGGGTTTACAATATCTGATAGACCCTTCTGGACCACACCACTTCTATGCTGACCCCAAGGATAAACTTTTCAGAAGATTTCACCTCAATGATGCAAGGTTCATGAATTATAGCCATTTCTCCATTCCTAAAAAGTCAGCATCAATTTCCCCAATAAAGCAAAAATTAAACTTCTGCTGATTCTTAATCCAAACTATCATACATATGACCCTGATAGAGTCCACACTTCCCTCTAAAACTCCATAAGCATAGTCTGCAACCCCCCAGGGACCACAAAGGCACTAGATGATATGCTGAGAAAAAGTTAAGGCTCTGCTAGACAGAGCTCCTAGTGCTCTACTTCAGTATCCCCACAGTGGATGTTACATGAGGAGACAGTCCTTCCATGCTGAAAAGACAATCGAGCACTGTGGCAGAACCTCTGAGAACACAGGCAAGAACTTAAGGAACCAGATGAAAACATTTTCCTTCTTCCATATACTTTTGTCTGGGGTATCACCATAAGGTGCCACCTTTCTTTAGAGAGGGTCTCTCTCCTTCAAGTATTCTAAGCAAGAAAGACTCTCACAAGCATGTCCAGCACCTTGGGTTTTAGTTGATTGCAGATGCAGACAAGATGAGGCTGACAAATGACCCCTGACCTGCCTTGCCCACACTCAGGTGGCACGAGCTTGATTATTAGGAATCATAAGACAGTCTAACCTTTTCTCACTAACCACACCATTGGAGCACTGTAATATTAGCAGCCCTAGTAAGAAGTTTGCTCAATTATGCCATTTTTTCTAAGCTAGAGCTATTTACTTTCTTTCTTTAATTGCTTTCTTTTATGTACATTTTTCTTTTGACTATAATTTATACTTATTTTACTTTAAAAATATTTTATGTCAGGCAGGAGAAAAGGTTCAACAATTAAGAGCACTCTTTGCTCTTGCATGTTCCAGGGAGCATGTGGCTTTCTCTGGCTTCTGAGGACAATGAATGCCTGTGGTGCAACTATTGAAGGCAAAAATCTCACACGCAAAACATAAAATGAATCTAAAAAACGTTTTTTAATTTGTGATTTTTTTATTCTTCCTACCTAATTTGTCTACATATTAATTTACATGGTTATCCAATATTTATTGCTTCACTCTTCTTTTTGACTGCCCACAGTCTTCTCTTCTTTTCTTTTCCCTTTCCTTTAGTTAATGGTTTTCCTCCATCCCAATTCTCTTCCTTTACTTCATTCATTTCCTATAATGAAGATAGTAGTAGTAGTAATAGATAATATTCCTATTATAAATAATGATAGCTTTATTAGTTTAAGAGCGTGTTGGAATGGCCTTTAACTCACAGAATAGAGTAGCATGGCTGTCCAGTGAGTCCCAGGAATAACACTGTCACAAGTTATCCAGTTAAATTTATGTCCATCTTACTTACATACGTGCCAGAAATTGAACCTAAGGACTAAGCAAGAACATTAACTCTAAACTGCTAAGCACTAAACTCTAAATATAACCCCATCAGTAATCTCTGTCCCCTCATAACCCTAACCACCAACCCTCACACTAGCTATAATCCCTAACCCCTGTACCCAACTCTAGCCCAAAACTTTCATCCTCACCTTAAATACTAATCTCTAATCCTAAGTATAAACACAACCCTTAAGCCCAACCCATAACCTAGGACTAATTCTATACTAATCTCAACATTACACCAAACTCTAACCCTAACACCAGCTCATCCAGGTCCTAATCCTGACCTTAAATGTTGGGGAGGTTTGTTTCTAGTTATGTTTATGTTACTTTAAAACAATTGTTTTGTTCATTGTGGGGGAAAGGGATACCTCTCACTTGGCAATTTGTATATTCTGCTGGTGTTGGAGTTCCGTAAATTTATCATTCAGATGTTTCTTTCCTCATGACCTGCATCTGCTCACTGGCAGAGCCATTATGGCTAAAAGTAAACTTGCTGTGGAAGAATTCCTGTAGTTCCTCTTTCAGAGTTTTAGGCAACCAGAGGGGAACACTCACGATAGAATAGGACTCCCCAACTACAGAACTGACATTAATTGGCCATTAAAGGATTGTGGGATCCTCTTGGGCCTCGAGCGTCCCTTCCTTAAAGGTGACATAGTTGTGCTCTGAAAGGATTGTGGGATGAGACTAAGCTACAGGTTTCCTTAATTATGCAAGTGGGCCTGTAATTGTGGACAACCGGCCAGTGGTATTGTATCAGTAGATCACCCAAGGAGCATCTGTATCAATAAAACTCCTGAGATCAGAATATCAGGAAAATGTATGCCTTGATCCATGATATAGAGTTCCCTTGGCTAAAGTCTGGCAGGTTTTGTATCTATGAAAAATGTCTCCTTGTCTTAGTTGCTGAGTTAACACAGTCGCTATCCTCACACCCAACACTGACTCTAATTCCATTTTATTGAGCTGGTCTTCAAAGTGTAGGTGCATATGGTGTTATTTTGATATCTCTGAGTTTTATATCCTGTTGTTTTCTGCTTACTGTTGCTTGGCTACTGTGCTGAGTCATGTTTTACAATATTCCTGAGTCATGATTGGTGTTTTTGCTACTTCTTGGTACTTCATGGCTATTGCTGACTCATGACTGACATTTACCAAGTTATGGTTGTCAATGTTTGGTACGTCATGGTTTGATTTTTTTTTTTTTTTACTGAGCCACCAAAAACTTCATTAATAAACTTAACTACAGCACGTGACACCAAAGAAGACATATGCAAACAGAAGCCAGACTCTGGGGTTTTATCTTGCATTGACTACCATGCAACTAATGAAAGAAATGTTTAAAAAAATCAGTTTATAAAAGCATTTTGTAATGAGATGTATATTTAACAAATGGTTAACTTCGATTTGCAAGAAAAAAAAATTTATCTGTGGAAATGTGTTTCTGTATTTTTGTCAACTGGTAAATATTTAGGACATAAAATTTTTGTTTTCTGTGTTTCAGACACAGCATCCTGTTTTTGTTAAGAAGGAAAGTTGCTTGACCTATCAGTAAATTAGTACATGTTAACAAATATCCGCCTCAGGAAAAAGATCTCCTTTTGTTCTTAGTTTCTGCTGAGTTTGTTAGGACGACAATTAGAAAACTTAATGTTAACAAAGTCAACATATAATTAACACTTTGACTTTGTCAACTGTTATCTGACAGGTCTAGAACTAAATTTTATGCCATTGTTTATTCTTTAACACTGGTGTACTTGACCTTGGTTACCAACAGTAATAGATGGATGTCAAAGCCAATGAAGATCTGACAGGTTGGCTGATGTATTCCCTGTGACCCCAGATCATCTAGGTTCCTTGGGACAACAGCACACTTCATCAGCCTCCACATCTCTGGAATTCATTCATCCCCTTAGACAGAATAGACTATGGAGATACAGACACTAGGCTCTAGCAGGATATATTCGAAAAAAATCTTTTTATCTTCAAAATACACAATGGAAAATACCCAAGGAGATAGTGATTAACTCTTTATTTCTACAACTCCCATTTTGGAGACCTCATGATGATCTCAGGCTGGTTTATCTTTCCCTTCCCTGACAACGCTCATATACTAGACATTATATCCCCATCTTGGAACTTTGATCACCAAGCTGCTGGAGAGGAGCCCTGGGTTTATTGGTCAGTCTTCTCTGTATGTACATCTAACCTTTCAGATCACATTAAGTGTGTTTTCTTCATCCTTAAGGCAGAGAAACACAGATTAATAATCATCTGATATCTGCAACTCATCTAAGGATTAAAACTCTACCTACTCTGTTGTGTAGGAACTGCCTTGGAAATGACTGTAATCACCTACCATCCCTTGTGCATAAACTTCTTGGCAAATCAGTATATGGTCATAATGAATCAAAAGGCACATCATTCAATTAAAATGCATTGAAAAATGCTGAAGAAAATGCCATTTATTTGTCTTCAGATTGAGACAATTTTTTGGTTTACTTCTTTCTGAACCTTGGGATAATTCCAGACTGAATTGTTGCTGAGCAGAAGTACAAAGTCCGGTCATTGGCATCTGAGGGATGTCCTGCAGCACTGTCCACATGCCATCACAGCGCTTCAAACAGAAGTCCTCACATATTAGTATTCATCAGAAAATGGAAAGTTAGGGTGGCCAGTAAAACTGCAAAGACAAAAAGTAATTCATAATGCGTTTGATTATTCTCTATCTACAAAGAGTCTTTTCTATGAAGCTGATATTCTATGAAGTATACATCATTTCCTTTCTGGCGGGGCATGGAATCTGTATTTCTTAATTTTATAAACAATGCTTATAAACTGAAAATAATTCAATAAATGAATCATTCCTTCTTCTTCACCTAAACACAAAAGACAAAACAAAATAACAGATCAAAGGGTCAAAATTCCACATATCGAAACGAGTGATAACCTGACCTTTCTCTATTATTTCTCAATAAAACAAATATCTGTTCTATTTGTCATGAGATGATTAACCAAGTACATACTCCATACTAACATGATTTGAGGAGAGGAAATGACTACTAGCAATCTGATTTTCATTCTTAAATTAATTAATCATTACTTAACTATCTAACACACACATCATGAGTGCTTTGACTCAGAAATTGAATCAGAAAATTGTACAAACAAAGATCCCATGTATAAAGAGATGTGTATAAAAGACTTCTGTATATTACCAATCACACAATGGAAAAGAAGGTGATTCATTAGAATTAATGAATAGGAAAATATTAGTTCTGATATAATATTTGTATATATTAGTACTAAATAAATATGATATTAGTTCTGGAGCTCAAACTAATGTCCACAATTTACAAGTCAAGTGCCTCATTACGTTTTCCTGAGTCTTAAACATCTCTTCTATAATTTCTTAATCTTCTGAGTAAATCTCTCTCCATTTCAGAAAAACAGTCCCAACTGTGCTACTGAACACATCAAGCCTGAAAGTCCACATACGAGAGTGCTTAGTTTCTGAACAAAAGTACAGCAGGAAATAAGACAAGTTTTCAACAAATTGATATAATTGTTACATGAATCAAGTGAATAACTCTATATGCCAACTATGACATTGACTACAACGTTTTTGATTGTGCATTAATGTGATCAGAAATTAAACAAGTACTGGAAAAAACGGCATGGTATTGATATTGGAAGTGATTCAATGGTGTCCTTAAAGAGCCAAGTACATATACACAGCACACAGAGATTCAGATGACTGCAGGGAAAATGGAGACCCAGAAATGATGAAAGCTGACTGAGTCCACTCGAAGCAATAACACAAATGTTCAGGTTTAGCAGATCAAGGTGATCCTAGGACTTCCCACCCTGTTTCTGTGAGTAAGCTCAGAACTCTGAACAGACTAAAGAGAATATCATAAGTTTGGGGGAATTTTGTTTTGTTTTCTTTTGTTTTTGTATTGTTTTGTTTTGTTTTCTATTTTTGGTCTAGGTTACCTCTGCCTTCTTTACTTTTATGGAAATAACATGAAAAGGATTCCTCCTGAAAATAAAACGATTAAAAGTTGTACGAAATTTTCTTACATCTTCAGAGGTAAGTATCGAAGATTTCTGTTCAGTCCATCCAGGACTTTCATATCTTCTGAACTCAGCTGGAATTCAAAAACCTAAAACATAGATAGGAAACATTTTACATATCCAGACTGCATGTTTGCCATCCTGCACTTTGACAATAAATGTAAAAGACTGAACAATCAGGGACAAAAAATAATCATACCACCACAACAGCCACCTAAGAGATCACACCCCAAAACACAATAGCAACCAAGGAAAACAAACTAAAATTCCAGAGAAACACCTGTTTCCCATGGACAATATGAAATTAAAATGAACCAAGACTTGTATCATTTACTTCTCTCACTTCCCAGTAACAGCACTAGGTAGCAGAAGTAGGTTATGAATATCACCTTCATGGCTGAACTTCCTCACACACACACACACACACACAAACACACATAAATGAAAAATTCATAAGGCTTCTCATGAAAATTTTAAAATGTAAAATAGCAAGCACACAAAACTATCCCCAAGATGTTTTTAAGTAAAAGAGCAAGTGAAGAGAGTTGTCATTCAGTACAATGAGAATAATTTCCATAGAATTGAAACCTAAACGAAAATAAATAAAGTGAAAAAGGAACAAAAGCAGACATGAACTCCTTCTGTCGCGCGCTACCTTCGCCGATAAAGGAGACGCGGCAAAACAGAATTCTTCTGACAACAGTTTATTGAACAGCTCTTTTAGACAACAGATGGAGAAGGACCCCGAGTCTAGAAAACCCCCGGCTAATATAGAGCTCTGGGGAATGTTTTTCCCTGCCAATTGGTGCTCTTGTAGAACCTAATTAGTATACTGCCTTCAATCGGCGGCTTTTACAATCCCAATTAGCATGTGGTTAACTTGAGCAGATTACACAGCCAGTGCATGCGCAAAAGCAAACAACGCTCCCGTGAAGAACCAGGAAGCAGGAAGCCGGCGCCATCTTCTAATGGCGAATGATATCGGCTCCCAACATCTCCCCCTTTTACTTTAATTAATATGTCAAACTGCAACCATGTATTTACCGATCTAGCCCGCTGATCCAACAGCTTTGAGCGATCAAGGAGGTTACATGGAGGAGGACCCTGTGTACCTTTATCCCGTGCAATGGGAACACGAGCCCTGGGAGGTAACACAGGTCTGCCTTGTGGTATCCTGGTGCAATGGGATCCTGAGCCCTCAGGAGTACCAGTATTCAAGACAGTGTCTCATTGTTTGAGCATATTCAACCAAGCTTGAGGAGATGTCCCCTGTTCCACAGCAAGCAATGCCTGTGCGATCACCACTTTGTCTCTTTTTTGTTGTTGAATGAATTTGCAGAGCAACCAAAGACAAAGAAACAGTCCCCCAGCAAATAGGATGCCAAAAATCCCAACTCCCACCCATTCCTTGAAATAGGAGAAAGCAGAAGAAAGCCAAGTGGAGAGCCCCCGGGTAAGGGAAAGGTCGAGTCGAGTGGAGTTGATCTGTATAATGGCCATCCGTAATCTTCTCATTGTTGCATCAAATTCAGCAGACCAATTGTACTGTAACTGTTGAGACAATTCTTTAGACAGATTAGCCGCTCGGGTAAGATTTTCATATTGTATGGATGTCACACATAACCCAGGCATTTTTACCTCGCAGCCCAGTTGAGCCATCTGCCACAAAATATCAATCTGTTCCTGAACCAAATCTATACGTTGGTTCACAATCATGAGTCCACCTCTAATCTGAGCGTTCACAGAGGCTTGGACATCAATGGCTTGGCTGACCGAGGCTGAGAGATTGTTTAAAGTAGTGGCAGTTTCTACCTGACCAGACAGGGCCAGTGCAGAAGCAGTGAGAGATGCAGTTACTGCCGCGGTTGCTACAATGCTAACTATAGCTGCAGTTATACCAAAATCCCACTTTTGTCTGAATAAAGTCAATGTGTTGGCTGTTATCACAGGAATTGGGACAAATCGAGGCATGCGAGCCACGGTGGCTGTTTGATGTGAGCTCGCATTCCAGCATAAGGTATAGGAACAGTTGTTATAGTTGCAAACAACCCAAATAAATGGTGGCCACACACAAACTGGGGTGGCTCCAATATTCTTTTTTAACACTACTGATCTTTCCTATCGTTTCATCAGATATTATATTACTTGACAACTCCGCCTGAACTATACCTCCTCCTAGAATCATTGACATAGGTGTTAAATCTGAGCAACTTCCTCCTGAGCCACAAAGCAGCCATGTATCAAATGGATTAATATCATATCTAAATGGATCCATTTCGGTGAAATTACCATAGCCTTCTAATGGTGAAAATGTAAAAAATTTTCCTTGGAGATAGTGAGCCCTACGACTCTGACATCCAGTCCATGGGAGGAGAGTTGCTCTATCTGCCATTCTGCCTGTGCAAAAAGGGGCATATTGTGGTTGTGTCTTTCTATTGGAGCGTTCCTCATCACTAGTTTTTCGCCTAGGCCACCAGCCGTAAAGGACAGTGGCATTTGATATAACAACTCTGTTTATTGTTACTATTTCTCCCATATGTGCATAGGAGAAATTTCCTAGCACAATGCATGGCTGATCCTGAGTGTTATTGAATGAGGTTGTAAAGCATAGGCTACCATTCACCCTCCAAGTCTCATTAGTACTTACAGCTGCTAAGTTCTGGTCCATGGGCAAAAAGGGCAAGCCCAAGGATTCGTTAGTTGCAAAAAACCGGGGGAATACCTGTGCATCATGCATCACCGGCATGGGTTTTGGGAGTGTTGACATTATACCCCAACGTAGTTCTTCAGCTTGTGTCTGTTGGCTCAGGAGTAGTCCTATCATGATCCATAGTTCTGGGTTCCACATCTTCTTTTTTGATAATTCTGGTTAGCCTTGCAGGTACCCAGATTGGGTTTTCTTGGTCCTGTGGGAAAACACAAATAGCTCCCCTGGATCTTATTAATATTGGATCCGGGCCTTTCCATTGATTATTGATCACATCTTTCCATTTGACTTGTTCTTTCGGAACAGTATGAGAAGCATGTCTGTCTGCAGCAGACCGTCCTTCTGAGTCCAAATTTAAAAAATTTAGAGTAAATAGGGATAGGGAAATAGATGTCTTAGGTCCCATGGCGGGGCCTATTCCTCCCCTTTGTTTTTGTAGGTAGACTTTTAAAGTGCCGTTAGCACGTTCCACAATGCCTTGAGCTTGTGGATTATAGGGTAGCCCAGTCACGTGATGAACTCCCATTTTCTGACAGAATTGTTGAAATGGCTTAGATGTATACGCCGGACCATTGTCAGTTTTTAGTTGTAATGGTTTGCCCCAGGCTGCCCATGCCTCTAGGCAATGAGTGATTACATGAATCACCTTTTCTCCCGCCAAGGGGGTTGCATGGATAATGCCAGAACAGGTATCCACAGATACATGAATACATTTCATTTTTCCAAAACCATTATAATGAGTCACGTCCATTTGCCAAATATGTAATGGCTGTAACCCTCTAGGGTTAACACCAAAGGATGGTACAGAGCGAAACTCTGCACAGTTGTTACACTTAAGCATAATATCTCGAGCTTCAGCACGAGATATATGAAATTTTTGTCTCAATGTATTAGCTGGGACATGATATAGGGTATGGAATTCAGAAGCCAATTGAATAGGAGAGGTAGCCAAATAAATCCCTTTTGTAGCTTTATCCACCATGGCATTAGCAGTAGTCATGGGGCCAGGTAACAGAGTATGAGCTCTAATATGTTGAATGAAGAAAGGATTAGTTCTGTTTCTTATTGATGTCTGTATATCCGAAAATACAGTAGCCACTGTGCTTTTAGAGTTTATTAAATCAACCACTTCTAAAATCTGAACAGCTCTCACTACATAATGAGAATCAGAAATGATATTAACAGGTTCGTGAAATTTTCTCAAGACTGTAGCTACAACAGCACATTCCACAAGTTGTGGAGAGTTAAAATCATATTTGATTTGTGTAGGCTGATTATTTACAACATAACTTCCGATGCCAGTTTTAGAGCCATCAGTATAGATGTCCGTGGCGTTAAGGATCGGGTCTTTTTAGTGACTTTAGGAAATATAAAAGCATTTGTACGAGCAAAATGTAAGAGTGGATGTTTAGGAAAATGATTGTCAATTTGTCCTGAGAAAATACATCTTAAGACAGCCCAATTATCAATAGTGGCACAAAGTGTTTGCACCTGAAATTTAGTATATGGGCTGATAATTTTCTCTGGTTCTTTGCCAAAGTGTGTCAACGCTAGTTGAATGCCTCTCATAGCCAAATCAGCCACCAAGGTAGGATAATGTCCTAATACATGTCCTGGTGAGGTATGAGAATGAACCCATAACAAAGGCCCCTGTTGCCATAGCACTGCTGTTGGTTGTTTAGGCGACGGGATGATGCATAATAGAAATGACAAGGAGGGATCAACACGTGTCAATAATGCTTCCTTCAAGCATTCTTCCACCTTCTCAAGTGCCTGAGAAGCTTCAAGTGTTAATTCTCTATGAGAGGTTATTGCCGAATCTCCTTCCAGAATTTTAAATAAGGGTTGTAGTTCAGCAGTTGTTAACTTTAGGTAAGGTCTTATCCAGTTAATATCTCCTAACAATTTTTGAAAGTCATTCAAAGTCTTTAATGAATCTCTCCTTATTGTCACCTTTTGTGGCTTAATAGTAGTAGAGGTTATTATAGATCCTAGAAATTTACTCACGTCTCCTTCTTGTATTTTTTCTGGTGCTACAAACAACCCCTTATCTTTTAGATTTTCCATCAACATGGCAAATGCTTGATGCAATACTTTTAGATTATTAAAGCAAAGCAAGATATCATCCATGTAATGACAAATTCTAATTTTTTTTATACTTATCTCTTACAGGTTGAATTGCCGCTGCCACATAGATTTGACACATGGTAGGGCTATTAGCCATACCTTGTGGCAGTACTTTCCACTGATATCTATTATCAGGTTCTTCATGATTAACACTGGGCAAAGTAAAAGCAAATCTAACTTTATCTTTATTATGTAAAGGAATTGAGAAAAAACAATCTTTAATATCAATAATGATCACATCCCAGTGTCTTGGCAATGTAGAAAGGAGAGGTAGCCCTCTCTGTATAGGGCCCATGATTTGCATTTGTCTATTGATGGCTCTTAAATCATGGAGAAGCCTCCATTTTCCTGACTTCTTTTTTATTACAAATATTGGAGTATTCCATGGGGAATGGGAGATCTCTAAGTGTCCCAATGTTACTTGTTCTTGGACTAATTCTTTTGCTGCTTGTAATTTTTCAGAGGTAAGCGGCCATTGAGGAACCCACACCGGTTCCTCTGACTGCCAAGGTATAGGAATTGCCTCCTCAATGGCCTCTAGGAAAAACCCAGTCCTGTCTTGTCTTGTTTATTTTTTATAAGTATTGGACTGGTACGCCCCTGTAAAGCCTTCTCTAAACCTCTTCCTGGCACACATCTCATCTTTTTCATCATGTTTTGACTTTGGGGGGAATAATCATTCGTAAGTCTAAAGTCCATTTGCTTAAGAACATCTCTTCCCCATAAGTTAATAGGAAGTGGCAGGACGTATGGGATAACAATGCCTTTTCTTCCTTCTGGATCTTCCCAATGCAGCGTTTTAGCACTGACATTGGGAGCAGCTTCATACCCTAAACCCTGTAGAGACTGCTCTGACTGATTTACAGGCCATTCCGGAGGCCACCAAGTAGTTGAAATAATGGTGGTATCTGCTCCAGTATCTAACAACCCTGTGAACATTTTTCCTTCAATTGTTAGCTCCAGAGTTGGCCTCCTATCTAGCTCTAATGATAAAAAGGTATGGCCTCCTCCTGAGGACCCAAATCCCCGGTTTCCTCTGACCTGATCTTTGCTTGGAAACATGTTATGTAGACTGGGGAGAACAAGAAGCTGAGCTATTCTATCCCCAGGAGAGATAGAACTTATTCCTCGGGGGGAAGAGCACATGATCTTTATGCATCCTTCATAGTCCTGATCAATGACTCCTGGATGCACTACTAATCCTCTCAAGGTAGCGGATGATCTGCCAATAACCAATCCTACGGTGTCAGGAGGTAACGGACCGTGCAGATCCGAGGGGATAGGCTGACACCCCATGGTAGGAGTTAGTACTGCTCTGGTGGTGGAGTGCAAGTCCAATCCTGCTGATCCGGAGGTGACCCTCCTGATGATGCCGCTTTCACAGACCCGCGGAGTGGTGTCTCCTCTACTGCCCCATACATTTGAGGGCCCTGGGGACGGGGGCCCCTCTGCCCGTTTTTTGACTGTTCAGTAAGAGGTCTCCCTTTGATGTCTTTGACTGATCTGCATTCATTTGCCCAATGTTTTCCTTTATTACATCTAGGGCACATTCCTGGCTGTTTTCTTCCTTCATTTTGATTGTCTTTGACATTACCTCGACATTGTCTCTGGACATGACCAGCTTTACCGCACTTGTAGCACTTTATAGCATTACCCTTTTGTGCAGATAAAATTGCAGCAGCTAATCCTGAGTTTGTTAAGGGTCCCCCTATCTCTCTACATGCTTTCATCCAAGCACTCAATCCTTTTCCTTTCCATGGGGTAATTGCCTGTCTACATTCCTTTGTACATTGTTCAAAAATCAGCTGTTCTATCAGAGGCATAGTCGTATCAGGGTCTCCAAAAATCCTTCCTGTTGTTTCCATCATTCTAGCAACGAAGTCTGAAAACGGCTCATTAGGTCCCTGAATAATTTTTGTTAAATTCCCTGTAACCTGTCCTTTGTTTGGCAAACTCTTCCAAGCTTTTACTGTTGCTTTATTAATTTGCTCATAAACCTCAGGCGGATAAACTGTTTGATTAGCAGCCCACTGGCCTTGTCCCGTAAGCATGTCATAAGTCCAGTGCGGGTGTTGATTAGCCGCATTTTGTCTTGCCTGCCCTGCACATAAATCTTGAAAAATAGATTTCCAATCCAAATATTGTCCCATAGTAAGACATGCCTTAACAGTGTTATACCAATCCTCAGGAGTCAGGGCCATGGACGTCAAGCGTTCCACTAGCGCCTGAGTAAAAGAGGCATTAATGCCGTATGTTTGTACTGACTCTGTTAGGGCCTTTAACTGCTTAATATCCAAAGGAGAATACCGTCTCTCTTGATTATCCTCCCACACTGGAAAAGCTGCCCTAATCTTCTTTCTTTCCTTTTCTGGGATCATAGAGCTAGATACCTTTTTCTTTTCTGGCGCAGTTTTAGTCTTTCGCCGGACTACTACCACTTCCTCCTCTAAAGGGGGAGCGGAAGGGTTAAATCCAGACGCATAAGGAGGATCAGGCTCATATCTTGCAGCTTCCTCCTCCAGTTCGACCTGCTCCTCAGGGTCTAGCTCTTTCTGTTTTTGTTTTGAGCTAAATGAGTCATCTTGTTCTTCTCCCTCCGAGGACGTCTCCTCTGAGGAAGAGAAACTAACCTTGAGTTTTTGAAACTCTTTTAACACTGGGTATAAACTTTTTCCCTTTTCTTTTGGGTTTTCTTTCTTTTCTTTATTCATTAGAGTCTTAATTAGAGGCTTCTTTTTTGTATTTATGCCTCTCTTCTCTTCTGCTTCTGATAGACTATCTTGATGGTTGGCTAATGCTCGTTGTCCTTCCTTTACTTGTTCTTTACATTTCTCATCTTCTAGACAGGCCCTAATTAATTTAAAAACAGGCCATGTCCCCGGTCTCAACCTAGATTTCTCCTTTTCGTTAGTTAGATCTATTCCGAGTTTGTCCCAGGAGCCCTTAGTTAGGGACCCTGTACCAACAAACCACGGTGCTACGCGATCTATTTCTTTTAAAAAATTTCTCAGCACCCTTTCTGGTATCTTCAAGCCTCTCTGCTTAAGCAACGCCTGCATTGCATCCAGAATCGGCTTTATCTGTTGATTTCCCATGCTTCCTTTATCTACAGGAGCGGGAGCGCTTGCTCAGTTATTTACCTGAGACTGACAGCGAATTATGTGGTGATACAGAAAGGATACGTGCACTTTTTACCACTTTTCCCACAGTTGAGACACAGACAGCACACCAATACGAAAAAGAAAGCAACAAGCACGAACACCACGAGAGCAAGATAGATCATACCTTGCAGAAGAGCGCCTAGGCTTCACGCGCCGTCAGTTCTGAATTCCTTTCCGACGAGCAGTCGGGGTCCCTCGTATAGTTCCTCTGCCCAGGAGTCGGCAGCTTCCCGGGTTTCGGCACCAATTTGTCGCGCGCTACCTTCGCCGATAAAGGAGACGCGGCAAAACAGAATTCTTCTGACAACAGTTTATTGAACAGCTCTTTTAGACAACAGATGGAGAAGGACCCCGAGTCTAGAAAACCCCCGGCTAATATAGAGCTCTGGGGAATGTTTTTCCCTGCCAATTGGTGCTCTTGTAGAACCTAATTAGTATACTGCCTTCAATCGGCGGCTTTTACAATCCCAATTAGCATGTGGTTAACTTGAGCAGATTACACAGCCAGTGCATGCGCAAAAGCAAACAACGCTCCCGTGAAGAACCAGGAAGCAGGAAGCCGGCGCCATCTTCTAATGGCGAATGATATCGGCTCCCAACATCCTTCATACAATATTTTGCTGTCTATTTTAAAACTGTTAAGTATATTTTGATTCACACTTGGAATCAATGAAAAACTTAAAAGGAAAGACAGTGAAATTTGATGGTGGAGAAGACTATTGCTGTGTTCCACCTAGGAAAAAGTAATAGCAATAAACAGGAAAAAGAAAGCCATAGAAAATCTAAATATGTGAACAAGGAATTCTTTGAGGATGATATTTAATAAAAAAGACAAGCATAGAGTTTGTAAGAAGATATTTCAGCAAACACATGAGAAGATTGCATCAATGAATTCCCAGAGTTTAAGGTATTACTAATGCACTGAGAGTAAGAATATAAGAGTTCTCCACTCCTTAGTTCATGAGTGTGAGGCTGCCTGCATTAGAATTTAGAAGAAACAGGATCTGCACATTTTGAGACTCCCCTGGCCTACAGTCTAATTTGACAGTTGAATTTCCCAGAAGGGATGGTATTCATGAACAAAAACATGAAAGCACTTTCCAGGGACTCAGAAACGTCCTTGGAGATGTGCAACTGATGAGGTATGGCTTAAATCAGTTGGCAGAAGAACTAAGTACTGCAAAAAAGACAGAATAGAGAGAAAAGCACAATGCAGTCTGCTCCTGGAGAAAAGGGGACTCAAGGATCTTCTAATATTTAAGAGACATCATTGATGATATAAGAGAAACTGCCAAGGACAGACTAACATAATTGACAAAGCTTTCTACTAATACAGCAATAACTTACAGACATGAGTTTTATGTGGAGTATGTACAAGGGTCTGCCTTAATCAAAAGTGCTATTAACAGTTTTTAAAAAAAGAACCTATTTTAGATGAAAAAATTTACAGGGATAGGATGTGAAAAGACACTTGTCACAAAATGAAATACAATGTGGTTGAATGCACGAAGTGATAAGTTATATATGTGCAAGAAAATGTAAAGTAAAACATACATTATTTAAGGATGAAGTCACTTAGTCCTGGAGCTTCGTTGAGTAAAGGAAGGAAGAACTTGCATGCCACTCACATGGGGATACTGAGAATGTTTCGGTTCTAATTCCAGTGCTATTGCTGTGACAAATACCTTGATCCAAAGCAACTGAGGAAGAATGGGAGTTTATTCTATCTGACATTTCCAATTATCAGCTCCTGCTTAAGGGAAATTAAGAGGGGAAGTCTAGCAGCTAGTCACATCAAATCCACAGTCAAGAGCAGGGAAGAATGGATGCACATATGCTGCCTGCTCTTTTCCTTTTATACTCACTAGCTTTCTTAACCTTATAGAGTTCCTGTCAGAGCCCATGACAGTCCCTCTTCTGACATGCCCATATGCCAGAATGGTCTAGTTAATTCCTCCTAAGATTCTCTCCCCTGGCAATTCTAGTTTAGGTCAAGTTGATAGTTATAAGGAATCAAAACCAAAAATTGTAAATGCAATGTTGAGAAAAAGATTGAATTTCAAACCAATTTTCATTCTATGTAACAATGCAAACAACGGCAATTCTACAAAGGATAAATGCTTAAATGTATACAAAGTGCACATGCTGGGACATGTAAGATAGAAGGACTGAGTTCAGACAGGTCCCTAGGTGAAGAAGCACTGAATGCGATGCATCTGTGTGGGTGAGAGAAACCCACAGCCTCACTCATCACCTGCATGTTCTCCTTGATCCTCGCCTCATTGACACTCTTTGCAAGGACCACAACCCCACGCTGCACCTGGTAGCGAAGGGCAATCAAGGCTGGAGTTCGCTTGTACTTTTTTGCCATGGAAGCAAGAACTGGATCATCCAAGAGAACAGGGGTGCTCTGGTCCACCCTAGAATAAGAGGGAAGGCAGGATCAATTCCTATGTCTCTGCATTTGACTTAATAAGAACTTCTGAGACAAGGGTTTCCCAAATGCAGCCCCTATCCCTGCACAACTATAACCATCATTCATTCTCCCCAAATTTCAAAGTCTCCCTAATTGCAAGTCGTTTAAGAAGGAACTCTAGAAACAGAATTGCAAGACTGAATATATAGCAGCATTTACTTCCAGTGGTTGAATTCATAAAAGTCCATATTACCAATGTTCCATCCTTTGAGTACCTAGAGCACTGTAAGCAACCAGGACAATGTCTTTTGACTTGCAGAAATCCAGAAGTTTCCTCTGATTGAGATAAGGATGGCATTCCACCTGAAGAGAGGAGATGGTGAGATGTCATATTATATAGAATCCCATGTTATTACTAAGAAGATAGTTTTAAATGAAATTAGTTAAATTAGGAAAACATGTGTAACATGAAATGTGAATTTGAATACTTCAAAACTCCTGTGATGTTTGAAGCATGTTATCTGATATCATAGATGTGGCTAACAGTAATTCAAACCAAGACTGTGCTGCAGTCTATGACCACATAGCAGAAGACAAAAAGAAAGAAAGAAAGCAAGAGAGAAAGAATAAAGAATATATGATTTTAGAGACATGATCATAAAATCTTAATTGACACATATTGATTGCCTATAATGATGAGTTTCATGAATATATATATATATTCATATATGTATATATATATATATATATATATATATATATATATACACACATACATACATATAGGTATATATGCAGTAATGTCATATATGTTGTATTACACCTTCCCATCATTTTATTTTCCCCCTTTCCACAATTTACATCCATTCCTCCTGGATTTTATTCCTAATAGTTTTAAAGGATAAAGGTTTCCCTCTAATCTACTAAGTGGATATAATATTAAACATACCCATGACCTTATATTTATACCACTGATTAATGCACATCTCACCCTCATCAGAAAAAAATCTTTTAGTTTTAGAAGGCAATTAATTCAGAGACACACAAGTGGTCAGTGGGTGAAGAATGTGAGACTGTAGAGTACTGAGCCTTAAAAGAGCCATAAGAATCATGGCCCTTCCTTAGGCTTAGGAATTACTGCAGAAGAGTAGGCAGACTGATCCCAAGAACCATTGGCATTGAATGACTGCAGAAAACTGTGTTCTGGAGATTGACAGGCTGTTGCACACCTGATGTCACGGCAATTGTGACAGCATGCACTAGATCTGCACACAGTCAAGGCAGCCATATTCCCAGCAGGGATCCCGAGCTGAGGTGTTACTTGCAATTGATGGCTGCTGAGAGACAGAGAATAAGTTTTCTCAAGGGATAGCCCCCCCCCAGCAGCTATCTATGGTCCAGTAGATGCCACTATAATCATGAACTTACTGACAAATTAATAGACTTAGTGAGTGGTCTGACTTTATATCATATACATACCACCAAGAAAAATGGGATTCAGCAGGTTGCAAATATATATATGTGTGTGTGTGTGTGTGTGTGTGTGTGTGTGTGTGTACACATACATATGTGCACACACACATACATATGTAACAAATTAATAAAAAAAAAACAGGGCTATCAAGTTGAGGTCGTACAAGATTCACAGGAGAGTCACTGGGATGGAGGAAAGTGATGTTATTCTATTACAATTAAAACACATTAAAAATGAAATAAAACAATTTAAAAGAACTAGAAAAAGCAACAAAAAGTCCAGCACAGCATATGGAGTTGGGAGAGAAAAGAAGAGAAATGTAGGGAGGGATTAGAGCTCAGGGGATCGAGCCATATTAGATCAAACATTTCATATGGATGTATAAAGTCAAATAATAAAACACTTTTGAGGTCTAAGTTCCAGGAATTTTTTTTTACAAAGTAACAAATCTGAGATGAAGCTACTCTATTAAAAAACTTGGGGTATAAATACCTGTTTTCTTTATAAGGAGTCATGACTGATATAGAGGAGGATCATATAATGGACTTTCAGAGCTTTGACTATAAAACAGCCTGATAAAACAAGCACTTGATGAATCACTCATGAGGAATAATCTACAGGCTGAAGCAAATGACTTTATAAAGGCCTCAGAAGTGGTATTTCAGCAGATGTCAGCATTAACAGAAAAATAAACATCAATTCAGGTAAATTCAGTAAATAATAATCAATGATTTCAGTGTAATGTGAACATGAGGAAGACACACATACATATGACAGAGAGAGAAAGAGAGAAAAAACAAGAGAAAGAGAGAAGGAGAGAATGTAAACCTTTTTGTATCTACTGGTGGTCATTACAAGAGTAACTCCTTCTAGAACATCTGTAGCTAAAAGTAATAAAATATCTAATAGGTAAAATTATAGCATCTCTATCTACAGACCATACCTGAATTTTGCAGGAGAAGACAATCAGTAGAAACATAAAGAGATGTTTATGGGAAAGGGGATGAGTAGTACTTCTAAATCCCAACTTAATGAACAACTCTGGCAAATTCACTGATGAGTTATCAAATAATATGGGATAATGAGCCATGAAATACAAATTCCTGCGGGTATCCATGTCACAGTGCAAATGAGTTCAATTTGAGGGCCATAGCACAATAATGACATTTCGTGGACAAAAAATAGCATTTGATGTCAGCACAATAAATCTTTCAGTCATGAGTGGTATTTGCACAGACTTCCAGTAAAACAAGGACCTTCCATTAAAGTACACATATCTGATCAATCCATAACACTTAAAATAGAGGTTGATAGTCAAAGCTGCAACCAACTTTGAAAGAGTAAACAACATATTTCATGTGTATAAGTATAATTCACATTCTGGTGAAATGTGTACATTTTGAGCAGAGGAGAAGAAATATTGATGATGTAAAAGAGTGATTCAAATTTTGTAACTGTTTTCAATGTGGTTTATAAATATTAAAAAAAAACTCAACATGATAAATTTTGTGTCCTCCAGTGTCTACTCTTCATTTTGAGAATGTGAGCTACTCACAGCAGGATAGGGAAAAAGCCTTTCCAACAAGAAACAAGCATAAAATTTCGAGAAAAACATATACAATTTTTAAGTGTTTAAAAGCAAATAATGGAATCTTTCATGGCACTAATTCTAGAATTTAGGAGGCTAAGTCAGTGTGTGTGTTTGGGGTGGGGAGGGATGCATGCCACTGTATAATTTTGGAGGTCATAGAACAACTTGTGAGAGTCATTTCGTTCCTTCCACCATGTGAAGAATCAAACTCAGGTTTTCAGGCTTCACAGCAAATGCATTCACTCACTAATCAGTTGGAATAGTCCCATGATATAAGTTTCATTGGTGCAAGTGTTAGGCATTAGGGGGCTTCATAAACATATGTTAATATAACTGTAGTCTAGATTTTGACCCTCTTCACTCTCATTCCCATTACCTCACATTCCCATAATTTCAATTCAATTATCAAGATTCTTATTAAAGTATTCTTACGTCTATGTTCCTGGTAACAGTTAAAAAATAATAGCCTTGAGATGTACCAACCTTTGTACAAAATCTTAGGCTCTATGAGGAGTCATCACAGAGTCTAGATGTGCAACAAGGAACGGACTTACTAAGTTTTCACTATTATATAGTACAGTAAAGAATAAACTTGATCAAGTATTCTGAGGGCTAAGTTTATAGGCTGAAATACCCAGTGGGTGGAGACTTCAAATTGAAGAGATTTTTATCAATAACTGAAAAGTAAATATAAATTCAAATAAGGGAAGTAATAAAATCAATAATATCATAATAATGAGTACACAAATAAGATAGTTGTACATAAAGAAATAAAAAGCCGTCCTATATGCTATTATCTTTGGGAGTTACTAAGATTCTTTTCTCAGAACATTAGTAACTAAAGGTGCAAACTTTTCCAGTAAGTACAGCTGAAAGAGAGAATTAGTATTGCCAAACTGCAAAATAACTAATATACACAAAATCTTGGATAGATTCTCAAATATTATGCAAATGATCACCATAAATGATGCGTTCCTGTTTCATAAATCATCATGTATCCATATCACAGTAATTGCAATAGAGGAAAATGTTGACAAAGAAGAGCTACGGCTGAGACTGACATCACCACAAGATAGCATTACCACGCAATCAAATGGATCACCAGTAAGAGTGGGACAATGCATCACCACATGATATTTTATAAATTCACATATGAATGTCAGGACAAGGAAAGATGTTTCCTAGCCAAAATATTTAACATTAGTGTAATAAGACATTCAAACTTAACTAATTATACAAGCTTGATATGGTAGAATAAACAATCTTGATTTAAAACATAACCATCTGAATAAATACGGTACTTCAAATAGCCTTCCAGATGTCATTTGGGGAAAGATTGGCCAACAGGAAAGCATAAAAGAGCTGGGGAAAACTTTGGGAAAGATATGTAAATCACATTTTTTATTAATAAGAAAATAACCAAATAAGGTTATTTCAGAAAACAGGAAATTTTCACTATGAGTTGATAATTCATAATAGAGTGGGAGCTGGAGAGATGTCTCAGTGGTTAAAGAAATTGCTACACAAGGAAGAGGCATGGAGTTCAGATCCCAAGAACCTACATAAATTTGAGATGGAAAGAGCAGTCTACCCACAAGACTAGATTTTGAGGGCAGAGACAAAGAAAAAAAGAAGTAACTCAGCTAGCAAGACCAGCCTTATTAAAAATGGGTTTCAATGACAGACAATGCTTCAGAGAACAAGCTATAGAGGAAGACTTCTGATACCAACCTCAAGTTCCTACAAATACATCTACACACACAAACACACACACACGTGTGTGTGTGTAAACCATGAACATATACAGGAAAAGAAATCAGACGGCAAAGAATGTTAAAGACCCTCTCTGTTCTCATAATGCAAATGTAACCGTTAAAGAATATGTATCTTCATTGCTAGAAGATTTATGATATCATTAGAGGCTGATAGTGATATGTACACCTAGCTTTGAAAGGTTTGTCAACAAACTGCACGCATATCTGCATAAGCAATCACATATACACTGCTACTATTTGCAGTCATGTGAAATGTCAGCAACTTTGGACAGGGATAAGGAATTAAAGAAGATCTGTACTAGTCATTCAAATTTTTTAAGAGTCTTAAAGAAGTCATAAAATTACATAAAAATGGTTATTAAAAGCACATTATTTTTTCTTATTTTAATACTTGAATATCTAGTGATTTGGCCCTTATATGCAAAATACATAAAGAGCACACCCCTCATTTGCTATTTGTAACTATTACTAGTCTGCTGAAAGTCGTTGTAAATACCTGAGAGAATGGAGCCATGGGTACAAAGGATATGCTCAGGAACAAAGTCAGTTGAAGTACTGTTTCTCAGTACTAATTTTACATTTCTAAATACTATCAACACAAACAATAAAATTCTTGCCTCTAACCTGGATGAGAATTGTAGTCTGCTGTCATTCTTAATGTAAATAATTCTTTATCCATGATCAATAAAAATATGAACCCCACAGAAAGCCAGACAAGCATTGTAGCCAATAGCCACTGTGTGAGCTCACCCAACTTGATGAGACATTTAAGATACACACCTATCAGAACTGGCAGACCAGACTACATGTCATGACAAGAATTTATCTGATCTCGGCTGTTTTGGTGATTCAAATACTCTGTCCCCTCATCCAAAGACCGATTTGCATAATGAAGGAAACTTCAGTCTAGTATCATCATCAAAACAAGCATTCTACAGCCCAACTATGTCACATTTGCATTGGGGGAAAGCAAAGCCCAAGGGAAGTATTCTTTTCAGGTTGCCTGAGACTGTGAGAGAGTGACTACAAGAATTCCTCCACAGCAACTTTGCTCATAACCACAGGGGCCGAGCCAGAGACCAGTAAGCAGGTGCAACTCATGAAGAAGCAAATATCTTAATCACACACAGATCTAAGTAAAACCAACACCTGCAAATGATACTAACTGCCAAGGCTTATGCAGCCCTTCCACCAAGAATATAGGAAAGGATTATTTTAAAGTTACATGAACCAAATTAGAAATAAATTTCCCCAACTAAGCAACATCTGTTAATTCACAGAATCCTTGTTTCCAGGTAATCTAAAGCTTTCTCTGTCATCTAAGCAAAAGTCCTTACAACCTTCCTCCATTAAATATTTTTCATTCTTAATTCATCAATTATAAGTTCACCTTTCCCTTTGAGTGTGATCAATGACTGCAGTCTAATTGATCATCCATACCTCCATAGTCTTTTACTATAAAAAAGACTTGCCAATATTTTCCTCTAAGACTACATAGACAAAACACAATCAAGTATCATAAATGTCCTGTGCATCAACACTCTGCTGTTGGCTTGTGCTGGTCCATAAAGCTAAGATGAAGGTTAGAAGAGTACTTAACAGCCAGTAGCAAGAAGGAAAATGAGGGAATAGACAAGAAGAAGAGAAGACTGAGGATTCTCACCTGGTTGCACACAGGCTTGTGCTTGAGCCCTGGCTTGTTCAGGATCATCTCCAACTGCCTGCGGTTAAAGTTGGAGACTCCGATGGATTTGGCCAGACCTGCATCTTTACACTTCTCCATGGCCTAGGGAGCAAAATAGTCAACAAATATTTCATGGGGATGCATGCCACCTCATTTCTGTTACATTAAACTAATGCATGCTAAATTAAAACAAAACAGCTCTGAAGCAAAACATCATGTCAAAAACTGAAATTACTTCAGGTTTTTTCTGAGAAATATGGCATACAACACTCTCAGAAGCTAATTTGTAACCTGATTTTTTTTATCTCTCCCCATTCACCCATGTGTTCTTTAAAACTAGTACTCACTTCCCAGGTGTCACAAAAATTCACTGTGTCAAATATTAATTTTCCATGTTCATCTACTGGGAAATTGTCTTCTCCTGGCTGAAACAGAAAGAGATGGTAAAGTAATCTTTCAACAAATGGAGTTTTGAAGCATTGGCATTGCTTCTAAAGAAAGGGAGGCTGTGAACTAAACCTGTGAAGAATTGATGGATCACATTTTATGTAATTATTTTTCTCATGTATTCTGAATATGAAACGCTCTTGGGTCATAGCATTCTATTTTCCTATTTATACCATATATGTTCCTAATTATTGCATCTCTGGGGCATTTTGGTGTGTGATAGTTGACTACTATGATGGTTTAGGCTGACTACATGATAGATAGGTGAAGACTATTTCTCTTTCTCTCAGCATTCCTTAGTTGCCTATAGTTCTTTGTATAGGGTTAAGGTCCCATAAGATTTTCCCTTTCCACATTTACATGTCCACTGGCTCTTGTTCAGGTCTTCTTTAGTCAGCCATGTTGGTGAGACTTCAATATTGTGTAGCTTCTCTGATATCTCTTGAATGGAATCTCACAGCAAACTTTCTACTCCTCTGCCTCTTACAACCAATCATTCTGTCCCCTCCTTTAATATGATCCCTGTGCCTTAGCAGGAATTGTATATTAGATGCATGGAACCTACAGCTGTCACATCACGAAACCATCTTAAATACAAACTATACTATAAATTAAATGTTTCTGGTGATCTAAACAGCATACTTTCAAGGATGCTGGGCAATGTATGAGGTACAGGTCCACATAGTTCAGCTGAAGTCTCTTCAGTGACTGCTCCAAGGAAGATCTCACCAGCTCTGGGCGATGGCAAGTACACCACAGCTACAGTTGAAGATGGAATTCAGGTGGAATTAATAAATTCTAATAATTTAAAAATGTATTTCATCAAATATAGAGGCATTTTCTACTGATTTGAAATTTTATGCATGGGGAAATGTTCTACTTCTTCCTAAATGTCTTTTAATCTGATCTAATCATGCAATAGTCGTAAGTTTATTATGAAATAATCTTGGGAATTATTCAAGACACAATATATCAATCAAGTAATATTAATGTTCCCATATTTATTATGTTTCACTGATTTGAAAATGCACAGTAAGAGTCCAAGTCAACTCAATATGAGAGAGTTGGTGGTGGAAGTGTCTGCACATGTGTGTGCTATTTCACTTCTTCAGTATGCAAATGGGGAGGTCAGATATCAATCTTCAGGCCCTGCCTCTGTACTCTGTGCCTGATGGAATTTTCATTTATATAACTTTAGGGAAGTATTTTCATAATTATTTTATATTTCAGAAATAATACAAAAAAGTATAGTAACATAATGATTAATATCAAAACTTATATCTTATTTTCTCTCTTGGATAAAAATATCTATCCAATACTTTCAGGGTCATGACAACTGTTAGAAAGTTAATCAAAAGATGAGTAAGGCCACCGTCTTCCATACTCCAGGATATATTATATTCCTATGAACTGAGAATTACTAATGAGAGGCATCAAAGCAAATTATATTCATGATTCTAAAAACAGCCACGATGAACAAGCCTTTCTCTGTCAATCAACACTGCATCCTATATGATAATACATGTGAGTAAAATACACCAGTAAGAATAATTCACTTACAATTACTGATACAATATGAACATCTCTTCAAAGATCATGGTCCATTCATGGGTACAGTATGGAAACAAATACCTTTGATGTATAAAATATATCTTCTCTCCTCACAGTGCCATCTGCAATCTTGCTTCGGATGGCCTCTCCAACATAATCTTCATTATTATAGACAGAAGCAGAATCAAAATGACGGAAACCAGCATCTATAGCTATTTTGGTGGCCTCCTTAATCTTATTCTTGGGAAACTGTAAAACAACAAGAAGTAGCATGTGTTGATAGATATTCATGATTCAGAATGCATTTCGGAACAAACTGGGATCTTCTGTGGTATCAACATTTCCTCATATCTTTTTTTTTCCCTAAAGATTCCAAGTTTATTGTGACCCTTGTCTATGGCTGACAAGAGTAGAGCAATCTGGGAATCTCTTATGTTCTTGGCACTCACAGATTAGCCAATTGCACAGGAGGTCTCCACTAGCACCTAGGATCCAGGACTTACTCACCGAGATTCTTAAGAATATTAAACAAAATTTATACAGAAAATTATGCTCCATTTGACAAAATAAAATAAAATTCTGTGCAAGAGAGTGCCCCAGCCTCTTCCAAGACCCTGAAACTATTCCAGGAAATCTGTTTTTGGTGCTTGCATAAGAGGAACAGCTGCCTCTTCCCAGAGATAACTGGTGATTGCAAAAGAAGTTAACAGACCTGCAGTTTCAAAAATGCTTAGTAAAAAACATCTAATTCCCTAGTCTGCCCAATAATGATCCTCCCTTGTACCTTCCTTACTTTTACTTACAAAACTCCAGCTTAAAAGATATTATCTGTGTTCTCTTAAACTCTGGGCACTGAGTAACTGAGTGCTGTGCCATAATCACAGCATTGCAGGAACTTGAGATTCTTCTTCTCTGGCATCAAGTAAATCCTGCTCTAGCTGATCGAAGTAATTCAATCTCCTCTTTTGTTTCTTCCTACAAACTTAATTCTTATGCTGTGGATCTTCTATGAGTTCCCTTCCAGGAAATGTAGACAGAACACATCAAATTTCCCAAACACTGAACTCATAAAACATGCTCTTTCTGATGTTTAAGTAGAAGCTGTTCACAGCCTCCCTTCAAAGATCTTCATTCTCAATTTGTTACATAAAACACTTGACTAACACGGCCTCAAATCCTGTCTCCATATCAAAGTATGCATATGGGAGGCCCAGTGTTTGTCTGGGCAATGCAATTGCCATGCACATATTATGAAATCACCTCTAGCAATGGGAAATGGGAAACCTGAACAGGGCACCTCCTATAACCAGGAAAGAATTACAGGTGTGAGACTGAGACACCATCCCAACTACAAAACCATTGATCTACAGGGAATCTATGGTTCCCTACTGAACCCAATTGGACAATGAAGGGCAGAATCCCAGCTCAATGTCTGATTTTGCAAGGCAGGCCAGGAACTAGAGTCTGGAGAGCCAGGAGATGATTTCTAATGATATCCTGCTCTACTCATAGAAAAGCGCCTAGCCCAATATTCATCAGAGTGACTTTGTCCAGCAGTTGATGTGAGCAGATGCAGAGGCCAAGAGTGAACTATTGTGCAGACTTCAGGGAACCCTACTTTAGAGAGGGAAGGGGATTGCAAGGACCAGAGAGATCAAAGACACCAGCAGAACAAGCCCCATGAGGTGAAATAATCAGCATCGTTGGGGGCACACAAAGCCTTATATAGAACCCGTAGTGTCCCCTAGGTATGTCTTGTAGTTGTCTGGCTCGCTGTTCTTAGAAGCTTCCCCAAGCTGGAAAAGAAGAGTCTGACCCTTTTGCTGTCCGTGGGACACTTTTGTTCATGGTGGGTTTCCTAGTCTATCTTTTATGAAAGCATTTGTGCCTGGCCTTGTTCCATCTTGTTGTGCCATGTTTGAGCAGTAACCCTAAGAAAATTGCTCTTTTCTGGGGTAGGTGGGTGTAAGGGTGGGTTGGGCAGTGGGGTAGAACTAGGGGAGAGAGCAGATGCCTTTATCTGTGGGGTGGAGGGAAGGAAGGACTGGGATGAAGTTGTATTATATGAGAGAAGAAAAATATAAGCGCACTTGATGCTCAATTATTTTACCAGGAATGGCATGTCACATTTTCTTTATTTATTTATTGAGTGATGTGCATGTGAAATTTTTCCATATATCACCAACCATGAAAACTGCTACTGCTGGGTGGTAGTGGCAAATGTAATTTTTCCCAGCACTTGGAGGCTGAGGCAGAAGGATCTCTATGAGTTCCAGGACACCCTAGTCTACAGTGTGAGTTCCGAGATAACCAGAGTTGCAATGGAGAAACCCAGTCTTAAAACAACAAAAAGAAGTAGATAATTAATTAATTAATTAATTTTGAGACTCTGATATCACAAAGATGCCAATCACCCAAGAAAAGAGAAAATTTATAGAAGATAAGCCATTCTCACAAAAACACTATTGTCAGAATTAGTGGAGAATTCAAGACCAACAAAAACCACTTAATCAATTTTTAAAAGTGGGTAAGTCATCTGAACAAACTTCTCCAAAGCAGAAATACATATAAGCAAATATTTAAAGGCTCTATAACATTCATTTTTAGGCACTGAAGCAGAAGGAAATGAACTTAAAGAAAGACACAATTCCAGTATAATCACCTGGACTCCAGGGATCACACCCTGTCTCTGAGCAGATTCTCTTACTTCTTTTCCTCTAATCTGGGAAAATGAGAACCCCAAACCTCCAGTATCACCAGGAGGTGAGAGACTTTACCACTCAGATGGACTAACACTCATTCTGGCTCTATTTCCTCTGAACCCTACACAACAGAAAGACTGTTTATTTACCTCTGAAGGTACAGCAGTACCAATGCCCAACATTGGAATGAAGTGACCATCATTTAGTTCCACGCATTGACATTTGGAGTTCATTGTGAGTCACTCTTCTGGGTAAGCTGGCTCTGCTTGCTGTCCTCCTTCACAGGGCATTCAAGTAATGGGAGTTCCTCCTCTGTCCTCCTGGTTAATGAATAGTCCATGACATGTGGGAGGAGTTAAGCTGATTTCCACATAGGATAAAATGGGAACGAGTTAACTTACTTCTAAGAAAGAGAATCTTTTGTTTTCTTGTATTGTAATTTTTTTCTCATGTAATTAATCTTGATTAATCTTTTACATCACTCTAAATCTCCCAGTTCCTCCCTATATCCCCTCCCATCAATTCTACCCCCTTCTGACTCTCATTAGAATAGAAACAGTTTTTTAGGGAATATAATATAATATAATGATAGATAAAATAAGATAAAACAAAAACTAATGTATGTGAATAGGACAAAACAAACAAACAGAAGGAAAAGAGCCCAAAAATAGATACAGCTCAAAGCACAAGAAATAGATACAGACAAAGATGCTCACCCTTGCTACCACACTCAGGAATCCTATATAAACTCTAAAATGAAGATCATAATATATATGCAAAGAAACTCTACAAGGAAAGGAGAGAAAATATAAATAAATGTATATATATATATATATATATATATATATATATATATATATATTTGTAATAAAAATTTAAAAATTAGCTAAAGTTTTAAAAAATGCTGTTATAACATTCTTAGACAAGGAACCTCCAAAGATGCTGTTGACTTCTCAGCAGATTGTATTTATATATTTCTCCCTATACTTTTTATATGGAAAACTATGTATTAAATATATGGACAAATATATGAAATAAAATATCTGCCTATTAAAATAACAATAATAATCACAGTAAAAGAAGATATCAGTAAAGAGTGGCCACATGGGAGGTTCAGTGAAGGCATGATAAGAGGAGAGAAATGTAATATCGTAATTAAAAATGAAAATAAAAAGCACTATAACACAAAGCAGGAGCTAAATAAAACAGCAGTTTGTCCCTGCCTGCAAAACAACTCCTGGCCTTGGAGTGTTTGAATGTGTGCTCTTCACAGCAGCTTGTAATTACTCCTCCCAAGAATAAAGTACCTTTCCTGTCTGAGGAACTTGTCCCTCACCTGCCTTACGCCTTGATTTTCTGCCTGTAATTCATATCCTGCTTGAGATACTGCCTTCCAAGGCTAGTGCAGGTGCCTTCAATGGTTCTCACTGAGTAAAGACCTCCACTACAGAGTCATGGATTTGGTCTGGGAACTGAACAACTCTCAGAGTGATTGCAATATGCTCTTCTAATGAGAGAAAATGCTGTTAAGGATCTGCTGTCTGTTGTCTGAGAAGTGGCTTGAGGATGACAGTTCTTTTCTCCAGGTTTCAATCATAAGCAGAAAGTCCCTGTCGCCACTTAAGAACCAATATCCACAGATTCTAGAAATTAAAACAAGGAGATGATAAAACTATAGGGGTGTACAATAAAGTCCAAAAAAATCTCAACATACACTTAACATTCTCAACAGTACTTAATGCATGTAAGCACTCAACAGTGCTAGCTAGCCACAGCAATATCTTGTTCTTGGAGAGTTGGATATCTATGATGTGTCTAAGATAGGGCCGACTACAACAGACGGTACCCAACAGACAGTGTCTCACAGAGGTTCTTAGCCTCAGTACAATGAGATCTGCAAACCTAGAATGTTTCAGTCTCTGAGATTTGCTACTGACTGAGTTCACTCTGGCTGGCTATCTTCTGAAATAACTCTTTCCATTCTGATCTGAATTATGAAGTGAAATGGTATGAAAGGGCAGAACTAATGCCAATTTAAATTCAAATTCCACTTTAAAACAGAGACAAAGTTCAAGTTCACAGGAAAATGAGAAAAGCCTAGCCTTCAGAGCCCACCAGTAAAAGAAAAACAAGTGATTGTTGGGTACTTGTTTGGGAACTAAGATGTGTCATTTCTGGGTGATGATTACTCTGACCATGATTATTAGTGAGTTTCTGATTGGTTAAGTATTATGACTAACTTGTTTATATTGGCACAAAATGTTTTTGTTTTGAAATCTTCAATACTTTGTACAATTTTGAGAATGGGCAATAGCTCTGAACTTTCATTTCAGAGTAAGTCACTGGCTGGTCCAGATTTCTTTCTTCTCTTTTTATTTTCTCTTCTTATGCTTGAACTCAATAAAATTTTCTTTTCATTCAACAACTTGTGTGTCAGCATAATTGAATCATAAGGACCCCAACAACAGAAGTATAGAACAAACTATAAAATATAAATCGTCTGCTTCTGATTCTCTTGCTTCTCACTCTGAATTCTGTCTTCTCTCTCTCTGCTTAGTCTCCGATTCTACTTGTTGTGGGGTCCTTTCGATCCCTGAGACACACAAAGCTATTCATAGTCATTACATTCTGGGGTCTGAATTGCATAGCTGGGTCCCAAGATTCCCAACACCTGCATTCACTAGGTCCTCTGGTTCCATTGTTTCTGTACAGTTTCGCTACTGCTCTGGGAGTTTTGCAGAGCTGAAAGCATTTTTTTTCTTTGATTTGTCTTTTTAAATTCCAAATTTCATTCCTATGGTTGTTTGTCAACCTTGGGCATTCTCTGGCTCTTCTCCAATTTCCATGTGTTCAGCTAATCTTTTCTTTTGTTTAACTGTCTACTGCCCAAAGATGTAGACTTTTATTTTTTAACATCCAAGGCTCCTTCAGATGTCTTCTGTGATGCTCAGACCTCTATGTATTAGACTCATCATTCCAGGTCTGTGCCCATAATCCAGCAGTCCCAGTGGCCCAGACTTATAGATTTCTCTTAGAGCACTGTATCAGTGGCTCCCGGTAACTTGTTTTGTTTTTCTTTATACTCATTGGTTTACATTTTGATAAAGCTTTTGTGGAATATCTGCCTCTGATTGTATTAGCCTACCCCATCTTCAAAGGCTTTAATTTTTATTCTGTCTTATTGTTGTCTGAAATTACTTATGACCAGTGAGAAAGCTGAGCTTGCACCTGCAGTGATCTAAGCAGCACAGCTTCCCAGACTCAAGTCCCCTCCAAACCTTGTATGCCCACACATAGAGCCTTGTTTATTGGAAATTCACTTCACCACTAGGATAAGGTCAAGTTAGGGCCACAGGAAGCCCAGGTCTTAAGCCGGGAGGTGTAGGAGTAAGGAGTATGGCACTGGCCACGATGGTGGTTCCCTGAGGTCTGGAAGGGTTTGAGTCTATGAATATGCCACTGTGTCTTCCATCCTGAGCTACCACAGCAGCATTCTACTACTCATGGTATACCAACTTGGGGCATGACATCATGCCAGGTAATACAACAAGTCAGAAGAGAAAGAAACTCCAGAAAGCAAAGTCCAGTAAAGTACGCTCAGGGCAGCTCCTAGAGGACAGACATTATATATTTGCAAAAATAATGAGCAGAAATCTCCTGAAGGAATAGAAGAAAGAGAAAAGAAATAAGCATCATGAAGAAAGGACTGAGAAATTAATAAATAAATGAGGAACAATGCTCCAAGGTAATAGTCACAGATGGAGGCCCTTAGAAATAAAACTATCAGCTAGGAGCAGGAAAATGCAAAGTTCTTAGTGCTTTTCCTAATCATGGAGAACTATGTTCACTCCCACCACTGGAGCTGGCACATTGTTTCACAAACTGACTTTATGATAGCTGTGTTGTGTGTGTTGTGAAGCTCAAGATGTTCAGTTTGAGGTCTATGAAGAAGGGTGTACGTTTCCCCTTAGTGGTGGTGTAAAAGAATGCCAAACTGCCAAGACTTTGCCAGATATTCTTCCCACTGGCCCAGGGTGCCCTGCTGTTTTGGAAGACTTGGCTTGGAGTCAAGAAGCTGCTTAGTTAAACGGAACAGCTTTTTTTCCCTGCAAATATGTCTGCAAGTGGTAACTCCACACCATGAGACAACTCTTCCTGCAGACAAGAATTAGTAATCTATTTATTTAAAAATCTGGAAAGTGTTTAATCAGGATCAGCACACAAAAGCTGTCTTCCAGAACTGGCCAAGGTTGTGTCTCCTGCTGCTAGTTGAACTTGGTACTGTAAGAACTACTCAGGTATTACTAGTTTTGAAGGCATGAAAGGATCATGGAGAGCAACTGATTTTTGGCACCCTGAAGAGGGCCCAAGAGAGGCCATTAGTAAAGGTACAGCCAAAGTAGCAGTTAAAGGCTCAGATGAAGGTGTCCTGTAGAGAAATGTAGGCTTGGCACCACGAAAAGAGTCCAGGAGAGGCTATTGCTGAAAGTGCAGGCCAGTTGCACGAAGAGACCCCAGCAGTTTTTGAGATGCAAATACCACAGGATAACCACCAAGAACAGCAGCAGCAATGAAATGGAAAAAATCAGACCATAGAGGACAAAGCTGTGTATGCCGCAGATGGCAGAGCCCCACAGTGTCAACACACCGAAGCTGTCTTCCAGAACTAGCCAAGGTTGTATCCCTTGCTGGTAGCTGAACTTGGTACTGTAAGTCACCCAGGTGATGTTGTTTTTGAATGCATGGAGGGGCCATGGAAAGCTGCTGTCCAAAGACATTGAGAACAGCATGATAGATGTTTGGTTTCATTTGGTCCTGTGCATTAGCAACTCATGATTGTTCTTTTTGTAAATAGTTTTGCTGATGTAGTGTTAAATTGTGTTGTAGAGATAAAGCATTTGACAGTTCTGTTTATACAGAAAAGAGAAACTCTTGTGGGAGTTTATTTTTAGTTGTGTTTAAAATAATTATTTTTGTGCACTGTTGGAAAAAGGAATGCTTAGGCCTTGAAATTTTGTATTGTCTGCAGGTGTTGGAGTTCTGTGGGTGTTGTTTAATTGCTAATAATCTGCATGTGCTATCTGAATACCTGAGTTCTGAAAGAATGAAAACACCTGAGCTGAAAGCTCAGGGTTCCACTGTCACTCAAGTATGGTGCTGGCCATGAAGGTGGTTCCCTCTACTGAGGTCTGGCAGGGTTTGTTTGAGTTTATGAAAATGCCTCCTTGTCTTCCTTGGTGAGCCCACACAGTGGTGTACAACTACATTAGCACAAACAGAAGACAAGATTAGCTGGACCAACATTCTTTCTGAATTCTAGCTGAATCACACAGGCCTCTATGTGACCCCTTCAGTCAGGCCTGTAGATGTGATCCCTTTCAATCTACCATTCAAGCCTTTCAATGTGACCCTTTGCTAAAGCAGCCATGCTGCTGGATTAAAGTATTAAATGTTCCTCTATAAGACCCATACTAGTTTGCTTCTGTTTCTGAATAGACACCTACCAAAAGCAACTTGAGGAAGAAAGGGTTAACAATATCTCATAGACCCTCCTGAACTATACCATCTGTATACTGACCCTGAGGAAACACTTTCCAGAAGATTTCACCTCAATGATGCAAGTACCAAGAAATATAGCCATTTCTGCAGTCCCAGCCAGTCAGCATCAATTGTCCCAATAAAGCAAAAGTCACTTCCACAGATTCTCAATCCAAACTCTCACACAAGTGACCTGATAGAGTCTGCGCTTCCCTCTGAAACTCCATAAGCATAGTCTTCACCCCTCTTGGGACCATGAAGGCACCAGCTACCACGCTGAGAAAAAGTTAGGACTGAAGAGTCTCCAGCGGCTTTTCTGGAAGTAATGGAGGCTCTTTGGCAGTTTACACCATATGACCCTACCCAGCCAGTCCATAAGGCCACTGTGGCCATGGCTTTTATCAACCAAGCAACCAAGGATATTAAGAAGAAGCTGCAGAAGTTAGATGGGCTAGGAAAGAAGTCCTTGAAGGAGCTGGTACAGATGGCTGAGAAAGTGTATAGCCATAAACCAACCTCCAGTGTTCATGAAGTTAAAACCCGGCAGACCCGGTGGCCATTCGCCAGTACCCCATGTCAAAGGATCCCAAGGAAGGAAAAAAACCACACATTGGTAAGCTTCTGGAGTTGGAAGTGTTCACAAGGTGCCAATCTGCCTGGAACATTCCTCTACTGTAAAAAAAAAACCCGGGACCAATGATTATCAGCCAGTGCAAGACCTGAGAGAAGTCAATAAAAGGGTTATAGACATACACCCCATGGTCCCTAACCCTTCTACTCTACTAAGCTCTCTTCCACTGTCTCGACAGTGGTATATGGTCCTGGACCTGAAAGATGCTTTCTTTTGCCTCCCCTTGGCAATTAAAAGCCAAACCTACTTCGCCTTTGAATGGCATGATCTGAGAAGCCCAAGATGGGTCTTCTTTATCAAGTGAGACCCCAAGAAAGACACTGAGGCACGAATCGTTGCAAGAGCATGAGGTTTATTGTACCAACACATCCTTCCGACGAGTAGGGGTGGACCTCCATAGAGTCCCCATGCAGGGGGCCAGGAGGCCGCCCTAAGGGGATTTTCAAACTTGCTTATATACTCGTTTCTTAGCAACCACATAACCTTTAAACTGATTGGTCCATAGCTATGACAGAGATTGGTATATCCCAGGTGCATTTTTTTGCAGCTAGGGAGTGCTGAGCTGAAACTTATTCATATGTGAATATAACTGGAACTTTTCCTTATCTGGGTGCCAAGGTTTCCGGGAAAGTTTAGGTAAAGATCAGGCCTACTTGTACATTCTCAAGCCTTACTAAAGTTTGGTCAAGTCTTAGCCCTTGCCCTTACAGATCCTGACACGGCATCCATGGGCAGCTGACATGGACCCGCCTTCTGCAAGGGTTCAAAAATTCACCCACCATCTTCGATGAGGCTCGACATCAGAATCTAAGTAAGTTCAAGTCTGACAACCTCCAGGTAACTCTTTTGCAGTATGTGGACGACCTCTTACTTGCAGCTGATAGCCAGGAGACGTGTCTACAAGGGACTGAAAGTCTGTTGCAGGAGCTAGGAAAGCTTGGTTACCAAGCATCCACAAAGAAGGCTCAGATCTGCAAGGAACAAGGAAATTACCTGAGGTATCTGTTGAAATGGGGGCAGCACTGGTTGTCTCCTGCTTGAAAAGACACCATCTTGCACATACCACTGCCCCAGACCCACAGCTGACACGAGAGTTCCTGGGGTAGGCCAGGTTCTGTCGACTGTGGATTCCGGGGTTTGCAGAGTTGGCTGCCCCTCTCTACCCAATTACTAAGAATTCTGCCCCTTTTGTCTGGGGAGACTATGAGGAACAAAACTTTGATCAGATCAAACAAGCTCTGGTATCAGCACCCACCTTGGGACTGCCTGACGAGACTAAGTCCTTCCAATTGTTTGAAAATAAGAGCGTCCCTAAAGGAGTGGTGACCCAAAAGTTGGGGCCCTGGAAAAGGCCTGTGGCATACCTGTCCAAGAAATTGAGCCCTGCCTAAGGATGGTAGCCACTGTGACCTCCCTGGTAAAAGATGCAGACAAGTTGACTTTGGGACAAAATTTGGCAATTACTACTCCACATGCTGTGGAAGGCATAATTAAGCAGCCACCAGACAGGTGTCTGTCTAATGCAAGAATGACCCATTATCAATCACTTCTCCTAAATTCTGATAGAATTAGTTTCCAGCCACCCTCAGCCCTGAATCCAGCTATGTTCTTGCCCGACCCAGATCTAAGTCCTCTCTGAATGACTGTGCTGAGATCCTGGCGAAGGCACATGGTTGAAAAAAAGACCTGACTGACCAACCCCTGCCTGGTGCTGAGGTAACCTGGTTCACAGATGGAAGCAGTTATCTGGTAGACGGTGAACGTAAGGCAGGAGCAACAGTGGTCACTGAACGGGAGATCAAATGGGCCCCAGAGAGCAGAACTCATCGCCCTCACTAAGGCCCTACAGATGGGAAAGGATCTTAAGGTGAACATCTATACCGACAGTAGGCATGCATTCACCACAGCCCAGGTTCACAGAGCAATCTACCAACAGAAGGGATGGCTCACCTCAGAAGGATAAACCACCAAAAATAAAGAACAGATTTTGGATCTGCTCCAGGCTCTGTGGGGCCCCCAAAAAGTAGCCATCATGCTCGCCTGGGACATCAAAAAGGGGATGGTTCAATTGTCAGGGGAAACAACCTAGCGAACTCAGCAGCAAGAAAGCTGCCAAGCTCCCCACGGACTTGACGTTGGTGGTAGATGCACTGATGCTGACCAAAGAAACTAAAAGCCCTGTATACACCCAGGAAGAAGAGCAGCAGATAAGGTCAGTTCCTACCAATTATCTAGTTGACAAGTGGTGGAAGACAGCGGAGGGAAATGTGATTCTACCAGAAAAGGAGGCGAGGAGCCTCCTCTGTGGGATGTACCAACAAACACATCCGGGACAAAAGAAACTAGAACAAGCCATCATAACCTCTGGAGTGACCTTCCCAGGACCTAAGAGAAAGATAGAGCAAATGCACAAGAGAGTGAGGTGTGACAGAAAAGTAAATGCCTAACCTCCCAAACATAAGAAGGATACTAGGCCCAGAGGAACCAGACCAGGGGTGTATTGGGAGCTAGATTTCACCGAAATATGTCTAGGGAAATATGGGTACAAATGTTTACTAGTCTTTGTAGATACTTTTTCAGGATAGGTAGAGGCCTTTCGACAAAAAAGAAAACAACCATGGTTGTAGCCTAAAAGCTTCTGGAGGAGATTCTTCCTAGGTATGGATTTCACAAATCCATTGGAATGTGACAATGGGCCTGCCTTCATCTCAAAGGTAAGCCAAGGAGTAAGTACCATCCTGGGGACAGATTGGAAGCTCCATTGTGCCTATCATCCCCAAAGTTCAGGGCAGGTAGAAAGGATGAATCAGACCCTAAAAGAGACCTTAACCAAATTGACCTTGGAGACTGGCACAGACTGGGTGGTGCTCCTGCCTATGGCCTTATTTAGGGCAAGGAATACCCCTTAATACTTTAACTTGACCCCCTTCGAGATTACCCCGACTCTCTTGGTGCCCAGTCTTAACACTGATCCAGTATGTGACCAGGCTGATTAAGACCTACTGTTGAGACTGCAGGTCATACACTCCAAACAGGTTTGAGACTGCAGGTCATACACTCCACACAGGTTAAACTATGGCCTAAGCTATGTACCCTCTGCCACTCAGGTCCCAATCCAGAGCCACACCCTTTCCAGCCAGGCAAGTGGTTCTTGTTTGGTGACACCAAAAGGGAGCTCTCGAGCCACAATGAAAGGGACCATACATGGTTTTGCTGACTATGCAAACAGCCCTCAAAGTGGATGGGGTCGCTGCCTGGACTCATGCCTCACGTGTGCACCCAGCTTCCACACCTATCAGCTGGAAAGCGTCCAGCCCTGGCTGATGACTTTGATATCAACCCTACTGGGGACTCTAATTGTTTTGTTTACTTTTGGGCCTTGTATTCTAAATAAACTAATAACATTCATAAAAGATAGTTCAGTGCAGCTGATGGTACTTAAACAACAATACCAATCCTTGAGGGATAGAGAGAGCATAGAAGGCTATGAGTTAGTTAACTCTGGCTACCAAGGTGTCAATTCTGCTCTATGATTGAAGCAGGGTCAAGAAAAAGGGGAGAAAGAAAGGAAAAGGCTTCAGTTTTGACAAAATCTAGTAGGCCTAAGTTTCATGTTCCTGACAACAAGCCTAAGTTTCATGTTCCTGACAGCACAGTTCCCAGAAGGGCAAACTGAAAAACAATTCACCAATACTGAGAAGAACCACAGGTACAGGGTTCTGAGCCAATCACCCTCGGCTGGGAATTCTCCCACCCCAACAGGGATGTACCCCTTGCCAGCACCAATCAGTTTAAAGGTCAGCAACTGATTATTTTGTGAACAAATGAAAGTGCGCCAAATATTCTATAACTGACTTTGCCTCTAAAAATGCTATAAAACCCAGTGTGAGCTGTTTTCAGGCTCTCACTTCTTCGCTTGCCACATAGGGCAGAGAGTGTTGACATTAGCACGCTAGCAATAAAGCCTCTTGTGTTTGCATTGATATTCAGTCCTGGTGATCTCTCAGGGGTCTTCACCCAGTGGGCACTTCGCTTTTTACAGAAGAAGAAAGAGAGAGAGCTCAAATCATGAAAGAAGCCTGAAAAGCGGCAGTGGGTCCAAGAGCAAAGAGATTGGATGCCCTCAAACTTAGTAGACTGGGACCCTAATACGTACAACTATCACCCAAAACTCTTGATTGAATAAGAGCAGTGGGCTAGAAAGCCAACAATTCTGGCGATAATCCAGGGAAGTCAGGAATGGCCTGCTGGGTTCCTGGAGCATCTCAGAGAAGCATATCAGGAGTTCATATCCATTGATCCAGATGCTCCAGAGAATAAGTGGATCACTAATATTGCCGCGGTTACCCAGTCAGCCCCAGAATGAAAAGATCGCAGTTGTTAGAGATAGTTCTGAAGACATTTAACAATAAAGAACTGGATGAAAGAAAAGATGAAAGGAGGCTAGGATGATGGTAACAGCATTTGGTGAGGGAGGAGTCCATTGTTGCCAAAAGATCTACAAATGCCCAAGTGAGCCCAGAGCCAAGCTGAGAAACAACCAATGTGCCAAGTATAAAATGATATTGGAAAATGAATGTCTGAAAATTGACAGGCCAGAAAAAAAAAATACAACTATCCTCCATCTGAGTGGGTCAGAATGACAGGGCCAAGACTCCATACACTGAGCCCCCAGGAGCCCATGGTCACAGGAAAAATAGGGGCAAAACTCTTCAGTTCCTAAAGACATTGCTGTAGGCTATTCAGTGCTAACCCAACCTCTGGGCCCCATTACTATATTCAAGGGCCCACAGAAACTGGCTTCTATGCCTGGACCACAAAAGGAGAAGACCCATGGCAAGATACAGTAACACATTCTGTTATTGTAATGCCGGATTGTCCACATCCTCTGATTGGTAAAGATTTGTTAAGTGAAAATGTGCTCCATCACATTAGAGGAGAATAAAGCTATTCTGGACCTGGGGAAGCTGTGCTCAGAACTCCTGGTAACTTACCCCTTGTCAGAGGAATACTGAACAACCAAAGAAGATACTGAAATGCTAGGAGAACATAACTCCCTCCTGCAAAACTAATATTAAAATTCTCTAGAATATGGGAAGTCACCAACATCTACCCCACATACAACTGACTTTGCTTTGATCAATTGTTGTTCAGTTCTACATAAAAAAGTAAACCAGTATTCCATCTCAAATGAAGCCAAAATTGGCATCAGAAAACATATCAGACACCTTAGGGAGGCAGGAAATCTAGTCCTTGCCCTAGTCCATGGAACACACATAGCTCCTGGTAGTTAGCCAGGCACCAAAGACTATCATCCTGTGAAAGTAAATAAAAGAGTAGAATCTATATGTATCATGGTTCCAGATCTGTACACACTATTTAAGTTATTAGACCCAGAGAAAATTGTTCATACTATCCTGGTTCTGAAAGATGCATTTTTCTATCTGCCTCCAGCTCCTGTTAGTCAGCCTATATTTGTGTTTGGATGGATAGATCCCATATTGGGTTACAGAGGCCAACTAGCCTGGACTCAGTTGCCACAGGGATTTAAAAGTTCTCCAACATCGTTTGATGAGACCACCAGTGTGGGCCTATTCGAGTACCGCCAAGAGCACCCAAAAGTTACCCTCTTGCAGTATGAGGATGGTCTCCTCACTGCTACACACACCCTGGAAGAATGACAACAGCCAAGGTGGAGATGCTCAAAACGCTATAGCAGCTGGGCTACTACACACCGGATAAAAATGCCCCAATTGTGATCTAATAACATAACTTATTTGGGTTATTGCTTAGAAGGTGGGAGCAGGACTTTGCCCATGAGCAGCATACAAGCTATTCTATCTGTCCCTGAGCCATAGGACAAGAGACAGATGAGAAAGTTCCTTGGAAAGGCTAGATATTTCAGACTATGAACGCCCAAGTTTACTGAAACAGCAAAGCACTGGACCAGAACCAGGAAGGTAGTAACCTCTTGAAGTGGGCACAAAAAGAGTAGGAGGCATTTCAAACTCTCAAGGAAGTTTGATGTCAGCCACAGCCTCAGGCTACCAGACATTAAAAAACCTTTCTACTTATTTGTAGATGAGCAAAACAAGGTGGGAAAAGATGTCCTGACTCAAACTTTGGGACCCAGGAGAAGGCTTGTGGCTCATTTATCTAAACACCTAGATGCCATGGCAAAAGGATGGCCAGACTGCATCACGGCCAAGGCTTACATGCTCAGCTGATGGACCAGCACATTGTCGTAAATGACAGACCAACTCCCTCTTTCTCTATGTGCATATAAGACACGATCTTACCAGGACTTGTCACAACTATGTGGTGTGTCATATGTTCATTACCCAACAGAGATCTCCCATTGAGATTAGATAACCTTTCTTTTTAGTGCTGTGAATAATAAACTTACTAAGCTTACAATTTGTTATATAGTTGGTGCCACTCTAGCAGAATGCTTATAGCCCTTCTGCTCCCTCTTTTCTATATGCATTGCTCATCCCAAAGATGGGAGGAGAAACACCATTGACCCAAATCATCATGGCTAAATTACTTAATGCAAGCTTTTTTATTTATGTATGCAGGCTGCCTCCCACTAAGGTGGGGCTCAAGAGGTCAGCACTGAATGTCAAGACGACAAGGTTTTTATAGCTCAGAGATGGGGGAGGCTCCCAATTGGGTATTTGGTGGGCAAAATAGGTTTGGTCACAGGAGAACATAAGCATAACAAGGGAGTCATAATGACCCCCTGAAACAAAAGCATGATTGCAAGGTGGTCATAAGGTAGTCATAACAATAGTGTAACAAACTTTTGAAACAAAGGTAGGGTCACAAGTTAGTTATTAATTTTTTTAAACAAAACATGGTTGCCATTTCCTGGAATTAGTAGTGCAGAACCATTTATACTTAAGCTTTCAGGTGGGGCATAGTCTGATTAGTTAGAAACAGAGTCAATCATAAACAGAAATAAACCTAGTTTGTTGTTACTATGAACTGGCTTTTAAGCCCAAGATGGGGGCTGGCTGGTTTATCATTCTTCATTCCCTTGTATCCCCAGACAGTTTCCAAATCCAAGCCATGCTGAATGTGATGACTAGAATTAATTCTTTTCAAATATTTTTTGTAAAATTTGTCATGAAAATTACCTGGTGCAGTACTTTGTTTTGTAGGAGATTCCTGGTCAGTGGCTTAGCTCTCTTCCTTGTCATAATCTACTCAGATGACCAGTATCACAGAATCAACTTCTTAAGGTAATGATCAAAGATGAGATGAGTTGTGTTAATTCTTCATCACAGTTTGAAGTAGAAGATTAAAAAAGGCATTATTTGATATTGATTTATTAACTGATTTAATGATTTACTTAAAGTACTGCTTGTTCTTTTTATTGCTGAGCTTGACTTTACTACTTGGAACAGAATGTCTTGTAGAAATAGCTGAAACACAATAGTCATTGCCCTTAGCAATCTGGCCACCAAACCCGAACACGCACCAACTGTAGCATATGCCTTTGACAAGAAGCAAAAAGCTATCTGTCATGTATGCCTCAGTGAAATCTGCCTGCTTGACTACTCTCTCTATCTTGTACTTTTAGAGTACAAAATGAGAATTCAAATTGGACTTGGAATGATGTCTTCCAGAAACTACACTGGTTTCAGTCCACCAGTGAATACATCATCTCTCTTCCATTCTTATTGGTGTGGGAGTTGTTATTCCAGAGAGGTTTCCCCAATTTTACCACTCATCCTTGACCAGTCTATGTGATGAATTATAGAATGATATGATTATGTTCTGACATCTTCTATAGTGTCTTTGTGACAAACTTTCCACTGTTTTGAGAACAATAAAGCTGTCTTCTGATGGGTATGAGTTTTTACCAATGTCACAGTGAGTAATTTTTTTATTTCAGGAAAACTATGATAAGCCACATCTAGAATTCAAGTTTGTGTGACTCATATTAGACTTTGCAATCTGAAGGATAGAAACACTGTCTATTCTGAACTGACTAGACAGTGAATTATATGGTCTCAAAAGTCCCTTCAGATTCTAAGATATGGTGGTAATGTTTCACTTGCTTTCTTTCTCATCAGTGTCTCACTTCTCTTTGCAATTTTAAAAATAACAAGCAGCTAAAATTAAGACGATGTAGGTTCTTTTCTCCATTGAAATTTAAACTACAGAAAATGTTCACTTTTTCTCTGTGCTTTATTCAACTTTATAGAAGAAAGACTCTTTCAGTATCAAATTGATGAATGAAGTTACTATTCTGAATTGAAACATTCTTCATTGGGTGATGAAAAGAAGTCACATTTAATAACTGTTAATGGAACAGACTGCAGACCTTAGTAGACCTTAGATCTTAGCACAACTAATTCCATGATGGAAGTCACATTCAGACTGTAAAATTCAGCATATAGACAACACCATCCACCAAAACTGCATCAAATTCGTTATCCATCTTGTCCATATAGTTCTGGGAAAAACTTAAAATGTACTAGTCTTGCTTTTTAGCTTCTCTTGTTTCACTTCTGAATAACAGTTCTTGTTAACTGAACTATGACAAACAGAATGTGGTTTTGTGGCTTAAAAGCTTATACTGAGAAAGGCTCAGGGATATACGGGATTTCAAATATCCAGTGTAATCACTAACTGGCTATAAAGACTTTCTAGTTGCTTAAACTCATGTCTGAGCAGTGTTCTCTGGTAAATATCTTACAACATTTCTGGAGGTTCCACTCAGATCCTGAAAACCAGACTCAAGACACCAAGAGTCTCAAAGTCCTTCGAAGTGAGGAAGGATAAGATGGTCAGGGGATAACTAAGGGGTGCACAACCTGAAATGTTCCAGGTGCCTAGGGCTACCTTTGATCAATTGCTGTCTAACACTTCAAGGGAGACTAACTTCTCCACTCCAAAAGGAAACAAATTAGAAAGTGCTTTGGTCTGTCACTGTAGGCCCTGCCCACTTCATCAGGTATTTTCCCAGCTCCACTCTCTACCACAGTCCTTAGCCTCTGGTTCTGCAGTGCTCTGGAAGCCTCTTGTCTATGATGACCACCAAGGAGCACAGAGGACCACGGTGGTTGGCAGTGCAGACTACAGCACTGGTGAGAAAAACCTACTTGCCCTAGCCATCCCAGCTGCCTCAGATGCTGACCCACACTAGTCACCAGAGCTGCAGGTCACCTCATTGCTGCAGATGGTCATCCTAGCCCCGAGGAGACATGAGACAACTGTGTGGGACAGACCACCTCCAGAACACTGGAATTCCTGTGACTCCAACCTCCTAGGAACTGTCCTTTCCCTCAGAAAGGAATAAGAACCCTTCCCCTCCATAAGTTCTTTTGGTGTACCTAAAGTTAGTAAAGTTCAAAGGTTAAGTTGTTCATTCACATCAGAATTAGTGTATTTTACAGGACCTAAAGTCAGTTCAAGCCATGGGTAGTTGAGTCCCTATCCACAGTTGTTCAAAACCCACCAGCCTCTAAGATCAAACCCTTTCCAGCCCCAAAGACAGAAAAGTTGATATTTCTGGGTAAAAAATTTGGACTCAAACCAACCAATCATTAAGCAATCTCAAAGCCTGAAAACCCATGAATCTCTGATCTCAGAAAACCTATCAATCACTGAACTTGAAACCCACCAATCACAGGCCTTGTGGTTAGTTCTGCACCCCCTCCCCAGAAACCCTATATAAAGAGCTGTGCTTTGCTCAGTCTTTCATTGCTTCTAATAGGAGTAGAAGCAGTCACTCTCCTGGATTCCTCCCTCTAAATAAAGCTCTTTGGTGAGATTTACTGCCTGCTGAGACTCTTTCATCAGATCAAAGCTAAGATGAAAAGACACAAGGTGAAGCAGAGCTGTATACCTCAGCTCTGCTAGGCTGGTCACTTCAGTTCCCTTGGAATATTCTCCCTTCAGGGCTGCATCACCTTCTCTGATAATGAGACACAGTTAAAGTTATAGATATTCAGCAAAAATTTGCTATCTGACCCTCTGCCAGAAGAGTATCTCCTAGTTCTGCCTCAAACCAAAAGATACAATTGGACTTCCTCTCAGGTTGACAACAAACATTCCTGGGGACATAGGCGAAAACTAACCTCGAAGGACTGTCTCAACACCAAGCTCTTATAATTGTTTGACTAAGTAGTTCATCTACCTCCATCCAGATTAAACAATACCCAATGACTCTTTAAACAAAAGGGGAAATTGAAGACCATGTTATCTGGCTTGAAGAGTCAAGCATCCTGGTGCCTTGCCTGTCACCCTGGAATATGCCTATGAAGAAACCTTGGACCTCTTAGAAACAACTGGCAGGACTCTGATAACTAACAGTCACCAGACTACTCATCTGGTTCACAAAACTTTCTGAGTTGTTCAGACCAAAATATGTTATAACTAGACGAGAGATCCCAGTGAGTGATGTCTCATCCAGATGCTAAAAAGCTAAAAAGCTTCTCAGGGAAATCATCCTCTTGATTTGGCCTCCACCCAGCAATGGGGTCTGACGATGGCCATCCTTTCATAACCAAAACCTCTCAATTACCTTCATTGTACATAAAGATCTCAGAGTTCTGGCCAGATAAAAAAAATAAGCAGGACATTTTAAAAAAACTAATAAAACTCTCATTGGAGTCTAGCAAAGTATGGATATTCCTCCTTCCTTTGCTTTGTTTTAGCCCACTCTACTCCATATAGGGAAGGACTTACCCACTATGACCTTATGTTTGAAAGACATCCTCACTGCTTTCCAGGCTCAGAGACCAGCAATTTTCAGAAGACTCTTTTTCTCAAGTCACCACGGGCACTCCAGGCACTCCAGTCCTACAGAAAACTATTCAGGAGATTATCGAAGACACTCTGCCAACCTCTGAGTCCACCACCTTTTTGCCCCTCTTCCAGTCCAGTGATACTGTTGGGGTCAGAAAGGTAGCCAAAGGGACATTGAAACAAACTGGAAAAGAACTAGTCATGGTGATTCTCTCCACTCCTACGGCTGTGACAGTATCTGACTTAACACTGTAGATCCACCACACCTAGGTTAAGAAAGCAAACTGCTGCCAAATGGGCTGTCTCTGGACTGTGGACTCATGCTAATAAAGACATGGATATTGGATGAGAATCTACAATCCCTAGAAGAGCATAATCTCTTAACAATCTAAACATTTGTTTTTATACCCACAGATAAGAGTAGTCTTCACTCCTCATCAAGGAAACTTCTGTTTGCAACATACAGATCAATACAGAAAACCGCAACCAATAAAATGCAGAGTTGTGGAATCTAGTTCCAGTGGATGCATCTACAAAACAGCTTCTACACCAAAGGCTCAGAAAAACTTATGAAAGTGGGAAACAAAGATTGTAGGAGTCAGGGTAAGAGAACTTGCTATGAAACTGTGTCTCCCACTACTGTCAGAAGCTACACCCACAAAGTCCCACCAGTTGTCAATGTTCAAACATGAGCTGAACCAATAGACATGCCAAAGTGTATGGAGGAAGTCCACAAGGTCTCAACCCTGTACAAAAACCTACAGGCAACTAAGGAAGGCTGAGAGCAGGAGAAATAGTCTTCTCCAGAGAGCATATTATATTTATGAATATATTTGTATATACACACATCCATATAGCAATTAATTTAAAAAGTAGATATGAATTTGAAAAAGAGCAAGGAAATGATTGCATGAAACTTGGAGGGAGAAAGGGAAAGGAAGAAATATAATTTCATTATAATCTCAAACATAAAAGGAAATCCCCAGTTGTATTAAAACTTCTCCACTGATACAAAGCCCATGAGTTAAATTTTGAATCATTTTATATTGATCAATACTGCATCAAATTTCAATTATTTCAAAATCTATACTTCTACTTTCACTTTTCTAAATAATTGAACAAGATTAAACATAGTAACCACACATCTGTATTTCAACATCATTGTTTCTGGTAGTTTCAAGTAGTTCTGTTATGGATAACAGGGTCACTCAGTTCTAGGTATCTGTTTACATCAATAATGATTTTCAACCATTGTAATAATTAACTTAGTATTTGTTGAAAAACTGCTGCACATTTTGTTTTTACTGTTGAGTATTTGAACATTATTGTTAATTAACCAAAAGAAAGAAAGAAAGAAAGAAAGAAAAAAATACTGAAAATATTTTGTGTAGGACACAGTTTTATGTTTTTTTTATTTAATTTGGGGCTCTGGCAAGTCACAATGTACGGAATTTTTGCAGATTTTCTTTATTACATTCTATGTATGGTATAAAAATATTTTTGCCAGGCAGGGGTGGCACACATTTAATCCCAGCACTTGGGAGGCAAAAGCAGCTGGATCTCTGTGAGTTCAAGACCAGCCTGGACTACAGAGTGAGTCCCAGGACAGCCAGAGTTATTATAGAAACTCTGTTTCAAAAATTATCTTTTTTCATGGAATATACAATTAATAACCAATACATTATAATGCAAAAAAAAATGTACCAAGAACAAAGAGTTCTGATGCTGGCAAGGCCCTTATGATTAAAACGCTTGCTCTCTATCAGAGGATCAGAGTTCATATCTAGTCATCTACATCAGGCCTTCCTTCCTCCATGTGCACTTGCATACACTCAAAGATGGTGGAAGGAGGAAAGAAGAGGGAGAAGTAGAAGGATTTTTTGGTGGTAAAGATAATGCTATGATATAGTCATATGGAGACCATCAAGAGAAAATTTATTTAAAACTCATAATTTCAGTGTCGGTGGCTCTAGCTTTTGGGAGAAAACATATTCATATAAAAAACAAATGAACTAGTTTCTCTCTGTTACTTATGGGTTGTTTTATGCCAACCTCACTTCTCCCACATGACATTTGGTTAAACATTGGCAAATACTAGGAATTAGACTCTGTCCTTCCTTTTTAAGCATGTATAATTTAAAAAGAATACAGCATCTGGACAATCAGAATAGTGAAGAACCATGAATTCAAAACAGCAGTGTGTGAGACTCAGTGACGGCTACACCATGCCTATACTGGGCTTTGGCACTGCCCAAAATCAAGAGGTAACAAGAGAAATAGGGTGAAGGGTGGCGGGTCTCCAAAGACAATTGATCTATATATGTGGGAGCTGACCTCTCCTTTTTCATCTCTGGTTCTCAGTTTCTGGTAGCCGAAGTTATCTCATGTTAAGAATGATAACAGCTAGAACTTACTCTAACAGGGTCTGATTGTGCTATTGCTGACTGATTGTTCTAGGCACTGTGTTGTCTCTACTTTATTTCATTTCCCAGCTTGGTTCTCAAGATGAAAGTCATTACTCCACAAAACTGCTTCACAACCTCTTTGACTTGATACTGATAAAATTGAGAGACATTTCTTTACTTAGTTCTACAATTCAGGACATCTTTCATCCTTGCTTGCAAAAGGAAAAGTACTAGAAAATAAACATGTTGAATGTTACTATAAATGAGAAACGTAAACTAATCAGTAGAGGAGTACTTTTGTTCTGCAGTAGGGAACCCTCCAGCAACTTCTAGTAAATGTTGAAATTGAGATAAGAAGAATTCTCTCAAATAATACTGAAAATGTGGGAAACTTACAGGAATGTAAAATATAAAATATGGTGAAATTTTAACCTTATAGAATTTCTATGAACTCTTGTGGTGATAAAGCTGATGCTTTGACATGAAGTATACAAAGTGGAGAACTTACTAGCCTAGAAGCAAATTTCTGGTCTAAAATCTTCCTTGGACTACTCAGCTATGTGACATTGCTCCAGTTAGCTGAATTTTGCATTCATAGTCATACCTCTTGCATAAATGTGAAGATTATGTCAGAACTAACTTAGCTGCTTGAAATAACCAAAGTAGTTAAAGGGCAGGACAAAAGGAACTGTCCTACTAAAGTGTCACCACGATAATTCCCTCACAACTAAGAAAGGTAAGTTGGTGTTGGGAGAGGAATATGGAAATCATCATCCTTTTATTATAATTTTATGAGAAAAGAAAGTTTCTAAAATTATTTAACTGTATGGACTTGAAAGTACATGATTTTCTGCTTTACTCTTAAGAAGATTTTCAAGCCTTTACCTAAATGTAAAGAAAAGACAGTGATTTAAAATTTTACCTAGATTTCTGCAAAAAAATAGACTTGTGTTTTAAGTGATTGCAGATATAGCGAAAATTCCTTACATGATGAGGGTAATTTATGTTTCTAAATGCAAATTCATAAATTATAAAATTTCCTCTGATGACAGAATAAAGTTCTGTGTTCCTAAAGATTTAAAGGATCACAGCAATTTCAGTTCGAATTCTCTTATCAATCTCACCCTTATTGACATCTATTTTTGGTTTCTATTTCATACCTACTGGGAATGCTAACTATGTCTTAACTGCCTCAACTATCAGTGAATATGTGCGTCTTATTTCTTTTGAAAAAAGAATATTTTGTGTGCTAGCATCGGGTTGGAGGTAATCAGTGTTTGATGAATGTTTAGAATAAATTTAGGAAATTTTCCTATAGACACATATTTCCCATGCATTGTCATATTTTAAGGCTGGTGGAATGAAAGCTCTGTGTCTTCCTTGGAAGAATTCTCATGGAAACCTGTACCACATTACTCCTGCTTTCCATTCCAGGATCATTTTCCCTCTGCTAATTTTATTTTGAAATATTTTATTATTTGAAATATTACTATGCCAGTAATGCATAAGTGGGCAAGATGGCTCAGTCAATAAAAGTTTTTGGAGTCAAGCATGATGACCAGAATTCTATCCCCAGGACCTACATGGTAAAATGTACCATCACGGGAAAATTATCTTCTGATCCCCACAAGTGCTATTAGTTTACTCTCCCCAGCACATTTACATTCATATTCACATACACATGCACGCACACACACACATACACACACACACACACCAGTGGAGAGGGAGATGGAGAGAAAGTCACAGAGAGAGGGGGGCGGGAAAAAGAGATTAAATTGTGTGTGATTATGAGAACAGCAGATTCCTACTTCCAAGAAATCACTGATCTCAATGTTCTTTTAAAATATGTTAACTGTTAACCAACATTACCTGTGTGGGAAGAGATGTTTGGATGCCAAATTTTTATCATTAACCAAAGGTAATAAGGCAAACTGTGTGCGTGTTTATTGTTTCACTTGCAGAAGCAATGAATGATATTGGTAAAAGTCAGCTCTTGAGGATGTGATTGCTTCTGCCTATCTATTTCTCTATTGTTCATTGGAAGTTCTGTAAAGCCTTACAGGAAAGAAAAGTGGGAAATCGCATTCTGGGAACCAATTCTTCATCGTTTAATCAAGAGGTTTAAAGATGATGTTCAAATTCACACCTCTCAAGGCATGTATGTCCAAATCATTCCTTTGTTTCTCAAGGTTCCTAAGAGTAAGATATTGGAGTCGACCAAAATAGCAATAGATACTGGGTTCCGCCATATTGATTCTGCTTATGTGTACCAAAATGAAAAGGAGATAGGACAAGCTATTCGAAGCAAGATTGCTGATTGTGTTGTGAAGAGAGAAGACATATTCCTCACTACAAAGGTATTGTGTATAGTATGTTGGTATATGAATTAATGAAATTTGATGTATAGAATCTAAAATTATATTATTGCCTTATTAGCTGGTGAAATGTACTTTGGTACATTTGTATATATATCACATATAAAGCTCGCTTTCAATCACATAGAAACGTAAGCTTCTTACTCTCTACAAATGAATGCTTTTCAGATCTTTTTCTTGTCTGAGCCAGGGCTGATCAGTAAACTCAGAAATATCCTCAATCAATTTTGAGTTTTCCTTATACTATGGATGGCTTAGAAAAATCTTAATATTTAGAAAATTTTTTCTTTCTTACTGAAAATACCAAAATATCAGAATTTGTGGAATGTTAAATTACATCTGTCCAATTTGTGAAAATGTGTTCAGTAATTATTAAGTGTCCGTGACACATTTCTCATTATTTATATTAATAAATAAATGTTTACATATTTTCAGGGAACTGAAGGGATGGGATATTTACAGAAATTATTTTTGTAACATCTGCATAGTATCATTCAGATATTTCAACATTGTGACTTGATAAATTTTATCTTTAGTTGTTTCTTGCCCATATTAATTGGATTATGCCCTCTGGTTACCATTTTCTATTAATTACAAAAATTCTCAATTCTTAATTTTTTCCCCTAAGACAATTTCTATTCTTTAACCCTACAGCTGTGGTCTACGTTCCATCGACCAGAACTGGTCCAAGTTGGCTTAGAAAGATCACTGAAAAATTTTCAACTAGATTATGTTGATCTCTATCTTATTCATTTCCCACTGTCAATTAAGGTATGCCATTTGCATCACATAGTGTAATCAACTTTGTCTATACAAATGACAGGTGGTGATGTACTTCACTTATTTCATGGGCATTTACTTTCTCATTTAAAATACATACCTTGGGCCATTGCAATGGGTGGGATGTGTGTAGTTGCTGAGATTTCTATAACAACTGCTTTCATTACAGCCATCAGAGTCGCTATATACAAAAGATGAAAATGGAAAAATATTATTTGAGACAGTAGATCTCTGTGCTACTTGGGAGGTGAGTACATAAAGACCTCAGAGAAACCCAAAAGAGAGAGTCAGGCCATGCTTTCTCATATGAGAATGGAGTATGAACTCTTGAGCCAAGAAAATGTCCTGTGTTCGTAGGTGTTTTGCTGAAGTTGTGGGACAGAATCCGTGATCCGGGTAGACAGAAATAGCAGTGAAGACTGCAGTAAAATTTTGAGAGAACTCTGAAATGTCATGTATGGGTGTGTTTCAATAAAATCTTCCCCCATATCCTTCCCTTCAATTCCTCCTCACCAACACTTTCCTCCCAACTCATAACTATTTTTTAAACCCACTGAGACCATTTAGTACTGCTTGTATGTGCAGGGGTGATGTACTGCAACATGGATACCCTGTTAGAAGCTGAACCTGATGAAAACTGACTCTTTCTCCTCTGGCAGCCATCAGCTGACCATAGTTCCTCGGGTAGGAGTGGAAGTCTGTGAGCCCCATCTTATCTATGCTGGAACTTTGGCTGGCTTTAAATTTGTGTGTTATGGTCATGCAGGTACAGCTCTTGTAGGTTCATATGTACAAAACCCTGACATATACAAAGATACTGTTTCACAACAGTCATCCACTACCTGTGGGTCTTTCAATCTTTTGATCTGCCTTTCATGATGATCTCTGAGCCATAGGGAAGTTACTTTGATATAGATTTATTATTTAGGACTGAAGAATCCACAATCTCTTATATTTGCACTTTGACCAGTTGTGAGCCTGTATAAATTTCTATCTTCTGTAAAAAGAAACTTTTTGGTAAGGTTTAGGAACTACTCTAGGCTATAGAAATAAAGATAATAATAAAGATACTTAGGGATGAGTTTAGCAGTTGCCCATTTAGCAGAAAAGTAGTAGGTTCTCTCTGAGGACCTATGGCCTGGTCAGCCACAGACTCTTCACTCATAACAGTACCAGATATGAAATATATCTTGTGGAGTCACCCTTAAATCCAATCAGAAAGTGGTTGGTAACTCCAAAAGAATTTGTGGCAATATTGTGCCAAAGGACATAGTATCTTACCAGGCTAGTCACTACCATTGCCCACAGAGTTTATAGCTAGAGAAGGCAGTTGATTATTTATATCTCTCTTTAGTTTACATAGCAACTTCCAGCACTATAAAAGCTAGCTAGTGGTGATAAAGCTTCCAGGTCACTACAGGATTTATTTCTTCACATCCTGTGAGTCAAGAACATGGTATCTGCAGCAATAATTTCTTACCATCAAGTTATGGAGAGTATCCAAGAGCAAAGACAATAGCTTGTATTGTTGGGGGGGGCGGTCAATTTGTTGGCTCCTGGAGTCTTGTGAGTCTGCAGTGTTCAACAATTTGATTTTAAGGGACTAAACCAACATAACACATTTTTTTTTATTTGATTGTCTATGATATCTAGGAAGGGCATTCTCCCCTTAGAGGATAACTCTGTTAAAGCTCCCCTTATCTCCATATATATGTATATGGAAACTTTTACAGTAGTAGGTTTTCATTTGGCTTTTTCATGAGACTTCAGAATTAGTTATTTCTCCCATACTCCCACCTCTACTCTGCTCTTCCATTCCTACACCACTGAACAGTTCTTCCTCCAAGATTCCCTATTCCATTTCCATCTCACTTGTGTTCTACCACTCCCACTTAAAATCTACCCCTCCGCAGCCATTTTCTCATATCCTGACCTCTACGGGTATTCTAATCTAAACACATATCTAAATATTCAAAGCTATGATTCCAATATAAAAGACAACATTGTGATATTCATCTGTCTTGTTTTGGGGCGCCTCACTCAGAATGATTATTTCCAATTTACCACTTGCAAGACATTTTAATGGGAATTGCTAATTTCAGAATTTCACTTGCGTTTACAGCTGAATAAAATTGCATTTTAGGTATATTACACTATCCATTCATCCTTGATGGAATCTAGGTGTTTCCATTTACTGGGTATTATGAATAGAGGGGTAATGAATATGGATGAGCAAGTGTCTAGACAGGAGGATGTACTCCTAATGGTGTCACTGCATCATACGGTAGATATACTTTGAGCTTTATGAGGAACCTTCAAAATAATTTCAATAGTATCTACATCACTTTTTTACTTGTACCAGTAGTGAATAAGTGTTCCATTTTGCTCATAATAATTCTAGTATGTTTTCATCTCTTTGACTGAACTAAGATGAAATCTCAGAATTGTTTTAATTTACATTTTTCTGATAGATGTGGATGTTGAATATTCTAAAAAGTATGACCTAAGCATCTATATTTCTTCATTTGTTAACTAGATTTTCAGTTCTATAACACATTTTTAAATTGGATTTTTTATTTTCTTTGGGTTTGGTTTTTAAAGATACTTTTTAGTACTTTGTGTTTAGAGTTTTTCTTTAGTATACTTTGCCATTTCTGGAAAGTTCTTTTGAATAGTTTCATTTTTTCATTCATATTAACTGAATGTCTCTGCTAGGGTTTCTACTGCTGTGATAAAAACAACTTGGAGAGGGAAAGGTTTATTTAAGCTTACAGTTCCATATCAAAGTCAATCACTGAGTGAAGTCAGGAAAACTCAAACAGGGCAGAAACCCTAGCAGCAGGAATTGAAGCAGAGACCATGGAAGAGTGCTGTTTAAGGGTTGGTTTGCTTTCTTGTATCATTCAGGAACACCTGACACAGAGTGGCAACACCCACAATGGGTTAAGTCCTTCCGCGTCAGTCACTAATTAAGAATATGTCCTACACACCTGCCTATATACAAATCTTATGGAGATGGTTTCTCAAATGAGAGCCCTTCTTCCCAAACGACTCTATTTTATGTAAGATAGACACAACACACTTTAATGAATGCATACATTACCTTCTCTAGGCCATGGAGAAGTGTAAGGATTTAGGACTGGTCAAGTCCATCGGGGTGTCCAACTTTAACCGCAGACAGCTGGAGATGATTCTGAACAAGCCAGGCCTCAAGCACAAGCCTGTGTGCAACCAGGTGAGAATCCTTCATGTCTCTTTTTCTGTTCTTCTTCTTCTTTCTGTCATAGAGCAGATAATCATTCCTTCCCACTTCCCATTTATTGTAGATTTGTGGAATACAAGAGTCTCATAGTATCTTTGTCTTGGACAGCATCACAGATTCTCAATTTTATCTCTTTTTTATGATGTCTTAGTAAAGATAACAGGGTGATATTAGTGTCCAATGAATGCAAATGACCTGTGAACCAAAATTATACTTTCTGGTAGAGGAAACTTGAGGCTCTAAAAAGTACCCAGATTAGACAGAGAAGTTACCTACTTACAGTAGCTTCAGTGGTAGATAAAATAGATTCACAGAACACTAGCTAACCTTGTTCCTGATCAGGTCTTAGTCATAATTTCTTCTTTGTTTTCTGCAATCAAATGAACCATTTAAGCAGGTTTGTCTTCTGTTCAAATTTACTTTTCAATAACTTTCAATCTTGGAAGAAGGGTCACCGATATGAAATCATTTTCTAAAAGAAATTAATCATGTTACTTTCTTTAATTCCAATGTAATGCTCCATATATTTTTTTTCTTTAAAAGATTTTCTTATTTTTTTATATTTCTTTTTTATGTTAATATTAGCACTTTTGGGGCTAGTGAGATGGCACATCAGTTAAGAGTTCGTGCTGCTCTTCTAGAGTTCTGATGGATCTAACACCTTTTCTAGCCCTTAAAGGATACCAATATACACACACACACACACACACACACACACACACACACACACACACACAAACACACTGACACATTTAAAAACAAATTAAAATGAAATTTCTTGCAGTACAATGTATCTCTATGTTGTCTCTCTATAGGTAGAATGTCATCCTTTTCTTAACCAGCACAAGCTGTTGGATTTCTGCAAGTCAACAGACATTGTTCTGGTGGCCTATGGGGCCCTAGGTTCTCAGCGTCCTAAACAATGGTAATAAGCACAGCAGCCTTTTTTCTTTAGAATATAATTTAATTACAAAAATTTTCCCTTTCCTCCTTCAAAACTCTCTCATATACCCCTCCTTGCTTTACTTCAAATTCATGACCTCTTTTTTTACTAATCATTACTGCCTGCATGTGTGTACATGTATACACATACATACACACACACACACACACACACGCACACGCACGCACACACACGCACACGCACGCACTCCTAAGTATAACCTGTTTAACCCATGTAATGCTATCTATGTTTTCAGAGCTGACAGTTTGGCATCAAATAGACCATTAGTGTGCCCTTCCCTGGAGAAGGCCCCTTTCCTGTTCCCAGAGTTGAGGCCTCATGGCCGCTTCTTCATCTAGTTTGATATACTCATTGGTGTTATCCTTGTTTAGCTCGTGTTTGGTTAACCACGTCGATGAGACTTTATGGATGTAGCTTCTGATATTACAAGAAGAAACAGCTTCACAACAAGCTCCCTGATCCTCTAGCTCTCATAATCCTCTGCCCCCTCTTCTGCAATATTCCCTGAACTTTAGGTTCAGAGTGTTTTGCAGACATATCCATAGGGATAGGGCTCCACAATTGTTGGTTTGGGTTTTAGTTTTCAATAGTGGTCTCTGCTGCAAAGAGAAGTTTCCTTGATGAGAGGTGAAGACTACACTTATCTCTGGATATAACGACAAATATTTAGATTTTTGGTAGAGACTATGCTGTTTTAGTAAAGTAATGATTGTAAGTTCTACTCCAATATTCCTAACTTCACTAGCATTGAGTAATTGGCTAGGTTTCAAGTACCAGGCAAGATCTCCCTCTTGCTGAATGGGTCTTAAGTCTAATTAGAGATGCACTGATTTCTGCCAAGGTATGTGCCACTACTACCCTTAGGATTATTGTGACTTGCTGCTCATTGATGTGGTTCATGGGTGTCATATAAGCACAATAATCTTGTATTTCTATGATCATTAATTTACAGGATTTCACTCTAAACTGATTCAGGGAGAGGAAAGAATTTGCATCTAGAAAGGCTCCTCAGAGTACTAATGCTGCTGGTCCACAGAAATTTTTTAATGATCTCTTGTCTATAACAGAATCTTGATGTTTTGAAGTCCCCTAAGAAACCAAACACTCAGCTTCTGGAGTTAAGTATTTCTGCTTTCCCTTCTAGGGTCGACCAGAATGCCCCATTTCTTTTAAACGATCCAGTTCTTTGTGCCATGGCCAAAAAGCACAATCGAAGTCCAGCCCAGATTGCCCTTTGCTACCAGGTGCAGCGTGGGATTGTTGCTCTGGCTCATAGTTATGAAGAGAATGAGATGAAAGAGAATATTCAGGTGATGTGGGGAGCTATGTATATCTAAGACCCTGTATATCTTCCTCACCCATGAATTTCTTTGGAAACCTCTAAGTAAATCTTTTGCTAAATCATTGTCTCTAGAATTTCCTGTGCATGTGAGATTTCAAGTGTTGTAATTTTTTCAGAATTAGTAACATATTGGAAAGAATGCTTATATCATGTTTATTCCAAGAAATATCAATAAATAATGGAATAATCTCATGAATCATGTAACTAGGTGTGAGGCATTCATTGCATTGAGCTTTGTACTTTATTCTAAATTTGAAATTTTCTGTACTCTTGTTTTAGGGAGAGGGAGGGTTCGAGATAGGGTTTCTCTGTTGTAACTCTTGCTACCCTGAAACCCACTTTGTAGACCAGGCTGGCCTAGAACTCACAGAGATCTGCCTGCCTTTGCCTCCTTAGTACTGGGATTAAAGGTATGTACTACAACTACAGATAATATCTGTACTTTTAATAACACATTCCTTTTTACTTTTAAAAATTAACTATTTTTATTCAAATTTTTCATATAATATATATTTGGTATTATTTTCCCTCCCTCACCTACTCCCAGATAATAGAGAAAACATCTTTTGATATAAATAATAAAGATTTATGTTTTATCTCTAAATCAGACTTGAACAAATAACATCTTTATCTTCTGAAATAGGGCATCTCTATGGAATAAATTTTATTCTAGAAGTTATTATGGTTATCCTTTGCATTATCCTGAATTTTCAAATACCCTAGTGTTCATGTGTTTATTCATTTTAAATAAATGCCAGTTAATGCTTTGGCAGTTTTGTAGATTGATGATCTTTGTATTTTCAATGTGAGACCTTTTTGCTTTTTTTTTTTCCTTGAAAGTCGTTTTGAGGTTAGAAATATCACATATTCAGAGAATGAGGTATTTTTCAAGCTAGTTTTTTTGTCCTAAGATTTAATTTGTATTTGGACAACTCCTGACTTAATTTTTTTATTTGTAGGAACATTGTTTAAATGTAACTATATCCAGGAAACCTTGTAACAAAAAGGGGTGAAGTTGGCATGGAACGCCACCACTAGCTGAGGAACTATTGGTATATTTGATAGCTACTGAGAGGAGAGTCACTTCCCTTTAATAATGTGACCATTGATAGCTGATCATAGACTAGGGCTGCCAATGCCAAAAGTAAGAGGGCAATACAAAACGGACTCAGTGGGGGAGAGGAAAAAGAAAAAGTAATATCGCAGTTGAAAGGACTGAGAGTGTGGACGAAATGGTAAGGGGAGGAGCTGGGGGATGAATATGCCCAAAATGCATGTGTGAAATTATGAAAGCATTAATCAAAATAGTGCACAAAAAGAAAAAAAGTGATTTCTTTTTTATTCTACCTGATAGTCCCTGATAACCCATATGCTTTGTTTAATGCCTTTCATTACTTTTAGAAATTTCAGATATTTTAAATATTCCATCTGTAGCCATATGATTAACTTGGGTTTCCAAGAGTGGCAAGTTTACAGGGTAAATTCATGAAAACCCTTTCTCCTTGTGTGATAGGTGCTTGAATTCCAGCTGCCTTCAGAGGATATGGAAGTCCTAGATGGCCTGAACAGGAATTTCAGATATTTTCCCATGGACATGTAAGTAATTTCAATAAATGCTAGAAGGTGATTTGACAAACAGATCGCATGGATTTGCCTGATTTTAAGTCTCTTCCTTCCTTTGGCACAAGTTTGTTAAGAAGTGCACAGTGGATCCTTTGGTTTTAAATTTGGAAACACAGAGGTTTCCATGAAGAGACTAAAAGAAGTTTTGCTGAGAGATTCAAAAACAAGGAAAGAAAAATTTAGTCAGAAGTGCAGTCACTGAAGAGAGTTTATAATCCTCAAAAGGTTTTTCTCCTTCTTTCATTCTCTTTAGAACATGATCCTGATTATATGTTACAAATGTTATCAAGCAAGGCATCTATAAGCATTGTTTTTAAATTAATTAAAATATAACAGCATTTCTCTCTTCCCTTTACTCCCTCCAAGTCCCCTCCCTCCCACCACTCCCATGCCCCCCTCATTTCCTCACAATTTGATGGCCTCTATTTCTTTATCACCATTACATATGTGTGTGTTCATAAGTATATAAATACGATCTGATAAGTCTGTTTAGTGTTCCTTAAATGTATACAATTTCAGGGATGACTCCCTTTATATTGAATAACCAATCAAGGAACTTATCCTCAGAAGATATTAACTCTCCCTCTCTCTGCAGTCAATGGCTGATTGTAATTCTTTGTCTAAAGGTGTTGCTTATATGAAAAGTGAATCTCCTTTATCCTTTTGCTTGCAGGAAGTAATATTCATAGCAGAAACAAGCTTGATAATGCTTGAAAGGATATTGCATAATCCACAATTTTCTGGCCTCAAAAATTGGTAGATTTAATGCTAAGTTTTGTTAGTATAGAACAAATGGTGGATAAAGTATGGAAAGAATACAAAGAGAGAGAAAGCATCAAATGATTAGTAATTATTATTACTTTGTATATTGTATTGGTATTAATATAAGCAGATGTGAAAATGTATATGGGAAGTTTAACAGATATGGAAGACTTAAAAGACATTAATTCTATGATTTAAACATTGTGTGAAATTTAGAATGATAAAATACTTAGTGCTTATTAAACAGAATTGAAATTAGAAACCATAAGTCAGACACTTTTAATTTTTTGTGTGTAGGTAAATATCTGAATTTGTCCTGTACTAAACATGCATAATCAACACCTATTTTCTTAGGTGATTAAAATTAGAGAAGATTCTGAGGTTTTCTCTGCTTTGTTTGATCGATAGATATAGTTAAGCAAGAAGTACATTTGTGAAAATTTATTCCTTTATTTTCTGTACTGAGCCAAGGGTTAAAATTTAAATAACTTGGTTATGGCATTTTTATCAAGCTGTATTCATGAAAGTAAGAAAGACAGATTTAGCAACTAGAAAATAAAGCAATTCTAATTCTTTCTAATGTTGATCCAGTAAGAAATAATAATAAATTATAATAATAATAATTACACATTTTATGTGCTTGAACCAGATTCATTGAGGCCACACTGGATTTTTGCTTTCATATTTTAGTGCCACTGGAGAACCCAATTTTCCATTCTCTGACGAATATTAACATGACAGCCTTTATCATGGCTTCTACTTGGAGTTCCTTAATGTGGATAATGATGCTGATGATTGAGATGATGGTAAAGAGACACTCCACTTCTGGTTGATCCACACCACCTAGCAACTAACAGCCAATTGGAACCACATTCACCAATATGGATGAAAAGCCCTAAATTCTAATCACTTATTGAAATAAATGTAAAGTTCTGCTTCCTGAAGGATCTTCTCTGGTACCATCTCTGTTACTTGTATGTTTCTTTGACTAATTATGACCCAAATTGATTTAGCTTGAAGTCAGCAGGCAAGAGTAGGAGACAATAATATTCATTTCTAAAACCGATGGACAGGAGAAAGTAGAATCTTCAAGATCCAGGGAAGCAGCCTTTGATGGTGGTAAAAAGTCAGTGTTCCTATCCTATAAGTCAACTCAAAAACAGACTATAAACTTTAAATTTTTTTCAGACTAAAGGGTGAGGAATGTAAGCCTCAACCCCAAGTCAGCTACCTGGTGGGGACAGTGCTGCAGATCTCTGCATGCTGCTGGCTGATCTCAATGAACCTGAGACCAGCCTTGCTCCAGGCCATACTCCCACGCCAAAAGCAGAGTCCCTGGAGGGCCTGGCAGGAAACTCAGGGAGGAGGCACATCAGATCTGAGCACCCATAGCCAGTGTCTGAGCTCCTGCATCTCCATTGTGAGTGTCAGACAGCCATGTCCTCTGAGGCAGAGATATAGTAGAACACTTGGAAGAAGTTTTTGTTATTTTGGTTGCTGTAAAAAGTACAAAATGGCATTTTGATTAGGTTTGTGTTCCCACCCCAGCTGTAGTATAGTTGTTTACGAATTGGGTTTGGAATGCTTGATGCAGGTGGCTATGATTCGGTTGGTGCGGCCATTCTGGCACCTGTAGCTTGTTTTTGGGAGTGTGTGCTGAATAGGTTGATGGGAACTTCTGGATTAGGGTATAAAAAGTTTGAAGCCCCAAGAGTCAAGTGGGCGTTGGTTGGAGGTTCGTTGGTTGGATTGCTAAAGTTAGTGTGATAATTCCTAAAAGAACAAAGGTTGGAGAGATTGAGTTTAGAGACCGTGAGCTGAGACACTAGTCTGACTCACAGTCAGCTAGTCCTCTTCAAACTTAGGACAGCCTAAAAAGAGGGCATGAAGATTTCTACCTTTCTCTCATTCTGTATCAAGGCCACTTGTAGAAGCAGTGAAGATTCCTTTCTATCTTTCCCTTCTCCTTCCCTAAATGGAGGGTAAAAGATTGTAGCATACTGCTACACAGGGAGCTCTGCACAGAAGATTGGCTTGGCACCACTAGCCAGGGACAAGAAATGTGATTGGACTGGAGCTCAGGCAGCTGGCCACTGCAACCCCCACACCCCATTTCCCTTAGGTAGAATAAGTGCCCATCCCTTTAATATATCATCACCTGTGTTACAAAAGTTCAAAGTTTATTTGAAGAAAGTTGTTTGTTTTACCTCAGAATTAGAGTTTATTTAGCAGAACTCCAAAGTCAGTGTATGTCCCTCAAAGCATGAGTGGCTAGGTCCTTTCCTACAGATTACTCTAACTGCCATAACAGCTATTTCAAACCACAAAGGCATAAAAGTGATCAATTTAAGGCCTTCTCCAGTTTTCTCCTACATATTCACCTTTTTTTTTTAATTTTATTTTTTCTGCAACTCTGTGGGAACTAGGTGGGTGGGCTGTGGAGCCACACTGAAATTTTAACCTGTACGGGCAAGCTCCTTTAGAAACTGTTAAGGTCATTGCTAAAGCAACATGGCTGAGGTCTAGCTAAACTGCTATCCATATATATCCCCCTTCTAATAATATTAAAGGAACCAGATGACTGTGCCTGTCTTAGATGACCCCACTAGGCATGAATATGACCTGTCATTGGTACATGAATATCTTACATTCATGCCCTGTCTTGGGTTGACTCAGCCCTGGAGAATTCCTACCCATCTTTGGCTACCCAGCCTCTGGTGGGGGGAATTCAAGCATTATGTCTGAAGTTTAATGCCATGAATCAGCATCAGCATCAGGAGCAATCTTCGTTGTAGAGGAGGTCCCTGCAAACCGGACCATTCTCTCTGGCAGCTGCCTGGCATTTTTAGCATCAACTAGCTCAAAGCTGAACCTAGAGCCTGAGGCCATGTACTTTGCTTGGATCTGCAAAAAGGAGCTGAAGAAGTATTTTCATAAAGGAGGAAGCAGACATGCCTATCATAACATAAAACCCTAGGACAAGTACTGAGATAGTTAAATGGGTTAAAAATAAGAACACATCTATAATCAATTACTGTCAAACAAGCATTATAAACTGTATGTATCTATGTAACAAAAGCATCAACAGTGGCAAACAAACAACTGAAATGGCAAATTTCCAGGAAAATGTTATAACAAATTATTGACTGAAAGAGGGCTTCAGTAACTTGTATCAATGTATACATCAGGGTCATCATACAGAGATTAAGACAAATTGTTGACAATAAAACATAAGAAAGTTATTTAATAATAAATGTGTTTGGAGACATAGAAAAATTAATAACCATTATATATATATGCAGTTTTGCTGGTTTTATATCTATATCCATAGAACAACAAGCACATTCACTTAGCACATTCAGTCACACAAACCAAGCATTTGATAGCTACCATGACATTCATACATTGTACCCGAAAAAACACATTGTCATCCACACACACAGACCTTTAGAGACATAGAAAACCAGGCCTGGAAGAACAGTAGACTTCTTTTTACAGTTTTCCTGTTTTTGAAAAAAACGCAAGCAAAAAATGGGACAGTTTGGCTCTGTATCCTCCTAAAGGCCACTTTCACAGCCATGCAAGCACGCGATATGGGGCAGCAGAGGCTGCTGGGGCAGGCGGATGGAACCAATTTTGGAACCCTGCCTCAGATCTGTCCAGCTAGCATCTAGGACAGTGATACTTAAATGAACACAGAACATACATACATACATTCTCATACATTTAAACACCATCCATACACATGAAACAGACAGAACAACAAAATTAGGACATTTGTGATCACCAAGACGAAAATTAATCAGTCCTGAGAAAGGAAAAAAAAAAAAAAGGCACTAGGAGATCTCCAGAGATAGGTGTACACCCAGTTACAATTTAGAGAAAATGGCAGAGCTCTCCGCACAGTTGTTTCAGAGGATCTGGAGCTCAAGGTAGCATGCCAGTGTCCTGTGAATTGAAAAAAAAAAAAATTAACCAGCGTTAATAAAGTAGTTTAGCAAGGAAGAATTTTGTGAACTCAGTGTGACCAGAAGCAACTGTTATCACAGAGGCCTCACGGATTTCCAAGAGCCAAGCCGGAATCACCACTTAGGGCGGACAGTGGTTTGGGTGTTTTAGAGCCATGAGCCCTTGCAGGGTTGTCTGAGTACTCCCTAACATCTTTATCTAAGTCTGTTTCCTGTGAGGAGTAAGGAGAGTTGCAAGGCCTAGGCCAGGGCCCTTTCCCTTTCCACACCAGGAACCTCACCAGAGGGTCACGTACGCTTTCCCACCCAAGCCCTACCAGGTCCTTGTGGGCCCTACCAGGCCTGACGGTAGGTGCTGGAGCCTGTTGGGCAGAGGCCTTGCCGCCACAGAAGCCGAGGGCCCCCACCAAGCCCAAGAGAGCCTGCTGGACAGAGGCCCTGCAGCCACTGAGGCACCTCCCACATGGCACTGCCCTTTCTGTCAGTAGAACCCAGCATGCAGAATCCTCATGCCCGCCCGGCAGGTGAATTCTCACTACTGATTGTTCTCACTTGGGCTAGTTCACACCTTCTTAGGCAATCTGGTGGTCCCTTGATCCCAGGAGGTCACTATCAGTCTCCCAGATATCTGAGACCGAAAGCGTTTGACAGAAGAAAGGGACAGCACCCTACGTTCACCTCTCTCAGGGGCAAAGAACACAGAACATACAGGGCCCAACTCCCTGAAATACTTCAATGGGGACACAAACGTGGGCCAAGGGGGTAAACTCACCAGAGAGATACTGAAACAGGGGACACATTCAGAGTGCCAGGGGCCAGAAAGGGACCGGGAGATGGACGATCTACAAGCACCGGTCAATGTAAGGGCCCAAGAAGAAATGGCTAGAACTTGAGGCAAGCGTACTTAGTATCTGTTCCCGCACAGGTAGAGAGACCACGTTGTGGCGCCATATGTTGCTTGTACCCCTCCACAGGACCCTTCAGGTGAGGGAGTAGAGTTGACTGGGAGCCAAGACACACAGGCTCCAGAGTCAGCGTCTCTGAGTACGTCCAGGGTCTCAGGCCTTGTCCAGTTTTCTCCTACAATTTGCTAAACTCTGTTCTCAGACTTCCACAGAAGTTAGTTTTTGGTCTAAGTGATTCAAAAAGAAGCAAAACAAGCAAGAAACACAGAGAGTACTAAACAAGACCTTTATAGAAAACATTACAATTATTTCAAAGCATGATCAAAATATAACATGTTATGTTCCAGACTGGTGGACACAGCTCTGGCTGAACGTGAGTTGATAAGTAGCTCAGGCTGAGCTAACACAGAACATGTTCAACCAGCAGTATCTGGAACGTTGTCCGCATCACTATCCAGGGAGAAGACTTCGAGACTTTGGGTAGAAGTCATGACACAGGCTCCTACATTAAAATTCATCAGAAAAGGGGTATTCTGGGTGGTTCTCACCACTAAAATAGAAAAGAAAAATACAGAATATTAACTCTTGGATTCAAACTGTGGTAGTAAGGGCAGAAATCTATGATGCTATCATTAGACTCGACCACTTAATTTTCCTGGCTGGCTGCAGAATCTTCTATTTTTATTTTCATGAACTTGACTGTGAATGAAATATTTTTAATCACCATAATTGATTTTTTTAATTAAATTCACTTGCCTAAGAGAGAGTAACACAGAGAGACAGACATGTACATGTGCTCCTTCCTTTTAGCTTCTGCAGTCGGTCTGCCAAAGCAGAGAAAGAAAAAGTCTGTCTCATTTCAGTCTCTCAATGAAAACAGAAACTAAACATTATGTTTAATGCTAGTCTAAATGTCAATCATCCCAAAATAATATCAAGAATACAGCTTATAGATACTAATTGCTTTCCATTTATCTAATTAATTCATTATTTATGCACTGTCCATCACACAGAAAATACTGTGCTATATTCAGATAAAGAATTTCATTAATAAGATAGATTTCTAGTTATTTTTTTTAGATTTCTATTTTTAGGGAGCAATTTTATTAAATAATTTGTAGATGACTACATGTCAGCAATACTACAAAATATAAATTGACAAAACTCATTATTTACTAAAATATTTAATGGGTGGCAATTACTACTGAATGTTTACCACTCTCTGATCTGCATTATATCCCATTTTTATCCTTCATTTTGTCCTATTTATAAAAAGAAAAAAATAGTAGCAATGATAACATATATGCCAGTCTTTGCAAACTGTCTACCCTTTTTGAAGAATTGTTATATTTACTTCCACTGTGAATTAAAATTTCCACAGGTAAAAGGAATTATGCAGTCTTTGTTTGGCTTTATGTGAAATATGTATCAAGTATCAGATTCTATGGCCATAAAGCATGAAGGAAAAATTAAATATTTGTAATGACTATCAATTTCATCAGCTATGGAGCTTTTTTCATATATATTCTTCCCTTTGTTTTAAATGTCTTTCTGCACTAATTTTATCTTCAGTATTGAGATATTCATAACTCATAAATGAGAAAAGCAAATAATAAAATAACTGTCTTAATGGCAGCTTTCAAGAAACTAATGAACTGTTTGGTTTCTGAACAATCATTTACTGAAAATGGAAATACAGAATCCAAAATAAATTGTGGCATATTTATCATAGGACTTACAATGGAGCAGGCGCATATCTGAAATTTCTGTTCAGGCTGTCTAGGATTTTCATATCCTCTGACGGCAGCTCAAATTCAAGCACCTATTGAACAATTAGAAATATTTTAGGACACTGTCCATTTGTAAACCTTTAAAATCTCATTTTATTGTGCAAAGGCAATTTTCAATATACAAAAAGCTTCTGAAAGTTGTAAAGGACATCAAGCAAGATACTCAAGTGGTCAATATATGTCACACAAAAGTTAAAGGAAATCACTTTTGAGCTATGTTGAAGCATCACAGTATAGACAAAAGGAGCTACAACAGATACAAAGCTGATGTTATTCAAAGACCATGGTAATAGTTTCCAAACATTCTAAAGTAAATTTCTGAACCATATAATTCAAATATTTACATCACTAGAATTACCTGTTTATGTCCCATTGATGGGCAGTTCAGATATTAACAATGTTCTTTGCAATACAATTTAAACCAAGAATTATTCAAGTATTAATTTTATCATTTCTAAGGAACAGAAGATTTGACTTGAAGAGAATTTTACTGGCTAACATTGGAATAGTTCACAAAAAAAAATTTAATAATTTCTGAAATATTAACATAAATAGATCATCAAGTCCTTCTTTATTTCTCCAAAAATGATGATAAATAAATAGTAGGAAACCAGGTAGGAAGGGAGGGAGAAGGAAGGGAGGAAGGTAAAAGGAAGGGAGGAGCAAGAGTTTAAAGTGTCATCAGTCTAACAACCGATCCATCTTGTAAAAAGCATTGAGCAAACTTTTCTTTTAAAACTATCAAAAGAACAGAGAATACATTATTAAAAGATGACAAATGACACCACCTCTCTATCAATAAACCAAACAGGATATATATAAATGCCCTCATAGAAAAAAATGAAGAAAGTTATTACAATATAATAAAAGGCTACCTTTTATTTTGAAAATTGAAAGTTGAAAATTCCCAAGGTAGTTACACATTAATATTCTTAATATTTTAAAACCAGTTCATCCTCAATTGATAGACAAGTTTAGTACCTACCTAAAGACATAGATATCTAAACACTGAAAGATGTAATCAACATAAACAATAATAAATGATGAAATCCTTACATATGTATATATGAATTATCTGCCCAGAAAATCATATATATATACACACACACATATATGTGTATGCATATATACATATGTAGATGCAATATGCTATATTATTATATATTTATTACTACATTTATATATTGGTACTGTTTGGTACAGGTCTCATTTAAGAAGCCATATTGCTGAGGTAATTTGTAACATTTTTAAATAGGAGAAGGTTGATCAAAACGATTGTTATTTTGTTCAGCAAGATGGATAGTCCAATATAATTTGAGAAACGGTGAGCATATATAAGACAAAGAAAATCCATGAATAGAATTATTAGAATATTATCTAAGAGATTTTTGAATTTTTATTTTACATAAATTCAGAAACCACTTTAATTAGAGAAGAGTTTCAAAGAAAACACTGTAACACTTTTGAAAAAAAAATGAGACAGATGATATCTTATTCTCAATGAGGAAAAATGCATGAGACTTAAACACAAAATAAAGAAATGATGAAATACAATAAAGAGAAACTTTTGTTCATGAAAATAAACACAGAGAGAGAGAGAGAACTGCAGAATTTAGTATAGAACAAATGTATCTGAATTTGCAAGGTAATTATTGTGGAGAAGATATAAACATTGCAAATCAATTACAACTCATATTTCCCAGTCTCCACACTCCATGTACATCTGCCCCTGTTTCTAGTAACAGGCAGTATCTATTTTCTCCCCACCCCCTTGATCTTAACTGTTCCCATTTTTTTCTATTTCCATGCATGTATGTGAGGAATGCACATGTGTTTATTTGTGTTCGCATATGTAGGGCCACATTTCTGTGTGTGCTTGCACAAGAGTATGTGTTTGTGCATGTGGAAGTCCATGTTGATACAAAGAAGTTGATACAAGGAAGTTGATACTAGCTGATACTAGGCTTAAACTTCATAGCTGTTGTACCTTATTTATTGAGGTAGTCTTCCCATCAGACTCAGAGCTCACTATTACGGCCATTTGCACTAGCCAGCTTACTCTGGAGATCCTCTGCAAGGCTAGAATTAAAGGAGGAGGGGCGCCACATTCTCCTGGAGTTTATATGAGTTCTAAGGATCTAAAGTCCATTCCCCATGTTTGCTTGACAAGAGTTTTAACCACTGGGCCATCTCACAGCTCTTAATTATTTTTTTAGCTTGCATTAACCTCTACAGCTTAGCAGAGGAAATGATGTGGTAACTATTTGCCTAGGCTTAAAATCCTTGCGAGCACCTACTCAGTGTCTTTAAAGAAGAGTGTGTGAGAAGGTGAAGCATATGCCAGTTGGCTAGTGAATGAAAACTATTTGGAGTTAAAGAATGTTAGCCAAGAGACCAACTATATCCTGAGGCAGATGAACCTCATCAACTTGCAAATACATACACTAGTAATGTGAACATACTTGAGTAAATTCAGGCTAGACCAAGCCTCCCACTTCAGGCTGAACTGCAGAAAAATTTAAAATCATAGAACTGTAAGCTAAATAAGTATTCTTTATATTAAAGCTCTATGTCAAGGCTGGATCATTTTGCAACTGCTGAAGATAATAGTACAGCTAAGTTCCTGTAGTTGAAAATAGAAGACCATCAGCATAGGTAAGTCTCCAAGAAAGGAATATGCACTTAGCCAGCAAAGCAACTCTAAAGAAATAAACATGTCCGTGTTAAAATATGTAAGCATGAGCCTGGAGAGGTGGCTCAATGGCTTGGAACACTAGCTGCATTTCCAGAGGCCTAGGTACAACAGGACCCATAGCACAGCTCCCAGCACCCACATGACAGCTCACAACTACGAAAAACTCCAGTTCTAGGATGTGTAGTACTCTTTCCTGGCCTCTCCAGGCACCAGGCATGCACATGGTGCACTGGCATGTAGGCAGCCAAAGTATGTATACACGTAAAATTTAAAATGAGTAAATAGAAATAAAATAAAATGTGTGAATATGCAAGCCAGACACAAAATAAAGCCCCAACAATTTATCATATGAAAATACCAAGCCAAACTTAAACTCTTATTTTAGCAAACAATGAAGAGATCCACTACAAAGATGTTAACAGTACATGGCTAACTTAAAGTTGAATTCTTAATATCTGTGCTCTTTCTAAATCTAATTCCATCCTGCTAACTTATTACTTGTGCTGTAGAGCAGAACAGAACATTTCTGATTGCAAATGAAATCTCACATGCCTGCGAAATGCTAAGGAGATTGTCTGAGCTCAAAAATGCCGAGAGATTTCAAAGAAGAAAATAGAAGAGAGACAGTGTAAGAGCCCTGATGCCCACAGCCTCCGGAGTCACCTGTAAGTTCTCTTTTATCTCATTCTCTTTGTAACTCTGGGCAAGGACCACAATCCCGCGTTGAAGATGGTATCGAAGAGCAATCTGGGCTGGACTCCGCTTGTGCTTTTTTGCCATGTCACAAAGAACTGGATCATTCAAGAGAACTGGGGCGCTTGCATCCACCCTGGAAGAAAAGGCAGAAATCTTTAGCTTCAAAAGTTGAGAATTGCTAGGAGGCTTCTGTCCACATAGCGTGCCCACTCAAAACCAGGGGTCTTCGAAGGAGTCTTCGAAGAAGTCTTTGGACCAATAACATTTCCATTATGGAGAACTCAGAAATGTGAATTCTCCCCTGTCTCTGAGTATTCAAATGAGCTTCTGAAAACTGAGGTTAGAGAATTGAAAAGATTTTACCAACACTGGTGTTTGCAGCAAACTCCCTACCTTGCTTACCATCGTTTTGGTCGTTGAGATCCAAGAGCGCAGTAGGCAACTAGAACAATGTCCTTTGACCTGCAGTAGTTCAACAGCTTGCTCTGGTTCAGGTAAAGATGACATTCTACCTGTAGATGGACGGACAGAGAGGTGTCTGGTTATATGAGATGCTAATGTTAATGTAAAAGAGACACATTAAAGGTAAGTACCTACATAAGAAAATGTAACATATTTAGATTACCAATATAATTTGATCCGAGTCTTTTAAACTTAATTTCACATTTATATTACTAATATGACATGAAAAATAATTTTTCTGTAAGAGCACAAATCTATGAACCAGATCTTGAAGTTCAAATTCATTTTTTGTTAGAAAGAGAAAACATAATGTTGACTGGAAAAAGTTTCCAGAACTCAGTGGAAAATTTGTATATAGATAGGTTCAAACTGTTAAGAGAATTATTGTTGATTTCCCTAAATATAAATCTAACAATGTCTGATGACATCTTCATTCTTGAAAAATATTTGAGATGAACTCTTTGAAGGCAAACACTCAAAGAACCTACTTAGAACATGATCATAAGAGTGTTGCAGAAATAGGGCCACCGAGATGGCTCAGTGATGTGTCTACTTCAATTCTGAAATACTACTAGTGACATCTGCCTGCTGGGCCACTTTAAATCTCCACACTCTGCGTCAGTTGGCACTATGGTATACTTTCGTTTTTACAAAGCTTTAATAGTGCAAGGATAACTTTTAGAATCTTCAAGTGACTTTTACTACAGTGACACTGCTCTTAGAATCTTCTTTTTTGTGACAGTACTATGAATTGGAGAAGGGGTAAATGAGCTGGAGGTAGAACAGAAATAAGGGAATGTATGGGAGGTAAAGAAGAGCCTGTGAGTGCTCACCTGGTTGCAGACAGGCTTGTACTTGAGCCCAGGTTTATTTAAGATTTTCTCCAGCTGTCTGCTATTAAAGTTGGACACCCCAATGGACTTGACCAATCCTGCATCCTTACACTTCTCCAAGGCCTAGGAGGGAAGGAGTTATAAAGAGTCATATTTACACTGATATAAAAGCAAGATGGAACAGTTAAACATACTCTATCTGGTTCTGAACATATATCTACATAACAGAGTGCTTGCCAGTGTGAGAAGGACCCTGAGTTTTACCATCACCCCACTAACACTGAAAAGGTGGCACGAGGGAGACACTGTCCAGTTGATCGCTGAAACTGAATATGAAGAAACCAAAAGGAAAACAGTGACAGCCATCAAGGAATCCCTGTGTCCTCAGTAAGAAGCAGTGATTTTCACTACATATGATGGCAAAATATATAAATTCCTCTTGTCCTGAGTACTTACTTCTTCATTTCTGTCTATTACATGGTAGTAATGTGTGCGTCCTCTTCACTCCAGTAACACACCTATGTCAACATAATGAGTGTCTACATCTAAAGGCATGTACCCTATTCTCTCAAGCATGACTTGATTCTCTTTCTCTCTTTGCTCATTCATTGTCCCTCTTCTTCAACTGCTCACCTCCCAAGTGGCACAAATATCCACTGTGTCCAAAAATGTATTTCCACCTTCATCTACTGGAAACAGGTCCTCCCCTGGCTGGAATAGGAAGAGTCATCACAACAATCTGATTAAACACAGGTTTTTCATAGGAATATCTAGAAATGGAATCTTAAGTATCCATTAAGTGGATCATCATTCTATAAACTTGTATTTCCAAAGTATGTGAAATTATAAGGAGTATTTTTAGGTGCTTGAACTAATTTATTATATAAATTACATATACTTAACATTTTAGTACAGCATGTGTATCTCTGTTACCCCAAATGAGGTCTGTTTCTAGGAACAACTGGTGTTGCATATGAGTAGAAGATGAGTGAAGGTAATCCTCGGGTGATTGGAAATAAGAATTTCAAAGCTATAATTCTAGACATTACTTGGGCTTCCCATTTCACAACCCAATAAACACTTTCTTGCAATTTACTTGAGTAGATTATGTAACATATACATTGAAAGTCCAGGAAAATAGGATAGAAATTTATTTTGATCATTCAGAAAAATTATTACCATGCCCCTGTCAAAGTTGGTTTAGTTTCATCATTCAAATTACTTACCTTCATTGGCACTGGGTAATGAATAATATAGAGGTCAACATAATCCAGCTGGAGATTTTTCAATGATTTTTCCAAGTTAGTTCGAACAAGGTCTGGTCTAAGGAAAGTGCACCAAAGCTACTTATATGAAAAAATGAACATAATCTTGGATTAGTAAAATTTTTCAAATATGGGGAATTTAGTTTGCCAAATATTTATATATTTTATACTATATAGAAACATATAGTAATAAAACAGAAAATTCCCCTTGTTCTGCTGTTTCCACTAATATGACATATATATATAAACATGATTATATGTTTATTTGCAATCTTTCAAAAATGAAAGAAATTTTCTGAAAAGATAAGTATCCTACCTACTAATAATAATATTCAGTCTCTGAATTAAATACTTCACAAAGATAGAAAAGCAATTATTAATCTTATCACTTGATCCATTTATAATATTAGAGAAGAATTAGCAGACTTTTGATTACATCATTGAGCAGAAGAACAATGTGAACATTTTAATATGTGACAGACACAAATGCACTTTAATCTTTAATATGAAAGTTCTTTTACTGCTCCTGTTATTTAAAGGTAAATATTAGTGTTTAGAATATAACAGATCTCCTAGGCTATCTAGGAGATACAGAAAGCCACCATTTCATAGGTATACCTGATTTCACAGCCCATGATAAAATACACTTCCATTGAGGCTCACAGAAACAAAGAACTTAAGAGTTACACATCTGTAGATGGTAGGAAAATCTTTTCCTGCTTCTCATGCTGAATCTCTTTTATGAAGTGTAAGTAAATAAAAATTGTACCAGTATTCCTGTTTCACCAATTAATGGTCCAATCAAATAAGCGATTTCGTGCTTATATCACATTTCATTAATCTGTACACCTGAGCACTACACACACAATACCTTTGTAGTGATGTATATGTCTTCTCTCTTCAAAATGCCAGATGCAATCTTGCTGCGAACAGCCTGCCCTACATCCTTTTCAGTTTGGTAGACATAAGCAGTGTCAATATGGCGGAACCCAGCCTCTAAAGCTAAGTTTATTGCCTCCAGTGGCTTATCTTCAGGAATCTGAAGGAGGAAGCAAAAGCAGTTCTTTCTTAAAGACACATGACAAGAGAATCAGCTCAAATGGATCTGATGCATAGTTCTCTAGAGTAGAAGCTTTCTAGTCTCACACCGCTTTACACTTAAGAAGAGACTGGTCTCCTGGCCACTGAAATTCTACTGCCTGGAAAACGTAACAGAACCTATAAACAGTGATTATGGAGATCACAGACACAGAGTGATATCAGAAGAATCACCTTTCCCCCGTATCTTAGGTTTGTTGAGCATTTGTGATATTAAGTCACTACCTATGTCCACTGGGTTTTTCCTGAATAATCACAAGAATTTCACATCCCATAACCTCTTCATACCCATGTAATAATGGTCAATACTTTACATCAGAGGACCTCAAACAGAACTCAAATTCAGTGGCTATTCTGGAAAGCCTTGCAGGACTAAGCACACAGCAATAATCCTGTTATAATTTATATAGTGGGGTCACAAGTACAACTAACACAAGGAGAATGGTGCTTGGAGCAATGCAGAGATGAAATACAAATTGGGTGCAGAACTGTGAGTCTTCCCTCAGTGAAGGCTCCTAGGAAATACTCAGTTCTTTTCGACATCTAATTATGGCAATCCTTGGGAGATCTTATCTCTATAGAAAGCTGTTTGTTTCCATTTTATAATTATTCATATTGGGTTATCAGTCCTTGAAACAACATTTACATTGTTTTGAGAAGATACGACCAGAATAAAATATAGGATTATTGCCTATCTTCCATACTTGGATAATACTGTGGGTGCCTATGTGTTAAAAGATGGGGGATAACATCAAACTATTTGTGCAGTTACTTTAACTACTGAGAGCAGGGCATGGTGCACACCTTTAATACCAATACTCCAAAAGCAGAGACAGGAGAATCTCTGTGAGTTCAGGGTCGGCCTGATCTCCATAGTGAATTCCAGGCCCTGTCTCCAATAAACAAGGAAGCAAGAAAGGAACGAAGGAACGAAGGAAGGACGGAAGGAAGGGAGGGAGGGAGGGAGGAAGGAAGGAAGGAAGGAAGGAAGGAAGGAAGGAAGGAAGGAAGGAAGGGAGGGACGGAGGGAGGGAGGGAGGGAGGGAGGGAGGGAAGAAGGGAGGCAGGGAGGGGAGGGAGGTCATCCTTGCACATTTGTTTTAGGCGTCTCATCTACACAAACATTCATCATGCTGATCTCCCCAAGTCTTGAATTATTTAATGGGGTGGGGGAAAAAATATTCTGGAATCTAGGGCTAAACCTTCCTCCTTCCACTGCAATCAGCATCAAAGCAAAGAAGGTGACAGTGTTCTGGACTGTTGACTTTGGTCTCTTCCACCAAGCCAAGAAACACTGATATAATTAACAAACAATGATGTCATCAGACCTTGATGCAGACTAGGGTCAAGCTACCATCTATCTTGCACATACAGCTCTAGCCTAGAGAAACAGAACCAGATGAGTCCCACAGAGTCACATGGAAGGTGGGTGACTTAGCAGCTTTAGCTCCTCCATCTGCCCTCAGCCTCTTTTCTCTTGAACTCTCCACCACAACGCTGCTGCTCTTACCTCTTCAGGTTTATATGTGCCAAATCCCAGCGCAGGAATGAAGTGGCCATCGTTTAGTTTCACACGTTGCTGTATGGAACTCATGGCTTGTCACTCCTTGCACTAAGCAGCTTCTGGTTCTTCTGCAGCCTTTGTGGAACAGTTAAAATATACAGGCTATATATCAATTTCTAGGCTAATGGATAATCACAGACACACCCTATCTAATGGCTAACCAGTGATACTCTGGCTAATGATTAAACAATACTTCTACCTGTCTAATGGGTAACCAGTGGCACAACCTGTTTAACGGTTAACCAATAGAAAAATAAAGGTAGAAATTTTAAAGCACTATTTCACATGTGACTTGATACCATTCAGCTATATAAAAGTTCATTCTGCAATGAATTATTACATAGTCACAATTTGTTTGAGTAAACCTTCTCTTTATAATGTATAAATTACTGTAATTTACTGTAAGAGGTTAAGTAAAAAGTCATGGATTCTTTTCTAGATAGAAACCTATTTCCCTGTGGTTATGGGATGTCTCAAGTCTCCCAAAGTCATAAGCTCAACAACACTCAGTTCTTGTGCTCCTAAAAGAGGAGACATCAAAAATAACACAGCAACTGAGCCAGCAGCCTAGTATTGAATTCTGGCAAACAAGGAAGCAAGAGACACTTCAGAATTAGAGGACATCAAGCTGGAAAACAGTGGCCTTGATTCTGACAGGCAGGGTTTCCTCTCTCTGTTATTCCTTCACTACATTTCCCTCGGTGTGAGCACTTTTAAGAAAGGAGCCTGCATCTCTTGGAATCCAATGTTACCTAAAATTCAGTCTAAATAGTGACAAATGGAGTTTAAATACCCTCCAAAGATGACAAGTTCATTAAGGAAAAGGGAAGAGCTCTTGGCACATACTCTTACATGAGGAAATTTCTGAAGCCAGTTTGTACTTCTTCAAGTAGAGTCAACAATTCCCATATTTTGTTCTCTATGTCCTATTATGGGGTCTTACTGCAGGCCCAGTAAAAGTGACCATACCTAACATTTTTCTATTGTATTTCACCCACTACCACCATCCACACAACCTACTGAGGGTTCCGAGATGTTCCCATTAGACTGACTGCTACTGTGGTACAATAACCCTAAGTGTGCAGTAGTGACATGCATACTTTGATGGTAACCAACAGTTGACTACTTGGACTTAAGACTCATTCAACAGTAGGAAAAATAGTACTGTACTGGAGTCCTAGACAACTACCTAGGACTAGTGAAGTCAGGGATCTTGGAGAACTTAAAACCACCTCTTTCCTAAACAATCATAATCTGTAACTAAACCATAATTATTTGTTCTTATACTCAAAGTAAGTGTACTCCTCACTCCTCATCAAGGAAATGTCTCTTTGCAAAACTCATAGACCATTACAGAACATCACAATTGATCAAAATGCACAGTTGTGGAACCCACTCCCAACTGATACATCTACAACCCCTGTACCTAAGGCTCAGAAATCACCTATTGCTCTTTATATACTGATGTGAGGAAACCTCCCACTCAATATTAGGCTCCTGGAATCTTTCAGGAAACAGGGTCAATGGCTCATCTGGCTATTTCTTGCTATGTGATGGCATAGTCATACGGAACATCCAGAAAAGGGACTACAGATTTCTCTAAGGAACATAGGCTCAGAGACTCTAAAAAGAAGGAAGTGATTATAGTCCAGGGTTAGCATCACTTGGTTACCCATAAGGTGAAGTTTGGGCTCTGTTGTCTTGGAAACATCAATTGTACTAGGATGCTAAGTGAACAGAGGCCAAAGACACAAGACAAAAATCAAACAGGAAGAAAAAGGTTGTAGGATCCTGTTCTTACAACTAACATCTCATTTTATTTTACTTTAAATTACATAAAAGACTTGTCTCATTTGATCCAGTGTAGGATATAGGCTATTATATCTCTAGATCTCATCCAGGAGTGGTAGAACAATAGTTTTTGGAAGCCATTTGAAACTAATTTTTTGAGCTCTGAAACAAACAAATTTGATTACCCACTATAAGGGGCAGGGAATGAAAATGTTCAACAACATAAAAACATGAGAGGCTAACCAAGGCCATATCTGTTTAAACAATGTTAGAAAAGCATCTGGAAATATTTTTATGGGAGTCAAGAATTTATAAGTGAGACCAGAGGTAAAGGTAAATGTCCTTACACTTTACACTTTGTTACTCCCATGAGGATAATTTTAATAGCAGGAGCTATGGAGCACAGTCCATAGATTTGCTTATCTAAAAATGAACCTTGGTACCATTTTGAAGAGACTCGTTGATTGGTTTGTTGTTTCAGTGTGATTCTCTTGTGTCTCATTCTGAGTCTTACTGGGCTGTGGACCTGGTTAGTAATTCCTTGGAGTTTCACAGTCATTTAAATACTGTTCCTTTTTTACTGGCTTAAACTAATCATCGGAATAACTCTCCTTACGTTGGGAAGCACAGGGGTTCCCTGGATAACGGAGATCAAAATAAGTTTGTGTGGTAAGGACCAGGGCCGACCACCCCCTGCTACCCACTAACCACCTCCCCACCCACACACACACACTTTCCACTTGAGAGCAGCTGCTGAGGGCTGTGGCTGCCTTTCAGGACAAGGAAAGCCACAGGTAGGATACACAATTGAGTTTTCTTTTGATAGTTGGAACAATCAAGATTGTTGTTGCTGTTGTTCATTGTCGAATATTTAAGACCATATGGCTGGTCAAAATATCAACCCCTTTAAAAAGTTAGAGTAACTCTTTAGGACTCTTGGTTTTTTTATATTTTCCCCTACCAATTGTTCCATCTGCAGAAATGGGTCAAAGTCTTGCTGATCATGTGACTTCCAATAGATGCACAAAGAACCTTCTCTTCCCGTTGGCTATCCTTCTAGGATGTGTTCTGCTTAGAGTTCAATCTTTGGAATTCTAAGGCCTCTCCAATCCAGAGGACAAGCAACTTAGCAGAGTAGCCAGAATATTACAAGGGTTCCCTTTCCTTTTACATTTTGACTGACTATAAGGCAAGGGCCAAAATATTGGCTATCCTTCTAGACCTCTCTCATTGTCATTGATCAAGTCTCCAAACATTGGCTTTCAACACTCACAAGGACATTCTTCTCTACCTTGTGCAGGAAGAGAGGGTTTTCTAGTTTTGACTTTTCAGTAGCTTTCAAAGATTATACAAAAACAGATTTTTAACAAATTTGGCAGAATATATAATTGTCTTGATTAAGCATATTTTTTCTCTATTGTAATCTTTAGATATATATACAGACCAGATGCTTTTACACTGAGCTTAACCTGGGCTTTATATCAGTGCACTGAACTCTGACCTTAGAAATATTAGTAACTTTTACCTATCATATACATGCCATCTGTAAATTCCCTCCTCCTCAACTTTGTGACTTGGATCCTTCCTTACAATCTCTCCTTCCTAATTACTGATTCCTTTCCGCCTAATTCACTTTATTACATTAAACAGAGTAACATAAACAAATATAACAACCTACTCAAAGGGAATTGAACTCAAATTGTTTTCATGGCTTAAGATAAGCCATGTCCACATGTTCTTAAACTATGAGATTCTCATCTTTTGTAAGTCCTGGGCAGATTTAATCTATATTTGAACTTTTTAAAAGGTTCTTTTACATATTTTTTCTTGGTCTCATATGATTCTGGGAGTTATTGAATGTTTCATTCTGGCAAGGCCTAGCCATGGTATGACCAACCTTGAACAGTGAACTATCAAGAAAAGGAATAAAAGAAAACACATAGAGAGCCAAAATTATTTGTATGATAACCTTGTAATTGCAGATTTGGATACAAAACTCATCTGTTCCAATGTAGGAGTGTGAGAGGTAGATAGCAAATGGCTACTTTTTCCTGGAGAACTAGTCAAGGAAAGAGAAACCACTAGTGTGTGTTGTACAGGAGCCTTGGCTGCTGAGCCATAGGACAGGAGACTTGCTGCTAAGGGAAGGCAAGCTATAGCCAGGACATTTGCCCTACTTCTTACATGCAAAGATTTTCCCAGACAAGCTGACACACTGTGCTTTAAAATAGGTGTTGACAAGCAACAGAAAACAATCCTTTCTCCTCTCAGGGGATTGCCTCTCTCATTCATAATTAAGAAGAACTTTCAGAGAAAGGACTCTGTGTGCTAAAGGGGTACTACTCCCTGATATTTTCAAATTCCAAATTGTTCATTTCTCCATGTTGCAGTAAGAGCAGAATGTACTAAGTTTCATTCCCCTTGGAATTTTTTAATCATTATCAACTCTGTAAGTTCTGAAGTAGTGAATAAATACTTAGAAATGGGATCTAATTTGCAGATTTTGCAGAATTGGAGTTGCCCTTTAAGGAGAAAAAAGTAGACATGGGAAAGTCTTTCCATTTTTCCTTTTCACCTGTAAAGTAGATCAATCAGGAGGACGGCAGTGTAATAAACATACAGGGCAGAAAAATAAGGACTCCCCTTACTTTTTTTTCACCTCAGAAAGACATGTATCAACTGTAGTATGGTATTAGTCACCCATCCAGAAACCAAGTCTTTCCACCCCTTGCTCGTGTCAGAGGCAGGCTTTAGTGCAAAAGAAGACAAGTTTCCTCCTTTTGAGAGTGTCTGGGATAAACTTGTCCCAGGTGTTAAGGATGCAGCCCAGGGCAGGCTTCTGATGAAGGTGGAAACAGATAATTCCCCATCTGCAGGCAGAGGGAAAATGGCTCAGGAATGTAGGCAGCACCTCAGATGAGGTGTCCTGTCCTCTGTGGTTATGATTCTCTAAGTATGATTGGATGTGCATGCCTCCTATGCGTGTCCTAGCCTCTAGAGGGCAGTCCTGGATCCCTTTAAGTGTCACTAGGGATTTTTATTCTTTCTTCCTCTGACTGAACAGAGACCAGATGCCTATACACCATTTTCAACTCTCTCCCTTTCTGCTTGGTTGGGGCTATCCTCCCAGACACTCACCAGACCAACTGTAACACAAGCACTATGAATCAAGGAGTTTCTCCCTGGAAACTATGGTCTCCGTTTTTAGGTGAATAAACCTGATGCTCGAGCTTGCTGCTTTCCTGACAACTTATCTGATACCCTGTCATCAAACAATGGGTCAAAGAGACTCCCTGCTTTGTTCAGAGGTCAAGAGTTCATATAAGCATTTTGAAGAACACACACAAACTTGGACCATGGAATGGTGCATGCCTACTATGAACAGGGCCTTGGGTTCAAACCTCATTACTGAAAAAAAGAAAGAAAGAACGAAAGAAAGAAAGAAAGAAAGAAAGAAAGAAAGAAAGAAAGAAAGAAAGAAAGAAAGGAAGGAAGAAATGGAGAGAGAGAGAGAAAGAAAGAAAGAAAGAAAGAAAGAAAGAAAGAAAGAAAGAAAGAAAGAAAGAAAGAAAGAAAAGAAAAGAAAAGAAGGGAGGGAGGAAGGAAGGAAGGAAGGGAAAGAGAAAGAAACAATATTTTATTTGGACCTGTGAGGTGGCTTAGTGGGTAAAAGCACTTTCTGTGAAATTCTGGAAACCTGAAATTGATCCCCAAAACCCAAATAAAGGTAGAAGTAAAAGGAATCTACATAACTATCTGTTGACTTCTCCATCCAGAACAGGACATGTGTGCCCCTAACATATACATGTATGTACACACATACACACATCATCATCATCATCATCATCATCATCATCATCATCATCATCAAAAATTTTTAAAAGAAAGTCCAGAGAATCCAAGCAATACAAGCAGCATTCCCCTGTGAGAGATGCGGACAGTTCAGGGTCACCCCTGTCAATAGCCTTCAAGTTTTCCAAGGTTATGCAAGGCTTTCATAATAAAAGGAGGCTGCTCTTTTCCTTTCTGCAGCCCTGAAAAGAAAGACCCTTGAAATCTGGCAACTCCCCCAAGCAAGGGCAGCATCAGAATAGCCAGCTCAGAGGTCTCCAGTGTCTCTCCAGAACATAGAACAGGAAGCAAATTGGTTGCATCTGGGCTAAAGCCTTAAGAAAAGGAGGAAGCCAAGGTCCTTGGCCAATCCAAGTGCTCAATTAGACTCACTCAAGCAACAACCCAGAGGCAGCTGGCCTGAGATGTTCAAGTCAAAGGAAAGAATGGAATACACAGGTTGGTTGGCAGCGGAGATAAAACCAGGGTACAGGTCAGGACAGAGAATGGGAGGTGGAGAAAGAGGAGCATTCATAACAGGGAAAAGGAGCCCCATAGCAGAGGAAGCAACAGGAAGGGAATTATTCCTTACATTATGAGACCTGAAAGCAGTGAGGAGATGCAGGCTGCAAGCAGAAGCAGAGTCCCTGCCATGGGTGAGGCAGGGAGAGGAGGAAGCCTGCACTTTGCCCTTTAGATAGAGAAAGTGAACCTGTATTGAGTAGCAGCTGTCCTGGGGGAGGTCTCCAGTTTCCCCTGGTCTCAGCTCTAGCTTCAGCCTTGGGTCTTCTGCATTCCAAAGTGAAGAGTGCAAATGGGATGAGAGATAGGGAAAATAGCAAAGAGTTTCATTTTAGAGAAAAGGGAAGTAACAATCTCTTCAGAATAAGAGCAGGCTGAACCCAGTAGCAGACTGAGTCCCCACAAGCAGGGACTTCTATTTCTTCTCTCCTTGAGAGCACTTGCACTTCTCCAAGCTGACCATTTCCAGGAAAAAAAAAAAGCATGCTTTTCCTAGGACCTCAGGCTCCTCTGGAAGTGTAGAAGGTTCAAGAACATGTATAGGATTTTAATTACCAACAAAAAGAGAAAAGTTCACTGTGTCTGCTCCCTTGGGCATGTCAGACTAAGCTGACCCAGCCACTACCACCTTCTGTTATCTAAGGCTTGTCTGTGGAGTACAGGCATTGTCATTCCCTCTTGGTCCTGCCTAAATCTTTTGTGAAACATAAGTTTAACATACGTTTATCTTAAACATAAAAATTATGTTTAATTTTCAAAGCTTTTTGCCCTGGTAAAGTACTACTTGATCACACAGTAGAAGAAACAATGGGCCATTATTACAGGCTTCCCAGCAACTAGGATATTGTACAGTGATGCTTTTGTCTCTCTTTGACTCTCAGACTATTATAACAATGGTCTTCAAGAAGTTAAAATTCCACCAAACATCTTGCACTTGGAGAAGCAAAGGCTGAGATTCAAGGGACAGCCAAAAGACAAACTTGTCCCCAGGAGAGGGATTTATGATGGCCCTAATGCTTTGACTTTTCTTTCCTCCTGTGTTTCTCATTTTCTCTTATTACTACATTTTAGTAGCCTTTGAGTTCATTTTATTTTTTTAAAGTTTATGCATTTATTTTTATTCTGCTTAAGTTTATCAATTTTTCTTGCACATTTTTGTTGGCTGGTTATTGGCTGTCGAGAATTTAAGTTGAAAATTGGAAAGAAAAATCGCCCTTTGAACTTGATCTTTGGCAACTATATTTTTGCTTTGTCATTGTTGTGTTCAGTCAAGACAGTGTAATGGGAACGCCTTGCAGTAAAAAGGGCAGCACAGTTCTTTTTACTGATTAGATGCAGAATGACTAACCACCGTGGGAAATTGTGTGCCAAGATACAAACAGAGCCTTCGGGCTCATTATCTCTTTCACATATTACACAGCGATCTCAATCTCATTATAGTCAAAACGCAGAAAACTATTTAATGTCTGACCTTATTCAGAATTATTCTTACAAGAGGAAGTGGGAAGCACTTCATGGCTGAAAATTTAGAGTGCTTGTATAGAATTTGAAACATTGGCATCAAAATACGAAAAAATGATTATGAGTGGAGCATGTAGATTTCACATTAATGAAGAATTGTAAAATACAGGGTGAGGGCTTTTAATGCATTTCTTTCAAAGAGCAGAGAATGTGTTATCATCCATAGTGTCACAATGTTATTGGACATGTATGATAGAAATGGAGAGAAGAGACTTTTGTTTGTTTGTTGCTGTTGTTTTGTTTTTGTTTTCTCCAGACAGGGTTTCTCTGTTGAAACTCTGGCTATTTTGGAACTCGCTCTGAAGACCAGGCTGCCTTGAACTCACAGAGATCTGCTCGTCTCTGCCTCCTGAGTCCAGGGAGCATGTGCCACAAATTCCTGCAGAAACTGGAATTTTTAAGCACTCCGTATTTCTGAAGGTTTGGAGTATTACCTGGTTACTATGTGTCCTGTATTCTTTTCCGCTATTTATAAACAAATTTTATCATTTTCAACTCTAAGAAGAGGGTATGTTTGTATGTGTGTGTGTGTGTGTGTGTGTGTGTGTGTGTATATATATATATATATATATATATATATATATATATATATATATCTGTAACTCGATTTCTAGGGGATCAATCCCCTCCTCTGACCTCCCAAAGCATCAGGTATGCATGTACTGTACAGAAACATATGCAGACAAACAGTCTTACACATAAAATAAAAATAAAACATTTTTAAAGTATATTGAATAATAATAAATAAGAAACAATATGGGAAGGGTAATGATGTAGAAAAGGCACTAAATTCCTAAAATGTTAAATTCTTGATAAAGAATTTAGAAAGCACTGAGGAGGGCTGTAAGTCATCATTTTAATAATTTAATTTAATGCAAAGAAAGTAAAATTTCTTTTCATATACTTTTCTATAGTACATAATGATTCTGTAGGAAATAGTTTGTAAAAATCCTGAAGAAAGAGCCATAAACCTAGACTTGCTATTTAATTTCTGTATTAGTACACTGCTGTTGGGGCTCAACAAGGAGACTCAGAGGCATCCTCATATGTAGAAGGTCTGTCCTGGCCAGAGACATACTTGATCCACAGTGGATCCACGAGCATCTGAGCTAAGGTGATTCATTGATTTAGATCTCCTTAGGTGTTCTACTGATACCATGTGCAGATCCTAAGCAATCAAACGTCCCCCACAGAAATCCAACACCTGAAGGTAATACAAAATGCCCTAGATAGCCCCTCATCCAACAATGCTTAAAATAATTATTTTATATATAACTAAAAAATAAACTGCAACAATTCCCTTTTCTGTATGGAAAAAAAATTGCTTTACCTTGATAACACAATTTAACACTACATCGCAAAATGATTTACAAGAGGAACAATCATGAGGGTTGCTAGTGCGTACGACCAAATGAAACCAAACATCTATCAAGCTTTTCACAATGTCTTTGTCAGCAGAAAAACATGGTCAATGTCCAGTTATCTGGAATTCACTCAGGAGTGTCTGGACTCCACCAAAGGGCTTGGGTCACTTCTCTGGCTCTGCCCTCTGCAGCACACACAGTTTGTCCTCCAGGGTCTGGCTGGCTTCATCCCACTGCTTGTGCTGTTCTTGGTGGTCATCCCATAGTACTGGCATCTTCAGAACTGCTGGGGTCCCTTCCTGCAACTGGGCTGCACTTTCACCATTAGCCTCTCAGGCACTTTTCATAATGCCAAACCTCAACTTCTTTTCATGACCTCTGCAATCTGGGCCTTCAACTACTACTGAGGCTGTACCCTCACCAATGGCATCCCTGGCCTCTCAGAGTGCCAAGCCTTGACAGCTCTCCATGACCCATTCATGCTTTCAAAACCAGCAACATCTGGGTGACTCTTAGAGTAACAAGCTCGGCTGCCAGCAGGAGTTACAACCTCAGCCAATTCTGGAAAACAGTTTCTGTGTGCTGATCCTTAAACACTTTCCAGGTTTTAAGATAGAGTCTGGTTTGCTGGAAAATAACAGGCCACTTTGTCTGCAGTAAAGGTTTCCTTATGGGTGGAGTTCTCATCACCATAGCAGATGTGTCTTATCAGAACCTCTTGTAGACAGGTTTGCAGGGAAAACAAAACAAAACTGTTCAGTTTAAGTAAGAGGCGTTTTTGACTCTAAGCTGAGGCTTCCACAACTGCAGGGTGTCCTTGTTCAGTGGGAAGAATATCTGGCCAAAAAGTCCTGGGGTTTGGCATTTCCCTCTGGCACCACTGCAGAGAATCTTGCAACCTTCTTCATACACCTAGACACAAGACCTGCTTCAGCTTCACACACAGAAAAGTCATCATCAAAAGTCAGTTTATGCAACAGTACACTCTGGTTTCTGTTTCCTTTTCCCTGGCTGCTGCCAGTGTCAGGAGGGAGCAACAGCACCATGATCAGGAAAAGTGATCAAAACCTTGCTTCTTCCCTGCTACCAGCTGAACTCTTTTCACCATGAAAATTCATACAAAGTATTTGTCTGAAACATGGCTCTCACCTGGGAAGATTTTCCTCATTTATTTATTAATTTCACAGTCTTTTATCTTCATAGAAGCTTATTTCCTTTCTCTCTTTCAACTTCCTTCAGGAGCCTTCATTAATGCCTTAATCTCTGTCCTCTGATAGCTTCCCTGAGTGTACTTTATCAGTCTCTACGAGGACAGGAGTTTTTCTCTTCTTGCTTGTCTCCATGTTGGATTAACTGGCATGACAAAGGGACCCACATTGGACACCATTTGTAGTTGAACACTGCTCTGGGGGCTTAGCAACAAGACACAGGAGCATTCTCATAAGTGGAAATTCTAAATACCTCTACAGAGGAAACCACTGTGCTGGCCAATGCCATACTTGATCAATAGTGGAACCCCGAGCATCTGAGCTCAGGTGTTTTATTGATTCAGAACTCCTTAGGTGTTCTACTGATACCATGTGCAGATCATGAGCAATTAAACATCTCCCACAGAAATCCAATACCTGCAGACAATGCACAATGCCCTAGATAGCCCTTCACCTAACAGTTCATGAAACAATTATTTTATATATAACTAAAATAAACTGCAACAAATTTCAACTGCTATTTATGAAGTTAGGGTGTATGTGGGGAAGGAAGTACCAAAAAAAAGAAATTGTTCGTAAATCATAGGCACCAATTTGGTTTGATGGTTCTTCCAAATATTGACCTTCCTATAAGGTCAGTTGCTAGAACTGCTTTGAGGAAAAATAAATGATAACCACCGAAGCCACCCATATGCCAAGACCACATGGTACAGGCCGTTCTCAGTGGGAGATATAATACACAGTAAAACTTCCTATTTGGGGGATCTTGTTGTTACTAATGGTTAGTCTGAACTAATGGTTAGTTCTGTAGACCACTGACTGCTTACCAGAACTTGTATAATGCCAGTTAGCTCTTGTTACACGTCTTTTCTGATGTTTCCATGAAGAGAACTTCAAGCTACCTAGTCTACCATTTTGTTAATATCTTTACACACTGAATATTCAGTGTTTCTTAGATCCCACATCATCAATGCATTTTAATTTTTAAAAAATACTTTTAAATTTACTACAATTAAGATAGTTTTACTTTTAAAAGAAAAATGCTAGAAATAACGTTCCACTGTGTCCTTAGATTAAATATGTAATGAGTTTCTTTTGTTTGTAAGATGTAATTATCTTTATTGAAAAATAAGAAAAAATAGGAAAAAGACAACCTTGACATCATTTGTAGACAGAACTATGCTCAATTACCTCTTCCTTAAGTACCCTGATTCCTAAGGATCCGACCAGGCTCATTCACATGTCCTCTTTAGCCTATCCTAAGGAATGCCTCACTCAGCAGTTATCAGACTCTATTGTTAAGCAAATGGAGAGAACCTGGGCACTGTTAGTCAATCTTTCCATGTGTGTTTCTCACCTTTCATACTAAGAATCACAGACTATCTGCAGTGTGTTCTTGTTGACTCATGGATTATAAGTTCACTGATTCATAAACAACTTCCTAACAGCCATTCCCTGGTCTAGTAACCCCACCTAACCATAAGATTGAAACATTTATAAAATGGGAATCATCATCTCCAAACACTATCCACAGACTTCAACAAAGCCAGTATTGTGTCATAATGACTCATGGAAAAAAAAAAAAAAAAAACAAAGCAGGGAAGTATTTTTTGAAGAGAAAGTGTTATATTTATTTCAAAGCATTATGAAAATGACATTCCTTTTCTTCAAGATCATAGCTGAATGTGACTTGCTAAGCAGCCGAGATTGCCCAGAAATGATGTGTCCAACCATCAGCATTTGAGTCGCACTGCCAACATCACTGTCCACCCACAAGGACTTCAGATGGAAGTTATGACAAGGTCTCCATGTTAATATTCCTCAGAAAATGGCCACTCAGGGTGGCCAGCAAAACTAAAATAGGAAATAAAAACAAACATGCATTTTATGAAGCATTTCTGCAGCAGTAAGATGTGACATCTAGGAGAGGGAAAGCTAATTGCTTCATTCCCTGGTGGGCTGTGGAATGAGGCATTCCTATAGCCACTTACAATACTTCATAAGAAATATTTTTAGAATGTCATTTTTAATTTTTTCAATCGATGTTCACTTGCCTAGAACAGAACTCACAAAGACCAATGTTCATTAGTACTCGGCCCTTGACTTCATTTATGCATCAAGCAAAGAAAGAAGAGCCAAATATCCTTTCCAACTTCAGTCACCAATAAAGAAGAAAAGCATTATGTCATTCTTTACTTCACGGTAACTCTAGACATTGATCAAAATGGAAATATCTTAACATGGATCGTTTATGTCTACTACTTCCACTTTATTTAAATTTTAGTAATCTGCAAATTATTCACTAACTGCCCACCATATACAATGTATTAGATTAGATTCAGTTAGAGAAAGAATGTCATTAATAAGATGGGCTCTCGTGTCCAAGGCGCTAACAGTATATTTTGTAGACCTATTTATATAACAACAATCTATAATATGCAGCGATAAAAATCATAAAATGTGGCCAGAGTTATTCATTACTTACAACAGTGGCTCACCAAGTTCTATCTCACTTTGCCTTCATTCTGCTCTATACTAACAAAAATATTGTCCTTAAGACATTATCATATTTATTTCTATTGAGAATTAATAACCCCATAAGCAGAAGATAGACATATATAGATATATATGAATATGCACATATATACATATAAATGCATTCTTCATCATCACATATAACTTATGTCAAGTGCCAATTCTTGTAACCATACATCATGAGGAAAAACTAAAGATCTTTGGGTGGTTAATTGTGCTCTTAAACAATAGTGCTTTTTCCTGAAGATTCTTTCCTTAGTTTTGAACACCACTTTGAAAGCTTTCTCTGTGTTTTGCACTGGCATATCCACATTTCAGAAGATTAGAAACAAATATTGTATTAGCTATCTCCATGGAAAACTTGCTAGAGACTAATGGGGCATTTGGTTTCTGAGCCATCATAAACTGAGGAGAGAGAACGAGACTTGGACCTGAAACAAATTGAGGTGAGGTACTTATCAACATTACTTACTACTCAGGTGAAAGATAGTGAAAATTTTTGTTCAGGCCATCTAGGGTTTTCATGTCCTCTGGATACAACTGGAAGTCAAAAATCTGTGAGAAATGCACAAAGGTTTTAGCAATTGAGTGAATCAGATTTTATGTCTCAAAGTCAATAAGAGTAGTATGCTCCTAAAAATGATGAAAATTGTTTACAAAACTTTCATGGTTGATAAATACCAAGTAAAATTAAAACTACTTTTGAGCTATCTTAAAATTGCATAACTCCACAGCCAAGAGGGATATCTCAAAGGTAACTTGAAAAACAAAAAACCTTGACATCACCCAAGGATTCTGGCACATCATACATAGTTTTCCAAGAATCTAGAGCAAAAAATTTCAATATATCATACAAATCAGTTCTTAGCATAGAAAGTTATATATCTATAATCCACTGACAAATAATTAAAAGGTGAACACTGCTTTTTTTAAACATTATGTAAGTCAAGGCTTATCCAAACACTAATTATATCATGTTCTTGTACAACAAAAGACCTGACTTTTAAAAAATGTTCTTATATAAATTGGAAACAGTTTTAATATCAACATAATTTTCACTCATTGTTCCCATCTTAAAACACATGCAATGTTAAGTCCCTTGGTACCTTAATACGGACACAATGGAAGATGGAGGGACGGACAGGGAAATTTGTCAACAGCTAACAACCGGTCAACCTAGTTAGAAGCACAATTAGGGTGATGGGAGAGGATAAATAAAACAATTGAGCAGAGAAAAGAACTCATCAATGTAATAACTACGAATGACTCATTTAAAATTATATGCATATGTATGTATATATATGAATCCATATTTAATAACTTATAAAAACTACAATTTAGAGAAGAGTCTAGGGGGAAATAGCAACAATCCTTGGTAACATAGTGAAGTAGACTAATGTCTGACAAGTGAAAAGCTGTGACGCTCAGTCACATAGTAAAAGTATGAAGACCGTACTAAGTTCCCTTTGTTTCTGAAATAAAAAAAAAACAAAAGAACAAGAACAAACAAAATTATGGAGAAGGCAATTCAACAAGCACTCCTGAATTTGCATAACTATTACCATCCAGACTATGTAAATACAACACTGATTACAATTCACATTTCTTGGTCTTTACGCTGTTGAAGTATTTTCATGTCTCCACCCACGGACACAATGTATACTTCCTACTCCTTGAATCTTGGCTACTGTGTAATTTGCATTGGACATTGGAATTTGATAGACAAAATGATGCTTTCAACTCTGTGCTTGTCATAAATATATATATTTACTACTATATTTATATATTGGTGGTGTCATCGTCCAAGTCTCATTTAAGAATTCATTTTACTGAGGTAATTTGTAATATTTTTAAATAGGAGAAGGTTGATCAAAATGATTGTCATTTTGTTCAGCAAGACAGAGAGTCCAACGTAATTTGAGAAAGAGTCAGCATAAATAAGACAAGGAAAATCCGTGAATAGAATTATTAGCCATTTAGAAAATCAGCTGAGGTTTCTTTGAATTTTTATTTTATATAATTTCAGAAACTTCAATTAGAGAAGTATTTCAAAGAAAACACTATAACACTTTTGTAATTAAAAAAAAAATGAGGCACATGATACCCTATTCCAAAGAGGAAAAACACATGACATTTAAATACAAAATAAAGGAATGATGAAACACAGTAAAGAGAAACTATTGTTCATGAAAATAAACAGAGAGAGAGAAAGAACTACAGAATTTAGTGTAGAACAAATGTATCTGAATTTGCAAGGTAATTCTTGGGGAGAAGATATAAATGCTGCAAATTAACTACAACTCATATTTCCAAGTCTCCACACTGTATGCACATTTGCCTCTACTTCTAGTAACACCACCTTAATTTTAACTGTTTCCATTTTTTTTTCTATTTCCATGCACATATGTGTGGAAGGCATGTGTGTTTATTTGTGTTTCCATATGCAGGGACACACGCGTGTGTGTGATTGCACATGAGAATGTGTTTGCCCATGTCGAAGTCTGAGGTTGATACCAGGCTTCATCCTCAGAGCTGTTGTACCTTATTTATTGAGGAAGTCTCTCCATCAGACTCAGAGCTCACTATTATGGCTATTCTCACTAGCCAGATTACTCTGGAGATGCCCTGTCTCTGTCTGTTAGGCTAGAATTAAAGGGGGAGGGGCACCACATCCTCCTGGAGTTTTATGTGAGTTCTAAGGATCTAAAGTCCAGTCCCCATGTTTGCTTGAAAAGAGCTTTAACCACTGGGCCATCTCATAGCTCTTAATTATATTTTAGCTTGCATTAACCTCTACAGCTTAGCAGAGGAACTGATATGGTGATTATTTGCCTAGGTTTAAAATCCTTGCAAGCACCCCTTCAGTGTCTTTAAAGAGAGAAGGTAAAGCTTGTACCAGGTGTCTAGTGAATGAAATCTATTTGGAGCTAAAGAATGTTAGTCAAATATCAACTATATCCTGAGGCAGATAGACCTCACAATCTTGCAAATATATACACTAGTACTGTGAAGAAACTTGAGTGAACTCGGACTAGACCAAGCCTCACAGTTCAGGCTGATCTGCAGAAAAGTTTTAAATCACAGAATTGTGAGTTAAATAAATATTCTTTATAATAAAGCTCTATGTCGAGGCTGGATCCTTTTGCAACTACTGTGGATAATAGTAAAGCGAAGTTCTTGTAGTTGAAAATAGAAGACCATCAGCATAGGTAATTCTCCAAGAAAGGAATATGAATTAAGCCAATGAAGCAATTCAAAAGAAACCAACACATCCTATTAAAATATGTGAGGATGAGCCTGGAAGAGGGGGCTTGACATTTTAGAGCACTAGCTGCTTTACCAGAGGCCTCATGGGATACCATAGGACCCCCAGCACAGCTCCCAGCCCCCACCATGACACCTCACAACTATCCACAACTCCAGTTCTAGGATATATGGTACTCTTTCCTGACTTCTGGAGGCACCAGGCATGCACAGGCTGCACTGGTATGTATGAAGCTAAAACACCTATGCACATAAAATTAAAAATGAGTAAACAAAAATAAAATAAAATGTGTGAATATGCAAGCCAGACACAAAATAAAGTCCCAACAATTTATCATATGAAAATACCAAGCCAAACTTAAACTCTCATTTCAGCAAACAATGAAGAGATCCACTGCAACGATGTTAACAGGACATGGCTGACTTATCGTTGAATTCTAAATCTCTGTGCTCTTTCTAAATCTAATTCCATCCTGCTAACGTATTACTTGTGCTGTAGAGCAGAACAGAACATTTCTGATTGCAACTGAAATCTCACATGCCTGCGAAATGCTAAGGAGATTGACTTGGCTGAAAAATGTCCAGAGATTTCAAAGAAGAAAATAGAAGAGAGACAGTGTAACAGACCCGATGCCCACAGCCTCCGGAGTCACCTGTAAGTTCTCTTTTATATTCTTCTCTTTGGAACTCTGGGCAAGGACCACAATTCCACGTTGAAGATTGTAACGAAGAGCAATCTGGGCTGGACTCTGCTTGTGCTTTTTTGCCATGTCACAAAGAACTGGATCATTCAAGAGAACTGGGGCGCTTGCATCCACCCTGGAAGAAAAGGCAGAAATCTTTAGCATCAAAAGTTGATAATTGTTAAGAGGCTTCTGGACACATAGGGTGTCCACTCAAATAGGGTCTTCATTGGAGTCCCTGGACCAATAACATTTCCATTATGGAGATCTCAGAAATGTGAATTCTCCCCTGTCTCTGAGTATTCAAATGAGCTTCTGAAAACTGAGTTTAGAGAATTGAAAAGATTTCACCAAAATGGGTGTTTGCAGCAAACTCCCTACTGCCCTGCTTACCATGCTGTTGGTCGTTGAGATCCAAGAACGCAGTAGGCAACTAGAACAATGTCTTTTGACTTGCAGTAGTTCAACAGCTTGCTCTGGTTCAGGTAAAGATGACATTCTACCTGTAGATGGACGGACAGAAAGGTGTCTGGTTACATGAGATGCTAATGTTAATGTAAAAGAGAAGTATTAAAGGTAAGTACCTAAATAAGAAAATGTAACATTTTTAGATTACCAATATAATTTGATCTGTGTCTTTAAAACTTAATTTCACATCTATATTACTAATAAGACATAAAAATAAATTTCCTGTAAGAAAATAATTTTATGAATCAGATCCTGAAGTTCAAATTTATTTTGTGTTACAAAGAGAAAACATAGTGTTGGCTTGAATATGTTTCCAGAAATCATTGATAAATTTGAATATAGACAGGTTCAGATTATATGAGTGAATTATTGTTAATTTCCCTAAATATAAATCTAACAGTGTCTGAAAACATCTTCATTCTTGGGAAATGCTTTCTGAGCTCTTTGAAGGCAAACACTCAAAGAATCTACTTTGAACATGTTCATAAGAATGTTGCAAATACTGGCCAGAGATGTCTCTGTAGGTCAAGGTGTTTGCTCCGAAGCCGGACTTGTGTTGGTCCGGCTAGTGACATCTGCCTGCTGGGCCACTTTAAATCTCCACACTCTGCCTCAGTTAGCACTATGGTATACTTTCATTTTTACAAAACTTTAAAAGTGCATGGATAACTTTTATAATCATCAAGTGTCTTTTGATACAGTGACACTGCTCTTAGAATCTTTTCTGTGACAATAAAAGGAACTGGGGAAGGGGTAAATGGCCTGGAGGTAGAACAGAAATAAGGGAATGTATGGGAGGTAAAGAGGACCCTGTGGCCGCTCACCTGGTTGCAGACAGGCTTCTACTTGAGCCCAGGCTTATTTAAGATTTTCTCCAGCTGTCTGCGGTTAAAGTTGGATACCCCAATGGACTTGACCAATCCTGCATCCTTACACTTCTCCAAGGCCTAGGAGGGAAGGAGTTATAAAGAGTCATATTTACATTGATATAAAAGCAAGATGGAACAGTTAAACATGCTCCATCTGGTTCTGAACAGATATCTCCATAACAGAGCGCTTGCCAGGATGTGAAGGACCCTGAGTTTTACCATCATCACACTAACACTGAAAAGGTGGCACAAGGGAGACACTGTCCAGTTGATCACTGAAACTGAATATGAAGAAACCAAAAGGAAAACTGTGACAGCCATCAAGGAATCCCTGTGTCCTTAGTAAGAAGTAGTGATTTTCACACTACATATGATGGCAAAATATATTCATTCCCATTATCCTGAGTATTTACTTCTTCATTTCTGTCTATTACATGGTAGTAATGCATACGTCCTCTTCACTCCAGTAACACACCTATGTCAACATAATGAATGTCTACATCTAGAGGCACAAACCCCATTCTCTCAAGCATGACCAATTCCCTCCCCACCCCTCTCTTTCTTTCGCTCTCTCTCTCTTTCTTTGTTCTTCTCCTCCATTGTCCCTCCTTCAACTGCTCACCTCCCAAGTGGCACAAATATCCACTGTGTCCAATAATGGTTTTCCATGTTCATCTACTGGAATCAGGTCCTCCCCTGGCTGGAATAGGAACAGTCATCACAACAATCTGATTAAACACAGGTTTTTCATAGGAATATCTAGAAATGGAATCCTAAGTATTTATTAAATGGAGCATCAGTCTATGCACTTACATTTACAAAGTATGTGAAATTATACAGAGTATTTTTACGTGCTTGAACTAGTTTATTGTATAAATTATACATACATATATATTATTAGTAAATAGTATTTCACAGATCTACCTGTGTTCTCCTAGCAGATGTCCATTATTTTGCCACTTATTATTCATAATTTTGTGAGATATTTCTCTTTCTCTTTCTCTTTCTTTTTTTGTTGTTTTATTTTTTTCAAGAAAAGTTTCTCTGTTGTTACTCTGACTGCACTGGACCTCACTCTGTAGACCAGGCTGACCTCGAACTCACAGAGATCCACCTGCCTCTGCCCCATCTCTCCCCATGCTGGGATTAAAGTCGTGTGCCATCAGCACCCTGCAGGATTTTTCTCTTTCACTGAGAAATTCAGTAGTCATACTACCTTGACGTTCAGTAATAACAGATTACTGTCCCACCTAGGCCAAAGAATCAGTGGTCTTTTTCTATCTGAGTATGTTTGGGCAAAAGGGAACTATATCCACTAAAGATGATCACTCAAGGTTATATACCAGACTAATTTTGATGGTGGAAACCTAAAAGATCGTATAAGGTAATAGTAACCAGAAAGCTTCAACTGCCCCAATACCACAAATACAAAACGTTGAATAAAACACAAATACCTAGGAATACAATATAAGGACTACATTAGCACTGATATTTTTTATGATTACTTTTCAAATCTATAATTCTAGACATTACTTAGGCTTCCCTTCTCATGGTCTAATAACCTCGTTTTTGCAGTCTACTTGAGTAGATTATGTAACATAAGCATTCCTATCATACAAATATGATAGAAATGTATTTTAATCATCCAGAAAAATTATAACCGTGCCCCTGTCAAAGTTGGTGAGTTTCATCATTCAAATTACTTACCTTCGCTGGTACTGGGAAATGAATAATATACAGGTCAACATAATCCAGCTGGAGATTTTTCAATGATTTTTCCAAGGTAGGTCGAACCAGCTCTGGTCTAAGGAAAGTGCACCAAAGCTACTTATATGAAAAAATGAACATAATCTTGGATTAGTAAAATTTTCAAATATGGAGGTTTTATTTTACCTAATATTGATATGTTTTATACTATATAGAAACTTAACAATCATAAGACAGAAAATTCCCTTTATTCTGTGGCTTCCACTGATATGACTTATGTATATACACAGGATTATGTTTATTTACAATCTTTCAAAAATGAAACATATTTTCTCAAAAGATAAAACTACTATCAACTAATAATAATATTCAGTCTCTAAATTATACCTCACAAAGATAGGAAAGCAATTATTAATCTGATTACTTGATCCATTTATAACATTAGAAAAAATTAACAGACTTTTGATTACATCATTGAGCAGAAGAACCATGTGAACATTTTAATATGGGATGGACACAAATAAATGCAATTTAACTAATCTTTAATATGAAAGTTCTTTTACTGCTCCTGTTATTTAAAGGTAAATATTAGAGTTTAGAATATAACAATCTCCTTGGCTATCTAGGAGATACAGAAAGCCACCATTTCATAGCTATACCTGACTTCACAGCCCATGATAAAAAACACTACTTGCCATTGAGGCTCACAGAAACAAAGAACTTAAGAGTTACACATTTGTAGATGGTAGGAAAATTTTCTCCTGCTTGTCATGCTGAATCTCTTTTATGAAGTGCAAGTAAATAAAAGTTGTACCAGTATTCATATTTCACCAACTAATGGTCCAATCAAATAAGTGTTTTCTTGCTTATATCACATTTCATTAATCTGGGCACCTGAGCACTACACACACAATACCTTTGTAGTGATGTATATGTCTTCTCTCTTCAAAATGCCAGATGCAATCTTGCTGCGAACAGCCTGCCCTACATCCTTTTCAGTTTTGTACAGATAAGCAGTGTCAATATGGCGGAACCCAGCCTCTAAAGCTAAGTTTATTGCCTCCAGTGACTTTTCTTCAGGAACCTGAAGGAGGAAGCAAAGGCAGTTCTTTCTTAAAGACACATGACAAGAGAATCAGCTCAAATGGATCTGATGCATAGTTCTCTAGAGTAGAAATTTTCTATTCTCACACAGCTTTACACTTAAGAATAGACTGGTTTCCTGGCCACTGAAATTCTACCATCTGGAAAACGTAACAGAACCTATAAACCGTGACTATGGAGGTCACAGATACAGAGCTGATATCAGAAGAATCACCTTTCCCTCATATCTAAGGTTTGTTGAGCATTTGGGGTAAAAATCTCAACCTATCTCCACTGGGTTTTTCATCCATAATCACAAGAATTTCACATCCCATAATCTCTTCATACCCATGTAATAATGGTCAATACTTTACATCAGAGGACCTCAAAAAGAATTCAAATTCAGTGACTATTCTGGAAAGCCTTACAGAACTAAGCACACAGCAATAACACTGTTATAATTTATATAGTGGGATCACAAGTACAACGAACACATGGAGAATGGTGCTTGGAGAAATGCAGAGATGAAATACAAATTGGGTGCAGTACTGTGAGTCTTCCCTCAGTGAAGACTCCTAGGAAATACTCAGTTCTTTTTGACACCAAATTGTGACAGTCCTTGGAGATCTCATCTGTATAGAAAGCTGTTTGTTTCTCATTTTGTAATGGATTATTCATGTTGGGTTATCAACCCTTGAAACAACACTTACTTTCTTTAGAGAAGATACTACCAGAATAAATTACAGATTACTGCCTACCTTTCATACTTGGATAATACTGTGAGCACCTGTTTCCTAAGGATAGGAGATCACATCAAACTACTTATACATTTAGTTTAAGAACTGAGAGTGGAGTATGATGCACACCTTTAACCCCAATACTCCCAGAGCAGAGGTGGAGAATCTCTGTGAGTTCAAGGTCTGCCTGATCTACATAATGAATTCCAGGCCCTATCTACAAAGAAAAAAAAAAAAAAAACAAGGAAGCAAGGAAGGAAGGAAGGAAGGACAGGAGGGAGGTAGGGAGGGAGGGAAGGAGGGAGGAAGGAAGGAAAGAGAAACAGAAAAAGGGAAAGGACAAATTTAGAAACTTTCTTTTCATAGTAAAATTATAGTGTGTGAGATGCCCGCACTTAGCACTGAGCCCTGAAGCCTGCCCAGGTTTTATACCTACAGAGCTACTCAGGATGAGGCTTCTGCAGTGATTTCAACATTTGTCATCACTTTCTTTTTCTAAACTGTTTTTTTTTAGTAATTATATGTGTTTAATTGGCTTAAACATCTATGCACCACATGCATGCAGTGAGCGTGGAAGCCAGAAGAGAGTTTCCAAACACTAGAACTGCGACTGTGGATGGTTTTGAACTACCATGTGGATGATGTGGATGCTGGGAACCAAACCCTGGCCCCTGAATGAACAACAAATGCACTTAACCATTAAGCCCTCTCTCCAGTCCTGTTGCCTTCCCTTGCTTTATGCCACTTTATCCGACAAAGTAACTGAGTCCCATCCTATTTCCTCATTCTCACCCTTTAGCTTTTTCTAACAAAATCAGTTCCAGTCAGGACAGCATGGCCATTGGCACTCCATAAATATCTTTGTAAACCTTACAGATAAGCAATTCATGCATTCAAAGTTCAAGGAAGAATTCACTTATCATAAAATTGAGTGGTCTCAAGAAGATTTTAAAATAGAAATTCCTTCTTGTTTTGTAAACTGCCCACTTTGGTCACTCCCTTTCAAGAACCTTCTGGATAACTATAAACTGTTCCTCTGTTTAGCAAACACCAGGATTTCACAGTTACCACTTTCAGGATCAGAATGTTGTCATGTCCACTCTGGTAAATTTCTCACACTTGGCAGTGGTACACTGGAGGCTTTACTTAAATTGGGTGCAGCATTTACTATGAGATACTGAAAACAAGCCAACAATACGGAACTGCAGTGATCCTTGGACATCTGTTTTAGGCGTCTCATCTACACAAATATTCATCATGCTGATCTTCCTAAGTCTTGTATTATTTAATGGGGGTGGGGAAGAAATATCCTGGAATCTATAGCTAAACCTCCCTCCTTAAACTGCAATCATCATCAAAGCAAAGAAGCTGACAGTGTTCTGGACTCTTGACTTTGATCTCTTCCACTAAGCCAAGAAACACTGATATAATTAACAAACAATGATGTCATCAGACCTTGATGCAGACTAGGGTCAAGCTACCATCTATCTTGCACATACAGCTCTAGCCTAGAGAAACAGAACCAGATGAGTCCCACAGAGTCACATGGAAGGTGGGTGACTTAACAGTGTTATCTCCTCCATCTGCCTTCATCCTATTTTCTCTTGAACTCTCCACCACAACGCTGCTGCTCTTACCTCTTCAGGTTTATATGTGCCAAATCCCAGCGCAGGCATGAAGTGGCCATCGTTTAGTTTCACACGTTGCTGTATGGAACTCATGGCTTGTCATTCCTTGCACTAAGCAGCTTCTGGTTCTTCTGCAGCCTTTGTAGAACAGTTAAAATATACAGGCTATATATCAATTTCTAGGCTAATGGATAATCACAGACACCCTTTCTAATGGCTAAACAGTGATACTCTCTGGTTAACGATTAAATGATACTTCTACCTGATAATGGGCAATCAGTGATAATAGCTATTCAATGGTTAACCAATAGAAAAAGAAAGGTAGAAATTTTAAAGCTATTTCACATGTGACTTGATACCATTCAGTTATATAAAAGTTCATTCTGCAATGAATTATTATATAGTCATAATTTATTAGAGTACACCTTCTCTTTATAATGTGTAAATTGCTATAATCGATTGCAAGAAGTTAAGTGAACAATCACGGATTGTTTGCTAGATAGAAACCTATTACCTTGTGGTTATGGGATGTCTCAAGTCTCCCCAGGTCTCAAGCTCAACAGCACTCTTAGTTCTCGAGCTTCTAAAAGAGGAGACATAAAACACAGCACAGCAACTGAGCAAGCAGCCTAGTATTTAATCCTAGCAAACAAGGAAGCAAGAGACACTTCAGAATTAGAGGACATCAAGCTGGAAAACAGTGGCCTTGATTCTGACAGGCAGAGTTTCCTCTCTCTGTTATTCCTTCACCTACATTTCTCTCAGTGTGAGCACTTTCAAGAAAGGGGCCTGCATCTCTAGAATCTTATGTTTCCCAAAATCCAGTCTAAGTAGTGACAAATGGAGTTTAAGTAACCCCCAAAGATGACAACTTCATTAAGGGAAAGGGAACAGCCCTTGGCACATACTCTTTGTGAGGAAATTTCTGAAGCCAGTTTGTACTTCTCCAGGTAGAGTCAACATTCCCATGCTTTCTTCTCTATGTACTATTATGGGGTCTTGGTGCTAGCCCAGTAAAAGTGACCAATACCAAACATTTTTATATCGTATTTCACCTACTATGACCATCCACACAACCTACTGAGGGTTCTGAGTTGTTCCAATTGAACTGACCACTATTGTTGTACAATAACCCTAAGTGTGCAGCAGTGGCATGAGTACTTTGGTGGTAACCAAAAGCTGACTAATTGGACTTAAGATCCATTCAACAGTGGGGAAAATAGTACTGTATTAGAAACCTAGACAACTACCCAGGACTAATAAAGTCATGGATCTTGGAGACTTTATAACCGCCTCTTCACTAAACCATCACAATTTAAATATATGTTATTATATTCAAAATAATATTCAAACTCCTGCAAAGTAATATCCTCACTCCTCATCAAGGAAACTTCCCTTTGCAACAGACATATACCAATACAGAATATCACAACTGATCAAAATGCAGAGTTCTGGAACCCACTCCCAACTGATACATCTACAACTCCTGTACCAAAGACTCAAAAATCACCTATTGCTCTTTATATACTGATGTGAGGAAACCTCCCACTCAACATTAGGCTCTTAGAATCTTTCAGGGAAAATGAGCAATGGCTCCTCTGGCTATTTCTTACTGCATGACAGCATATTCCTATGGAACATCCAGTAGAGAGACTACAGATTCAGAAGGAAGTGGTTATAGTGGTCCAGGGTTAGCATCACTTGGTTACCCATCAGTTGAAGTTTGCTGGTCTGGAGTCTTGGAGACATCAGATGCTAAATGAACAGGAAACAAAGACACAAGACAAATATCAAACAATAAGAAAAGGGCTGTAGGATTCTGTTGTTACAGTTAACATGTCATATTTTTTTAACTTGAAATTACATAGAAGACTTGTCTCATTTGATCCAATCTAGGGTATAGGTTATGATATCTCTGGATCTCGTCCAGGAGAGGTAGAAAAATATTTTTTGCAAACTATTTGGAATTTAATTTTCTGAGTTCTGGAACAAACAAATTTAATTACCCATTAAAAGGGGCAGGGACTGAAAATGTCCAACAACATAAGGCATGAAAGGCTAACAATGGACACATCTGTTTAAACAATGTTAGAAAAACATCTGGAAATATTTTTATGAGGGTCAAGGTTTATAAGTGAGACCAGAGGTAAAGGTGAATATAAGTGTCTTTAAGACAACTCCCATGAGGACAATTTTAATAGCAGGAGCTATGGAGCACAGTCCATAGATTTGCTTATCTAAAAATGAACCTTGGTGCCCTTTTGAAGAGATTGGTTGATTGGTTTGTCGTTTCAGTGTGGTTCTCTTGCTTCTCATCCTGAGTCTGACTGTAAATAAGGTTTTATCCAGGGATCTGGTTAGAAATTCCTTGGAGTTTCACAGCCTTTTGAATACTGTTCCTTTTGTACTGGCTAAAACTAGTCATCTGGATAATTATCCTTATTTTGGGAAGCACAGAGGTTCCCTGGCTAAACTAGATCAAAATAAGTATGCCCTGTAAGAACCAGCCATGCTGGTGCTCCCCTGTGGCTTCCCACATGGGAATATCTGCAGTTGTGGCTGCTCCACTCATATGGGTGAGTTTTCTTTTCAACAATTGGATCAAACAGGATTGTTGTTGCTGTTGCTGTTCTCCTCAAACATTTAAGACCATAGAGCTGTTCGAAAGATTAACCTCTTTAAAAAGTTAGGGTAACTCCTTAGGAATTTTGATTTTTTATATTTTCCTCTACCAACTGTTCCATCTGCAGAAATGGGTCAGAATCTTGCTGGTCATGTGACTTTCCATAGAGGCAAAAAGAACATTCTCTTTCAGTTGACTACCCTTGTAGGATATGTTCTACTTAGAGTTCATATTTTGGAATGCTAAGTATTTTCCCATCAAGAGAACAAGCAATTTAGCAGAGTAACAAGACTATTAGAAGGGTTCCCTTTGCCTTTACATTTCGGCTGACTACGGAAGGGAAGGGCCAAAATATTGGCTATCCATCCAAACCTCTCATTCTCACTGATCCAGTCTCGAAGCATTGGCTTTAAACACTCACAAGGAAATTCTTGTCTACCTTATGCAGGGAGAGAGGGTTTTCTAGTTTTGACTTTTCGGTAGCTTTCAAAGATTATACAAAAACAGATTTTTAACAAATTTGGCAGAATATATAATTGATTAAACTTATTTTTTCTCTATTACAGGCTTTATATATGTATACAGACCAGATACTTTACACTGAACTAAACCTGGGTTTTATATCAGTGCCCTGAACTCTGACCTTAGAAATATTAGTAACTTTTACCTATCATATACATGCCATCTGTAAATTCCCTCCTCCTCAACTTTGTGACTTGGATCCTCCCTTAAAATCTCTCCTTCCTAATTACTGATTCCTTTCTGCCTAATTCACTTTATTACATTAAACAGAGTAACATAAACAAATATAACAACCTACTCTAAGGGAATTGAACTCAGTTTGTTTTCATGGCTTAAGGTAAGCCATGTCCACATGTTGTTCAACTATGAGATTCTCATCTTTTGTAAGTCCTGGGCAGATTTAATCTCTGCTTGGACTTTTTAAAAGGTTCTTTTACGTATTTTTTCTTGGTCTCATATGATTCTGAGAGTTGTTGAACGTTTCATTCTGGCAAAGCCTAGCCATGATATGACCTTCCAAGAACTTTGAACAGTGAACTATCAAGAAAAGGAGTAAACGAAAACACACAGGGAGCCATATGTATGCTAACCTTATAAAGATGAGTTTGACACAAAACTCATCTTTTTGAATGAAGGAGTATGTGAGAGATAGCAAATGGCTATGTTGTCCTGGAGGACTAATCAAGAAAAGAAAAACCACTAGTGTGTGCTGTATAGGAGACTTGGCTGCTGAGCCGTAGGACAGGAGAGTTGCTGCTAAGAGAAGGCAGGCTATACTCAGAATAATCACCCTACTTCTAACATGCAAAGATTTTCCCAGACAAACTGACACACTGTGCTTTAAAATAGGTGTTGACAAGCAACAGAAAACAATCCTTTCTCCTATCAGGGGATTGCCCCTCTCATTAATAAATAAGAAGATATTTCAGAGAGAGGACACTGTGTGTTGAAGGGTTACTACCTTATATTTTCATATTCTAATTGTTTATTTCTCCATGTTGAAATAAGAGCAGAATACACTAAGTTTCATTCTCCTTGGAATTTTTTAATCATTATCAAGATTGTAAGTGCTAAAGCAGTGAAGCAATACTTGGAATTGGGATCTAATGTGCAGGATTGCAGAATTGGAGTTGCCCTTTAAGGAGAAAAAAATGGACATGGGAAACTATTTTCATTTTTCCTTTTAACAAGTAAAGTAGATCAAGCAGGAGGATGGCAGTGCAATAAACATACAGGGCAGAAAAATAAGGAATCCCCTTACATTTTTTTCATCCCAAAAAAACATGTCAACAACTGTAGTAGTGTATTTGAATTAGGCATGCATCCAGAGATCAAGTCTTTCCACCCCTTGCTTGTTTTAGAGGCAAGCTTTAGTGCAAAAGAAAACAATTTGCCTCCTTTTGAGAGTGTCTGAGATAAACTTGCAAGGCTTTCATAATAAAAGGAGGCCACTCTTGAGGAGACATTCCTTTCTGCAGCCCTGAAAAGAAAGACCCTCCTGATCTCATACTTAAAGTCTGGCAACTCCCCCAAGCAAGTGTAGCATCAGAATAACCAGCTCAAAGGTCTCCAGTGTCTCGCCAGGAAGCAAATTGGCAGCATCTGGGCCAAAGCCTTAAGAAAAGGAGAAAGCCAAGGTCCTTGGCCAATCCAAGTGTTCAATTAGACTCACTCAAGCAACAACCCAGAGGCAGCTGGTCTCACATGTTCAAGTCAAAGGAAAGAATGGAATACACAGGTTGGTTGGCAGCGGAGATAAAACCAGGGGTACAGGTCAGAACAGAGAATGGGAGGTGGAGAAAGAGGAGCATTCATAACAGGGAAAAGGAGCCCCATAGCAGAGGAAGCAACAGGAAGGGAATTATTCCTTACATTATGAGACCTGAAAGCAGTGAGGAGATGCAGGCTGCAAGCAGAAGCAGAGTCCCTGCCATGGCTGAGGCAGGGAGAGGAGGAAGCCTGCATTTTGCCCTTTAGATAGAGAAAGTGAACCTGTATTGAGTAGCAGATGTCCTGGAGGAGGTCTCCAGTTTCCCCTGGTCTCAATCTAGCTTCAGCCTTGGGTCTTCTGCATTCCAAAGTGAAGAGTGCAAATGAAATGGGAGATAGGGAGAATAGCAAAGAGTTTCATTTTAGAGAAAAGGGAAGTAACAGTCTCTTCAGAATAAGAGCAGGCTGAACCCAGTAGCAGACTGAGTCCCCACAAGCAGGGACTTCTATTTCTTCTCTCCTTGAGAGCACTTGCTCTATCTCGCCTCCAAGCTGGCCACGTTCAGTAAAAAAAGGCATGCTTTTCCAAGGAGCTCAGACTCCTCTGGAAGTGTAGAAGGTTCAAGAACATGTATAGGATTTTAATTACCAACAAAAAAAGAAAAGTTCACTGTGCCTGCTCCCTTGGGCATGTTAGATTAAGCTGACCCAGCCACTACTACCTTCCGTTATCAAAGTCCTGTATGTGGAGTACAGGCATTGTCATTCCCTCCTGGTCCTGCATAAATCTTATGTGTGTTTAATTTTCAAAGCTTTTTGCCCTGATGAAGCTACTGCTTGATCACATAGTAGAAGAAACAATGGTCCATTATTACAGGCTTCCCAGCAACTAGGATATTGTACAGAGATGCATTTGTCTTTCTTTGGCTCTCAGATTATTGTAACAATGGACTTCAAGAAGTTAAAATTCCTCCAGGAATCTTTCACGTGGAGAAGGAAAGGCTGAGATTCAAGAGACAGCCAAAGACAAACTTGTCCCGAGGAGAGGCATTTATGATGGCCTTTCTCTTAATACTCCATTTTAGTAACCTTTGAGTTTATTTTATTTTTTTAAAGTTTATGCATTTATTTTTATTCTGCTTAAGTTCATCAATTTTTCTTGCACATTTTTGTTGGCTGGTTATTCGCTGACAAGAATTTAAGTTGAAAATTGAAAAGAAAAATTGCCCTATCAACTTGATCATTGGCAACTATATTTTTGCTTTGTCATTGTTGTGTTCAGTCAAGACAGTGTAATGGGGACACCTTGCAGTAAAAAGGGCAGCACCGGTCTTTTTACTGATTAGATGCAGAATGACTAACCACGGTGGGAAATTGTGTGCCAAGATACAAACAGAGCCTTCGGGCTCATTATCTCTTTCACATATTACACAGCGATCTCAGTCTCAATATAGTCAAAACGCAGAAAACTATTTAATGTCTGACCTTATTCAGAATTATTCTTACAAGAGGAAGTGGGAAGCACTTCATGGCTGAAATTTTAGAGTGCTTGTATAGAATTTGAAACATTGGCATCAAAATACGAAAAAATGATTGTGAGTGAAGCATGTAGATTTCACATTAATGAAGAATTTTAAAATACAGAACAAGAACTTTTAATGCATTTCTATCAAAGAACAGAAAATGTGTTGTCATCCATAGTGTCACAATGTTATTGGACATGTATGATAAAAATGGAGAGAAGAGATTTTTGTTTGTTTGCTGCTGTTGTTTTTTTGTTTTTGTTTTCTGGAGACAGGGTTTCTCTGTTGTAACTCTGGCTATTTTGGAACTCGTTCTGAAGACCAGGCTGACTTGAACTCACAGAGATATGCTCGTCTCTGAGTCCAGGGACTAAAGGCATGTGCCACAAATGCCTGGAGAAACTGGAATTTTTAAGCACTCCATATTTCTGATGCTTTGGAGTATTACGTGGATACTATGTGTCCTGTATTCTTTTTCGCTATTTATAAACAAATTTCATCATTTTCAACTCTAAGAAGAGGGTATGTTTGTATGTGTGTGTGTGTGTGTGTGTGTGTGTGTGTGTGTATATATATATATATATATATATATAAAAGTAATGCTGAGAACAGGAGAAATAGACCTCCCCATGAAAAGTACACTAATTTGTTATCCTGCACAAAATGGTCAATCACCAAAACACATATACGAGTAACATTAAACACACCTATGGCAATGTATTTAATTTTTAGAAATATATATATATATATATATATATATATATATATATATATGAATGTATGTGTGTATATAACAATAATTGATAGAAATAAGGCCATGAATTAGAGAGAGAACCGGGAGGGTTATATGGATACACTTGTATGGAGGAAAGGGAATTGTGTAATTATAATCTCAAAAACTAAAAGAAATAATTTTTAAAAGATAAAGCTACACCTTTAACTATGGGAATAGAGTAGAATTTCCCAAGCAGAAAAGACATTCTTAACTCTATTTCAACTGCACTTACTCAATTCCTAACTAACTTAGTGTCATTCTGTCCTCTTAGTTACTTTCCTCATCATTATTAAATTCCTCTGAGCTGCTCTCTTTATTGTAAATGGGGATCTGGATAATTCCTGAGTTCCCATTGACTGGAATCCAAGAAATTGACACAACTGACCATCTCTCTAGAGATTGGAATACATTCTTTTTTTTATTCCTGATATCCAGTTGATCTATTTGGACTCTGTACCATATGACTACATCCCTGCTTGAATGCTCTGGACTCAGGAAAATAACTACTTTGCTCCTTGTACACCAAATTCAAAGTTGCTGTGTCCTGCCCACAATCTACATAAGGAAACTCTACTCTTTATAGGGTCTTGAGGATATGAGGATAATTTGAAAACAAATTTAAACAAAAGAGGAGATGATAGCATGAGATTACAACAGGAAAACTGTTATGACTATGAGTTAAGAACTTTATTGCATAAAGAATTAATAAAAATTAATAAGATTCTCATAATCTTGTGTGACAAACTCTTATGTCTTCTTTTATGCCTAAAACCCTGTGTTCTTCCAACTATACCTTCATCAAGAGAAACTGCAGCATGTACATAGGAAGAAGTCACTGTCTTCTTAGATCCAAGAGAAGCAAATGTTATCTCTGAATCATGTACATAAAACTCCACCCATCAATTCAGTTAAGACATGAACACAGTTCTCTGTTCTGTTTTGACCAATCATATTTTTATTATTTCAAAGTTGACCTGTCTTGGCAGATGTCGAAGGAATAATCAAGTGCCTCAAAAATCAGGACCAAGGCTTTGCTGGTCATCTGATCAAAATATTATTTCTAGTGTTTTACTAAGTTCTTATTTTTTCAAGTTTAGAATTGAGTTTCATGAACTCATACTGATCAGTTCCCATACAAATCTAAGCATTCAAATTAGGCTTAATGATGAACACAGGAAAACATTATTACACAGTAATCATTCTCTCTATAATTTGGTATTCAGACATGTTTGCCTTTCTTCTTTTTTCTTTTTGCTGAATGATACAGCCATTGTTTTCAACTAGAATTCAGCTTCTACAACAACTTTATGGGAGAAACGCATCAAAAATGGAAAGCATGCTGCTCTTCCTTACATGCACCCAGTTATTTAAAGCTGAGTCCCTATCAAATTCATGCTTATTCATTTGGACTGTGGTAAAACAGGCATGACTAACATGCAAAACTGGCCAAGCAGTTGTAAGTTTGGGTAAGATGAGAAAGATTTATGTCGATCAATAAAATCATCACTATTTCCGTATGCTTGCAGCAATCGTGGGTTTTTCCCTCCTAAGTGATCGTTTCCTTCAATCATGTACATTTCATTGCCTTTATCATGTGATCCCTACGCAAAGTGACTGCGATCTGTTCCTAGCCTATGCTACAAGAGAAGACTGTACTACGGCAGTCACCAATTTTATTTTGTAAGGGACGCTTTTCAAAAGGGGATCATCCTCTTTTGGATATTGTAATAGTTCTCCTTAAGGTCTGAAGAAACTGTAGCTTCATCCAAGGAGCCTGAACTTAAAGTCAATGCGCAAAATTCCCTGTAGGAGATGGTAGGAGATAAGGACACTCATTGAGCAATATCCAGAGCTTGGTCTTGTCATGGATGTAAATATTTCTGAGATAAATGAGCCTACAGGATGAAATTTATAACCTCGCAATATCTTAACAACTGCAACCGAAGGCAACAAATCCCTCCAGGCCAAACCCACCTCCCACTGCACTCTCTTCATACCCCCAAACACCTAGAATTTCTAAAAATCTGTGAATCCATAATGAGATTAAAGGAAGATTAAAGGAAGATCAAAATATTGAGCAACAGGGCATGGAGAGATGGCTCAGAAGTTCAGAGCAATTGCTGCTATTCCAGGGGAACTAGGTTTGATTTGCAGCATCCACAGGGTGGCTCCCAACCATCTGTAACTCAAGTTCTAGTGGTTTGATTCCCTCTTCTGACCTCGCAAAGCACCAAGTATGAATGTGCTGTACATAAATATGCTGGGTGTGCCAGACGGGGAAGTTTGTCTTGGCGCTGTAGTTATCAGCATTCGTGGGAAACCCAGCTTGCTATATGTGTGCTGGTGTACAAAAGCTGATCCTCACGACTTCACAGCCACCACACGTAACCCCGGACCTTCTCTCCAGTCCCTAATTTGTAGATAACTATAAGTAAGGTGCTGAAATGCACATCAATATCTTACAGTTTATGGCCTCATCCAACATTCATAAAGGAACTAAACTGAAAGGAACCAAATTATTATGAATTTAGGAGTGGGAGAATAAAATTAAAGTATTCATGAAATAGTTTTTTTTATTTGATTCAACCAAGATTATATGGCATTTCATGAAAGCAGAACATATAGGGCAGGGATATAATAATTTTTAATATACTGTGCTCATACATTGTGCATTATATACGAGGAAAGGCAGAAATTTATAAAACCTCGTTCTTTTGATAAAAACAGTTATGGTGACTGGTAACTTTTCTATATATTTTCCAATATTCTAGAATTAAGGTCTGTGAGCTTGGAATCCAAAAACTAAGTTTACTAAGAAATGTGAAAGAGGGCTGAAGAAATGTCTCTACTGTTAAGAGCATCACCTTAATTGGTTTGATTCCAGCTAAGAACCCAGGTTTGATTCCAGCAAAGTTGATTGCACAAAGTTCTGTAACTCCAGGAGTTCTGACACCCCCTCTGGACTTCTTGGGTACTGCATGAATATGGTGAACCCCTATGCATGCAGACAGAATGCCAAGGCACATAAAATTAAATAGTATTTTAGAAGAAATAAAAAAGGATACCAGTTATATTTCCATCAATGTGACTGAAGAAGTCTGCATTTCATTCAACTGGTTGCTTAGTAATGCTGCATTTTTTTACATGTGTCTATGAATTGTTAAGACCTAAACCTGTGCTGGAAAATTTAGCTCCTTCTACTTGCTGCATTTAAAACCAACTTTTAGTAGCATCACAATATATTTTTTGATTGTCTGGGGCGAGTGTATATGTGTGTACATATGATTCAGAGTGGAAGGTGATATGAACAGCCCACATCTCCTAGAGAAGCCAATCTTAAATGTCATCACCAAAAGTCACATACCCCACACCTAGTAATTCTGTGATACCAATTACAACGCAGCATAAAAGAGAAGAGTTCCAGTGAGAAGAGAAAGAGTAAACCATGAAGAGCATCTGCCCAGCAGAGACAGGGGGACACAATGGCAATTTTTGTCTAATGGGAACATACACCATGCCTCACACAGCTATTTTCTTTCTTTCATGTGCAACCAGGATGAGAAGGGAGAGGACTTCATTGGGAATCTGAAACTGAACCTTCTAGGGCCCTGGCTTTTCCACTTACATTGCTCCATAACACCAAGCTAATCTCAACCCTATCATTCCGTTTTAGGGGATCCTTTACTCAATTAAGAACCTTAAGGATTCTGACTCTTCCTTATATCTTCTTAAGCACAACTTGTGTTTCTCATAGTCATGCAGAAAGAACAGGCGAATAATTATAACTTCTCAACACAGTTGCTACATGTCAGGTGTGTTTTCAAAGGTCCATGTTATGTTTTTTATTGGGAATATGCTGTGGATGTGGGGGAAAATATAAAGTCTCTCGGGCTTCTCACAATTAACAAAGTACTCTGGAGCATCTCACTATTAGGAAAGTTCTCTTGGGCTTCTCATATGTCATATGTAAAATAGTAGAGGCTCTGATCTGAACACCAGCAGGTAAAGTGGTTGACAGTTTTAGTAAAATAGATACTTTGCAAGAATAGAGTCACCAAAGATTTCTAATATATCACACACATAGCGAGAAAAAAATAAAAAGACTCCAGGTTAACTCCAGTAAGGCCAACAAAAGAAGGAGCTGGCTGAGAAGATGGAGCAGATTATCCTAGGAAGATGATGAGTTGGATTTCACACACACTATACTTGAGTTTCCAGGTATCAGGTCTCCAACTGAGTGCATAAAAAAATGGTTGTGTGTGTAAGCCTAGAGCTACGGTAATGGCGCACATTGGGATTCTACTGGAAAATAATTTTCAATTTAGAAGCCCTGAAATTAAACAGCATGAAAAATGAGTGAGTTAGCATGAACATTAATGAAATGATAAATGAGACATGCTATGTTTCAGTTGATGAAAACAAATTTAAAAGGAAAGGAAAGTAGAACAGAGACTGAGAAATACAGATGCTATGATACAAGCAAAGATAGGAGAACATTTGTTCCATATTTCCCCCATGTTTGCAATATACAGCAATATACCTGTTCTTAACATAATACATACGACCTCACAAAGTTCTGTCTGTTCATGGTAGCTCATCATTTTGTGTGTTCGGCTGACACCAAGGTGTTATGAGAGGGTGTTAACACAACTCTTTAGGTATAACCATACACTTTAACTGGCATTTTCTAAATTTGGAATGAAGTAGAGGATTTAGATCTTTCCCAGATATCAGCTTATGTAAGCTATCCTCAGACTGATGCTGACTCTGCTCCTCACCATATGGAGATGAGTCCTACTTCCACCCCCATAAGCCAATGCAGGAAACAAAGCCACAATCAAGGCCTCAAAATACCACAGCAGCCAAAATCACCTCCTCCATTGTTTCTCTTTACTCCAAAAATCTAAACATGTTTTCTTCCCTCACACATTGACAATATGATAAGTATATTAATCAGCTTGATTCAATCTTTCCACAAGGTACACAAAAATAAAAGCTCATACTGTATCCCATTAAAATGTACAATAGCAACTTTTAAATTTATTGAGTAATATGATAGCATAAATGCATCCAGCATTCAGCTGTTCATGACGAAATTGGACCAAAACCACAGGCATACAGCTGCATACAGATGTGGCAGCTGTAGATGAGAAATGAAACTCTACAGCAGAAAAGTAAAACCTCAGAGACTCTGAGTAACAGAGAAGTAACTGGATGGCCCAGTACCTATAGAACAGAAAACTAGCTAGAGATGAGAGGAAGGAGGCACCTTCCTGAAGACATCAGTACAAGAAGAAAACCCCAGTGAGTCCCTATCACAGCTCTGGCATCTTGTGGGTACTTCTTCTGAACAAATACTAGGCCTAGAATCAGCATGTGTCAATCTGTTATTGTTACTGTTTCGCTTTGAGGTTTGTTGGTTGGTTTGTTTTATAGTGCTGGGCAGCAATTCCACAACTTTGCTCCCCTTGAGTGGATGTTTTACCACTGAGCAAGGCTTTAGGCTGGCAGAGAAGAATATACAGCAACCCCAGCCGTGAACCAATCCCATTCAAACTTTGGTGGGAAATTCACGTTCAGAACAGATTTGGGAAGTAAGTGTTGGGAATTTGAACTCAGGGTCTTAGGCCTGCTTAGAAAGTGCTTTAAGGCACTGAACTGTCTCCTCTGGCACCATAGTTTAAAACCTTAATAGAGAATATGAACCTTGGTCCCAGATACAATCTCTGACAGACATCTACATCCAGAGGCTCTGCCCAGTCTGGGGACTGGGACACTGAGCAAGCAGGCTTCCTACCTGTACTTCTAAGAGCAGGCCAAGGCTCTGTCTGAGTGCCCAGATTCGCAAGACTCCCTGCTTTACATGATGCAACAAAGAACAGAACAGCAGACAGGAGAAAGAAACCAGGGAATAAAACACTCTTTCAATAAGAAAAACTTAGGAATTTTGCATCTAAACGTATACTCATTCCTAGACCAACAACATCTCAAAAGGCTGAGAAACCCTTAAAGAAATGTTCAACATCCTTAGTCATCTGGGAAATGCAAATCAAAACGATTTTGAGATTCCATCTTACACCTGTCACAATGGCCAAGATCAATAACACAAATCACAGCTCATGCCCGACAAGATGTAGATCATGGGGAACTGTCCTTCAATGCTGGTGACACTGCAAACTTGTACAGCTACTATGGAAATCAATACGGTTGGCTGGCAGTGGAGATTAAATCAGTAGTATAGGTCACAATAGAGAATGGGAGGTAGAGAAAAAGGAGCATTCATGACAGGTGAGAAGAGGCCAGTAGCAGAGGAAGCAAGAGGAAGGGAATTATTCCTTACATTATGAGACCTGAAGGAAGTGAGGAGTTGCAGGCCACAATCAAAAGGAGAACTAGGGCCTTTTATTCAACTGAGAAAAGCACATGAGAACTGACAGACACCGAAGCTGCAAGCACAGGGCCTTCACGGGTCTGTACTAGGTTCCCTGCATATATAATACAGCTTTCAGTTTGGTACAATAAGAGGACTCCTGAGTTTGTGCCCTACTGCGTCTCTCGTTCTTGGGTCGGCTCTTGGGGCTCTTTTTCTTCTGTTGGTTGGCCTTGTCCAATCGCTATGTGATGGTTTCTGTTTTATCTAATTAGACTGTATTTTGTCATGTTTTATTGCTATCTCTTAGAATGTTGTTCTCTTCTAATGAGTTACAGAAGCAGAATTGATGCAGGGGGAGAAGAGAGGAGAGGAGGAACTGAAGAGCAGAAGGAGGGGAACTCTAATCAACATATATTGTATGAGAAAAGAATACATTTTCAATAAAAAGGAGATTCAAAACAGGAAGGAAAATTAAAATAAAAACAAAACAAAAATGGAACAAGGAAGTAGTATTATATCTAAAAGGTTATCAAATTTTCTCCTCAAATGTTGTAGAATCATGGTAAGTTTAAAAGAACCGATATTTGCAAATATTCCATCGTTTACTCAAGAACAAATAAAATCAAAGTTCATTTCCATCTACTTTCTATCATCTACAAATATTTGATGGCTAATTATTTCTAAGACAAGTTTTTAAAAAGCATCATAAAGAAAAGGCACTGCCCTGGTTTCAGCAGTTGTCTCTTAGGTTAGGGTACATCCAGGACTGAGAGGAACAGCTAAACCATATTAGAGATGAGAAGCATAACTTTTCTCTGATGCATTTTTCAACACTTGGGACCAATAAAATAAGTAATTGTAACTTTCAGGACAATTACTCTGTTTTGAAATAAGAAATTAGGTAAACAAGATTACCCTGGGCATGTTTCACAAGGCTTGATAAAAACACAGTACAAGTCTACAAATTAAAATTGTATTTATCTTGTTTGGCTATTTATTTGTGGCTCTAGACACTTAAATTTTGTCAAGAGTCTATATAATGTTAATTAGCCAATGTCAGGTATATCATTGGTGTTTCCATAAGGGAATGTTTAACTTTGTAGACTCCCACACTTGTTTGTTTGTTTTATTGTTTTTTGCTTTTTGGGTTTTTTTTTTTTTTTTTTTGCATTTTACTGTTTCTATTCACCTTAAGTCGTACTTTACTATTATAAAAGGAGGATGATGCTCTAGGGTCTATGAAACATAAGCAGTCTCTTTTTGCATGAGATCATACTTACTTATGTCATTTACATGGAGAAATATATCTGATGCCCAACAAGGAGCTTCAGCCCTGCAGATAAGCACTCTGAGTACTAATCACCCTGCCTTTGTTTTCCACTTCCAGAAGAGGAAGGTAATCATCAAGATCACTCAGCTGTAAACCCTGCAACATGCAAAGACTGTCTACCTGTTAAGACTCACACAAATGTTGTGGAAGCAACCAATCACTTTTTATTAGATTGAAGGCCTCCTTCGCAAGATGCAATTCATACTGGACACTGTTAATGAGGTCATGAACCTGATACTACATAGATCATGGAATCCAGGGTGAAACCAACTACTATTATTCTGCCAAAGGGACATAGCAATAGAATGAATCCTAACGGCATGTTGGTATACCCATGTATCACTGCCTTGTTCTACCACACTGTCACCTAATGAGCCAACATTATCCAAGGAATGTCTAACTCCCGTTCCAGTACTCTGATAGTTATCTGCTGAGAGAAAACTCTGGCACAGTTGGTATCCAAGAAGGCCTCACCTTCCAGAGTGAGAACCATGAACTACATGCAATGTATTTTCTTCTGGTCTCATAGGCCAGGTGAGCACTCTCATAAATTCCTGCTAACTGCAACATCATTAGAGCCAAAGCTCTCCACCCACTACAACCCCTTAAATTGTCATTTCCTAAACTTTGTCCCCGGACTTCCACAGAAGTTAGTTTTGGGTCTTAAGGATTCAAAAAGAAGCAAAACAAGCAAGAAATACAGACAGTACTAAGCAAGACCTTTATAGAAAACATTACAATTATTTCAAAGCATGATCAAAATGTAACATGTTATGTTCCAGACTGGTGGACACAGCTCTGGCTGAACGTTGAGTTGATAAGTAGCTCAGGCTGAGCTAACATGGAACATGTTCAACCAGCAGTATCTGGAACGTTGCCCGCATCACTATCCAGGGAGAAGACTTCAAATCTTTGGGTAGAAGTCATGACACAGGCTCCTACATTAAAATTCATCAGAAAAGGGGTATTCTGGGTGGTCCTTACCACTAAAATAGAAAAGAAAAATACAGAATATTAACTCTTGGATTCATACGATGGTAGTGAAGGCAGAAATCTCTGCTGCTATCATTAGACTCGACCACTTAATTTTCCTGGCTGGCTGCAGAGTCTTCTTTTTTTATTTTCCTGAACTTGACTGTGAATGAAATATTTTTAAACACCATAACTGAATTTTTTTAATTAAATTCACTTGCCTAAGAGAGAGTAACACACAGAGACAGACATGTATGTGTCCTACTTCCTTTTAGCTTCTGCAGTCGGTCTGCCAAAGCACAGAAAGAAAAAGTCTGTCTCATTTCAGACTCTCAATGAAAACAGAAACTAAACATTATGTTTAATGCTAGTCTAAATGTTAATCATCCCAAAATAATATCAAGAATACAGTTTATAAATACGAATCCCTTTCCATTTATCTAATTAATCCATTTTTTATGCACTGGCCATCACACAGAAAATATTGTCCTTTATTCAGATAAAAAATTTCATTAATAAGATAGATTCTTAGTTCTTTTTTTTAGATTTCTTTTTTTTAGGGAGCAATTTTACTAAATAATTTGTAGATATCTATATTTTAGCATCATTACAAAATATAAATTGACAAAACTCCTTGCATACTAAATTATATAGTAGGTGGCAATTACTACTGAGTGTTTACCACTGTCTGACCTGCATTATGTCCCATCGTTATCCTTCATTTTGTCCTATATATATATAAAAGAAACTTAGTAGCAAGATACCATACATGCCAATCTTTGCAAGTTGTCTACCCCTTTTTAAAAAGTGCTATATTTACTTCCATGGTGAAGTAAAATCTTCACAGGTAAAAGGGATTATATAATCCTTGTTTGTCTTTATATAAAACCCGTATCAAGTGTCAGATTCTATACCATAAAGCGTGAAGGAAAAGTAAAGATTCTTAATGACTATCAATTGCATCAGCTATGGAGCTTTTTTCATAAATATTCTTCCATTGGTTTTAAATGTCTTTCTGCACAATTTTGTCTTCACTATTGAGATATGCATAACTCATAAATGAGAAAAGCAAATACTATAATAACTGTCTTAATGGCAGATTTCAAGAAACTAATGACCTGTTTGGTTTCTGAACAAACATTTACTGAAAATGGAAATACAGAAAAGAAAATAAATTGTGGCATATTTTTCAGAGGGACTTACGGTAGAGTAGACACATATCTGAAATTTCTGTTCAGGCTGTCTAGGGTTTTCATATCCTCTGAAGGCAGCTCAAAATCAAACACCTATTGAACAATTGGAAACATTTTAGGACACTACCCATTTGTAAACCTTTAAAACACAAGTGAATCATATTTTACCATGCAAAGGCAAATTTTCATATACAAAAAGCTTCTGAAAGTGTTAAGGATATCAAGCAAGATGCTCAAGTGGTCAATATATGTCACGCAAAAGTTAAAGGAAATCACTTTTGAGCTGTGTTGAAGCATCACAGTATAGACAAAAGGAGCTGCAGCAGATACAAGGCTGATGTTGTCCAAAGACCATAGTAATGGTTTCCAAACATCCTTAAGTAAATTTCTGAACCATATAATTCAAATATTTACATCACTAGAATTACCTGTTTATGTCCCGTTGGTGGGCAGTTCAGATATTAACAATGTTCTTTGCAATACAATTTAAAGCAAGAATTGTTCAAGTATTAATTTTATCATTTCTAAAGAACAGAAGATTTGACTTGAAGAGCATTTCATTAGCTAAAATTGGGATACTTTACAAAAAAATATCATTACTAATTTTTGAAATATTGACACAAATAGATCATCAAGTCCTTCTTTATTTCTCCAAATTGATGACAAATAAATACTCGGAAAACAGGTAGGAAGGGGAGGAGAAGGAAGGGAGGAAGGTAAGAGGAAGCGAGGAGCAAGAGCTTAAAGTGTCATCAGTCTATCAATTGATCCATCTGGTAAAAAGTATTGAGTGAACTTTTCTTTAAAAACTATTGAAAGAACAGAAAATACATTATTAAAAGATGATACATAACACCACCTCTCTATCAATAAATCTAACAGGATATACACAAATATCCCATTAGAAAAAATGAAGAAAGTCATTATGATATAAAAAAGGCCATCTGAAATTGAAAATTCCCAAGGTGGTTACATATTAAAATTCTTAATATTTCAAAACCAGTTCTCTCTCAATTGATGAAATTAAGAAAAATGAAATGATGAAATCTTTACATATCTATATATGAATTATCTGCCCGAAAAATCATATTTTATCTTTAATTAAAATATAATTACATCATTACCCACCTTTGCTTTCCTCTCTTGAATTCCTCCAATGTCTCCTTGTTACTCTCTCACAAATTCATGGTTTGGTTTTTTTCAATTTTATACTTATATATAAATATATATAGTATATTGTATGCAATGTAATATACTATATATATATATTTACTACTATATTCATATATTGGTGGTGTCATCGTTCAGGTCTCATTTAAGAAGCCATATTGCTGAGGTAATTTGTAATATTTTTAAATAGGAGAAGGTTGATCAAAATGATTATCATTTTGTACAGCAAGACGGATAGTCCAACATAATTTGAGAAAGAGTCAGCATACATAAAACAAATAAAATGTGTGAGTAGAATTATTAGCCATTTAGAAAATCATCTGAGGGTTCTTTGAATTTTTATTTTATATAATTTCAGAAACCTCAATTAGAGAAGAGTTTCAAGGAAAACACTGAAACACCTTTGTAATTTAAAACAATGAAGCATATGATAACCCATTCCACAAAGGAACAACATATGACATTTAAATACAAAATAAAGGAATGATGAAACACAATAAAGAGAAACGTTTTTCATGAAAATTAACAGAGAGTAGAGAGAGAGAGAGCTACAGAATTTAACATAGAGCAAATGTATCTAAATTTGCAAGGTAATTATTGTGGAGAAGATATGAATGCTGCAAATTAACTACAACTCATATTTCCCAGTCTCCACACTCCATGCACATCTGCCTCTACTTCTAGTAACAGGTAGTATCTACTTTACACCCTGTTAATTTTAACAGTTTCCATTGTGTTTTTCTATTTCCATGCACATATGTGTGGAATGCATGTGTGTTTATTTGTGTTTCCATATGCAGGGACACACTTGTGTGTGTGATTGCACATGAGAATGTGTTTGTCCATGTCGAAGTCTGAGGTTCATACCAGGCTTCATCCTCAGAGCTGTTGTACCTTATTTATTGAGGAAGTCTCTCCATCAGACTCAGAGCTCACTATTGTGGCTATTCTCACTAACCAGCTTACTCTGGAGATGCCCTGTCTCTGTCTGTTAGGCTAGAATTAAAGGGGGAGGGGCACCACATCCTCCTGGAGTTTTATGTGAGTTCTAAGGATCTAAAATCTAGTCTCCAGGTTTGCTTGGAGAGAGCTTTAACCACTGGGCCATCTCATAGCTTTTAATTATTTTTTTAGCTTGCATTAACCTCTACAGCTTAGCAGAGGGAATGATATGGTAATTATTTGCCTAGGCTTAAAATCCTTGTAAACACCCATTCACTCTCTTTAAAGAAGAATGTGTGAGAAGGTGAAGCCTATGCCAGTTGGTTAGTGAATGAAAACTATTTGGAGCTAATGCATATTAGCCAAAGGAACAACTATATCCTGAGGTAGATGGACCTCCTGACCTTGTAAATACATACACTAGTACTGTGAACATACTTGAGTGAATTCAGGCTAGTCCAAGCCTCACAGTTCAGGCTGGACTGCAGAAAAGTTTTAAATCACAGAAATGTGAGCTAAATAAATACTCGTTTTACATTAAAACTCTACACCGAGGCTGGATCATTTTGCAACTACTGTAGATAATAGTATAGCGAAGTTCCTGTAGTTGAAAATAGAAGACCATCAGCATAGGTAAGTCTCCAAGAAAGGAATATGCACTTAGCCAGCAAAGCAACTCAAAAGAAATAAACATGTTCATATTAAAATATATGAGCATGAACATGGAAAGGTGACTCAATGTTTTAGAGCACTAGCTGCTTTTGCAGAAGCCCCATGGGGTACCACGGGACCCACAGTACAGCTCCGAGCACCAACATGATAGCTCACAATTATCCACAACTCCAATTCTAGGATATATGGTACTCTTTACTGGCCTATGTAGGCACCAGGCATACACATGGTGCACGGGCATGTATGCAGCAAAACACCTATACACATAAAATTAAAAATGAGTAAACAAAAATAAAACGAAATGTGTGAATATGCAAGCCAAACACAAAATAAAGTCCCAACAATTTATCATATGAAAATACCAAGCCAAACTTAAACTCTCATTTCAGCAAACAATGAAGAGATCCACTGCAAAGATGTTAACAGGTCATGGCTAATTTAACGTTGAATTCTAAATCTCTGAGCTCTTTCTAAATCTAATTCCATCCTGCTAACTTATTACTTGTGCTGTAGAGCAGAACAGAACATTTCTGATTGCAACTGAAATCTCATATGCCTGCGAAATGCTAAGGAGATTGACTTGGCTGAAAAATGCCGAGAGATTTCAAAGAAGATAATAGAAGAGAGACAGTGTAACAGACCCGATGCCCACAGCCTCCCTGGTCACCTGTACGTTCTCTTTTATATTTTTCTCTTTGTTACTCTGGGCAAGGACCACAATTCCACGTTGAAGATGGTATCGAAGAGCAATCTGTGCTGGACTCCGCTTGTGCTTTTTTGCCATGTCACAAAGAACTGGATCATTCAAGAGAACTGGGGCACTTGCATCCACCCTGGAAGAAAAGGCAGAAATCTTTAGCTTCAAAAGTTGAGAATTGTTAAGAGGCTTCTGGACACATAGGGTGTCCACTCAAATAGGGTCTTCGATGGAGTCCCTGGACCAATAACATTTCCATTATGGAGATCTCAGAAATGTGAATTCTCCCCTCTCTCTGAGTATTCAAATGAGCTTCTGAAAACTGAGTTTAGAGAATTGAAAAGATTTCACCAAAACAGGTGTTTGCAGAAAACTCCCTACTGCCCTGCTTACCATCGTTTTGGTCGTTGAGACCCAAGAACGAAGTAAGCCACTAGAACAATATCTTTTGACCTGCAGTAGTTCAAAAGCTTGCTCTGGTTCAGGTAAAGATGACATTCTACCTGTAGATGGACAGACAGAAGGTGTCTGGTTACATGAGATGCTAATGTTAATGTAAATGAGAAACATTAAAGTTAAGTACCTAAATAGGAAAATGTAACATATTTAGATTACCAATATAATTTGATCTGTGTTTTTAAAACTTAATTTCACAACTATATTACTAATATGACATGAAAAACAAATTTCCTATAAGAAAACAATTCTATGAACCAGATCTTGAAGTTCAAATTCATTTTGTGTTACAAAGAGAAAACATAGTATTGACTGGAAGATGTTTCCAGAAATCATTGGTAAATTTGACTATAGACAGGTTCAGATTATATAAGCAAATTTTTGTTAATTTCCCTAAATATAAATCTGATAACATCTTCATTCTTTGGAAATGCTTTCTGAACTCTTTGAAGGCAAACACTCAAAGAACCTACTTTGAACATGTTCATAAGAAGGTTGCAAAAATTGGCCACAGGGATGGCTCAGTGGGTCAAGGTGCTTGCTGCCAAGCTAGACTTGTGTTGGCTCCATGAGATCCACAGTCATTCTCTGGTCTCCCTATGTGCAACATAATACAGACACACACACACACAAACACACACACACACACACACACACACACACACACACATGCACACAAATACATTCACACAAATATAATTTTCAAGATTAAAGAAAATATTCATATACATATTCCTTAATGGGTATATAAGTCTATTTGACAAACTCTCACTGTTGGGGGATATAGGTTAGGAAGCAGAAAGACTTTCTACACAGACTATCAATTATTCAGACTGTTGGATAAAAATAATGGTAAGAAATTTTTGGCAAAATCAATACTAAATCTACATAAATGTTTAGTATTTACACTATTGTATCATTATGTAAAAATACAATTTTAACTGTAATTTCTGGTGGTGGATGGGAGGCTGTTAGGAGCAGACCAGTTCATGATAGCTAAGTTAGGGAGCCAAAATACCTGCCAATAACAATGAAAAGGATAAAGCAATGTGATTTCTGCGGACCATGAACGTTTTCATCCAAGAAGTATGACGCTAAACTGTGTGGAAAACTTCATGCATTGGAGATTATCACATTGCATAAATTTAGTTGCAGGTAGACAAGTAATTTGCTTTTTATTTCCTCATCTGTGGTCCTAGAACAGTGGATACATACAATCCTACATGTACCGATGACTTTATTTAGAGACAGACTGCTTGGGGAACAAAAGGGAAAAGGAAGTGGACAAAGAGGGCGTGATATAGGGAGACATACGTGAATTGATGCTTCTGCTAGGTCAGACGCACTGCTCACCTCTAGTGCACTCAGTAAGCTGCATTTCCTACTCTGATCTATCACTGGAATTTTTAACTGCCTGCCAATCTCTTCTTCCCTACCACGGTAGCAAGATCACTACAGTTTCCAGTCAAAGATCTTTGCTACATGATAAGAGTGTACTGAATATTAAGAGACAATGTCGACTCCCTCACAGTACATATGCATTTGTTGCTTGTAGGAGGAAGGTAGAGGAAAATCTACCCAAGAGGTTTGCAGGCTCAGAATCAGCTGTGTTTTCTGAGTACTCCCTGAGAGTGGATTTTATCCAACGTTAATGTCACCATAAACACATTACCTGATCAGCCAAACCTGTGTGGTTTTTAGAATTTAAAATTTACTTTCCCATGCAGCTGCGTCTCTGTTTTAAAATCCCAATACCGACATACTGAGAGAAAGGAGTGACTCCTCTAACCACCAAACTGTCATTACAGCCCATCTCTCCCGTTTTGATTCTATCCTTGTACAGCTCACCCATGTTTTCATGGACTTCTCGTTATAAATCAGTCCGTTTTCCAGCGCCTTCACTCTTCTAACAACTACATTTTTTCTGGTTCAGTGATGTGTCTACTTCAATTCTGAAATGCTACTAGTGACATCTGCCTGCTGGGCCACTTTAAATCTCCACACTCTGCATCAGCTGGCACTATGGTATACTTTCATTTTTACAAAGCTTTAAAAGTGCAAGGATAACTTTTAGAATCTTCAAGTGACTTTTACTACAGTGACACTGCTCTTAGAATCTTCTTTTTTGTGACAAAACTATGAATTGGGGAAGGGGTAAATGGCCTGAAGGTAGAACAGAAATAAGGGAATGTATGGGAGGTAAAGAAGAGCCTGTGGGCGCTCACCTGGTTGCAGACAGGCTTGTACTTGAGCCCAGGCTTATTTAAGATTTTCTCCAGCTGTCTGCGGTTAAAGTTGGACACCCCAATGGACTTGACCAATCCTGCATCCTTACACTTCTCCAAGGCCTAGGAGGGAAGGAGTTATAGTCATATTTATATTGATATAAAAGCAAGATGGAACAGTTAAACATACTCCATCTGGTTCTGAACATATATCTCCATAACAGAGTGCTTGCCAGTGTGAGAAGGACCCTGAGTTTTACCATCACCCCACTAACACTGAAAAGGTGGCATTAGGGAGACACAGTCCAGTTGATCGCTGAAATTGAAAATGAAGAAGCCAAAAGGAAAACAGTGACAGCCATCAAGGAATCCCTGTGTCCTCAGTAAGAAGCAGTGATTTTCACACTACATATGATGGCAAAATATATAAATTCCTGTTGTCCTGAGAACTTACTTCTTCATTTCTGTCTATTATATGGTAGTAATGTATGCGTCCTCTTCACTCCAGTAACACACCTATGTCAACATAATGAGTGTCTACATCTAGAGGCATGTACCCTAATCTCTCAAGCATGACCTGATTCTCTCTCTATCTCTCTCTTTATCTCTATCTCTCTCTGTCTCTGTCTCTCTCTGTCTCTGTATGTATATATATATATATATATATATATATATATATATATATATATATATATATATATATATATATCTGTTCTGTTCCTCCTTTGATCCTCCTTCAACTGCTCACCTCCCAAGTGGCACAAATATCCACTGTGTCCAATAATGGTTTTCCATGTTCATCTACTGGAAACAGGTCCTCCCCTGGCTGGAATAGGAACAGACATCACAACAATCTAATTAAACACAGGTTTTTCATAGGAATATCTAGAAATGGAATCCTAAATATTTATTGGATGGAGCATTATTCTATGCACTTACATTTACAAAGTATGTGAAAATATAAGAAGTATTTTTAGTTGCTTGAACTTGTTTAGTATATAAATTATATATACATTTATATTATTATTAAATAGCATTTCACAGACCTACCTCTGTTCTCCTAGCAGATGTCCATTATTTTGCCACTTATTAGTCATGATTTTAATAAGATATTTCTCTTTTTCTTTCTTTTTTCTTCTTGTTTTTTTTTTCTAGAAAAGTTTCTCTATTGTTACCCTGGCTGCACTGGACCTCACTCTGTAGACCAGGCTGACCTCGAACTCACAGAGATCCACATGCCCTCCCCCCCCCAAGCGCTGGGATTAAAGGCATGTACCATCAGCACCCATCAAGATACTTCTCTTTCATTGAGAAATTTAATAGTCATAAACCGTGACATCCAGTAATAATAGATTATAGTCCCACTTAGGCCAAAGAATCAGTGGTCTTTTTCTATCTGAATTTATTTGGGCAAAAAGAAACTATATCCCCTAAAGGTGATCACTCAAGGTTGTATACCAGACTAATTTTGATGGTGGAAACCTCAAAGATGGTATAAGGTAATAGTAACCAGAAAACTTCAATTGTCTCATTACTACAAGTACAAAACTTTGAATAGAATGCAAATGCCTAAGAACACAAAATAAGGAAGGAATAAGCAGTGACATTTTTTAGGATTACTTTTAAAATCTATAATTCTAGAAATTACGTGAGCTTCGCATTTCATGGTCCAATAAATGATTGTTTTACAGTGAAATGAGGAGAATGTATAACATATGCAGTGAGTTTACAAGAAAATATGATAGAAACTTACCATGACAATCCAGAAAAATTATAACCATGCCCCTGTCAAAGTGGGTTGAGTTTCATCATTCAAATTGCTTACCTTCATTGGCACTGGGTAATGAATAATATACAGGTCAACATAATCCAGCTGGAGACTTTTCAATGATTTTTCCAAGTTAGTTCGAACCAGCTCTGGTCTAAAGAAAGTGCACCAAAGCTACTTATATGTAAAAAGAAACATAATCTTAGATTAGTAAAATTTTCAAATATGGAGGTTTTATTTTACCTAATATTGATATGTTTTGTACTATATAGAAACTTACAATCATAAGACAGAAAATAACCCTTGTTCTGCTGCTTCTACTAATATGACTTATGTACATAAACATGATTATATGTTTATTTACAGTCTTTCAAAAATGAAAGAAATTTTCTCAAAAGATAAATATCCTACCTACTAATAATGATATTCAGCCTCTGAATTATACCTCACAAAGATAGGAAAACAATTATTAAGCTGATTACTTGATCCATTTATAACATTAGAGAAGAATTAGCAGACTTTTGATTACATCATTGAACAGAAGCATCATGTGAACATTTTAATATGTGATGGACACAAATAAATGCACTTTAACTACTCTTTAATATGAAAGTTCTTTTACTGCTCCTTGTTATTTAAAGGAAAAAATTAGTATTTACAATATAACAGATCTCCTAGGCTACCTAGGAGATACAGAGAGCGACTATTTCATACCTATATCTGATCTTACAGCCCATGATAAAATACACTACTTGCCACTGAAGCTCACAGAAACAAAGAACTTAAGAGTTACGCATATGTAGATGGTAGGAAGCCATAATCTTCACCTACTTGTCATGCTGAATCTCATTTATGAAGTGTATGTAAATAAAAGTAATATCACTATGAATATTTCACCAATTAGTGGTCCAATCAAATAAGTGTTTTCTTGCTTATATCACATTTCATTAACTGTACACCTGAGCACTACACACACAATACCTTTGAAGTGAGGTATATGTCTTCTCTCTTCAAAATGCCAGATGCAATCTTGCTGCGAATAGCCTGCCCTACATCCTTTTCAGTTTTGTAGACATAAGCAGTGTCAATATGGCGGAACCCAGCCTCTAAAGCTAAGTTTATTGCCTCCAGTGACTTTTCTTCAGGAACCTGAAGGAGGAAGCAAAGGCAGTTCTTTCTTAAAGACACATGACAAGAGAATCAGCTCAAATGGATCTGATGCATAGTTCTCTAGAGTAGAAATTTTCTAGTCTCACACTGCTTTACACTTAAGAAGAGACTGGTCTCCTGGCCACTGAAATTCTACCACCTGGAAAACGTAACAGAACCTATAAACAGTGATTGTGGAGATCACAGACAAAGAAGTGATATCAGAAGAATCACCTTTCCCCCTTATCTTAGGTTTGTTGAGCATTTGGGACATTAAGTCACTATCTGTGATCACTGGTTGTTTCCTGAATAATCACAAGAATTTCACACCCCATAACCTCTTGATACCCATGTAATAATGGTCAATACTTTACATCAGAGGACCTAAACAGAACTCAAATTCAGTGACTATTCTGGAAAGCCTTGCAGGACTAAGCACACAGCAATTATCCTGTTGTAATTTATATAGTGGGGTCACAAGTACAACGAACACAAGGAGAATGGTGCTTGGAGCAATGCGGAGATGAAATACAAATTGGGTGCAGAACTGTGAGATTTTCCTCAGTGAAGACTCCTAGGAAATACTGAGTTCTTTTCGACATCTAATTGTGACAGTCCTTGAGAGATCTCATCTGTATAGAAAGCTGCTTGTTTCTCATTTTGTAATGGATTATTCATGTTGGGTTATCAGCCCTTGAAACAACATTTACATTGTTTAGAGAAGATACGACCAGAATAAAATATAGGATCATTGATATTTTCCATACTTGGATAATACTGTGAGCCGCTATGTGTTAAAGGATGGAGGATCACATCAAACTACTTGTGCATTTATTTTAAGAACTGAGAGATGGCGTTAATCCCAATAGTACCAACGAAGAGCCAGGAGAATCTCCCTGAGTTCAAGTTCTGCCTGATCTCATAGTGAATTCCAGGCCAAGTCTCAAAAAATAAGGAAGCAAGGAACCAAGGAAGGAAATAAGGAAGGAAGGAAGGAAGGAAGGAAGGAAGGAAGGAAGGAAGAGGAGGGGAGGAGGAAGGAAGGAAGGAAGAAGAGAAGGAAGGAAGGAAGGAAAAGGAAGGAAGGGAGGGGAAGGGAGGGAGGGAGGGAGGGAGACCAGAAGGGAGGGGAGTCATCCTTGCACAATGGTTTTAGGGGTCTCATCTACACAAACATTCATCATGCTGATCTCCCTAAGTCTTGCATTACTTAATGGGGGTGGGGAAGAAATATCCTGGAATCTAGGGCTAACCCTCCTTCCGTCCACCACAATCAGCATCAAAGCAAAGAAGGTGACAGTGTTCTGGACTGGTGACTTTGGTCTCTTCTACCAAGCCAAGAAACACTGATATAATTAACAAACAATGATGTCATCAGACCTTGATGCAGACTAGGGTCAAGCTACCATCTATCTTGCACATACAGTTCCAGCCTAGAGAAACAGAACCAGATGAGTCCCACAGAGTCACATGGAAGGTGGGTGACTTAGCAGCTTTATCTCCTCCATCTGCTCTCAGCCTCTTTTCTCTTGAACTCTCCACCACAACACTGCTGCTCTTACCTCTTCAGGTTTATATGTGCCAAATCCCAGCGCAGGCATGAAGTGGCCATCGTTTAGTTTCACACGTTGCTGTAAGGAACTCATGGCTTGTCACTCCTTGCACTAAGCAGCTTCTGGTTCTTCTGCAGCCTTTGTGGAACAGTTAAAATATACAGGCTATATATCAGTTTCTAGGCTAATGGATAATCACAGACACACCCTTTCTAATGGCTAACCAGTGATACTCTGGCTAATGATTAAACAACACTTCTACCTGTCTGACGGGTAACCAGTGGCACTACCTGTTTAATGGTTAACCAATAGAAAAGTAAAGGTAGAAATTTTAAAGCACTATTTCACATGTGACTTGATACCATTCAGCTATATAAAAGTTCATTCTGCAATGAATTATTATATAGTCACAATTGGTTTGAGTAAACCTTCTCTTTATAATGTATAAATTACTGTAATCTACTGTAAGAGGTTAAGTAAAAAAATCATGGATTGTTTTCTAGAAAGAAACCTATTTCCCTGTGGTTATGGGATGTCTCAAGTCTCCCCAGGTCTCAGGCTCAACAGCACGCTTCGTTCTCATGCTCCTAAAAGAGGAGACATAAAACACAGCACAGCAACTGAGCAACCAGCCTAGTATTTAATTCTAGCAAACAAGGAAGCAAGAGACACTTCAGAATTAGAGGACATCAAGCTGGAAAACAGTGGCCTTGATTCTGACAGGCAGAGTTTCCTCTCTCTGTTATTCCTTCATTACATTTCCCTCAGTGTGAGCACCTTCAAGAAAGGAGCCTGCATTTCTTGGAATCAGATGTTACCCAAAATTGAGTCTAAGTAGTGACAAATGGACTTTAAATAACCCCCCAAAGATGACAAGTTCATTAAGGGAAAGGGAACAGCCCTTGGCACATACTCTTATGGGAGGAAATTTCTGAAGCCAGTTTGTACTTCTTCAAGTAGAGTCAACAATTCCCATATTTTGTTCTCTATGTCCTATTATGGGGTCTTACTGCAGGCCCAGTAAAAGCAACCAATACCTAACATTTTTCTATCATATTTCACCCACTACCATCATCCACACAACCTACTGAGTGTTCTGAGTTGTTCCCATTGGACTGACTGATATTGTGGTACAATAACCCTAAGTGTGCAGTAGTGACATGCATACTTTGGTGGTAACCAACAGTTGACTACATGGACTTAAGACTCATTCAACATTGGGGAAAATAGTACTGTACTGGAGTCCTAGACAACTACCTAGGACTAGTGAAGTCAGGGATCTTGGAGAACTTAAAACCACCTCTTTCCTAAACAATCATAATCTGTAACTAAACCATAATTATTTGTTCTTATACTCAAAGTAAGTGTACTCCTCACTCCTCATCAAGAAAATGTCTCTTTGCAACACTCATAGACCATTACAGAACATCACAATTGATCAAAATGCACAGTTGTGGAACCCACTCCCAACTGATACATCTACAACTCCTGTACCTAAGGCTCAGAAATCACCTATTGCTCTTTATATACTGATGTGAGGAAACCTCCCACTCAACATTAGGCTCCTGGAATCTTTCAGGAAACAGGGTCAATGGCTCATCTGGCTATTTCTTGCTATGTGATGGCATAGTCATACGGAACATCCAGAAAAGGGACTACAGATCTCTCCAAGGAACATAGGCTCAGAGACTCTAAAAAGAAGGAAGTGATTATAGTCCAGGGTTAGCATTACTTGGTTACCCATCAGCTGAAGTTTGGGCTCTGGTGTCTTGGAAACATCAATTGTACTAGGATGCTAAGTGAACAGAGACCAAAGACACAAGATAAAAATCAAACAGGAAGAAAAAGGTTGTAGGATCCTGTTCTTACAACTAACATCTCATTTTATTTTACTTGAAATCCCATGGAAGACTTGTCTCATTTGATCCAGTGTAGGATATAGGCTATTATATCTCTAGATCTCGTCCAGGAGTGGTAGAACAATAGTTTTTGGAAGCCATTTGAAACTACTTTGTTGAGCTCAGAAACCAACAAATTTGATTACCCATTAAAAGAGGCAGGGAATGAAAATGTTCAACAACATAAAAACATGAGAGGCTAACCAAGGCCATATCTGTTTAAACAGTTTTAGAAAAACATCTGGAAATATTTTTATGGGAGTCAAGAATTTATAAGTGAGACCAGAGGTAAAGATAAATGTCCTTACACTTTCCACTCTGTTACTCCCATGAGGATAATTTTAATAGCAGGAGCTATGAAGCACAGCCCATAGATTTGCTTATCTAAAAATGAACCTTGGTACCATTTTGAAGAGACTCGTTGATTGGTATGTTGTTTCAGTGTGATTCTCTTGCGTCTCATTCTGAGTCTTACTGGGCTGTGGACCTGGTTAGTAATTCCTTGGAGTTTCACAGTCATTTGAATACTGTTCCTTTTTCACTGGCTTAAACTAATCATCGGAATAACTCTCCTTACAACAATCCAGGTGTTCCCTCGATAACCTAGATCCAAATACGTTTGTGTGGTAAGGACCAGGCAGACTACCCCTGCTACTACACACCCCACACACACACACTTCCCACTTGAGAGCAGCTACAGCTGCTGAGGGCTGTGGCTGCTTTTCAGGACAAGGAAAGCCACAGGTAGGGTACACAATTGAGTTTTCTTTTGATAGTTGGAACAATCAGGATTGTTGTTGCTGCTGTTCATTGTCGAATATTTAAGACCATATGGCTGGTCAAAATATCAACCCCTTTAAAAAGTTAGTGTAACTCTTTAGAACTCTTGTTTTTTTTATATTTTCCCCTACCAATTTTTCCATCTGCAGAAATGGGTCAAAGTCTTGCTGATCATGTGACTTCCAATAGATGCACAAAGAACCTTCTCTTCCCATTGTCTATCCTTCTAGGATGTGTTCTGCTTAGAGTTCAGTCTTTGGAATTCTAAGGCCTCTCCAATCCAGAGGACAAGCAGTTTAGCAGAGTAGCATAAACATTACAAGGATTCCGTCTCCTTTTATGTTTTGACTGACTATAAGGCAAGGGCCAAAATATTGGCTATCCTTCTAGATCTCTCTCATTCTCATTGATCAAGTCTCCAAACATTGGCTTTCAACACTCACAAGGACATTCTTCTCTACCTTGTGCAGGAAGAGAGGGTTTTCTAGTTTTGACTTTTCGGTAGCATTCAAAGATTATACAAAAACAGTTTTTTAACAAATTTGGCAGAAAATATAATTATCTTGATTAAACATATTTTCCTTCTTGTAATCTAAATATATATATATATATATATATATACCAGATACTTTTACACTGAGGTAAACCTGGGTTTTATATCAGTGTACTGAACTCTGACCTTAGAAATATTAGTAAGTTTCACCTATCATGTACATGCCATCTGTAAATTCCCTCCTCCTCAACTTTGTGACTTGGATCCTCCCTTAAAAATCTCTCCTTCATAATGATTGGATCCTTTGTGCCTAATTCACTTTATTACATGAAACAGAGTAACAAAAACAAATAAAACAACCTACTCAAAGGGAATTGATCTCAATTTGCATTCATGACTTAAGGTAAGCCATGTCCACATGTTCTTAAACTATGAGATTCTCATCTTTTATAAATCCTGGGCTGATTTAATCTCTGCATGGACTTTTTAAAAGGTTCTTTTACATTTTTTTTCATGGTCTCATATGATTCTGGGAGTTATTGAATGTTTCATTCTGGCAAGGCCTAGCCATAATACAACCTTCCAAGAACCTCCAACAGTGAAATATCAAGAAAAGGAATAAAAGAAAACAAATGGAGAGCCAAAATGATTTATATGCTAACCATGTAGTGCAGATTTGGATACAAAACTCATCTGTTAAAATGTAGGAGTGTGAGAAGTAGATAGCAAATGGCTACTTTTTCCTGGAGAACTAGTCAAGGAAAGAGAAACCACTAGTGTTTCCTGGACAGGAGACTTTGCTGCTGAGCCATAGGACAGGAGACTTGCTGCTAAGAGAAGGCAGGCTATAGCCAGGACATTTGCCCTATTTCTAACATGCAAAGATTTTCCCAGACAAGCTGACACACTGTGCTGTAAAATAGGTGTTGACAAGCAACAGAAATTCAATCCTTTCTCCTCTCAAGGGATTGCCCCTCTCATTCATAAATAAGAAGAAATTCCAGAGAGAGGACAGTGTGTGTTGTAGGGGTACTCCCTGATATTTTCAAATTCCAAATTGTTTATTTCTCCATGTTGCAATGAGAGCAGAATACACTGTTTCATTCCCTTTGGAATTTTTTAATCATTATCAAGTTTGTCAGTACTAAAGCAGCGAAGCAATACTTGGAATTGGGATCTAATGTGCAGGATTGCAGAATTGGAGTTGCCCTTTAAGGAGAAAAAAATGGACATGGGAAACTATTTCCATTTTTCCTTTTAACCATAAAGTAGATCAAGCAGGAGGATGGCAGTGCAATAAACATACAGGGCAGAAGAATAAGGAATCCCCTTACATTTTTTTCATCCCAGAAAAACATGTCAACAACTGTAGTAGGGTATTTGAATTAGGCATGCATTAAGAGATCAAGACTTTCCACCCATTGCTTGTTTTAGAGGCAAGCTTTAGTGCAAAAGAAAACAATTTGCCTCCTTTTGAGAGTGTCTGAGATAAACTTGAAAGGCTTTCATAATAAAAGGAGGCCACTCTTGAGGAGACATTCCTTTCTGCAGCCCTGAAAAGAAAGACCCTCCTGATCTCATACTTAAAGTCTGGCAACTCCCCCAAGCAAGTGTAGCATCAGAATAACCAGCTCCTAGGTCTCCAGTGTCTCTCCAGGACATAAGACAGGAAGCAAATTGGTTGCATCTGGGCTACAGCCTTTAGAAAAGAGGAAGCCAAGGTCCTTGGCCAATCCAAGTGTTCAATTAGACTCACTCAAGCAACAACCCAGAGGCAGCTGGTCTCACATGTTCAAGTCAAAGGAAAGAATGGAACACACATGTGGGGTGGCAGTGGAGATAAAACCAGGGGTACAGGTCAGAACAGAGAATGGGAGGTGGAGAAAGAGGAGCATTCATAACAGGGAAAAGGAGCCCCATAGCAGAGGAAGCAACAGGAAGGGAATTATTCCTTACATTATGAGACCTGAAAGCAGTGAGGAGATGCAGGCTGCAAGCAGAAGCAGAGTCCCTGCCATGGCTGAGGCAGGGAGAGGAGGAAGCCTGCATTTTGCCCTTTAGATAGAGAAAGTGAACCTGTATTGAGTAGCAGATGTCCTGGAGGAGGTCTCCAGTTTCCCCTGGTCTCAATCTAGCTTCAGCCTTGGGTCTTCTGCATTCCAAAGTGAAGAGTGCAAATGGAATGGGAGTAGGGAGAATAGCAAAGAGTTTTATTTTAGGGAAAAGGGAAGTAACAATCTCTTCAGAATAAGAGCAGGCTGAACCCAGTAGCAGAGTCTGAGTCCCCACAGGCAGGGACTTCTATTTCTTCTCTCCTGGAGAGCACTTGCTCTACCCCTCCTCCAAGCTGGCCATTTCCAGAAAAAAAGGCATGCTTTTCCTAGGATCCCAGGTTCCTCTGGAAGTGTAGAAGGTTCAAGAACATGTATAGGATTTTAATTACCAACAAAAAAAGAAAAGTTCACTGTGCCTGCTCCCTTGGGCATGTCAGATTAAGCTGACCCAGCCACTACCACCTTCTGTTATCTAAGTCTTGTCTGTGGAGTACAGGCATTGTCATTCCCTCCTGGTCCTGCAAAAATCTTATGTGTGTTTAATTTTCAAAGCTTTTTGCCCTGAGGAAGCTACTGCTTGATCACACAGTACAAGAAACAATGGGCCATTATTACAGGCTTCTCAGCAACTAGGATATTGTACAGAGATGCTTTTGTCTCTCTTTGACTCTCAGACTATTATTACAATGGTCTTCAAGAAGTTAAAATTCCACCAAACATCTTGCACTTGGAGAAGCAAAGGCTGAGATTCAAGGGACAGCCAAAAGACAAACTTGTCCCCAGGAGAGGGATTTATGATGGCCCTAATTCTTTGACTTTTCTTTCCTCCTGTGTTTCTCATTTTCTCTTATTACTACATTTTAGTAGCCTTTGAGTTTACTTTATTTTTTTAAAGTTTATGCATTTATTTTTGTTCTGCTTAAGTTCATCAATTTTTCTTGCACATTTTTGTTTGTTGGTTATTGGCTGTCAAGAATTTAATTTGAAAATTGGAAAGAAAAATCGCCCTCTGAACTTGATCTTTGGCAAATATATTTTTGCTTTGTCATTGTTGTGTTCAGTCAAGACAGTGTAATGGGAACACCTTGCAGTAAAAAGGGCAGCACAGTTCTTTTTACTGATTAGATGCAGAATGACTAACCACGGTGGGAAATTGTGTGCCAAGATACAAACAGAGCCTTCGGGCTCATTATCTCTTTCACATATTACACAGCGATCTCAATCTCATTATAGTCAAAACGCAGAAAACTATTTAATGTCTGACCTTATTCAGAATTATTCTTACAAGAGGAAGTGGGAAGCACTTCATGGCTGAAATTTTAGAGTGCTTGTATAGAATTTGAAACATTGGCATCAAAGTACTGAAAAATGATTATGAGTGGAGCATGTAGATTTCACATTAATGAAGAATTGTAAAATACAGGGAGAGAATTTTTAATGCATTTCTATCAAAGAGCAGAGAATGTGTTATCATCCATAGTGTCACAATGCTATTGGACATGTATGATAGAAATGGAGAGAAGAGACTTTTGTTTGTTTGTTGCTGTTGTTTTTTTTGTTTTTGTTTTCTGGAGACAGGGTTTCTCTGTTGTAACTCTGGCTATTTTGGAACTCGCTCTGAAGACCAGGCTGACTTGAACTCACAGAGATCTGCTTGTCTCTGAGTCCAGGGACTAAAGGCATGTGCCACAAATGCCTGGAGAAACTGGAATTTTTAAGCACTCAGTATTTCTAAAGGTTTGGAGTATTACACGGTTACTATGTGTCCTGTATTCTTTTTCGCTATTTATAAACAAATTTCATCATTTTCAACTCTAAGAAGAGGGTATGTTTGTATGTGTGTGTGTGTGTGTGTGTGTGTGTGTGTGTGTGTGTGTATATATATATATATATATATATATATATATATATATATGAAATGCTGAGAACAGGAGAAATAGCCTTCCCCAAGGAAAAGTACACTAATTTGTTATCCTGTACAAAATGGTCAATCACCAAAGCACATATACAAGTAACATTAAACACACCCATGGAAATATATTTAATTTTTAGAAATATATATATATATATGAATGTATGTGTGTATATAACAACAATTGATAGAAATAAGGCCATGAATTTGAGAGAGAACCGGGAGGGTTATATGGCTAGACTTGTATGGAGGAAAGGGAATTTTGTAATTATATTATAATCTCAAAAACTAAAAGAAATAATTTATAAAAGATAAAGCTACACCTTTATCTATGGGAATAGAGTAGAATTTCCCAAGCAGAAAAGACATTCTTAACTCTATTTCAACTGCACTTACTCAATTCCTAACTAACTTAGTGTCATTCTGTCCTCTTAGTTACTTTCCTCATCATTATTAAATTCCTCTGAGCTGCTCTCTTTATTGTAAATGGGGATCTGGATAATTCCTGAGTTCCCATTGACTGGAATCCAAGAAATTGACACAACTGACCATCTCTCTAGAGATTGGAATACATTCTTTTTTTTATTCCTGATATCCAGTTGATCTATTTGGACTCTGTACCATATGACTACATCCCTGCTTGAATGCTCTGGACTCAGGAAAATAACTACTTTGCTCCTTGTACACCAAATTCAAAGTTGCTGTGTCCTGCCCACAATCTACATAAGTAAACTCTACTCTTTATAGGGTCTTGAGGATATGAGGATAATTTGAAAGCAAATTTAAGCAAAAGAGGAGATGATAGCATGAGATTACAACAGGAAAACTGTTATGACTGTGAGTTAAGATCTTTATTGCATAAAGAATTTACAAAAATTAATAAAATTCTCATAATCTTGTGTGATAAACTCTTATGTCTTCTTTTATGCCTAAAACCCTGTGTTCTTCCAACTATACCTTCATCAAGAGAAACTGCAGCATGTACATAGGAAGAAGTCACTGTCTTCTTAGATCCAAGAGAAGCAAATGTTATATCTGTATCATATACATAAAACTCCACCCATCAATTCAGTTAAGACATGAACACAGTTCTCTGTTCTGTTTTGACCAATCATATTTTTATTATTTCAAAGTTGACCTGTCTTGGCAGATGTCGAAGGAATAATCAAGTGCCTCAAAAATCAGGACCAAGGCTTTGCTGGTCATCTGATCAAAATATTATTTCTAGTGTTTTACTAAGTTCTTATTTTTTCAAGTTTAGAATTGAGTTTCATGAACTCATACTGATCAGTTCCCATACAAATCTAAGCATTCAAATTAGGCTTAATGATGAACACAGGAAAACATTATTACACAGTAATCATTCTCTCTATAATTTGGTATTCAGACATGTTTGCCTTTCTTCTTTTTTCTTTTTGCTGAATGATACAGCCATTGTTTTCAACTAGAATTCAGCTTCTACAACAACTTTATGGGAGAAACGCATCAAAAATGGAAAGCATGCTGCTCTTCCTTACATGCACCCAGTTATTTAAAGCTGAGTCCCTATCAAATTCATGCTTATTCATTTGGACTGTGGTAAAACAGGCATGACTAACATGCAAAACTGGCCAAGCAGTTGTAAGTTTGGGTAAGATGAGAAAGATTTATGTCGATCAATAAAATCATCACTATTTCCGTATGCTTGCAGCAATCGTGGGTTTTTCCCTCCTAAGTGATCGTTTCCTTCAATCATGTACATTTCATTGCCTTTATCATGTGATCCCTACGCAAAGTGACTGCGATCTGTTCCTAGCCTATGCTACAAGAGAAGACTGTACTACGGCAGTCACCAATTTTATTTTGTAAGGGACGCTTTTCAAAAGGGGATCATCCTCTTTTGGATATTGTAATAGTTCTCCTTAAGGTCTGAAGAAACTGTAGCTTCATCCAAGGAGCCTGAACTTAAAGTCAATGCGCAAAATTCCCTGTAGGAGATGGTAGGAGATAAGGACACTCATTGAGCAATATCCAGAGCTTGGTCTTGTCATGGATGTAAATATTTCTGAGATAAATGAGCCTACAGGATGAAATTTATAACCTCGCAATATCTTAACAACTGCAACCGAAGGCAACAAATCCCTCCAGGCCAAACCCACCTCCCACTGCACTCTCTTCATACCCCCAAACACCTAGAATTTCTAAAAATCTGTGAATCCATAATGAGATTAAAGGAAGATTAAAGGAAGATCAAAATATTGAGCAACAGGGCATGGAGAGATGGCTCAGAAGTTCAGAGCAATTGCTGCTATTCCAGGGGAACTAGGTTTGATTTGCAGCATCCACAGGGTGGCTCCCAACCATCTGTAACTCAAGTTCTAGTGGTTTGATTCCCTCTTCTGACCTCGCAAAGCACCAAGTATGAATGTGCTGTACATAAATATGCTGGGTGTGCCAGACGGGGAAGTTTGTCTTGGCGCTGTAGTTATCAGCATTCGTGGGAAACCCAGCTTGCTATATGTGTGCTGGTGTACAAAAGCTGATCCTCACGACTTCACAGCCACCACACGTAACCCCGGACCTTCTCTCCAGTCCCTAATTTGTAGATAACTATAAGTAAGGTGCTGAAATGCACATCAATATCTTACAGTTTATGGCCTCATCCAACATTCATAAAGGAACTAAACTGAAAGGAACCAAATTATTATGAATTTAGGAGTGGGAGAATAAAATTAAAGTATTCATGAAATAGTTTTTTTTATTTGATTCAACCAAGATTATATGGCATTTCATGAAAGCAGAACATATAGGGCAGGGATATAATAATTTTTAATATACTGTGCTCATACATTGTGCATTATATACGAGGAAAGGCAGAAATTTATAAAACCTCGTTCTTTTGATAAAAACAGTTATGGTGACTGGTAACTTTTCTATATATTTTCCAATATTCTAGAATTAAGGTCTGTGAGCTTGGAATCCAAAAACTAAGTTTACTAAGAAATGTGAAAGAGGGCTGAAGAAATGTCTCTACTGTTAAGAGCATCACCTTAATTGGTTTGATTCCAGCTAAGAACCCAGGTTTGATTCCAGCAAAGTTGATTGCACAAAGTTCTGTAACTCCAGGAGTTCTGACACCCCCTCTGGACTTCTTGGGTACTGCATGAATATGGTGAACCCCTATGCATGCAGACAGAATGCCAAGGCACATAAAATTAAATAGTATTTTAGAAGAAATAAAAAAGGATACCAGTTATATTTCCATCAATGTGACTGAAGAAGTCTGCATTTCATTCAACTGGTTGCTTAGTAATGCTGCATTTTTTTACATGTGTCTATGAATTGTTAAGACCTAAACCTGTGCTGGAAAATTTAGCTCCTTCTACTTGCTGCATTTAAAACCAACTTTTAGTAGCATCACAATATATTTTTTGATTGTCTGGGGCGAGTGTATATGTGTGTACATATGATTCAGAGTGGAAGGTGATATGAACAGCCCACATCTCCTAGAGAAGCCAATCTTAAATGTCATCACCAAAAGTCACATACCCCACACCTAGTAATTCTGTGATACCAATTACAACGCAGCATAAAAGAGAAGAGTTCCAGTGAGAAGAGAAAGAGTAAACCATGAAGAGCATCTGCCCAGCAGAGACAGGGGGACACAATGGCAATTTTTGTCTAATGGGAACATACACCATGCCTCACACAGCTATTTTCTTTCTTTCATGTGCAACCAGGATGAGAAGGGAGAGGACTTCATTGGGAATCTGAAACTGAACCTTCTAGGGCCCTGGCTTTTCCACTTACATTGCTCCATAACACCAAGCTAATCTCAACCCTATCATTCCGTTTTAGGGGATCCTTTACTCAATTAAGAACCTTAAGGATTCTGACTCTTCCTTATATCTTCTTAAGCACAACTTGTGTTTCTCATAGTCATGCAGAAAGAACAGGCGAATAATTATAACTTCTCAACACAGTTGCTACATGTCAGGTGTGTTTTCAAAGGTCCATGTTATGTTTTTTATTGGGAATATGCTGTGGATGTGGGGGAAAATATAAAGTCTCTCGGGCTTCTCACAATTAACAAAGTACTCTGGAGCATCTCACTATTAGGAAAGTTCTCTTGGGCTTCTCATATGTCATATGTAAAATAGTAGAGGCTCTGATCTGAACACCAGCAGGTAAAGTGGTTGACAGTTTTAGTAAAATAGATACTTTGCAAGAATAGAGTCACCAAAGATTTCTAATATATCACACACATAGCGAGAAAAAAATAAAAAGACTCCAGGTTAACTCCAGTAAGGCCAACAAAAGAAGGAGCTGGCTGAGAAGATGGAGCAGATTATCCTAGGAAGATGATGAGTTGGATTTCACACACACTATACTTGAGTTTCCAGGTATCAGGTCTCCAACTGAGTGCATAAAAAAATGGTTGTGTGTGTAAGCCTAGAGCTACGGTAATGGCGCACATTGGGATTCTACTGGAAAATAATTTTCAATTTAGAAGCCCTGAAATTAAACAGCATGAAAAATGAGTGAGTTAGCATGAACATTAATGAAATGATAAATGAGACATGCTATGTTTCAGTTGATGAAAACAAATTTAAAAGGAAAGGAAAGTAGAACAGAGACTGAGAAATACAGATGCTATGATACAAGCAAAGATAGGAGAACATTTGTTCCATATTTCCCCCATGTTTGCAATATACAGCAATATACCTGTTCTTAACATAATACATACGACCTCACAAAGTTCTGTCTGTTCATGGTAGCTCATCATTTTGTGTGTTCGGCTGACACCAAGGTGTTATGAGAGGGTGTTAACACAACTCTTTAGGTATAACCATACACTTTAACTGGCATTTTCTAAATTTGGAATGAAGTAGAGGATTTAGATCTTTCCCAGATATCAGCTTATGTAAGCTATCCTCAGACTGATGCTGACTCTGCTCCTCACCATATGGAGATGAGTCCTACTTCCACCCCCATAAGCCAATGCAGGAAACAAAGCCACAATCAAGGCCTCAAAATACCACAGCAGCCAAAATCACCTCCTCCATTGTTTCTCTTTACTCCAAAAATCTAAACATGTTTTCTTCCCTCACACATTGACAATATGATAAGTATATTAATCAGCTTGATTCAATCTTTCCACAAGGTACACAAAAATAAAAGCTCATACTGTATCCCATTAAAATGTACAATAGCAACTTTTAAATTTATTGAGTAATATGATAGCATAAATGCATCCAGCATTCAGCTGTTCATGACGAAATTGGACCAAAACCACAGGCATACAGCTGCATACAGATGTGGCAGCTGTAGATGAGAAATGAAACTCTACAGCAGAAAAGTAAAACCTCAGAGAGTCTGAGTAACAGAGAAGTAACTGGATGGCCCAGTACCTATAGAACAGAAAACTAGCTAGAGATGAGAGGAAGGAGGCACCTTCCTGAAGACATCAGTACAAGAAGAAAACCCCAGTGAGTCCCTATCACAGCTCTGGCATCTTGTGGGTACTTCTTCTGAACAAATACTAGGCCTAGAATCAGCATGTGTCAATCTGTTATTGTTACTGTTTCGCTTTGAGGTTTGTTGGTTGGTTTGTTTTATAGTGCTGGGCAGCAATTCCACAACTTTGCTCCCCTTGAGTGGATGTTTTACCACTGAGCAAGGCTTTAGGCTGGCAGAGAAGAATATACAGCAACCCCAGCCGTGAACCAATCCCATTCAAACTTTGGTGGGAAATTCACGTTCAGAACAGATTTGGGAAGTAAGTGTTGGGAATTTGAACTCAGGGTCTTAGGCCTGCTTAGAAAGTGCTTTAAGGCACTGAACTGTCTCCTCTGGCACCATAGTTTAAAACCTTAATAGAGAATATGAACCTTGGTCCCAGATACAATCTCTGACAGACATCTACATCCAGAGGCTCTGCCCAGTCTGGGGACTGGGACACTGAGCAAGCAGGCTTCCTACCTGTACTTCTAAGAGCAGGCCAAGGCTCTGTCTGAGTGCCCAGATTCGCAAGACTCCCTGCTTTACATGATGCAACAAAGAACAGAACAGCAGACAGGAGAAAGAAACCAGGGAATAAAACACTCTTTCAATAAGAAAAACTTAGGAATTTTGCATCTAAACGTATACTCATTCCTAGACCAACAACATCTCAAAAGGCTGAGAAACCCTTAAAGAAATGTTCAACATCCTTAGTCATCTGGGAAATGCAAATCAAAACGATTTTGAGATTCCATCTTACACCTGTCACAATGGCCAAGATCAATAACACAAATCACAGCTCATGCCCGACAAGATGTAGATCATGGGGAACTGTCCTTCAATGCTGGTGACACTGCAAACTTGTACAGCTACTATGGAAATCAATACGGTTGGCTGGCAGTGGAGATTAAATCAGTAGTATAGGTCACAATAGAGAATGGGAGGTAGAGAAAAAGGAGCATTCATGACAGGTGAGAAGAGGCCAGTAGCAGAGGAAGCAAGAGGAAGGGAATTATTCCTTACATTATGAGACCTGAAGGAAGTGAGGAGTTGCAGGCCACAATCAAAAGGAGAACTAGGGCCTTTTATTCAACTGAGAAAAGCACATGAGAACTGACAGACACCGAAGCTGCAAGCACAGGGCCTTCACGGGTCTGTACTAGGTTCCCTGCATATATAATACAGCTTTCAGTTTGGTACAATAAGAGGACTCCTGAGTTTGTGCCCTACTGCGTCTCTCGTTCTTGGGTCGGCTCTTGGGGCTCTTTTTCTTCTGTTGGTTGGCCTTGTCCAATCGCTATGTGATGGTTTCTGTTTTATCTAATTAGACTGTATTTTGTCATGTTTTATTGCTATCTCTTAGAATGTTGTTCTCTTCTAATGAGTTACAGAAGCAGAATTGATGCAGGGGGAGAAGAGAGGAGAGGAGGAACTGAAGAGCAGAAGGAGGGGAACTCTAATCAACATATATTGTATGAGAAAAGAATACATTTTCAATAAAAAGGAGATTCAAAACAGGAAGGAAAATTAAAATAAAAACAAAACAAAAATGGAACAAGGAAGTAGTATTATATCTAAAAGGTTATCAAATTTTCTCCTCAAATGTTGTAGAATCATGGTAAGTTTAAAAGAACCGATATTTGCAAATATTCCATCGTTTACTCAAGAACAAATAAAATCAAAGTTCATTTCCATCTACTTTCTATCATCTACAAATATTTGATGGCTAATTATTTCTAAGACAAGTTTTTAAAAAGCATCATAAAGAAAAGGCACTGCCCTGGTTTCAGCAGTTGTCTCTTAGGTTAGGGTACATCCAGGACTGAGAGGAACAGCTAAACCATATTAGAGATGAGAAGCATAACTTTTCTCTGATGCATTTTTCAACACTTGGGACCAATAAAATAAGTAATTGTAACTTTCAGGACAATTACTCTGTTTTGAAATAAGAAATTAGGTAAACAAGATTACCCTGGGCATGTTTCACAAGGCTTGATAAAAACACAGTACAAGTCTACAAATTAAAATTGTATTTATCTTGTTTGGCTATTTATTTGTGGCTCTAGACACTTAAATTTTGTCAAGAGTCTATATAATGTTAATTAGCCAATGTCAGGTATATCATTGGTGTTTCCATAAGGGAATGTTTAACTTTGTAGACTCCCACACTTGTTTGTTTGTTTTATTGTTTTTTGCTTTTTGGGTTTTTTTTTTTTTTTTTTTGCATTTTACTGTTTCTATTCACCTTAAGTCGTACTTTACTATTATAAAAGGAGGATGATGCTCTAGGGTCTATGAAACATAAGCAGTCTCTTTTTGCATGAGATCATACTTACTTATGTCATTTACATGGAGAAATATATCTGATGCCCAACAAGGAGCTTCAGCCCTGCAGATAAGCACTCTGAGTACTAATCACCCTGCCTTTGTTTTCCACTTCCAGAAGAGGAAGGTAATCATCAAGATCACTCAGCTGTAAACCCTGCAACATGCAAAGACTGTCTACCTGTTAAGACTCACACAAATGTTGTGGAAGCAACCAATCACTTTTTATTAGATTGAAGGCCTCCTTCGCAAGATGCAATTCATACTGGACACTGTTAATGAGGTCATGAACCTGATACTACATAGATCATGGAATCCAGGGTGAAACCAACTACTATTATTCTGCCAAAGGGACATAGCAATAGAATGAATCCTAACGGCATGTTGGTATACCCATGTATCACTGCCTTGTTCTACCACACTGTCACCTAATGAGCCAACATTATCCAAGGAATGTCTAACTCCCGTTCCAGTACTCTGATAGTTATCTGCTGAGAGAAAACTCTGGCACAGTTGGTATCCAAGAAGGCCTCACCTTCCAGAGTGAGAACCATGAACTACATGCAATGTATTTTCTTCTGGTCTCATAGGCCAGGTGAGCACTCTCATAAATTCCTGCTAACTGCAACATCATTAGAGCCAAAGCTCTCCACCCACTACAACCCCTTAAATTGTCATTTCCTAAACTTTGTCCCCGGACTTCCACAGAAGTTAGTTTTGGGTCTTAAGGATTCAAAAAGAAGCAAAACAAGCAAGAAATACAGACAGTACTAAGCAAGACCTTTATAGAAAACATTACAATTATTTCAAAGCATGATCAAAATGTAACATGTTATGTTCCAGACTGGTGGACACAGCTCTGGCTGAACGTTGAGTTGATAAGTAGCTCAGGCTGAGCTAACATGGAACATGTTCAACCAGCAGTATCTGGAACGTTGCCCGCATCACTATCCAGGGAGAAGACTTCAAATCTTTGGGTAGAAGTCATGACACAGGCTGCTACATTAAAATTCATCAGAAAAGGGGTATTCTGGGTGGTCCTTACCACTAAAATAGAAAAGAAAAATACAGAATATTAACTCTTGGATTCATACGATGGTAGTGAAGGCAGAAATCTCTGCTGCTATCATTAGACTCGACCACTTAATTTTCCTGGCTGGCTGCAGAGTCTTCTTTTTTTATTTTCCTGAACTTGACTGTGAATGAAATATTTTTAAACACCATAACTGAATTTTTTTAATTAAATTCACTTGCCTAAGAGAGAGTAACACACAGAGACAGACATGTATGTGTCCTACTTCCTTTTAGCTTCTGCAGTCGGTCTGCCAAAGCACAGAAAGAAAAAGTCTGTCTCATTTCAGACTCTCAATGAAAACAGAAACTAAACATTATGTTTAATGCTAGTCTAAATGTTAATCATCCCAAAATAATATCAAGAATACAGTTTATAAATACGAATCCCTTTCCATTTATCTAATTAATCCATTTTTTATGCACTGGCCATCACACAGAAAATATTGTCCTTTATTCAGATAAAAAATTTCATTAATAAGATAGATTCTTAGTTCTTTTTTTTAGATTTCTTTTTTTTAGGGAGCAATTTTACTAAATAATTTGTAGATATCTATATTTTAGCATCATTACAAAATATAAATTGACAAAACTCCTTGCATACTAAATTATATAGTAGGTGGCAATTACTACTGAGTGTTTACCACTGTCTGACCTGCATTATGTCCCATCGTTATCCTTCATTTTGTCCTATATATATATAAAAGAAACTTAGTAGCAAGATACCATACATGCCAATCTTTGCAAGTTGTCTACCCCTTTTTAAAAAGTGCTATATTTACTTCCATGGTGAAGTAAAATCTTCACAGGTAAAAGGGATTATATAATCCTTGTTTGTCTTTATATAAAACCCGTATCAAGTGTCAGATTCTATACCATAAAGCGTGAAGGAAAAGTAAAGATTCTTAATGACTATCAATTGCATCAGCTATGGAGCTTTTTTCATAAATATTCTTCCATTGGTTTTAAATGTCTTTCTGCACAATTTTGTCTTCACTATTGAGATATGCATAACTCATAAATGAGAAAAGCAAATACTATAATAACTGTCTTAATGGCAGATTTCAAGAAACTAATGACCTGTTTGGTTTCTGAACAAACATTTACTGAAAATGGAAATACAGAAAAGAAAATAAATTGTGGCATATTTTTCAGAGGGACTTACGGTAGAGTAGACACATATCTGAAATTTCTGTTCAGGCTGTCTAGGGTTTTCATATCCTCTGAAGGCAGCTCAAAATCAAACACCTATTGAACAATTGGAAACATTTTAGGACACTACCCATTTGTAAACCTTTAAAACACAAGTGAATCATATTTTACCATGCAAAGGCAAATTTTCATATACAAAAAGCTTCTGAAAGTGTTAAGGATATCAAGCAAGATGCTCAAGTGGTCAATATATGTCACGCAAAAGTTAAAGGAAATCACTTTTGAGCTGTGTTGAAGCATCACAGTATAGACAAAAGGAGCTGCAGCAGATACAAGGCTGATGTTGTCCAAAGACCATAGTAATGGTTTCCAAACATCCTTAAGTAAATTTCTGAACCATATAATTCAAATATTTACATCACTAGAATTACCTGTTTATGTCCCGTTGGTGGGCAGTTCAGATATTAACAATGTTCTTTGCAATACAATTTAAAGCAAGAATTGTTCAAGTATTAATTTTATCATTTCTAAAGAACAGAAGATTTGACTTGAAGAGCATTTCATTAGCTAAAATTGGGATACTTTACAAAAAAATATCATTACTAATTTTTGAAATATTGACACAAATAGATCATCAAGTCCTTCTTTATTTCTCCAAATTGATGACAAATAAATACTCGGAAAACAGGTAGGAAGGGGAGGAGAAGGAAGGGAGGAAGGTAAGAGGAAGCGAGGAGCAAGAGCTTAAAGTGTCATCAGTCTATCAATTGATCCATCTGGTAAAAAGTATTGAGTGAACTTTTCTTTAAAAACTATTGAAAGAACAGAAAATACATTATTAAAAGATGATACATAACACCACCTCTCTATCAATAAATCTAACAGGATATACACAAATATCCCATTAGAAAAAATGAAGAAAGTCATTATGATATAAAAAAGGCCATCTGAAATTGAAAATTCCCAAGGTGGTTACATATTAAAATTCTTAATATTTCAAAACCAGTTCTCTCTCAATTGATGAAATTAAGAAAAATGAAATGATGAAATCTTTACATATCTATATATGAATTATCTGCCCGAAAAATCATATTTTATCTTTAATTAAAATATAATTACATCATTACCCACCTTTGCTTTCCTCTCTTGAATTCCTCCAATGTCTCCTTGTTACTCTCTCACAAATTCATGGTTTGGTTTTTTTCAATTTTATACTTATATATAAATATATATAGTATATTGTATGCAATGTAATATACTATATATATATATATTTACTACTATATTCATATATTGGTGGTGTCATCGTTCAGGTCTCATTTAAGAAGCCATATTGCTGAGGTAATTTGTAATATTTTTAAATAGGAGAAGGTTGATCAAAATGATTATCATTTTGTACAGCAAGACGGATAGTCCAACATAATTTGAGAAAGAGTCAGCATACATAAAACAAATAAAATGTGTGAGTAGAATTATTAGCCATTTAGAAAATCATCTGAGGGTTCTTTGAATTTTTATTTTATATAATTTCAGAAACCTCAATTAGAGAAGAGTTTCAAGGAAAACACTGAAACACCTTTGTAATTTAAAACAATGAAGCATATGATAACCCATTCCACAAAGGAACAACATATGACATTTAAATACAAAATAAAGGAATGATGAAACACAATAAAGAGAAACGTTTTTCATGAAAATTAACAGAGAGTAGAGAGAGAGAGAGCTACAGAATTTAACATAGAGCAAATGTATCTAAATTTGCAAGGTAATTATTGTGGAGAAGATATGAATGCTGCAAATTAACTACAACTCATATTTCCCAGTCTCCACACTCCATGCACATCTGCCTCTACTTCTAGTAACAGGTAGTATCTACTTTACACCCTGTTAATTTTAACAGTTTCCATTGTGTTTTTCTATTTCCATGCACATATGTGTGGAATGCATGTGTGTTTATTTGTGTTTCCATATGCAGGGACACACTTGTGTGTGTGATTGCACATGAGAATGTGTTTGTCCATGTCGAAGTCTGAGGTTCATACCAGGCTTCATCCTCAGAGCTGTTGTACCTTATTTATTGAGGAAGTCTCTCCATCAGACTCAGAGCTCACTATTGTGGCTATTCTCACTAACCAGCTTACTCTGGAGATGCCCTGTCTCTGTCTGTTAGGCTAGAATTAAAGGGGGAGGGGCACCACATCCTCCTGGAGTTTTATGTGAGTTCTAAGGATCTAAAATCTAGTCTCCAGGTTTGCTTGGAGAGAGCTTTAACCACTGGGCCATCTCATAGCTTTTAATTATTTTTTTAGCTTGCATTAACCTCTACAGCTTAGCAGAGGGAATGATATGGTAATTATTTGCCTAGGCTTAAAATCCTTGTAAACACCCATTCACTCTCTTTAAAGAAGAATGTGTGAGAAGGTGAAGCCTATGCCAGTTGGTTAGTGAATGAAAACTATTTGGAGCTAATGCATATTAGCCAAAGGAACAACTATATCCTGAGGTAGATGGACCTCCTGACCTTGTAAATACATACACTAGTACTGTGAACATACTTGAGTGAATTCAGGCTAGTCCAAGCCTCACAGTTCAGGCTGGACTGCAGAAAAGTTTTAAATCACAGAAATGTGAGCTAAATAAATACTCGTTTTACATTAAAACTCTACACCGAGGCTGGATCATTTTGCAACTACTGTAGATAATAGTATAGCGAAGTTCCTGTAGTTGAAAATAGAAGACCATCAGCATAGGTAAGTCTCCAAGAAAGGAATATGCACTTAGCCAGCAAAGCAACTCAAAAGAAATAAACATGTTCATATTAAAATATATGAGCATGAACATGGAAAGGTGACTCAATGTTTTAGAGCACTAGCTGCTTTTGCAGAAGCCCCATGGGGTACCACGGGACCCACAGTACAGCTCCGAGCACCAACATGATAGCTCACAATTATCCACAACTCCAATTCTAGGATATATGGTACTCTTTACTGGCCTATGTAGGCACCAGGCATACACATGGTGCACGGGCATGTATGCAGCAAAACACCTATACACATAAAATTAAAAATGAGTAAACAAAAATAAAACGAAATGTGTGAATATGCAAGCCAAACACAAAATAAAGTCCCAACAATTTATCATATGAAAATACCAAGCCAAACTTAAACTCTCATTTCAGCAAACAATGAAGAGATCCACTGCAAAGATGTTAACAGGTCATGGCTAATTTAACGTTGAATTCTAAATCTCTGAGCTCTTTCTAAATCTAATTCCATCCTGCTAACTTATTACTTGTGCTGTAGAGCAGAACAGAACATTTCTGATTGCAACTGAAATCTCATATGCCTGCGAAATGCTAAGGAGATTGACTTGGCTGAAAAATGCCGAGAGATTTCAAAGAAGATAATAGAAGAGAGACAGTGTAACAGACCCGATGCCCACAGCCTCCCTGGTCACCTGTACGTTCTCTTTTATATTTTTCTCTTTGTTACTCTGGGCAAGGACCACAATTCCACGTTGAAGATGGTATCGAAGAGCAATCTGTGCTGGACTCCGCTTGTGCTTTTTTGCCATGTCACAAAGAACTGGATCATTCAAGAGAACTGGGGCACTTGCATCCACCCTGGAAGAAAAGGCAGAAATCTTTAGCTTCAAAAGTTGAGAATTGTTAAGAGGCTTCTGGACACATAGGGTGTCCACTCAAATAGGGTCTTCGATGGAGTCCCTGGACCAATAACATTTCCATTATGGAGATCTCAGAAATGTGAATTCTCCCCTCTCTCTGAGTATTCAAATGAGCTTCTGAAAACTGAGTTTAGAGAATTGAAAAGATTTCACCAAAACAGGTGTTTGCAGAAAACTCCCTACTGCCCTGCTTACCATCGTTTTGGTCGTTGAGACCCAAGAACGAAGTAAGCCACTAGAACAATATCTTTTGACCTGCAGTAGTTCAAAAGCTTGCTCTGGTTCAGGTAAAGATGACATTCTACCTGTAGATGGACAGACAGAAGGTGTCTGGTTACATGAGATGCTAATGTTAATGTAAATGAGAAACATTAAAGTTAAGTACCTAAATAGGAAAATGTAACATATTTAGATTACCAATATAATTTGATCTGTGTTTTTAAAACTTAATTTCACAACTATATTACTAATATGACATGAAAAACAAATTTCCTATAAGAAAACAATTCTATGAACCAGATCTTGAAGTTCAAATTCATTTTGTGTTACAAAGAGAAAACATAGTATTGACTGGAAGATGTTTCCAGAAATCATTGGTAAATTTGACTATAGACAGGTTCAGATTATATAAGCAAATTTTTGTTAATTTCCCTAAATATAAATCTGATAACATCTTCATTCTTTGGAAATGCTTTCTGAACTCTTTGAAGGCAAACACTCAAAGAACCTACTTTGAACATGTTCATAAGAAGGTTGCAAAAATTGGCCACAGGGATGGCTCAGTGGGTCAAGGTGCTTGCTGCCAAGCTAGACTTGTGTTGGCTCCATGAGATCCACAGTCATTCTCTGGTCTCCCTATGTGCAACATAATACAGACACACACACACACAAACACACACACACACACACACACACACACACACACACATGCACACAAATACATTCACACAAATATAATTTTCAAGATTAAAGAAAATATTCATATACATATTCCTTAATGGGTATATAAGTCTATTTGACAAACTCTCACTGTTGGGGGATATAGGTTAGGAAGCAGAAAGACTTTCTACACAGACTATCAATTATTCAGACTGTTGGATAAAAATAATGGTAAGAAATTTTTGGCAAAATCAATACTAAATCTACATAAATGTTTAGTATTTACACTATTGTATCATTATGTAAAAATACAATTTTAACTGTAATTTCTGGTGGTGGATGGGAGGCTGTTAGGAGCAGACCAGTTCATGATAGCTAAGTTAGGGAGCCAAAATACCTGCCAATAACAATGAAAAGGATAAAGCAATGTGATTTCTGCGGACCATGAACGTTTTCATCCAAGAAGTATGACGCTAAACTGTGTGGAAAACTTCATGCATTGGAGATTATCACATTGCATAAATTTAGTTGCAGGTAGACAAGTAATTTGCTTTTTATTTCCTCATCTGTGGTCCTAGAACAGTGGATACATACAATCCTACATGTACCGATGACTTTATTTAGAGACAGACTGCTTGGGGAACAAAAGGGAAAAGGAAGTGGACAAAGAGGGCGTGATATAGGGAGACATACGTGAATTGATGCTTCTGCTAGGTCAGACGCACTGCTCACCTCTAGTGCACTCAGTAAGCTGCATTTCCTACTCTGATCTATCACTGGAATTTTTAACTGCCTGCCAATCTCTTCTTCCCTACCACGGTAGCAAGATCACTACAGTTTCCAGTCAAAGATCTTTGCTACATGATAAGAGTGTACTGAATATTAAGAGACAATGTCGACTCCCTCACAGTACATATGCATTTGTTGCTTGTAGGAGGAAGGTAGAGGAAAATCTACCCAAGAGGTTTGCAGGCTCAGAATCAGCTGTGTTTTCTGAGTACTCCCTGAGAGTGGATTTTATCCAACGTTAATGTCACCATAAACACATTACCTGATCAGCCAAACCTGTGTGGTTTTTAGAATTTAAAATTTACTTTCCCATGCAGCTGCGTCTCTGTTTTAAAATCCCAATACCGACATACTGAGAGAAAGGAGTGACTCCTCTAACCACCAAACTGTCATTACAGCCCATCTCTCCCGTTTTGATTCTATCCTTGTACAGCTCACCCATGTTTTCATGGACTTCTCGTTATAAATCAGTCCGTTTTCCAGCGCCTTCACTCTTCTAACAACTACATTTTTTCTGGTTCAGTGATGTGTCTACTTCAATTCTGAAATGCTACTAGTGACATCTGCCTGCTGGGCCACTTTAAATCTCCACACTCTGCATCAGCTGGCACTATGGTATACTTTCATTTTTACAAAGCTTTAAAAGTGCAAGGATAACTTTTAGAATCTTCAAGTGACTTTTACTACAGTGACACTGCTCTTAGAATCTTCTTTTTTGTGACAAAACTATGAATTGGGGAAGGGGTAAATGGCCTGAAGGTAGAACAGAAATAAGGGAATGTATGGGAGGTAAAGAAGAGCCTGTGGGCGCTCACCTGGTTGCAGACAGGCTTGTACTTGAGCCCAGGCTTATTTAAGATTTTCTCCAGCTGTCTGCGGTTAAAGTTGGACACCCCAATGGACTTGACCAATCCTGCATCCTTACACTTCTCCAAGGCCTAGGAGGGAAGGAGTTATAGTCATATTTATATTGATATAAAAGCAAGATGGAACAGTTAAACATACTCCATCTGGTTCTGAACATATATCTCCATAACAGAGTGCTTGCCAGTGTGAGAAGGACCCTGAGTTTTACCATCACCCCACTAACACTGAAAAGGTGGCATTAGGGAGACACAGTCCAGTTGATCGCTGAAATTGAAAATGAAGAAGCCAAAAGGAAAACAGTGACAGCCATCAAGGAATCCCTGTGTCCTCAGTAAGAAGCAGTGATTTTCACACTACATATGATGGCAAAATATATAAATTCCTGTTGTCCTGAGAACTTACTTCTTCATTTCTGTCTATTATATGGTAGTAATGTATGCGTCCTCTTCACTCCAGTAACACACCTATGTCAACATAATGAGTGTCTACATCTAGAGGCATGTACCCTAATCTCTCAAGCATGACCTGATTCTCTCTCTATCTCTCTCTTTATCTCTATCTCTCTCTGTCTCTGTCTCTCTCTGTCTCTGTATGTATATATATATATATATATATATATATATATATATATATATATATATATATATCTGTTCTGTTCCTCCTTTGATCCTCCTTCAACTGCTCACCTCCCAAGTGGCACAAATATCCACTGTGTCCAATAATGGTTTTCCATGTTCATCTACTGGAAACAGGTCCTCCCCTGGCTGGAATAGGAACAGACATCACAACAATCTAATTAAACACAGGTTTTTCATAGGAATATCTAGAAATGGAATCCTAAATATTTATTGGATGGAGCATTATTCTATGCACTTACATTTACAAAGTATGTGAAAATATAAGAAGTATTTTTAGTTGCTTGAACTTGTTTAGTATATAAATTATATATACATTTATATTATTATTAAATAGCATTTCACAGACCTACCTCTGTTCTCCTAGCAGATGTCCATTATTTTGCCACTTATTAGTCATGATTTTAATAAGATATTTCTCTTTTTCTTTCTTTTTTCTTCTTGTTTTTTTTTTCTAGAAAAGTTTCTCTATTGTTACCCTGGCTGCACTGGACCTCACTCTGTAGACCAGGCTGACCTCGAACTCACAGAGATCCACATGCCCTCCCCCCCCCAAGCGCTGGGATTAAAGGCATGTACCATCAGCACCCATCAAGATACTTCTCTTTCATTGAGAAATTTAATAGTCATAAACCGTGACATCCAGTAATAATAGATTATAGTCCCACTTAGGCCAAAGAATCAGTGGTCTTTTTCTATCTGAATTTATTTGGGCAAAAAGAAACTATATCCCCTAAAGGTGATCACTCAAGGTTGTATACCAGACTAATTTTGATGGTGGAAACCTCAAAGATGGTATAAGGTAATAGTAACCAGAAAACTTCAATTGTCTCATTACTACAAGTACAAAACTTTGAATAGAATGCAAATGCCTAAGAACACAAAATAAGGAAGGAATAAGCAGTGACATTTTTTAGGATTACTTTTAAAATCTATAATTCTAGAAATTACGTGAGCTTCGCATTTCATGGTCCAATAAATGATTGTTTTACAGTGAAATGAGGAGAATGTATAACATATGCAGTGAGTTTACAAGAAAATATGATAGAAACTTACCATGACAATCCAGAAAAATTATAACCATGCCCCTGTCAAAGTGGGTTGAGTTTCATCATTCAAATTGCTTACCTTCATTGGCACTGGGTAATGAATAATATACAGGTCAACATAATCCAGCTGGAGACTTTTCAATGATTTTTCCAAGTTAGTTCGAACCAGCTCTGGTCTAAAGAAAGTGCACCAAAGCTACTTATATGTAAAAAGAAACATAATCTTAGATTAGTAAAATTTTCAAATATGGAGGTTTTATTTTACCTAATATTGATATGTTTTGTACTATATAGAAACTTACAATCATAAGACAGAAAATAACCCTTGTTCTGCTGCTTCTACTAATATGACTTATGTACATAAACATGATTATATGTTTATTTACAGTCTTTCAAAAATGAAAGAAATTTTCTCAAAAGATAAATATCCTACCTACTAATAATGATATTCAGCCTCTGAATTATACCTCACAAAGATAGGAAAACAATTATTAAGCTGATTACTTGATCCATTTATAACATTAGAGAAGAATTAGCAGACTTTTGATTACATCATTGAACAGAAGCATCATGTGAACATTTTAATATGTGATGGACACAAATAAATGCACTTTAACTACTCTTTAATATGAAAGTTCTTTTACTGCTCCTTGTTATTTAAAGGAAAAAATTAGTATTTACAATATAACAGATCTCCTAGGCTACCTAGGAGATACAGAGAGCGACTATTTCATACCTATATCTGATCTTACAGCCCATGATAAAATACACTACTTGCCACTGAAGCTCACAGAAACAAAGAACTTAAGAGTTACGCATATGTAGATGGTAGGAAGCCATAATCTTCACCTACTTGTCATGCTGAATCTCATTTATGAAGTGTATGTAAATAAAAGTAATATCACTATGAATATTTCACCAATTAGTGGTCCAATCAAATAAGTGTTTTCTTGCTTATATCACATTTCATTAACTGTACACCTGAGCACTACACACACAATACCTTTGAAGTGAGGTATATGTCTTCTCTCTTCAAAATGCCAGATGCAATCTTGCTGCGAATAGCCTGCCCTACATCCTTTTCAGTTTTGTAGACATAAGCAGTGTCAATATGGCGGAACCCAGCCTCTAAAGCTAAGTTTATTGCCTCCAGTGACTTTTCTTCAGGAACCTGAAGGAGGAAGCAAAGGCAGTTCTTTCTTAAAGACACATGACAAGAGAATCAGCTCAAATGGATCTGATGCATAGTTCTCTAGAGTAGAAATTTTCTAGTCTCACACTGCTTTACACTTAAGAAGAGACTGGTCTCCTGGCCACTGAAATTCTACCACCTGGAAAACGTAACAGAACCTATAAACAGTGATTGTGGAGATCACAGACAAAGAAGTGATATCAGAAGAATCACCTTTCCCCCTTATCTTAGGTTTGTTGAGCATTTGGGACATTAAGTCACTATCTGTGATCACTGGTTGTTTCCTGAATAATCACAAGAATTTCACACCCCATAACCTCTTGATACCCATGTAATAATGGTCAATACTTTACATCAGAGGACCTAAACAGAACTCAAATTCAGTGACTATTCTGGAAAGCCTTGCAGGACTAAGCACACAGCAATTATCCTGTTGTAATTTATATAGTGGGGTCACAAGTACAACGAACACAAGGAGAATGGTGCTTGGAGCAATGCGGAGATGAAATACAAATTGGGTGCAGAACTGTGAGATTTTCCTCAGTGAAGACTCCTAGGAAATACTGAGTTCTTTTCGACATCTAATTGTGACAGTCCTTGAGAGATCTCATCTGTATAGAAAGCTGCTTGTTTCTCATTTTGTAATGGATTATTCATGTTGGGTTATCAGCCCTTGAAACAACATTTACATTGTTTAGAGAAGATACGACCAGAATAAAATATAGGATCATTGATATTTTCCATACTTGGATAATACTGTGAGCCGCTATGTGTTAAAGGATGGAGGATCACATCAAACTACTTGTGCATTTATTTTAAGAACTGAGAGATGGCGTTAATCCCAATAGTACCAACGAAGAGCCAGGAGAATCTCCCTGAGTTCAAGTTCTGCCTGATCTCATAGTGAATTCCAGGCCAAGTCTCAAAAAATAAGGAAGCAAGGAACCAAGGAAGGAAATAAGGAAGGAAGGAAGGAAGGAAGGAAGGAAGGAAGGAGGGAGGAGGGAGGAGGAGGAAGGAAGGAAGGAAGAGGAAGGAAGGAAGGAAGGAAAAGGCAAGGAAGGAAGGGAGGGAGGGAGGGAGGGAGGGAGACCAGAAGGGAGGGGAGTCATCCTTGCACAATGGTTATAGGCGTCTCATCTACACAAACATTCATCATGCTGATCTCCCTAAGTCTTGCATTACTTAATGGGGGTGGGGAAGAAATATCCTGGAATCTAGGGCTAACCCTCCTTCCGTCCACCACAATCAGCATCAAAGCAAAGAAGGTGACAGTGTTCTGGACTGGTGACTTTGGTCTCTTCTACCAAGCCAAGAAACACTGATATAATTAACAAACAATGATGTCATCAGACCTTGATGCAGACTAGGGTCAAGCTACCATCTATCTTGCACATACAGTTCCAGCCTAGAGAAACAGAACCAGATGAGTCCCACAGAGTCACATGGAAGGTGGGTGACTTAGCAGCTTTATCTCCTCCATCTGCTCTCAGCCTCTTTTCTCTTGAACTCTCCACCACAACACTGCTGCTCTTACCTCTTCAGGTTTATATGTGCCAAATCCCAGCGCAGGCATGAAGTGGCCATCGTTTAGTTTCACACGTTGCTGTAAGGAACTCATGGCTTGTCACTCCTTGCACTAAGCAGCTTCTGGTTCTTCTGCAGCCTTTGTGGAACAGTTAAAATATACAGGCTATATATCAGTTTCTAGGCTAATGGATAATCACAGACACACCCTTTCTAATGGCTAACCAGTGATACTCTGGCTAATGATTAAACAACACTTCTACCTGTCTGACGGGTAACCAGTGGCACTACCTGTTTAATGGTTAACCAATAGAAAAGTAAAGGTAGAAATTTTAAAGCACTATTTCACATGTGACTTGATACCATTCAGCTATATAAAAGTTCATTCTGCAATGAATTATTATATAGTCACAATTGGTTTGAGTAAACCTTCTCTTTATAATGTATAAATTACTGTAATCTACTGTAAGAGGTTAAGTAAAAAAATCATGGATTGTTTTCTAGAAAGAAACCTATTTCCCTGTGGTTATGGGATGTCTCAAGTCTCCCCAGGTCTCAGGCTCAACAGCACGCTTCGTTCTCATGCTCCTAAAAGAGGAGACATAAAACACAGCACAGCAACTGAGCAACCAGCCTAGTATTTAATTCTAGCAAACAAGGAAGCAAGAGACACTTCAGAATTAGAGGACATCAAGCTGGAAAACAGTGGCCTTGATTCTGACAGGCAGAGTTTCCTCTCTCTGTTATTCCTTCATTACATTTCCCTCAGTGTGAGCACCTTCAAGAAAGGAGCCTGCATTTCTTGGAATCAGATGTTACCCAAAATTGAGTCTAAGTAGTGACAAATGGACTTTAAATAACCCCCCAAAGATGACAAGTTCATTAAGGGAAAGGGAACAGCCCTTGGCACATACTCTTATGGGAGGAAATTTCTGAAGCCAGTTTGTACTTCTTCAAGTAGAGTCAACAATTCCCATATTTTGTTCTCTATGTCCTATTATGGGGTCTTACTGCAGGCCCAGTAAAAGCAACCAATACCTAACATTTTTCTATCATATTTCACCCACTACCATCATCCACACAACCTACTGAGTGTTCTGAGTTGTTCCCATTGGACTGACTGATATTGTGGTACAATAACCCTAAGTGTGCAGTAGTGACATGCATACTTTGGTGGTAACCAACAGTTGACTACATGGACTTAAGACTCATTCAACATTGGGGAAAATAGTACTGTACTGGAGTCCTAGACAACTACCTAGGACTAGTGAAGTCAGGGATCTTGGAGAACTTAAAACCACCTCTTTCCTAAACAATCATAATCTGTAACTAAACCATAATTATTTGTTCTTATACTCAAAGTAAGTGTACTCCTCACTCCTCATCAAGAAAATGTCTCTTTGCAACACTCATAGACCATTACAGAACATCACAATTGATCAAAATGCACAGTTGTGGAACCCACTCCCAACTGATACATCTACAACTCCTGTACCTAAGGCTCAGAAATCACCTATTGCTCTTTATATACTGATGTGAGGAAACCTCCCACTCAACATTAGGCTCCTGGAATCTTTCAGGAAACAGGGTCAATGGCTCATCTGGCTATTTCTTGCTATGTGATGGCATAGTCATACGGAACATCCAGAAAAGGGACTACAGATCTCTCCAAGGAACATAGGCTCAGAGACTCTAAAAAGAAGGAAGTGATTATAGTCCAGGGTTAGCATTACTTGGTTACCCATCAGCTGAAGTTTGGGCTCTGGTGTCTTGGAAACATCAATTGTACTAGGATGCTAAGTGAACAGAGACCAAAGACACAAGATAAAAATCAAACAGGAAGAAAAAGGTTGTAGGATCCTGTTCTTACAACTAACATCTCATTTTATTTTACTTGAAATCCCATGGAAGACTTGTCTCATTTGATCCAGTGTAGGATATAGGCTATTATATCTCTAGATCTCGTCCAGGAGTGGTAGAACAATAGTTTTTGGAAGCCATTTGAAACTACTTTGTTGAGCTCAGAAACCAACAAATTTGATTACCCATTAAAAGAGGCAGGGAATGAAAATGTTCAACAACATAAAAACATGAGAGGCTAACCAAGGCCATATCTGTTTAAACAGTTTTAGAAAAACATCTGGAAATATTTTTATGGGAGTCAAGAATTTATAAGTGAGACCAGAGGTAAAGATAAATGTCCTTACACTTTCCACTCTGTTACTCCCATGAGGATAATTTTAATAGCAGGAGCTATGAAGCACAGCCCATAGATTTGCTTATCTAAAAATGAACCTTGGTACCATTTTGAAGAGACTCGTTGATTGGTATGTTGTTTCAGTGTGATTCTCTTGCGTCTCATTCTGAGTCTTACTGGGCTGTGGACCTGGTTAGTAATTCCTTGGAGTTTCACAGTCATTTGAATACTGTTCCTTTTTCACTGGCTTAAACTAATCATCGGAATAACTCTCCTTACAACAATCCAGGTGTTCCCTCGATAACCTAGATCCAAATACGTTTGTGTGGTAAGGACCAGGCAGACTACCCCTGCTACTACACACCCCACACACACACACTTCCCACTTGAGAGCAGCTACAGCTGCTGAGGGCTGTGGCTGCTTTTCAGGACAAGGAAAGCCACAGGTAGGGTACACAATTGAGTTTTCTTTTGATAGTTGGAACAATCAGGATTGTTGTTGCTGCTGTTCATTGTCGAATATTTAAGACCATATGGCTGGTCAAAATATCAACCCCTTTAAAAAGTTAGTGTAACTCTTTAGAACTCTTGTTTTTTTTATATTTTCCCCTACCAATTTTTCCATCTGCAGAAATGGGTCAAAGTCTTGCTGATCATGTGACTTCCAATAGATGCACAAAGAACCTTCTCTTCCCATTGTCTATCCTTCTAGGATGTGTTCTGCTTAGAGTTCAGTCTTTGGAATTCTAAGGCCTCTCCAATCCAGAGGACAAGCAGTTTAGCAGAGTAGCATAAACATTACAAGGATTCCGTCTCCTTTTATGTTTTGACTGACTATAAGGCAAGGGCCAAAATATTGGCTATCCTTCTAGATCTCTCTCATTCTCATTGATCAAGTCTCCAAACATTGGCTTTCAACACTCACAAGGACATTCTTCTCTACCTTGTGCAGGAAGAGAGGGTTTTCTAGTTTTGACTTTTCGGTAGCATTCAAAGATTATACAAAAACAGTTTTTTAACAAATTTGGCAGAAAATATAATTATCTTGATTAAACATATTTTCCTTCTTGTAATCTAAATATATATATATATATATATATACCAGATACTTTTACACTGAGGTAAACCTGGGTTTTATATCAGTGTACTGAACTCTGACCTTAGAAATATTAGTAAGTTTCACCTATCATGTACATGCCATCTGTAAATTCCCTCCTCCTCAACTTTGTGACTTGGATCCTCCCTTAAAAATCTCTCCTTCATAATGATTGGATCCTTTGTGCCTAATTCACTTTATTACATGAAACAGAGTAACAAAAACAAATAAAACAACCTACTCAAAGGGAATTGATCTCAATTTGCATTCATGACTTAAGGTAAGCCATGTCCACATGTTCTTAAACTATGAGATTCTCATCTTTTATAAATCCTGGGCTGATTTAATCTCTGCATGGACTTTTTAAAAGGTTCTTTTACATTTTTTTTCATGGTCTCATATGATTCTGGGAGTTATTGAATGTTTCATTCTGGCAAGGCCTAGCCATAATACAACCTTCCAAGAACCTCCAACAGTGAAATATCAAGAAAAGGAATAAAAGAAAACAAATGGAGAGCCAAAATGATTTATATGCTAACCATGTAGTGCAGATTTGGATACAAAACTCATCTGTTAAAATGTAGGAGTGTGAGAAGTAGATAGCAAATGGCTACTTTTTCCTGGAGAACTAGTCAAGGAAAGAGAAACCACTAGTGTTTCCTGGACAGGAGACTTTGCTGCTGAGCCATAGGACAGGAGACTTGCTGCTAAGAGAAGGCAGGCTATAGCCAGGACATTTGCCCTATTTCTAACATGCAAAGATTTTCCCAGACAAGCTGACACACTGTGCTGTAAAATAGGTGTTGACAAGCAACAGAAATTCAATCCTTTCTCCTCTCAAGGGATTGCCCCTCTCATTCATAAATAAGAAGAAATTCCAGAGAGAGGACAGTGTGTGTTGTAGGGGTACTCCCTGATATTTTCAAATTCCAAATTGTTTATTTCTCCATGTTGCAATGAGAGCAGAATACACTGTTTCATTCCCTTTGGAATTTTTTAATCATTATCAAGTTTGTCAGTACTAAAGCAGTGAAGCAATACTTGGAATTGGGATCTAATGTGCAGGATTGCAGAATTGGAGTTGCCCTTTAAGGAGAAAAAAATGGACATGGGAAACTATTTCCATTTTTCCTTTTAACCATAAAGTAGATCAAGCAGGAGGATGGCAGTGCAATAAACATACAGGGCAGAAGAATAAGGAATCCCCTTACATTTTTTTCATCCCAGAAAAACATGTCAACAACTGTAGTAGGGTATTTGAATTAGGCATGCATTAAGAGATCAAGACTTTCCACCCATTGCTTGTTTTAGAGGCAAGCTTTAGTGCAAAAGAAAACAATTTGCCTCCTTTTGAGAGTGTCTGAGATAAACTTGAAAGGCTTTCATAATAAAAGGAGGCCACTCTTGAGGAGACATTCCTTTCTGCAGCCCTGAAAAGAAAGACCCTCCTGATCTCATACTTAAAGTCTGGCAACTCCCCCAAGCAAGTGTAGCATCAGAATAACCAGCTCCTAGGTCTCCAGTGTCTCTCCAGGACATAAGACAGGAAGCAAATTGGTTGCATCTGGGCTACAGCCTTTAGAAAAGAGGAAGCCAAGGTCCTTGGCCAATCCAAGTGTTCAATTAGACTCACTCAAGCAACAACCCAGAGGCAGCTGGTCTCACATGTTCAAGTCAAAGGAAAGAATGGAACACACATGTGGGGTGGCAGTGGAGATAAAACCAGGGGTACAGGTCAGAACAGAGAATGGGAGGTGGAGAAAGAGGAGCATTCATAACAGGGAAAAGGAGCCCCATAGCAGAGGAAGCAACAGGAAGGGAATTATTCCTTACATTATGAGACCTGAAAGCAGTGAGGAGATGCAGGCTGCAAGCAGAAGCAGAGTCCCTGCCATGGCTGAGGCAGGGAGAGGAGGAAGCCTGCATTTTGCCCTTTAGATAGAGAAAGTGAACCTGTATTGAGTAGCAGATGTCCTGGAGGAGGTCTCCAGTTTCCCCTGGTCTCAATCTAGCTTCAGCCTTGGGTCTTCTGCATTCCAAAGTGAAGAGTGCAAATGGAATGGGAGTAGGGAGAATAGCAAAGAGTTTTATTTTAGGGAAAAGGGAAGTAACAATCTCTTCAGAATAAGAGCAGGCTGAACCCAGTAGCAGAGTCTGAGTCCCCACAGGCAGGGACTTCTATTTCTTCTCTCCTGGAGAGCACTTGCTCTACCCCTCCTCCAAGCTGGCCATTTCCAGAAAAAAAGGCATGCTTTTCCTAGGAGCCCAGGTTCCTCTGGAAGTGTAGAAGGTTCAAGAACATGTATAGGATTTTAATTACCAACAAAAAAAGAAAAGTTCACTGTGCCTGCTCCCTTGGGCATGTCAGATTAAGCTGACCCAGCCACTACCACCTTCTGTTATCTAAGTCTTGTCTGTGGAGTACAGGCATTGTCATTCCCTCCTGGTCCTGCAAAAATCTTATGTGTGTTTAATTTTCAAAGCTTTTTGCCCTGAGGAAGCTACTGCTTGATCACACAGTACAAGAAACAATGGGCCATTATTACAGGCTTCTCAGCAACTAGGATATTGTACAGAGATGCTTTTGTCTCTCTTTGACTCTCAGACTATTATTACAATGGTCTTCAAGAAGTTAAAATTCCACCAAACATCTTGCACTTGGAGAAGCAAAGGCTGAGATTCAAGGGACAGCCAAAAGACAAACTTGTCCCCAGGAGAGGGATTTATGATGGCCCTAATTCTTTGACTTTTCTTTCCTCCTGTGTTTCTCATTTTCTCTTATTACTACATTTTAGTAGCCTTTGAGTTTACTTTATTTTTTTAAAGTTTATGCATTTATTTTTGTTCTGCTTAAGTTCATCAATTTTTCTTGCACATTTTTGTTTGTTGGTTATTGGCTGTCAAGAATTTAATTTGAAAATTGGAAAGAAAAATCGCCCTCTGAACTTGATCTTTGGCAAATATATTTTTGCTTTGTCATTGTTGTGTTCAGTCAAGACAGTGTAATGGGAACACCTTGCAGTAAAAAGGGCAGCACAGTTCTTTTTACTGATTAGATGCAGAATGACTAACCACGGTGGGAAATTGTGTGCCAAGATACAAACAGAGCCTTCGGGCTCATTATCTCTTTCACATATTACACAGCGATCTCAATCTCATTATAGTCAAAACGCAGAAAACTATTTAATGTCTGACCTTATTCAGAATTATTCTTACAAGAGGAAGTGGGAAGCACTTCATGGCTGAAATTTTAGAGTGCTTGTATAGAATTTGAAACATTGGCATCAAAGTACTGAAAAATGATTATGAGTGGAGCATGTAGATTTCACATTAATGAAGAATTGTAAAATACAGGGAGAGAATTTTTAATGCATTTCTATCAAAGAGCAGAGAATGTGTTATCATCCATAGTGTCACAATGCTATTGGACATGTATGATAGAAATGGAGAGAAGAGACTTTTGTTTGTTTGTTGCTGTTGTTTTTTTTGTTTTTGTTTTCTGGAGACAGGGTTTCTCTGTTGTAACTCTGGCTATTTTGGAACTCGCTCTGAAGACCAGGCTGACTTGAACTCACAGAGATCTGCTTGTCTCTGAGTCCAGGGACTAAAGGCATGTGCCACAAATGCCTGGAGAAACTGGAATTTTTAAGCACTCAGTATTTCTAAAGGTTTGGAGTATTACACGGTTACTATGTGTCCTGTATTCTTTTTCGCTATTTATAAACAAATTTCATCATTTTCAACTCTAAGAAGAGGGTATGTTTGTATGTGTGTGTGTGTGTGTGTGTGTGTGTGTGTGTGTGTATATATATATATATATATATATATATATATATATATATATATGAAATGCTGAGAACAGGAGAAATAGCCTTCCCCAAGGAAAAGTACACTAATTTGTTATCCTGTACAAAATGGTCAATCACCAAAGCACATATACAAGTAACATTAAACACACCCATGGAAATATATTTAATTTTTAGAAATATATATATATATATGAATGTATGTGTGTATATAACAACAATTGATAGAAATAAGGCCATGAATTTGAGAGAGAACCGGGAGGGTTATATGGCTAGACTTGTATGGAGGAAAGGGAATTTTGTAATTATATTATAATCTCAAAAACTAAAAGAAATAATTTATAAAAGATAAAGCTACACCTTTATCTATGGGAATAGAGTAGAATTTCCCAAGCAGAAAAGACATTCTTAACTCTATTTCAACTGCACTTACTCAATTCCTAACTAACTTAGTGTCATTCTGTCCTCTTAGTTACTTTCCTCATCATTATTAAATTCCTCTGAGCTGCTCTCTTTATTGTAAATGGGGATCTGGATAATTCCTGAGTTCCCATTGACTGGAATCCAAGAAATTGACACAACTGACCATCTCTCTAGAGATTGGAATACATTCTTTTTTTTATTCCTGATATCCAGTTGATCTATTTGGACTCTGTACCATATGACTACATCCCTGCTTGAATGCTCTGGACTCAGGAAAATAACTACTTTGCTCCTTGTACACCAAATTCAAAGTTGCTGTGTCCTGCCCACAATCTACATAAGTAAACTCTACTCTTTATAGGGTCTTGAGGATATGAGGATAATTTGAAAGCAAATTTAAGCAAAAGAGGAGATGATAGCATGAGATTACAACAGGAAAACTGTTATGACTGTGAGTTAAGATCTTTATTGCATAAAGAATTTACAAAAATTAATAAAATTCTCATAATCTTGTGTGATAAACTCTTATGTCTTCTTTTATGCCTAAAACCCTGTGTTCTTCCAACTATACCTTCATCAAGAGAAACTGCAGCATGTACATAGGAAGAAGTCACTGTCTTCTTAGATCCAAGAGAAGCAAATGTTATATCTGTATCATATACATAAAACTCCACCCATCAATTCAGTTAAGACATGAACACAGTTCTCTGTTCTGTTTTGACCAATCATATTTTTATTATTTCAAAGTTGACCTGTCTTGGCAGATGTCGAAGGAATAATCAAGTGCCTCAAAAATCAGGACCAAGGCTTTGCTGGTCATCTGATCAAAATATTATTTCTAGTGTTTTACTAAGTTCTTATTTTTTCAAGTTTAGAATTGAGTTTCATGAACTCATACTGATCAGTTCCCATACAAATCTAAGCATTCAAATTAGGCTTAATGATGAACACAGGAAAACATTATTACACAGTAATCATTCTCTCTATAATTTGGTATTCAGACATGTTTGCCTTTCTTCTTTTTTCTTTTTGCTGAATGATACAGCCATTGTTTTCAACTAGAATTCAGCTTCTACAACAACTTTATGGGAGAAACGCATCAAAAATGGAAAGCATGCTGCTCTTCCTTACATGCACCCAGTTATTTAAAGCTGAGTCCCTATCAAATTCATGCTTATTCATTTGGACTGTGGTAAAACAGGCATGACTAACATGCAAAACTGGCCAAGCAGTTGTAAGTTTGGGTAAGATGAGAAAGATTTATGTCGATCAATAAAATCATCACTATTTCCGTATGCTTGCAGCAATCGTGGGTTTTTCCCTCCTAAGTGATCGTTTCCTTCAATCATGTACATTTCATTGCCTTTATCATGTGATCCCTACGCAAAGTGACTGCGATCTGTTCCTAGCCTATGCTACAAGAGAAGACTGTACTACGGCAGTCACCAATTTTATTTTGTAAGGGACGCTTTTCAAAAGGGGATCATCCTCTTTTGGATATTGTAATAGTTCTCCTTAAGGTCTGAAGAAACTGTAGCTTCATCCAAGGAGCCTGAACTTAAAGTCAATGCGCAAAATTCCCTGTAGGAGATGGTAGGAGATAAGGACACTCATTGAGCAATATCCAGAGCTTGGTCTTGTCATGGATGTAAATATTTCTGAGATAAATGAGCCTACAGGATGAAATTTATAACCTCGCAATATCTTAACAACTGCAACCGAAGGCAACAAATCCCTCCAGGCCAAACCCACCTCCCACTGCACTCTCTTCATACCCCCAAACACCTAGAATTTCTAAAAATCTGTGAATCCATAATGAGATTAAAGGAAGATTAAAGGAAGATCAAAATATTGAGCAACAGGGCATGGAGAGATGGCTCAGAAGTTCAGAGCAATTGCTGCTATTCCAGGGGAACTAGGTTTGATTTGCAGCATCCACAGGGTGGCTCCCAACCATCTGTAACTCAAGTTCTAGTGGTTTGATTCCCTCTTCTGACCTCGCAAAGCACCAAGTATGAATGTGCTGTACATAAATATGCTGGGTGTGCCAGACGGGGAAGTTTGTCTTGGCGCTGTAGTTATCAGCATTCGTGGGAAACCCAGCTTGCTATATGTGTGCTGGTGTACAAAAGCTGATCCTCACGACTTCACAGCCACCACACGTAACCCCGGACCTTCTCTCCAGTCCCTAATTTGTAGATAACTATAAGTAAGGTGCTGAAATGCACATCAATATCTTACAGTTTATGGCCTCATCCAACATTCATAAAGGAACTAAACTGAAAGGAACCAAATTATTATGAATTTAGGAGTGGGAGAATAAAATTAAAGTATTCATGAAATAGTTTTTTTTATTTGATTCAACCAAGATTATATGGCATTTCATGAAAGCAGAACATATAGGGCAGGGATATAATAATTTTTAATATACTGTGCTCATACATTGTGCATTATATACGAGGAAAGGCAGAAATTTATAAAACCTCGTTCTTTTGATAAAAACAGTTATGGTGACTGGTAACTTTTCTATATATTTTCCAATATTCTAGAATTAAGGTCTGTGAGCTTGGAATCCAAAAACTAAGTTTACTAAGAAATGTGAAAGAGGGCTGAAGAAATGTCTCTACTGTTAAGAGCATCACCTTAATTGGTTTGATTCCAGCTAAGAACCCAGGTTTGATTCCAGCAAAGTTGATTGCACAAAGTTCTGTAACTCCAGGAGTTCTGACACCCCCTCTGGACTTTTTGGGTACTGCATGAATATGGTGAACCCCTATGCATGCAGACAGAATGCCAAGGCACATAAAATTAAATAGTATTTTAGAAGAAATAAAAAAGGATACCAGTTATATTTCCATCAATGTGACTGAAGAAGTCTGCATTTCATTCAACTGGTTGTTTAGTAATGCTGCATTTTTTTACATGTGTCTATGAATTGTTAAGACCTAAACCTGTGCTGGAAAATTTAGCTCCTTCTACTTGCTGCATTTAAAACCAACTTTTAGTAGCATCACAATATATTTTTTGATTGTCTGGGGCGAGTGTATATGTGTGTACATATGATTCAGAGTGGAAGGTGATATGAACAGCCCACATCTCCTAGAGAAGCCAATCTTAAATGTCATCACCAAAAGTCACATACCCCACACCTAGTAATTCTGTGATACCAATTACAACGCAGCATAAAAGAGAAGAGTTCCAGTGAGAAGAGAAAGAGTAAACCATGAAGAGCATCTGCCCAGCAGAGACAGGGGGACACAATGGCAATTTTTGTCTAATGGGAACATACACCATGCCTCACACAGCTATTTTCTTTCTTTCATGTGCAACCAGGATGAGAGGGGAGAGGACTTCATTGGGAATCTGAAACTGAACCTTCTAGGGCCCTGGCTTTTCCACTTACATTGCTCCATAACACCAAGCTAATCTCAACCCTATCATTCCGTTTTAGGGGATCCTTTACTCAATTAAGAACCTTAAGGATTCTGACTCTTCCTTATATCTTCTTAAGCACAACTTGTGTTTCTCATAGTCATGCAGAAAGAACAGGCGAATAATTATAACTTCTCAACACAGTTGCTACATGTCAGGTGTGTTTTCAAAGGTCCATGTTATGTTTTTTATTGGGAATATGCTGTGGATGTGGGGGAAAATATAAAGTCTCTCGGGCTTCTCACAATTAACAAAGTACTCTGGAGCATCTCACTATTAGGAAAGTTCTCTTGGGCTTCTCATATGTCATATGTAAAATAGTAGAGGCTCTGATCTGAACACCAGCAGGTAAAGTGGTTGACAGTTTTAGTAAAATAGATACTTTGCAAGAATAGAGTCACCAAAGATTTCTAATATATCACACACATAGCGAGAAAAAAATAAAAAGACTCCAGGTTAACTCCAGTAAGGCCAACAAAAGAAGGAGCTGGCTGAGAAGATGGAGCAGATTATCCTAGGAAGATGATGAGTTGGATTTCACACACACTATACTTGAGTTTCCAGGTATCAGGTCTCCAACTGAGTGCATAAAAAAATGGTTGTGTGTGTAAGCCTAGAGCTACGGTAATGGCGCACATTGGGATTCTACTGGAAAATAATTTTCAATTTAGAAGCCCTGAAATTAAACAGCATGAAAAATGAGTGAGTTAGCATGAACATTAATGAAATGATAAATGAGACATGCTATGTTTCAGTTGATGAAAACAAATTTAAAAGGAAAGGAAAGTAGAACAGAGACTGAGAAATACAGATGCTATGATACAAGCAAAGATAGGAGAACATTTGTTCCATATTTCCCCCATGTTTGCAATATACAGCAATATACCTGTTCTTAACATAATACATACGACCTCACAAAGTTCTGTCTGTTCATGGTAGCTCATCATTTTGTGTGTTCGGCTGACACCAAGGTGTTATGAGAGGGTGTTAACACAACTCTTTAGGTATAACCATACACTTTAACTGGCATTTTCTAAATTTGGAATGAAGTAGAGGATTTAGATCTTTCCCAGATATCAGCTTATGTAAGCTATCCTCAGACTGATGCTGACTCTGCTCCTCACCATATGGAGATGAGTCCTACTTCCACCCCCATAAGCCAATGCAGGAAACAAAGCCACAATCAAGGCCTCAAAATACCACAGCAGCCAAAATCACCTCCTCCATTGTTTCTCTTTACTCCAAAAATCTAAACATGTTTTCTTCCCTCACACATTGACAATATGATAAGTATATTAATCAGCTTGATTCAATCTTTCCACAAGGTACACAAAAATAAAAGCTCATACTGTATCCCATTAAAATGTACAATAGCAACTTTTAAATTTATTGAGTAATATGATAGCATAAATGCATCCAGCATTCAGCTGTTCATGACGAAATTGGACCAAAACCACAGGCATACAGCTGCATACAGATGTGGCAGCTGTAGATGAGAAATGAAACTCTACAGCAGAAAAGTAAAACCTCAGAGACTCTGAGTAACAGAGAAGTAACTGGATGGCCCAGTACCTATAGAACAGAAAACTAGCTAGAGATGAGAGGAAGGAGGCACCTTCCTGAAGACATCAGTACAAGAAGAAAACCCCAGTGAGTCCCTATCACAGCTCTGGCATCTTGTGGGTACTTCTTCTGAACAAATACTAGGCCTAGAATCAGCATGTGTCAATCTGTTATTGTTACTGTTTCGCTTTGAGGTTTGTTGGTTGGTTTGTTTTATAGTGCTGGGCAGCAATTCCACAACTTTGCTCCCCTTGAGTGGATGTTTTACCACTGAGCAAGGCTTTAGGCTGGCAGAGAAGAATATACAGCAACCCCAGCCGTGAACCAATCCCATTCAAACTTTGGTGGGAAATTCACGTTCAGAACAGATTTGGGAAGTAAGTGTTGGGAATTTGAACTCAGGGTCTTAGGCCTGCTTAGAAAGTGCTTTAAGGCACTGAACTGTCTCCTCTGGCACCATAGTTTAAAACCTTAATAGAGAATATGAACCTTGGTCCCAGATACAATCTCTGACAGACATCTACATCCAGAGGCTCTGCCCAGTCTGGGGACTGGGACACTGAGCAAGCAGGCTTCCTACCTGTACTTCTAAGAGCAGGCCAAGGCTCTGTCTGAGTGCCCAGATTCGCAAGACTCCCTGCTTTACATGATGCAACAAAGAACAGAACAGCAGACAGGAGAAAGAAACCAGGGAATAAAACACTCTTTCAATAAGAAAAACTTAGGAATTTTGCATCTAAACGTATACTCATTCCTAGACCAACAACATCTCAAAAGGCTGAGAAACCCTTAAAGAAATGTTCAACATCCTTAGTCATCTGGGAAATGCAAATCAAAACGATTTTGAGATTCCATCTTACACCTGTCACAATGGCCAAGATCAATAACACAAATCACAGCTCATGCCCGACAAGATGTAGATCATGGGGAACTGTCCTTCAATGCTGGTGACACTGCAAACTTGTACAGCTACTATGGAAATCAATACGGTTGGCTGGCAGTGGAGATTAAATCAGTAGTATAGGTCACAATAGAGAATGGGAGGTAGAGAAAAAGGAGCATTCATGACAGGTGAGAAGAGGCCAGTAGCAGAGGAAGCAAGAGGAAGGGAATTATTCCTTACATTATGAGACCTGAAGGAAGTGAGGAGTTGCAGGCCACAATCAAAAGGAGAACTAGGGCCTTTTATTCAACTGAGAAAAGCACATGAGAACTGACAGACACCGAAGCTGCAAGCACAGGGCCTTCACGGGTCTGTACTAGGTTCCCTGCATATATAATACAGCTTTCAGTTTGGTACAATAAGAGGACTCCTGAGTTTGTGCCCTACTGCGTCTCTCGTTCTTGGGTCGGCTCTTGGGGCTCTTTTTCTTCTGTTGGTTGGCCTTGTCCAATCGCTATGTGATGGTTTCTGTTTTATCTAATTAGACTGTATTTTGTCATGTTTTATTGCTATCTCTTAGAATGTTGTTCTCTTCTAATGAGTTACAGAAGCAGAATTGATGCAGGGGGAGAAGAGAGGAGAGGAGGAACTGAAGAGCAGAAGGAGGGGAACTCTAATCAACATATATTGTATGAGAAAAGAATACATTTTCAATAAAAAGGAGATTCAAAACAGGAAGGAAAATTAAAATAAAAACAAAACAAAAATGGAACAAGGAAGTAGTATTATATCTAAAAGGTTATCAAATTTTCTCCTCAAATGTTGTAGAATCATGGTAAGTTTAAAAGAACCGATATTTGCAAATATTCCATCGTTTACTCAAGAACAAATAAAATCAAAGTTCATTTCCATCTACTTTCTATCATCTACAAATATTTGATGGCTAATTATTTCTAAGACAAGTTTTTAAAAAGCATCATAAAGAAAAGGCACTGCCCTGGTTTCAGCAGTTGTCTCTTAGGTTAGGGTACATCCAGGACTGAGAGGAACAGCTAAACCATATTAGAGATGAGAAGCATAACTTTTCTCTGATGCATTTTTCAACACTTGGGACCAATAAAATAAGTAATTGTAACTTTCAGGACAATTACTCTGTTTTGAAATAAGAAATTAGGTAAACAAGATTACCCTGGGCATGTTTCACAAAGCTTGATAAAAACACAGTACAAGTCTACAAATTAAAATTGTATTTATCTTGTTTGGCAATTTATTTGTGGCTCTAGACACTTAAATTTTGTCAAGAGTCTATATAATGTTAATTAGCCAATGTCAGGTATATCATTGGTGTTTCCATAAGGGAATGTTTAACTTTGTAGACTCCCACACTTGTTTGTTTGTTTTATTGTTTTTTGCTTTTTGGGTTTTTTTTTTTTTTTTTTTTTTTTTTTGCATTTTACTGTTTCTATTCACCTTAAGTCGTACTTTACTATTATAAAAGGAGGATGATGCTCTAGGGTCTATGAAACATAAGCAGTCTCTTTTTGCATGAGATCATACTTACTTATGTCATTTACATGGAGAAATATATCTGATGCCCAACAAGGAGCTTCAGCCCTGCAGATAAGCACTCTGAGTACTAATCACCCTGCCTTTGTTTTCCACTTCCAGAAGAGGAAGGTAATCATCAAGATCACTCAGCTGTAAACCCTGCAACATGCAAAGACTGTCTACCTGTTAAGACTCACACAAATGTTGTGGAAGCAACCAATCACTTTTTATTAGATTGAAGGCCTCCTTCGCAAGATGCAATTCATACTGGACACTGTTAATGAGGTCATGAACCTGATACTACATAGATCATGGAATCCAGGGTGAAACCAACTACTATTATTCTGCCAAAGGGACATAGCAATAGAATGAATCCTAACGGCATGTTGGTATACCCATGTATCACTGCCTTGTTCTACCACACTGTCACCTAATGAGCCAACATTATCCAAGGAATGTCTAACTCCCGTTCCAGTACTCTGATAGTTATCTGCTGAGAGAAAACTCTGGCACAGTTGGTATCCAAGAAGGCCTCACCTTCCAGAGTGAGAACCATGAACTACATGCAATGTATTTTCTTCTGGTCTCATAGGCCAGGTGAGCACTCTCATAAATTCCTGCTAACTGCAACATCATTAGAGCCAAAGCTCTCCACCCACTACAACCCCTTAAATTGTCATTTCCTAAACTTTGTCCCCGGACTTCCACAGAAGTTAGTTTTGGGTCTTAAGGATTCAAAAAGAAGCAAAACAAGCAAGAAATACAGACAGTACTAAGCAAGACCTTTATAGAAAACATTACAATTATTTCAAAGCATGATCAAAATGTAACATGTTATGTTCCAGACTGGTGGACACAGCTCTGGCTGAACGTTGAGTTGATAAGTAGCTCAGGCTGAGCTAACATGGAACATGTTCAACCAGCAGTATCTGGAACGATGGCCGCATCACTATCCAGGGAGAAGACTTCAAATCTTTGGGTAGAAGTCATGACACAGGCTGCTACATTAAAATTCATCAGAAAAGGGGTATTCTGGGTGGTCCTTACCACTAAAATAGAAAAGAAAAATACAGAATATTAACTCTTGGATTCATACGATGGTAGTGAAGGCAGAAATCTCTGCTGCTATCATTAGACTCGACCACTTAATTTTCCTGGCTGGCTGCAGAGTCTTCTTTTTTTATTTTCCTGAACTTGACTGTGAATGAAATATTTTTAAACACCATAACTGAATTTTTTTAATTAAATTCACTTGCCTAAGAGAGAGTAACACACAGAGACAGACATGTATGTGTCCTACTTCCTTTTAGCTTCTGCAGTCGGTCTGCCAAAGCACAGAAAGAAAAAGTCTGTCTCATTTCAGACTCTCAATGAAAACAGAAACTAAACATTATGTTTAATGCTAGTCTAAATGTTAATCATCCCAAAATAATATCAAGAATACAGTTTATAAATACGAATCCCTTTCCATTTATCTAATTAATCCATTTTTTATGCACTGGCCATCACACAGAAAATATTGTCCTTTATTCAGATAAAAAATTTCATTAATAAGATAGATTCTTAGTTCTTTTTTTTTTAGATTTCTTTTTTTTAGGGAGCAATTTTACTAAATAATTTGTAGATATCTATATTTTAGCATCATTACAAAATATAAATTGACAAAACTCCTTGCATACTAAATTATATAGTAGGTGGCAATTACTACTGAGTGTTTACCACTGTCTGACCTGCATTATGTCCCATCGTTATCCTTCATTTTGTCCTATATATATATAAAAGAAACTTAGTAGCAAGATACCATACATGCCAATCTTTGCAAGTTGTCTACCCCTTTTTAAAAAGTGCTATATTTACTTCCATGGTGAAGTAAAATCTTCACAGGTAAAAGGGATTATATAATCCTTGTTTGTCTTTATATAAAACCCGTATCAAGTGTCAGATTCTATACCATAAAGCGTGAAGGAAAAGTAAAGATTCTTAATGACTATCAATTGCATCAGCTATGGAGCTTTTTTCATAAATATTCTTCCATTGGTTTTAAATGTCTTTCTGCACAATTTTGTCTTCACTATTGAGATATGCATAACTCATAAATGAGAAAAGCAAATACTATAATAACTGTCTTAATGGCAGATTTCAAGAAACTAATGACCTGTTTGGTTTCTGAACAAACATTTACTGAAAATGGAAATACAGAAAAGAAAATAAATTGTGGCATATTTTTCAGAGGGACTTACGGTAGAGTAGACACATATCTGAAATTTCTGTTCAGGCTGTCTAGGGTTTTCATATCCTCTGAAGGCAGCTCAAAATCAAACACCTATTGAACAATTGGAAACATTTTAGGACACTACCCATTTGTAAACCTTTAAAACACAAGTGAATCATATTTTACCATGCAAAGGCAAATTTTCATATACAAAAAGCTTCTGAAAGTGTTAAGGATATCAAGCAAGATGCTCAAGTGGTCAATATATGTCACGCAAAAGTTAAAGGAAATCACTTTTGAGCTGTGTTGAAGCATCACAGTATAGACAAAAGGAGCTGCAGCAGATACAAGGCTGATGTTGTCCAAAGACCATAGTAATGGTTTCCAAACATCCTTAAGTAAATTTCTGAACCATATAATTCAAATATTTACATCACTAGAATTACCTGTTTATGTCCCGTTGGTGGGCAGTTCAGATATTAACAATGTTCTTTGCAATACAATTTAAAGCAAGAATTGTTCAAGTATTAATTTTATCATTTCTAAAGAACAGAAGATTTGACTTGAAGAGCATTTCATTAGCTAAAATTGGGATACTTTACAAAAAAATATCATTACTAATTTTTGAAATATTGACACAAATAGATCATCAAGTCCTTCTTTATTTCTCCAAATTGATGACAAATAAATACTCGGAAAACAGGTAGGAAGGGGAGGAGAAGGAAGGGAGGAAGGTAAGAGGAAGCGAGGAGCAAGAGCTTAAAGTGTCATCAGTCTATCAATTGATCCATCTGGTAAAAAGTATTGAGTGAACTTTTCTTTAAAAACTATTGAAAGAACAGAAAATACATTATTAAAAGATGATACATAACACCACCTCTCTATCAATAAATCTAACAGGATATACACAAATATCCCATTAGAAAAAATGAAGAAAGTCATTATGATATAAAAAAGGCCATCTGAAATTGAAAATTCCCAAGGTGGTTACATATTAAAATTCTTAATATTTCAAAACCAGTTCTCTCTCAATTGATGAAATTAAGAAAAATGAAATGATGAAATCTTTACATATCTATATATGAATTATCTGCCCGAAAAATCATATTTTATCTTTAATTAAAATATAATTACATCATTACCCACCTTTGCTTTCCTCTCTTGAATTCCTCCAATGTCTCCTTGTTACTCTCTCACAAATTCATGGTTTGGTTTTTTTCAATTTTATACTATATATATGTACATATATTTACATATATATACATAAATAAATATAAATATATATGAATATATAAATATATATAAATATATATAAATAAATATATATATATATAAATATATATAAAATAAAAAATATATAAATATATATATGAATATATATAATAAATTTATATTTATATATAAATATATAATAACTTTATATTTATTTATAAATTTATATATACATATATATACAAAAATATATAAAATTAAATATAAGTATGTATATAAATAAATATATGTATAAATGTATAAATATATATTTATATATAAATATATATAGTATATTGTATGCAATGTAATATACTATATATATATATTTACTACTATATTCATATATTGGTGGTGTCATCGTTCAGGTCTCATTTAAGAAGCCATATTGCTGAGGTAATTTGTAATATTTTTAAATAGGAGAAGGTTGATCAAAATGATTATCATTTTGTACAGCAAGACGGATAGTCCAACATAATTTGAGAAAGAGTCAGCATACATAAAACAAATAAAATGTGTGAGTAGAATTATTAGCCATTTAGAAAATCATCTGAGGGTTCTTTGAATTTTTATTTTATATAATTTCAGAAACCTCAATTAGAGAAGAGTTTCAAGGAAAACACTGAAACACCTTTGTAATTTAAAACAATGAAGCATATGATAACCCATTCCACAAAGGAACAACATATGACATTTAAATACAAAATAAAGGAATGATGAAACACAATAAAGAGAAACGTTTTTCATGAAAATTAACAGAGAGTAGAGAGAGAGAGAGCTACAGAATTTAACATAGAGCAAATGTATCTAAATTTGCAAGGTAATTATTGTGGAGAAGATATGAATGCTGCAAATTAACTACAACTCATATTTCCCAGTCTCCACACTCCATGCACATCTGCCTCTACTTCTAGTAACAGGTAGTATCTACTTTACACCCTGTTAATTTTAACAGTTTCCATTGTGTTTTTCTATTTCCATGCACATATGTGTGGAATGCATGTGTGTTTATTTGTGTTTCCATATGCAGGGACACACTTGTGTGTGTGATTGCACATGAGAATGTGTTTGTCCATGTCGAAGTCTGAGGTTCATACCAGGCTTCATCCTCAGAGCTGTTGTACCTTATTTATTGAGGAAGTCTCTCCATCAGACTCAGAGCTCACTATTGTGGCTATTCTCACTAACCAGCTTACTCTGGAGATGCCCTGTCTCTGTCTGTTAGGCTAGAATTAAAGGGGGAGGGGCACCACATCCTCCTGGAGTTTTATGTGAGTTCTAAGGATCTAAAATCTAGTCTCCAGGTTTGCTTGGAGAGAGCTTTAACCACTGGGCCATCTCATAGCTTTTAATTATTTTTTTAGCTTGCATTAACCTCTACAGCTTAGCAGAGGGAATGATATGGTAATTATTTGCCTAGGCTTAAAATCCTTGTAAACACCCATTCACTCTCTTTAAAGAAGAATGTGTGAGAAGGTGAAGCCTATGCCAGTTGGTTAGTGAATGAAAACTATTTGGAGCTAATGCATATTAGCCAAAGGAACAACTATATCCTGAGGTAGATGGACCTCCTGACCTTGTAAATACATACACTAGTACTGTGAACATACTTGAGTGAACTTCAGGCTAGTCCAAGCCTCACAGTTCAGGCTGGACTGCAGAAAAGTTTTAAATCACAGAAATGTGAGCTAAATAAATACTCGTTTTACATTAAAACTCTACACCGAGGCTGGATCATTTTGCAACTACTGTAGATAATAGTATAGCGAAGTTCCTGTAGTTGAAAATAGAAGACCATCAGCATAGGTAAGTCTCCAAGAAAGGAATATGCACTTAGCCAGCAAAGCAACTCAAAAGAAATAAACATGTTCATATTAAAATATATGAGCATGAACATGGAAAGGTGACTCAATGTTTTAGAGCACTAGCTGCTTTTGCAGAAGCCCCATGGGGTACCACGGGACCCACAGTACAGCTCCGAGCACCAACATGATAGCTCACAATTATCCACAACTCCAATTCTAGGATATATGGTACTCTTTACTGGCCTATGTAGGCACCAGGCATACACATGGTGCACGGGCATGTATGCAGCAAAACACCTATACACATAAAATTAAAAATGAGTAAACAAAAATAAAACGAAATGTGTGAATATGCAAGCCAAACACAAAATAAAGTCCCAACAATTTATCATATGAAAATACCAAGCCAAACTTAAACTCTCATTTCAGCAAACAATGAAGAGATCCACTGCAAAGATGTTAACAGGTCATGGCTAATTTAACGTTGAATTCTAAATCTCTGAGCTCTTTCTAAATCTAATTCCATCCTGCTAACTTATTACTTGTGCTGTAGAGCAGAACAGAACATTTCTGATTGCAACTGAAATCTCATATGCCTGCGAAATGCTAAGGAGATTGACTTGGCTGAAAAATGCCGAGAGATTTCAAAGAAGATAATAGAAGAGAGACAGTGTAACAGACCCGATGCCCACAGCCTCCCTGGTCACCTGTACGTTCTCTTTTATATTTTTCTCTTTGTTACTCTGGGCAAGGACCACAATTCCACGTTGAAGATGGTATCGAAGAGCAATCTGTGCTGGACTCCGCTTGTGCTTTTTTGCCATGTCACAAAGAACTGGATCATTCAAGAGAACTGGGGCACTTGCATCCACCCTGGAAGAAAAGGCAGAAATCTTTAGCTTCAAAAGTTGAGAATTGTTAAGAGGCTTCTGGACACATAGGGTGTCCACTCAAATAGGGTCTTCGATGGAGTCCCTGGACCAATAACATTTCCATTATGGAGATCTCAGAAATGTGAATTCTCCCTCTCTCTGAGTATTCAAATGAGCTTCTGAAAACTGAGTTTAGAGAATTGAAAAGATTTCACCAAAACAGGTGTTTGCAGAAAACTCCCTACTGCCCTGCTTACCATCGTTTTGGTCGTTGAGACCCAAGAACGAAGTAAGCCACTAGAACAATATCTTTTGACCTGCAGTAGTTCAAAAGCTTGCTCTGGTTCAGGTAAAGATGACATTCTACCTGTAGATGGACAGACAGAAGGTGTCTGGTTACATGAGATGCTAATGTTAATGTAAATGAGAAACATTAAAGTTAAGTACCTAAATAGGAAAATGTAACATATTTAGATTACCAATATAATTTGATCTGTGTTTTTAAAACTTAATTTCACAACTATATTACTAATATGACATGAAAAACAAATTTCCTATAAGAAAACAATTCTATGAACCAGATCTTGAAGTTCAAATTCATTTTGTGTTACAAAGAGAAAACATAGTATTGACTGGAAGATGTTTCCAGAAATCATTGGTAAATTTGACTATAGACAGGTTCAGATTATATAAGCAAATTTTTGTTAATTTCCCTAAATATAAATCTGATAACATCTTCATTCTTTGGAAATGCTTTCTGAACTCTTTGAAGGCAAACACTCAAAGAACCTACTTTGAACATGTTCATAAGAAGGTTGCAAAAATTGGCCACAGGGATGGCTCAGTGGGTCAAGGTGCTTGCTGCCAAGCTAGACTTGTGTTGGCTCCATGAGATCCACAGTCATTCTCTGGTCTCCCTATGTGCAACATAATACAGACACACACACACACAAACACACACACACACACACACACACACACACACACACACACACACAAATACATTCACACAAATATAATTTTCAAGATTAAAGAAAATATTCATATACATATTCCTTAATGGGTATATAAGTCTATTTGACAAACTCTCACTGTTGGGGGATATAGGTTAGGAAGCAGAAAGACTTTCTACACAGACTATCAATTATTCAGACTGTTGGATAAAAATAATGGTAAGAAATTTTTGGCAAAATCAATACTAAATCTACATAAATGTTTAGTATTTACACTATTGTATCATTATGTAAAAATACAATTTTAACTGTAATTTCTGGTGGTGGATGGGAGGCTGTTAGGAGCAGACCAGTTCATGATAGCTAAGTTAGGGAGCCAAAATACCTGCCAATAACAATGAAAAGGATAAAGCAATGTGATTTCTGCGGACCATGAACGTTTTCATCCAAGAAGTATGACGCTAAACTGTGTGGAAAACTTCATGCATTGGAGATTATCACATTGCATAAATTTAGTTGCAGGTAGACAAGTAATTTGCTTTTTATTTCCTCATCTGTGGTCCTAGAACAGTGGATACATACAATCCTACATGTACCGATGACTTTATTTAGAGACAGACTGCTTGGGGAACAAAAGGGAAAAGGAAGTGGACAAAGAGGGCGTGATATAGGGAGACATACGTGAATTGATGCTTCTGCTAGGTCAGACGCACTGCTCACCTCTAGTGCACTCAGTAAGCTGCATTTCCTACTCTGATCTATCACTGGAATTTTTAACTGCCTGCCAATCTCTTCTTCCCTACCACGGTAGCAAGATCACTACAGTTTCCAGTCAAAGATCTTTGCTACATGATAAGAGTGTACTGAATATTAAGAGACAATGTCGACTCCCTCACAGTACATATGCATTTGTTGCTTGTAGGAGGAAGGTAGAGGAAAATCTACCCAAGAGGTTTGCAGGCTCAGAATCAGCTGTGTTTTCTGAGTACTCCCTGAGAGTGGATTTTATCCAACGTTAATGTCACCATAAACACATTACCTGATCAGCCAAACCTGTGTGGTTTTTAGAATTTAAAATTTACTTTCCCATGCAGCTGCGTCTCTGTTTTAAAATCCCAATACCGACATACTGAGAGAAAGGAGTGACTCCTCTAACCACCAAACTGTCATTACAGCCCATCTCTCCCGTTTTGATTCTATCCTTGTACAGCTCACCCATGTTTTCATGGACTTCTCGTTATAAATCAGTCCGTTTTCCAGCGCCTTCACTCTTCTAACAACTACATTTTTTCTGGTTCAGTGATGTGTCTACTTCAATTCTGAAATGCTACTAGTGACATCTGCCTGCTGGGCCACTTTAAATCTCCACACTCTGCATCAGCTGGCACTATGGTATACTTTCATTTTTACAAAGCTTTAAAAGTGCAAGGATAACTTTTAGAATCTTCAAGTGACTTTTACTACAGTGACACTGCTCTTAGAATCTTCTTTTTTGTGACAAAACTATGAATTGGGGAAGGGGTAAATGGCCTGAAGGTAGAACAGAAATAAGGGAATGTATGGGAGGTAAAGAAGAGCCTGTGGGCGCTCACCTGGTTGCAGACAGGCTTGTACTTGAGCCCAGGCTTATTTAAGATTTTCTCCAGCTGTCTGCGGTTAAAGTTGGACACCCCAATGGACTTGACCAATCCTGCATCCTTACACTTCTCCAAGGCCTAGGAGGGAAGGAGTTATAGTCATATTTATATTGATATAAAAGCAAGATGGAACAGTTAAACATACTCCATCTGGTTCTGAACATATATCTCCATAACAGAGTGCTTGCCAGTGTGAGAAGGACCCTGAGTTTTACCATCACCCCACTAACACTGAAAAGGTGGCATTAGGGAGACACAGTCCAGTTGATCGCTGAAATTGAAAATGAAGAAGCCAAAAGGAAAACAGTGACAGCCATCAAGGAATCCCTGTGTCCTCAGTAAGAAGCAGTGATTTTCACACTACATATGATGGCAAAATATATAAATTCCTGTTGTCCTGAGAACTTACTTCTTCATTTCTGTCTATTATATGGTAGTAATGTATGCGTCCTCTTCACTCCAGTAACACACCTATGTCAACATAATGAGTGTCTACATCTAGAGGCATGTACCCTAATCTCTCAAGCATGACCTGATTCTCTCTCTATCTCTCTCTTTATCTCTATCTCTCTCTGTCTCTGTCTCTCTCTGTCTCTGTATGTATATATATATATATATATATATATATATATATATATATATATATATATATATATATATATCTGTTCTGTTCCTCCTTTGATCCTCCTTCAACTGCTCACCTCCCAAGTGGCACAAATATCCACTGTGTCCAATAATGGTTTTCCATGTTCATCTACTGGAAACAGGTCCTCCCCTGGCTGGAATAGGAACAGACATCACAACAATCTAATTAAACACAGGTTTTTCATAGGAATATCTAGAAATGGAATCCTAAATATTTATTGGATGGAGCATTATTCTATGCACTTACATTTACAAAGTATGTGAAAATATAAGAAGTATTTTTAGTTGCTTGAACTTGTTTAGTATATAAATTATATATACATTTATATTATTATTAAATAGCATTTCACAGACCTACCTCTGTTCTCCTAGCAGATGTCCATTATTTTGCCACTTATTAGTCATGATTTTAATAAGATATTTCTCTTTTTCTTTCTTTTTTCTTCTTGTTTTTTTTTTCTAGAAAAGTTTCTCTATTGTTACCCTGGCTGCACTGGACCTCACTCTGTAGACCAGGCTGACCTCGAACTCACAGAGATCCACATGCCCTCCCCCCCCAAGCGCTGGGATTAAAGGCATGTACCATCAGCACCCATCAAGATACTTCTCTTTCATTGAGAAATTTAATAGTCATAAACCGTGACATCCAGTAATAATAGATTATAGTCCCACTTAGGCCAAAGAATCAGTGGTCTTTTTCTATCTGAATTTATTTGGGCAAAAAGAAACTATATCCCCTAAAGGTGATCACTCAAGGTTGTATACCAGACTAATTTTGATGGTGGAAACCTCAAAGATGGTATAAGGTAATAGTAACCAGAAAACTTCAATTGTCTCATTACTACAAGTACAAAACTTTGAATAGAATGCAAATGCCTAAGAACACAAAATAAGGAAGGAATAAGCAGTGACATTTTTTAGGATTACTTTTAAAATCTATAATTCTAGAAATTACGTGAGCTTCGCATTTCATGGTCCAATAAATGATTGTTTTACAGTGAAATGAGGAGAATGTATAACATATGCAGTGAGTTTACAAGAAAATATGATAGAAACTTACCATGACAATCCAGAAAAATTATAACCATGCCCCTGTCAAAGTGGGTTGAGTTTCATCATTCAAATTGCTTACCTTCATTGGCACTGGGTAATGAATAATATACAGGTCAACATAATCCAGCTGGAGACTTTTCAATGATTTTTCCAAGTTAGTTCGAACCAGCTCTGGTCTAAAGAAAGTGCACCAAAGCTACTTATATGTAAAAAGAAACATAATCTTAGATTAGTAAAATTTTCAAATATGGAGGTTTTATTTTACCTAATATTGATATGTTTTGTACTATATAGAAACTTACAATCATAAGACAGAAAATAACCCTTGTTCTGCTGCTTCTACTAATATGACTTATGTACATAAACATGATTATATGTTTATTTACAGTCTTTCAAAAATGAAAGAAATTTTCTCAAAAGATAAATATCCTACCTACTAATAATGATATTCAGCCTCTGAATTATACCTCACAAAGATAGGAAAACAATTATTAAGCTGATTACTTGATCCATTTATAACATTAGAGAAGAATTAGCAGACTTTTGATTACATCATTGAACAGAAGCATCATGTGAACATTTTAATATGTGATGGACACAAATAAATGCACTTTAACTACTCTTTAATATGAAAGTTCTTTTACTGCTCCTTGTTATTTAAAGGAAAAAATTAGTATTTACAATATAACAGATCTCCTAGGCTACCTAGGAGATACAGAGAGCGACTATTTCATACCTATATCTGATCTTACAGCCCATGATAAAATACACTACTTGCCACTGAAGCTCACAGAAACAAAGAACTTAAGAGTTACGCATATGTAGATGGTAGGAAGCCATAATCTTCACCTACTTGTCATGCTGAATCTCATTTATGAAGTGTATGTAAATAAAAGTAATATCACTATGAATATTTCACCAATTAGTGGTCCAATCAAATAAGTGTTTTCTTGCTTATATCACATTTCATTAACTGTACACCTGAGCACTACACACACAATACCTTTGAAGTGAGGTATATGTCTTCTCTCTTCAAAATGCCAGATGCAATCTTGCTGCGAATAGCCTGCCCTACATCCTTTTCAGTTTTGTAGACATAAGCAGTGTCAATATGGCGGAACCCAGCCTCTAAAGCTAAGTTTATTGCCTCCAGTGACTTTTCTTCAGGAACCTGAAGGAGGAAGCAAAGGCAGTTCTTTCTTAAAGACACATGACAAGAGAATCAGCTCAAATGGATCTGATGCATAGTTCTCTAGAGTAGAAATTTTCTAGTCTCACACTGCTTTACACTTAAGAAGAGACTGGTCTCCTGGCCACTGAAATTCTACCACCTGGAAAACGTAACAGAACCTATAAACAGTGATTGTGGAGATCACAGACAAAGAAGTGATATCAGAAGAATCACCTTTCCCCCTTATCTTAGGTTTGTTGAGCATTTGGGACATTAAGTCACTATCTGTGATCACTGGTTGTTTCCTGAATAATCACAAGAATTTCACACCCCATAACCTCTTGATACCCATGTAATAATGGTCAATACTTTACATCAGAGGACCTAAACAGAACTCAAATTCAGTGACTATTCTGGAAAGCCTTGCAGGACTAAGCACACAGCAATTATCCTGTTGTAATTTATATAGTGGGGTCACAAGTACAACGAACACAAGGAGAATGGTGCTTGGAGCAATGCGGAGATGAAATACAAATTGGGTGCAGAACTGTGAGATTTTCCTCAGTGAAGACTCCTAGGAAATACTGAGTTCTTTTCGACATCTAATTGTGACAGTCCTTGAGAGATCTCATCTGTATAGAAAGCTGCTTGTTTCTCATTTTGTAATGGATTATTCATATTGGGTTATCAGCCCTTGAAACAACATTTACATTGTTTAGAGAAGATACGACCAGAATAAAATATAGGATCATTGATATTTTCCATACTTGGATAATACTGTGAGCCGCTATGTGTTAAAGGATGGAGGATCACATCAAACTACTTGTGCATTTATTTTAAGAACTGAGAGATGGCGTTAATCCCAATAGTACCAACGAAGAGCCAGGAGAATCTCCCTGAGTTCAAGTTCTGCCTGATCTCATAGTGAATTCCAGGCCAAGTCTCAAAAAATAAGGAAGCAAGGAACCAAGGAAGGAAATAAGGAAGGAAGGAAGGAAGGAAGGAAGGAAGGAAGGAGGGAGGAGGAAGGAGGGAAGGAAGGAAGGAAGGAAGGAAGGAAGGAAGGAAGGAAGGAAAGAAAGGAAGGAAGGGAAGGAAGCAAGGGGAAGGGAGGGGAAGGAAGGGAGGGAGGGAGGGAGACCAGAAGGGAGGGGAGTCATCCTTGCACAATTGTTTTAGGGGTCTCATCTACACAAACATTCATCATGCTGATCTCCCTAAGTCTTGCATTACTTAATGGGGGTGGGGAAGAAATATCCTGGAATCTAGGGCTAACCCTCCTTCCGTCCACCACAATCAGCATCAAAGCAAAGAAGGTGACAGTGTTCTGGACTGGTGACTTTGGTCTCTTCTACCAAGCCAAGAAACACTGATATAATTAACAAACAATGATGTCATCAGACCTTGATGCAGACTAGGGTCAAGCTACCATCTATCTTGCACATACAGTTCCAGCCTAGAGAAACAGAACCAGATGAGTCCCACAGAGTCACATGGAAGGTGGGTGACTTAGCAGCTTTATCTCCTCCATCTGCTCTCAGCCTCTTTTCTCTTGAACTCTCCACCACAACACTGCTGCTCTTACCTCTTCAGGTTTATATGTGCCAAATCCCAGCGCAGGCATGAAGTGGCCATCGTTTAGTTTCACACGTTGCTGTAAGGAACTCATGGCTTGTCACTCCTTGCACTAAGCAGCTTCTGGTTCTTCTGCAGCCTTTGTGGAACAGTTAAAATATACAGGCTATATATCAGTTTCTAGGCTAATGGATAATCACAGACACACCCTTTCTAATGGCTAACCAGTGATACTCTGGCTAATGATTAAACAACACTTCTACCTGTCTGACGGGTAACCAGTGGCACTACCTGTTTAATGGTTAACCAATAGAAAAGTAAAGGTAGAAATTTTAAAGCACTATTTCACATGTGACTTGATACCATTCAGCTATATAAAAGTTCATTCTGCAATGAATTATTATATAGTCACAATTGGTTTGAGTAAACCTTCTCTTTATAATGTATAAATTACTGTAATCTACTGTAAGAGGTTAAGTAAAAAAATCATGGATTGTTTTCTAGAAAGAAACCTATTTCCCTGTGGTTATGGGATGTCTCAAGTCTCCCCAGGTCTCAGGCTCAACAGCACGCTTCGTTCTCATGCTCCTAAAAGAGGAGACATAAAACACAGCACAGCAACTGAGCAACCAGCCTAGTATTTAATTCTAGCAAACAAGGAAGCAAGAGACACTTCAGAATTAGAGGACATCAAGCTGGAAAACAGTGGCCTTGATTCTGACAGGCAGAGTTTCCTCTCTCTGTTATTCCTTCATTACATTTCCCTCAGTGTGAGCACCTTCAAGAAAGGAGCCTGCATTTCTTGGAATCAGATGTTACCCAAAATTGAGTCTAAGTAGTGACAAATGGACTTTAAATAACCCCCAAAAGATGACAAGTTCATTAAGGGAAAGGGAACAGCCCTTGGCACATACTCTTATGGGAGGAAATTTCTGAAGCCAGTTTGTACTTCTTCAAGTAGAGTCAACAATTCCCATATTTTGTTCTCTATGTCCTATTATGGGGTCTTACTGCAGGCCCAGTAAAAGCAACCAATACCTAACATTTTTCTATCATATTTCACCCACTACCATCATCCACACAACCTACTGAGTGTTCTGAGTTGTTCCCATTGGACTGACTGATATTGTGGTACAATAACCCTAAGTGTGCAGTAGTGACATGCATACTTTGGTGGTAACCAACAGTTGACTACATGGACTTAAGACTCATTCAACATTGGGGAAAATAGTACTGTACTGGAGTCCTAGACAACTACCTAGGACTAGTGAAGTCAGGGATCTTGGAGAACTTAAAACCACCTCTTTCCTAAACAATCATAATCTGTAACTAAACCATAATTATTTGTTCTTATACTCAAAGTAAGTGTACTCCTCACTCCTCATCAAGAAAATGTCTCTTTGCAACACTCATAGACCATTACAGAACATCACAATTGATCAAAATGCACAGTTGTGGAACCCACTCCCAACTGATACATCTACAACTCCTGTACCTAAGGCTCAGAAATCACCTATTGCTCTTTATATACTGATGTGAGGAAACCTCCCACTCAACATTAGGCTCCTGGAATCTTTCAGGAAACAGGGTCAATGGCTCATCTGGCTATTTCTTGCTATGTGATGGCATAGTCATACGGAACATCCAGAAAAGGGACTACAGATCTCTCCAAGGAACATAGGCTCAGAGACTCTAAAAAGAAGGAAGTGATTATAGTCCAGGGTTAGCATTACTTGGTTACCCATCAGCTGAAGTTTGGGCTCTGGTGTCTTGGAAACATCAATTGTACTAGGATGCTAAGTGAACAGAGACCAAAGACACAAGATAAAAATCAAACAGGAAGAAAAAGGTTGTAGGATCCTGTTCTTACAACTAACATCTCATTTTATTTTACTTGAAATCCCATGGAAGACTTGTCTCATTTGATCCAGTGTAGGATATAGGCTATTATATCTCTAGATCTCGTCCAGGAGTGGTAGAACAATAGTTTTTGGAAGCCATTTGAAACTACTTTGTTGAGCTCAGAAACCAACAAATTTGATTACCCATTAAAAGAGGCAGGGAATGAAAATGTTCAACAACATAAAAACATGAGAGGCTAACCAAGGCCATATCTGTTTAAACAGTTTTAGAAAAACATCTGGAAATATTTTTATGGGAGTCAAGAATTTATAAGTGAGACCAGAGGTAAAGATAAATGTCCTTACACTTTCCACTCTGTTACTCCCATGAGGATAATTTTAATAGCAGGAGCTATGAAGCACAGCCCATAGATTTGCTTATCTAAAAATGAACCTTGGTACCATTTTGAAGAGACTCGTTGATTGGTATGTTGTTTCAGTGTGATTCTCTTGCGTCTCATTCTGAGTCTTACTGGGCTGTGGACCTGGTTAGTAATTCCTTGGAGTTTCACAGTCATTTGAATACTGTTCCTTTTTCACTGGCTTAAACTAATCATCGGAATAACTCTCCTTACAACAATCCAGGTGTTCCCTCGATAACCTAGATCCAAATACGTTTGTGTGGTAAGGACCAGGCAGACTACCCCTGCTACTACACACCCCACACACACACACTTCCCACTTGAGAGCAGCTACAGCTGCTGAGGGCTGTGGCTGCTTTTCAGGACAAGGAAAGCCACAGGTAGGGTACACAATTGAGTTTTCTTTTGATAGTTGGAACAATCAGGATTGTTGTTGCTGCTGTTCATTGTCGAATATTTAAGACCATATGGCTGGTCAAAATATCAACCCCTTTAAAAAGTTAGTGTAACTCTTTAGAACTCTTGTTTTTTTTATATTTTCCCCTACCAATTTTTCCATCTGCAGAAATGGGTCAAAGTCTTGCTGATCATGTGACTTCCAATAGATGCACAAAGAACCTTCTCTTCCCATTGTCTATCCTTCTAGGATGTGTTCTGCTTAGAGTTCAGTCTTTGGAATTCTAAGGCCTCTCCAATCCAGAGGACAAGCAGTTTAGCAGAGTAGCATAAACATTACAAGGATTCCGTCTCCTTTTATGTTTTGACTGACTATAAGGCAAGGGCCAAAATATTGGCTATCCTTCTAGATCTCTCTCATTCTCATTGATCAAGTCTCCAAACATTGGCTTTCAACACTCACAAGGACATTCTTCTCTACCTTGTGCAGGAAGAGAGGGTTTTCTAGTTTTGACTTTTCGGTAGCATTCAAAGATTATACAAAAACAGTTTTTTAACAAATTTGGCAGAAAATATAATTATCTTGATTAAACATATTTTCCTTCTTGTAATCTAAATATATATATATATATATATATACCAGATACTTTTACACTGAGGTAAACCTGGGTTTTATATCAGTGTACTGAACTCTGACCTTAGAAATATTAGTAAGTTTCACCTATCATGTACATGCCATCTGTAAATTCCCTCCTCCTCAACTTTGTGACTTGGATCCTCCCTTAAAAATCTCTCCTTCATAATGATTGGATCCTTTGTGCCTAATTCACTTTATTACATGAAACAGAGTAACAAAAACAAATAAAACAACCTACTCAAAGGGAATTGATCTCAATTTGCATTCATGACTTAAGGTAAGCCATGTCCACATGTTCTTAAACTATGAGATTCTCATCTTTTATAAATCCTGGGCTGATTTAATCTCTGCATGGACTTTTTAAAAGGTTCTTTTACATTTTTTTTCATGGTCTCATATGATTCTGGGAGTTATTGAATGTTTCATTCTGGCAAGGCCTAGCCATAATACAACCTTCCAAGAACCTCCAACAGTGAAATATCAAGAAAAGGAATAAAAGAAAACAAATGGAGAGCCAAAATGATTTATATGCTAACCATGTAGTGCAGATTTGGATACAAAACTCATCTGTTAAAATGTAGGAGTGTGAGAAGTAGATAGCAAATGGCTACTTTTTCCTGGAGAACTAGTCAAGGAAAGAGAAACCACTAGTGTTTCCTGGACAGGAGACTTTGCTGCTGAGCCATAGGACAGGAGACTTGCTGCTAAGAGAAGGCAGGCTATAGCCAGGACATTTGCCCTATTTCTAACATGCAAAGATTTTCCCAGACAAGCTGACACACTGTGCTGTAAAATAGGTGTTGACAAGCAACAGAAATTCAATCCTTTCTCCTCTCAAGGGATTGCCCCTCTCATTCATAAATAAGAAGAAATTCCAGAGAGAGGACAGTGTGTGTTGTAGGGGTACTCCCTGATATTTTCAAATTCCAAATTGTTTATTTCTCCATGTTGCAATGAGAGCAGAATACACTGTTTCATTCCCTTTGGAATTTTTTAATCATTATCAAGTTTGTCAGTACTAAAGCAGCGAAGCAATACTTGGAATTGGGATCTAATGTGCAGGATTGCAGAATTGGAGTTGCCCTTTAAGGAGAAAAAAATGGACATGGGAAACTATTTCCATTTTTCCTTTTAACCATAAAGTAGATCAAGCAGGAGGATGGCAGTGCAATAAACATACAGGGCAGAAGAATAAGGAATCCCCTTACATTTTTTTCATCCCAGAAAAACATGTCAACAACTGTAGTAGGGTATTTGAATTAGGCATGCATTAAGAGATCAAGACTTTCCACCCATTGCTTGTTTTAGAGGCAAGCTTTAGTGCAAAAGAAAACAATTTGCCTCCTTTTGAGAGTGTCTGAGATAAACTTGAAAGGCTTTCATAATAAAAGGAGGCCACTCTTGAGGAGACATTCCTTTCTGCAGCCCTGAAAAGAAAGACCCTCCTGATCTCATACTTAAAGTCTGGCAACTCCCCCAAGCAAGTGTAGCATCAGAATAACCAGCTCCTAGGTCTCCAGTGTCTCTCCAGGACATAAGACAGGAAGCAAATTGGTTGCATCTGGGCTACAGCCTTTAGAAAAGAGGAAGCCAAGGTCCTTGGCCAATCCAAGTGTTCAATTAGACTCACTCAAGCAACAACCCAGAGGCAGCTGGTCTCACATGTTCAAGTCAAAGGAAAGAATGGAACACACATGTGGGGTGGCAGTGGAGATAAAACCAGGGTACAGGTCAGAACAGAGAATGGGAGGTGGAGAAAGAGGAGCATTCATAACAGGGAAAAGGAGCCCCATAGCAGAGGAAGCAACAGGAAGGGAATTATTCCTTACATTATGAGACCTGAAAGCAGTGAGGAGATGCAGGCTGCAAGCAGAAGCAGAGTCCCTGCCATGGCTGAGGCAGGGAGAGGAGGAAGCCTGCATTTTGCCCTTTAGATAGAGAAAGTGAACCTGTATTGAGTAGCAGATGTCCTGGAGGAGGTCTCCAGTTTCCCCTGGTCTCAATCTAGCTTCAGCCTTGGGTCTTCTGCATTCCAAAGTGAAGAGTGCAAATGGAATGGGAGTAGGGAGAATAGCAAAGAGTTTCATTTTAGAGAAAAGGGAAGTAACATTCTCTTCAGAATAAGAGCAGGTTAAGCTCAGTAGCAGAGTCTGAGTCCCCACAGGCAGGGACTTCTATTTCTTCTCTCCTTGAGGCACTTGCTCTACACCTCCTCCAAGCTGGCCACTTCCAGAAAAAATACATGCTTTTCCAAGGAGCTCAGACTCCTCTGGAAGTGTAGAAGGTTCAAGAACATGTATAGGATTTTAATTACCAACAAAAAAAAAAAAGTTCACTGTGCCTGCTCCCTTGGGCATGTCAGATTAAGCTGACCCAGCCACTACCACCTTCTGTTATCTAAGTCTTGTCTGTGGAGTACAGGCATTGTCATTCCCTCTTGGTCCTGCGTAAATCTTTTGTGAAACATAAGTTTAACATACGTTTATCTTAAACATAAAAATTATGTTTAATTTTGAAAGCTTTTTGCCCTGGTAAAGTACTGCTTGATCACACAGTAGAAGAAACAATGGGCCATTATTACAAGCTTCCCAGCAACTAGGATATTGTACAGAGATGCTTTCATCTCTCTTTGGCTCTCAGACTATTATAACAATGGTCTTCAAGAAGTTAAAATTCCACCAAGAATCTTGCACTTGGGGAAGCAAAGGCTGAGATTCAAGGGACAGCCAAAAGACAAACTTGTCCCCAGGAGAGGGATTTATGATGGTCCTAATGCTTTGACTTTTCTTTCCTCCTGTGTTTCTCATTTTCTCTTATTACTACATTTTAGTAACCTTTGAGTTTATTTTATTTTTTTAAAGTTAATGCATTTATTTTTATTCTGCTTAAGTTCATCAATTTTTCTTGCACATTTTTGTTGGCTGGTTATTGGCTGTCAAGAATTTAAGTTGAAAATTGAAAACAAAAATCGCCCTTTGAACTTGATCATTGGCAAATATATTTTTGCTTTGTCATTGTTGTGTTCAGTCAAGACAGTGTAATGGGAACACCTCTCAGTAAAAAGGGCAGCACCGGTCTTTTTACTGATTAGATGCAGAATGACTAACCACGGTGGGAAATTGTGTGCCAAGATACAAACAGAGCCTTCGGGCTCATTATCTCTTTCACATATTACACAGCGATCTCAATCTCAATATAGTCAAAACGCAGAAAACTATTTAATGTCTGACCTTATTCAGAATTATTCTTACAAGAGGAAGTGGGAAGCACTTCATGGCTGAAATTTTAGAGTGCTTGTATAGAATTTGAAACATTGGCATCAAAATACGAAAAAATGATTGTGAGTGGAGCATGTAGATTTCACATTAATGAAGAATTGTAAAATACAGGGTGAGGGCTTTTAATGCATTTCTATCAAAGAACAGAAAATGTGTTATCCATAGTGTCACAATGTTATTGGACATGTATGATAGAAATGGAGAGAAGAGACTTTTGTTTGTTTGTTGCTGTTTTTTTTTTTGTTTTTGTTTTCTGGAGACAGGGTTTCTCTGTTGTAACTCTGGCTATTTTGGAACTCGCTCTGAAGACCAGGCTGACTTGAACTCACAGAGATCTGCTCATCTCTGCCTCCTGAGTCCAGGGACTAAAGGCATGTGCCACAAATGCCTGGAGAAACTGGAATTTTTAAGCACTCAGTATTTCTGAAGGTTTGGAGTATTACGTGGTTACTATGTGTCCTGTATTCTTTTTCGCTATTTATAAACAAATTTCATCATTTTCAACTCTAAGAAGAGGGTATGTGTGTGTGTGTGTGTGTGTGTGTGTGTGTGTGTGTGTGTGTGTATATATATATATATATATATATATAAAATATAATGCTGAGAACAGGAGAAATAGCCTTCCCCAAGGAAAAGTACACTAATTTGTTATCCTGCACAAAATGGTCAATCACCAAAACACATATACAAGTAACATTAAACACACTCATGGCAATGTATTTAATTTTTAGAAATATATATATATGGGAATGTATGTGTGTGTATAACAACAATTGATAGAAATAAGGCCATGAATTTGAGAAGGAATCGGGAAGGTTATATGGCTAGACTTGTATGGAGGAAAGGGAATTGTGTAATTATATTATAATCTCAAAAACTAAAAAGAAATAATTTTTAAAAGATAAAGCTACACCTTTAACTATGGGAATAGAGTAGAATTTCCCAAGCAGAAAACAACATTCTTAACTCTATTTCAACTGCACTTACTCAATTCCTAACTAACTTAGTGTCATTCTGTCCTCTTAGTTACTTTCCTCATCATTATTAAATTCCTCTGAGCTGCTCTCTTTATTGTAAATGGGGATCTGGATAATTCCTGAGTTCCCATTGACTGGAATCCAAGAAATTGATGCAACTGACCATCTCTCTAGAGATTGGAACACATTCTTTTTTTATTCCTGATATCCAGTTGATCTATTTGGACTCTGTACCATATGACTACATCCCTGCTTGAATGCTCTGGACTCAGGAAAATAACTACTTTGCTCCTTGTACACCAAATTCAAAGTTGCTGTGTCCTGCCCACAATCTACATAAGTAAACTCTACTCTTTATAGGGTCTTGAGGATATGAGGATAATTTGAAAGCAAATTTAAACAAAAGAGGAGATGATAGCATGAGATTACAACAGGAAAACTGTTATGACTGTGAGTTAAGATCTTTATTGCATAAAGAATTTACAAAAATTATTAAAATTCTCATAATCTTGTGTGATAAACTCTTTCATCTTCTTTTATGCCTAAAACCCTGTGTTCTTCCAACTATACCTTCATCAAGAGAAACTGCAGCATGTACATAGGAAGAAGTCACTGTCTTCTTAGATCCAAGAGAAACAAATGTTATCTCTATATTATATACATAAAACTCCACCCATCAATTCATTTAAGACATGAACACAGTTTTCTGTTCTGTTTTGACCAATCATATTTTATTATTTCAAAGTTGACCTGTCTTGGCAGATGTCGAAGGATAAATCAAGTGCCTCAAAAATCAGGACCAAGGCTTTGCTGGTCATCTGATCAAAATATTATTTCTAGTTTTACTAAGTTCTTTTTTTTCAAGTTTAGAATTGAGTTTCATGAACTCATACTGATCAGTTCCCATACAAATCTAAGCATTCAAATTAGGCTTAATGATGAACACAGGAAAACATTATTACACAGTAATCATTCTCTCTAATTTGGTATTTAGACATGTTTTTTGTTTTGTTTTGTTTTTTTTTTTGCTGAATGATACAGCCATTGTTTTCAACTAGAATTCAGCTTTTACAACAACTTTATGGGAGAAACGCATCAAAAATGGAAAGCATGCTGCTCTTCCTTACATGCACCCAGTTATTTAAAGCTGAGTCCCTATCAAATTCATGCTTATTCATTTGGACTGTGGTAAAACAGGCATGACTAACATGCAAAACTGGCCAAGCAGTTGTAAGTTTGGGTAAGATGAGAAAGATTTATGTCGATCAATAAAATCATCACTATTTCCGTATGCTTGCAGCAATCGTGGGTTTTTCCCTCCTAAGTGATCGTTTCCTTCAATCATGTACATTTCATTGCCTTTATCATGTGATCCCTACGCAAAGTGACTGCGATCTGTTCCTAGCCTATGCTACAAAAGAGAACTGTACTAAGGCAGTACCAATTTTATTTAAGGGACGCTTTTCAAAAATGGATCATCCTCTTTTGGATATTGTAATAGTTCTCCTTAAGGTCTGAAGAAACAGTAGCTTCATCCAAGGAGCCTGAACTTAAAGTCAATGTGCAAAATTGCCTGTAGGAGGTAGTAGGAGATAAGGACACTCATTGAGCAATATCCAGAGCTTGGTTTTGTGATGGATATAAATATTTCTGAGATAGATGAGCCTACAAGAGTAAGTTTATAACCTAGCAATATCTTAACAACAGCAACTGAAGGGAACAAATCCCCCAGGCCAAACCAACCTCCCACTGCACTCTCCACATACCCCTAAACACCTAGAATTTCTGAAAATCTGTGAATCCATAATGAGATTAAAAGCCTTTGTGAATCTAAAGGAAGATCAAAATATTGAGCAACAGGGCATGGAGAGATGGCTCAGAAGTTCAGAGCAATTGCTGCTGCTATTCCAGGGGAACTAGGTTTGATTTGCAGCATCCACAGGGTGGCTCACAACCATCTGTAACTCAAGTTCTAGGGGTTTGATTCCCTCTTCTGACCTCCCAAAGCACCAAGTATGCATGTGCTGTACAGAAACATGCTGGGTGTGCCAGAAGGGGAAGTTTGTCTTGGCGCTGTAGTTATCAGCATTCGTGGGAAACCCAGCTTGCTATATGTGTGCTGGTGTACAAAAGCTGATCCTCACGACTTCACAGCCAACACACGTAACCCCTGGACCTTCTCTGCAGTCCCTAATTTGTAGATAACTATAAGTAAGGTGCTGAAATGCACATCAATATCTTACAGTTTATGGCCTCATCCAACATTCATAAAGGGACTAAACTGAAAGTAACCAAATTACGATGAATTTAGGAGTGGGAGAATAAATTTAAAGTATTCATGAAATAGTTTTTTTTATTTGATTCAAACAAGATTATATGGCATTTCATGAAAGCAGAACATATATGGCAGGGATATAATAATTTTTAATATACTGTGCTCATACATTGTGCATTATATACGAGGAAAGGCAGAAATTTATAAAACTTCGTTCTTTTGATAAAAACAGTTATGGTGACTGGTAACTTTTCTATATATTTTCCAGTATTCTAGAATTAATGTCTGTGAGCTTGGAATCCAAAAACGAAGTTTACTAAGAAATGTGAAAGAGGGCTGAAGAAATGTCTCTACTGTCAAGAGCATCACCTTAATTGGTTTGATTCCAGCTAAGAACCCAGGTTTGATTTCAGCAAAGTTGATTGCACAAAGTTCTTTAACTCCAGGAGTTCTGACACCCCCTCTGGACTTTTTGGGTACTGCATGAATATGGTGAGCCCCTATGCATGCAGACAGAATGCCAAGGCACATAAAATTAAATAGTATTTTAGAAGAAATAAAAAAGGGTACCAGTTATATTTCCATCAATGTCACTGAAGGAGTCTGCATTTCATTCAACTGATTGTTTAGTAATGCTGCATTTTTTTACATGTGTCCATGAATTGTTAAGACCTAAACCTGTGCTGGAAAATTTAGCTCCTTCTACTTGCTGCATTTAAAACCCCTTTTTAGTGGCATCACACTGTATTTTTTGATTGTCTGGGGAGAGTGTATGTGTGTGTACATATGATTCAGAGTGGGAGGTGATAGGAACAGCCCACATCTCCTAGAGAAGCCAATCTTAAATGTCATCACCAAAAGTCACATACCCCACACCTAGTAATTCTGTGATACCAATTACAAGGCAGCATAAAAGAGAAGAGTTCCAGTGAGAAGAGAAAGAGTAAACCATGAAGAGCATCTGCCCAGCAGAGACAGGGGGCACACAATGGCAATTTTTGTCTAATGGGAACATACACCGTGCCTCACACAGCTATTTTCTTTCTTTCATGTGCAACCAGGATGAGAGGGGAGAGGACTTCATTGGGAATCTGAAACTGAACCTTCTAGGGCCCTGGCTTTTCCACGTACATTGCTCCATAACACCAAACTAATCTCAACCCTATCATTCCGTTTTAGGGGACCCTTTACTCAATTAAGAACCTTAAGGATTCTGACTCTTCCCTATGTCTTCTTAAGCACAACTTCTGTTTCTCATGGTCATGCAGAAAGAACAGGCGAATAATTATAACTTCTCAGCACAGTTGCTACATGCCAGGTGTGTTTTCAAAGGTCCATGTTCTGTTTTTTACTGGGAATATGCTGTGGGTGTGGGGGAAAATATAAAGTCTCTTGGGCTTCTCACAATTAACAAAGTACTCTGGAGCATCTCACTATTAGGAAAGTTCTCTTGGGCTTCTCATGTTTCATATGTAAAATAGTAGAGGCTCTGATCTGAACACCAGCAGGTAAAGTGGTTGACAGTTTTAGTAAAATAGATACTTTGCAAGAATAGAGTCACCAAAGATTTCTAATATATCACACGCATAGCGAGAAAAAAATAAAATACTCCAGGTTAACTCCAGAACTTAGTAAGGCCAACAAAAGAAGGAGCTGGCTGAGAAGATGGAGCAGATTATCCTAGAAAGATGATGAGTTGGATTTTACACACACTATACTTGAGTTTCCAGGTATCAGGTCTCCAACTGAGTGCATAAAAAAATGGTTGTGTGTGTAAGCCTAGAGCTACGGTAATGGCGCACATTGGGATTCTACTGGAAAATAATTTTCAATTTAGAAGCCCTGAAATTAAACAGCATGAAAAATGAGTGAGTCAGCATGAACATTAATGAAATGATAAATGAGACATGCTATGTTTCAGTTGATGAAAACAAATTTAAAAGGAAAGGAAAGTAGAACAGAGACTGAGAAATACAGATGCTATGATACAAGCAAAGATAGGAGAACATTTGTTCCTTATTACCCCCATGTTTGCAATATGCAGCAATATATCTGTTCTTAACATAATCCATACGACCTCACAAAGTTCTGTCTGTTCATGGTAGCTCATCATTTTGTATGCTCAGCTGACACCAAGATGTTATGAGAGGCTGTTAACACAACTCTTTAGGTATAACCATACACTTTAACTGGCATTTTCTAAATTTGGAATGAAGTAGAGGATTTAGATCTTTCCCAGATCCCAGCTTATGTAAGCTATCCTCAGACTGATGCTGACTCTGCTCCTCACCATGTGAAGATGAGTCCTACTTCCACCCCCATAAGCCAATGCAGGAAGCAAAGCCACAATCAAGGCCTCAAAATACCACAGCAGCCAAAATCACCTCCTCCATTGTTTCTCTTTACTCCAAAAATCTAAACATGTTTTCTTCCCTCACACATTGACAATATGATAAGTATATTAATCAGCTTGATTCAATCTTTCCACAAGGTACACAAAAAAAAAGCTCATACTATGTCCCATTAAAATGTACAACAGCAACTTTTAAATTTATTGAGTAATATGATAGCATAAAGGCATCCAGCATTCAGCTGTTCATGACGAAATTGGACCAAAACCACAGGCATACAGCTGCATACAGATGTGGGCAGCTGTAGATGAGAAATGAAACTCAACAGCAGAAAAGTAAAACCTCAGAGACAATGAGTAACAGAGAAGTAACTGGATGGCCCAGCACCCATAGAACAGAAACCTAGCTAGAGATGAGAGGAAGAAGGTTCCTTCCTGAGAGACATCAGTACAAGAAGAAAGCCCCAGTGAGCTCCATACCACAGCTCTGGCATCTTGTGGGTACTTCTTCTGAACAAATACTAGGCCTAGAATCAGCATGTGTCAATCTGTTATTGTTACTGTTTCGCTTTGAGGTTTGTTGGTTGGTTTGTTTTATAGTGCTGGGCAGCAATTCCACAACTTTGCTCCCCTTGAGTAGATGTTTTACCACTTAGCAAGGCTTTAGGCTGGCAGAGAAGAATATGCAGCAACCCCAGCCATGAACCAATCCCATTCAAACTTAGGTGGGAAATTCACATTCAGAACAGATTTGGGAAGTAGGTGTTGAGAATTTGAACTCAGGGTCCTAGGCCTGCTTAGAAAGTGCTTTAAGGCACTGAACTGTCTCCTCTGGCACCATATTTTAAAAACTTAATAGAAAATATGAACCTTGGTCCTAGATACAATCTCAGATAGACATCTACATCGAGAGGCTCTGCCCAGTCTGGGGACTGGGACACTGAGCAAGCAGGCTTCCTACCTGTTCTTCTAAGAGCAGGCCAAGGCTCTGTCTGAGTCCCCCGATTGGGCAAGACTCCCTGCTTCACAAGATGCAACAAAGAACAGAACAGCAGACAGGAGAAAGAAACCAGGGAACAAAATACTCTTTCAATAAAGAGAAACTTAGGAATTTTGCATCTAAACATATAATCATCCCTAGACCAACAACATCTCAAACAGCTGAGAAACCCTTAAAGAAATGTTCAACATCCTTAGTCATCTGGGAAATGCAAATCAAAACGATTTTGAGATTCCATCTTACACCTGTCACAATGGCTAAGATCAATAACACAAATCACAGCTCATGCCCGACAAGATGTAGATCATGGGGAACTGTCCTTCAATGCTGGTGACACTGCAAACTTGTACAGCTACTATGGAAATCAATACGGTTGGCTGGCAGTGAAGATTAAATAAGTAGTACAGGTCACAATAGAGAATGGGAGGTGGAGAAAGAGGAGCATTCATGACAGGGAAGAAAAGCCCAGTAGCAGAGGAAGCAAGAGGAAGGGAATTATTCCTTACATTATGAGACCTGAAGGAAGTGAGGAGTTGTGGGCCACAATCAAAAGGAGAACAAAGGCCTTTTATTCAACTGAGAAAAGCACATGAGAACTGACAGAGAACGAAGCTGCAAGCACAGGGCCTTCACGGGTCTGCACTAGGTTCCCTGCATATATAATACAGCTCTCAGTTTGGTACAATAAGAAGACTCCTGAGTTTGTGACCTACTGCGTCTCTCGTTCTTGTGTCTGCTCTTGGGGCTCTTTTTCTTCTGTTAGTTGGCCTTGTCCAATCGCTATGTGATGGTTTCTGTTTTATCTAATTAGATTGTAATTTGTCATGTTTTATTGCTATCTCTTAGAATGTTGTTCTCTTCTAATGAGTTACAGAAGCAGAATTGATGCAGGGGGAGAAGAGAGGAGAGGAGGAACTGAAGAGCAGAAGGAGGGGAACTCTAATCAACATATATTGTATGAGAAAAGAGTATATTTCAATAAAAAGGAGATTCAAAACAGGAAGGAAAATTAAAATAAAAACAAAACAAACATGGAACAATGAAGAAGTAGTATTATATCTGAAAGGTTATCAAATTTTCTCCTCAAATGTTGTAGAATCAAGGTAAGTTTAAAAGAACCGATATTTGCAAATAATCCATCATTTACTTAAGAACAAATAAAATCAAAGTTCATTTTCATCTACTTTCTATCATCTACAAATATTTGATGGCTAATTATTTCCAAGACAAATTTTTAAAAAGCATCATAAAGAAAAGGCACTGCCCTGGTTTCAGCAGTTGTCTCTTAGTTTAGGGTACATCCAGGACTGAGAGGAACAGCTAAACCATATTAGAGATGAGAAGCATAACTTTTCTCTGATGCATTTTTCAACACTTGGGACCAATAAAATAAGTAATTGTAACTTTCAGGACAATTACTCTGTTTTGAAATAAGAAATTAGGTAAACAAGATTACCCTGGGCATGTTTCACAAAGCTTGGTAAAATCACAGTACAAGTCTACAAATTAAAATTGTATTTATCTTGTTTGGCAATTTATTTGTGGCTCTAGACACTAAAATTTTGTCAAGAGTCTATATAATGTTAATTGGCCAATGTCAGGTATATCATTGGTGTTTCCATAAGGGAATGTTTAACTTTGTAGACTCACACTTGTTTGTTTGTTTTATTGTTTTTTGCTTTTTGGGGTTTTTTTTTTTTTTTTTTGCATTTTACTGTTTCTATTCACCTTAAGTTGTACTTTACTATTATAAAAGTAGCATGATGCTCTAGGGTCTATGAAACATAAGCAGTCTCTTTTTGCATGAGATCATACTTACTTATGTCATTTACATGGAGAAATATATCTGATGCCCAAAAAGAAGCTTCAGCCCTACAGATAATCACTCTGAGTACTAATCACCCTGCCTTTGTTTTCCACTTCCAGAAGAGGAAGGTAATCATCAAGATCACTCAGCTGTAAACCCTGCAACATACAAAGACTATCTACCTGCAAGATGCACTGGTGTTAAGACTCACACAAATGTTCTGGAAGCAACCAATCACTTTTTATTAGATTGAAGGCCTCTTTCGCAAGATGAAATTCATACTGGACACTGTTAATGAGGTCATCAACCTGATACTACATAGATCATGGAATCCAGGGTGAAACCAACTACTATTATTCTGCCAAAGGAACATAGCAATAGAATGAATCCTAATGGCATGTTGGTATACCCATGTATCACTGCCTTGTTCTACCACACTGTCACCTAATGAGCCAACATTATCCAAGGAATGTCTAACTCCCCGTTCCAGTACTCTGATATTTATCTGCTGAGAGAAAACTCTGGCACAGTTAGTATCCAAGAAGGCCTCACCTTCCAGAGTGAGAACCATGAACTACATGCAATGTATTTTCTTCTGGTCTCACAGGCCAGGTGAGCACTCTCATAAATTCCTGCTAACTGCAACATCATTAGAGCCAAAGCTCTCCACCCACTACAACCCCTTAAATTGTCATTTCCTAAACTTTGTCCCCGGACTTCCACAGAAGTTAGTTTTGGGTCTTAAGGATTCAAAAAGAAGCAAAACAAAAAAGAAACACAGACAGTACTAAGCAAGACCTTTATAGAAAACATTACAATTATTTCAAAGCATGATCAAAATGTAACGTGTTATGTTACAGACTGGTGGACACAGCTTGGCTGAATGTGAGTTGATGAGTAGCTCAGGCTGAGCTACCACGGAACATGTTCAACCAGCAGTACCTGGAACGATGGCCACATTACTATCCATGGAAAAGACTTCAAATCTTTGGGTAGAAGTCATGACACAGGCTGCTAGATTAAAATTCATCAGAAAAAGGGTATTCTGGGTGGTCCTCACCACTAAAATAGAAAAGAAAAATGTAAAATATTAACTCTTGGTTTCATATGATGGTAGTGAAGACAGAAATCTATGATGCTATCATTAGACTCGACCACTTAATTTTCCTGGCTGGCTGCAGAATCTTGTTTTTATTTTCCTGAACTTGACTGTGAATGAAATATTTTTAAACACCATAACTGAATTTTTTTAATTAAATTCACTTGCCTAAGAGAGAGTAACACACAGAGACAGACATGTACATGTGATCCTTCCTTTTAGCTTCGGCAGTCGGTCTGCCAAAGCACAGAAAGAAAAAGTCTGTCTCATTTCAGTCTCTCAATGAAAGCAGAAACTAAACATTATGTTTAATGCTAGTCTAAATGTTAATCATCCCAAAATAATATCAAGAATACAGCTTATAGATACTAATTGCTTTCCATTTATCTAATTAATTCATTATTAAAGTTCTGCCCATCACACTGAAAATATTGTCCTATATTCAGATAAAGAATTTCATTAATAATTTAGATTTCTAGTTCTTTTTTTTTTAGATTTCAAATTTAGAGAGCAATTTTACTAAATAATTTGTAGATGTCTATATTTTCGCATCTTTACAAAATATAAATTGACAAAACTCATTACTTACTAAAATATTTAATGGGTGGCAATTACTACTGAATTTTTTACCACTGTCTGACCTGCATTGTGTCCCATCATTATCCTTCATTTTGTTCCTTCTATAAAAAAAAAACTTAGTAGCAATGATGACATATATGCCAGTCTTTGCAAGTTGTCTACCCCTTTTTAAAAAATGTTATATTTATTTCTATCATGAAATAAAATCTTCACAGGTAAAAGGGATTATGTAATCCTTGTTTGTTTTTATATGAAACATGTATCAAGTATCAGGTTCTATACCATAAAGCATGAAGGAAAAGTAAAGATTTGTAATGACTATCAATTGCATCAGCTTGGAGCTTTTTTTAGAAATATTCTTCCCTTGGTTTAAAATGTCTTTCTGCACAAATTTTGTCTTCAGTATTGAGATATGCATAACTCATAAATGAGAAAAGCAAATACTAAAATAACTGTCTTAATGGCAGATTTCAAGAAACTAATGACCTGTTTGGTTTCTGAACAAACATTTACTGAAAATGGAAATACAGAAAACAAAATAAATTGTGACATATTTATAAGAGGGACTTACAGTGGAGTAGACACATATCTGAAATTTCTGTTCAGGCTGTCTAGGATTTTCATATCCTCTGAAGGCAGCTCAAAATCAAATACCTATCGAACAATTAGAAACTTTTTAGGACACTGCCCATTTGTAAATCTTTAAAAGACAAGTGAATCATATTTTACTGTGAAAAGGCATTTTTTAATGTGCAAAAAGAGTCTGAAAGTGTTAAGGACATCAAGCAAGATACTCAAGTGGTCAATATATGTCACGCAAAAGTTAAAGGAAATCACTTTTGAGCTGTGTTGAAGCATCACAGTATAGACAAAAGGAGCTGCAGCAGATACAAGGCTGATGTTTTTCAAAGACCATAGTAATGGTTTCCAAACATCCTTAAGTAAATTTCTGAACCATATAATTCAAATATTTACATCACTAGAATTACCTGTTTATGTCCCATTGATGGGCAGTTCAGATATTAACAATGTTCTTTGCTATACAATTTAAAGCAAGAATTGTTCAAGTATTAGTTTTATCATTTCTAAAGAACAGAAGATTTGACTTGAAGAGAATTTCACTAGCTAAAATTGGGATACTTTACAAAAAAAATCATTACTAATTTCTGAAATATTGACACAAATAGATCAAGTCCTTCTTTATTTCTCCAAAGACAATGATAAATAATTAGATGGCAAACAGGTAGGAAGGGGAGGAGAAGGAAGGGAGGAAGGTAAGAGGAAGGGAGGAGCAAGAGCTGAAAGTGTCATGAGTCTAACAACTGATCCATCTGGTAAAGCACTGAGTTAACTTTTCTTTAAAGCCTATCAAAAGAACAGAGAATACATTATTAAAAGATGATAAATAACACCACCTCTCTATCAATAAATCTAACAAGATATATACAAATATACCCTCATAGAAAAAACTGAAGAAAGTTATTACAATATAAAAAAAGGCAATCTAAAATTGAAAATTCCCAAGGTGGACACATAATAAAATTCTTAATATTTCAAAACCAGTTCTTCCACAATTGATAGGCAAATTTAGTACCTACCTAAAGCCTTAGATATCTAAACACTGAAAGATGTAATTAAGGTAAATAATAATAAATGATTAAATCTTTACCTATGTATATATGAATTATCTACCCCGAAAATCAATTTTTATCTTTTTAATTAAAATATAATTACATCATTACCCAGTTTTACTTTCATCTCTTGAACTCCTCCAATGTCTCCTTTTGTGTCTTTCTCACAAATTCATGGTTTGGTTTTTTTTCAATTTTTATATATATATGTAATATATTTACAATTTTATATTTATATATAAATATACATAGTATATTGTATGCAATATAATGTAATATATATATATATATATATATATATATATATATATATATATATATACTACTATATTTATATATTGGTGGTGTCACCGTCCAGGTCTCATTTAAGAATTCATTTTACTGAGGTAATTTGCAATATTTTTAAATAGAAGAAGGTTGATCAAAATGATTATCATTTTGCTCGGCAAGACAGAAAGTCCAACATAATTTGAGAAAGAGTCAGCATAAATAAGACAAGGAAAATCTGTGAATAGACTTATTAGCCATTTAAAAAATCATCTGAGGTTTCTTTGAATTTTTATTTTATATAATTTCAGAAACTTCAATTAGAGAAGAGTTTCAAAGAAAACACTGAAACGCTTTTGTAATAAAAAAAAAATGAGGCACATGATATCCTATTCCAAAGAGGAAAAATACATGGCATTTAAATACAAAATAAAGGAATGATGAAACACAATAAAGAGAAACTATTGTTCATGAAAATAAACAGAGTTTATTTTCTACAGAGTTTAAAACTACAGAGTTTAGTGTAGAACAAATATATCTGAATTTGCAAGGTAATTCTCGTGGAGAAGATATAAATGCTGCAAATTAACTACAACTCATATTTCCAAGTCTCCACACTGCAAGCACATTTGCCTCTACTTCTAGTAACACCACCTTAATTTTAACTGTTTCCATTTGTTTTTCTATTTCCATGCACATATGTGTGGAAGGCTTGTGTGTTTATTTGTGTTTCCATATGCAGGGACACACGCGTGTGTGTTTGCACATGAGTATGTGTTTGTGCATGCAGAAGTCTGAGGTTGATACCAGGCTTCATCCTCAGAGCTGTTGTACCTTATTTATTGAGGAAGTCTCTCCATCAGACTCAGAGCTCACTATTATGGCTATTCTCACTAGCCAGCTTACTCTGGAGATCCCCTGTCTCTGTCTGTTAGGCTAGAATTAAAGGGGGAGGGGCACCATATACTCCTGGAGTTTCATGTGAGTTCTAAGGATCTAAAGTCCAGTCCTCATGTTTGCTTGAAAAGAGCTTTAACCACTGGGCAATCTCCTAGCTCTTAATTATATTTTAGCTTGCATTAACCTCTACAGCTTAGCAGAGGAACTGATATGGTAATTATTTGCCTAGGTTTAAAATCCTTACAAGCACCTATTCAGTGTCTTTAAAGAGGAAAGCTTATACCAGTTGGCTAGTGAATGAAAACTATTTGGAGCTGAAGAATGTTAGTCAAAGATCAACTATATCCTGAGGCAGGTGGACCTCACCATGTTATAAATATATACACTAGTACTGTGAAGAAACTTAAGTGAACTCAGGCTACAACAAGCCTCACAGTTCAGACTGAACTGCAGAAAAATTTTAAATCACAGAAATATAACTTAAATAAATACTAGTTTTATATTAAAACTCTACACCGAGGCTGAATCATTTTGCAACTGCTGTTGATAATAGTATAGCTAAGTTCTTGTAGATGAAAATAGAAGACCATCAGCATAGGTAAGTCTCCAAGAAAGGAATATGAATTAAGCCAATGAAGCAACTCAAAAGAAACCAACACATCCTATTAAAATATGTGAGGATGAGCCTGGAAGAGGGGGCTGAACGTTTTAGAGCACTAGCTGCTTTCCCAGAGGCCCCATGGGATACCATAGGACACACAGCACAGCTCCCAGCACCCACGTGACAGCTCACAACTATCCACAACTCCAGTTCTAGGTTGTGTGGTACTCTTTCCTGGTCTCTGCAGGTACCAGGCATGTACATGGTGCACTGACATGTATGCAGCCAAAACACCTATACACATAAAATTAAAAATGAGTAAACAAAAATAAAATAAAATGTGTGAATATGCAAGCCAGACACAAAATAAAGCCCCAACAATTTATCATATGAAAATACCAAGCCAAACTTAACCTCTCATTTCAGCAAACAATGAAGAGATCCACTGCAAAGATGTTAACAGGACATGGCTGACTTAATGTTGAATTCTAAATCTCTGAGCTCTTTCTAAATCTAATTCCATCCTGCTAGCGTATTACTTGTGCTGTAGAGCAGAACAGAACATTTCTGATTGCAACTGAAATCTCACATGCCTGGGAAATGCTAAGGAGATTGACTTGGCTGAAAAATGCCGAGAGATTTCAAAGAAGATAATAGAAGAGAGACAGTGTAACAGACTCGATGCCCACAGCCTCCGGAGTCACCTGTACGTTCTCTTTTATATTTTTCTCTTTGTTACTCTGGGCAAGGACCACAATTCCACGTTGAAGATGGTAACGAAGAGCAATCTGTGCTGGACTCCGCTTGTGCTTCTTTGCCATGTCACAAAGAACTGGATCATTCAAGAGAACTGGGGCACTTGCATCCACCCTAGCAGAAAACACAGAAATCTTTAGCTTCAAAAGTTGAGAATTGTTAAGAGGCTTTTGGACACATAGGGTGTCCACTCAAATAGGGTCTTCGATGGAGTCCCTGGACCAATAACATTTCCATTATGGAGATCTCAGAAATGTGAATTCTTCCCTCTCTCTGAGTATTCAAATGAGCTTCTGAAAACTGAGTTTAGAGAATTGAAAAGATTTCACCAAAACTGGTGTTTGCAGAAAACTCCCTACTGCCCTGCTTACCATCGTTTTGGTCGTTGAGACCCAAGAACGGAGTAGGCCACTAGAACTATATCTTTTGACTTGCAGTAGTTCAAAAGCTTGCTCTGGTTCAGGTAAAGATGACATTCTACCTGTAGATGGACAGACAGAAAGGTGTCTGGTTACATGAGATGCTAATGTTAATGTAAAAGAGAAACATTAAAGGTAAGTACCTACATAAGAATATGTAACATATTTAGATTACAAATATAATTTGATCTGTGTTTTTAAAACTTAATTTCACAACTATATTACTAATATGACATGAAAAACAAATTTCCTGTAAGAAAACAATTCTATGAACCAGATCTTGAAGTTCAAATTCATTTTGTGTTACAAAGAGAAAACATAGTATTGGCTGGAAGATGTTTCCAGAAATCATTGGTAAATTTGAATATAGACAGGTTCAGATTATATAAGCAAATTTTTGTTAATTTCCCTAAATATAAATCTGATAACATCTTCATTCTTTGGAAATGCTTTCTGAACTCTTTGAAGACAAACACTCAAAGAATCTACTTTGAACATGTTCATAAGAATGTTGCAAAAATTGGCCACATACATGACTTGGTGGGTAAAGGTGTTTGCTCCAAAGCCGGACCTGTGTTGGTCCGGCTAGTGACATCTGCCTGCTGGGCCACTTTAAATCTCCACACTCTGCCTCAGTTAGCACTATGGTATACTTTCATTTTTACAAAACTTTAAAAGTGCATGGATAACTTTTATAATCATCAAGTGTCTTTTGATACAGTGACACTGCTCTTAGAATCTTTTCTGTGACAATAAAAGGAACTGGGGAAGGGGTAAATGGGCTGGAGGTAGAAGAGAAATAAGGGAATGTATGGGCGGTAAAGAAGAGCCTGTGGGCACTCACCTGGTTGCAGACAGGCTTGTACTTGAGCCCAGGTTTATTTAAGATTTTCTCCAGCTGTCTGCGGTTAAAGTTGGACACCCCAATGGACTTGACCAATCCTGCATCCTTACACTTCTCCAAGGCCTAGGAGGGAAGGAGTTATAAAGAGTCATATTTACATTGATATAAAAGCAAGATGGAACAGTTAAACATACTCCATCTGGTTCTGAACATATATCACCATAACAGAGTGCTTGCCAGTGTGAGAAGGACCCTGAGTTTTACCATCACCCCACTAACACTGAAAAGGTGGCACTAGGGAGACACGGTCCAGTTGATCACTGAAACTGAATATGAAGAAACCAAAAGGAAAACAGTGACAGCCATCAAGGAATCCCTGTGTCCTCAGTAAGAAGCAGTGATTTTCACTACATATGATGGCAAAATATATTCATTTCCGTTGTCCTGAGTACTTACTTCTTCATTTCTGTCTATTACATGGTAGTAATGCATGTGTCCTCAGAACTCCAGTAACACACCTATGTCAACATAATGAGTGTCTACATCTAGAGGCACATACCCCATTCTCTCAAGCAAGACCTGATTCCCTTTCTCCATCTCTCTCTCTCTCCGTCTCTCCTCTCTCTCTTTCTTTGTTCTGCTCCTCCATTGTCCCTCCTTCAACTGCTCACCTCCCAAGTGGCACAAATATCCACTGTGTCCAATAATGGTTTTCCATGTTCATCTACTGGAAACAGGTCCTCCCCTGGCTGGAATAGGAACAGACATCACAACAATCTGATTAAACACAGGTTTTTCATAGGAATATCTAGAAATGGAATCCTAAGTATTTATTAAATGGAGTATCTTTCTATGCACTTACATTTACAAAGTATGTGAAATTATAAAGAGTATTTTTAGGTGCTTGAACTACTTTATTATATAAATTATACATACATATATATTATTATTAAATAGTATTTCACAGATCTACCTGTGTTCTCCTAGCAGATGTCCATTATTTTGCCACTTATTATTCATAATTTTGTGAGAAACTTCTCTTTTTCTTTCTTTTTTTGTTGTTTTATTTTTTTCAAGAAAAGATTCTCTGTTGTTACTCTGGCTGCACTGGACCTCACTCTGTAGACCAAGCGGACCTCAAACTCACAGAGATCCACCTGCCTCTGCCCCATCTCTCCCCATGCTGGGATTAAAGGAATGTGCCATCAGCACCGTGCAAGATTTTTCTCTTTCACTGAGAAATTCAGTAGTCATACAACCTTGACGTTCAGTAATAACAGATTACTGTCCCACCTAGGACAAAGAATCAGTGGTCTTTTTCTACCTGAATTTGTTTGGGCAAAAAGGGAACTATATCCACTAAAGATGATCACTCAAGGTTATATACCAGACTAATTTTGATGGTGGAAACCTAAAAGATCGTATAAGGTAATAGTAACCAGAAAGCTTCAACTGCCCCAATACCACAAATACAAAACGTTGAATGAAACACAAATACCTAGGAATACAATATAAGGACTACATTAGCACTGATATTTTTTATGATTACTTTTCAAATCTATAATTCTAGACATTACTTAGGCTTCGATTTCATGGTCCAAAAACCTCTTTTTTGCAGTCTACTTGAGTAGATTATGTAACATAAGCATTCCTATCATACAAATATGATAGAAATGTATTTTAATCATCCAGAAAAAATATAACCGTGCCCCTGTCAAAATTGGTGAGTTTCATCATTCAAATTGCTTACCTTCATTGGTACTGGGAAATGAATAATATAGAGGTCAACATAATCCAGCTGGAGACTTTTCAATGATTTTTCCAAGTTAGTTCGAACCAGCTCTGGTCTAAAGAAAGTGCACCAAAGCTACTTATATGAAAAAAGAAACATAATCTTAGATTAGTAATATTCTCAAATATGGAGGTTTTATTTTACCTAATATTGATATGTTTTATACTATACAGAAACTTACAATCATAAGACAGAAAATTCCCTTTATTCTGTGGCTTCCACTGATATGACTTATACACACACACACACACACACACACACACACACACACACAGGATTATATGTTTATTTACAATCTTTCAAAAATGAAAGAAATTTTCTCAAAAGACAAAACTACTATCAACTAATAATAATATTCAGTCTCTGTGTTATACCTCACAAAGATAGGAAAACAATTATTAATCTGATTACTTGATCCATTAATAACAGTAAAGCAGAATTAGCAGACTTTTGATTACATCATTGAGCAGAAGAACCATGTGAACATTTTAATGTGTGATGGACACAAATAAATGTACTTTAACTAATCTTTAATACGAAAGTTCTTTTACTGACCTTGTTATTTTAGGTAAATATTAGTGTTTAGAATATAACAGATCTCCTAGGCTACCTAGGAGATACAGAAAGCCACCATTTCATAGCTATATCTGATCTTACAGCCCATGATAAAATACACTACTTGCCAGTGAGGCTCACAGAAACAAAGAACCTAAGAGTTACACATCTGCAGATGGTAGGAAAATCTTCTCCTGCTTGTCATGCTGAATCTCTTTTATGAAGTGTAAGTAAATAAAAGTTGTACCAGTATTCATATTTCACCAATTAATGGTCCAATCAAATAAGAGTTTTCGTGCTTATATCACATTTCATTAACTGTACACCTGAGCACTACAACACAATACCTTTGAAGTGATGTATATGTCTTCTCTCTTCAAAATGCCAGATGCAATCTTGCTGCGAACAGCCTGCCCTACATCCTTTTCAGTTTGGTAGACATAAGCAGTGTCAATATGGCGGAACCCAGCCTCTAAAGCGAAGTTTATTGCCTCCAGTGGCTTATCTTCAGGAACCTGAAGGAGGAAGCAAAAGCAGTTCTTTCTTAAAGACACATGACAAGAGAATCAGCTCAAATGGATCTGATGCATAGTTCTCTAGAGTAGAAGTTTTCTAGTCTCACACCGCTTTACACTTAAAAAGACACTGGTTTCCTGGTACTGAAATTCTACCACCTGGAAAACGTAACAGAACCTATAAACAGTGATTATGGAGGTCACAGACACAGTAGTGATATCAGAAGAATCACCTTTCCCCCATATCTGAGGTTTTTTGGGCATTTGGGGTAAGACATCTCAACTTATATCCATTGGGTTTTTCATCAATAATCACAAGAATTTCACACGTCTTCATACCCGTGTAATAATGGTCAAGACTTTACATCAGAGGACCTCAAACAGAACTCAAATTCAGTGAGTATTCTGGAAAGCCTTGCAGGACTAAGCACACAGCAATTATCCTGTTGTAATTTATATAGTGGGGTCACAAGTACAACTAACACAAGGAGAATGGTGCTTGAAGCAATGCGGAGATGAAATACAAATTGGGTGCAGAACTGTGAGTCTTTCCTCAGTGAAGACTCCTAGGAAATACTGAGTTCTTTTTGACATCAAATTGTGACAGTCCTTGGGAGATCTCATCTGTAGAGAAAGCTGTTTGTTTCTTATTTTGTAATGAATTATTCATGTTGAGGTATCAACCCTTGAAACAACATTTACATTGTTTAAAGAAGATACGACCAGAATGAAATATAGGATTATTGCCTACCTTTCATACTTGGATAATACTGTGAGCCCCTGTGTGTTAAAGGATGGGGGAATCACATCAAACTACTTGTGCATTTACTTTAACTACTGAGAGTGGGGCATGGTGCACACCTTTAACCCCAATACTCAAAGAACAGAGGTGGAGAATCTCTGTGAGTTCAAGGTCTGCCTGATCTACATAGTGAATTCCAGGCCCTATCTACAAAGAAAAAAAAAAAAAACAAGGAAGGAAGGAAGAAAAGGAGGGAGTGAGGGAGAGAGGGAAGGAGAGAGGGAGGGAAGGAGGGGGTAAGGAAGAAAAGAGAAACAGAAAAAGGGAAAGGACAAATTTAGAAACTTTCTTTTCATAGTAAAATTATAGTGTGTGAGATGCCCGCACTTGGCACTGAGCCCTGAAGCCTGCCCAGGTTTTCTACCTACAGAGCTACTCAAGCTGAGGCTTCTTTAGTGATTTCAACATTTGTCATCACTTTCTTTTTCTAAACTGTTTTTATTTTTTTTTGATTAATTTTACATGTTTTACAGGCTTACACATCTCTGTACCACATGCATGCAGTGAACATGGAGGCCACAAGAGGGTGTCCAATCACAAGAACCGGAGTTGTGGATGGTTTTGAACTGCCATGAGGCTGCTTGAAACCAAACCATGGCCCGTGAATGAACAACAAATGCACTTAACCATTAAGTCCTCTCTCCAGTCCTGTTGCCTTCCCTTGCTTTCTGCCACTTTATCCGACAAAGTAACTGAGTCCCATCCTATTTCCTCATTCTCACCGTTTAGCTTTTTCTGACAAAATCAGTTCCAGTCAGGACAGCATGGCCATTGGCACTCCATAAATATCTTTGTAAACCTTACAGATAAGCAATTCATGCATTCAAAGCTCAAGGAAGAATTCACTTATCGTAAAATTGAATGGTCTCAAGAAGATTTTAAAATAGAAATTCCTTCTCATTTTGTAAACTGCCCTCTTTGGTCACTCCCTTTCAAAGAACCTTCTGAATAACTATAAACTGTTCCTCTGTTTAGCAAACACCAGGATTTCACAGTTACCACTTTCAGGATCAGAATGTTGTCATGTCCACTCTGGTAAATTTCTCACACTTGGCAGTGGTACACTGGAGGCTTTACTTAAATTGGGTGCAGCATTTACTATGAGATACTGAAAACAAGCCAACAATTCGGAACTGCAGTGATTCTTGGACATCTGTTTTATGCGACTCATCTACACAAATATTCATCATGCTGATCTCCCTAAGTCTTGCATTATTTAATGGGGGTGGGGAAGAAATATCCTGGAATCTATAGCTAAACCTCCCTCCTTAAACTGCAATCATCATCCAAGCAAAGAAGCTGACAGTGTTCTAGACTATTGACTTTGTTCTCGTCCACCAAGCCAGGGAACACTGATATAATTAACAAACAATGATGTCATCAGACCTTGATGCAGACTAGGGTCAAGCTACCATCTATCTTGCACATACAGTTCTAGCCTAAAGAAACAGAACCAGATGAGTCCCACAGAGTCACATGGAAAGTGGGTGACTTAACAGCTTTATCTCCTCCATCTGCTCTCAGCCTCTATTCTCTTGAACTCTCCACCACAACTCTGCTGCTCTTACCTCTTCAGGTTTATATGTGCCAAATCCCAGTGCAGGCATGAAGTGCCCATCATTTAGTTTCACACGTTGCTGTATGGAACTCATGGCTTGTCACTCCTTGCACTAAGCAGATTCTGGTTCTTCTGCAGCCTTTGTGGAACAGTTAAAATATACAGGCTATATATCAATTTCTAGGTTAATGGATAATCACAGACACACCCTTTCTAATGGCTAACCAGTGATACTCTCTGGTTAACGATTAAATGGTACTTCTACCTGATATTGGGCAATCAGTGATAATAGCTATTCAATGGTTAACCAATAGAAAAAGAAAGTTAGAAATTTTAAAGCTATTTCACATGTGACTTGATACCATTCAGCTATATAAAAGTTCATTCTGCATTGAATTATTATATAGTCATAACTTGTTAGAGTAAACGTTCTCTTTATAACGTATAAATTGCTATAATCTATTGCAAGAGGTTAAGTGAACAATCACGGATTGTTTGCTAGATAGAAACCTATTACCTTGTGGTTATGGGATGTCTCAAGTCTCCCCAGGTCTCAAGCTCAACAGCACTCTTAGTTCTTGTGCTCCTAAAAGAGGAGACATGAAACACAGCACAGCAACTGAGCAAGCAGCCTAGTATTTAATCCTAGCAAACAAGGAAGCAAGAGACACTTCAGAATTAGAGAATATCAAGCTGGAAAACAGTGGCCTTGATTCTGACAGGCAGGATTTCCTCTCTCTGTTATTCCTTCACCTACATTTCTCTCAGTGTGGGCACTTTCAAGAAAGAGGCCTGCATCTCTTGAAATCCTATGTTTCCCAAAATTGAGTCTAAGTAGTGAAAAATGGAGTTTAAATAACCCCCAAAGATGACAAGTTCATTAAGGAAAAGGGAACAGCTCTTGGCACATACTCTTTGTGAGGAAATTTCTGAAGCCAGTTTGTACTTCTCCAGGTAGAGTCAACAATTCCCATGTTTTCTTCTCTATGTCCTATTATGGGGTCTTGGTGCTAGCCCAGTAAAAGTGACCAATACCAAACATTTTTCTATCGTATTTCACCTACTATGACCATCCACACAACCTACTGAGGGTTCCGAGTTGTTCCAATTGAACTGACCACTATTGTGGTACAATAACCCTAAGTGTGCAGCAGTGGCATGAGTACTTTGGTTGTAACCAAAAGCTGACTAATTGGACTTAAGATCCATTCAACAGTGGGGAAAATAGTACTGTATTAGAAACCTAGACAACTACCCAGGACTAATAAAGTCATGGATCTTGGAGACTTTATAACCGCCTCTTCACTAAACCATCACAATTTAAATATATGTTATTATATTCAAAATAATATTCAAACTCCTGCAAAGTAATATCCTCACTCCTCATCAAGGAAACTTCCCTTTGCAACAGACATATACCAATACAGAATATCACAACTGATCAAAATGCAGAGTTCTGGAACCCACTCCCAATTGATACATCTACAACTCCTGTACCAAAGACTCAAAAATCACCTATTGCTCTTTATATACTGATGTGAGGAAACCTCCCACTCAACATTAGGCTCTTAGAATCTTTCAGGGAAAATGAGCAATGGCTCCTCTGGCTATTTCTTACTGCGTGACAGCATATTCCTATGGAACATCCAGTAGAGAGACTACAGATTCAGAAGGAAGTGGTTATAGTGGTCCAGGGTTAGCATCACTTGGTTACCCATCAGTTGAAGTTTGCTGGTCTGGAGTCTTGGAGACATCTGTTGTACTGGATGCTAAATGAACAGGAAACAAAGACACAAGACAAATATCAAACAATAAGAAAAGGGCTGAAGGATTCTGTTGTTACAGTTAACATGTCATATTTTTTTAACTTGAAATTACATAGAAGACTTGTCTCATTTGATCCAATCTAGGGTATAGGTTATGATATCTCTGGATCTCGTCCAGGAGAGGTAGAACAATATTTTTTGCAAACTATTTGGAATGTAATTTTCTGAGCTCTGGAACAAACAAATTTAATTACCCATTAAAAGGGGCAGGGACTGAAAATGTCCAACAACATAAGACATGAGAGGCTAACCATGGACACATCTGTTTAAACAATGTTAGAAAAACATCTGGAAATATTTTTATGAGAGTCAAGGTTTATAAGTGAGACCAGAGGTAAAGGTGAATATAAGTGTCTTTAAGACAACTCCCATGAGGATAATTTTAATAGCAGGAGCTATGGAGCACAGTCCATAGATTTGCTTATCTAAAAATGAACCTCGGTGCCCTTTTGAAGAGATTGGTTGATTGGTTTGTCATTTCAGTGTGGTTCTCTTGCTTCTCATCCTGAGTCTGACTGAAAATAAGGTTTTACTCAGGGACCTGGTTAGAAATTCTTTGGAGTTTCACAGTCTTTTGAATACTGTTCCCTTTGTACTGGCTAAAACTAGTCATCTGGATAATTGTCCTTATTTTGGGAAGCATACGGGTTCCCTGGCTAAACTAGTTCAAAATAAGTATGTCCTGGAAGAACCAGCCATTCTGGTGCTCCCCTGTGTCTTCCCACCTGGGAACATCTGCAGTTGTGGCTGCTCCATTCATATGGGTGAGTTTTCTTTTCAACAGTTGGATCAAACAGGATTGTTGTTGCTATTGTTGTTCTTGTCGAACATTTAAGACCATAGAGCTGTTCGAAAGATTGTCCTCTTTAAAAAGTTAGGGTAACTCCTTAGGAATTTTGACTTTTTGTATTTTCCTCTACCAATTGTTCCATCTGCAGAAATGAGTTAGAGTCTTGCTGGTCATGTGACTTTCCATAGAGGCACAAAGAACATTCTCTTTCAGTTGACTACCCTTGTAGGATATGTTCTACTTAGAGTTCATTTTTTGGAATACTAAGTATTTTCCAATCAAGAGGACAAGCAACTTAGCAGAGTAGCAAGACTATTAGAAGGGTTCCCTTTGCCTTTACATTTTGGCTGTGGAAGGGAAGGGCCAAAATATTAGCTATCCTTCCAGACCTCTCATTCTCATTGATCAAGTCCTCAAACATTGGCTTTAAACTCGCAAGGAAATTCTTGTCTACCTTGTGCAGGGAGAGAGGGTTTTCTAGTTTTGACTTTTCGATAACATTCAAAGATTATACAAAAACAGATTTTTAACAAATTAGGCAGAAAATATAAGTATATTGATTAAACTTATTTTTTCTCTATTACAGGCTTTATATATGTATACAGACCAGATACTTTACACTGAACTAAACCTGGGTTTTATATCAGTGCCCTGAACTCTGACCTCAGAAATATTAGTAACTTTTACCTATCATATACATGCCATCTGTAAATTCCCTCCTCCTCAACTTTGTGACTTGGATCCTTCCTTACAATCTCTCCTTCCTAATTACTGATTCCTTTGTGCCTAATTCACTTTATTACATTAATCAGAATAACATAAACAAATATAACAACCTACTCTAAGGGAATTGAACTCAGTTTGTTTTCATGGCTTAAGGTAAGCCGTGTCCACATGTTGTTCAACTATGAGATTCTCATCTTTTGTAAGTTCTGGGCAGATTTAATCTCTGCTTGGACTTTTTAAAAGGTTCTTTTACATATTTTTTCTTGGTCTCATATGATACTGAGAGTTGTTGTAATGTTTCATTCTGGCAAGGCCTAGCCATGATATGACCTTCCAAGGACCTTGAATAGTGAATTATCAAGAAAAGGAATAAAAGAAAACACACAGAGAGCCATAATTATTTGTATGCTAACCTTATAAAGATGAGTTTGACACAAAACTCATCTATTTGAATGAAGGAGTATGTGAGAGATAGCAAATGGCTACTTTTTTCCTGGGGACTAATTAAGGAAAGAGAAACCACTAGTGTGTGCTGTACAGGAGGCTTGGCTGCTGAGCCATGGGACAGGAGACTTGCTGCTAAGAGAAGGCATGCTATACCCAGGATACTTGCCAGACTTCTTACATGCAAAGATTTTCTCAAATAGGCTGACACATTGTGCTTTAAAATAAGGATTGATAACCAACAGAAAACAATCCTTTCTCCTCTCAGGGGATTGCCTCTCTCATTCATAAATAAGAAGAACTTTAGGAGAGAAGACACTGTGTGTTGAAGGGATACTACCTGATATTTTCAAATTCCAAATTGTTTAACTATTTCTCCATGATGCATTAAGAGCAGAATGTACTAAGTTTCATTCCCCATGGGATTTTTTAATCATCATCAACATTGTAATTGCTAAAGCAGTGAATAAATACTTGGTATTGGGATCTAATGTGCAGCTTTTGCAGAATTTGAGTTGCCCTTTAAGGAGAAAAAAAAATTGACATGGGAAACTCTTTACATTTTTCCTTTTCATCTGTAAAGTAGATCAAGCAGTAGGAAGGCGGTGTATCAAACATACAGGGCTGAAACATTTGGAATTTCCTTGCATCTTTTTCTTCCAGAAAGACATGTATCAACTGTAGTATGGTATTTGAATTAGGCACCCATCCAGAAACCAAGTCTTTCCACCCCCTATTCATTTTAGAGGGAGGCTTTAGTGCAAAAGAAAACAAGTTGCCTCCTTATGAGAGTGTCTGGGATAAACTTGTCCCAGGTGTTAAGGATGCATCCCAGGGCAGGCTTCTGATGAAGGTGGAAACAGATGATTCCCCATCTACAAGCAGAGGGAAAATGGTTCAGGAAGGTAGGCAGCACCTCAGATGAGGTGTCCTGTCCTCTGTGGTTATGATTCTCTAAGCATGATTGGATGTGCACGCCTCCCATGCATGGCCTAGCTTCTAGGGGGCAGTCCTGGATCCCTTCAGGTGTCTCTAGGGATTTTTATTCTTTCTTCCTCTGACTCAACAGTGAGTAGTGTCTGCATCATTGCCAGATGCCCACCATTCTCAACTCTCTCCCCTACTACTTGGTTGGGGCTATCCTCCCAGACACTCACCAGACCAACTGTAACACAAGCACTATGAATCAAGGAGTTTCTCCCTGGAAACTGTGGTCTCCCTTTTTAGGTGAATAAACCTGATGCTTGAGCTTGCTGCTTTCCTGACAACTTATCTGGTACCCTGTCATCAAACAATGGGTCAAAGAGACTCCCTGCTTTGTTCAGAGGTCAAGAGTTCATATAAACTTTTTGAAGAATACACACAAACTTGGAGCACGGCTTCATGGCATGGTGTATGCCTACTATGGTCAGGGTGCTGGGCTCAAAGCACATTACTGAAAAAAAAAGAGAAAGAGAGAGAGAGAAAGTGAGAGAAGGAAAGTGAGAGAAAGGAAGGAAGAAAGAAATAGAGAGACAGAGGAAGAGGGGAGAGAAAGGGAAGCAGGAAGGGAGGGAAGGAAGGAAGGAAGGAAGGAAGGAAGGAAGGAAGGAAGGAAGAAAGGAAGGAGGGAGAAGGGAAAGAATATGTTCTCTTTGGAGCTGTGAGGTGGGTTAATGTGTAAAAACAATTTCTGTGAAATTTTGGAAACCTGAGATTGACCCCAAAACCCAAATAAAGGAAGAAGTAAAAGCCAATCCTCAAAACCATCCACTAACTTCTCCATGCAGGCCAGGACATGTGTGCCCCTCACATATTATGCACACACATATACACATCATCATCATAATGTTAATCACCAAAATATTTTTAAAAGAAAGTCCAGAGAATTCAAGTAATACTGGTAGCATCCCTCCCACCACCCCACCCCCCACCCCTGTGAGAGATGAGAACAGTTCAGGGTCACCCCTGTCAATAGCCTTCAAGTTTTCAAGGTTATGCAAGGCTTTCATAATAAAAGGAGGCTGCTCTTTTCCTTTCTGCATCCCTGAAAAGAATGACCCTTAAAGTCTGGCAACTCCCCCAAGAAATTACAGGATCAGAATAACCAGCTCAGAGGTCTCCAGTGTCTCTCCAGGACATAAGTTTGCCCAGCAGAGGCTCCTAGTACACAACAGAAGAAGAAAAGCACTGGTGGGCATGTCACACTTAATGGGCAGAACTTAGACAAAGCCTAACCCATAGGAAAGGCAAGAGACTCCAGCTCCAAGGGTCCCGTACCCACTCCACCAGGCCAACTCTAACTTTAGAGGGCCCAGAAAGGAGTTCTCAATGCTTTGACTTTTCTTTCCTCCTGTGTTTCTCACTTTCTCCTATTACTACATTTTAGTAGCATTTGAATTTACTTTACTTTAAAAAAAAAAGTTTATGCTTTTATTTTTATTCTGCTTAAGTTTATCGATTTTTCTTGCACAATTTTGTTGGCTGGTTATTGGCTATCAAGAATTCAAGTTAAAAACTGAAAAGAAAAATTGCCCTTTCGACTTGGTCATTGGCAAATATATTTTTACTTTGTCATTGTTATGCTCAGTCATGTCAGTGTAATGGGAACACCTTGCAGTAGCAAGGGCAGCACAGCTCTTTTTACCAACTGGATGTAGAATGACTAACCACTGTGGGAAACTGTGTGCCAAGATGCAAACAGAGCCTGAGAGCTCATTTCAAGTGTTACACAACGATCTGAATCTCTCAATAGAGTCAAAGTGCAGAAGACCATCAAATTTAATGTGTGACCTCATCCAGAATTATTCTTAGAAGATGAATTACGAAGCACTCCATGGCTATAAATGTTAGAGTACTTGTTTAGAATTTGAAACGTTGGCATCAAAATACTAAAATATAATTGTAAATGGAGCATGTAGATTTCACATTAATGAAGAATTTTAAAATACAGGACTAGAACATCTAATGCATTTCTTTCAAAGAGCAGAGAATGTGTTATCATCCACAGTGTCACAATGTTATTTGACATGTATAATAAAAATGGAGAGACTGGATTTTTTTTTTCAAGACAAGGTTTCTATGTTGTAACTCTGGCTGTCCTAGAACTCACTCTGGAGACCAGGCTGGCCTTAAACTCACAGATATCTACCTGCTTCTGCCTCCAGAGTACTGTAATTCAAGGAGTGCACCACCACCACCTGGAGAGAATGGAATTATTAAGCACTTACTATTACTGAAAGACTGGAGTGTTAAGTGGTTACTTTGTGTCCTGTGTGTTTTTCATTCTTTATAAACAAATTTTATCATTTTATATATATAGTGCTGAGAGCAGGAGAAATAGCCTTCCCCAATGAAAAGTACGCTAATTGTTTATCCTGCACAAAATGGTCAATCACCAAAACACATATACAAGTAATGTTATACACACTCAGGGAAATATATTTGTGTTTTTAGAAATATATATGTATATATATGAATATATGTGTGTATATAGCAACAATTAACAAAAATAAGACCATGAATTTGAAAGGCATATGAAGGGTTATATGGGCAGACTTGGATGGAGGAAAGGGGATGATATAATTAAATTATAATATCAAAAAAAGAAAGAAATAATTTTTAAAAGGTAAAACTATGTCTTTAACTATGGGAATAGAGTAGAATTTCCCAAGCAGAAGACAACACTCTTAATTCTATTTCAACTGCATTTACTCAATACTGAAATAACTCAAGGAGACTGAGTGTCCTTGAGTTATTTCTGTCCTCTTAGTTACCTTCCTGATCATTTTTAAATTCCTCCAATCTGCCCTCATTAATGCAAATATGGATTTTGAAAATGCCTGAATTCCCACTGACTAGAATCCAGGAAATTGACATCAATGACCATCTCTCTAGAGACTAGAATATATTCTTTTTAAATCCTGGTATTCAGTTGATCTTCTTGGATTCTGTACCATATGACAACATCTCTATTTGCCTGCTCTGGATTCAGGGAAGGAACTACTTTGCTCCATGTATAGCAACTTCAAAGTTGCTGCACCCTGCCCACAATCTACATAAGTAAACTCTACTCTTTATAGGGTCTTGAGGATATGATGCTAATTTGAAAGCAAATTTAAACAAAAGAAGAGATGATAGCATGAGATTACAACAGGAAAACTGTTATGACTATGAGTTAGGATCTTTATTACATAAAGAATTTACAAAAATTATTAAAATTCTCATAATCTTATATGATAAACTCTTACGTCTTCTTTTGTGCCTAAAACCCTGTGTTCTTCCAACTATACCTTCATCAAGAGAAATTACAGCATGTACACAGGAATAAGTTACTCTCATATTAGTTCCAAGAGAAACAAATGTTATCTCTGTATCATATACATAAAACTCTACATATCCCTTCAGTTAAGACATGAACACAGTTCTCTGTTCTGTTTTGGCCAATCATATTTTTATTATTGTAAAGTTGATCTCTCTTGGCAGATATCAAAGGATAAATCTAGTGCACCAAAAATCAGGACCAAGACTTTGGTGGTCATCTGGTCACAAAACATTATTTCCAGAGTTTTGCTAAGTTCTTGGTTGTTTTTTCTTTTTCAGATTTAGAATTGGGTTCCATGAACTCACATTGATCAGTTCCCATACAAGTCTAAACAGTCAAATTAGGCTTAACTCAGGAAACAATTATTAGAGAGCAATCATTCTCTCTCTAATTTGGTATTCCGAATTTTTTTTTTTCTGATGGGTATCGCTTGCCCATCCAAGGGACAATTAGGGGAGGGGATAGAGTTGGAAAAGATCCAAGACACACAAGCTCTAGGATTCAGGTACCTGCAAGAAGCAGACTCAGTTTATTGCAGGAAGGGAAAACTTTTTTATACCCTCCTCCCAGCCCAGCGTCCCATTGGCTGCCCGAGTGCAGGTCTGTTTTGGCATTTCACAAATCTAGACATATCCAGGCAGGTCCATCTCTGGGCATGACAAGGTAGGTCTCAGGCCTTGTTCTACCCAGTGACAGGTCAAGTTTTCTCCTACAGATGGGAACAACCATTGTTTTCAACTAAAAGTCTGCTTTTACACCAACTTTATGGGAGAAATGCATCTCTAATGGAAAGCATTCTGCTCTTACTTACATGGACCCAGTTATTTAAAGCTGAGTCCCTATCCTATACATTCTTATTCATTTGGACTGTGATAACACAGGCATGACTAACACTTATAACTGGTCAAGCAATTGTAAGTTTAAGTAAGATGAGAAAGATTTATCTCAATCAAATAAATTTCCTTATGATTACAGCAATCGTGGGTTTTTTTCCCCTCCAAAGTAATCATTTCCATCACTCATTTACATTTCATTGCTTTTTTCATGTGAGCCCTAAGCAAAGGGGCTGTGATCTGATCCTAGTCAATTCTACGTGAGAGAGGACTGTACTAAGGCAGTCGCCAATTTTATATGGTAAGGGATGCTTTTAAAAAGTGGATCTTCTTCTTTTGATATAGTACTATTTCTCCTTAAGGTCAAACTGTAGCTTCATCCACAGAGCCTGACTTAAAGTCCACACTAAAAGTGCCTGTAAGAGATGGAAGGAGATAAGGACACTCACTGAGCAAGAGCTTGATCTTGTCATGGACGTAAATAATTCTGTGATAGTTGATCCTACATGATGTAAATTTATAACCTAGCGATATCTTAACAACTGCAACTGAAGGCAACAAATCCCCCCAGGCCACACCCACCTCCCACTGTACTCTCCACATACCCAAAACACCTAGAATTTCTGAAAATCTGTGAATCCATAATGAGATTATAAGCCTTTGTGAATCTAAAGGAAGATCAAAATATTGAGCAACAGGTCATGGAGAGATGGCTCAGAAGTTAAGAGCAATTGCTGCTTTTCCAGGGGACCTAGGTTTGATTTGCAGCATCCACAGGGTGGCTCACAAACATCTGTAACTCGAGTTCTAGGGGATCAATTCCCTCTTCTGACCTCCCAAAGCACCAGGTCTGAATGTGCTATACAGAAACATATGCAGACAAAATACATACAAAATACACACAAAATAAAAATAAGATATTTTAAAATATACTGATAATAATAAATAAGAAACCATATGGGAAGGGTAATGATGTAGAAAAGGTACTAAATTCCTAAAATGTTAAATTCATGAGAAAGAATTTATATAGCGTTCATCATCATTTTAATGATTTATTTTAATGCAAAGAAAGTAAAATTTATTTTCTTGTATTTTTCTATACTACATAAAGAGTCTGTAGGAAATAATTTGTAAAAGTTCTGAAGAAAGCACTATAAACCTAGACTTGCTATCTAGTTTCTGTAGCAGTACAGTGCTGGGAAGGATCAGGAAAGAGACACAGACGTATCCTCATATGTGAAAGCTCTGCCAACCTCTACAGAGGAAACCACTGTCCTGGCCAGAGCCATGCTTGATTGACAGTGAAACTCCAAGCTTCTGAGTTCAGGTGATTTATTGATTCAGAACTCCTTAGGTGTTCTACTGGAACCATGTGCAGATCATAAGCAATTATACAGCCCTCAGAAATCCAAACCTGAAGGCAATACAAAATGCCCTAGATGGCCCCACAACCAGTAGTGCATAAAACAATTATTTTATATACAACTAAAAATAAACTTCTACAAGAATTACCATTTTCTGTTCAAAAAAAAAATGCTTTACCTTGATAACACAATTTAACACTACACCAGCAAAATGATTTACAAGAGGAACAATCATGAGGGTTGCTAGTGCGTACGACCAAATGAAACCAAACATCTATCAAGCTTTTCACAATGTCTTTGTCAGCAGAAAAACATGGTCAATGTCCAGTTATCCGGAATTCACTCAGAAGCGTCTGGACTCCACCAAAGGGCTTAGGTCACTTCTCTGGCTTTGCACTCTGCAGCACACACAGTTTGTCCTCCAGGGTCTGGCTGGCTTCATCCCACTGTTTCTGCTGTTCTTGGTGGTCATCCCATAGTACTGGCATCTTCAGAACTGCTGGAGGTCCCTTCCTGCAACTGGGCTGCACTTTCACCATTAGCCTCTCAGGCACTTTTCATAATGCCAAACCTCAACTTCTTTTCATGACCTCTGCAATCTGGGCCTTTAATTACTACTAAAGTTGTACCCTCACCAATGGCATCCCTGGCCTCTCAGAGTGCCAAGCCTTGACAGCTCTCCATGACCCCTTCATGCTTTCAAAACCAGCAATACCTGGGTGACTCTTAGAGTAACAAGCTCGGCTGCCAGCAGGAGTTACAACCTCAGCCAATTCTGGAAAACAGTTTCTGTGTGCTGATCCTTAAACACTTTCCAGGTTTTAAGATAGAGTCTGATTTGCTGGAAAATAACAGGTCACTTTGTCTGCAGTAAAGGTTTCCTTATGGGTAGAGTTCTCATCACCATAGCAGATGTGTCTTATCAGAACCTCTTGTAGACAGGTTTGCAGGGAAAACAAAACAAAACTGTTCAGTTTAAGTAAGAGGCTTTTTTGGCTCTAAGCTGAGGCTTCCACAACAGCAGGGGTTCCTGGTCCAGTGAGAATTTCAAGCCAAAAAGTCCTGGAATTTACCATTTCCCTCTGCCACAATGGAGAAACATGCAACCTTCTTCATAGACCTAAACACAAGACCTGATTCAGCTTCACACACAGAAAAGCCATCAAGAAAAGTCATTTTATGCAACAGTACACTCTGGTGTCCATTTCCCCTGCCCTGGCTGATGTCAGTGTCAGCTGTGAGCAACAGCTCCATGATCAGGAAAAGCAGTGGAAACCTTGCTTCTTCCCTGCTACCAGCTGAAATCTTTTCTCCATGAAAATTCATCCAAAACATTTGTCCAAACCACTACTCTCACTTCAGAACTTTTACCACATTTATTTATTAATTTCACAGCCTTTTCTCTTCATAGAGGCTTATTTCCTGTCTCTCTTTCAACTTCCTTTAGCAGGCTACAATTAATACCTTAATCTCTGTCCTCTGGTAGCTTCTCTGAGTGTACTTTACCAGACTCTGCAAGGGCAGGAGTTTCTCTTCTTCCTTGTCTCCAAGTTGGGTTAGCTGGCATGATAAAGGCACCCATGTTGGCCACCATTTGTAGTTGTAGACTGCTCTGGGGGCTTAGCAAGGAGACACAGAGGCATTCTCATAATGGAAACTCAGTCAGACCTCTACAGAGGAACCACTGTCCTGGCCAGCGCCATACTTGGTCAACAGTGGAACCTTGAACATTAGCTCAGGTGTTTTATTGATTCAGAATTCCTTAGGTGTTCAACTGATACCATGTGCAGATCATGAGCAATTAAATGTCTCCTGCAGAAGTCAACACGTGCAGACAATATAAAATGCTCTAGACAGCCCCTTAGCCAACAGTGCATAAAACATTTATTTTAAATGTATCACTGCAATTCAACTTCTGCATCTCAACTGCTATTTATGAAATTAGGGTGTATTTGGGAATAGAAGTACCAAAAAAATTCTTCGGAAATCATAAACACCAAATTGGTATGATTGGTCTTCAAATATTCATCTTCCTATAAGCTCAGTTGCTAGAACTGCTTTGAGAAAAAAATAATTCGTAGCCATAGAAGCCACCCACATGCCAAGACCACATGGTACAGGCAGTTGTCAGTGGGAGATATAAAACACAGTAAACTTCCTACTATGGAGGATCATGTTGTTACTAATTGCTAGGTGTATTGTTACATGTTTTTTTTTTTTTTCTGATGTTTCCATGAGGGGAACTTGAAGTTACCTAGTCTAACATTGTGTAAATATTACACATTAAATATGGCCTGGTGATGAGAAAGGGGTTATAAACGGTCATACTTACAATCGACTACATCAACATAAAGAGAAAATGGAGCATTTAGGAGGAAAAAAAAATATCCAGAGCGAGACATATAGTTCAGTGGTAGAACTCTTGCCAGTGTGTACAAGGTCCTAAGTTTGATCACGTGCACAAAAAAGGAGGGTCGTATTGCCCAAGCAATCACTGCACTTCAATATAGAAAAGTCAAGATAATGCTAATAAAGAAGATGTCAGCTGAAGAGGAATTTCTGTGACATCACTAGAAAATCGAGGATATTACTATATCAGATGGCAGAATACACATATTCCTCATGTCCTAGGCACTTCTTTATTTCCCTCCCTCTCATTATAGTAATGTTTTCCTCCCATTCCACTCCAGCAAGTAGGTATCCAAGAAAATGAATTTCTATACCCAAGAAAAATGGCCTGATTCTCCCTCTGTCAGTTTGCTTTATTGTCCTTTTAAAAAGTACTCACCTCCCAAGTGGTACAGAAATCCACTGTGTCCAATAGTGCTTTCCCTTGTTCATCTACTAGAAAATCATTATCCCCTGGCTGGAAGAAAAGAGGTTGTCAAAACAATCTCACAAAAACACGTGTCTTGACTATAGTGATGCTTTTAAGAATATCTTGGGCCAGGAGTTGGTGGCACATAGCTTTAATCCCAGCACTCAGGAATCAGAGGCAGGTGAAACTCTGTGAGTTCAAGGATGGCCTAGTCTACAGAGTGAGTTCCAGGACAGTCAGAATTACAACAGAGAAACTTGTCATGAGAACAACCACCACCCCACCCCCACCCCCCCACCGCCAAAAAAAAAAAGTATATCTTGTAAGAGTTGGAGCTATAGCACAGTGGTTAAGCCCTGGCTGCTCTTTCAGAGGACCTGGGTCAAGTTCCCAGCTCCTACAAAAGAGTCACAACTCTCTGAACCTGCAGTCCTAGGGGACCCAAAATACCCATACACACTAAACAAATATATATATATATATTTCTAAAAGAATATCTTGGAAATCAGACAGTGAGTAGCCTTAAAGTAAATAAGGAATCATTCTGTATACTATATTGACAAAATGATGTTCCTATAGTGTTGTATAAAAATGTCTTTAGGAGCCTAGCAGCTGTGTTCCTTTACATTAATTATATGAAGAATTAAATATTTTCTTTTTTATAATAATTTTATTTTTAAAGATGTAATAAAATTACCATGCTGTCTCTCAAATCATGATACCTTCTCTTTAACTGTTGTTACACACACAATAACACACAGACACTAGACACATATATATATGTGTGTGTGTGTGTGTGTGTATATATATATATATATATATATATATATATATACATACATACATACATACCCTGCAGCTAAGTAATATTTTCAAACAACTGAAGGAGACTTCCTAGTTGACTTGTATTCTTTTGTCTACTCTTTCTTTTGAAGAAAAGAAAATGCTTCATGTTCACTGAAAAGCCAGTCATTGCATGGCCTTGACCTCCAGCAAGAGTTGATATCAATCCTGACCCAGGATAAACAGTGAATATGAATACATGTGGGTCTTAGGGCATGCATGTCAGTCAAGCATGGCCAATCGGTGCGGCATCGAAGATTGGTTTGATAGGAAAAGATACAGGGAAGCTATAAAGTGTAATGACCTTAAAGCTGGAAATGACTTCAGGCCACTTTTCCCACAGAAAGAAAACAGAGACAAGGCCATGCAAACATCTAGTAATACAAATTCAAAGGATGTGTAAATTAAATTCTTTTCTGGAAGTACTTCTAATCTGTTATTCTGGCCATTGCTTGGACCTCATTTCATAATACAATAAATTCTTTGTGGAAACCACCTAGAAGTTTAAAATATAAATTAATGTTAAATGAAATTATAATAGAAAGTGATCTCAGCCATCCATAAAATATTATATCCATGCTTCATGCAAGGATACGTACATTTGACAGTTGAAATTGTCTATCTTCATCGGCACTGGGTAATGCATAAGGTAAAGATCAACATAGTCCAGTTGAAGTTTTTCAGTGATATTTCCAGACAAGATTGGACCAGCTCTGGTCTAAAGAAAGTACACCAAAGCTGCAGAAGTTGAAGAATAGAAGATTAATAGATTGCCCAAATAGGCATATTCATTTATCCTAATACCGAATTGTTTTTTATTGAAGGAAAGTTACAATGATTCCTTTCAACCCTGGATTTCCTTTACTCTCACTTACTAATGTGATCTCATTTATAACTCGTGGTTATTGTTAGCTCATTTATTGAATAGTAGAAGAAAATTATTTAAGAGATGGAATACATACTAATATTAATAGTATGTCCAGTAACAAAATAATTTTTAATAGAGATGATAATCTACCATTACTTCCTCTCACCAATTTATACAACTCACATCTTTAACCAACTTCTGAGCCAGTAAGAAAATTTTCACTTCTTTATATTGTATTTCAATAATTTGCACACTTGCATACTATGAAAACTGTTAGTGTTAGTATTTAGCCCTGACACAGATGGAAAAATGACCTGCCATTTGAGAGCCCAGGAATCACACCGCTCTGATAGGAAGGAGGGTGCCCTGGAAGTTGGAAGTCCAGAGACCACACAAGTTCTGAGGTGGGGAAGGTGTCCCCAATGGGAAGGTATCTTGACAATCTGGAAGCCAGGAAACACACAGCTCTCACAGCTCTGAGGCAGGGAAGGCTTCCCCAGATAAACTTGAGTGTTATATACTATAACAACTTCATTTTACTCAGTTTAGCTCTACTCAGGTCTGAAGGAAGGTTCCCCCAGTGTTGCAACTCTGAAGGGAAATATCCCTAACAGAGCTGAGGTGTTCTGACTGAGCCATTGTGTTCTTCTGTGCTTCTCTTCTCTACTTCTTTTTTTCCCTTTTTCTCTTCATGGCTGCCTTCACTTAGGAGACAGGAAGCAATCAAAGCTGAGCCTGCTACTGAGCAGAATGCAAAAGACTGCTCTTCATTTAGTGCCTCTGGGGGTGTGAAGGGGTGGTGGAGCCTCACAGAGAGGCCTATGATTGTTTGCCCTTGTTTGGCTAGTCTGGAGAGGGTTAAGGGGCCCAGCTTAGGGCTAATTGTGGATGTTGGGGCTGCTTTTGTGTTGCTTGCCAGGTTGTAGGACCCCACAAACAACTGGGAGTGGGGTCACTAGTAGTCCCAGGGGGGAAAATTTTATGGAGGGAGGATCTGAAGTCCCAGAGCTTCCCAGTCTGGCAAAGCCAGACTACCACAAAGAGGAAATGTGCCAGCACCTCAATGGTCCTAGGCACCATTTGGGCTTATGATGGACACAGGGAGTGGTTTCCAGGGCCCTGGATGCCCAGCAGGGTTGCAAAGGAACCAAGCAGCAGCTCCCAAGGGCTGCTGGCATCAGGAGGGCACAGGTTGCTGGGAAAAGTCAGGTTTGCTCCACAGAGGAAACAGATGATAGTTCAGTGGCACTTGGGTTGGGGTAAGGGTGCCAATGAAGTGAGGCAAAGACCCCTGGGGCACACCCACTGAGGTAGGAGAGAGCAAGAGGCGGTGTGGGCCCCACAAAATCCACACCTTTGTCGTGATGAACAGGTCTTCTCTCTAAATCTCCAGCCTCAATCTTGCTTTGAATGGCCTGTCCTACCTCCTCTTCTATTTGATATGCAAAAGCAGTATCAATATGGCAAAATCCAGCAGCTATGGCTACCTTTGCAGCCTCCAACGACTTACTCTTGTGGCCCCAGGGGAAAAACCAAAGGAGGAATTTAGATATGAGCCTACTTCACAAGGCTAGAAAGAATTTTGTCTTCCAAAGTCATCATCAGATCCCAAGTTAGGAAGAGCCTGGTCCTCTGATCCTTGAATTCCCACTTTCTATACTGTAAAACACAGTGAATTCTTCAGAAACTAAATATCTCTACAAAATCAATATATTTTCTATATTTTTTCCCAGATTTGAGATGATGAGCTGAAATCTACTATCTCAGATCTTTCCTAATTAATAGCAAAAATTTTACATCTAAGAGCCTCTTTGTACCCATTGAATGCTGGGTACTTACTGACATTGGAGAATGTCAAGGTCACTCTCTGTTCAAGAGTTTGTTAGAAAGTCATACTCAGTTTATATAGTAGGGTCACTTAGCAAAATGAATACAAGAAAGTCTGCTTGGAACAAGGCCCAGTTACATAGATACCTCCTCCTTTCCCCCAGCTAAGACAGTTACAAATGGATATGAAAGCAAAGAACAGAGATACCAACGAAGGTCGGGTTGATAATACAGACTTGGACAGAGAACAGTGGCCTATATTAGTTTTATGCATATCCATTCCCCTTTATTGACAGATTTAAAAAATGGCAGAAGAAAAAAACCTACCCTAAGAATATATCTTTATAAATAATAAATTACCAACATCATGTAGTGATCCTTTGGGGTGCCAGCCCTTTCAACCAAAGATCAGTTGTTTTAAATAGATATGACTAGAATTAAATCTGAAATTATTGCCTTGACTGCCAGATTTGGAAAAGGATATGACAGTTTGGGGCCTAAGGGATGTAAGGTGTGGGCTGGGGGGTTTCTTAGTCAACACAATGCATGCTAACAACTATCAGAATCTTAGTCCATACCCCAGCTCTTATGTAAAAGCAGAGTACAGCATGGTGTCATACACATGTAATGTTAGCGCTTGCAGAAGCAGAGACAGGATGATCCCTGGAGCTCAGTGGCCTGCCAGGCTAGATGAATCACTGAGAGACCTGCCTCACTAACAAACAGTGAGAGCAATGCAGGAAGATGTGGACCTCTAGCTTCCACACATGTGCACAAAGGAACAAACGCACGTTCTTACAACACATACAGAGGGTTTAAAAGTAAGTCCAGCTACCTTTTCGGTTATTTTAAGAATTTCTACAGTTATCTTTTCACAATGAAACAGAGTGACTGAAATTCTGGGCTCCTACCACCTTTGCTGGATTCTGGTCCTGACTCATCTAAGAATGAGGCCTCTCTTGAGCTACCAATGCTCTGACTCTGGCAGTGGCCCTCACATGTGCCTGTTTTTTGTACTACTTTTTGCAAAGGTAACAAAACCCGTATGTATGTATAAATAAATATATATATATAGACACACACACACACACACATACATACACATACATATATGTTCCTCCTTGGATATGCATAAATCTAACAGGATGGAAAGGTACAAATTTAAAGTAAAGGGACTCAGTCGTCTGTCACATAATTGAAAGGTCTCGGGAGGGTTACAAAATAAGGAATCTGTACCCCAGGGTAACAAACAGGCCACTTTGTCAGCATACATTGATGAAGATTAATAATTCACGCTTATCCTTACTAGGTTCTCATTTCCCCCATCATAATGATGTATTCTAAACTCCAGCAACTTTCCTGTAGTTGAGAATTGTACACGGGAGACCTTATCTTACTCTGATGCAACATTTCCTGTGCGATGCTGAAGGCTACCCCAAGACAAAACTGAAGTATTCCTCAGTTGTTTGTTTCATGCTTTAATCTACAGTAAGTCTGCCTGAGTTACCACACTGGTGCCCCCTGCATCTTGCCTTCTTGAAAGGAAAGGTGATCTTGGGAATTGTTCACATAATCAGAGAAGCTGCTCTCACACTGAGACCAAGAAAGCAAATAGGCAACCTGGTGTCTTTATTCTCTCCTGTCAAGCTGAGAAACATAGACACAGGAAAAGCATAATACCCAGAATTGTTAGGACATGAGTCTGTTCCTTTAAGCCTGGAGCTCACAGCCTGAAGAAGATTCATGCCAAGTTCACTTTTAGAGCCAACAGGCCCCAAGTAGGAGCAGTAGACTCACAGGCAAGTCTAGGCCAGAAAAACAAATCCCAGGAAAAAAAAAGACACAACCACATCCTGCCAAGTCCAGATTCCCTAGCCCACAGCAGGGAAGATAAACAAATTTCTCCCTATCCCTGACTGGTCCCAGTGCCACTGAGGAATGTGCCCTGTAGCTCAATTATATAAGACACTAACACCCACACTCAAAAAAAAAAAAAAAAAAAAAAATGCTTTGAAAGCTAAGCTTTCCTCTGCCTCCCATAAAGCATGCCTTCCTGCTGGCTCAACAGGAGCAGGGATCTTTCCCAGAGAAGCCCAAGCATAAGTAAAGACCCTGTTCACCTGCCTAAATCCCTACTCAGGCTAACAAATCTCCTACCACAACCACCTGAGAGATACATTTCCCCCCATACCCACAGCATATTCCCCCAAAAAAAACATGGCTCTTTGAAAATACACCTGGCATGTAGCAATTGTGCTGAGAAGTTATAATTATTCTCCTGTTCTTTCTGCATGACTATGAGAAACACCAGTTGTGCTTAAGAAGATACAGGGAACAATCATTAGTATTTCTATAAGAGAATGTGAAGCTTTGTAGACGCACACTGTTTGTTTGGTTTTTTGCTTTTTGTTTTTTGGATTTTTTTGCATTTTATTGTTTCTATTCATCTTAAGTTGGGTTTTATTATTATAAAAGTAGGAAGATGCTCTAGGGTCTATGAAGCATAAGGAATCTTTTTAGCATAAGATCATACTTACTTATGTCATCAAACATGGAGAAATATATCTGATGCCCAACAAGAAGCTTCAGCCCTACAGGTAAGCACTCTGAATACTAATTACCCTGAGTTTGTTTTATACTTCCAGAAGAGAAAGGTAATCATCAAGATCACTCAGCTACAAATCTTGCAACATACAAAGGCCATCTGCCTGCAAGATGCACTGGTGTAATAGTGACACAAATGTTGTGGAAGCAACCAATCATTTTTTATTAGATTTAAGGCCTGCTTCACACAATGCAATTCATACTGGACACTGTTAATGAGGTCATGAATCTGATACTTCATAGATCATGGGATCTAGAGTAAAACCAACTACTATTATTCTACTAAAGGAGCATAGTAATAGAATGAATCCTAATGGCATATACCCATATATTATTATTGCCTTGTTTATCCACCCTGTCACCTAATGAACCAACATTATCTCAGGAATGTCTAACTCCTCATTTCCAGTACCCTGATATTTATCTGCTGGGAGAAAACTCTGGCAGAGTTGGTTGGTCTTTGCAAGAAGGCCTCACCTTCCAGAGTGAGAACCATGAACTACATGCAATGTGTTTTCTACTGGTCTCACAAGCCAGGTGAGCACTCTCACAAATTCCTGCTAACTGCAACATCATTAGAGCCAAAGCTCTCCACCCACTACAACCCCTTAAATTATCATTTCCTAAACTCTGTCCCCAGACTTCCACAGAAGTTAGTTTTTAGTCTTAAGGATTCAAAAAGAAGCAAAACAAGCAAGAAACACAGAGAGTACTAAACAAGACCTTTATAGAAAACATTACAATTATTTCAAAGCATGATCAAAATATAACATGTTATGTTCCAGACTGGTGGACACAGCTCTGGCTGAACGTGAGTTGATAAGTAGCTCAAGCTGAGCTAACACAGAACATGTTCAACCAGCAGTATCTGGAACGTTGTCCGCATCGCTATCCAGGGAGAAGACTTCGAGACTTTGGGTAGAAGTCATGACACAGGCTCCTACATTAAAATTCATCAGAAAAGGGGTATTCTGGGTGGTCCTCACCACTAAAATAGAAAAGAAAAATGTAAAATATTAACTCTTGGATTCAAACTGTGGTAGTAAGGGCAGAAATCTATGATGCTATCATTAGACTCAACCACTTAATTTTCCTGGCTGGCTGCAGAATCTTCTATTTTTATTTTCATGAACTTGACTGTGAATGAAATATTTTTAATCACCATAATTGATTTTTTTAATTAAATTCACTTGCCTAAAAGAGAGTAACACAGAGAGACAGACATGTACATGTGCTCCTTCCTTTTAGCTTCTGCAGTCGGTCTGCCAAAGCACAGAAAGAAAAAGTCTGTCTCATTTCAGTCTCTCAATGAAAGCAGAAACTAAACATTACGTTTAATGCTAGTCGAAATGTTAATCATCCCAAAATAATATAGGGAATATAGGTAATAGGTACTAATTTTCATTCCATCTATCTAATTAATTCATTATTTATGCACTGCCCATCACACAGAAAATATTGTCCTATATTCAGATACAGAATTTCATAAATAAGATAGATTTCTAGCTCTTTTTTCCTAGATTTCTATTTTTAGGGAGCAATTTTACTAAATAATTTGTAGATGTCTATATTGTAGCATCATTACAAAATATAAATTAATAAAACTCATTGCTTACTAAAATACTTAATTGGTGGCAAGTGTTACTGAATGTTGACCACTGTGTGACTTGCATTATGTCCCATTGTCATCCTTCATTTGTCCTATTTATAAAAAAAAAAACTTAGTAGCAATGATACCATACATGCCAGTCTTTGCAAACTGTCTACTCCTTTTTAAAAAGTGCTATATTTACATCCATGGTGAAATAAAATCTTCACAGGGAAAAAGGATTATGTAATCCTTGTTTGACTTTATATGAAACATGTATCAAGTATCAGATTCTATACCATAAAGCATGAAGGAAAAGTAAAGATTTGTAATGACTATCAATTGCATCAGCCATGGAGCTTCTTTCATAAATATTCTTCCCTTGGTTTTAAATATCTTTCTGCACAATTTTGTCTTCAGTATTGAGATATGCATAACTCATAAATGAGAAAAGCAAATACTAAAATAACTGTCTTAATGGCAGATTTCAAGAAACTAATGACCTGTTTGGTTTCTGAACAAACATTTACTGAAAATGGAAATACAGAAAAGAAAATAAATTGTGGCATATTTTTCAGAGGGACTTACGGTAGAGTAGACACATATCTGAAATTTCTGTTCAGGCTGTCTAGGATTTTCATATCCTCTGAAGGCAGCTCAAAATCAAACACCTATTGAACAATTAGAAACTTTATAGGATACTGTCCATTGTAAACCTTTAAAAGCCAAGTGAATCATATTTTACCATGCAAAGGCAATTTTTTAATATACAAAAAGCTTCTGAAAGTGCTAAGGATATCAAGCAAGATACTCAAGTGGTCGATATATGTCACACAAAAGTTAAAGGAAATCACTTTTGAGATATGTTGAAGCATCACAGTATAGACAAAAGGAGCTGCAGCAGATACAAGGCTGATGTTGTTCAAAGACCATGGTAATAGTTTCCAAAGATTCTAAAGTAAATTTCTGAACCATAAAATTCAAATATTTACATCAATAGAATTACCTGTTTATGTCCCATTCAGATATTAACAATGTTCTTTGCAATACAATTTAAAGCAAGAATTGTTCAAGTATTAATTTTATCATTTCTAAAGAACAGAAGATTTGAATTGAAGAGAATTTCACTAGCTAAAATTGGGATACTTTACAAAAAAAAATTAATACTAATTTCTGAAATATTGACACAAATAGATCATCAAGTCCTTCTTTAATTCTCCAAAAAGGATGATAAATAAAAAGTAAGAAAACAGGTAGGAAGGGAGGGAGAAGGAATGGAGGAACATAAGAGGAAGCAAGGAGCAAGAGTTTAAAATGTCATCAGTCTAACAACTGATCCATCTTATAAAAAGCATTGAGTTAACTTTTCTTTAAAAACTATCAAAAGAACACAGAATACATTATTAAAAGATGATAAATAATACAACCTCTCTATCAATAAATCTAACAGGATATATACAAATGCCCTATTAGAAAAAAATGAAGAAAGTTACTATAATATAAAAAAGGCCATCTAAAAGTGAAAATTCCCAAGGTGGTTACATATTAAAATTCTTAATATTTCAAAACCAGTTCTTCCGCAATTGATAGACAAGTTTAGTAACAGCCTAAAGACTTAGATATCGAGAAACTGAAGGATATAATCAAGGTAATTAATAATAATAAATGATGAAATCTTTACATAAGTATATATGAATTATCTGCCCAGAAAATAATATTTTATCTTTTTAATTAAATATAATTACATCATTACCCACCTTTGCTTTCCTCTCTTGAACTCCTCAATGTCTCCTTCCTACTCTCTCAGAAATTCATGGTTTGGTTTTTTTCAATTTTATGTTTATATATAAATTTATAGTATATTGTATGCAATGTAATATACTATATATATATATATATTTACTACTATATTCATATATTGATGGTGTCATCGTCTAGGTCTCATTTAAGAAGCCATATTGCTGAGGTAATTTGTAATATTTTTAAATAGGAGAAGGTTGATCAAAATGATTATCATTTTGTACAACAAGATGGATAGTCCAACATAATTTGAGAAAGAGTCAGAATAAATAAGACAAAGAAAATCCATGAATAGAATTATTAGCCATTTAGAAAATCATCTGAGGTTTCTTTGAATTTTTATTTGATATAATTTCAGAAACTTCAATTAGAGAAAAGTTTCAAAGAAAACACTGAAATGCTTTTGTAATGAAAAAAGAAAAAAAAATGAGGCACAGGATATCCTATTCCAAAGAGGAAAACCACATAACATTTAAATACAAAATAAAGGAATGTTGAAACACAATAAAGAGAAACATTAGTTCATGAAAATAAACAGAAAGATAGAGAGAGAACTACAAATTTAGTATAGAACAAATGTATCTGAATTTGCAAAGTAATTCTTGTGGAGAAGATATAAATGCTGCAAATTACAACTCATATTTCCCAGTCTCCACACTCCATGCACATCTGCCTCTACTTCTAGCAACAGGTAGTATCTACTTTCTCGCCACCTTAATTTTAACTCTTTCCATTTTTTTTCTATTTCCATGCACATATGTGTGGAATGCATGTGTGTTTATTTATGTGTGCATACGTACAGACACATTTGTGTGTGTGCTTACACATGAGTATGTGTTTATGCATGTGGAACTCTGAGGTTGATACCAGGCTTCATCCTCAGAGCTGTTGTACCTTATTTATTGAGGAAGTCTCTCCATCAGACTCAGAGCTCACTATTATGAGCTCTCTACAGCTTACTCTGGAGATCCCTTGTCTCTGCCTGATAGGCTACAATTAAAAGAGGAGGGGCACCACCAGTTTTATGTGCGTTCAAAGGATCTAAAGTCCAGTCTACAGGTTTGCCTGTAGAGAGCTTGAGTCACTGGGTCATCTCACAGCTCTTAATTATTTTTTTAGCTTGCATTAACCTCTACAGCTTAGCGAAGGAAATTATATGGTAATTATTTGCCTAGGTTTAAAATCCTCTTAACCACCTACTCAGTGTCTTTAAAGAGGAATGTGTGAGAAAGTGAAGCCTATGCCAGTTGGCTAGTGAATGAAAACTATTTGGAGCTAAAGAATGTTAGTCAAAGATCAACTATATCCTGAGGCAGATGGATCTCACCATCCTGCAAATATATACACTAGTACTGTGAAGAAACTTGAGTGAACTCAGGCTAGACCAAGACTCACAGTTCAGGCTGAACTGCAGAAAAATTTTAAATCATAGAATTGTGAGCTAAATAAATACTATTTATATTAAAGCTCTACGTCAAGGCTGGATCATTTTGCAACTACTGTAGATAATAGTATACCTAAGTTCCTGTAGTTGAAAATAGAAGACCATCAGCATAGGTAAGTCTCCAAGAAAGGAATATGAACTAAGCCAATGAAGCAATTCAAAAGAAATCAACACATCCTATTAAAATATGTGAGGATGAGCCTGGAAGAGGGGGCTTGACATTTTAGAGCACTAGCTGCTTTACCAGAGGTCCCATGGGATACCATAGGACACACAGCACAGCTCCCAGCACCCACATGATAGCTCACAACTATCCACAACTCCAGTTCTAGGATGTGTGGTACTCTTTTCTGGCCTATGTAGGCACATGGTACACTGACATGTATGCAGCCAAAACACCTATACACATAAAATTAAAAACGAGTAAACAAAAATAAAATAAAATGTGTGAATATGCAAGCCAGACACAAAATAAAGCCCCAAAAATTTATCATATGAAAATACCAAGCCAAATTTAACTCTCATTTCAGCAAACAATGAAGAGATCCACTGCAAAGATGTTAACAGGACATGGCTGACTTAATGTTGAATTCTAAATCTCTGAGCTCTTTCTAAATCTAATTCCATCCTGCTAACGTATTACTTGTGCTGTAGAGCAAAACAGAACATTTCTGATTGCAACTGAAATCTCACATGCCTGCGAAATGCTAAGGAGATTGACTTGGCTGAAAAATGCCGAGAGATTTCAAAGAAGAAAATAGAAGAAAGACAGTGTAACAGACTCGATGCCCACAGCCTCCCTGGTCACCTGTAAGTTCTCTTTTATCTCATTTTCTTTGTAACTCTGGGCAAGGACCACAATCCCACGTTGAAGATGGTAACGAAGAGCAATCTGGGCTGGACTCCGCTTGTGCTTTTTTGCCATGTCACAAAGAACTGGATCATTCAAGAGAACTGGGGCACTTGCATCCAACCTGGAAGAAAAGGCAGAAATCTTTAGCTTCAAAAGTTGAGAATTGTTAAGAGGCTTCTGGACACATAGGGTGTCCACTCAAATAGGGTCTTCATTGGAGTCCCTGGACCAATAACATTTCCATTATGGAGATCTCAGAAATGTGAATTCTTCCCTCTCTCTGAATATTCAAATGAGCTTCTGAAAACTGAGTTTAGAGTATTGAAAAGATTTCACCACCACTGTATTTACAGCAAACTCCCTACTGCCCTGCTTACCATCGTTTTGGTCGTTGAGACCCAAGAGCAGAGTAGGCCACTAGAACTATATCTTTTGACCTGCAATAGTTCAAAAGCTTGCTCTGGTTCAGGTAAAGATGACATTCTACCTGGAGATGGACGGACAGAAAGGTATCTGGTTACATGGGATGCTAATGTTAATGTAAAAGAAAAGCATAAATGGTAAGTACCTACATAAGAAAATGTAACATATTTAGATTACCAATATAATTTGATCTGTGTCTTTAAAACTTAATTTCACATCTATATTACTATTATGACAGGAAAAACAAATTTCCTGTAAAAGAACAATTCTATGAAGCAAATCTTGAAGTTCAAATTCATTTTGTGTTACAAAGAGAAAACATAGTGTTGGCTGGAAGATGTTTCCAGAAATCATTGTTAAATTTGAAAATAGACAGGTTCAGATTATATAAGAGAATTATAGTTAATTTCCCTAAATATAAATCTAGCCATGTCTGAAAACATCTTCATTCTTTGGAAATGCTTTCTGAACTCTTTGAAGGCAAACACTCAAAGAACCTACTTTGAACATGTTCATAAGAATGTTGCAAAAATTGGCCACAGAGATGGCTCAGTGGGTCAAGGTGCTTGCTGCCAAACCAGACCTGTATTGGCTCCATGAGATCCACAAATCATCTTCTGGCCTCCATATATGCAACATAATACAGAGACACACACACACACAAACACACACACACACACACACACAAGTACATGTATGCAATATAATTTTCAAGATTAAAGAAAATATTCATATACATGTGGAGATATTCCGTAATAGGTATATTTGTCCATGTGACAAACTGTCACTGTTGGGGGATATAGGTTTGGAAGCAGAAAGACTTTCTACACAGACTATCAATTATTCAGACTCTTTGATAAAAATCATGGTAAGAAATTTTTAGCAAAATTAATACTAAATATACATAAATGTTTAGTATTTACACTATTGTATCATTTTGTAAAAATACAATTTTAACTGTATTTTCTGGTGGTGGATGGGAGGCTGCTAGGAGCAGACCAGTTCATGATAGCTAAGTTAGGGAGCCAAAATACCAGCCAATAACAAAGAAAAGGATAAAGCAATGTGATTTCTGTGCACCATGGACATTTTCATCCATAAAGAATATGAAACTAAACTTGATACATTGGAGATAATCACATTACATGAATTAATTTGGTTGCAGACAGACAAGTAATTTGCTTTTTATTTCCTCATCTGTGGTCCTAGAACAGTGGATACATAAACTCCTAAATGTACTGATGACTTTATTTAGAGACAGACTGCTTGGGGAACAAAAGGGAAAAGAAAGTGGAGAAAGAGAGCGTGGTATAGGGAGACATACGTGAATTGATGCTTCTGCTAGGTCAGACACACCCCTCACCTCTAGTGCACTCAGTAAGCTGCGTTTCCTACTCTGATCTATCACTGGAATTCTTTACCTGCCTGCCAATCTCTTCTTCCCTACCACGGTAGCAAGATCACTAGTTTCCAGTCAAAGATCTTTGCTACATGATAAGAGTGTACTGAATATTAAGAGACAATGTCGACTCCCTCACAGTGCATATGCATTTAAGTTGCTTGTAGGAGGAAGGTAGAGGAAAAACTGCCCAAGAGGTTTGCAGGCTCAGAATCAGCTGTTTTTTGAGTAGTTCCTGAGAGTGGATTTTATCAAATAGTAATATAACCATATTCAGGTAAGCAGATGTGTGTTTTTTAGAATTTAAAATTTACTTTCCCATGCAGCTGTGTCTCTGTTTTAAAATCCCAATACCGACAAGCTAAGAGAAAGGAGTGACTCCTCTAACCACCAAACTGTCATTACAGCCCATCTCTCCCGTTTTCATTCTATCCTTGTACAGCTCACCCATGTTTTCATGGACATCTCATTATAAGTCAGTCCGTTTTCCAGAGCCTTCACTCTTCTAACAACTGCATTTTTCTGGTTCAGTGATGTGTCTACTTCAATTCTGAAATACTACTAGTGACATCTGCCTGCTGGGCCACTTTAATCTCCACACTCTGCATCAGCTGGCACTATGGTATACTTTCATTTTTACAAAGCTTTAAAAGTGCAAGGATAACTTTTAGAATCTTCAAGTGACTTTTACTACAGTGACACTGCTCTTAGAATCTTCTTTTTTGTGACAAAACTATGAATTGGGGAAGGGGTAAATGGCCTGAAGGTAGAACAGAAATAAGGGAATGTATGGGAGGTAAAGAAGAGCCTGTGGGCGCTCACCTGGTTGCAGACAGGCTTGTACTTGAGCCCAGGCTTATTTAAGATTTTCTCTAGCTGTCTGCGGTTAAAGTTGGACACCCCAATGGACTTGACCAATCCTGCATCCTTACACTTCTCCAAGGCCTAGGAGGGAAGGAGTTATAAAGAGTCATATTTACATTGATATAAAAGCAAGATGGAACAGTTAAACATACTCCATCTGGTTCTGAACATATATCACCATAACAGAGTGCTTGCCAGTGTGAGAAGGACCCTGAGTTTTACCATCACCCCACTAACACTGAAAAGGTGGCACTAGGGAGACACGGTCCAGTTGATCGCTGAAACTGAATATGAAGAAACCAAAAGGAAATCAGTGACAGCCATCAAGGAATCCCTGTGTCCTCAGTAAGAAGCAGTGATTTTCACTACATATGATGGCAAAATACATTCATTTCCGTTGTCCTGAGAACTTACTTCTTCATTTCTGTCTATTACATGGTAGTAATGCATGTGTCCTCAGAACTCCAGTAACACACCTATGTCAACATAATGAGTGTCTACATCTAGAGGCACATACCCCATTCTCTCAAGCAAGACCTGATTCCCTTTCTCCATCTCTCTCTCTCTCCGTCTCTCCTTCTCTCTCTCTTTCTTTGTTCTGCTCCTCCATTGTCCCTCCTTCAACTGCTCACCTCCCAAGTGGCACAAATATCCACTGTGTCCAATAATGCTTTCCCATGTTCATCTACTGGAAACAGGTCCTCCCCTGGCTGGAATAGGAACAGACATCACAACAATCTGATTAAACACAGGTTTTTCATAGGAATATCTAGAAATGGAATCCTAAGTATTTATTAAATGGAGTATCTTTCTATGCACTTACATTTACAAAGTATGTGAAATTATAGAGTATTTTTAGGTGCTTGAACTACTTTATTATATAAATTATACATACATATATATTATTATTAAATAGTATTTCACAGATCTACCTGTGTTCTCCTAGCAGATGTCCATTATTTTGCCACTTATTATTCATAATTTTGTGAGATATTTCTCTTTTTCTTTCTTTTTTATTGGTTTATTTTTTTCAAGAAAAGTTTCTCTGTTGTTACGCTAGCTGCACTGGACCTCACTCTGTAGACCAGGCTGACCTCGAACTCACAGAGATCCACCTACTGCTGCCCCACCCCTGAGTGCTGGGGTTAAAGGCATGTGTATTCAGCACCCATCAAAGATATTTTCTTTCACTGAGAAATTCAGTAATCATACAACCATGACTTCCAGTAATAACGGATTACAGTCCTACCTAGGTCGAAGAATCAGTGGTCTTTTTCTACCAGAATTTGTTTGGGCAAAAGGGAACTATATCCACTAAAGATGATCACTCAAGGTTATATACTATACTAATTTTGATGGTGGAAACATCAAAGATGGTATAAGGTAGTCGTAACCAGAAAGCTTCAACTGTCCCAATACCACAAGTACAAAATGTTGAATAAAACAGAAATACCTAGGAATACAATATAAGGGATGCATGAGCAGTGACATTTTTTATGATTACTTTTCATATCTATAGTTCTAGACATTACTTGGGTTTCACATTTCATGGTCCAATAAACTATTTCTTGTGGTCTATTTGAGTAGATTTACATAATATATACATTGAATGTCCAGGAAAATATGATAGAAATTCATTTTGATCATTCAGAAAAATTATAACCATGCCCCTGTCAAAGTAGGTTGAGTTTCATTATTCAAATTGCTTACCTTCATTGGCACTGGGTAATGAATAATATAGAGGTCAACATAATCCAGCTGGAGACTTTTCAATGATTTTTCCAAGTTAGTTCGAACCAGCTCTGGTCTAAGGAAAGTGCACCAAAGCTACTTATATGAAAAAATGAACATAATCTTGAATTAGTAAAATTTTCAAATATGGAGGCTTTATTTTACCTAATATTGATATGTTTTATACTATATAGAAACTTACATCATAAGATAGAAAATTCCCCTTATTCTGCAGCTTCCGCTAATATGACTTATGTACATAAGCATGATTATATATTTATTTGCAATCTTTCAAAAATAATTGTCTCAGGAGATAAAAATCCTATCTACTAATAATAATATTCAGCCTCTGAATTATACCTCACAAAGATAGGAAAGCAATTATTAATCTGATTATTTGATCCATTCATAATATTAGAGAAGAAAGAGCAGACTTTTGATTACGTCATTGAGCAGAAGCACCATGTGACCATTTTAATGTGGGGTAGACACAAATAAATGCACTTTAACTAATCTTTAATATGAAAGTTCTTTTACTGCTCCTTGTTATTTAAAGGTAAATATTAGTGTTTAGAATATAACAGATCTCCTAGGCTACCTAGGAGATACAGAAAGCCACCATTTCATAGCTATATCTGATCTTACAGCCCATGATAAAATACACTACTTGCCAGTGAGGCTCACAGAAACAAAGAACCTAAGAGTTACACATCTGCAAATGGTAGGAAGCCATAATCTTCACCTGCTTGTCATGCTGAATCTCATTTATGAAGTGTAAGTAAATAAAAGTTGTACCAGTATTCCTATTTCACCAATTAATGGTCCAATCAAATAAGTATTTTCTTGCTTATATCACATTTCATTAACTGTACACCTGAGCACTACAACACAATACCTTTGAAGTGATGTATATGTCTTCTCTCTTCAAAATGCCAGATGCAATCTTGCTGCGAACAGCCTGCCCTACATCCTTTTCAGTTTGGTAGACATAAGCAGTGTCAATATGGCGGAACCCAGCCTCTAAAGCTAAGTTTATTGCCTCCAGTGGCTTATCTTCAGGAACCTGAAGGAGGAAGCAAAAGCAGGTCTTTCTTAAAGACACATGACAAGAGAATCAGCTCAAATGGATCTGATGCATAGTTCTCTAGAGTAGATGCTTTCTAGTCTCACACCGCTTTACACTTAAAAAGACACTGGTTTCCTGGTACTGAAATTCTACCACCTGGAAAACGTAACAGAACCTATAAACAGTGATTATGGAGGTCACAGACACAGAGTGATATCAGAAGAATCACCTTTCCCCCGTATCTGAGGTTTGTTGAGGATTTGGGATAATAAATGTCTACCTATCTCCACTGGGTTTTCCGCAATAATCACAAGAATTTAACATCCCATAACCTCTTCATACGCATGTAATAATGGTCAAGACTTTACATCAGAGGACCTCAAACAGAACTCAAATTCAGTGACTATTCTGGAAAGCCTTGCAGGACTAAGCACACAGCAATTATCCTGCTGTAATTTATATAGTGGGGTCACAAGTACAACTAACACAAGGAGAATGGTGCTTGGAGCAACGCAGAGATGAAATACAAATTGGGTACAAAACTGTGAGATTTTCCTCAGTGAAGACTCCTAAGAAATACTGAGTTCTTTTTGACATCAAATTGTGACAGTCCTTGGGAGATCTCATCTGTAGAGAAAGCTGTTTGTTTCTCATTTTGTAATGGATTATTCATGTTGGGTTATCAGCCATTGAAACAACAGTTACATTGTTTAGAGAAGATACAAACCAGAATGAAATATAGATTATTGCCTATCTTCCATACTTGGATAATACTGTGAGCCCCTGTGTGTTAAAGGATGGGGGAATCACATCAAACTACTTGTGCATTTACTTTAAGAACTGAGAGCAGGGCATGGTGCACACTTTCATCCTAACACTCCCAAAGCAGAGGCAGGAGAATCTCTGTGAGTTCAAGTTCTGACTGATTTACATGGTGAATTCTGGGCCCTATCTACAAAAAAACAAGGAAGGAAGAAAGGAAGGAAGTAAGGAAGCAAGGAAGGAAGGAAGGAAGGAGGGAAGGAAGAAAGGAAGGAAGGAAGCAAGGAAGGAAGGAAGGAAGGAAGGAGGGAAGGAAGGGAGAGAGGGAGAGATGGAAGAAGGGTCTGATGGAGAGAGGGAAGAATGGAGGGAGGACGGGAGGCAGGGAAGGGAAAGAGAAACAGGAAATGGGAAAAGACAAATTTAGAAACTTTCTTTTCATAATAAAATTATAGTGCGTGAGATGCCCGCACTTAGCACTGAGCCCTGAAGCCTGCCCAGGTTTTCTACCTACAGAGCTACTCAGGCTGAGGCTTCTGTAGTGATTTCAACACTTGTCATTACTTTTTCTATACTTTTTTTTTATTTTTAATTTTGATTAATTTTACAGGTTTTACAGGCTTACACATCTATGTACCACATGCATGCAGTGAGCATGGAGGCCAGAAGAGGGTGCTCAATCACAAGAACTGGAGTTGTGGATGGTTTTGAACTGCCATGAGGCTGCTTGGAACCAAACCGTGGCCCCTGAATGAACAACAAATGCACTTAACCATTAAGCCCTCTCTCCAGTCCTGTTGCCTTCCCTTGCTTTCTGCCACTTTATCCGACAAAGTAACTGAGTCCCATCCTATTTCCTCATTCTCACCCTTTAGCTTTTTCTGACAAAATCAGTTCCAGTCAGGACAGCATGGCCATTGGCACTCCATAAATATCTTTGTAAACCTTACAGATAAGCAATTCATGCATTCAAAGTTCAAGGAAGAATTCACTTATCATAAAATTGAGTGGTCTCAAGAAGATTTTAAAATCAAAATTCCTTCCCATTTTGTAAACTACCCTCTTGGCTACTCCCTTTCAAAGAACCTTCTGGATAACTATAAACAGTTCCTCTGTTTAGCAAACACCAGGATTTCAGTTACCACTTTCAGCATCAGAATGTTGTCATGTCCACTCAGGTAAATTTCTCACAGTTGGCAGTGGTACACTGGAGGCTTTACTTAAATTGGGTGCAGCATTTACTATGAGACACTGAAAACAAGCCAACACAGAACTGCAGTTATCCTTGGACATCTGTTTTATGTGTCTCATCTGCGCAAACATTCAACATGCTGATTTCCCAAGTCTTGCATTATTTGATGGTGGTGGGGAAGAAATATCCTGGAATCTATGACTAAACCTCCCTCCCTCCACTGCAATCAGCATCAAAGCAAAGAAGCTGACAGTGTTCTGGACTGTTGACTTTGATCTCTTCCACCAACCCAAGAAACACTGATATAATTAGCAAACAATGATGTCATCAGACCTACCATCTATCTTGCACATACAGCTCTAGCCTAGAGAAACAGAACCAGATGAGTCCCACAGAGTCACATGGAAGGTGGGTGACTTAGCAGCTTTACCTCCTCCGTCTGCCCTCAGCCTCTTTTCTCTTGAACTCTCCACCACAACGCTGCTGCTCTTACCTCTTCAGGTTTATATGTGCCAAATCCCAGCGCAGGCATGAAGTGGCCATCGTTTAGTTTCACACGTTGCTGTATGGAACTCATGGCTTGTCACTCCTTGCACTAAGCAGGTCCTGGTTCTTCTGCAGCCTTTGTAGAACAGTTAAAATATACAGGTTATATATCAATTTCTAGGCTAATGGTAATCACAGACACACCCTTTCTAATGCCTAACCAGTGTTACTCTGGCTAATTATTAAACAATACTTCTACCTGTCTAATGGGTAACCAGTGGCACTACCTGTTTAATGGTTAACCAATAGAAAAGCTAAAGTAGAAATTTTAAAGCTATTTCACATTTGACTTGATACCATTCAGTTATATAAAAGTTCATTCTGCAATGAATTATTATTATATAGTCATAATTTGTTAGAGTAAACCTTCTCTTTATAATGTATAAATTGCTATAATCTATTGCAAGAGGTTAAGTGAACAATCACGGATTGTTTGCTAGATAGAAGCCTATTCCCCTGTGGTTGTGGGATGTCTCAAGTCTCCCCAGGTCTAAAGCTCAACAGCACTCTTAGTTCTTGTGCTCCTAAAAGAGGAGACATAAAACATAGCACAGCAACTGAGCAAGCAGCCTAGTATTTAATTCTAGCAAACAAGGAAGCAAGAGACACTTCAGAATTAGAGCACATCAAGCTGGAAAACAGTGGCCTTGATTCTGACAGGCAGAGTTTCCTCTCTCTGTTATTCTTTCACCTACATTTCCTTCAATGTGGGCACTTTCAAGAAAGGAGCCTGCATATCTTGAATTCTATGTCACCCAAAATCCAGTCTAAGTAGTGACAAATGGAGTTTAAATAACCCCCAAAGATGACAAGTTCATTAAGGGAAAGCATAACAGTCCTTGGCACATACTCTTACATGAGGAAATTTCTGAAGCCAGTTTGTACGTATCCACGTAGAGTCAACAATTCCCATGTTTTCTTCTCTATATCCTATTAGAGGGTCTTAGTGCTAGCCCAGTAAAAGTGACCACCACCGAACTTTCTTCTATTGTATTTCTCCCGCTACCACCATCCATACAACCTACTGAGGTTTCTGAGTTGTTCCAATTGAACTGACTACTATTGTGGTACAATAACCTAAGTGTGCAGCAGAGGCATGAGTACTTTAGTGATAACCAACAGCTGACTAATTGGATTTAAGACCCATTCAACAGTGGGGTAAATAGTACTATATTCTAAACCTAGACAACTACCTAGGACTAGTAAAGTCATGGATCCTAAAGAACTTAAAACCTCCTCTTTCCTAAACAATCACAATCCCTAAATAAATTTTTTGTTCTTATAATCAAAGTAAATGTAATCCTCACTCCTCATCAAGTAAACTTCTCTATGCTGAGTGATGGCATAGTCATATGGAACATCCAGAAGAGAGACTAAAGATTCAGAAGGAAGTGTTTATTGTGCCCCAGGGTTTAGCATCACTTGGTCACCCATCAGTTGAAGTCTGGGGCTCTGGTGTCTTGTTGTACTAGGATGCTAAGTGAACAGAGACCAAAGACACAAGACAAAAATCAAATAGGAAGAAAAAGGTTGTAGGATCTTGTTGTTACAACTAACATGTCTTTTTTTTCTTTTTTACTTGAAATTACATAGAAGACTTGTCTCATTTGATCCAGTCTAGGATATAGGCTATAATATCTCTCGATCTCATCCAGGAGTAGTAGAACAATATTTTTTGCAAGCTATTTGAAACTAATTTGTTGAGCTCTGGAACAAACAAATTTAATTACCCATTAAAAGAGGCAGGAAATGAAAATGTCCAACAACATAAGACATGAGAGGCTAACCATGGACACATCTGTTTAAACAATGTTAGAAAAACATCTGGAAATATTTTTATGAGGGTCAAGGTTTATAAGTGAGACCAGAGGTAAAGGTGAATATAAGCGTCTTTAAGACAACTCCCATGAGGACAATTTTAATAGCAGGAGCTATGGAGCACAGTCCATAGATTTGCTTATCTAAAAATGAACCTTGGTGCCCTTTTGAAGAGATTGGTTGATTGGTTTGTCGTTTCAGTGTGGTTCTCTTGCTTCTCACTCTGAGTCTGACTGAAAATAAGGTTTTACTCAGGGATCTGGTTAGAAATTCTTTGGAGTTTCACAGCCTTTTGAATACTGTTCCTTTTGTACTGGCTAAAACTAGTCATCTGGATAATTGTCCGTATTTTGGGAAGCACAGGGGTTCCCTGGCTAAACTAGATCAAAATAAGTATGCCCTGTAAGAACCAGCCATGCAGTGCTCCCCTGTGTCTTCCCACCTGGGAACATCTGCAGTTGTGGCTGCTCCACTGGTACTGGTGAGTTGTTTTTTGTTTTGTTTTTTTTGTTTTGTTTTTTTTTGTTTATTTTTTGACAGTTGGAGCAAACAGGATTGTTGCTGCTGTTGTTGTTCATTTTTGAACGTTTAAGACCATAGAGCTGTTCGAAAGATTAACCTCTTTAAAAAGGTAGGGTAAATCCTCAGGAATTTTGATTTCTTATATTTTCCTCTATCAATTGTTCCATCTGCAGAAATGGGTCAGAGTCTTGCTATTCATGTAACGTTGCATAGAGACACAAAGAACCTATTCTTTTAGTTATTATCACTGTAGGCTATGTTCTACTTAGATTTCATTAATTGGAATTCTAAGTATTTTCCAATCAAGAGAACAAGCAACTTAGCAGAGTAGCAAGGCTATTAGAAAGGTTCCCTTTGCCTTTACATTTCGGCTGACTGTGGAAGGGAAGGGCCAAAATATTGGCTATCCTTCCAAACCTCTCATTCTCATTGATCAAGTCTCCAAACATTGGCTTTAAAAACTCACAAGGAAATTCTTGTCTACCTTATGCAGGGAGAGAGAGTTCTCTAGTGTTGACTTTTCAGTAGCTTTCAAAGATTATACAAAAACAGATTTTTAACAAATTTGGCAGAAAATATAAGTATATTGATTAAACATATTTTTTCTCTATTACAGGCTTTATATATGTATACAGACTAGATGCTTTTACACTGAACTAAACCTGGGTTTTATATCAGTGCCCTGAACTCTGACCTTAGAAATATTAGTAACTTTCACCTATCATATACATGCCATCTGTAAATTCCCTCCTCCTCAACTTTGTGACTTGGATCCTCCCTTAAAATCTCTCCTTCTTAATGACTGATTCCTTTGTGCCTAATTCACTTTATTACATTAAACAGAGTAACATAAACAAATATAACAACCTACTCTAAGGGAATTGAACTCAGCTTGTTTTCATGGCTTAAGGTAAGCCATGTCCACATGTTGTTCAACTATGAGATTCTCATCTTTTGTAAGTCCTGGGCAGATTTAATCTCTGCTTGGACTTTTTAAAAGGTTCTTTTACGTATTTTTTCTTGGTCTCATATGATTCTGAGAGTTGTTGAAATGTTTCATTCTGGCAAGGCCTAGCCATGATATGACCTACCAAGAACCTTGAACAGTGAACTATCAAGAAAAGGAATAAAAGAAAACACATAGAGAGCCAAACTTTTTGTATGCTAACCTTGTAATTGCAGATTTGGATACAAAACTCATCTGTTCCAATGTAGGAGTGTGAGAGGTAGATAGCAAATGGCTACTTTTTCCTGGAGGACTAGTTAAGGAAAGAGAAACCACTAATGTGTGCTATACAGGAGCCTTGGCTGCTGAGTCATAGGACAGGAGACTTGCTGCTAAGACAAGGCAGGCTTTAGCCAGGACACTTGCCCTACTTCTAACCTTCAAAGATTTTCCCAGACAAACTGACACACTGTGCTTTAAAATAGGTGTTGACAAGCAACAGAAAACAATCCTTTCTCCTCTCAGGGGATTGCCTCTCTCATTCATAATTAAGAAGAACTTTCAGAGAGAGGACACTGTGTGTTGAAGGGATACTACCTGATATTTTCAAATTCCAAATTGTTTAACTATTTCTCTATGTTGCAATAAGAGCAGAATGTACTAAGTTTCATTCCCCATGGGATATTTTGATCATCATCAACGTTGTAAGTGCTAAAGCAGTCAATAAATATTTGGAATTGGGATCTAATTTGCAGCTTTTGCAGAATTGGAGTTGTTCTTTAAGGAGAAAAAAATGGACATGGGAAACTCCATTTTTCCTTTCCATCTGTAAAGTAGATCAAGCAGGAGGACAGCGGTGTAATAAACATACAGGGCAGAAAAATAAGGAATCTCTTTACATTTTTTTCACCCCACAAAGATATGTATCAACTGTAGTATGGTATTTGGATTAGGCACACATCCAGAGACAAGGACTTTCCACCCATTGCTTGTTTTAGAGGCAAGCTTTATTGCAAAAGAAAACAAGTTGCCTGCTTTTGAGAGTGTCTGGGATAAACTTGTCCCAGTTCTCAGTTCTTTATGATGCAGCCCAGGGCAGGCTTCTGATGAAGATGCAAACAGATGATTCCCCAACTACAAGCAGAGGAAAAATGGCTCAGGAAGGTAGGCAGCACCTCAGATGAAGTGTCCTGTCCTCTGTGGTTATGATTCTCTAAGCATGATTGAATGTACACGCCTCCCATTCATGGCCTAGCTTCTAGGCGGCAGTCTGAATCGCTTTAGGTGTCATTAGGGATTTTTATTCTTTCTTCAGCTGATTTACAGAGACTAGACCATTCTCAGCTCTCTCCCCTCCTGCTTGGGGCTATCCTTCCAGATATTCACCAGGCCAACTGTAACACAAGCACTATGAATCAAGGAGTTTCTCCCTGGAAACTATGGTCTCCGTTTTTAGGTGAATAAACCTGATGCTTGAGCTTGCTGCTTTCCTGACAACTTATCTGGTACCCTGTCATCAAACAATGTGTCAAAGAGACTCCCTGCTTTGTTCAGAGGTCAAGAGTTCATATAAACTTTTTGAAGAATACACACAAACTTGGAGCATGGCTTAGAGCTTTGGTATATGCCTACTATGATCAGGGTGCTGGGCTCAAACCTCATTACTGACAAAAAAAAGAGAAAGAAAGAGAGAAAGAGAGAAAGAAAGAAAGAAAGAAAGAAAGAAAGAAAGAAAGAAAGAAAGAAAGAAAGAAAGAAAGAGAAAGAAAGGGAGAGAAAGAGAGAAAAGAAGAAAGAAATAGAGAGAGGAAGAGGGGAGAGAAAGGGAGGCAGGGAGGGAAGGAAGAAGAAAAGAAGGAAGGAAGGAAGGAAGGAAGGAAGGAAGGAAGGAAGGAAGGAAGGAAAGGGAAGGGAGAGAAACAGGTCTTTGGACCTGTGAGGTGGCTTAGTGGGTAAAAACACTTTCTGTGAAATTCTGGAAACCTGAGATTGATCCCCAAAACCCAAATAAAGGAAGAAGTAAAAGCCAATCCTCAAAACCATCCACTAACTTCTCCATGCAGGCCAGGACATGTGTGCCCCTCACATATTATGTACACACACATACACTTCATCATCATAATATCATTCACCAAAAAGTTTTTAAAAGAAAGTCCAGAGAATCCAAGCAATATAGGCAGCATCCCCCTGTGAGAGATGAGGACAGTTCAGGGTCACCCCTGTCAATAGCCTTCAAGTTTTCCAAGGTTATGCAAGGCTTTCATAATAAAAGGAGGCTGCTCTTTTCCTTTCTGCAACCCTGAAAAGAAAGACCCTTAAAGTCTGGCAACTCCCCCAAGAAATTACAGGATCAGAATAACCAGCTCAGAGGTCTCCAGTGTCTCTCCAAAACATAAGACTGGAAGCGAACTGGCTTCATCTGGATCAAAGCCTTGCAAAGAGGATGAAGCCCAGATCCTTGGCCATTCCAAATTTTCAATAAGGCTCACTCAAGCAACAACCCAGATGCAGCTGGCTTGAGATGTTCAAGTCAAAGGAAAGAATAGAAAACACATGTTGGGTGGCAGTGGAAATTAAACCAGGGGTACCGGTCAGGACAGAAAATGGGAGGTGGAGAAAGAGGAGCATTCATAACAGGGAAAAGGAGCCCCATAGCAGAGGAAGCAACAGGAAGGGAATTATTCCTTACATTATGAGACCTGAAAGCAGTGAGGAGATGCAGGCTGCAAGCAGAAGCAGAGTCTCTGCCATGGCTGAGGCAGGGAGAGGAGGAAGCCTGCATTTTGCCCTTTAGATAGAGAAAATGAACCTGTATTGAGTAGCAGATGTCCTGGGGGAGGTTTCCAGTTTCCCCTGGTCTCAGCTCTAGCTTCAGCCTTGGGTCTTCTGCATTCCAAAGTGAAGATTGCAAACTGAATGGGAGAACAGCCAAGAGTTTCATTTTAGAGAAAAGGGAAGTAACAATCTCTTCAGAATAAGAGCAGACTAAGCCCAGTAGCAGAGGCTGAGTCTCCACAGGCAGGGACTTCTATTTCTTCTCTCCTTGAGAGCACTTGCTCTACCACTCCTCCAAGCTGGCCACTTTCAGAAAAAAAAAAAAATGCATGCTTTTCCAAGGAACCCAGGTTCCTCTGGAAGTGTAGAAGATTCAAGAACATGTATAGGATTTTAATAACCAACAAAAAGAGAAAAATTCACTGTGCCCGCTCCCTTGGGAATGTCAGATTAAGCTAACCCAGCCACTACTACCTACTGTTATTTTAGTCCTGTCTGTGGAGTACAGGCATTGTCATTTCCTCCTGGAACTAATCTCCTGCCTAAATCTTATGTGTGTTTAATTTTCAAAGCTTTTTGTCCTGATGAAGCTACTGCTTGATCATACAGTACAAGAAACAATGGGCCATTATTACAGGCTTCCCAGCAACTAGGATATTGTACAGAGATGCTTTTGTCTCTCTTTGGCTCTCAGATTATTGTAACAATGGACCTCACGGAGTTAAAATTCCTCCAGGAATCTTGCACTTGGAGAAGGAAAGGCTGAGATTCAAGGGACAGCCAAAAGACAAACTTGTCCCCAAGAGCGGAATTTATGATGTCTTAGACCATTTTTCAAGAGAGATTGGAGCCAAGAGAGACCACATGTTGACCCATAGTACATAGATACATATATACTTCACACCACAATAGTAGCAATTTCAGGGCCTCTGATGGGATGTGCAGATAATGATGGTGGATAAAATAGATATATGCCCCTCGAAAAGTGATTATTAACAATTTTAGCTTAGCGAACACTAGCTTGGTATGCATTTTAACTTTTGCATTCTTTGAATCATGGACTATGCAAAATATACAAAGAATTTGGTTAAAAAATCAAAGAAAACCATTGTAGTTATGCAAAAGTTCTTTATTGAAGCTAAATTTAGAATGCTTAAAGTTTTTACATTTCTTACGTGTTTTTGAAAACACCATCAATAACTATTAATAGTTTTTCTCTGGCTTAATATGCAAATACAATCCACTTATATAATAGCTGTACTTAATCAGAGCTATAAGAATGACCATTAACAAGATTTCAGTTCAAATGGAAATGAGTTGATCCTTAACTCTATTAAAGTTCTGAAGATTTTAACAAAAAATGTTAAACATCTGTTAGGATAAGACATAAATACTTTAACTTAGCTTTTTTAAAAAACTTCATTATAAATAGATCAATTTCTAATAGTGTCAGCTTCTTAGAATGTAAAGAATAAAGAAATTTATAAATAACCGTAATTATAAACACCCTAATATGCACAAATCTACTCCTCTGTGATTTATTCTTCATAAGCCTCCTGTAACTCAACTGCACTTTCTGATTTTTATTACAGAATTATATTCGTGCTACTGTCTCTCTTCAAACCATCTCTTTTTATTCTTTAGATTTTTAACTTGAGGTAAAGATATGAAAAACAAGTAAAATTTGACTGACTTTGTAAGTCAAAATATTCTGATACTGTGCTGTGAATAAGATATAAAACTCTCTAAAATTTTATGTCTAAAACTGAAATATAGTCTTCCTGGTGGTTTTCTAGATATGTATATCATCTCGTATTTACTTATTAGACTAATTAGAGATGTCGTGTATAAATGTCAGTATCATCTCCTCTTTAAAAGGATAGCCTATCTGGGATGTGAAAGTCTAAGACTGAGACCCTAAGTATAATGGAAAAAAGTAGACACCACCTACATGTGACATGGTGAATAAGAAGTGTCTGGACAATGAAGATTATTCCCAGGAGACAGAGATTGGAAGACCATTAAAAGTCACATAGAAAGTAGTAATGTATCAGGAGAGCTAAGAAATATGGGTAATCTGAAATATGGTTCCCAAAGGGAATAGGGGATAAGATACACATTGTTCTAACCATCAGTCAGAACCCTAGTGAGAAAGAGGATGCAGAAGCCTTATCCTAAAGATAAGCCTGGCTGTGGGAGAAAAGAGACTGAAAATCTTTCTAAGGGGATCATCCCATGGTTCCTGAAAGTCTTGAATCCAGTTGTGGTAAAACAGTGACTCCTCTGATGTGATGATTTAAGCCAGACACTGTCAGGACAGTGAATCTGTTGTTTAATATTGAAACACCTCCGGGTACTTAATAACAATGAACAATCTCCACCCAAGGAACCTGGTTCCTAGGTGAAACAAACAAGGGAGTTAGTCACAAAGGAGAGGCAACCAGGTGTCCTCAACTGAAACTTTCAAATAGAAGGTTTGGCTCAGACACAGAAGGCTGTGGTTAGAAGTCAACCTCATTCTCAGTAGCTAGAAGCTGACCCTGTCACCTCATCTAAGTATGTTCTGAACCTGAGCTTTGCACACTGGGGTGGCCAACATCCTATGTGAGCTGAGGTACACTGCCAATGAGACTGAGTGCTATGAAGAAACAGCAGTTTCTTCACCTCATCACCCCACAGTGTATCTACTGCTGAGTGTACTTTCAAAGTCTAGAAAGTCAGCTTTTGTTGTCCCACGGGTGGAAATCCTCCTGCCTCATGCATGTCTCAGTCACCACCATTGGTACCCTGCCTGGAGTCTGCGGCCACCCGCGGGGCCTCCTTCGGATGGGAAGACTCAGTGGGGACACACGAGGCATGGCGGGGGCCTCGGCATGGGTTCACAGCCTCTTGGCCATCTTGGCGGGCCTCTGCTGAGTAGCGAGTGGACAGACACTCGGGAACATACTTCAGGGAGCGTCTCCTATCTTCATGGTAATTTTAGGATGGGAATCTTCTGAAATAACAGAGACCCATAAAGTTTTTACCAATGTTTTCTCTCTTAATGGCGGGGATGAGGGCTGCCCCTCTGTGAGTTTAAAGGCTCTAGTTGTCTGCCATTTTTATCATAAGGAGATTTACAATTTGCCCTCCAATGGAATCCTTTACAGCACCGAGGACAGATAAGGTTTTAGGTGCTGACTCTCTGGCAGGAGCTTTCTATGGACACTCGCTCTTCCAATGTCCTTTCTCACCACACCTAAAGATCTGTATAGAACTCAGTGCTGTGTTTCCTTCCATTACTCAATGCAAACAGAAGAAAGCTCCTACCTAGAATAGTATACATTCCTGACATGCACAAGCTGGGGAGTCCTGAGAACACCACAGAACCTGCCAGGTCCACGTGTTGTAGTGTTAAATTTGCCCAGCAGAGGCGCCTGGTACATAACAGAAGAAGAAGAGCACTGGTGGGCATGTCACACTTAATGGGCAGAACTTAGACAAAGCCTAACCCATAGGAAAGGCAAGAGACTCCAGCTCCAAGGGTCCCGTACCCACTCCACCAGGCCAACTCTAACTTTAGAGGGCCCAGAAAGGAGTTCCCAATGCTTTGACTTTTCTTTCCTCCTGTGTTTCTCACTTTCTCCTATTACTACATTTTAGTAGCATTTGAATTTACTTTACTTTAAAAAAAAAAGTTTATGCTTTTATTTTTATTCTGCTTAAGTTTATCGATTTTTCTTGCACAATTTTGTTGGCTGGTTATTGGCTATCAAGAATTCAAGTTAAAAACTGAAAAGAAAAATTGCCCTTTCGACTTGGTCATTGGCAAATATATTTTTGCTTTGTCATTGTTATGCTCAGTCATGTCAGTGTAATGGGAACACCTTGCAGTAGCAAGGGCAGCACAGCTCTTTTTACCGACTGGATGTAGAATGACTAACCACTGTGGGAAACTGTGTACCAAGATGCAAACAGAGCCTGAGAGCTCATTTCACGTGTTACACAACGATCTGAATCTCTCAATAGAGTCAAAGTGCAGAAGACCATCAAATTTAATGTGTGACCTCATCCAGAATTATTCTTAGAAGATGAATTACAAAGCACTCCATGGCTTTAAATATTAGAGTACTTGTATAGAATTTGAAACGTTGGCGTCAAAATACTAAAATATAATCGTAAGCAGAGCATGTAGATTTCACATTAATGAATTTTAAATAAATAAAGAATTTTAAAATAGAGGACTAGAGCATCTAATGCATTTCTTTCAAAGACCAGAGAATGTGTTATCATCCACAGTGTCACAATGTTATTTGACATGTATAATAAAAATGGAGAGACTGGATTTATTATTATTTTTTTTGAGACAAGGTTTCTATGTTGTTACTCTGGCTGTCCTGGAACTCACTCTGGAGACCAGGCTGGCCTCGAACTCACAGAGATCCACCTGCCTCTGCCTCCTGAGTGCTGTAATTCTAGGTGTGTGCCGCCACCACCTGGAGAGAATGGAATTATTAAGCACTTACTATTACTGAAAGACTGGAGTGTTAAGTGGTTACTTTGTGTCCTATGTGCTTTTTCAATCTTTATAAACAAATTTTATCATTTTATATATATAGTGCTGAGAGCAGGAGAAATAGCCTTCCCCAATGAAAAGTACACTAATTGTTTATCCTGCACAAAATGGTCAATCACCAAAACACATATACAAGTAATGTTATACACACTCAGGGAAATATATTTGTGTTTTTAGAAATATATATGTATATATATGAATATATGTTTGTATATAGCAACAATTAACAAAAATAAGACCATGAATTTGATAGAGCATACGAAGGGTTATACGGGCAGACTTGGATGGAGGAAAGGGGATGATATAATTACATTATACTCTCAAAAGATTAAAGAAATATTTTTTAAAAGATAAAGCTATGCCTTTAACTATGGGAATAGAGTAGAATTTCCCAAGCAGAAATTAACTTTATATAGATATAAACTCTATTTCAACTGCATTTACTCAATCTAAATAACACAGTGTCCTTCTGTCCTCTTAGTTATTTTCCTAATCATAATTAAATTCCTCCCATCTGACCTCATTAATGCAAATATGGATTTTGAAAATGCCTGAATTCCCACTGGCTAGAATCCAGGAAATTGACATCATTGACCATCTCTCTAGAGACTAGAATATATTCTTTTTAAATCCTGGTATTCAGTTGATCTTCTTGGATTCTGTACCATAGGAAAACATCTCTGTTTGCCTGCTCTGGATTCAGGGAAGGAACTACTTTGCTCCATGTATAGCAACTTCAAAGTTGCTGCACCCTGCCCACAATCTACATAAGTAAACTCTACTCTTTATAGGGTCTTGAGGATATGATGCTAATTTGAAAGCAAATTTAAACAAAAGAAGAGATGATAGCATGAGATTACAACAGGAAAACTGTTATGACTATGAGTTAGGATCTTTATTACATAAAGAATTTACAAAAAATTATTAGAATTCTCATAATCTTATAAACTCTTATGTCCTCTTTTGTGCTGAAAACCCTGTGTTCATCCAACTATACCTTCATCAAGAGAAATTACAGCATGTACACAGGAATAAGTCACTGTCCTCTTAGTTCCAAGAGAAGCAAATGTTATCTCTGTATCATATACATAAAACTCCACCCATCAATTCAGTTAAGACATGAACACAGTTCTCTGTTCTGTTTTGACCAATCATATTTTTATTATTGTAAAGTTGATCTCTCTTGGAAGATGTCAAAGGATAAATCGAATGCTTCAAAAATCAGGACCAAGGCCTTGGTGGTCATCTGGTCACAAAACATTATTTCTAGTGTTTTGCTAAGTTCTTGGTTTTGTTTTGTTTTTTATAGATTTGGAATTGGGTTCCATGAACTCACATTGATCAGTTCCCATACAAGTCTAAGAATTCAAATTAGGCTTAACTCAGGAAAGAATTATTAGAGAATAATCATTCTCTCTCTAATTTGGTATTCAGAATTTTTTTTTTTTTTTTTTTTTTTTTTTTTTTTTGGCTGATGGGTATCACTTGCGCATCCAAGGGACAATTAGGGGAGGGGATAGAGTTGGAAAAGAACCAAGACACACAAGCTCTAGGATTCAGGTACCTGCAAGAAGCAGACTTAGTTTATTGCAGGAAGGGAAAACTTTTTTATACCCTCCTCCCAGCCCAGCGTCCCATTGGCTGCCCGAGTGCAGGTCTCTTTTGGCATTTCACAAATCTAGACATATCCAGGCAGGTCCATCTCTGGGCATGACAAGGTAGGTCTCAGGCCTTGTTCTACCCAGTGACAGGTCAAGTTTTCTCCTACAGATGGGAACAGCCATTGTTTTCAACTAAAAGTCTGCTTTTACACCAACTTTATGGGAGAAATGCATCTCTAATGGAAAGCATTCTGCTCTTACTTACATGGACCCAGTTATTTAAAGCTGAGTCCCTATCCTATACATTCTTATTCATTTGGACTGTGATAACACAGGCATGACTAACATTTATAACTGGTCAAGCAATTGTAAGTTTAAGTAAGATGAGAAAGATTTATCTCAATCAAATAAATTTCCTTATGATTACAGCAATCGTGGGTTTTTTTCCCCTCCAAAGTAATCATTTCCATCACTCATTTACATTTCATTGCTTTTTTCATGTGATCCCTAAGCAAAGGGGCTGTGATCTGATCCTAGTCAATTCTACGTGAGAGAGGACTGTACTAAGGCAGTCGCCAATTTTATATGGTAAGGGATGCGTTTAAAAAGTGGATCTTCTTCTTTTGGATATTGTACTATTTCACCTTAAGGTCTGAAGAAACTGTAGCTTCATCCACAGAGCCTGAACTTAAAGTCCACACTAAAAGTGCCTGTAAGAGATGGAAGGAGATAAGGACACTCACTGAGCAAGAGCTTGATCTTGTCATGGATGTAAATAATTCTGTGATAGTTGATCCTACATGATGTAAATTTATAACCTAGCGATATCTTAACAACTGCAACTGAAGGCAACAAATCCCCCCAGGCCACACCCACCTCCCACTGTACTCTCCACATACCCAAAACACCTAGAATTTCTGAAAATCTGTGAATCCATAATGAGATTATAAGCCTTTGTGAATCTAAAGGAAGATCAAAATATTGAGCAACAGGTCATGGAGAGATGGCTCAGAAGTTAAGAGCAATTGCTGCTTTTCCAGGGGACCTAGGTTTGATTTGCAGCATCCACAGGGTGGCTCACAAACATCTGTAACTCGAGTTCTAGGGGATCAATTCCCTCTTCTGACCTCCCAAAGCACCAGGTCTGAATGTGCTATACAGAAACATATGCAGACAAAATACATACAAAATACACACAAAATAAAAATAAGATATTTTAAAATATACTGATAATAATAAATAAGAAACCATATGGGAAGGGTAATGATGTAGAAAAGGTACTAAATTCCTAAAATGTTAAATTCATGAGAAAGAATTTATATAGCGTTCATCATCATTTTAATGATTTATTTTAATGCAAAGAAAGTAAAATTTATTTTCTTGTATTTTTCTATACTACATAAAGAGTCTGTAGGAAATAATTTGTAAAAGTTCTGAAGAAAGCACTATAAACCTAGACTTGCTATCTAGTTTCTGTAGTAGTACACTGCTGTAAGGGATCAGGAAAGAGACACAGACGTATCCTCATATGTGAAAGCTCTGCCAACCTCTACAGAGGAAACCACTGTCCTGGCCAGAGCCATGCTTGATTGACAGTGAAACTCCAAGATTCTGAGTTCAGGTGATTTATTGATTCAGAACTCCTTAGGTGTTCTACTGGAACCATGTGCAGATCATAAGCAATTATACAGCCCTCAGAAATCCAAACCTGAAGGCAATACAAAATGCCCTAGATGGCCCCACAACCAGTAGTGCATAAAACAATTATTTTATATACAACTAAAAATAAACTTCTACAAGAATTACCATTTTCTGTTCAAAAAAAAATGCTTTACCTTGATAACACAATTTAACACTACACCAGCAAAATGATTTACAAGAGGAACAATCATGAGGGTTGCTAGTGCGTACGACCAAATGAAACCAAACATCTATCAAGCTTTTCACAATGTCTTTGTCAGCAAAAAAACATGATCAATGTCCAGTTATCTGGAATTCACTCAGGAGTGTCTGGACTCCACCAAAGGGCTTGGGTCACTTCTCTGGCTCTGCCCTCTGCAGCACAGTTTGTCCTCCAGGGTCTGGCTGGCTTCATCCCACTGCTTCTGCTGTTCTTGGTGGTCATCCCATAGAACTGGCATCTTCAGAACTGCTGGGGTCCCTTCCTGCAACTGGACTGTATTTTCAGTATCAGCCACTCTAGGGCACTCTTCACAATGCCAAACTCAACTTCTTTTCATGACCTCTGCAATCTAGGCCTTTAATTACTACTGAGGCTGAACTCTCACCAATGACCTCTCCTGGCCTTTCATAGTTCTAAGCCTCAGCAGCTCTTCATGACCCCTCTAGGCTTTCAAAACTAGCAACACATGGGTGACAGAGTAACAAGCTCAGCTGACAGGAGATACAACCTCAGCCAATTCTGGAAAACAGTTTCTGTGTGCTTATCTTAAACACTTTCCAGGTTTTAAGATAGAGTCTAGTTTGTTGGAAAATTAACTGGTCCCCTTGTCTTCAGTAAGAGTTCCCTTGTGACTGGAGTTCTCATCACCATAGCAGATGTGTCTTATCAAAACCCTCTTGTAGATAGGTTTTCGTGGGGGTTGGGAGGACCTGATCAGTTGAACTAAGAGGCTTTTTGGCTCTAAGCTGAGGCTTCCACAACAGCAGGGGGCTTGGTCAAGTAGGAAGAATATCTGACCAAAAAGTCCTGGGATTTATCATTTCCCTCTGCCACCACTGCAGAGAAACATGCAATCTTCCTCATAGACCTCAAACACAAGACCTGCTTCAGCTTCACATACAGAAAAGCCATCAACAAAAATCAATTTATACAACAGTACACTCTGGTTTCCATTTCCCCTGCCCTGGCTGCTGCCAGTGTCAAGAGGGACCAACACCTCCATGATCAGAAAAAGCATTCAAAACCTTGCTTCTTCCCTGCTACCAGCTGAACTCTTTTCTTCGTGAAAATTCATCCAAAATATTGGTCCAAACCATGGCTCTCACTTCGGAACGTTTATCACATTTATTTATCAATTTCACAGCTTTTTCTCTTCATAGAGGCTTATTTTGTTTCTCTCTCTCGGCTTTCTTCAGAAGCCTTCAATTAATGCCTTAATCTCTGTCCTCTGATAGCTTCCCTGAGTGTACTTTATCAGACTCTGCAAGGGCAGGAGTTTCTCTTCTTCCTAGTCTCCAAGTTGGATTAACTGGCATGATAAAGGGACCCATGTTGGTCACCATTTGTAGTTGTAGACTGCTCTGGGGGCTTAGCAAGGAGCCACAGAGGCATTCTCATGAGTGGAAACTCTGTCAGACCTCTACAGAGGAACCACTGTCCTGGCCAGCGCCATACTTGGTCAACAGTGAATGTCGAACATCTGAACTCATGTGATTTATTGATTCAGAACTCCTTAGGTGTTCTACTGATACCATGTGCAGATCATGAGCAATTAAACATCTCCCACAGAAATCCAACACCTGTACACAATACAAAATGCTCTAGACAGCCCCTTAGCCAACAGTGCATAGAACAATTATTTTAAATATATCACTGCAAATCAACTTCTGCAACAAATTTCAACTGCTATTTATGAAGTTAGGGTATATGTGGGGATGGAAGTACCAAAAAAAAATTATTCGTAAATCATAAGCACCAATTTGGTTTGATGGTTCTTCCAAATATTGACCTTCCTATAAGGTCAGTTGCTAGAACAGCTTTGAGGAAAAATAAATGGTAACCATTGAAGCCACCCACATGCTAAGACCACATGGTACAGGCAGTTGTCAGTGGGAGATATAAAACACAGTAAACTTCCTACTATGGAGGATCATGTTGTTACTAATTGCTGGGTCTGAACTTGGTATCTGTAGACCACTGACTGCTTACCAGAACTTGTATAATGCCAGTTAGCTGTTGTTACATGTTTTCTTCTGATGTTTCCATGAGGAGAACTTGAAGCTACCTAGTCTAACATTTTATAAATATCTTTACACACTAAATTTTCAGTGTTTCATCAATACATTATAATTTTCATAAGTATTTTTAATGTACTATAATTCAAATTGTTTTTTCTTTTCAATAACTTTCCACTGTGTCCTTAGATTAAATATGTAAGAGTTTCTTTTGTTTGTAAGATGTAATTATCTTTAAAAAATAGGAAGAAGACAACCTTGACATCATTTGTAGGTAGTATGCTTAACTGTCTCTTCCTTAAGTACCAGTCCTGACTCCTAAGGATCCTATCAGGCTCATTCACAAGTCACTTTTTTAGCCTCTCCAGAGGAATGCTCCACTTTCCAATTCTTAGACTCTACTGATAAGCACATGGAGAGAGCCTAGGCACTGTTGGTCAACCTTTCCATGTGTATTTCTCACTATTCAGACTGAGAATCACACTATGTGCAGTGCGATCTTGTTGATCCATGGACTATAAGACCACTGACTCACAAACAACTACTAACAGCCATTAACTGGTCTGATTACCCCGCCTAACCCTAAGCCTGAAATATTTATGAAATGGGAATCATCATCTCCAAACACTATCCACAGACTTCAACAAAGCCAGTATTGAGTCACAATGACTCATGAAAAAAACAAAGCAGGGAAGTATTTTTTGAAGAGAAAGTGTTATATTTATTTCAAAGCATTATGAAAATGACATTCCTTTTCTTCAAGATCATAGCTGAATGTGACTTGCTAAGCAGCCGATATTGACCAGAAATGATATGTCCAACCATCAGCATTTGAGTCGCACTGCCAACATCACTGTCCACCCACAAGGACTTCAGGTGGAAGTTATAACAAGGTCTCCATGTTAATATTCCTCAGAAAATGGGTACTCAGGGTGGCCAGCAAGACTAAAATAGGAAGTAAAAACAAACATGCATTTTATGAAGCATTTCTGCAGCAGTAAGATGTGACATCTAGGAGAGGGAAAGCTAATTGCTTCATTCCCTGATGGGCTGTGGAATGAGACATTCCTATAGCCACTTACAATACTTCATAATAAATATTTTAATTTTTTCAAACTCAGTTTTTTGCCTAGAACAGAACACACAAAGACCAGTGTTCATAAGTATTCAGAACTTTGACTTCATCTGTGCATCAATCAAAGAAAGGAGAGCCAAGTATCCTTTCTAACTTCAGTCTCCAGTAAAGGAGAAAAGCAGTATGTCATTCTTAGTCCAAGGTAACTCAATACATTGATTAAAATGGAAATATCTTAACATACATTGTTTATGTCTACTACTTCCACTTTATTTAAATATTAGTAATCTGTAAATTATTCACTCATTGCCCACCATATACAATGTATTATATTAGACTCAGTTAGGGAAAGAATGTCATTAATAAGATGGGCTTTCATGTCCAAGGAGCTAATGGTATATTTTGTAGATCTATATATAACAACAAGCCATAATATGCAACAATAAAAATAATAAAATATGGCCAGAATTATTCATTACTTACAACAGTGGCTCAATGAGTTTTATCTCATTTTGCCTTCATTCTGATCTATACTAACAAAAATATTAGTAATTATAATATATACACCAGTTTTTACATGATATTGTGGATTTTCTAATTGTCCTTCAAATATCATCATATTTATTTCTATTGAGAATATCTCCATAAGCAGAAGATATACATCTATGTAGATATATATGAATATGCACATACATATGCATATGTAAATGTGTTCTTTATCATCACATATAACCTATGTCCAGTGCCAGCTCTTGTACCCTGACAGAATGAAGAGAAACTAAAGATCTTTGGGTAGTTAGTAATGCTCTTAAACAATAGTGCTTTTTTCCTTAAGGTTCTTTCCTTAGTTTTGAACACCACTTTGAAAGTTTTCTCTATGTTTTGCGCTTTGGCATATACATATTTCAGAAGCTTAGAACTAAATATTGCATTAACTATCTCCATGGAAAACTCGCTACAGAAAAATGAGGCATTTGGTTTCTGAGCCATCATAAACTGAAGAGGGAGAACGAGACTTGGACCTGAAACAAATTGGGGTGAGGTGCTTGTTAACGTTACTTACAAGTCAGCTGAAAGATACCGAAAATTTTTGTTCAGGCCATCTAGGGTTTTCATGTCCTCTGGAGACAACTGGAAGTCAAAAACCTGTGAGAAAAGCACAAAGGTTTTAGCATTTGAGTGAATCAGATTTTATGTCTCAAAGTCAATGAGAGGAGTATGTTCCTAAAAATGATGAACATTGCTTACAAAACTTTCATGGTTGATAAATACCAAGTAAAATTAAAAGAAGACTGCTTTTAAGCTATCTTAAAATTGCACAACACCACAGACAAGAGAAAATACCAAAGGTAACTTGAAAAAAAAATTTGACATCACACAAGGATTCTGGCACCACCTACACAGTTCCCAGAAATCCAGAGCAAAACAACTGAAGAGAGGAAAGAACTCATCAATGTAATAACTATGAATAACTCATTTAAAATTATGTACATATATATAAATATGGATCTCTATTTCATGACTTATAAAAACTATACTTTAGAGAAGAGTCTAGGGGGAAACAACACAAATCCATGGTAACATAGGGAAATAGATTCTTGTCTGACAAGTGAAAAGAAGTGATGCTCAGTCACATAGTAAAAGTACGAAGACTGTAGTAACTTCCCTTTTTTTGTGAAATAATTAAAAAAAAGAATAAGAACAAACAAAATTATGGAGAAGGCAATTCAACAATCACCCCTGAATTTGCATAATTATTACTATCCAGACTATATGAATGCAACAAACTGATTATAATTCACATTTTTTTATTCTTTACACTGCTGAAGTGTTTTTATAACCTCCATCCACAGCGGTGATGTCTACTTCCTTCTTCTTGAATCTTGGCTGCTGTGTAATTTGCACTGGACACCAGGATTTGACAGGCACAATGATGCTTCAACTCTGTGCTTGTCATAAAAGGCTACTCACTGTCTTGGTTTAGGGCTAAGTGCAGAGGAGAAACCTCAGAAGCTGGTCAGATGTATAAAGCTACATGGAATTGAGGAAAAGCTCAATCAATCCTCTGAGCTTGAGAGGCCTCATGGTCATGAAAATACGGACAAAAGTTGCATAGACAGGTAATTTTTACTAACTTTCGGCTAAAGTAAGGAAAATTTTAAATCAAAGAACACTAAGGCAAATAAATGTTCTATATATTAAACTTCTACATAAGACTGGTCTTTAGTAACTACTAACATTTATACTATACCAAAGTATACTTATTGAAATTTTAAAGTATCAACCCAGGTAAATGAATAGGACAGGAATATACAATTGACACTTAGAATTAAAACAACTAAGCAGCTCAGCATGCAAGGGATTAAAAGAAAAACCATAAAAATTTCTAAAATCAAAATTCCCAGTTAAGATCATTCATTGTTGAAAATAAAGAGGTACATGGGAAAGGAGTACATAGGACTTGGCTGACAATGCAAAAAAAAAAAATTCTACATAATCTCCAACACTAAACCTATCAAGCCATGCTCCTGTTTATGTTGTAGACAAAATATTTCTAAATCACTTGAAAGCTCACATGTGTAGAAAATGCTAGGGATATGAGCTTTGTCTCTAATCTGTCCTGAGAGATTTGAAGGAAGCAAGCATATATAAGATACTACCAAGAGCCCTAAGGACCAGAGCTCATCACCTGTAAATTCTCTTTCATCTCATTCTCTTTGAAACTCTGAGCCAGGGGTACAACCCCACGCTGAAGCAGGTATCGAAGTGCAACAAGGGCAGGGCTTCGATTGTTCTTTCTGGCCACATCACAAAGAACTGGATCATTCAAGAGAACTGGAGAGTTCTGGTCTACCCTAGAAGACAAGTAGAAATGAGCTCCTCAGGTCAAGATTTGGGTTTTGTTACAGTGCTTCAAAACACATCAGAGAACCCATTGTAGAGTGATCTTACTTATCATGGATAATTGTCAACTTGACAAAATCTAGAATCACCCAGGAAAGGAGTCTCTAGAATTGATGTGGGAAGATCCATCTTAATTACAGGTGGGACAATTACCCTGAGCAGGGGATTCTGAACTGTATAAATGAAGAATGGAATCTAAGTATTAGTGTTCATTCATCATTCTCTGCTTCTTGTAATGTGAAGTGACCACCTGCTTCTAGCTCATGACTCCTTGACTTCTCTGTCATTATGGTATGTACCCTAGAATCATGACACACGAGAAGTCCTTTTGATGCTTTATCTGAGCTCTGAAGCCTGATTTTGTTGGAGCCAATTGTAACTGTTCCTTTTTTACTCATAACTGAACACTCTCCTGGTTCTCATGCCAGGCTTGTAAGTGCTTAGAACTGAAAGCTAGTTCCCTTTCCTCACCTGATACTGACACAGATTCTTAACATGGAGCTTTTCAATCCCTAACTCTAATAGGTTAGAAAAGAAAAGATAGAAAGGAAGAAATCTTTTCAGCCTCTTCTTGCCATCTTTATCCTCCTAAACCTACAGAACTGGACTAACATTTAAAATATTTTTCCTATTAACTGTCTTCTAACATGCTTTCCCACCAACTGTCTCTTGTCTCAGTCTGCTGACTGCCTACTGTCCCAGCAACTGTCCTCTGTCTGAGCTTTTCCAACAACTGTCTTCTGTCTCAGCCTGGTGGCTGCCATCTCATCCACTGTTACTTGCCAATAATTCCCAATTCCAACTGACTACAATTTCTTAAATTGCACACCTAAGATTTTCCCAGAAGTCCAAGTGGCATGTAACCACAAGTAAGGGTGCACAGTACAAAACACTTCTTGGCAAAGTTCCCCTACACTCTCTCCCTTAACTTGCTTTTGTCAGAGTATTTTATCAAAGCAACAGGAAAAGAAACTATGCCAGGGCTTCTCAGAAGTAGTGCCTGCCTGAATCACCAGCTTCTGCTTCACTAGGTTCTTCTAAAGAAAGATCCGCCTCTCCCTGAGATCTCAGTGTTGTGATACTAATTGTCAGTCTTGCTTCAAATACACTCTTTATCTTGTTACCATTCTTTATATCGTTGGGTTCCCAAAGCACCATAAGCAACCAGAACAATATCTTTTGATTTGCAGTACTCCAGCAGCTTGCTCTGGTTCAGATAAAGATGACATTCAACCTACGATAGAATATTATAAAAAGATATCAGATTATATCTAGTACTCTTATTATAATGAATAAAATATGCTTAAAGTCAATAAAGTAAAATGATAAAATTTTGTATAACATCATATTTGAACTAAAAAGAGGAAACTGTTACAATTTTTCATGAAGGATGAAAGAACTAATTTGAGAGCGTTTTGTTGTTAACATTTGACTAGGCAATCTTTTATGTAAAAACAAAAACAAAAACATAGAGGTCAGCAAGATGAGTCAGTAGGTAAATATGCCAGCTGCTAAGCTCAATAAAATCATGAGAAAGGATCATAATAAGATGGCGAGAAGCATCTGAACTCCATACAAGTCCTGATCATGGACGAATTTTTATTATAACTCAGTCTTTCAACAAACTACTCCATATCTACTCAGTATTCTCAGTTCAGGAGTAAGTTTGCTTTCCCCAGCCCTCAAGTTCTGCCATTGGACCATCTTTATATCTCCACATTCTCTAACAGTTGGGGCACTACAGTGTGTGCCCATTCTCACCAGTGCTTTAATAGTTCAAGGTCAATTCAGAATTGCCAAAGACATTTGGATAAACGGTAGAATCTTCTTTTCCAAAAAAATCATAATCACTTGGGCCAAGGGCAGATGAATAATTGTCCATAATACAGACCTAAGGAAAGGCATGAGAGTTGGGGAGCGGAGCAAGGATCCTTACCTGGTTGCAGACAGGCTTGTACTTGAGTCCTGGCTTATTCAGGATTCTCTCTATCTGCCTGTGGTTAAAGTTGGAAACCCCAATAGACTTGACCAACCCTGCATCCTTACACTTCTCCATGGCCTGGTGATGAGAAATGGGTTATAAACGGTCATACTTACAATCGACTACATCAACATAAAGAGAAAATGGAGCATTTATGAGAAAAAAATATCCAGAGTGAGACATATAGTTCAGTAGTACAACACTTGCCAGTGTGTACAAGGTCCTAAGTTTGATCACGTGCACAAAAAATGAGGGTCGTATTGCCCAAGCAATCACTGTACTTCCATATAGAAAAGTCAAGATAATACTAATAAAGAAGATGTCAGCTGAAGAGGAATTTCTGTGACATCACTAGAAAATCGAGGATATTACTATATCAGATGGCAGAATACACATATTCCTCATGTCCTAGGCACTTCTTTATTTCCCTCCCTCTCATTATAGTAATGTTTTCCTCCCATTCCACTACAGTAAATAGGTATCCAAGAAAATGAATTTCTATACCCAAGAAAAATGGCCTGATTCTCCCTCTGTCAGTTTGCTTTATTGTCCTTTTAAAAACTACTCACCTCCCAAGTGGTACAGAAATCCACTGTGTCCAATAGTGCTTTCCCTTGTTCATCTACTGGAAAATCATTATCCCCTGGCTGGAAGAGAAGCGGTTGTCAAAACAATCTCACAAAAACATGTGTCTTGCCTGTAGTAATGCTTTTAAGAATATCTTGGGCCAGGCATCCGTGGCTCATACCTTTAATCCCAGCACTCAGGAGTCAAAGGCAGGTGGACCTGTGTGAGTTCGAGGGCAACCGGTTCTACACAGTGAGTTCCAGGACAGTCATAAATACAACAGAGAAACCTGTCATGAAGAACTCCCCCAACAAAAAAAAAAAGGATATCTTGTAGGAGTTGAAGAGATAGCTCAGTGGTTATGGACTGGCTGCTCTTTCAGAGGACCTGGGTTAAATTCCCAGCTCCTACAAAAGAGTCACAACTCTCTGAACCTGCAGTCCTATGAGACCCAAAATACCCATATACATTAAACAAATATATATATATTTCTAAAAGAATATCTTGGAAATCAGACAGTGAGTAGACTTAAAGTAAATAAGGCATCATTCTGTATACTATATTGACAAAATGATGTTCCTATAAGGTTGTATAAAAATGTCTTTATTAACCTAGCATGCAGTATTCCCTTACATTAATTATATAAAGAATTAAATATTTTCTTTCTTATAATAATTTTATTTTTAAAGAGTAATAAAATTACCTTGGTGTCTCTCAAATCATGATGTCCTCTCTTTAACTCTTATTACACACACAATAACACAGACACAGTATATATAAATATATATGTGTGTGTGTGTGTGTGTGTGTGTGTATATATATATACACATACATATACCCTGCAGCTAAGTAATATTTTCAAACAACTAAAGGAGACTTCCTAGTTGACTTGTATTCTTTTGTCTACCCTTTCTTTTGGAGAAAAGAAAATGTTTCATGTTCACTGGAAAGCCAGTCATTGCATGGCCTTGACCTCCAGCAAGAGTTGATATCAATCCTGACCCAGGATAAACAGTGAATATGAATACATGTGGGTCTTAGGGCATGCATGTCAGTCAAGCATGGCCAATCGGTGCAGCATCGAAGATTGGTTTGTTAGGAAAAGATACAGGGAAGCTATAAAGTGTAATGACCTTAAAGCTGGAAATGACTTCAGGCCACTTTTCCCACCAAGAAAGAAAACAGAGACAAGGCCATGCAAACATCTAGTAATACAAATTCAAAGGATGTGAAAATATAATTTTTTTCTGGAAATACTTCTAGTCTGTTATTTTGGCCATTCTTGGACCTCATTTCATAACATAATAAACTCTTCATGGAAACCACTTAGAAGTTTAATAACATAAATTAATGTTATATGAAATTATAATAGAAACTTATCTCAACCATCCATAAAATATTATATCCATGCTTCATGCAAGGATACGTACATTTGACAGTAGAAATTGCCTACCTTCATTGGCACTGGATAATGTATAAGGTAAAGATCAACGTAGTCCAGTTGAAGTTTTTTCAATGATTTTTCCAAACAAGATTGGACAAGCTCTGGTCGAAAGAAAGTACACCAAAGCTGCAGAAGTTGAAGAATGGAAGATTAATAGATTACCCAAATTGGCATATTCATTCTTCTTAAAACCAAGTTGTTTTTTACTGAAGGAAAGGTACAACCATTCCCTTCAACCCAGGATTTCCTTTACTCTCACTTACTAATGTGCTCTCATTTATAACTTGTGGTTATTGTTAGCTCATTTATTGAACAGTAGAAGAAAATTACTCAAGAGATGGAATACATACTAATATTAATACTATGTCCAGTAATTAAATTATTTTTCATAGAGATTGTACTTCCTCTCACCAATTTATACAACTCACATCTTTAACCAACTTCTGACCCAGTAAGAGAATTTTTACTCTTTATATTGTATTTCGATAATTTCCACACTTTCATACTATAAAAACTGTTAGTGTTTGTATTCAGCCCCGAAAGAGATGGAAAAGTGACCTGTCATTTGGGAGCCCGGGAACCACACACACAAGAAGGAAGGTGCCCTGGCAGTTGGAAGTCCAGGGACCACACAAGTTCTGAGGTAGGGAAGGTATCCCCAATGGGAACCAGGAACCACAGCTCTCACAGCTTGAGGCAAGAAATGCTACCCCAGCTGAGCTGGAGTGTTTTACTGTAACAACTTCACTTTGCTAAGCTTAGCTCTGCTCTGGTCTGAGGGAAGAAGTTCCCCCAGTGTTACAACTCTGAAGGGAAATATCCCCAACTGAGCTGAGGTGTTCTGACTGAGCTGTTGTGTTCTTCTGTGCTTCTCTTCTCTGCTTCTTCCCTTCTCTTCATGGCTACCTTCACTTAGGAGAAAGGAAGCAACCAAAGCTGAGGACCCTACTGAGCAAAATGCAAAAGGCTGCTCTTTATATAGTGACCCTGGGGGTTTGGAAGAGTGGTGGAGCCTCACAGAGAGGCCTGTGATTGGTAGGATTGTTTGATCTTGTTTGGATAGTCTGGAGAGGGTTAAGGGGCCCAGCTTAGGGTCAATTGTGGAGGTTGGGGCAGCTTCTCTGTTGCTTTGCCAAGTTGGAGGCACTACTAGTCTCAGACCTCCCCAATCTGGCAAGCCAGACTACCACAAAGGGGAAATGTGCCAGCTCCCCAGTGGTCCTTGGCACCATTTGAGGTTCATGGTGGTCACAGGGAGTGGTGGCCAGAGGCCTGGATACACAGCACGTAGCAAGGGAACTAAGCAGCAACACCCTAAGCAGCTGCCATCAAGAGGGCCCAGGTTTCTGGGAAAAGTCAGGTTTGCTCCACAGAGGAAACAGATGATAGTTCAGTGGCACTTGGGTTGGGGTAAGGGTGCCAATGAAGTGAGGCAACGACCCCTGGGGCACACCCACTGAGGTAGGAGAGAGCAAGAGGCGGTGTGGGCCCCACAAAATCCATACCTTTGTCGTGATGAACAGGTCTTCTCTCTTTAAATCTCCAGCTGCAATCTTGCTTTGAATGGCCTGCCCTACCTCCTCTTCTATTTGATATGCAAAAGCAGTATCAATATGGCGAAATCCAGCAGCTATGGCTACCTTTGCAGCCTCCAACGACTTACTCTTGTGGACCTAGGGGAAAAAACCAAAGGAGGAGTTTATATATGAGCCTACTTCACAAGGCTAGAAAGAATTTTGTCTTCCAAAGTCATCATCAGATCCCAAGTTAGGAAGAGCCTGGTCCTCTGATCCTTGAATTCCCATTTTCTATACTGTAAAACACAGTGAATTCTTCAGAAACTAAGTATCTCTTTGAAATCAATGTTTTTTTCCAAGATTTGAGGTGATCAGCCAAAATCTATTTTCTCATGCCTTTCCTAAGTAATAGCAAAAATTTCACATCTAAGAGCCTCTTTGTATCCATTGAATACTGGGTACTTACTGACACTGGCGAAGGCGAAGGTCACCCTCACTTCAAGGGTTTGTTAGAAAGTCACACTCAATTTACGTAGTAGGGTTGCTAAGCAAAATGAATACAAGAAAGTCTCCTTGGGACTAGGCCCAGTTACATAGATACCTCCTCCTTTCCCCTAGCTAAGACACTGTTACAAATGGATATGAAAGCAAAGAACAGAGATACCAACCAACCAAGGCCGGGTTGATAATAGACTTGGACAGAGATCAGTGGCCTATATTAATTTTATGACATATCCATTCTCCTATGACAGGTTTAAATGACAGCAGGAGAAAAAAAAAACCTACCCTAAGAATATATCTTTATAAATAATAAATTACCAACATCATATAGTATTCATTTGAGGTGCCAGCACTTTCAACCAAAGATCAGTTGTTTTAAATAGATATGACTAGAATTAAATCTGAAATTATTGCCTTGACTGCCAGATTTGGAAAAGGATATGACAGTTTGGGGCCTAAGGGATGTAAGGTGTGGGCTGGGGGGTTTCTTAGTCAACACAATGCATGCTAACAACCATCAGAATCTTAGTCCATACCCCAGCTCTTATGTAAAAGCAGAGTACAGCATGGTGTCACACACATGTAATGTTAGCGCTTGCAGAAGCAGAGACAGGATGATCCCTGGAGCTCAGTGGCCTGCCAGGCTAGATGAATCACTGAGAGACCTGCCTCACTAACAAACAGTGAGAGCAATGCAGGAAGACGTGGACCTCTAGCTTCCACACATGTGCACAAAGGAACAAACGCACGTTCTTACAACACATACAGAGGGTTTAAAAGTAAGTCCAGCTACCTTTTCGGTTATTTTAAGAATTTCTACAGTTATCATTTCACAACAAAACAGAGTGACTGAAATTCTGGGCTCCTACCACCTTTGCTGGATTCTGGTCCTGACTCATCTAAGAATGAGGCCTCTCTTGAGCTACCAATGCTCTGACTCTGGCAGTGGCCCTCACATGTGCCTGTTTCTTGTACCTCTTTTTGAAAAGGTAGCAAAACCTGTGTGTGTGTGTGTGTGTGTGTGTGTGTGTGTGTGTGTGTGTGTGTGTGAAGGTTCCTCCTTAGATATATGCATAAATCTATCAGGAGGGAAAGGTACTAATTTAATGTTAAGGTATTCAGTCCTTTGTCACATAATTAAAAGATCTCAGGAGGGTTACAAAATAAGGAATTCGCCCCCCAGGGTAACAAACAGTCCACTTTGATGACTTCAATTCTGAGGTCCACCCACACTCTAAAGCCAGCATACATTAATGAAGACCAATAATTCACGCTTATCCTTACTAGGTCCTCATTCCCTATCGTAATTATGTGTTCTAAACTCCAGCAACTTTCCCACAGTTGAGAATTGTTCACGTGAGGATTTACCTAGCTCTGATGCAACATTCCTGTAAGATCCAAAAGGCCAAGACAAAACTGAAGTATTCCTCAGATGATTGTTCCATGCTTTAATCTACGTGTCAGGTGTCAATAAAATACCCTGAGTCACCACACTAGTGCCCCCTGCATCTTGCCTTCTTCAAAGGAAAGGTGGTTTTGTGGATTGTCAACATAAACAGAGAAGCTGCTCTCACACTGAGACCAAGAAAGCAAATAGGCAACCTGGTGTCTTTATTCTCTCCTGTCAAGCTGAGAAACATAGACATAGGAAAAGCATAATACCCAGAATTGTTAGGACATGAGTCTGTACCTTTAAGCCTGACGCTCACAGCCTGAAGAAGATTCATGCCAAGTTCACTTTTAGAACCAACAGGCCCCAAGTAGGATCAGTAAACTCATAGGCAGGTTTATTCCAGAAAAAAAAATCCCAGAAAAAAAAAAAGATACCACCACATCCTGCCAAGTCCAGATTCCCTGGCCAACAGCAAGAATCGCCAGGGAAGATAAACAAATTTCTCCCTATCCCCGAAGTTCCTGACTGGGTTATAGCAAATGTCCCAGTGCCACTGAGGCATGTGCCCTGTGGCTCTATCATATACGACACTAACACCCACCCTCAAAGAAAATGCTTTGAGAGTGAAGCTTTCCTCTGTCCCCCATAAAGCATGCCTTCCTGCTGGCTCAACAGGAGCAGGGATCTTTTCCCAGAGAAGCCCAAGCATGAGTAAAGACCCTGTTCTCCTGCCTGAATCCTTACTCAGCCTAATAAAGAAGCCAGTTCGGTCTCATTGCAGCTGCTGCTGAAACCAATATTTAAGGAGAATAATCAACAAGTGGGAACCAATCAGACCCTGCTGCAGAGTGAGCCTAACCATCTCCTCTCTTCTACACAAAGTAGTTTCAGCCTAAGAAACCAAGAATCACGTATTCTTACCTCTTGGGGTTTGTAGGTACCAAATCCGAGTGCAGGAATGAAGTGGCCATCGTTTAGTTTGACACGCTGCTGTTTCCAACTCATGGCCTGTCACTCCTCTGCCTAAGCAGGTCTTGATTCTTCTCTTGCACTGAAGAGAAAGTGGGTAGAAGTCATATATCCTCTTCCTGTCTAATGGTTACCAAGTGGCACTCCCCTTCTGAGGATTAACCCTTCCTACTCACTGGCTAATGTTCAACCTTTTCTACATGATAGCTAATGATTAGCCATGCTACACTCTGGCTAATGGTTATACAATGCTGCTGCTTGCCTACTGTTTAATTACTGCTATTGCCTGTAGAATGGATAATCAACAGAAAGAGGAGGTAGTAAAGTTAAACCAGTATTATTGCACAGTGAAGGCTATTTGCTTTTTTCATATGAAGGATGAAATGTAAGTAAAGTACTATATAGTGATAAAGTTTTTGTTTTCTGTAATATTCTCCTAATTACCTCATATATTTTATACTATTACTTAATTAAAAGAGATTGAATAATGGTGATACTTCAGACACTTATTTTCATTTGGTCATCATGAGCCCTCTAGTTGACCATACATCATCCATCATCGGAAATAAGTTACCATGAGGTACCACACACCATAGGGACATACACAAAGAACAAAGAAGCCACAATTAAGCATTTTAAATTTTTTGACCCTCAAAATGATCAGCAATTAAAATTGAAAAGGTTAAATTTTTTTGAAATTGTTCACTGTCAATTTTTTTCTGTACTTTTCCATTGCAATCATCACAAGCACAATCCTGAAGTACATCCAGTAAAGGGGACAGCACGGAATAGTGCTTAGTGGTGAATGGACGATTAGCAGCTCCTGGGTATTATTTGCAACATACAAGGAGGCTTAGGCCTCACTGTAGCATTCACTGTTAGGTAATTTTTAAATATTTGCTTCATTTATTAAATATTTGTGTATGTATGCCGGGTGTGCCAGAAGGGGGAGTTTGTCTTGGGGCTGTAGTTACCAGTATTCTTGGGAAACCTAGCTTGATATATGTGTGCTGGGATACAAAGTCTGGTCCTCACAACTTCACAGCCACCACTCCTAACCCCTGGACCTTCTATCCAGTCCCTGATTTTTAGATAACTATAAGTAAGATGCTAAAAGGAAGATCAATATCTTACTGTTTATGGCCTCATTCAACATTTATAAAAGAACAAAACTGAAAATAATCAAATTATTAAGAGTTTTGGAGTAGGAGAATAAATTTAAAGTATTCATGAGGTAGTATTTTTTATTTGATTAAACCTAGAATGTATGTGATTTCACAAAAGCAGAACATACAGGGCGAGAATATATGATAATTTTTAATATAGTGTGCTCATACGTTGTGCATTATATACAAGGTAAGGCAGAAATTTATAAAACCTCGTTCTTTTGAAAAAAAAAAAAACAGTTCTGGTGACTGATTCTTTCTACCACCATACAGGTCTGATTTTTAGTTGGCACAGGTTGTTTTTGCTGCAATAAGTTTGCAACATAATTCAAAACTAACTATTATGATGCACCCAGAATTTCTTTTTGCTTGGGTTTTTTTATTTTTGCTTTTGTTTTTGTTTGGTTGGTTGCTTGGTTAGTTGTTTGTTGATTGTTTTTGTTTGTATGTTTTTGTTTATTTTGTCTTTGTTTTTTGTTTGGTTGATTGGGGTTTTTTTGGGGGGGGCTCTTTTTGCTATTTAGGTTGCTTCCCTTTGAGTTTTGTCTCTTTTTTGTTGTTGTTTTGTTTTGTTTTAGTTTTCTATTGATGTGAAGAATGTCATTAGTGTTTTGACAAAGATTACATTGACTCCTCAAGTGACTCTGGTTGATATAGTCAATTATCCACAACACCACTTCTATAAAACATGAACATGAGAGATAATTCCGTTTTCTACTGTCTTTCTCGATATCTTTAACTAATGTTTTGTAAAACTTTTTGCATGTGTCATGTACTTCTCTGATTAGATTTATTCCCTGGGAATTTTATTTTATTCTACTTTGTTTGTTTAAGGGAAGATACTGTGATTGAGATTGCTTTGCCTTCCTGATTTCTTTCTCAGCATGTTCCCTGTTGGGATACAGAAAACAATGACCGATTTAGGGATGTGGATTCTGTATCCTGTTACTGTGATGCAACGCTGTATTAGAACAAGGAATAATATGTTGATGTCTTTAGAGTCTTAAGTGTAAGATCAGTAAATAAGGATGATTTGACTTCTTCCTTTCTCATTTGTATCCCTTTATTTCTTTCTCTTGCCATATTAATTTGACTATATATTCAAGAACTATACTGAAATAGAAGTACAGAGTAGATACACTTATATAGTTTCTGATTATAAAGGAAATATTTTGCTTTCTCATTGCATGTAGTATCAGCTATCAGTTTGTAACTTATATGTTGTGGTATAGACCACCATTGTTAGTTTCTTTGAGGCTTTTAATCACAAAGGGATGTTGAATTTTGTCAAGACAGCGTTAGTATCTTTAGAAGTGATCAGTAATGTGGGTAGAGGGGCTGTTGTTGTCTGCTTGGCCCTTAATCCTATCTGTGTGCTGCAACATATTACTGATTTTTGTATGTGACACCATCCTTACATGCATGAAAATCAACATTGTCATAATATACACTCTTCCTGATATATTGCCAATGTGTTTGGAGGAGTTTTGTTCCAAAATTTAGTGCATCTACACTCATCAAGGAAATCTGTCTATAACTGTGTTCTGTTCCTACTTGACTTTGTACTGTGATTGTAGCTTCTGGAATAAGCTTGGAAATATTTATTCTCTTTCTATTTTGTGGAGTAGTTTAAGTGCATTGGTGCCAATTCTCTTTGAAGGTGTAGTCAAATTCAGCCATGAATCTGTTCAGTATTAGGCTTTTCTTTGAGGGAAGTATCTTTTATTCCTACTGCTTCAATCAGAGTGGTTGCTATAGGTCTTTGGGGGTTGTTTATCTCATCTTAGTTCAATTTTGGTGTCTATAGTCTCATTTTCTTCTACATTTTTAATTTCTTGGCAGATATCTTTCCAAAATATCCCCTACTAATCCTTGTTTTCTGTTGTCATATCACTGTTTGGCACCAATTTATTGATTTGGGTGTTTTCCTGCCTTTGCCCTTTGTGTGTGTGTGTGTGTGTGTGTGTGTGTGTGTGTGTGTGTGTGTGTGTGTTTTTAGTCAATGGTTTGTCAACACCATTTACTGTTTCAAAAAAACCAATTGTTTGTTTCATTGGTGCTTTCTGATTTTCTTTTAGTCTCCATGACATTAATTTCCACTCTAAATTGTATTATTTCTTATATCAATGTTGAGCATGGTTTGTGCCTGTTTTCTAAGTTGTCCAGATATATCAGTAGGTATGTTGTCTTCAGTCCCTCTCACGTTTAGGTGAAGGCATTCATAGTATTAAGCTTACCTCTTAGAACTTCTTCACTGTGGCCTAATGATTCTAATATGTTATAGTTTTGGTTTTAATTGAGCCTCGGGATTTTTAAATATTCTCACTAATTTCCTTGGTGATCCACTTATACTGTTCAATATACCCAAAGCAACATCGTTCAATATTTGTGTCTTTGTTAGTTTTTTGTTCTAGATTGAAGTGGAATATTAAAGTCATCCACTAATATTTAGCCTGGATCTTTCTGTTTCTTTATGTTAAATTGTGGGTTTCTTTAATTGAATATAGATTTTTTTCTCACATAATATGACCTGATTACAGTTCCCCCTCCCTCTATTACTTATCAGCTCGTTCCCACCTTCTCTTCTACCCAGATCCAAACCCTTTTGTTCTCTCATTAGAAAACAAGCAGGCTTCTATGGGATAATAATAACAAATATAATATAAGAAAAATAAATATACCACATAATTATTGGACAAAACAAACCTAAGGAAAAGGGCACAAGAAACATACACCCACTCATTCACACTCAAAAATTCCATAAAACCACTAAATTGGAAGCCATAATATATACGCAAAGACCCATGGGGTAAAAAGATAGAAGGAAAAAATAATATATAATAATAATAAATAATTTTCAAAAAGGAAAAGCCCTGACATGAGTTTCTGAGACAAGCGACCTCCAAAGATGCCATTGACTTTGTTTTCTGTTGGTCATCTGCCGCTGAACATGTGACCTGCCCTTCAGAGTAGTTTGTTTCCCCAGTGAGACTCCATCGGACAAAAGCAATTTTTCATTTACAAATGGTTATCATTGGAGATTGCTTCTAGGTTAGCCATGGAGGCTGTATCTACTTCTCCTTTCAGCTCTATAACACCATCTGGTGCAGATCTGTGCAGGTCCTCAGTGCACCGCCTCTGTCTCTGTGAGTTTAACATTTGTCAGCCATGTTGATTTAGAGGGCCTTGTCTCCGAGGTGTCCTCCACCCCCTCTGACTCCTATACTCTTCCAACTTCCTCTTCCCCAGGGTTCCCTGAACCCTGAAGGGAGGGATTTGATGGAGACATCTTATTTAAGGATGAGAGTTCAAGTATCTCATTCTCTAAATAATGTCTGGCTGTGGGTCTCTGTATTTGTTTCTATCTGCTACAGGAGGAAGCTTCTCTGATGATTGCTGAGCAACACACTGATATGAAAGTGTAACAGAATGTCATTAGGAGTCATCTTATTGCTACTTTATCTTTTATAACAGTAGTATTTGATTTTATCCTATGTCCCTGGGCTATTTGGTCTCAGGTTCTTGGTCACCCAAGCAGTGTCAGTTATGGATTCTTTCTTGTGGAATAGGCCTTTGGTCAAACCAGATATTAGTTGGTTACTCCCACAAGCTTTGTGTCACCATTGTACTAGTATATCTTGAAGACAGGACAACATTGTGCATGTGGGTTGGTGTTCATGTTTCTCTTTTGGTATCATGTAGAATATCTTCTTGTAAAAAGACACTTAGCACATAGGGTGAAGGCTCTATGTAGGCACCAGCTTGACTTCTCCATGTTAATGAGTTGTGTAGATGTTGTCTTCAGCAATAGGGCCTTGCCATCAGTTTGTGGAGAGCAGCCTATAGTCTTGACAACAGCCTGCATTGTTTGAGGGTTTCCATTGGACCCTTTGGCCAACAAATCAATTATATGCAACCCAATCCCAGGACTAAAGGCTTTATTTGGTGATAAGAGATGTCTAGTCAGGGCTCTGTCTCCCCCATTATTTGTTGATTTCATTCAGATTATATATATATGTGTGTGTGTGTGTATGTAATATATATTATATACATATAAATGTATGTATATAAAATATATATGTATATATATTTTAGGAACCTTCTACTGTATTAAGTTTCCATACTACCCTGCAAATGGCCCTTTTAATTTTAACTGTTCCCCAACATACTTCCTCCTTCATTCACCTCTTCCCTCCCCTTCTCCTCTTGACCCTCCAGTTCCAGTCTTGCCACCAGTACCACCACATCCATTCATAGCTATCTATTCAATTTTCCCTCAGGAAAACTATTTGTCCCCTCCTAGTCCCTTAATCTATACCTAACCTCTGTGATTCTATGGAATATCTCTTGGTCATCATTGACTTAACAGTGACTATCCACATATAAGCAAATACATATTATATTTGTCTCTGATGTTGCTGTTGTTTCTTTTTTAATAAAGTCATGTGCTCTGGTTGAAACATCCAATTTTTCAATACCAGCCTCTCCATCAGTGTGTTATATCCCAAGTATTAGTTAGAGAATAAAACCTGGATAAAAGGATCATGAGACATGGCTCAGCAGTTAAGAGCACTTACCTTTCTTGCAGAGGATGTGGGTTTTGTTCCTAGCATCTAATGTTGGCTCCCAGCTATCTTTATAGATGTGATGCATTCTTTTGGCCTTCATGGGCACTGAGATACATGGTGCATTTACACTTGTATACATAAAATAAGATAAATTTGAATAAACTTGAAAGACAGCACTGATTGTAATAGGTACAATTCTAAGGAACTGAGGAAATATGTCATTGTAGTGTGTTTTCGCATGTGTGGTAAATTTGTAGTTACTGCATGCTTTTGTCTCCAGTCCTAAGACAGACCACAAGAATAGTGAAAACAGCTCCTTTTCCCCAGCCACTTCTCCCTTACTTCATAATCTACACCACTTTAGAAACTGTTGTCCAGGAAATTAAAATTGCTCCTTTAGCTTTGTGGTAGTAAAAACTATAAATTAATTTTAGCAACCTTAAAATAACTTGTTTATATTTCTATGGGCATTACAATATTGTAAATCCACATATGTGTATTTGTTAATTCAGTTTGCTTTACATTCAAAAAATTTGATATGGCCATTGTGGCTTTAGAATTGTGCCTTCAGTGATAAAGAAGACAGACAAAAAGTCGCCTTCAAATACTGGACAGTGTAGTGTTAATCCCAGTCTCACAAAGTTACAGTCTCTGTAGCTGAGATGATGATAGTGGTGAGGATAATTCCCTACATTACATAATCATTAGAGACATATACTTCTCTTAGTGTTCATGGACTAATTCAGAGTCATGCTTGATACACAACAATGGCACACAGTGCTAGCTACTATTGGTGATGCCATGGCTTCTTCACACACAATAATTCCTCTTGTCTTAGCTGGATAAATGATAACTTTTTTAATTCAAGTATAAACATTTTTTACATTTTGGGACGAGATAATTGCTGATATCTTAAATACTGAGCAGAACTGAAATGTTAGTTTCTATTATCCTTACTGTTTGGTTTTGTTTTTTTTCATAATAGGTATGATTTCCTCAGCAACCAAATCCTGACATAAATAAATGTCACATCTCTTCTCAAAAGTACTGCATATATTTGATATAAAATCTTGCATTTTCCCTTTGCTAGAGACAGCACACATTCCACAGAACATGGAGAAATCAAGTTGGTGCTTATGAAGAGCCTTCATTCCTACTGACAGTGTTCATGGTACTGGAAAGTACTTTGCATGTTACCAGAGGAGAAAAGTAAACACCAACTGAGATACAAACCCTTCAATCTACAGTGGTGAACTGCCGGAATGATATGCTGGTACAATCTAGTTTCAGGGAGTAGCAATGCAAAAGCAAATGAAAGAAAAGTAAACTTAAAAAAAAATGTCTGTCATTTTCTACATTTTGAATAGCAAGTAGTTTCAGATGGGTCCACTGAGATTTGCGGCCCACATTTTCAGATCTGAAGGTTACAGTTTATCTGCAACAGAGGACAAAGGAAGTTTTTGGATATTTCAACATGTGCCAAACAGGATAATTTGTACCAGTTTTCAGTACATTTAAGCAATAATCCTTGATTTGCTTCTGTGGATGCCAAAATTTTGATTCATGATGTGAAATTTCCAATTTATTACTACATAAGAAAAAAGTCCTCATGCCATAGAGAATGATAAAGGGGTTCTCATATGTTAGACCCTTTCCTTCCAATGGTTACATCTAGATCTATCCATAATATGCTTACAGGAAATTATGTCAAGCCCTATTCATTCATTTTCTGGTTATGAATGTACTAAAGAACTTTAACAATAAATACCAAGATAGAAGCAAAGAATGGCTCTTAGAAGGACAACTTGGGGAGCTTGGCTATATGTCTATAAGATAGAAGGCTCATTGCTAGCATTCACCACTAAACTTTAAAGTGAAAAGTCTCCAAATAAAATGCCTTCTAGGACATAAAATTTTGAAGTAGGTAAGAGTTTAAATGAGTTGTATTTGAACACATAAACAATTAGAATAATATCATCACTCTTTCTTTAACTATAGATGATTTAAAATAAATGAATATATGTGGATTAAATTTATACCAATGATCATAATCCACCAAAGAACTATTGATCTAATAATGTAGTTAGCATATTAGAAAAAAAACACATTTCACACATATGTATGCAAACACACTCTACATAGAAGCATTTGGAGTACAGAATATGTCTTCTCTTTTTATCACATTAGCTACAAATTTTGCTCTATTGGCCCACCCAATCTATTCTTTATTATCAAATTCATAAGCAGAATTAGTATGGCAGAACTCAGAACAAGTAGCTAGCTAAGTAACTTCCTCAGCTACTCTTGGGAGCCAATTACTAGAAAAAAAATTAAAATCTGTTGTTTACCCACTGTACCGGGTGATTCATGCCACATGCAGTGACGTTCCTCGTATTCTTTCATTCTTTGGGTATTTCTACACTGGTAAAAGAAACCAATCCAAATTCAGAGGGAAATGTAGGATTACTCATGAGTTTTCCATTCTAAGAAGTTCTTTAGTCCCAAAAGATCACTAGTTAATTATTGCCCTCAAGACCTTCAAATAAACTTAGAGTCAATGATTTACTGCAAGTATATATTAGCAGGACTCAAAAGTATTGATATGATAGTTTTTCCAATAAAAGGAGACAATCAAAACAAAAACAAAAACAAAGATGTGTGCTATAAATATTGAACAGGTGAGGCACAAACTCTCAGTTCTTTTATGAAGGCATCAAAAACAACGTGCTTTATCCTCTAGAGTCAGTACCTGAGATGATAAACGTCCGCAGAGAAAACTCAGTAGGGTCTCAGTGCTCGGGCTTCTGTTTGAACTAGTCATGGAGGCACTGTGTGCCTAACAACTACCCAAGTTTCAGGCTCCCTACGGAAAGCAAGTTACTGTGTAAAAGTATGGTCTTTTGTACTTTTTAAAGCTGTTATTTAATTTTTTCATGCAGTATATTTTGATCATATTCTTTCCCCTCCTGTAATTCTTCCCTGATCCCCACCCACCCACCTACTGACCTACCTACCTATCCAATTTCATGTTTTCTCTCTCTGTCAAAAAAAAAAAACATAAAAATAAATTTTAATAAAAAGAAAATAAATAATACAAAAACGTATACGTTGCATGTACCATGCAGGCATGTACACACACACACACACACACACACACACACACACACCAAAAAATAAATAAAATCTACAATGGAGTCTATTTTGGTTTGTCCAACAACACATTGGGCATGGGACCTGCCCTAGAGTGTAATTGATATACCAAGTAATACTCATTGGAAAAAGTGATTTTACTTTTCCCAGTAGCTATCAGTTTCAGATAGTGCTTGGTTCCGAGTGGGAATTTGTGTCTATTTTCTCTTCTTGGTGCTGGAATTCCATTTGTTTTGAATCTATTCAAGTCTTGGGCATGCTGTTCCAGTCTCTCTGCACATTCATATCTGTATCAATCTTGTTGTGTCTGGAAGATACTGGTTCCTTGAAGTCATCCGCCACCTCTGGCTCTTACAATCTTTCTGCCTCCTCTTCCACGTGGATCACTGAGCCTTGAGGGAAGATGGGTGATGAAGACATCTTATTTGGGGCTGAATACTCCAAAGTCCCTCATTCTCTTCATGTTGTGGAACAATGTTCCTAACGTAAGGCCAGATATCCTTTACCTGACAAAAAAGAAAGTAGGAAGTAATCTTGAACTCACTGGCACAGGAAAGAACTCTCTGAAGGTCATGATTAGCACAGCCATTAAGAACAAAAATTAATAAATGAGACCTCATGAAGCTCAAAATTTCTAAAACAGCAAAGGACATCATCATTCAAGCAAAGTAGCAGCCTACAGAATAAAAATAATCTTTACCAATTGTATATCTATCAGAGGGTTAGTAACTAAAATATATGAAGAATTTTTTTTAAAAAACTTAAATATCAAGAAAACGAATAACCCAATTAAAAATTGGGTGTAGTACTAAACAGAGAATTCTCAAAAGATGAAACAAAAGTGGCTGAGAATTTTCATATCGATTATATTTTACTAGAGCTGTTACAAAAACTTGCAAGAAAAAAATTTGACATTCTTAGCCATGAGGGAAATGCAAAATAAAACTACACTGAAATTTTACCTCATCCCAGTCAGAATGGCCAAGATCAATAAAACAAATAACAGCTCATACTGGTAAGGATGTGGGGAAAGGTGAACACTTAGTCTTTGCTGGTAGGAGTGAAAACTTGTCTAGGTCCTTTAGGAATCAATTTGGAGGCTCTTCAAAAAATTGAATTTTGATATAGCACATGATACACCTATATCGCCCTTGGACATAAAACTTAAGGGACTCTACATATTACCACAAAGACACTTGTTCATTCATGTTCATTGCTGCTCTATTCATAATAACCAGAAATTGGAAACAGCCTAGCGATCCATCAAGTAATGTGGTTTGTTTACACAATAGAATATTCTTCAGCTGCTAAGAAAAATTAAATCATTGCATTTCCAGATAAATGGGTGGAACTAGAAACACACAATCCTGAGTGAAGTAATACAGACCCAAAATAACAAATACTGAATGTTTTCTCTTATATGTGAATGTTAGCTTTAAAGCTTGGAATCTGTACATTCCAACCCAAATAACTACAAAAGTTAGTTAGCTAGTAAGATACTGGTGAAATGAGGGAAATCTCCCAAAGAAAGAAAATAGAATATAATGTAATATAGAAACAAAGGGAAAACTAGAAAAGGAGGATTAAATAGGGAGGGGATGGGAGGGCAGAGTAAAGGCAGAAATGTGGGGAGGGACAACTAATATTAGAGGCCTTCTGAAAATCCATACTACCATAGATGCTCCTTAAAATGTATACATATATGAAAAGAGTTTAAATTAGGTCATCACATATGGAAGAGATAATACCCCAACTAGATACTTTGTGCCACCAAGTTAAGTCTCCAGTGCTAGTAATGGGTTATATCCTGCTGAGTTGTTGGACAAAGGGATCCATAGACACCCCTCCAAAAGTTACATTGATTATTCTCCATAACCTGTTATCATTTATTTCACCAAGGTATAAACCCGATGACCTACCTGCAAGAGACCCAGAGACCTGCCTGCAAGACATACTGATCCAATAGTGGCACAAATGTTATGGAAGTAAACAGCCATTTTTTAATGTAGATTTGAGGCCCACTCCATGCAATGGAACTCATACATGACATGACCCAAGTGGCCAAGAGCCTGAGACTATACAGGTCATAGACTCTAGGAGAAGACCTACTGTTATTATTCTCCTAAAGGGACATAACAATAAAATATTCCTAATGATATATTGTTCTACTCATGTAGCACAGCTTTGCTCAAGTCTCATCAGAGAAATTTCTACTTGCAGTAGATGATAATTAACAGTCTGTTTTTTTTGTTTGTTTGTTGTTTGTTTTGTTTTGTTTTTTTAATTTCTTTAAAAAGTAGGATGGTGCATCTTGTTAAACCCTGTTTGATTAGTAATTTTGGGAGGCCTGCCCTTTCTCAGGGGAAGTAGGAGGTGAAGTAGAGGTGGATCTGGAGGAAAGAGGAGATGGGGAGATTTGAGAAGAGTGGAGGGAAGGGAAGCTGGAGTCAGGATGTATTGTATGAGAAACAAAAAAATAAATTAAAAAAGTAGGGTGGTGAGACTGTTCCAAACCTAAGCTCACAGAACCACATAAAAAGCCACATTTAATATTTTATTTTTATGTGTGTGTGTGTGTGTGTGTGTGTGTGTATGCAGGTTCCCAAGGAGGCCAGAAGAGAATGTCAGATCCCTTGGAGTTGGATTTACAAATTGTTGTTAGATATTGTGTGGGTACTGGGAATCAAACTCTGATACTCTGCCACAATAGAAAGCACTTTTAACTACTGAGCGATTTCTCTAATTCCCAGAGCAGTCTTGTAAGAACTATTACATTCTGTAATGTTATTTTCTCAAGGTCATTTTGCATGAATACAAAGAAATAAGTATTTGAACTGAAAAAGCATGTTTTGAAACCGTTAAGAAATTATCTGTAGTTTGTAGAAAATAGAAAAATAAAAACCAAAGCCAGTTCTACTAGGAAAGTGATGCTTACGGAAAAGTTTGAAATTATTGCCTGTTCTATCAAAACTTCAATAAATGTATTTGATAAAGCATCCATGAAGCAGCCTGCTGTCAATTCTTAACATTTAATCTGAGAATTTGTTATGTTTTAGTGGAGTTATAAAAGACTAGACACCATACCACCCTCTCCCATTACTAATCTTATTGTTTCTGTATTGATTGAGACTCAGAGGTTTTCAGAATTTGCCTAGTATTGTCAATTATACAGACCATAACTTGATGAGACATAGTGTCAGATTGTGCTATACAATATTCCACAGCCAACCTTCTGTCTGCCCTATCTCAAAGTGGTCATGTTTGCATATTACCTGTTAGCTTTGCTTGTCTATTCTGTTCTGTGATCATTCAGCTCCCTTGTTATCCTATTCCATTGGCATCTTATGTCCAATGGCAGATATGCTGATAGAATGTTCAAATGTATGGCCTCCAAATTACCAAATATAGATGAATGGTTTCCCAACATGGAGAATACTTAATGATTGATTTATAGGTACTGAATTATAGTAGAACTTCTGATTCTAATTTTAATGAAGACAAGTTCAAAATAATTAGTTTCCTGAACTTTGAAGGAAAAAATATAGATGCTGCCTGGTAGGAAGATGCTTCTACCTTTCTTGTTGTCTGTTATAAAATGAGAGGAGCAAGCTTTGCACTTATTAAACAAAACTATCCCCACTGTTTATATCCAGTAGTATGGCACTACTTCTGCAAATTGGTTTGATTTAGAGCTTATTCCAGTATTTTCCTTCCACATTTCTTAGAACCTATTTAGAATACAGTGGAACCCACTAAGTCAAGGTCAGAACAGAGAGACATAATTTACACTGGGAGATGTTCAGTTCCTTACATAGAAATAATTATAAAATTTAAATGGTGTCTACTAGGCATTATTAGATATTTTCAAGTAAACCCCATTAATTAATCAAAGCCCTTAAAGATATTTTCTAAATATCAAACCACAAAGTAATCCCATACAACAGCTATTAAATCATTTTTGAAATGCATAATTTTAACAAATAACTACATATAATGCAGTGTGATGTTTTTCTCTAGTACGCATTGTAGAACAATTCAAACTAGTTAACATATCTAATACCTCACCATTTTTATTTTCTGCAGAGGAAGAACAAAACCATTGATTTCTGGATCCACTTAAGGATTTGGGGGGTTGGTAATTTTAGAGGTGGGATATAGTGAAAAAGTGGGATCTTTGGTAGTAAACTCTAAGACAAAATTACATTTTTCTTAAGGGAATGATGTTGGTCCACATCTGTTGTTTAGCCTCTTATCTTGTGGTGGGATCTCAGCATATAATTCCTCCATGCTGAACCATCAAGCATGTGGTCCTAATCATAACTGAGTCATGCCACCATCCTGCCCTTTAGCCTCCCCAAATTGTAAACTAAATAAAAATAAAGAGAAATGTTTTTATACTGCTCTAAAGAGTGTAAATTTAGTACAATTGCTATGCAAAATACAATAGAGGTTCCCATGCTCTCTTATGATACAAATTAATTGGAGAAAAGTAGCAGTTTGAAAAGTAGTCAACCACAGATGAATAGTAATAATCAGAGGAAACATACAGAAGAATTTTCGGGGAGAGATAGATATGTTATGTGCCTTGGTTGTGTTATATTGTGGTAATATGGGACACTAATTTATCAAAAATACAACTAAGATATATGTATTCCAGTAAAGTTTACATAAAAAGAAGTTGAAAATGATAATTGAATTGGACAGATAATATGGAAAGAAGTTGAGCAAAACATAAAAGAATGTATGCACATCCATGTTTATTCATGATAGCTGCTCTGTTCAGGATACCAAGGAAATAGAATTAGCCTAGAAGTCCACCAACAGATGAATGGATCATGAGATTCTGGGCATATAAACAATAGAATATGATTCAGCTGATAAAGAAAGAGGAAATGTACCAGAAAGTGGATGGGCCTGGAAAGCATAACATAAAGCAAGGTGACCCCAAACCAGCAGAGGGGGAATCTGCATGTCCTTCCTGATATATGGGTCTTAGTCTATTACATATTCGTGTGCACATGTAAACAGAAGTGAGTCTAAAAATTTGGAAAGGAGACCAAGATAAGGTAAGGTTATGTGATAAGAAAGAACAGAATGTAGACAGACACATAAATCAGGAAGGGGAATATAAAGCTAATATTTTTTCTAGTTTAAACTCTATCTTAGGCATGTCTTCCATGGTGGATATGTGAATTCCATACACTGGTGTATCAAAGTAGCCAGAACCATTTTTACATTCCAGAAGAATCCAACATGTTTTTGTTATTCCATGGAAGCAGTAACTGAACTAATTTCAGCTTTATTTTAAATTCCATTGATCATCAGTATAATAGGAATTGGACATTAGTCACTGAACACATTTGATATATTAATGTTTCTTCTCTCATACAACTTATAGAATACATCCCAGCATCCCTCCTCCTCTCTCTCTACCCCTTATATCCTCCTATCTTCCCCAGATCTACCCCCATCACCACCCACTAATGTTCCCCTTCTCCTCAGAAAAAAATATTCTCTCAGATCAGGGCATAGCATAGTAGGATGGAATGAAGCCAGGCACCAATCCCTGTATCAAGAGTAGAGCAGGCATCCCAGCAGAGAAGTCTCAAGGGTCAGAGACATCTCACTCCAGTCTGTATGAGTTTTTCAAGAACACCAACATAGACAGCCATGTAATGTATTTAGGGAATCTTACAGGTTCTGTGTCTGTGGCTTCAGTCTCTGTGGGCCCCTAAGAGTGCCAGTCAGTTGACAATCTGTGGCTTGTTCTCCTTGTGTCCTTAGCCCCTCTGGTTTCTATCATCCCTCCTCTCCCTCTTCCATGTGGTTCCCGGATCTCTGCACAACTGGCACCGGGCCTCTTCAGATGCTCTTCTCAGCTGCTGAGGGGAGCCTCTCTGGTGAGGACTGGGTTAGGTACTGATCTATGATTAGAGCATGATGTCATTAGAAATTGTCTCCAGGTTATCCAGTCTCTAGTTCCATGACTGTCCTGCAGTTTCAGGCAAGGATTCCCTCTTTGGCATAGTTTTGCCTTTCCCTTGTCAGTGAGGATCTTGCAGGGCAGAAAGGCCATAAGTCAGAGGTTTTGTTCTGAGATAGTGTCCCAGTCTCACCACTGGAAACCTTTCCTGGCCACAGGAGATGGTCTGCTCAGGTTCCCTTCACCCATTACTAGGGATCCTTGCTAGAGTCTCCCTCATATTCCTGTGAGTTACCACTACACTAGGTCTCCTGATCACCTTCTAATTGTCTCCCAATTCTTATCATCTTTCCATACATTTTCTCCTTCTGTTTCTCTCCTCCTCCTGGTACCTTCTGCTCCCATTCCCATCCTCCTGCACCCCACCTACGACCTCTGTTCAATTTCCACCAGACCAAGGAGATTCCTATGTTTCAACTGGGACCCTTCTTGTTGCATAGTTTTTCTATGTCTGTGGAAACTAGTACCTTTCTCCTATGCTTAACAGTTAGTATCCACATGTAAGTGAGTATATATGTTTTTCTTTCTGTGACTGGGTTACCTCACTTAGTGTGATTTTTTTTCTAGTTCCATCCACTTTCCTGCAAAGTTTTTGTAGTCATTTTTAATAGTTGAGTAATACTCCTTTGTGTAAATATACAATGAGTTCTTAATCCATTCTTCATCTGAGGGTCATCTAGGTTGTTTCCAACTTCTGAATATTATAAATAAACCAGCTATGAATATAGTTGAGCAAGTGTCCTTTTAGTAGGATAGAGCATCTGTCCTTGGGTATATGGCCAAGAGTAGTGTAGCTGGGTCTTAAGGTAGGTTGATTTCCAATTTCCTAAGGAATCCCCATATTAATTTCCATAGTGGCTGTACAAGTTTGCATTCCCACCAGCAATGAAGGAGTGTTCCCCTTGCTCCACATCCTTAGGAGCATGAGCTGTCCTTTGTGTTATTGATCTTAGTCATTCTGACAGGTGTAAGATGGAATCTTAAAGTGGTTTTGATTTGCATTTCCCTAAAGGCTAAGGATGTTGAACATTTCTTTAAGTGTTTCCCAGCCATTTGAGATTTCTCCTGTGAGAATTCTTTGTTTATATCTATACCCCATTTTTAAATTAGATTGTTTGCTTTCTTGATGTCTAGTTTCTTGAGTTCTATATATATTTTGGGCATTAACCTTCTTTCTAAAGTAGAGTTAGTGAAGATTTTTTCCCATTCCGTAGACTGCTGTTTTGCCTTGTTGTGTCCTTTGCCTTACAGAAGCTTTTCAGTTTCATAAGGTGCCATTTATTAATCGTTGACCTTAGTGACTGAGCTATTGGTGTTCTTTTCAGAAAGTTGTCCTCTGTGCCAATGTGTTCAAGGATCTTCCCCACTTTCTCTTCTATGTATGTGTCTCTTCTTTGTTCAGTGTGTCTAGCTTTATGTTGAGGCCTTTGATCTACTAGCCATTGAGTTTTGTGCATGGTGATAAATATGGATCAATTTGGAATTTTCTATATGTAGACATCTAGTTAGACCAGCACCATTTATTAAAGATACTGTCTTTTGTCTATTTCTGGCTTCTTTATTGAAGATCAGGTGTCCATAAGTATGTCTGGATCTTTGATTTGATTCCATTGATCAGTATGTCTGTTTTTATGCTAATACCATGCAGTTTTTATTACTGTAGCTCTGTAGTAGAGCTTGAGATTAGGAATATTTATACCTCTGGAAGTTCTTTTATTTTTCAGGATTATTTTAGCTATCCTGGGTTTTTTGTTTTTCCATATGAAGTTGAGTATTGTCCTTTCAAGTTCTGTAAAGAATTGTGTTGGAATTTTGATAGGGATGGTGTTGAATCTGTAGATTGCTTTTGGTAAGATGATCATTTTTACTATGAAAAACATGATCTTTTCTAATTTCATTTAAAACTATACCAAATAACTCTATTACAATGTTATTTAACTTTGTCACTATAAATAAAATAAATACACAGGATTTTCAACTTAATTTTTAAAGAATGTAGACTATCTTAGAATTTCAGTGATGGTATCATGAAATTGTCAATACAGTTTTGATTTTTTTCCTTCTACTTTACATTTGAAGTCCTTGATTCCTTTCACAAAGATGTAAATTAGTTAAACCACTAAAGAAATCAATATTGAAATTTACCATAAAACTAAAATTAGAGCTACTGTAAAACCCATCTCTGAAACTTTTCAGTATATATTCAAATGAATCGAAGTCCACCTACAGTAGAGATACTGATGCTTATTCGGATGCTATGCACAAGAATCAAGTTTTGAAAAGTTGTTTATCAGAAGTAAATGGGCAAAGAAATGTGAAATGTCACAATAAGATTAGTTAGCCAAAATGAAGAATAAAATCATGTGATTTTCAAGAAAATAGATGAAACTCAAAATTATTTTTCCTTTCATATTTTCTTCTATGGATCTTAGAGTTTTGTTCTCTGAAGCCTTTAATTCATTGAAAGATAACTTTTGTTTATGCTGTGAGGCAAAATTTCATCTTCACTGTTTTGAATGTAGATATAAAGATTTCTCCTGCAAAGTTTTCTGGGCAATCATTCCTTCCTCATTAAATGGTTTTGGCACCATTATCAAGAATCAGAATAACACATATGTAGAGGTTTATTCTGCATTTTCCATTCAACTGTATAGATCTATGCATCTCTATCATACTTTCATTCTGCCAATTTGTGGTAAATTTTGAAATAAAGAAGATGGAACTCTACCAGATAACCTCTTGAAATTCATCAAGGCCTTTCAGTTTCCTTATCTGAACCGGTAGAACAAGTTTTCTCCTTCCAATGGGACACTGTTAGCAATGTGGCAAAAAGGGAAATTGATCTGTTAAGAAGTAAGTGAAGTGGTCCAGACTCAGAAAGAATCAAATGTTATTTTGTATTTATGGAATCAGCAGGGTAGGGGGAAGGCGTTATAAGCTGTGAGTTACTTGCCAGCCTTCACCCACAAATAATTCCACGAACACACCACAGAAGAAAACAGATTGGTGAATGAAATTTATAGCAAATGAACACAGTAGTTCATTCTTCCATGGGACCTGATATAGCACACTTACAGGCTTTAAGAAATGAAATGCACAATCGCGCTTTAGAAATAAAAAACGCAGAAGAGTTTTTAATAGGAAAATCTAACAGTGTACATATTAAGGAGAGAAAAAACAATAGCACACTGCTGTGATGAGATCTGTGCCAAGGGAGCAAGTTACTGGGGGAAAAAAAAAAAAAAAAAAGCCTTTAAAGAGCCAGTGTCTGTTTTTGGTATGCAGATGGTGGTCAGCAGGTACCAGTCATCTCAGCAGGGACCATCCTGGAATGCAGATGCGATCCAGGATAGAGTCAGCATCATTTATCTTGCAGCCTGCAAAACTTTGAGAAGATTTCAAAGAATATTTGAAAGAACATTTGACATGTTAATTGGTTGGAAGCTCTTGTTGGCTGAATTCAGCTCTTCTGGCATGGATTCACTTTTTGGTGTGGTAATTTTCCTTTTAGCTTAGATAGATAAGGCTATCTATCTCTTCCTGGAGCGCCTGCCCCAGGGATGGCTCTATGATATGCATGCAGTATGCAGTAGATAGCTCTTGCATATGCCAGGACTTGAAGGAAAAAGCCTGCAAGGTTTTCAGGTGAAATGGCTGCATTCCTTTCTCAGCCAACAACAATCAGTTCGGGTAGACCATGTAGACATTCTCATTATAGATGAAATTTCAGCAAAGAAGGGAAGCAATATAGCTGGTGGACTAAAATTTCCTTAGCTAAAGAATCCAGAATTCTGTGAAGCAGACTCTATTTAGCATCAGGGATATTATAAGCATTAAAAGATAATTAGATAAGAGAAAAGAGATCCAAACAATGGTAAGGAAGAGAAAAATTAATTTAGAATAATAGGAGTATGTATCATATGTATTCATCAAAACATCACTCACGAAACTATAAGCTGCATTCTGCAAAATTGTTACACACTGATAAAAATTTTCAACTTAGAAAAACATCTGTAAATTTACTGAGTTTTAAAATGGCATCTGAATTTCTTCATTTTTCTAAGGCTGAAAATTGAATCATCTGTATTTACCATATTTTTGCTTATTCTCTTTATGCTCAGATTTTCCAGTTATTCTGGGTTCTGTAAATAAGGCTACTTGCTGTGAACATTGAAATCTTTTATAAATAACCTAAATGAACAATGGTCTCATGTTATATTTAATATTTAACCTTCTGAACAAAGTTAATTTTTCTCCACAAAAGCATCTTCTTTTAAATAATTAAATAATTGTTTAATTATCACAAAATAATGACAGAATGACTTTATATATTCAATGTGATATTATATGTAGTTATAATATTCCCAAAACATTCCAATAGAATAGATTTCAGGACCTCCAGGGTGGATACAACTGTAGATTACTTCAGATTCTATGTATACTATTTCATTCTATCCTCCATAAATAACGATGTTCAGCTTGAAAATTAAGCAAAAAATAAATTAGAAATAGTAGCTCACAAAAATGAGTTCTAACCATATTATGTAATGTTTGTTTTGTTTCTCTAAAAAATAATTTATTGCCCCGCCCTGGTTATTGTGACAAGAGAAGAAGCCAATGCCTACATGATGACACAAATTAAATGACTAGGACAGTGAAATATTTTAAGCTAATAAATCAATTTTACTCCAAGGCAGCCATTGAAATACCACAGAAGTCATCTTAAAGCAAGATGCCATTAAGTGACTTTGGGATGAGTTATTAACATGAAAGAAGGAGCTGATTCTCATTTCATCAGAACAGAGAAGATTGACACCAGATTTAATCAGCCTACTCAGGAAGTTAGCCTCATAGTTTAAAGCTCAAGGATTATATATTTCAATAATTTCCAATTTAATATGTTCAAACAACAGATCATTCCTGGTAACCAAAACTGATAATGTCAAAACCAAACTTAAAGTAGAGGATACTGTATGTGTGTAGATCCATCACCTCATACTATGGCTTCTGAGATATTCCCTATATTAGTAAGTTGCCATGTGGTGTTTAAGCTCACTGAGAAGCTGGCTTTGGAGGCAGTGTTGATCTCTTGGATCTGGTGACCCAAGCACATTTGTCTCAACATGCCCTCCTAGACCTCTTGTTCAGAAGTAGGCTGCTCCGCCCCCTCCCCAAGCCCTACAGGAAGTAAAAGAAAAACTACTCCCTGCTGGATGATGTGTCTGAGCTGACGTTCTCTAGTCATCTGTTGCTTACAGTTTTATTCCTTTTTCTCCTTCTTGCTAAATACTAGTAAATTCACTCACAACCCAAAGTACAGCTATCATGGGTCTTCTCAAGACAGACCAGATTCCCATCTCATTCTCAACATCTGTCCACAGGAATTCTGGTCATTTGAAAACTTTTCCTAAGTATTCTTTTTTTTTTTTTTTTTTTTTTTTAGTACCCATGTAGTGATCATAAAGTTATATCTTCATTGTGATTTTGCTTTTCATTTTTATTGTTTTTTGTTTTATCTCACCGATAACTTGAACAATGTCTTTTAAAAAGAAATGTGTTAAGCCTTTGAAAATATACAAATTAGCATGTTGACTTTTTTGCAATTATGTTAATAGGGATCTTTCAAATTCTTTGTCTTGATTCCCTCATTAGAAACACAATTTGTGAATATTTTATTAATGCTGTGGATCTGACTCCCTGAATAGTCTTCTTTGGTGTGACAAAGGTTTTTGTTTATTTCTATATTTTCAAGCATATTTTTATTATTTAAGTTTCATGTGTTTATATAATGAATTTTAATCAGTCTTATCCCCAATCCTATCTTTCACCCTCTTCCTTCATTCTTTAAAACCTTTCTTCCCAAGAGACTCCATTCGTTTCTTGCGCTTTCTTTTTGTGTATGGCCTACTCTATATAACTGGAGTTTCTTGCCTCAGCATGCGTGGGGGATTTATTTACTTGAGCAAAGGCAACTTACCTTGGACATGACACTGTCTTGCCTAAGAACCAAAATTGCCAATATTCCCTCAGGGAGGACTGGAGACTCGTGGGCCCCCATCCTATCTATAGAAAAAAAATGTTGCCAGGCCTAGTCTATCTATAGAAAAGAAATGTTGCCAGGCCTAGTCTTGTGCAGGTCTCATGTAGATAACCACAGCTGTAGTTGATCATGAGTGCACTACATGTAATGTGATCATGCAATGGCTATGTCATGTTCATAGATGCCATTTTGATATACGTCTTTCCCTAGCCTCTGGTTCTTACATTTTCCTAACCTCTTTCCCATCATGTTCCCTGAGACTGGGAGAAGTGATACAATTATCCCATTTAAGGCTGAGCACTCTATCATAGCTTTTTCTTAGCTCAACCTGAGGCCAGTTGTCTGCATTAACCACCATCTACTACAGTAAGAAACTTTTCTGATGAAGGTTGGGACAAACACTAGTAAATATTAGTATTTATAAGGAAGTTTAACCAAAAGACCATTTACCAAAACACTAGGAATAAGTTCCTTCCCAACAACAAGGTGTTGATTGGATTTATAAAACCAGCCTGGGTTCTTCCTGTGGAGCAGGCCTAATATCCAGCTAGAAAGCAATTGGTTACACCACAACAATCATACCACCGTTGCACAGGAAAACACATCTTACCTATCAGATCATTACTGAAGACTTCAAGATTGATAACTGGGTAAGATTCTTAATGACTTTTGTCCCCCCAGTAACCTGAACAGTACCTTCTGGAACTTTGAAGGCTAACCTGTGAAAAGAAAACTTCCAGCTCAATTCTAGCTTGATTTCTTTATGCCTTGTGATCCAATTGTGTGACACATTGAGTAATAAAGTCTTACTTTTGAGCTCTGATGGACAGCCAGAAGCAGTGGCAATCATCTGTATTGTTTTAGGAGGTCCTGGGACATCCTGCCAGAAACTCATAGGAAAGTATTCCTCCTCTGTTTTAACTTTTGAAGAAGTTAAATTTATCTATTGGGGGGCTGAAGAAATGGGTTGGTTTAATAGAACTTGTTGCTCCTATAGAGAAACCTAGTTCTGTTCCCATCACCCACATGGTGGCTTACAACCTCCAGTTCCATGGGATTTCACATTCCCTTTTGAGGTGCACCAGGCATTTATCATTGGGTGGTATTGGTGGCATTGTCAAGCATCATAATACCACATAAATAAGTGTTTATTTCTGGATATTTTCATTTTATCCCTCAGAATTCCACATCTCTATTACACTGTGATAATATGCTGACCACTGCCACTTTTTGGTAAATTTTGACATAAGGAAGTGGGAGTACACTGTGTGATTTCTGTTTGTTGAGGCTACTGTGGTTTTGCACCTCCTCTAAGTGAGTAATAGGATGAGGTTTTTTTTTTCTGTTTTGAGAAGTAAAAGCATTAGTAATGTGATAAAAATTGAGGTTAAGCTACAAAAATAAGCAAGTAATCCATATTCAAAAAGAGTCAAATATTACTTGCATACATGGAATCTATAGGGAAAAGGTGCCATGAACATTCAAGGGAGATATTAGATAAAAGAAAATGGATCTAGACAGGGGAGAAGGAGGGTAAAACAAGTTAGTGTAATGTATAGATTTATCCCATCAGAGCATACTGCTGCATGTGCTTAGGAGATTGTCATCTCACAAAAATAAGCTCATCTTTCTACATAGTAATTATATATTCATGAATATGTTCAGCTTCAAAAAATATCTTCAAGTTTCATTCATGTTATTGGATGATATCTGAATCTCTTCTCCAAGGCTGAATAATGCCACACATGTCTACAGTGGAGTTTTGCTTGCTCATTCATTTCTTTATCCTAATGTTAGCAGTCTCCCACTATTCAGTGAATAAGGCTACCTGAGCACTGCCATGCAAACATATCTCTGATGACTTGCTTTGAAATCCTTTGGATACAAGCCGATAAGTGGAATATGTTATAACATTTGATATTTAGCCTTCTGAGCAAGGTTAACCTTTCTCTCAAAAAGCATAACTTTTTAAACACTTAAACACATTCAGTTATCAAAGACCTCAATATTGTGTTTGTGTGTGTTTGTGTCTGCGAGTGCGCAGTGTGTGTGTAGGACATATATCCTAATTTTTTCCACAAAGCTGAGTTTGTATGTGATGTTAATAATGTGATGTTAAATGTTTGCAACGAATATATATCAAGACCATGAGTGGACACCCAAGGCTTCTTTGTATTCCTTTATTTGTATTGAAGTGCTTCCTAGTTTGCTTGCTGTTTCCCACCTGAAAGTTACATTTTGCCAAGTGGTTCTCTGTATCAATTGACAAGGTCATGTATTTTCCCAATGTGTATTACATTGAACCAAGTTTCTATATAGCATCATCCTTGAATTTCTATATAGAATCTCTTTCAGCATTGTGTTTGATTCTTACAATACACGCAATACACTCCTCAATTTGAAGTATCTGTATGTTGTAGAAATTTTTCATATCAATATTCATAAAAGATACTGTTGTACAGTCTTTAATTCTGTAGATTTTGTGGCTAGATTAGTATCAGAGTACTGCTAGACTTATCAAACAAACCAGGAATTCTTTTGGAATCGTTAAGGAATCATTGCTCCCAATTATTTTTAAATGGCCATTGTAATTCACAAGGAAATCTCTCTGGTCTAGGCATTTTATTTGTGGAGAATTTTTTCATTTGGGACTTCATCCCTTTTCTTGCTATATTTCTGTTTACAGTGCCAGTTTTGATGGATCAGATTCAAAGGCATGTGTCCCGACCCGCAGGATTCTGCAACCATAGCCCTAGGAGAGGGAGCAAGGATTAGGGGGACAAGGAGGCTAGAGAGATGAAAGGCAAGACAATGGAATCTGTTCAAGCCTTTGTTTATTGAACACACAGCACAGACTTTTGAAGAAGTTTTGAGGTGGGGAGGGGGCTTGGGAGTACATAAGGAGGTTACTGTGGTAACTCTATAGGGCAGATAAGCTGGTTGCTATGGTAATTCTTATCTGAGGTGCAGGCTGGTTGCCTATCTGAGGTCATTGGGTCAAGGAGCCGAGAGAGTCAAGAAATGCAGCTGCAGGGTTTCTCCCAAGACCACCTAGCGCTGAAGGTGCTGTTTTATCTAATCTATAGAGGTAGAAACCTTCCACAGAATGACGGAGAGATAGAGTTGTTAGTGAAGTGGTGGTTCCTTTGAACTGGGCAGCTTCAGGCTAACTGACCTTTGTCTGACCTCTGTCCGTTAGGACTGGAGGAAAGTGGAGCCTATTTAAGCAGAAATGGGGTGCTGTTTCAAGTCTCAGCACCCAAAAGTACAGCCCTCCAGAGGCATGTGATCAAATAAGATAGATAGCAATCCAACTTCAGTGCAGTTGAGCAACTATCCTATACCACTTTGAAGGATTAATGGCAATATATTGTGATTGTGTTATATCTTTAGGGCAATGTCTCATAAAAATGCCTATTATTTGAAGGTTTGTTTGAGAAAAAGGAATTTTTTTCCACCAAGTTGAGTTTATATATAGGACAGGTAGCTCTGAAGTGACGAGACAAATGTAACAATGCAGTGTCTACTCAGAGACTGTGATGACCAGAGTGGCTATTCAAACCCTTAGTTCTAAACTGTGAAATAGCAGAGTCCTCTCGTACATATCTGTGAAGAATGAAGATATTTTACATAATGTTTAGTGTAAGAAAGCAAAGAGCTATCTTTATATCTTCCCCATATTATTTGATGGGTCAAAGTTCCTTACGCAATATAAGGATGAGTCATTTGTCTCTCAAAACCAATAATCCAGCAATTGGCTCATGGGTGTAACAAACTGTTCTCAGTGAAAACATGCATTGGAGCAGCACTAGTATTTTAGGTACATAAAATTTCTTCTGAATTTAACTTATGAAAAATGCTAGTTTTTCATGTGGATTAATGGAACATGGTAGTTTTCTCTGTGGATTAATAAAGATGTTTGTTTAATTCTATAGCACTTTATCCTTGTTGTAACCTATCTTATGTCACTTTTTGTTATTTAAATCAGCCTTAAATTTCACCTCAATCCTCAAAATTCACTGTGTGAGAGAATGTAATGATACATCTCCAATTCTTTACTTCTCTAGGAAGAATAAAGCAAAGCAGGAAATGAGAAAGCTACATTAAAACTGCAAAGTATGGAGAAGAGATAACAGAAACGAAGTGGACAAATAAACAGGGCACCTTGATCAACCTCACATAGAACAAATTCTCTTTCATGTAAAAATAAATAGACTGGTGCCAGTTCTTTCCCCACAAGTAGAATGCTGTTGAAATTCATTCTGCCTCTGTGATAATGACTAATCAGATTAGTCACACATTTGAAGCAATAAGTTGCACTTGTTCGCTGCCCTATGAGAGCAGAAGAAAGGGAGTCTGCAAAGCAGAGAAGTGACTGAGAATGAATTCCAAAGTTCAGAAAGTGGAATTGAATGATGGCCACTCCATTCCTGTACTGGGCTTTGGCACCTATGCAACTGAAGAGGTAACAAGAGGGACGTTGGGGTTGGAGGGGCTAGAATGGATACATACCTAAAAGAAGGGAAGTTACCAATTCTTGTGCAATTTTGGTGTGCTCCCGGTTCTCTGCTTCACCAGATTAGAGCTATGCCATATAGAAGAGAGAGGCAGATGTGTGTGCTCTGTACCAGGGTTTGATCATGCGATCATTCACTTATTATTCTGGTCATTGGGTCTTCCTTCTGTTTTGATCTGCTTCCCAGAAAAGGAGAAAAATTAAAATTTAGTTGATATCACTGATAATATACATTACATAAGCATTTTATTTGTTAACCACTGAGATACATTTATTCAATTCATTCACAAATTGTCATGTTTAATTACTTGATTTTTGTTATTTCTGGGTTTGATTTAAATTCTGGGTATTAGTCCTTATGAGGTAATTGTCTGCCACATGTTCTTTTCCTGAGATTGTTTATTTGTTCTGTTGACTGTTACCATTATTATGCAAAAAATTCTTAACTTGGTATACTCTTTTTGCTACTTTTGCTATTGTGTCTTTGATTTGAAGGCTGTTTTAAAGAGATTCTTTCATGTTCCTTCTAGTAGTTTTATCCTCTCAGTTCTTATATTAATGTCTTTAGTTCATTTTAATTGATATGTTTTCTTTTCTTTTTCTTTTTTTGGTTTTTCAAGACAGAGTTTGTCTGTGGTAATTCTGGCTGTCCTGGGACTCACTCTGTAGACCAGGCTGGCCTTGAACTCACAGAGATCCATCTGCCTCTGCCTCTCAAGTGCTGGGATTAAAGGTGTGTGAAACCACCCAGTTTAATTGATATTTATACCAGGTGGGAGACTGCAGTCACATTTCTGCCCTCTGTGCAGGGATATCCGGAGTTCCTAGTGTCACTGGTTGAAAAGCCTGTGCTTTTTTATGAATGTTTCAGTGCCTTTGTTGAGGATCATTTTGGAGCATGGATTCATTCTGTGATATCTACTCCATTCTGTTCATCTATGTGCCCATTTTTGTGCCAGTAACACAGTTTGTTTTAGTTTCCAACAAAAATACTAAAAGTAGATGTCACTTGGATATCCCGTTTCTGGGAATATATAAAAATAATGGTATGGACATAGCAAATAGATATGAATATTCATTATGGCACTTCTCACGATAATTGATGTATGAATCAATTCAGTGTAAAGCAACAAATGAAAGGAAAAGGAAAACATAATATATGTATGTATACATGCATATATATTAAACTATTATGCATATAGACAAAGTAAAAACCTGTTATCTGCAGCTGAACAGATGGGAGTGGGGGATATTGTGCTAAGTGAAATATCCAAACACAGTGAAACAAATATTGCATTTTTTTTTTTAGTAAGTAGAAGCTGAAACCGATCTGCTGGGATGTATAATATTGATTAGAGGCTATAAAGGTTAGGGCAAGGTTTGTTAAAAGTTGCATAACTTAACATACACAGTTAAATAGAAGGAATTAGTTGTGCTTTCCCAAACACTGTAGGATGAGTATAGTGCACAATAACCTATCAACTATTTTATAAAATTCATTAGGGAAAATAAAAATTTCTTAAAGAAATTACATGATGAGAGAAATGCAAATCTAAATTATTTGACAGGTATATACTGCATGCATGGTGTTGAAATACAATACTCAGTGAAATAAAATCGGTACATTAATCAACACAAATTTTTTTTTAAAAAAAAGATAAATGTTATTCTAAAATATACACTAAGAACCAAATGACACTGAGTTTCACTCTGCAGTCTCCCTAACTACTCTGTTTAAAAGCTCCCATATTCAGAGGCAGTATCCTGCTCTAGTTTCTAGTTGTTGTATAGATATTTGTCTAGCAAGTCTGACCTAGCCTGTAGGCTCAGATACCTGGGCTTGCCTACAATCAGAGGAGCTACAAACATCAAACTCTATTTTGGTTTCATGATTTTCCAGTGGAGTCTCTTAACCATGGAAATACCATATTAATAAAGGTAAAGTTGACTCATCTTAATTAATAATGTGCTAAATCAAATTCATATGTAATGTCCAGTCTTCAACACATGTAGGATATCAGAACATAAGTTTTGTTCAAGTCCAATGGAGTAAACCTTTCTGCTTTTGAGAAAGGAGCAACCAAAGCCCTTTGATATAAACTGTGTTCGATGAAAGTTCTAAGCATATTCTCTTATTTTACATTTTTAACTGACGTGTTTTTTTTCTATTTCAAATGCTAATTTCACGAATTTAAAAGTGGAAATCATTGATCTGTGCCACTAAGCCCAGAAGCCTACAAGTCAGAACTTAGAAATGAGAGGAAATCAAGGAATGGTGCATGCTCAACACATTCAGTGACTCCGTAGTTTTTTCCCCTGAAGAAAATTGTCCATCAGACTTTAGGATTTAGGGGAAAGCACTGACCTAGAGACTTCAAATTCTGAATGCAAAGTAATATTTGCATAAGAGCAATTTGTGCAGGTATTACATCTGACAATTGTTAGTGTTCAACTGTCTCATAGCCCTTTGTTCAATAGGCCCTTTCCAGTACAAAACTGTGTCTTTCAAAGCATTCTTGTTTGGGCAAGATGGCTCAGCAGCCTAGGACCTGAGTTCGAGCTCCAGGTTTCACACGGTAGAAGAAGACCCACCCTATAAAGTTGTCCTCTGACTTCCATATACACACACACACACACACACACACACACACACACACACACACACACTAAATAAATAAATAAATAAATAAATAAATAATGTGATTTTTTAAGAATCATTCTTACTGTAAGCCCTTTTAGCAATCATTAGCAATCACTCAGTTTGTCCCATGTCCTATTCTATTAACCACACATAGATTTAATAAAATAAACCACACAGGAGCACTATGAGGTAATTCTAAAATCTATAAATTCATAAAGTGTGATTTATAGACTATTTATCTTTGTTTGAGTCAACCCATAATCCATGATTAATCAATCACTGGAGAGGTCAGTCGGATGCCGCGGAACTGGACTTAGAGATTGTTGTGAGTTGCCGTGTGTGCTGAAAACCAGACCCTTGTCATCTGCAAGAGCATCAAGTACTCTTAACCCCTGAGCCATCTCTTCAGTCCCCAGAAAGAAATGCAATGCATTTATTGCTAATATTGTAGTACAGAAATTTAATTTACATTTCTTTAAGGATTAGGAAAATTTTGGTTTTGGTAAATGACTTCATTTTTCTTTTTTTAAATTTATTTTTTATTATTTTTGAAATTGTACTGTAATTGCATCACTTCCTCCTTCCCCTTTCCCCCTCTAAGCCCTCCCATATACCTATAACTGTTCTCTCTCAGATTCATGGCTTTTAAAAAAATTCCTTGTACTGAGAAGACTTGGGTTCTCATACAATATGTCGTGATTACCTTCTCTGATGACAGTTGAGAGGTTCATTAATCTATGGATATAATGACAAGTCATTAGGAGTCAGTTTAATTCTATATTTCTTTATGTTCTTCTCTAGGATCTATGTTCTATCTGATCACAGGTTCATGACCCCAGTAATTATGCCAAATATGGGATCTGTCTTGTGGAGTGTGGCTTGGATACAATCAGAAAGTAATTATTAACCATGATATTCATGCCACTATTGTAGTAGTAGATATACTTTGCTAAGACCAGTGATTACTGAAGATTGTTCACAGAAAGATAGAAACAATTATTTTTCTCTTCTGATAGTAGTGTTAAATTTTTGATTTAGTAAACTTGAGAAAACACTTCCCTTTAGATCTCTATGAAATTACAAGTTTAAGAACAGTCACATCCAACTCATGAATTCCACATTTGGTTTCTGAAGTGCTTAATGAAACATGAAAATATTTCCATACTTTTTTCACTGTTTCACTCTCTCCCATTTAGAGCTTCCCTAGCCACACACATGCCTATAGGCATTCCTGAAACTATAGTCCACAGTCAAAAGAGCGTTAGCTATTTCCCTCTGGGACTCCTCCTTAGGACTCTTCTCTGTCATCTGTTTAACTGGTTCCTGTTTGTGAGGTATGATTATTATGTGTCAGGCAAAACATTTAATACTGTTTTATAAAAAGAATGTTATAGTCATTTTATTCCTCTTTTCCTCAAAATTAAAAAGTGAAATAAAAAATAAATTTTAATTAGTGAGTAATAAATAAATTAGAATATGTCTGGGTTCACCATTTTTATCTTTTAACAAATTTAAGGGCAATACAAAAATTTTTAATTTTACTTTATTTATACGTTTCCTAAAATTATTAATTTTGTTATAAAATCTGACAACCACTTGAAATTTCTCTTTGTGATGTAAATAATTTCTTATTTATAAATCTATGTCCCTTTAGGATCCATATTCATTGTGCACATTTATTTCTGACACATATACTATTTAACTGCTTATCAAAAGATTAACAGAGCATGCTAGTCACTGTTTTCAGACTAGAGCCTGTTAATGTCTGGGAACTGAGATCTATCACCAATGTTTTCACTGAAGTAGGAAAGACCCAGGAAAACTTAGATAGATCAATTACCACAAGTGCAGAGCTATCTGAAAACATGGGGAAATTTTGATTCTTACAAAAGTCACTGCTTATACTAGACTCAATCAGGTAGATCTTTTAAAACTATTTGTTCCTGTTTCTTTAGCATCTCAAGAAACAGTCCATGGAGTCCACCAAAATAGCTATAGATGCTGGGTTCCGCCATATTGATTGTTCTTACTTCTACCAAAATGAAGAAGAGGTGGGACAGGCCATTCGAAGCAAGATGGAAGACGGCACCGTGAAGAGGGAAGATATCTTCTATACTTCAAAGGTATCGTATATACAGTGCATGAGCGTGCAAATTAATGAAGGGGGATATATTTAAACAACATTTATATGATTAAACCTATAGTTGGTGAATTGTGCTTATTGGCCATCTTTTTACTCTTGCATGTGCTCATATTGCATTCATCAATGAAAATGGGATTCATCATTGCCATATTTAAATTCATAAGCTTAGTGTAAAGTCTACTTGCTTTTCTCATGCTCAGCTTAAAGCAACCATGATATAGCATGAATATATTATCAGAGAGGACTCTGCTGTGACTACAAGTTCCCTTATGTGCTGAAGGATTTTCCAGAACCTACAATTATGAGTATCAATCATGTTTATAGATGAGATAGAACACTGTAAAAGAATCTTTTGAGTGTCAAATTAAGAAATAGCTAAAGTGTGTCTAGCACTGTGTTTACAATATATTAAAATATTAAAAAACTTCTCTTTAGTTATATAAATTAAAGGGATACTTAGTCCTACTCAATGAGTTCAGCAGATGAAATAACTAAAATATTAAACTGCTCTCTAAGATATAATTCCAGTATGAATTGATAATGTATTTATATCTTATGACACTACCTTCTATTTTTGTCTTATTTACTGATAATTATGCATATGGAAGTTCATGTAAATGGACATCATCATAAATAGGACACTTAAATAGGATGAAGGTGAGTATGTTTTCTGTGGTCAGCTTTCATGCAGTTGAAAATATCTCAACATCAGATGACAGAAAGCCACCGGTGATGGTAATTTACTCATCCAGCACAATTATTCTTCTTTTACAGCTTTGGTCAACTTTTCACCGTCCAGAGTTGGTCAGACCCAGCTTGGAAAGTTCACTGAGGAAACTTAATTTGGATTATATTGACCTCTATCTCATTCATTTGCCGGTGTCTCTGAAGGTAGGCAATTTATCATATTGAATTATCTAGCTTCAGTTGTCAACATGACCATCACTTTATGAGTGGGTGAATTCAGCTTCTGAAAATTCATACAACCTCAATTTACTTATATGAGTTATTAAACAGAAATGTGGTGCTACAGAAATGATGGGAGGAAAGAACTGATTCTACAATTTGCCCCCTCTGATCATCCATTGTGTTGTGCATGCACGCACATATGTATTGTAGTAGTACGCTAGTGCTGGGTGGCTCAGCAAGCAAGAGACGTATATTCATATGTGGAAGCCCTGCCAGAGCTCAACAGAGGGACCCACCATCATGGTCTGTGCCATTCTCGACAGTGGAACTCTGAGCATCTGAGCTCAGGTGTTTTTATTCAGTCAGAACTCCTCAGGTGCAGATCATCAGTAATCAAACATCCCTCACAGAAATCCAACACCTGCAAACAGTACAGAACACCAAGATCTAGACTAGCCCCTCACCTAACAGTGCATAAAACAATTATTTTATATATAACTAAAAATAACCTTTGGCAACACAGGATACCATGTGAAAAAGTTTACCTCATCATGTAAATGAGCAAAATTTAGAATTTATTCACTATTAAGAGTAGCCTTTGGAAATATCTCTGCTTATCCATACCCTGTTCTGTATTATAATTAGAGGTTTGGCCATTTTTGTTTCAGCCATTTCTATTGATGGTAAATACAGTCTTTAGCTCAAAGCTCATGCTCATTAATACTTGATGGCTTTCTTTATATTCCAACATCAAAGTTCATCTTACAAAGAAAAGTCAAAGAAACTTGACTTTTTCTCATCTTTCTTTCTATAATTCATGCACTCAGAGCATTTAAAAGCCTTGACTGTTTATTCTGTATCAATATTACAACTCAAAACTGCCTGAAATCAATGTACTAATGACTTTCTCAAAAAAAGATGGCCGTTACAACAGGGAAAAATATACAGTCGTATTAAAAGTAATATGAGACAATTAGGACACTCCACAGGTCATGGAAACGTATCCTTTATTATCACACACAGCATGTGAAAAAGTAAAGACTGTTGCTGAAAGATACTCCTTTCAACTCTGCATGGAAAACATTTTATTAATATGTGAAAACCTGTTCCATATATGTTTGAGAGTTAATTCCCACCCATAAATTTATCTGGGAGTATAGACACAGGAGGAGATGTTAACATGTTAATATCTCTCTAATGTCTGCTATTATTTCAGCCAGGGGATGAACTTTTTCCTCGGGATGAGCATGGAAACTTAATATTTGATACAGTGGATCTCTGTGCCACATGGGAGGTGAGTGACTTATAATAAACACCACAGAAGAAACGGAGAAAGAGTCAGCCAGAGAATTTGATGGTTCAGTGATCATCTCTTCTAAGACTCAGGAAGCATCTCAGAAGGGAGAACAGGAAAAAATGTAATATCACAAGATAGCAAGAAGCTCTATGAAATGCTGTCTTCTGGGCATGGTACAGGCTATGCCATCATGATCCCATTGCAGGTATGTCCCCCATCTAGAATAGGCCTGCAAAAGATTAAGCTGTCAACAATCAATCATCAATCATGGAGGGACACATGTGGTCCTTTCCCTCTCTGATGAACTACTGGGTACTGACGATAGAATCTTGGGGAGGAGCAGTCATGGTCGTCAGTTGGGTATCCACTCACAAACCCACTAGACTTCAATAGATATTTCCAAATCTCTGGTCACATAGATGAACCTGGTTAAATTCTGAGGGCCTCAAGACAAAAGGACATGAATGTTGGAAATGAGATTGTAGGGCGTATTACGATGATTGCCTAAGGAGAGGACAGAAATTCTCTATCTTATTGCTATTATCATTTCTGTCATTTCCTCTACTAATTTTCACTTTCTAACAATTAGTTTCATTTTCTTTTCTTGGCAGTGTTCTTTCTAGCCATGCAGTTTTGCATTTTTATCAATCAAATTCCAATTGCACATCTTATTCTTCACCAACTTTTTCTATCCCAGGCCATGGAGAAGTGCAAGGATGCAGGACTGGTCAAGTCCATCGGGGTATCCAACTTTAACCGTAGGCAGCTAGAGATGATCTTAAACAAGCCAGGGCTCAAGTATAAGCCTGTCTGCAACCAGGTGAGTGCCTACGTCTACTTTCCTTCAGGCTTTCTTTCCTTTCTTTCTGTACTATTGACAGGAGTCTGTGTGTCCTCTTTACTTGCTCATCTTTCCTTTATGGAGCAAAAGGTGCAAAGAGCAGAGCCTTTGTCCTGAGTTCTTAGAGGGCTCTGATATTTGTATCTTTGCTTAGTAAACAAAACAATAACGAGGGAAGACTGTACTGCTGAGCGATATGAAATAATTTAGAGAAGTCAAGGCTATCATTTTGGGATGAAGTCATTAGTCTCCTTCATAAGGCAAGTGGACTAAGCCCTAAAATATGGATGATGACCAGAGATTGAACCAATAAAGTAACAGTGGTAGGTGTCTGATCACACTTAGTAGTAGATGAAATCCATGCTCAGAAAATTGTTACAACGCATAGAGTTGATCCAGTGCCTAGTAACATATATTGTGTACTGATTCTATGATCTGAGTTACTTTTCATAACTTACGTATGAAAAATGTGTTCTCAGATGGAAAATGTGACTTATATACTCATGTGTTGGGCACACATTATTTTCAAATATAAATGTCAAGGAAGCAATACAGAATCAATGTTTGTTTTACATCAGCTATATAATAAACCACATTAAAACCTTTAAAACATCTGCAAGAATGATCCAAAATAAAAATATGTCCAAAATAATTGATTTATATTATATTCTAAAATACAGACAAGTGCATGTGTTTACATTTGCCCACATATGTTTAATATTTTGATGAACGTGTGAAAGCAAATTATACTTAATTTAACTATTAAATTAATAATAGGAGTAACTATTCACTACTATAGACTACAGAATATATCTACTACAACTGCTCTCATCCATAGTGATAGGCACAGTATTAGAAAGAAGGAAGCTAACAATTAGTTGTTTTTCCAACTTTAATTGAAGGCAGCTGGAGATAATCACAAATAAGCCAGAACTCAAATTATTCAACAACTAGTAAAGACAGATTTGATCATTTAGTAAAGCTACCTAGCCAGATTTCTTCTTTGTAAAGGTAAGATTTCTGATTTCTTTTCTCCTTTTATTGAAAATGTTTTTATCATATAATGTATCCTGATTATAGCTTCCCCTCCCTCTACTCCTCCTAGTTCCTCCCTACCTCCCCTCCAATCGGGATCCATCTTCATTCCATCTATCATTAGAAAACAAAAAGGCTTCTCAAAGATATTATTAAAATAAAATAAGATAAAACAGAAACTAATACATCAGAATGGGATAAAAAACAAACAGATGAAAAACAGCCTAAGAAAAGGCACAAGAAACAGATATAGACACAAAGGCCAACTTCCATAAAAACACTAAACTAGAAGCCATAGTATGTACAAAAAGGACCTGTTGAGTAAAAAGAGAGAAAATATAGGTAGATGATAGATAGATAGATAGATAGATAGATAGATAGATAGACATATAGATGATAGATAGATAGATGATAGATAGATAGATACATAGATAGATAGAATAAAAATTTAAAACATGAAATTATGAGACTAGGAACCTCCAAAGATGCCACTGAGTTCATTTTCTGTTGGCATCTATTTCTGGGCATACAGCCTGCCCTTAAGAATATTTTGTTTTCCCAATGAGACTCCCTTGGAGAGAATTAAATTTTCATTTGCAAGTGGTTATCAATTGGAGATTGTTCCTGTGTTAGCCATTTTTAACAGGTATAAGATGAAATCTCAAAATAATTTTAATTTGTATTTCCCTGATGCCTGAGGATTTTGAACATTTTTAAGTGTCGTTTGAGTTTCTTCTTCTGAGAATAGAGGTAGACCTATACCTACAATTTTTAATCAGATTATTTATTTTCCTGATATCTAATTTCTTGTCATCTGTCTTTTGTGCGAACACGGTTTGTGTGTGTAGATGGTTTCAAGGCTGACCACTCTGCATTGATCAACCAGTAAGGGCCTCATCCCAAAAAGACTAATTATCCCTCTCCCAGAAGTCATTAGTTGCCTGCAGTTCTTTGGCGATGAGATCCATGAACTTTTTCTTAAGCTGATGTTAACGTATCTATTGATACTGCTATTACCTTTTCTTTCTTTTAGGGGGGATGTTATAAAGTACAACACACTTACAAACTTTAAGATAAACTAAGTTTGATTTCTTTCTTTGAATTATTAATGCTGTAAGAAAGGAGTTAGTGTAATAACCACCATCATTAGAGGACAATACTTTTCTCTCTCTATCCTCCTCTCCGTGTTTGTATTTGTTTTAATTATCATTATTTTGATGCAAAAATCAATTCAATATCACTTGCATAATTTCTAACAACTTTCTCTCTTTTAATCTTTGCCTCAATTGAATATCTGACCAAATCCTTGCTTTAGTCTAGCATTCAATGTCCAAGGCTCTAAGAAATCATTCCCTTCCTACACGGAATGACGTGGAATTTGTTATGTCTCCCATAGTAGAAATTGGTGTTTATCATCCAATATCTGGCCCACAGGGGCACTGAATCTCAAGACTGTTATTTTATTTTATTATTTTGTCTTTCAAAGAGAAAGAGAGTAAATTTATTTTTTAAAATCATGATATGGAATTGATATTTTCAATTCAGATTATTTTGACTCAACTTCCTTCTCTTTAATATTTCTCTTTGATATTAACATGAGAGTTCTATGTGATACCTTTTTATTCTGTTTATGTACAGGTGGAATGCCATCTGTATCTCAATCAGAACAAGCTGCTGGAGTACTGCAAGTTGAATGACATCATTCTGGTTGCCTATGGTGTGCTGGGAACTCAGAGATATAAATATTGGTAATAACAACAGCAGAAGTCATTTCTAAGTCCCACTTGTGAATATACTCTTAGGTCTACAATAGTCAGGTTTCTGGAATTCACTGTCTGTCAGGGTGGAGGTTACATTTCTGAAATGTCCCAGAGGGTAATCAGCTACCTACATCTGAGAAATCCTGGACTCTTGCGGCCATTTTCAACCCTGGTGACAAAGAAGATGTTCAATTTCTGAAATTTGTCTTTCCTTCCAGCGTTAAGGAGGATACACCATTTCTCTTGGATGATCCAGTTCTTCGTGCCATGGCAGAGAAGTATAAGCGGACTCCAGCCCTGGTTGCCCTTCGCTACCAGCTGCAGCGTGGGGTTGTGGCCCTTGCCAAGAGTTTCAATGAGGAGCGAATCCGAGAGAACATGCAGGTGACATGGAGGCTAGAAACCAGAGTTCTCTAGCTGCATCCTTCACACATCCAGCATCTTTCATTTTTAATTTAAGAATTTCAGATGAACGAAAAGCTTAATAAATGAAATAATCTCTTACCTAGATTTCTCAGCTTTTAAATGGTTGATATTTTTATTATTTCTCTATTACACTATTTCAGAGTAATACCAGTGAATTATGGACCCATGTGTTAATACTGTAACAGTTAGTGATCATCTTTTTCATGATAAAACTGGTTGGAATTACATACAGTGAGTCCTCTTTAAGCCAATTTCTGAGTCCTTTGAAAAGGAATCATTAATAATTGGCAGTTCCTGCTTTAAATAATATTGAAAATGACTTTTTTCTCATCCTAACTCTTTGTGAATAGGATATACAAATGCAACTGGATCCATGAAAATTACTGAAGTATATTTTCAAAACCATTTCTGCATTTCTCTGCATCTTTTGCATATATAATGTTATCTCTTTTGAATCAGTCAGCTTTTTTCCTTCTCCAGCTTCTTTTGAAATCTCATCTCTGTAGCACTATATATTATGTGTGATGACATATTTCTATTTAATTCTTTAATCAGATCTTCATTATTCACTTGAATGGTTTGCTTGATGACTTTAAGAATTGGGGGAAACTTTTCAGATATTTTAAGTATTGACACTAAACCAGATTGACAAACATTCTCCATAAATAAATATTTAAAGTAATATTTCTTCTTCTAAAACAGGTTTTTGATTTCCAATTGGCTTCAGATGACATGAAAATCCTAGATGGCCTGAACCAAAATTTTCGATACTTTTCTGCTGATATGTAAGTAACTTTTATAACAGTTGTAATTTTGCTGGATCTCCATTTATTTTCCTTTTTTTAAGGGATGAAATATGTATTTGGATTCATGGTTTCAACGGGATGCAACCCATCATAGCAGAGTAAGCAGAGCAGGTGTATCTGTGGGGCAGGACTATATGACAGTGACTTGTTGACATCACTGCAGACCAGGAAACAGAGAGATAGATGAGAACCTGAGACAAGTGCTACAGGCAAAGCTGGCTCCCAGCAGTCTGTTCCACCAGCCAGGCTACATTTCCTAAAGGCTTCAGTCTTCCAAATAACATCACATGCTAGGGACCAAGGCTTGACAACATAAACCTATGGGTGGGTGGATATGGTGGTTTGAGTTGAGAATGACCCCGTAGGCTCTTATGTTTGAATGTTCGGTCCCCAGTTAATTAGTGGAACTCTTTGGTAGTCTCCATTTATTTTCTAACGAGAGTATATTAATTGCATGTCTGTCGAAAGAGACCCCAACATGAGGGAGTCAGAGACCAGTTAGAGTCAGAGAAGACACAGATTTCTAGAACACTCTTTCTAGACTCAGTCATGAGTTTTGCTCTTGGACACAGCAAAGGTGATGTAGGGTCTCCTTGATCTGATGCACCTGCTCCCTCCTGTACCTGTTAAAAAGACATTTACAAACAAGTAAATAATGTACAGTAAAATGCCTGACTATTGGAAACATTTTAATTAGCATATAAAGCAAAGCATACAGGTTTCCTTATGGCAGTTTCACATAAACTTCGTTCTGACTGAACCTCTCCTCATACACCATTCCCCATTTCCTTGGCCACCAACCCCACGTGTCCCTTTCTACCCCAGGTATTTCCTGCTCCACTTTCATGTCAAGCATGTGTTGTTATCTTCCCTATCTTCCCTTTAAAAACATTTTCCCACTCACCAGCCTCCTTCTGTTTCCTGACTTCTACCTGCACTCAGTCTCACATCAGTACACATATATAAAGTCAAAAGCTAGGATGCACATGTCAAAGAGAACACACAGGATCCGTCTCTCTGAGCCTGGGACACCTCACTTAATGTGGCACCTTCTATTCTCCATTTTCCTCTACATTTCATAGCTTCATCATTAAATTACATTCTGCATGTGTACATACATTTTTATCACCCATTCATCTGTTGATGGGCATCTATACCTGTATTGGAGATAATTTATACCCAACAAAAGCTCATTAATCTCCTTCAGGCTATCTACATGTCTACAGAATTTGCAAAAAAGATTTATAATATAAAAGCGGTTAAGCAAGGAATTTCTTATCCTTGTGAGAAAATTAATTCATAGTTAATTCAAATTAAATATAATAATATAGGAAATTTATTAGAATACATAATTGCATGAAATCCAAAATTGTTAGGGGGTTATTACCTATATAATATTGCTAACATTTAATAGAATAGAGGAAAAATGATGAAGTATGCACACTTATTCAAACAGATGGTAAGAATGGCAAGCAATCGGTGACTTTTATCCCTTATTAAAATGATAAATCGTTTTATCACATTCATGCTACTGTTGAGTAAGTTCCTTGGACATGGAACTTCAGACTCAAAAATGACCTTCTTTCTACTTGCAAATCTAATATAACAAACATTGTGTCAAACGCAGCTAGTGAATAATTAATTATTAAATAAAGTTGACACAAAGCTTCTATCAGCTGCTTTATCACCTACGAGTATTTTTATTTTTTTTATTACTTTTTAATTTGGTGTGTACCATGTGTGTGAAGGTCAGAGGACACCTTGCAGGAGTTGGTTTTTCCTGCCACCGTGTGGGCCACAGGGATCTAACTCAAGACACCCAGGTTGGCAGCAAGATTCTGAGCCATCTCACTGGCCCCAAAAAATATTTATTAATGCTATATACATAACTGGACTTAGCTCTTTCAAAACAAGACAGAATCAGTTTCTGCATCACTGAGAATTTTCACTAAAAAATAAATGGTCATCTTTTTGCTTTATAGAAAGATGTATATCTTCAAATGATTGACTCTGAGCTCTCTGTGTATTAAGTTCTAGGAATATAATTTGGACAGCTCACTTGTTCTTCCTCAGATCTATTATAAAGCACTGTTTATAAAAGTAAGAACTCGTGTCATATGGTTTATGAAAAAATAAAATTTTCAACTTTCACTTCGGTTGCATCTCTGGAGAAATCTTTTACTAGAAAAAGTCATCAGGGCCATTGTGCATTGTTCTTTCTCACTGCAGGTTTACTGCTCACCATAACTTTCCATTCTTTGATGAGTATTAACATGGAGGCCTCTGCCGTGAGTTCTGCTAGAAGCTCTTCTGTGTGATCCCGAACTTTCAGCTGCTAATAGTGAGCACATCACCTCCAATCCATGCTGCTTAGCAATTCATCCTTAGTTTGAGCTATTTCTGTTTGTCATGGAGCAAAAGTATTACATTTTGGTCTCTTTCTGTAAACAAATAAAAATTTTTTTCTTCAACATCACCTACTCCTGTGTATATATATACTTTAAATGCTTTGCCTCCTCCTGTTCCATTAAGACCTCAAACTAATTTATCTAGAAATTTATGTTCAGTCTTTGAGAGATAACAGTCATTTTATTGACATTTCTAGAGTAGGCGTGGATAGCATTCTCATCCTCTAGGAAAGTAGCAGTTACAAGGGTTTTATCAGTCAGCGTTTCTCCTGACATTCAAATAACAAGAACATACACCACATGTGGTGGTCTGGAAGGCAAGACACAAGTGAGAAGAGTGGCCAACAGCCCGAGAATCGCAAGGATTAGAGCTTCAACAAGCTGGAGAATGAAGTCTCTATAGGAGGATTGGGGGTAGTTAAGGGGGGTGGGCAGCCTGCAAAGGTCCTGAGCTCCCTTAGGATATAAACAGGACCACTGTATCACAGGATGGAATTTGCATATGAGAGATGGAAATGGAACCAAACTCTGGTGTGTCCTGATTCCAACCCATACTAAGGTACTAAGAGCTACCTCTGTAGACACAACTCAAGCAATTCCCTTGTTTCTTCCCAGAAACTTTAATGAGGTCTGTGTTTTAAAATTGCTTATGGATAAGTGCTAATGATCTTGTGACATAGCATAGTATGTATGTATATGTGTGTGTGTGTGTATATATATAGATATAGATATAGATATTACAATATGTGTGTACATATATATTGCATGTAATATTGTAATATATATACATACATGTTGTAATATATATATAAATATATATATATATTACAATATGTGTGTACATATATATTGCATGTAATATTGTAATATATATACATACATGTTGTAATATATATATATAAGTATATATATATATTACTTTATTACAAGGAAAGCTGTAATCAAGGACCTATCTGCAGATGTCAGGGGTTTTGCTCACTCCATTTGGGTAACAGTCTCTACTCATACCATACCAGAGAATATATATAATATATTATATTAATATTAATATTAATATATAATATCATAGCATACATTTTATCAGAAATTTAATTTATATTGTTCTAGGTCAGAGTCCCACAGTCATAAACAAACCTACCACACCTAGCTGGTAATCTTAGCTGATTATATTCCTAGCCAAAATATCCAGTAATGATTGATCTTTTTGCTGGTTAATCTCATCTAAAGATACTCCTGGCCATGAAGATATCCAGGCACTGAATAATTGGGCTATACACAGAGGTCAACCATGGGTGACATTCTTTAGTCAAAATAGCCATTGATAAGCATGTCTTTTGTAATGAAACTCGCCACTTATGACTTTCTCAGAGAAGGGATATTCTTCATGGCTAGATGTACTATTCTAAATGGCAAATAAATTTCCCATTTCATCTCACATCAGATGTCAGTAATATCCAACAATATGATCTGACTATCAGCATAAGATTCTGGCCTACTTTCCATGGCTTGACAATGAGAACTCAATAATTAAGAACTTGCTAAATCTATTTGGTACTGTTGAGTGCTACAGATGTTATGGATTTTCTTCACACACCCTGAGCTTTATAAATTTGTATCTCCAAATAAGGTATACAATGGAATTGTATGTTTAATTGGAATGCATGTTTAATTGGAAGACACATCATCTTTCTTAGTAAATACTTGCTTTATAAATGATAATCAAGCTGTAAAAAGTACCATGAATGGATCTCCCTCCTTACTCTTACTTTGGCACTAGTAAGTTCTAAATTTCTGGAATATTTATAAGCCATCATATCTTCTCTTAAAAGTTTTGAAGAAATACTTTTTTTTTTAAGATACCACGTTCACAAGGACATTATCTCTATGTAGCATAGTCTCACGTCCTCTCATTCCCATTTTTTAAAGTCATTCCATTGTCTTACAGAATGGATCACATAACTGAGACTGTTGTGCCCACATTTAGATCTCCAATAACCACCAAGGAGTCCGATCTGATGCAAAACACATGGGGGTCTCTTTAATTCAGACTCGAGCTGGGCCAAATGCCTCCCCAACACAGCAGGTGCAGCAGTGCCCACTCTCAGGAGTAGAGTTTATATAGGAAAAGAATGCAAGCAGGGACTTACATGCCTTGGCATTTCAGGATTGGTTCCAGTGGTTTGACCTCTAAAATGATTGGTAAATTGGTAAATTGACTGGGCCTGGTGACCAATACCACAAGGGAGGGGTGATGAGGTAGGAAAACTAAGGATGTGCACAGAGAGGTTGGGAAGTTTCTGATAAGCCCGTTCTCAGCAACAGGGAAGTAGCCTTACTGGACTCGAAGTTCCCTAGGGGAGGGGAGAGACTGCGAGGAGTTGCAATTAAGGACAAGGAAGCGGAGAATTCTTAATTGAGTCTTCTCAAGACCAGATGACATCTTGTATCCCAGTGTCAACACACTGTTCCAAAGGAATCCCAGGGGACCTTTATAGGACCCTATGCAAAGACATAACTCTACTTTTCTAGCCCTAGTATTTTTGCAAGAAAACACAAGGTTAATAAACACTAAGACCCTCCTCCTCGGAGCCATGGAAGAAAATTAAAATAATTGTGTTCAAGACAACACCAGAACAAAGATGAAACCTTCATCTAGTAAATGCCAGTCATATCAAGAAATGACCAGGGAAGAAATTCTTACACTTTTTAAGGAACCCCCAAAACACAAAAACAAGAGGCAAGGCTGTCAAATGTTTTCAAATTTAAAACAGAAAAAAATTGACAAAGAGGCAAAGAATTGTACTTAATATTTACCAAATGTCATATTTGTCAAATGCTGATAGGGAAAGGGAAGGCATTCCTTGTGCCCAACAGGCCTGGGACAATAATGAAAACTTACAGGATCCAACAGCAAACACAAAGGTTTTAGTTCTTCAAATGATACAAACAAAACAAACCCTTGGCTTCTGAAAGTCAAAGACCAGAGGTCACTAAAAAAAACAAAAAAAATTACAACAAACATTTAGCCTTGACTTTCCACTGAATAAACAAAAGTGTTTCAAATTGCAGAACTCTCTTGTTTCATGTATCTTAATAACACAAGTAATACTCGTACCTCATCAAAGAATGTTTTAAAAAAGCTTTCACATAACTGTACCTCAATCTGCAGTTACACTGCCACATTAACCAGAACCTGGAGAACCAGAACCAGAACCAGAACCTGGAGAACCAGAACCAGAACCAGAACCTTTCCATGTGTGAAAAATTTGTTTCATGTTTCCTGCCTATCAAACTGGGCACCTTACTGTGCTCTCTGATTCAAGGCATCATTGCTCTCATTGCAACATAGCTACACTGTGCTTTACTTGAATGCTATGGAGACATGTTGAACTTGATCTTACTCTATACACTACAAATTGCCCCCTCCTACATGTCTCAGCTGTCAGATCTCCTTGATCTGTCTTCACTTCCCAAGTATACTAATTGCCAATAATGGTGCTGCCCTCTCCAGGTTGGATTGTATTAACCATGATGTTAATTTCTATGTACTGAAACGGTAACATTTATAAGACAGTCACTGACTTTTCTCACATAAACCCTGATTTTCCTAGAAATATCTGGAAACTTTAAACATCTCCAGACCACACTGTGTAAGAAGAAGAGTGAGCATGAATTTTCCAGGTGTGCCACATTCACCCACAGATACTTAAAGTTCTGGAGAACTTAAAATTCACTGAACTAAGAGGCTTGTTTCCTTCAGTAGGAACCACAGTGCTGGTGTTTACCTATAGTAAGATTTCTAGCTCCACCTTGTGGCTAGCCAGTGCTTCCTACAAAGGTGCCATTCTCCGGGAACTGTGTCCATATATAATAATAAACCTTCCAATGTTCTCAGCCATTCTGATTTGTGGGGAGGCTTTGAGTCCTTAATATCATAAAGTATGCTTGATGTAGGTGCAACAAACAGACACAAAATGCAACTTAAACCCCTTGGCTTCAGGTAGTCATCCCAACTCAGACAAATCCTCTGAACTGAGAATGTTCATTACCAACACATGGTATTGGCTTTGTAATAAATTCTGAAGTCTAGCGAAACAAACTTCACTTATATTTTAGTAAACATTCTGTCAATCATTGATTTTTTTATATACATTTGGTGAAAATTGTATCCAATTAAAGACAAGAATACTAGAATATTCAATGTAGTATAAATATATACTACTTTCTGTAGATTTATAGTCAATATGTCATCTTCCCTATCACAGGGTGTTATCTGGCTTTCTACCTAGAGTGTCTAGGAGAAAGCTATGCTGCAGATATCTATTTGGTATTTCTCGGTCTATAGTGAGTATTTAAACCCATGAATACATCTAGGGTCATTAGGGAAGTAAGTAAATTTAAAAGCTAATACAAGAAATCATTCTAGGGCAGATGAAAGTGATGCCTCCTCTAATTTAAGGGAGGAATTTTTTCAGGGAAGTGGACATAGTGTGGGATGTTGGGTACTTATGTGTCTGCTGAAGGCTCTGGTGTAGCAGTACACTACAATCTTTCACTTAGAATGAGAGAAAGGTAGAAATCTTCACAGCTTCTTTTTAGGCTGTCCTAAGTTTGAGGAGGACTAGCTGACAGTGAGTCAGACTAGCGTCTCAGCTCACAGTCTGTAAACTCAATCTCTCCAGCCTTTGTTCTTTTAGGAATTATCACACTAAGAACAACAACCCAACCAACAGCTACCACCAATGCCCACCCCAACTCTCAGGGCTTCCACTTTTTATACCCTAAGCCAAAAGTTCCCATAAACCCATGCAACACCCCATCCCCCAAACAAGCTACAGGTGCCATAACAACTGCACCCAACCAAATTATTGCCACCTGCATCAAGCATTCCAACCCCAGTTTGTAAACAACTCTACCACAACTGGGGTGGGAACACAAATCTAATCCAAATTCCATTTTGCATTTTTTACGGAAACCAAAATAACAAAAACTTCTTCCAAGTGTTCCTCTACACTCTAGCTTGAGAAAGCCCTTGGGATGTGAAAATCAGTCACAAGAAGGGCAGTGGGAAGATTTGTGTTACATGTACCTATGTCCTTGAACAACTGTAAGTCTTGAACCAGTACTCATGATAGTGTCTTGGTTTTAGGGGTAAAAAAGATCATCTAGAATGAAGGTTTAGAGCCTCAAAACTCGCTGATAAATGTTACACTCCTAGATTTATTCAAAATTATTGTGCATTTTGTAAAAGAGACTACAAAAGCTAATGGCTTTTGAAAGTGCCCTGCTGTGCCATATGCGTTGTTCTCAAAGGCTTATTTTAAGTTTGGAGATTTTTGTCTTAGCTGTATTATTTACCATATAAATATCAATGTCTCACTAATATGTAATGGCTTTGAGACTGTTTTGTGTCTATATGTGTGTTTATACTTGTTTCTTTTTTTTTTTTTAATATTTGAAAGGGAGCTGGCAAGATGGCTCAGCTGGAAAAGGAGTTTGTCATGCAAGCCTGATGAGCAGAGTTCAATCCCCAGAACACACAGTGTAAGGGAATAAGCCAATGCGATCATAGCCTTCCAACTAAAACAAACAGGCAGAAACCTAGGCCCAGGTGGACTCACGTCTGAATTATACCACCCCTTTAAAGAAGAATGCCCAGGCTAGCTTTTTGTCAATTTGACACAAGCTAGAATTATCTAGGAAGAGGAGCCTCAGTTGAGAAAATGCCTCTATCAGATGGCCTGTAGGTAAATGTATGGGCTATTTCTTGATAAATGATTGATATGGGAGGGCAGAGTCCCTTGGGCAACACCATCACTCAGTAGGTTGTCGAGCAACTGTGGAAGCAAGCCAGTAAGTAGGCTTCCTTTGTGGTCTCTGCTTCAGTTCCTGACTCCAGGTTTCTCTTGAGTTCCTGCTCTAACTTCCCTCAATGATGGACTATAAGCTATCAGATGAAATAAATACTTTACTCCCCGAGTTTCTTTTGGTCACAGTTTTTATCACAGCAATAGAAAGCAATTAAGACAAGGATCTTACACCAATGCTCTGCAAACTGTGCTGTAAAATAGAAAAGGAAAGGATATTAGAAAGCTTACCCTACAGAGTTAGAATTAACCTCACAGTGAGGAAGTCAGAAGAGGAAGTCAGATCCCCTGGAAATGAAGTTGTGAGTACCATGTGGGTGCTGGGGATTGAACCTGGGTACTCCTGAAGAGGAGCAAAGGCTCTTAACCACTAAGCCATCTCTCCAGCCACTCCATTGCTCTTTCATTTATGCAATCTTTAATCATTCTTCACAATTAGTGAGTGCAGCTCTTCTCGGTTACTTTTATATTTCCAAATCCTTGCACACTGTGGTCTCCCAGTAGAGATACAGTTAGTGCCCTCTGCTCCATAGAATTTAGAGAAATAAGAGAAAAGCATGTATAGACAGAAATAAAGGAAGAAAGGAATGAAGGGCAGAAGAGAAGGAAACTGTTGGGTGCTCACCTGGTTGCACACCGGCTTGTACCTGAGCCCAGGCTTGTTCCAGATCACCTCCAGCTGCCTGTGATTAAAATTAGACACCCAGATGCACTTGCCCAGTTCTGCATTCTTACACTTCTCCATGGTCTGGGGCAGGGGGAAGTAGTAAAGATTAATTTATGCAGGTGACTGTAGATGGTTATTGATGCAATGTTGTATTACTAGAAAGAGCAGTATCAAGAAAGGAAACTAAAGCTAACTGCATTTATTATTGAGAGAAAACAGACTTAAATACAGGCAGAATATGACAGAAAGAATGCCTTTGCTCTCCTTAGGAAGAAGAGAGATTATTTTACACTGTGGAAGCTTTTTGCGGTTGTTTCTGACGTATTCCAATAACACCTTCTTCCCCCAGCTGTGAAACACTATAGTAAAAATCCTGGGTTTCTTGATCTAAAGGTCTATAGCTGACTCTCACATGTGAAGTTGAGACCTGACTCCCTCTCATTCTAAATTCCTAGTACTCACCTCCCACGTGTCATCAAGATCCACTGTGTCAAATGATAATTTCCCATTTTCATCTGTTGGATTAAAATCATTTCCTGGCTAGAATAGAAGCAGCCATTATAAGCATCTCACCAATTTCATAACTTTCCCCATAGTAGAAATGGGGGTTCCTCCATAAATTAGTTAGAATAGCACACCACAGTTTCTATTTGCAATAGATTTTGCATATGAAGTTGTAAGGGATATTTAATGTTACAGTTTTTTATTCTCTCACATCTATTATATGTATTAATTCACATTTTTCAAGGTCTTTATTGATATTCTAGTTGACTTGTGTTACTTTTTAATAGTAGTGGGATTTCCTCTGAAGAAATGTCTGTCTGTCGTTGCAAAAATCAAGTTACATGGTCATGATCCCCAGCAAATAAGCAATTGCAATCTTGACATGGTTACAGAATCAGTGTTCCCATCAGTGTAAATTTTCCTGAACACATCAAAGGTCAAAGGTTAGACATGACAACTAAACATTGTTCATCAGAGACTGAGGATACAGCTTAGCTGGTAGGTTGAGTGTTTGATACAGTATGCACAAGGCCTTAGTTTCAATCCCCAGCACTGCATATATCAAGTATGGTGGTACACAGCTATAATTCCAGATCTCAGGAGATTCAGATAGAAGGATGAGAAGCTCAAGGTCATCCTCCATTACTTGGTAAGCTATGGGAGATCCTGTCAGAAAAATAATCAACTGAATAAGTAAATACTGGCTTATGGACTTTTTTTTTTTTTTTGTTATAAGAAGTATGAACTAAGAAAATGGGAAGCATGGGAATAAGAAAGTAGATAGAACACTGGGATCAGAATAACTTTTTAGAATAATTTGCTTTAAATTCAATGATAATTAAGCCAGAAAAAAACATTAATAGCAACAACTCTCAGTTTCATATTTTGGAACTTATAGAAAGTCTGAAGGATGAAGAGTTCTATTTATAACCTTTTCAATGGTAGGCAAAATATAGACAAATTCTGGTCCAGCTTGGAAGTATGTATGACCCATTCATTCTTGGGGTGTGGATTCTTTTCAGAACACTGAATGTATTCACTGAGGAATATGTTTTCTGGGTCATAAGATCAAACACCCTAATGAGAAAATATTTTATGGCTCACATCTGGTATCCTGTGTTTGATTGTAAGTTTGTTTTGGTTTTGTTTTTTGTTTTTCATTCTCAGACCAGTCTATTAAGGGTCACACAAAGGGGAATGAATCACAAGGGAGACATCAGTAGTTAAACGTCATTTTTTTTGTTGACTAAACAATATCAAGATGGGTAAAATTTCCATTATTTCTAGACATGGACTAAGATTTATCATTTGTTACATATTATTTTGAAAATATTAAAACACATACACTTATCGAGTACTGGCCATGTTCCAGGCACTATATTAATTCATTTAATCTACTTTTCTTCTCTGTGAGTTATGTGCTACTATTCTTACTGGCATTTACAGAGGCAGAAAATAAAAGCCATGGATTTTAAGGGATCCAATGTAAACCAGCCAATATAACAAGAAGTCAAAACCATTCAGTATGAGTCAAGCAAGTTGGCACATTCCTGTCACTTCGGCAGTCAGATGGTTGAAAACAGATAATGAAAAGCTTCAATGGACGCCATGAGGTCAACATAGCTAGAACTCATCCAAAAGTAAGAATGTATGATCTGCTAGTACATTGTTCTTGCCCGGGAGACACGACCTTATTTATTAAAATACTCTTTTGTTGCTTGCCATTTACGTAGTTATCAGATGTTATAGGGCAAACCACATCAGTGGGCATGATAATACATATGTACAATCCTAGCATGTGGAAACAAAAGGATCTTGAATTCAGTGTTTGCTTTGGCTACATAGCAAGTTCAGAGCCAGACCCATTTCAAACAATCAAAAGTAAAAAGATTAACTTGAAAAAAAAATGTTAAAAAGTAAAAAGAGCCCACAATTTGAAATGAGGATACAGACTCAATCAAGGTTATTTTCAAGATTAATTTTTATGCTGGAAATTTCAGAAAAGGCAGTGAATATAAACAGCCTTGAACCATGAACAAGCCACATTGCTACCAATACAAAAGGACAAGCCTATAGTAATAGGTTTAAAAAAAAAAAAAGATAAAGCCAGGCAGTAGTGGTGCATGCCTTTAATTCCAGCACTCAAGAGGCAGAGTCAAGTGGATCTCTGTGAGTTCAAGGTCAGCCTGGTCTACAGAGTGAGTTCCAGGACAGCCAGAGTTACAACAGGAAAACGCTGTCTTGAAAAAAAAAAAGAAGACACATTCTTAAAGAATTTTCCAAATCACAATCTCTTTTCCAAATCACAATCTATTATGATTTGGGTTCCTTGTTTTTCAAATGAATTATCTTGAGTGGTTTCCATGATACAAGCATTAAATGTTTATAATCACAGACACACATTCCTATAAGCACACACTAACACAATGTACACTCACGAAAAAGTAGTCACACAGTCTGAATAAAACACATTACAAATACACGATTCACACTTCACACACCTGAACACAAAGTGCACACATACCCACATATAGGAATACATGCCAACAAACTCACTTGCCTTCTCACACATACTCTCACACAGTTACACACTAACACTCCACATACAATAAATACAAACTAAAAACTACCCTCTACACACATTGCATGCTTACGTGCACTCAAACACACTGCACGCGCACATACTTAGATACACAGTATCACTCACTCACAATGCAGGTTCTCATGCTTGCGCCAAACACTTTACCAACTGGGGAATTCCCAAACCCCAAGATATTTGTTTTTTTTTTCCAGTTACTTAATTGATTTCTCAGTTGTGGACTTTGTAGACAAAAATGTTGCACAACAATGTGAAATGGTTGAGCGTGGATTTATCTCCAATCTTAAGTGAGAAATCTCTTTTATGAAAATATGTAAGACTGATTATCAGCCAGCTATCTTATATTACCCGCTTTTTAAAATTCTTTCATGTGTTGTTATCGTGAGGAGCGTGCATGCCATAGTACATGGGTGGAGGTCAGAGGACAACCCTGTGGATTTCTCCATCCATCTTTATGTGGAGTCTGGGGATTGAACTTGAGTATCCAGGCTTGTACTTTACCCACCCGGCCATCTTTCTAACCCAAATGTTATGTATATATTTACTCCTCTCACTTTAAACTTCTACTTGGAAGAAGTTGATATCACCTTTGATTGTTAATGCAGAAAATTCAAGCTTCCCTAAGAGGTTTAATTCATACTTGAAATGTACTTCATATAGCTAATTCTGTGTTTACTGCTTCTAACTATTTCACAAAGAAAACCTTAACTTCAACACATACCACACTAAGCTCTGTGGTTTCTACTAAGCCTCCATTCATCAAGTTCTGAATTCATCAAGAGCTGCAATCATTGGGTACTATTTCCTCTTCTCTTTCGCTCATTCCTCATCTGTTCATTTTCATTAGATTTAAACCACTAGTCAAATGAAAACTCATCATATCCCACTGACTCTCCAAAATTCTCTTCTAAATAGATATGCTGTGGGGGGGGTTGTCATTTTCACCCCTTGTTCTGTCTTCATACCACCTATATAGGACCAGTGTGCACAAGAGCAATTGTTTTGCTTTTGCATACAAGGATTGCTTTAAATAAAACCAAAGCACCATCTACTCTACAGTAAATCTAGATGTTTCCTGGCCTTAATACATTCCCAAACTGGTGTGACAACTCTCCTTTGAGGGAATGAGTTCAGAGAAAATGGGTGCTATTAATTATTTGAAGTGCGGGGAGTGTTGTATTTCTTCAGACTTAAGGAATCACTCTCTCATCCTGCTCTCCCTCCTTCCTGTTCCTGCTTTCTTTCCTTCTCCTTTCACTAGGTCCTGTTCAACGAATTATACAAAAACTGAGAATGGAATCCTTGACAATTCCATGAAGCTTCACTGACCACTGAGCAGAAAAACAGCCTGTTATTCAGGAGGCCAGAGGTTTTGTTATCATTTTCTCATCTGTACTGCCTACAGGACCTAACTCAATTTCTGCCCTGCCCTGGTTACATGCGCTGTGGTCTGGCTGGATTCTTCCACACCAGATGTTGTTTACTTTTGGGATCAGACTTGGTAACGATTCCATGGTTAACCATTGCAGTAAATACTTCATATATAAAGAAAACTGGTTAGGGGAGCTTTGAGTGTGAGAATTGTTTGGCATATGCTCTATGAACCGAGTCAGAATTTACTTCAGAGATATTGAAGTGTCACCCATCCAGTGTTTATCCCTTCCTTTCAAGTTTCTGGGTCCCATGAAAGCAGGAGTGGGCTGGGGTTGTGCCTCAGTCGGTAAGGTTCTATCCTCACATGTACAAAGCCCTGGGTTTTAGTCTCCAGCACTGGATCAGGAAGCAAGATAGCATATGCCTATAATCCTAGCACTCAGGAAACAGAGGTTCAAGGTCATCCTTGGCTATGTATCTAACACAGGTAGAAGACTACATGAGACCCTACCTCAAAAAAAACTCAAAACAAAAAAACATTTAAATAAAATAATAAAGACAGAAGTGGCCAAGTTTCTTCTGATTTTTCCCTCTCTTTCTCCTTTAACACAGAAGTCTTTCCTTATCAAAACTCAAAAGAGTCTTCTCATCTGAGCTCACCCTTTAATCTGTGTATATAGCTGGAAACAATGTGGCATTGTGGATGATAGTGCTTGATAGCCACAGGTATAAACTAACTTCATAACAAGATTTTCCAAGTTGGGGTAAAGTACAAGGTGTACCCGGTGCTCAGTTCCAGGCTTGCTTGAAGAGTCTTCAGATTGGCTATGACACAATACCCTCCCCATAATTCATGAACACTTATCTGTACCCAGCTCCAGCCTGTGTTTGAGACAAACACTGAAAAACAGGCTTATATTGATCAACTCATTTTTTGTCCCCCGATTTTCCACGTGAGCCCAGAAATCAGAGCCTTTGGTATTGGTTTAGAACTGACTCCTTGACTCTATTGATGTTATGTATGTGATAATGATATAAATGTCTAGTTTTTAATCTGTTGCTTAATACAGTTCAAGAAATTTCACATTTCTCACTGTAGCATTTATATATTTTATTCCATTTATTAACAGAAATATGATTTGTTGTATCAACATATTTAAATAAATTCATAAAAATTATATTGTGTTATTTCTTTATATTTTGTTAGATTTATGAATAAGTAACTAGTAATTTTTTTGCTTCTTGATAATTTTTCCCTTTTCTTTAAGAATCTTCAATAAATTGGAATAGGGGTATAGTGGTATATGCCTTTAATTACAGTATTCTGGAGGCAGGGGTAGATGGGTCTCTTTGAGTGCCAGGCCAGTCTGGTCTACATTGCAAGTTCCAGGCCATTCAGAGGTATATAATGAGACACTGGTTCAAAAAATTCTTTATATATATATATATCATGAAATATACAAATCCAGTGGGATACTTGAAACTGTTAAATAATATTTTTTCAATTTGCTTCCACATTCTTCTGAATGTTCTCTAAACATTTCTTTTAAGATAATCTTTGTGTAAAAGATATTGCTAAAAGTTAATTTTTAAAGCACTGTGCTGATTCAAATACAATATTTTCAAATGATTTTTGAAATTTTAAAAAATTTATCTCATCAGATGTCTTATATATTCTTTTAATATTAATTCAACAACACAACATCTTTGAGATGCTTTGTATTGTATAAGTCTGAGTTGTTTACCTATAAACACATAAGATCGAGTTTCACAAATTAATTTTCAAATTTGAGAAAATTTGGTGAATATGGAGTTTATACTCGTGTGAATTGATTTCTCTTAGCAAAGCTCAATAAGGCAACTGCTGAAACCCTAGAAAACATGAATATCAAGTCTAGCTGTATGTCTTAGATACAATATGTAGAGTCCCTTCATGTTACAAGCAGACAAAAAACTCATACACATAATATAAAAATAAGTGAATCAAAACACAAGAATCTTTAAGGCAAATGACAATGTTATATTTCAGAATGTGACAAAAATATGACATCCCTCCCAGATCTGGAGATATAGCTCCAGCTGACTGCGAATTAACAGACAAGGTTGTCTGATGAGAAGCAAGGTGTTCATTTGCCAGTATCCAAGGCATCTGTCACATCATGATATTCATAAACATCTTCTGGTAGGAAGTCTAACAAAGGCCTCCATGTTAATATTCATCAGAAAATGGATTATCGGGGTGTCCATCAAAACTACAATTGGGAAGAAGAATGCATAATGTGAGAAATCAATTCTTCCTTGTTTTAAAGAAGGGTAAGTCCAAATGTCTGTCAGTACTAAAGACTAGTTCAAGATGTACTAACTACTGCTAGATAGTTCACTTCCTTTTTGCTAATCAAGCTAAACACAGTGTTGGGTACTGTATTGATTAGTTTTATATCAAATTGACACCCAACAAAGACCAACTGGTTTTTGTAAAATTGTAGCATTTAAAAGCTGAACAAATGTGTGGTAATAGGTATTAAGAGGCAAACATCTTCTGATCCAGACTGCGTGCAACTACTCAGCCATCAGAAGAGAAAATGGGTACCTAACCTAGTCCTCACCAGAGAGGCCCCCCCTCAGCAGCAGAGAAGATCATCTGGAGAGGGCCAGGGCCAAACATCATACAGAGATCAGGGAAGCCCACGGAAAGAGGGAGAGGAGGGGTGGTAGAACTCAGAGGGGCTGAGGACACCAGGAGAATAAGCCCCACAATGTCAACTGACTAGCACTCCTAGGGGCCCACAGAGACTTAAGGGGAACCTGTAGGATCCCCTAAATACACGTCATGGCTGTCTAGATTGGTATTCTGAAAAAACTCTTACAGGTTGGAGTGGGAATGTCTCTGATCATTTTCCCAAATTTTGAGACTCTTTTTCTCCTGCCAGACTGCCTGGCCCACCCTTGATGTAGGAATTGGTACCTGGCCCTGTTCTATCCTGCTATGCCATTCCCATATTGTGCTGTAACCCTGGAGAAGGGATGGTTCTTTTCTGGGGAAAAGGAGGAGATGTTAGTGGGTGGTGGTGGGGGTACATATGAGGGAGATGGGAGAGGATGGAGATGGAGGGAGAGGAGGAGGGATGCCAGGATGTATTCTATAAGTTGTATGAGAGAAGAAAAATTAAACATTAAAAAAAATTTAAATAACAGAATCTATTTTCAATAAAAGGAAAAAATGATGGGAAAGGTATTGAGAGATTTGAACCTATTAAAAACATCAAATTGACAAGTTGTAATCAACAATTCCATGCAGGATAGAAAAGAGAATCTAACTAGGACTATGGTATTGAAAAAGATACCATTGAACTAGTTAAGAAAAAAAACTGAGATATGTGGAACAAGATATCATAAGCTTAGAAACATTTAATTCAGCTATATGACAAAGTGTATGCCCCATAACATAGCTGTAGAATACAGTAGCAAACATAGAGGTTTAGTTTCAACAAAAGCATTGTTTATCAGAAAGTCCAGTGAATTGAGACATGCAGAAGGGCACTTGTGAAACTCTATCTCTGGAGACAATCTGTAAGAACTCCCCAGACAGCTCATCCCTAACCCACACTAGCCTTTGACTTCTGCATATTGAAATAACTTTAAACACTTTACATTCCTACTCAGAAAACAAATTGGAGCAATGCATTGATCAAAGTTACTTACTAGTCTCCAGAATTGTATCTTAAATTTCTGTCCAGTCCATCTAGGACTTTCATGTCCTCTGAAGTCAACTGGAATTCAAAAACCTATCACAGAAGTAGAAATGTTATTTCTTTTATGTTACATATTGCCAGTCGTGGAAACCCAAGTGAATTCAACAAAGTGTTGCAGAGGCAAGATTGGAAATACAGGAGACATGATCCAAATCTCTGAAGATATCAAGCAGAACATTCATATTCTTAAGGAATAACAGGTGGGAAAGAAATAAACCCATGTTTTTATATAAGAGGTTGAAGCTACATAACTACAAAACAAGGAGAAACTAGGGAAGAAACAGAGATGATGTTATTGAAACTTATGATCTTAGAATACTGAGAAATTTTAAAGACCACATTTTACAGTAGAGTTCAGTAAAATGTACAGACGGACACCCCTCTATCTCATCGGTACGTACAATGAGTTTTATATAGTTTAATTTATAAATTGTCAAATGCTAATGAAGTGATCCAAAAGAGCATAGGAACTAGCTTCAAAAGATCTTTTCTAAATTAAGGATAGACTAAACATGAAAATGATCACCGCTGACTAACAACACATTAAGACTAACGACTTTGTGAATCTAAAGCCCTACTGTAAAGTGTGTTGGAAGACAAGAGAAAATTAGCATCTGAAAGCTGGTAAAATTACTAAAGGCAAGATGGACAACGGATGTTGAAGTATAAGTCAAATAAGCTCTTTCCTCTCCCGAGTTGCTTTTGGTCATGGTTTTATGCCAGCAACAGAAACCTAACTAGAATATCCAATGTGAGTCACATACAAGAGGGACTTTGTGTAAAACACGTGAAAATAAGAACTGACACCCAAGATTGTCATCTGACATCTAGACACACACCATAGCATGGCTACACACACAGGGAGGTGGGGAGAGAGAATAGATGAAAATAAATAACAGACATCTCTAAAATACTCCACCCCACCACAATTGTGATGTATAATGAGGTGAAGCCTAAGATAGTTAGCTAAATAATAAAATTATATGAAAGAGAGCTTAGGCAGTACTGACTAACTGCACAATCAATAGAGAAGCCTGCAAACATAAGAGTGCACACAGCAAAGATAAGAGAAAACCCAGTCCAGGCCAGCAAGATGGATCATCTACTAAAAGCACTTATGGTACATGCCTGAAGACCTGGATCCAATCCCTGGAATCCGTGGTGGAACGAGAAGCTGGATTCTGAAAAGTTGTCACTTGGCCTCCACATACACATTATGCACAGGTGTGTACACACACAGACACACACACACACCCACACACACAAATAGATATTATTTTAAAAGAGGCTAACTAAGCTCAAAGATGTTCTGAGAGATCACAAAGGACTCATGTTAAGGTCTTATGTCAGCTTGACACAAGCTAGAGTTATCTGAAAGGAGGAAACTTCAATTGAGAAACTACCTCCATAATATCCAGCTGTAGGGCATTTCCTTAATTAGTGATTGACAGGGGAGGGCCCAGCCTCCCAAGCCCGTAAGCAGCACCCCTCCAGGCATCACCTCCTGCCTCCAGGTTCCTGTCTATTTGAGTCTTGTCCTGACTCCCTTTGATAGTAAACAGTGATGTGGAAGTGTAAGCCAAATAAGCCCTTTCCTTCCTGAGTTGCATTTAGTCATGATGTTTCATGATAGCAATAGCAACCCTAACTAAGACAGGGTATTTCACAGATGCTTCAAGGCCTACAGCCTGTCAACACCTGCATGTTCTCTCTGATCCGCTTCTCATTGAAACTCCTGGCTAGGACCACAACCCCACGCTGCAGCTGGTAGCGAAGAGCAATCAAGGCTGGTGTTCGGTTGTACTTTTTTGCCATGGAAGCAAGAACTGGATCATCCAAGAGAACAGGGGTGCTCTGGTCCACCCTGGAAAGGAAGGAAAAATGCTGAACTCCAGAAGTTCAAATTACTTTTATGTTAGGAGGCTTACAAAACAATTAGGTATCTATTCCAAACCACAGATATACACTGTTCTCCTTGGGTCAGTAGAATCAACATCATCTCAGATCTTTCTTAGAAATATAAATATTACCCCCTTTAAGTCCATTGAGAATTGGATCTAGAAAACTGTTATATAACCAGATATATTTCAACAATGGTGTTTTAGATACACTCTTTGTTGTTTCTGTTACCTACCAAAGTGTGTCTCGTGAACTTCCCAATGTGCAGTAGGCAACCAGAACAATGTCTTTTGATTTACAATAGTCCAGCAGTTTGCTCTGGTTGAGATAAGGATGACATTCTACCTAATAGAAAACAATCAGATTATGAAACTTTGTATTAATATGAAAGAAAAATATCAAATTGAAAGAACTTGAATTTTTAAAAAGCATAATGGGAATTTTGAAGTGAAAACATAACATTAAGTAGCAATCACTTTAACAAAATACATTTAATGCCTTTTTCTTATAAAAAGATTTTTTAAGATATCCTTGGGAAGAAATAATTCCATGGACAAGTTCTTGGATGCTAAATAATCTTTTCCACTATAAGGAGACTTGGAAAATTCCAGAACAGGAACAGGGAAAGAATCCTTACAAACTTGGGTAGTGAATCACAGTAGAGGCAACAATTTAGCCAAAGGCTCAGGATGACATTTGCGAAGACAAAAGAACTAGTTTGACAGGATCCATATTAATATACGAAATTCATAAGTCCATCACAATACAGAGCACAAAGAGAAAGGATAAACAAATCCATTTGCTCATGCTGATTTTCACTGTAACACTTTAGCCAGAACATTGGTAGTCAAAGGCAAGCATTAATGTTTACATTGTCTTCTATAAAAGTGAGTTTTATCTTGATGTGTTAAAAAAATTCTAGCAAAATATCTTCTAAGAAAACTAAAAGGGGCCGTGAAATGGCTTAGCAAGTTAAGTAAAGCATTTGCCATCAGTCTGATGACTTGACTTCAATTCCTGGGACCCACATGGCAGAAAGAGAGAACCAACCAATTCCTAGAAGTTATCTCCTGACCTCCACACATGTGTTGATGTGTGCATGTTCATGTGTATGTTTATGTTTGAGAAAGAGAGAGAGAAAGAGAGAGAGAGAGGGAGAGAGTAAACAGTTGATTTGGTGTCAGAAAGCAGGCAGGAGTTGGCTATGATGTATCTCATCAGTCATAAGGTTAGCTCAAAGTACTCTGCCCAAAGTTACCACCATGGTTTCACCATAACCAAGTAAGATAGCTCACTAATCTGAATGAGTTTCACAGCCTCCAGTTAATTTCCTAGTAGCTATCACTACAGTTAATACACCTGAAATCAGAGGTGCCAGGACCAGAGGCACATCCATCTAACACTCATGTTTGTACCATCCATCTTTTACTTTGACCCCATCGTGAACCATGTCTTTCTAGAACCTTTCTTCCTGTACACAGTTTTCTCCACTGCATCTTCCTTCTTCCAATCTTTTCTCATAGATGGAGAAGTGTGTCTTCTTCATGGTCACACTATGACTGCTGCCTCTTTTAATCACCTTTCCTTGTTCTGCTTCTTATACCCAATGAGCCCTAAGGTAACCCCAATGTTCTATTGTCTTTCTCAAGCAGAGTTGTAATGAAGAGACTTCTATGTCCTCTCAGGGAGACTCTACTCTTAGAATTTCCTCCCCACAAAGGTAAAATGAACAGGACTAGACAAGTGGTGGCACAGGAAGAACAACTTTAGGCATAAAGACCAAGAGGTGGGAAAGCGCTCACTTGGTTGCACACAGGCTTGTACTTGAGGCCTGGCTTGTTCAGGATCATCTCCAGCTGCCTGCGGTTAAAGTTTGACACCCCGATGGACTTGGCCAGTCCTGCATCCTTACACTTCTCCATGGCCTGTATAAGAAGAGATAGTGAAGGATAAATGGTGCCATAATTCCAAGAAATGCTGTTTAAAAGGATGGTTTCAAGGAATATTGAGGAAAGTAACTGGCTTTGACTGTCTAGATGTGGAAAATTTGTGGAGAAAAATAAGGGAGAGGGGAAATGAAAGTGACAAAGAATTCCTTTGTTCTTAAATAGGAGCCATTACAACATTTGATTGGAAAGAGATTCCTCATTGCCCTCAGCTCTTCTCCATTCCTATCACTTTCCAACAAGGACTTCTTCCATCTAAATCCTTCTTGTGAAATTCACAAATTTCTAGCTCAAGCCACATATATTCGATTCTGACAGGTGGAAGTCGTACCTGGCTCAGCCTCTCCCAATATCCCTTCTGTCTTCTTCCCTCCAAGGACTCACCTCCCATGTGTCATAGAAATTCATTCTTTCAATCAACAGTTTCCCGTGTTCATCACGTGGAAATAACTTATTTCCAGGCTAGAATAGAATCATTCATTTTAGATATCTCATTGAAGACATGTTACCACACTTCATCACACTGCCAATCCCTCAGAGTCTGGGCCATGAAGCCTTCCTAAGTAAGTAGGACTATTTTAGATACTTTGCATTTCGAGTTTCAAAGGACTACTCTTTAGATATTGGCATCCTCTACTCTCTCATATTTTGCAGATGCTTAGTAAATTCCTTTCTCCCAAGTCCTAATGGTGTCATATGTGGTTTCTGTTATTATTTCAGCCCCTATGTTTCCCTATGGGAAAAAAATGCCTCTATCTTTCTGGTAAATCCAGTAATTACATGGGCTTGATATTTGGCAATAATGGACTCTGTTTATGATTTGAGGAAAACAGTTTCTTATCTCTATGGACATATGATTGTCTAAAGACATGAATAGGAATTAAACTGGGCCATTGGTAAAACTTTCTTTTCAGGATTAAAGTGGGTATTAGAAACCCAGAGTAGCATTCAAGTTTTACCAACCATGAATCTTGAATTGCCACAAGACCGTATTTTTCACCAACAGCCAATGACAGTGCCAAACAAAATAAGCAAAATGTGGAGATAATGGATGAAGAAAAATACTTCTGAGGCTGATGGTACTTCATGCTTTCCAATGTAGTCATGGCTAGAACTTCCCAGTTATGTAACTTAATAGCCTCCATTGCACAAACTAGCTTAAGGTTTTTTTGCATAATTTTATAGCAAGAATTCTGCATAACACAGTTGTTGATGGCTAAGTGTCATCTATAAAACCCCACCATGAAGCTATCAGGAGAAATAAAGGCTGGTAATATAAGAACCAGATGTTCTAGTTTGCTTTCTGTTGCCGTAATAACTATCAGGAGAAATAAAGGCTGGTAATATAAGAACCAGATGTTCTAGTTTGCTTTCTGTTGCCGTGATAAATACCATGACTACAAACAACTGAAGCAGAAAGGGTTTATGTAATGTCTTGCACTTCCAGATCACAGCCCATCATTGAGGGAAGTTGGGGCAAGGACACAAGCAGAAACCGTGGAAGGATGCTGCTTACAGGTTCACGCCATTCCTCATTCATCAACTAGCTTTCTTACACAGGCCAGAACCACCTGCAGAGGGATGCCACGTACCACCCTGGATGGTCTCGTAATCACATCGGTCCGTAATCAAGATAATTTCTCAAATATGGCCCGAAGCAAATCTGATTTGAGCAACCCCCCAACTGAAACTCCCTCTGATTACTTGGCCCCATCAAGTTAGCAGCTGACACCCATTCAGAGTGAGTACCACCAGATTTGCTTTCACCATGCAATTATGACAGGTGATGTAACCTCACTGTGAAGCATATGTATGGCTGGTTTATTAATTTCCACAGTGCACATAAATACCTTCAAAAGACTAAGGGGGATTGAGAAGGTGGCCCAGTGGGTCAAGTAAAGACTTGAAATCCTATCTGAGTTTCACCCCCAGAACTTAAGTACAACAGCAACTAGAAAAAAATTTAAAGTTAGGTGTGGTAGTACACATTTTCTATCCCCGTACTGGGAAGGTGGGCACAGGTGGACTCCTGGGGCTAATTGCCCTATCTTTTTAGCCCATCTTATTAAAATTCTAGGCCAGTGAAAGACCTTGTGGTAACATCTAAAGAACATAGCAGGGCTGTTTTCTGGCCTTAGTATGCATAAGCACACACATTCATGTGCAACCACACACATGAGCACCTACACATACACATGCACACATACACAAACAATAAAAAATAAAACTCACAGGGACCAAAACCAGAACTATGGCTTGAATATAGATTATTTTTTTTTACAAGTTTCTAAGGCAGAAGGCTGCTAAATTATTTTCTTTCACAGGCAGGAAGCAGAGTTTTAAGGATTCAAAAATAACTCTATGAAAAGGGACTTGGAATTTATTGTTTAGGATTTTCATCAGAGTAATAATTCATATATTCACCTAAGAATATAAATCTTAACTAGCCACATAACTGTGGATTATACTGGCATTACTAGTGAAGTCATTTTAAATACAGCATTTGCTCACCTGCAAAGACATTGGAAAATGAATGACATAAAGATCAACGTAGTCCAATTGAGCATTCTTCAGCGTCTTTTCCAAGCAAGATCGGACCAATTCTGGTCGATGGAAAGTACTCCAAAGCTGCCGAAGTCAAAGAATGAAACTTCAAACCCTGAGTTTATCCACTTTTATTGGATTACCTCATCTAACATGGAGACATTTTTCTACTGTTGGAAACACACTCCCTGCTTTTCTCTTTTTTCATTGTTTTTTTTTTTTCTACATATAAACTTCATCGTGTGTTCAATGCCCTTCCACTGAGCTGTCACTTGAACATCATTATATATTTGGTTATGTATTTGCTCAGTGTATCTACTGAACCTGGATCGAAATGTTTAAGACAAAGAGTTGTTTTCTCTAATAATGATGCTCAGTGTACAAAGTAAAATACAAGCTTGGTCTAAGTCATGAACCGTTCAAACACACAGGAATTCAGTATTATATAATGGAACGTTGTAAGGAACCCCTTTTGGAGGCGTGTTAGTGTGTGATGAACTAAACTGAATACATGTTAGCTATGCCTTTGATGAACAAAAGCTCCTGAAAAGAAACTGTATCTGCTGTTCGGCTGATTAGAACACTAGAATGCTTTAGATCCAAGGCTAATTAGCTTATCTTGATATAGTTCTTGCCCTCTGGAACAGCCAGTCCATTCTGTATCAAAACTAACATCTTGTAACTACTAGATAAAAAACCTTTTAGAATACATTAACCTAGTAGACTATTAGCTTCCACCAATCCAAAAGCTAAGAAAGTCATCAATAGCATCTTGGGCCTATAGAAAAGCTTCACCCATTTCACTGGTCCTGCCTCTCTGATGTACCCACCAATGTATTTTACATATACCTTGATTTATGACTTTCTTTGTTCTGTAAAAATATATTTTAAAAAATCATAAACCTCCTTCCATGTTGGAATGTGGAATTTGGAGTAACCTAAATTTATGTTCCTGGGCCATGGTCACTCAAAATGGATCCAGAATAAACTACATTTTATTCCCTTTAGGATTAGAGCTGTGCTTTTTAACAAGCTGAAGCCTGTATATAGTAGACTTTTATTATACTATCCTGCTGTGTGAACTCTGTCCCCGTGGACCTTTGTTTGTTCTTGGGCTGCCTCCACCAGCCCAAGAAACGCCACAAGCAAAATGAGCTTAGTGTGGTCAAAGGCATCATGCAAACATCCCGGTTGGTCCTTGAGATGGGCTGTCTACTGAACCTGTTTGGTGATAGTGAGGAGAAATACTCTGTTTTTCATTGTTTCTTTCTCCCTGAGGCAACTGGAATAAAAGCTTTTACAGTCCCCTGATTCTGTTGAATCTCAGATTCTACTTCAATTCCTCAGCAATGGTCACTGTTGGGTTGTGCTCATTGGTGCATTGTGACAATACCTACAGGCATCATGTATTGATATTTCTTATTGCCAGAGTAAAAATTTTACATTTAAAAATAAGTTTTAGAAATTCACCCAGGATATAAAAAGACCAAAACATGATCACAGCTCTGTCTGATTCTGAAGTTCATAAGGAGCCACACTGCTTTGACCTGAAATTCAGAACAGTATATTTATAGGAAAGTCACAGATTTTTACTCCTGAGTAATAACAAACACATCATCTTTATCTATTTTTGACCCTAATGTGAACACGTGAATATGTGTGAATTAAGGTATACCAATAAATAATGATGTATGAAACAGGTAATGATCCGAACACATTTTATCACCTCAGTTCAATCACGTTAAGTATGCCCACAAGCATTCTGTTTACAAAATACCTTTGAAGTATAGAATAGGTCTTCTCTCTTCACGGTGCCATCTGCAATCTTGCTTTTAATGGCCTGTCCTACCTCCTCTTCTATTTGGTACAAATAAGCAGAATCAAAATGGCGGAACCCAGCATCAATAGCTATTTTGACAGCATTGATAACTTCAGTTTTAGGAACCTAATGGAGAAGCCAAAATTAGCATCTGTGTAATGAAAGGTATTTCAAACACAAACAACAGTTTCCAATGAATTTCTCCTGTCTAATTTTCCTGCATCTCTTCCAATCAATACTAGATGTGGGCATTTCCCCAAACATGCTTAGTCCAGAGCAACCACTGCATCGCTGGTATTAGAAGTCCTGAAAAATATCTCCCAATTCAATAATTTGATCAAAGGACTTGCAAGCCTAATTGAGGCAGTATAGAAAAACTTATGGGGATGGGATTCAGGAAGAAAATAAGAAGCCTCTCACCCTGGAGTCTTCTCGAGGCTTCTTACTGTCTGAGAGTCAGTTACTCCACCACAGTTAGCAATATGAGCTGTGAAGGCTATAATATACCAGTACTCCTTTCGTGTGTAGATGTACTATGTTAAAATAGCGATAAATTTGTCTTAAGCCTTGGCATGTACATGACCTTGGGGAGGACATTGTTCCTTTTCCCTCAGATTTTCAACGCATTTCAAATAAGACTGTTAACTTTGTATTGAAATGGCCCCAAAAGAAAATCCAGACCAAGCAAAAGTATAAAGGGATCATGACGCTAGAAGGGATGTGTGGGGGAAGGAGGAGAAGCATCCCTTGGAATGGCAGGACCAGTATGGTATGGGGTCTAGACAAAAGCACCATGCCTCAAGTGAGCTCGGACACTGAGAGTCAAGCTAAGGCAAGATTCTCACAGAAGAGAGCCCAGGCCCCCAGGGTCAAGCTAACTGGGACCCATACCCTCCTTGATTGTGTGTCTTCCTGATAAGGTGGTACACAGGATCTTTTCTGTGAATTGATAGACTGTGATTGATCTTTATGTCCCAGGCTCAGGAGGTTCTTTGTTAATGGTGGCCAAAAAATGTCTGACTTCTGTTTTTATTTGTATAGGTGATTTTTAGCTTAAAAAAAAAAACCCTAAAATTCCAACCCAGTGTCACAGTTCTGGGATTAGTTTTGAGACTGTATTCCTGGCTCTCTCCCCAGACAGTGCTTGCTCTTACTTTGGATAGTCAATTTTTCCTGTTTCCTTTTTCCTCAATTTTAATTCAAGTAAAATTTTCTTTATTAATGAGTTATGTGTCTGTTGTGAAGTGGTTGGATCACCAGAATCTATAACAGTATGATTGTGTCCTGGTTCATGAATCCCTATGAAAGAGTTTCACCTTACCAACTGTGATTCTGTCATGTGCCTGTCAAGAACTACTCCATGAACTCACTTAGATTACTTATTAACCCTTTAAAGATAATAGCATCACTTAAATGGCATATATAGCTACTATCAAATCGTCTATAGCCTGCTGGATGAGTTCCAGACTGCCTCAAAATGACAGCAATGTGGATATCATCAGGAGAACAACACCCAAGGTTGATTCCTGACATCCACCTTCATGCATGTGTATGTGTATGCACATGCATGCCTGCACAAGCACATACACACACGTATTGTTAAAAGACAAAGAAAGAAGATATTCTATATCTGTAAGAATTCCAGAAATTGTATTTCAATGAAATTACATAATTTCATAGTTACATTATTACATAATTTCATAATTACATTATTACATAATTTCATAATTACATTATTATATAATTTCATAAGCTAGATAATGTCTTATTGCCACTTGCCCCTGCCTCTCTCTCTCTCTCTCTCTCTCTTTCTCTCTCTCCCTCTTTCCAAGGTAATTATTTTCAACTCTATAAAGCCTACAAAGGTCATTCTGCAATTACATCTACATCAACAACTACAAGTGGCCAATGATAGTTGATTATTTTAGCCCAAGACTATTTCGTGTAGAATAAACTGTAAGAAGACAATAAAATAATAATAAATAAATAAAAATAAATAATAAAGCTCTAGCTGTACAAGTACAAAAGAACCAACCACTCATAAAATTATCACATATTGAAATCAACTTGATAATGATGCTTAACAAGAAGTCCCTTAGAAAGCCTACACCTTTGAATCAAGGTTTAAGAGTTCTCTGTTGATTCAGGGCCAAAAACAGAAAGAAAGAAAAACAATGGAGAGCTAACAGCATGTTTTCAATACTTTGCTTTCACAGTATGTTAAAAGCGTATCTCACACATGAGTTGCATAAACAGGAACTCAAAAAAAGCATCCTGTTTTTCAGAGTGAGGTACCAAGGTACATTTTCATCACTGGATTCGTTATGAAGTGTGATTAGCAGTCGTTCCCATTTATCTTCTGCATTGGATCATTGTTGATGCAGTCTAAAAACTGAGGTATGTTAGAATTTGACCACTATTTTTTTTTATTTATTGAATCTGCACAGCTTAGCAAAACAGAATAGCTGGAGACAGTTTTATACTCTGCCCTATATTAATTTGACCCTCCCACGCATTTGTACAATTCACAGAAAGGATGTTAAATCTCATTAACACCTGAGTCTGGCTTCCCTGCACCCCATGTCAGGCAACTCACAATTGTAACTCCAGCTCCATGGCACATCACAGCTCCTTCTGACCTCAAGACTGCATGCTCATACACACACGCATGCAAAACAAAATAAATCTTTAAAAAACACCAACAACGATGGCATTGATTTAAATCTGTAAGGAACTCAAAATGCTACATTTAGTACAAATAAAAGAAAATAGTAATGTTGTGACACACTAAAAAAAGTTACATGAGCCACCACAAGTCACTTGAAAATATCTATTTGCAGAAACATTTGTCCTGGCCCTATTGTGAGAGAAAAACATTCTTGGGAATAAAGCACACATCACTTCTACTGTTTGTTTCAAAACTGTTTCTGATGCCCTTGAGTCTGGTGTGCAGCTGACTCCCTTCACCTCACATGTGTTGTTTTCTTTTTCTTTTTCATTTGAAGTGAAGGGAGTCGCCCCATTTTCAAATGAAAAAGAAAAATCCAGTAATTTAGACAGTGTTCTATATGTGTAATTTACATGCATGTTCCGTAATTTTAAGAAAAAAAAAAAGACTTGTGAATAATATAATCAAAATGAGTTTGTTTCCAATGCTACATGGAACTGATTTATCTTACCAACAAAGAAGGTAATAAGAATGAAGATAAATTATAAAATTTTTCTTGTTTTTTCTGTTTTGTGTGTGTGTGTGTGTGTGTGTGTTATACATCTGGAGGTCTGAGGAAAACCTGTGAGAATCAGTTCTCTATTTCCACCCTGTAGATCCTAGGGATCAATCAAACTCATTCATCAACAGCCTCATGCAGTTTCCCAGGAATCGTTTCATCTAATGTATTCAGTACACCTAAAATATTACAATGTTCTTTTATGGCAATTTTCCATTTAAAAAAATTATTTCACCTTATGTGTGTGAGTGTTTTGCCTGCATGTATGTCTATGCACCACTTGTTGTTGTCTGGTTCCTGCAGAGGCAAGAAGAGGGTGTTAGTTCCCCTGGAACTGGTATAGACAATTGTGAGCCACCATGTGGGTGCTGGGATTTGAACCTAGAACCTCTGCAAGAGTAGCCAGTGCTCTTAACCACTGACCCATCTTTCCAGCTCCAACAGTTTTTCCTTTGGCCTCTGTTGAACCCAGCCCCGTCTTTTCTCTAAATTGTATTGACTCCTACAGATTTATTGAGACTACAGCTGTGTGGTTCCTTCCCTCATTACCTCTCTTTCAAGCTATGTATGCTATGAAGCAAAAATTCCTATCAAAAGAGTTCAAGATTGCTCTGCAATTATGACTCTCTGCATGAGAAAAATGTGACTCAAGCTTTAAGTGCTAGTCCTTGCCTCTCACTGACTGATATGAGGATGAAATCAGAATGGAAACATTTTCCCATGAGAATCTCCTGTCGAATTTTGATTTCAATGTCAGGAATAGGAACAGGGAGCAAGGATTTAAAGTTGCCTCTTTAAATATAGTTCACCCTAAAATAGGGTTGTATTTTCTTTTTAGGTAAACGTATCAAAAGTTAAAGTAATGAACAAGTCTTATTTCAGCACAGGTCTGGAATTTGTGCTGTGGTGCTCAGTCCTTGCTCCTCAGCAGAACACAATATTCTCATCATTGTTCATAAACCACATCTCCAATAAAGGCTACCACAAGCATTTTATCAGGATCATATCTACCTGAGGGGTAGATATATTGAATTATTTGAATTACAGAAATAATCAATGTCACTATTCCCTTTGCAGTCAAACCCAAAGCACAGCAGTAGGACTGATAGATGCTTTCCATTCACTGCCAAACAGGCTAAAACTAAAGCATAAACAGAGCCCAGAATAAACAGTACTGTCCATATGATAAGTCCCCAAGGACCAGCAACAAGACTCTATTATATGTGGATAACTCTAATGTAGGGACCCCGTGGGTCTGAGTCAAATAGGAGCAAATCTAAAAGTATCCATCAGTTTTACACATCCTGAATAATGTACTTTTATAAACCCTTAAGCCCAAGACACAATTGTTACCTTATGAGGCACAGTGGTCCCAAACCCCAGTACAGGGATGACGCGACCATCATTTAGTGTCACATGCATCGGTGTGGAATTCATAGCTTGTCTTTGTGCAATTAAGCAAGGCTTGAGTCTTCTGATTGCACAGGGTAAAGGCCAGCAAAGTTGTGACAGATTTTTAAATAACTACTTGAAAGTTAAACAATGCCATGTGGGAGGAGCCCAGCTTAAAGCAATAGTCCACTGAGAAATAGAGGCTGTTTGCATTTGTATGACACTTAACTCCAATAAATTACTAGACCATGAAAATGAAATCATAAATTTCTTGTAGAAGAAATTCTATAAGCATTTCTATTCACAGTTCTAGTCGCAGTTCACATTTACCTCTGTAAATTTCTGAAAGGAAACTGATGGATAGTACTAGGGACCAATCATATGTTACCTAAAAAGTAACTTCAGCTGACACACTCTTGTTTTTTCACATGAAAAGGGTATCTCTTCTTTACTTTCTAAATGATACGATTCCCATTATATCGCCACACCCAGACACAATGTACCTTGATTGTACTCTCTCCTTTTGTTCCCTCTCTGGCTCCCAAAATAGTTCCCCTTCTAATTTTATATCTTTTTTCAAAAACAAAACACCATTTATGGAGAAACACATGAACTATTTGCCTTTCTGAGTTGGAATTTTTTAATTTAATGAGATGGTTTTCACCTAGCTCCATCTACTTTGGTGCAAATGAGATGATTTTGTTCTTTCTTGTGTATAAATAAAACATATGCCACATTTATACATCACATTTTCTTATATACCACAGCTTATATAGCACATTTTCTCTATCCATTCATCTACTGATAGGCACCTAGGCTGATTCCAAATCTTGGTCATTGTGAAAAGTGCCTTTAAAAAGCATGGGTGTATAGATATATTTATTATACTGACTTTGATTCTTTTGCATATGTACACAGGAGTAAAATAGCTGGACCAAAAGAAAGATCTGTTTTTTAGTTTTCTGATGCTACTCATGCTGACTTCCATAAGAACTAAAGTGATTGGAATTACCCCCAGCACTGTAGAAGGGCTGCACTCTCTCACTTCCTCAACATCATTTGTTGGTCTCTGTTTTCTTGGTGTCAACCATCCGACTGGTGTAAGACAGACTCTCCAGCTTTGATTTTCATTTCCTTGATTCCTATAAACAGTAAACATTTTTATATCATTAATCGTCATCCTAGAGCTGTTAATATTTTTATTTATGGTTGGATGGTTTAATATTTGGATGAATGCTTTTTCAAATGTTCTAGATACTTATACTTTTGAAGATTAATAGCTGGCAAAGATTTTCTTACATCCATAGGCCGTTTCCTTCACTTTAATAATTGTCTCCTTTCCTATTGATAGATTTTTCTGTATTACCTGTGTTCTCTGCCAAAATTTGCACAGCAGTTAGGAAGGCTATCCCTGTTGTGGAAGTTTATTTTTAGTTATGTATAAAATATTGTTTTGTGCCCTATTGGGTGAGGGTCTGCCTAGATCTTGGTGTTTTGTATTGTTGCAAGCATTTAATTTATGTAGGGGGATATTGATTGCTTATGATCTGCACCTGAGGAGTTCAGAATTAATAAAAAACACCTGAGCGTAGATGCTCGGAGTTCCACTGTCGAGGATGGTGCTTGCCCTGACAGTGGGTCCCTCTGCTGAGGTCTGACAGAGTTTGCACATATGAAATATATATCCTTGTCTCCCTTACTGAGACTCCACAGCAGCCTAACTACTACAAATGGTGACCAACGTGGTAGGCAGAAAGTAAAGAAGGGAATGACATCACACAACCTGCATCAAACGTGGAGACAAGGAAGAAGAGAAAGAAACTCCAGACTTCACAGAGTCCGGTAAAGTATTCTCAGAGCAGCTTCCAGAAGACAGAGATTAAGGGATTTAATAAAAGGAAAGCTGTATAAGAGAGATGAAGGAGGAAGCTCTGAAGTGAGAGACACGTTTCAGATAAATATTTTGGATGAATCTTCATGGTGAAAAAAATTCAGCTGGAAGCAGGAAAGAAGCAAGGTTTCGAAGGCTTTTCCTGATTGTGGATCTGACTCTCCCTCCTGCCGCTGTCGATAGTAACCAGGGCACAGAAAATAGAAACCAGAATGTACTGCTCTATGAACTGTGTTTGTTGATGGCTTTTTTATGTGTGTGAAGCCCAATTGGGTCTTGTGTTTGAGGTCTATGAATAAGGGTGTATGTTTACCCATAGTGATGGTGAAAAAGAATGCCAAACTGATAGAATGCTCAACCTGAGATTCTTCCCACAGGCCCAGGACCCTCTGCTGTTGTGGAAGCCACAACTTGAAGCCAAAAAGCCACTTAGTTAAACTGACCAGTTTTTTTCTACAAACCTATGAGAAATACAAGTTGTCCAGATACTGTTGATGGTGATGAGAACTCCACCCAAGAGGGGACCCTTACTGCAGACAAAGTGGCCAGTTATTTTTCAAGCAAACCAGACTCTATTAAAAACCTGGAAAGTGTTTCCTTAGGGTCAGCACAGAAAAATTGTCTTCCAGAGCTGGCTGAGGTTGTATCTCATGCTGACAGCTGAACTTGGTACTGTAAGAGTTACCCCTGTGGTACTGGTTTTGAAGACATGAAGGGGTCATGAAGAGCAGCTAAGGCTTGGCACTGTAAGATGCCAGGAGAGGCCATTGGTGAAGGTACAGCCTCAATAGTAGTTGAAGGCCCAGATTGAAGGAGTCATGTAAAGAAGTTGAGGCTTCTATGAAGAGAGCCTATGAGAGGCTATTGGTGAAAGTGCAGCCCAGTTGCAGCAGAAGACCTCAGTGTTCTGAAAATGCCAGTACCATAGGATGGCCACCAAGAACAGCAGCATCAATGGAATGGAGTTAGCCAGAGCCTGGTGGGCAAGCTGTGTGTGCTGCAGAGGGCAGAACCAGACAAATGATCCAAGCCCTTTGGAGGAGCCCAGAAGATCATGAATAAATTCCAGATAATTAGACATTGATAATGTTTTTTCTGCTGTCCAAAGACATTGTGAAAAGCTTGATAGATGTTTGGTTTCACTTGGTCATGTGCATTACCAACCCTCATAATTGTTCCTCCTGTAAATGGTTTTGCTGGTGGAATGTTAAATTGTGTTGTAAAGATCAAACATTTTTTAATACAGAAAAAGAGAAATGTTGTGGAAGTTTATTTTTAATTATGTACAAAGTAATTGTTTTGTGCACTGTTAGGGGAAAGGCTACCAAGGTCTTAGCATTTTGTATTGTTTGCAGGTGTTGGCTTTCTGTGAGGGATGTTTGATTGCTTATCATCTTCACCTGAGAAGTTCTGAATCAATAAAAATACTTGAGCTCAGATGCTCAGGGTTTCACTGTCAAGGGTGGCACTTGCCATTATGGTGGGTCCCTCTGCTGAGGTCTGGCAGAGTTTGCACATATGAAATATGCCTCCTTGACTCCCTTGCTGAGACTGCACAACAGCCTAACTACTACATATCTCTTCTATTTTTATGTTAAGAATCTTCTTAGTAACTAGCCTTCTCTTTGAGATGTCTTTCTCTATTCCACTCAGACAAAACAAACTAAAATAACAAAATAACATTTTTTTTAAAAGCAGATATAGCTAAGTTTGCATTCTTTCTCCTGTGCAGGACTGTCCAAAGGCTACAGTGTGTTAAAGCTAACTTGAACTCCACATGACCCCTAGAGGGTAAGAAAGATGGGAGTTCATTGCTCCACACCCTAGACCTGGCCAAAACCCAGCCAAATTTAGATATAAACCTTCCACCAAGCAAACATGCCTCTCTGCCTTGTGGGCCAGATTACGCAGACTAAATGCCACACACAGGCAAGGTCACTCCCACATAGGGTGACCTAACCAATGGATATTCTCAGGGACATGGGCTCCTTCCCGCCTGTGATCCTTAATATACACCCTACAGCCTCGATTAAAGAGAGATGCCCACCGAAGCATGTCCCCAGTGTCTGTATTCATCTGACTCACAGAGGCCCAACAAGGCAGAATGAGGGCCTGGACCCCTCACCATGTTCCTACCATGCCCCACCAAGCGTCTTGTGGCTTCTTGGCCTGGACAAGAAGCCAGTGGCAACAGAGGAACACCACATGGCAAGGGGGTTCCACCGCAGGACCTACACCTCTGTGGATGATAATACATGCAACTGAGTGGAGCACCCTCAGAGACAATACTGGTACAGCCACTCCTTCCCTTGGTAGTATGGAATGGTGAGCCTTCTTGCTACACTAGCTATTTGCGCTGTTCCTAAAATGGAAAGACACACAACTAAGACTTCATCTAAAGGTAGTGCACCTGTGGGGGAAATTTCCAGTATGGCCATCTTTCACTATGTAGCATAGATTGGCACACCTCCTTGATGAATGGGCTGTGCTACATGAATATAAAGGTTCCTCCAAAGATTATATTCAACTACTGAAAGTAACACATATAGGATGAGATTGTAAGCAAGCTCTGATGTCAATTGTATAGCCCTTAATCTGGGCAATAAGAGTACAACCAACCAGTCTGTCCAGGAAAAATAATTCCTGAATAAGAGAGGAATTCCAATGAGAAAAAGACACATGGATGCATGGGTTATCTGATCTGTGTGAACAATGAAGTCATGATATAATATCCTGAGTACAAATCTAAACTATAGAGATGAAAGAACTGATCCAAATAGTGAATAATGTAAGACAAGATGATAGCAGCCTTTAAAACATAATGTCATAAAGGTGGTTTCCCACTTGATACATGAGATGAAATCTTAAGGATTCAGATTCACTAGGATCTGGTGAATGTAAACACTGTTACTGATCATGTTTCAATGGAATCATCAATCTATTGAAAATAATGCCCACCCTTGGTTGAGGAGCTATTGATAGCTGATAACTAAATAAATAAATAAGAATACATGAAGTTGGAAGTGGTTGGATAGACCTAGGAAGAGTTAGAGGAAGAAGAGGGGGTAAATATGATCACAATATATAATATGCATTGAGACATCCCCAATGAATTAATATTGTGTTAAAAGAAAGAAAATAGTCAAGCATAGTTGCTCACACCTTTGGCACAGTACTTGAAAGGCAGAGGCAGGCAAATCTCTGAGTTTGAAGTCAGCCTGATCTACATAGTGAGTTCTAGAACAGACAGGATTTTGTAGAGCAATGGGTTCTCAACCTATAGGTTGCAACCCCTGTGGGGGTTGAATGACTCTTTCACAGAGGTCATCAAAGATCACCTGTATATCAGATATTTACATTATGATTCATAACAGTAGCAAAATTATAGTTATGAAATAGCATGGAAAATAATTTTATGGTTGTGGGTTACTACATCATGAGGAACTGTATTAACATTAGGAAGACTGAGAATCACTTTTGAAGAGAGACACTGTTGAGAGAGAAAGAGAAACAGAAAGAAAGAGAAGGAAGGAAGGAGGAAAGGAGAGAGGGAGATAAGGAGGGAGGGATAGAGAGAGGGGGAGGAGATAAGGAGGGAGGGATAGAGAGAGAGGGTGAGGAGAGGGGAGGGACGGAGGGAAGAAAGGAAATAGTACTTAATACTCCCACTCCACCTCAACTATCCATTCTTTTCACTCCTGAATTTTTTCCAAATTAACTGTCAAGAATGTGAAAGGTGTGAGGTTTTAATGTGACTTGCTAACTAATAAACTAGCTTGATATGTTTTGTGGTTGGTAGAAACCCTGAAACTTCTAAGTTAGGGATAAGTGGCAGTTTGTTACTCGTGACAATATCTGTGGTCAACGGTCACGTTTGAGTTGGTTCCAGCATCTCTAGTTTCCAGAACATAAAGTGAAACAATTCAACAGCATCTGAGCATTCAGTAAGCTGAGTAAAAAGAGAAAAACTTTTGAGTTATTGGGAACCGAAACCCAGAGTATTTGCAATGGACAGCAAGCATGGCCGCCCCTTTGACAAGAGAGAGATTTGTTGTTTATTTTATTGGAAATGCTTCATATTTTCCTTATGTTTTACTTTGTTACTGGCTGTTCACTATGCAAACATTCTGAGCAAATAAGTAGAATGAAGAAGTCAGTCCCTCCGCTTGCCTAGCACAGAAATGGTTACACATTCCTACCCCTAGGCATAGAGTACATGCCAATTGTTAGTGCTAGTCAAAGGCGTGACTGTTACCTCTAAGTGTATATCTCCTTAAAAGAGGACCACACCGCAGTGGAAGACCACACATCCAAACTGATCCTAAGAAGTTTTTGGTTTTTGTTTTGAACACAAAGTTGGACAGGAAGAGAAGAAGAATGGATCTGAATGTGGAGATCTGACAGCTAGCCCTAACTATGGCACCGTGTTAGTACCTGCCCAATATAAAACTGCTCAATCCCAGTCATTAGTGACACTTCTCCAGAATGCTCTGACCTGTTAATAGTTTACACTTACCTCCCTTGTGATGGCTAAAACTTTATAAGGTAACAGCCAGTTCTTAAGGGCCATTGGCCTTGCCCTGTAATATCTGAGATCCTTATGGCCTGCAGGTACTACTGCTGTAAGGTATTTAACTGCTTGCTTTTGCTTTTGTAAACTCACTTATCACTGTGGGACTGGGACAAGTGGTCTTTTATTACTATATAACTGGAGAGAGAAACAACTGAGGGAACAGAACAATTTTCTCACCCTGCTGAGGATTCCATAGAGCATGAGATCATTGGAATGTACATCTTTGACATCCATCTTTGTAAACCCTTCCTTAGCCCCATTTGGTACAGCATATGCAGTAGGAATAAGTTCACTAAATCCAAATCTGAATTGAGTCTAAGCCTCGGTCTTTCCCAGTGGATTCAAACACCACCCCACAAGAGCTGTAAGTATTTATTGGTAAGCATTAGAACAGCACATACAAAGAACTGGTAGTGTGTGTGTGTGTGTGTGTGTGTGTGTGTGTGTGTGTGTGTGCTGAGAGAGGAAGCAAAATAAACAAGTAAATAAAAAAGCAAAGAAAACACAAAAAAGGTAAACAAAAATAAATAAAACTTAAAAATGCAAAAATTTTAAAGAAAAAATGTAAGAGACCAGGCAGAATTATTTTCCAATAGATGTCTACTAATTTCTTTTTTTTTTTTTTAGGTATTATTTTTACTTTGTAATTATGTGTATGTTTGGGGGGCAGGTAGATATGAATATGAATGCAAGCACCCACAGAGGCCAAAAATGGGAGTTGGATGTCCTGGAGCTGGAATTACAAGTTCTTTCGGGTACCAACATGGGTGCTGGGAAACAAATCACAAGAGCATATACATTAACCTCTTAGCCCGCTCCAGCATCCCACTTATCCATTTCTCACTGAATGCTTCTGGTTTTGTTTGTAGCCTATGATTTCCAATAGACTTACATATACAAAACTTTATATGTGAACTTAGCCTAATTTTATCTAGTTTATTATAAAACAATGCCTGGAAAACAGAAGATATTCAACAGAAAAAAATAATTATAATACTAGAAAAAAATGAATGAATGCATGCCACTGCCAACTAATAAAATTACCCAAACCTGCTTTGAAAACTAAGAAATTAAATAGGTTAATAAGATCCATTTTTTTTTTTTTTTGCAATCAGAAAAGTGCTCTGGAATTCTTGAATAACATTCAATAAGTTGAACAAAATACAATTTAAAAGCATATGATCCATGCATTGAAATTGATTTTAATTTTGTAAATAAAAATGTATACATGAAATTGTCTGAAAATCAAGGAAACTGAATCAAATATTTCTTTTTATTACATAAGTTCTCTGTAATTTGCCTGTAACTTTAAATTATCAGGAAACACAAATGTCCTCACTTCTGATTCGTAGGTGTGTGACATTAGACGAGCACCTGGAGACATGAATACTACTTTTGAACCACTCTCCAAATACAGATACACATTGTCTGGAGGGAAGAAAGTCTCAATGTAGCATCTCATGCTCAATATTCTTCCAAATATGGATAGTAAGGGTGATCCACTGCACTGAAAGAGAAGAAGAAACATTGTTCATTCACTTGGACACACTTCTGATAGACAAAACGAGAAAGACATGATTTGAGGACCCAGAGAAACTTCAGTGGACCCTGTCTTGTTAAATGCAATGGTACCCATCAGTGAGTAAGGTCTACTGATTTCATAATTTTCTATTTAAAATTTTATTATTATGTGTGTGTCAAGTCATGCATGTGGAAGTCAAAGGACAGCTAGCTTTATACTCAGTTCTCTCCTTTCACCTTTATGTGAGTCCAGGGATTGAGCTCAGGTTATTGAGTCTATATGACAAGCTTCTACATCCAATGAGCCATCTTGCTAGCTCCATTTCATGGTTTCCTATATTTCAAGTCAGTAAGAGTATGTAGCAAAGGAAATAGGCATAGTAATAGGGAGGAAAAGCCAAGAAATAGATAAATTTGGGAACAATAGGTGTGTCTTGGAAAAGGACTGCCATGGGGCAAAGGAAGCTGAAAGAGAATTATGATTCTCTGAGGACTTATGCATATCACTTTTGAGAGTTCATCTTCTTCAAAGATTATTTGAAGTACTTCTTATACTGCTTTGGTATAGACAAAGCTAGAATAGGCTTGATGTATTACTGCATGTTCATCAATATTGAATTCTCTTTATTTCTTTTGATTTTAATAGACATTAATGAGAAAGCATTTTCATGGGCCTCTTAATGTATCATGAGCCATAGGTAGTCTGCTCTCTGTGTCTAATGGGCAGGAGAATCGTGAAAATATTTACTCTGGCCACAGGTTGTGAGAGGTTTTTTTTTAAAGTCAGTTCACAGTGATGCAACTTTGAACTTTTTTTGGAGAGAAGGTCACCTATGTTCTGTGTTTACCTCAAATTCACTGTGTAACCCAGGATGACATTAAACTTCTGATCTGCCAGTTTCTAGCTCGTGGGTGCTGGAAATAATGGCATAGGCATAGTGCCTGTTTTTATGTGGTATTGGGGATCAGACCAAGGGCTTTGTGCATGTTTGGGAAGTACTGTACCAACTGAGCCACGGCCCCAGCTTGGCCAATTTTGAAATGCAGTTAGTCCTGATTCTCACTACAACTGTGTTATGAACTTCAGAAGAAATCTGTCTTCTGAGGTCTATAGGGAAGTACCTGTTACACATCTATTCTAAAAATCAGGTATATCTTCTGTAATGAGATTATATTGAAAAATTGTCATGCATCATCTGAGTTCATTGAGAAGCTGGCTCTGGAAGCAGAGTTGTCACCTTCCTCATTGAGAACCCAAAGTATTTTTGTCTCAAAGTATTTTTCAAGGCCCCTTGTCTAGGGTTCAGATGCCCCCCCCCCAAAAAAAAACTCTGACAGGAAAGAAGGAAAGCAGTAAAACAACACAAGAATGGAAGCATCATGCCTTTGACAGCCAGGGGTGGTTCCCCTAATGACAAAAGTACCTACAGTGGGAAAGAGAAGCCAGTTCAGCCATGGAACTGCCTCCACTTCTTCTCTGACCTACACATAATAGACTTTCATATACTGTCCTGCTGTGTAATCTCTGTTCCCATAAAACTTTGTTTACTATTTAAGAAGAATGCCTCTACCTGCCAAGGAATGCTAAGGGCAATGCCTTCCCTCCTCAGCTATGCAGCTTAGGGTGCTCAAGGACATTATGCAAACAGCCCCCATTCAGTCAAGAGATCTTCTGTCTCATGAGTACGTCAAGTGATAGTGATGAGAAGTACTCTGAACTTTGTTCATTGTTTCTATCTCCCTGCTTTGAACTCTGAGCTATGAGAATAGAGATTCACAGAATGGCAGTAAAGGTATTCTTGAGCAGCAATGCCTAGAGTCCCTTGGTTCTGTTGACTCTTGAATTTGACTCCAATTCCTCAGCACCAGTCTCTGATGGATCTCCATATTCCCAAGATGGTTTCTGCTGGATGTTGTAAGCACTCATTTTTAATAATGCTATCTCTGTCTTCTGCTGTTTGTTCTACTTGGAATCCTCACCCAAGGGGGTCACTCTTCTGTGCTCAGGATGTGCTCTTAGGAACTCTAGCTGACTGCTTCAACTTCCTCGGCTGGGTTTTGATGAATGATTGTAAGCCTCCAGTTTAATATATACCTTTCTGCTGTTATTTTGACCTTTTACCTAGAAGCCTTACCAGAGTAGGAATAGACACTGTGTTCTGCTATTAAAATTAACTCTCTCTATTGAGAATTCAGGTTGGTTGCCTTAAAGATACTCACTCAACTTCTTGGATATTTAAGTGCACAATTTAATCTTGTATCTTATCTTTCTATCTTGATTTGTTATTTTACTTTGACTAGCTATCTATGTAATAAACTCACTCATTCCCAATCAAAAGTTTAGCTACACTGATCATTCCCTGGATCATACAGAACATCTACCTGGCTCACCTGCATGTTATAAAAAGTAAACACACTAAGAAGCAGTCCAGAGAAGTCACTTACAATAGCATTCTAGCATATCGAAAATTTCTGTTGAGACTGTCAATCTCTTTCATGTCCTCTGGGGTCAATTCAAAGTCAAATACCTAGAAGGAAAGACAGAGTCCCAGTAATTAAAAATAAATAAATATATAAACCTTTGAAAGTGCTTTCTACCTGGGAATATAAGAGACAGCAACAAGGATGGCCTTAATAGGAACATTTTTGTCACTTCCAAGTGGTCAAAATCTGAGAACATTTGTCTGAGCACTGCAACTCTCTCCCTTCCTATTCCTTTTCTACTCTGATCTACTTCACACACACACACACACACACAGACACACACAGAGACACACACACACACAGACACACAGACACACATACACACAGACACACAGACACACACACACATACACACACACACACATACATACACACACACACATACACACACACATACACACATACACACACACACATACACACACACACACATACATACACACACACATACACACACACACATACACACACACACACACACACACACACACACACACACACACACGCTCATCAATCCCAAATCTTTCTAAGTAAGGCAGGAAAAAAATGAACTCCCAAATTTATTTTCAAATATAGATTAAATACTATATTTAAGTTCACCAAAATTTGCTGAGCTTTTCTTCCCTCACCACCCTGGGATTTGATCCAGGTTTAAGTAGAAGCCAGTCTGGGAGTATAGTATAACTTCTCTCTAAGAACTGATTGATTTGAAGAAAAATCATTCCCTGATTAATCATTTAACATATCATGTTCACAAACCCTATCTTTGTTTATTCTCCCTTATTAAAAGAACCTTTATAACTGATCACTGAGAAAATAGATCCTGTATTAAGTTATTTCTTGTATTTGAATCAGTCTTTCTTACTCAAATTTGTTTTTATTTGATAATGTAGATATCCCTATGGGAAGTGCCTTAATAGAAAAGCATGAATATCTTTGGTGAAATATGTTAAGTTCATTACCTCACCAGTAAAAAAGTTCATCAAATATTCAAGATCATAGGATACAGACATAGCTTAGTGGGTAAGATCACTTGCTGAGTGAACTTAAGGATCTGAGCTCAAATTTTCAGCACCCATACCAAAAGCGAGTCATGACTACCCCTATAATTTCAGTATTTTAGGATAGAGGAGACATTAGGACTGGTGGAGTTTGCTGGTGATAGCCAGCCTACACACACACACACACACACACACACACACACACACGGCAGAAAAATTAAAAATCTATCTTTCATTTCTATTTGAGTTATCTGTGATGGTTCATGTGAATTGTCAATCTGGCAGATTCTAGAGTCGCCTGTGAGATGGGTCTCGGGACATGTCTGTGCAGGATTATCTTGATTATGTTAATTGATATGAGAAGACTCATCATACATGTGGGTGGAATCATTTCTCTGGGCAGGGGATCTTGGACTGCACAAAGCAGAGAAGAAGAACTGAGCAGGTATTTCAACTTCTCTGCTCTTTGACTGTAGATGCAATGTGACCAGCTCCTTCAGGCTTCTGCCACAATTTACCTACCATAGGAGATTGTACCTTTGAACTGTGACTCAGAATAAACCCTTTCTTCCTGGAGTTGCTTTTGTCGGGGTATTTTATCACAGCAACAGAAACCAAGACACTGCCCATTCAGGAGTCTATCTTAAAAATATGTTCTTTGGGGCTGAGAGATGGCTCGGCAGTTAAGAACACTGTCTGCTATTCCAGAGGATACAGGTTCAATTCCCAGCACCAATATGGCAGCTCACAACCATCTGTAACTCTTGTTCCCAGAGATCTGACACCTTTACACAGACATACATGCAGGCAAAACACCAATGTACATTAAATAAATAAATAATAAAATAATAAAATTAGTTTCAAAAATATGTTCTTTAAGTAACATGGCTGCCATGAGGATTTCTATCAACATGTTAAATTGAACTTTAAAATAAAACTATTTTTATGAATGATTTAACAGTACAATTTATATTCAATTCTCAAATTCATTCATAAGAATAAATTTAAACAACAATTAAGTACTTTTAAGAAGATGCTCCTACTGTTACCTTTTATAAATATTGAACTCAAGATGAAATTTTTAGTGTCATCTTAAAACTGTTTGAATACATGAGCCAGTGGGGCATGTTTCCCATTGGAACCAGAAGCAGGTAAAGGTGCTTGCTGCCAAGCCTGAGATTCACATGGTAGAAGAACACCTCCCATGGGTTATCCTCTGACCACCCAATGCCTGTTGGTGAGTGTACCCTCAAACACACATACATACACAGCTAAATGGAAGAGTTTTTTTTTTAATCTTATAAGATTAAAAAACAAAACAAATTTAAAAAAAAAAAAAACACTGATTGGTATGAGACACTAGCTAGTGTATATATGAAAAAGCATCTAAGAAAAAACTTTTACCATTGATTTCTTCACATGTCAGTCTATAAATTTATCTAGCCCCTTTCCTGCCAAAAGAAACATCAATGACAAAAAGAGAAGACGACCACATATAGTATCCCATACTTCAGAAAGCACACTGACATAGAACTAAATAACTGCAAGTTAATGAAAAACTCAAAACAGAACCATGCCCAGTAGTATGGATGTCAAAAAAAAAAAAAATGCACTGAGAGATTCCAGTGCTTTAACCAACCAGCAATCCTATTCAATTAATCCAAATTGTCAACCTTAATACAAACAGGAATTTGTAAAGCAAAGAATGTGAGGGACAGAAATGAAAGTATTTAAAGTTCTCTGCCATCTGAAAGGACTCTCACCAATTGAAGTAATGGAGCTGAAATACACCTTGTAAAGAACTTGTAAAAGGCAAAGCCTAGTGGAGAGGTAACAAGATCCGACCTTTTACCCAGTGCTTTCTCTGTTACCCTTTCAAGCTGCTGTCTGTAGCATACAGGGGCAATCCTTGGGAATTAATAAATGACACGTGCTCCCTTTTGAGGAGGATTGCACTGGTGTCTCATCCTGGAAAGATGCTCTTGGGTCTTTACCTGGAAGTTCTCTTTGATTCTTTTCTCATTGAAGCTCTTGGCCAAAACCACCACACCCCGCTGTAACTGGTATCGCAGGGCAACCTGACCTGGAGTTCGATTGTGTTTCTTGGCAATGTTCTTTAAGATGGGTTCCTCCAGGAGGTATGGGCTATCTTTGTTGACCCTGAAAAAAAATACATACACACACACACACACACACACACATACTCATACACAGTTGTGAAATCTGGAATACGTTGTCCCTTTAACCCATATCCCCAGACCACTGAGAGGAGTAAGTGCAATAGAGTATAGTTAAAACAAACTTTCATGAATAGTCATAAGGATTTATTTTTTACTGTAGCAACTATAAACAACTAAATTGTCCATTGATAGATGAGAAGATAAACACTATGTGAGACATGTGTCCATGCAATGGAATAGAATATTTCTGAAATGCAGCTGCTCTCTTTTATTCTCAGGGGATGTGTCCCAAGACCTCCAGTGGATCTTGGAAGAGCGCTGACCTTTATGTGCACTACACACACATAAATGAAATGATGCCTTTTCCAACTTACATAAGTGCATCTCATGTTTGGTGGTATAGTGAAGCATGAGTTTTTCCTTCTTGACAACTTCACAGATAGAAGATTCATTCTTGCCAGGGATCTTAGTAACCTCAGTGTATAAATTTTCCCTTTCATTAATCTGAGAACGTTCCTGTTTCCATGTTAAGTGAGTGCTTCTCTTTGCCATATCCAAATCACAAACACCACTATTCTTATGGCTTTGAGCCTTTATTAAGTAAAGTAAAGGTCCCTTGAATGCAAGCCCTGCAGGGCAATGATAGTTGCCCTGATAAACCAGGCAACAAGTGGCTGACAATCATGGAGTATATTTGATGAGAATCCACTGAGTAGCATGTGATTTCATCACACTATTCAGAAGGAAAAAAAGAACACTCAATCTAAAATTTAAAATGCTAATTTCTAGAATTTTTTTCCTTTTGATAATTTCAGACCACCATTAATTGATAACTGAAAGTATGGGAGGCAAAAAAAAAAAAAATTAGGTAAGGGTAACCGCTATAAAATTTAATGAACTAAAAGTAGCTGTGGTCAAACTGGACACAAAAGAATAGATATGCACCTTCCAGATAGGCATGGTGGCACATGTCTGTAATTGCAGCACTTGGAAGATGGCAAGAGGTCCCAATCCATGAGTTTGAAACCACCTTGCTCTATATTGCATGACCCTCTTTTAAATCATGCCCCTCACCAAAAGCACAGAGTTCCTTTTATATAAACTAATAGCATAGGCAAAACTTGTCCAGAGCAAAAGAAATAATACAAAAACTAACTGTCTAAAAGGGATTTTTAAAAACTTGCCTTAGAAGGAATAAAAAAAAAAATCAGCCAGTGCCTTCATATACAAACCTATCCCTGCAGCTATAAATAGAACTCAAAATTCACTGATAAACATGAGAGCAGTACTGTTTTCCTAAGCCTATGGATTTTGTAATTTACTAGTCATGTACATACAATTTTACTCTCATGACTCAGCTGCATATAATCTTTGAAACTATCTAATGACATGTTGGGTACCCTGCATGTCAATGTCACCACTTAGAAAGATGGTCCTATCTTTCTTGGGAGTTCCCTCTATTTTGGCTTCTGTATAACATTATCTCTGATATTATGAGAGAATATGGTTCTAAGCCCCTCCTAAATTAAATGTTAAATGCTGTACAAATAAGAGAGTTTCTAGAAATGATACCAATGTGGGTTTTACATGCTACCCACTTGTCAAAATTCCATGGCTAGTATATATGCAGTCTAATCTCTGAAGCTGTGCCTTAAAATCACTCTTAGAACTATACTTGTTAGGGTTGGAAATATATAGACATAGGTAAACAAGAATAAATAATAATAAATAAATAATAAGACTGAAGTTCAGTCATGGTTCATGAGAACTGGCTACACTGTTGAGCTTTTCTTCTTCATATTTAAACCTTTCCCTGAGGTCAAAATTAATATTGTTTAAATGTTTTGTCAACACCACAGAAATTACTGACATGAGGAAATAAAGTCCAATAGTCTTATTACCAGTTTGAGTCTCTGTGGGATCCCAGGGCACTGTAGGCAACTAGAACAATGTCTTTGGACTTGCAGAACTCCAGCAGTTTATTCTGGTTGAGATATGGGTGACATTCCACCTGTAAATTTCCAAAACAAAATGATATCAGAATGTATGATCCGACAATGCCCTGTAGGTTCTAAAAGTTCCTTGAAGACAGATCTTCTTCCATATTGACCTAAGTACATTTCAAATTGGTCATTTTCCCTGAAATACTTTCTTCTGTCCTTTTACTAGCATTTTAAGATTCAAATCTCTTGTTTCCAACTTGTGGTCTCTGTCATTTTCTGTAGAATGAAGCCAAAGACCATTGGAGCAATGACTGAGTGCAGTCCTAGGTGAGAAGACTGCAAACTGAGCCTGCAACTGCATGCCCTCTAGAGCAAGAAGACATTGAAGACATGCAAAAGGACCCAAGAGATCAGGGAACAAATGAAGCAAGCATGAAAAAGAATAGGGACTGCATTGGGTGAGAAAATGTCATGTCTTTTGTTTGTTTGCTTTTGTTTATTGAGACAGGGTTTCTCTATTATAACTCTGGCTATTCTGAAACTCACTCTGTAGACCAGGCTAGCCTTGAACACATAGAGATTGGCTTGCCTCTGCCTCCCAAGTGCTGGGATTAAAGGCATGTGCCACCATCAACCATCTAGTAAATGCCATATCTTTTAACTCTCATGGACTCACATGACTTTGATCTTCTGTTATCTAGTCTTCTGCTCCGATCCTCAACGTATAAAAAGTTCAAAAGCAGCATACCTACGTATCACAGTGATCAGTGACTAATTTCCCCGATAATATGGGGAACTTTAACCGGCTAAAATGCTTATTTCCTTTCATAAATAAATCAAAAGTGAAAGAGAGTGAGGCATGGGGGAGAGGGAAAGAAGAGAGAGTAAGAAGGGGAAAAGGGATATGAATACAAGAAAGCCTACCAGTTAAAAGCAAAATATGATAGACATACCACCCAAATGCAATGTAAAGATTTTCTTTCTTGTCTTCCTTGGCTGTAAAAATACATCATAGCTAGGCATAATGGCAAATACTTAGCTACTTGGTAGGCTAAGGCAGGAAGACTGAAATTTCAAGGCCAATTTGAGCATTAAGAGAAGCCCTACCTCAAAATAATTTGGAAGGTCCCGGGATATCATTCAGTGTTAAAGCCTTTGTCTATTGTCTGTGAGGCCTTTGGCTCCATTCTCAGTACCAAAGAAATAAAAAAGGTGTAATTATATTTTTACGCTCAAGGTATTTAATGATACCAATCATTGCTCAAAGTATAGGTGTTTCAACAATAATCTAGCAAAGTTAACTTTTTAAACCATGTCTTTTAAAAATATGGGCTAAAATGGCATAATGCCTACTTTAAAATAGTTCATAATCGTTCATGTCTAACAAACCTATGTAAGAGAGAAATTATTGCTTAAGCATGATGATAGGTGCGTGTGAAGGAAGTCATCACACAATTCTTGGTACCTTTTGTAGCATTAAATTTTGCAAAACTTAAAAGTTTCTAAAAGTTATTCAAAAATATTTTCAATCTAAATTTAGGAAGGAAACCTCCATGAGTTGTCTAGAGTCCATTTTGCTGTGCTTCATTCCATCGGTTTTTCATTTTTAAGATTTTGTTTATGGTTTTAAATACAGCACATATAGTAAGTGTATTCCTATACCTATCCTCCCTCTCTCTTTCTTGCTCTCTCTCTCTCTCTCTTACACGCACACATATACATATATCCGCTTAAAAATGAATCTTCTAAAAAATAAAAATAAGCAAAAATAAGTAAATGAAAATAGAAGTCAAGTACAGTGGTGTGTAACTGTAATCCCAGTGCTATGGTAGCTGAGCCAAAATCTCAAGCCTTTTTTAGGCCAGTCTAGACTATGCAGTCAGAGTATGACTCAAAAAACTAAAACTATAAAACAAATAAAAAGAAAATCAAAATGAAATATACATACATGAGTATCTGCTTATTTTGGTACATTTTAATATTCTACAAAAAGATTCCTAAAAAGTAACTAAGACAAAGGATATTAAAATGTAAATTACCTTTTGTATAATTATCAGAATATTCTTCAAGACCATAAATTTTGTAATACTATAAATAATCATTGGTAGCTACAAAGATTAGGTAGGGTTTTGTTTGTGAGGTGTGTTTGTTTATTTGTTTGTTTGTTTTTGTAGTGTTGATGGTCAAATGTAAGTAGACATTTTACCATAGACACACTCCTCCAGCAATTTGTGTGGTTTTTGAATAGTCATTTCCATACTTGCTCATTGTTTCCTCCCTCTTTTTGATCTGCCATGTGTTCACACCATTCTGTAAACCATCCATGTTAAGTTCCTTGTAAACTCTGTTACCAAACCCATCCAGTCCTCCATTCCATTTGAATGGTGGACTCTGGTAGTAACCCTTTCATTCAGACTCAGCTTCCAACCCTCTTGCTTCCTTTGGCTCTCCTAACAACACCCTTAATGTGTTCTCTCAACCTGACGGACAACTCTTGTTCTAGCTCCTGACCTGAACCTCTTTCCATGTTGACTATCTTGTCTCTTCCTCTTCATTCCCTAACCTTCCCAGGGAGAGCTCATCCATCTTAAAACATTAATGATCCTCCATGAAGCAATGACATCAAAGATCGGTACCTCTATCCCCAACCGCTACTTGAGCCACTTTCCAATATAACATCTTCACCTGTGTGTCTTATAGAATGCTAGCGTTCACATCTAATTTAGAAGGTCCTGTTCTTCCTACTCTAGTCAACTTGCACCATCACTGCTGTTTCTTATCTCAGTGAAAATAGCTATCACCTGAATAGATGATTCAAAACAGAAATTTGAGAAGCATCAAGTAAGGAAGAAGTTTTTAAAGAACATAAGGTAAGGGACATCCGTGGACCAAGAACTCACCTGATTGCAAGTGGGCTTGTATTTCAGCCCTGGTTTGTTCAGGATCAATTCCAACTGTTTGTGGTTGAAATTGGACACCCCTATAGACTTGGTTAAACCTAAATCCTTACATTTCTCCAGTGCCTGGGGAGGAAGAAAATATATAATGAACCTTTATTTTGCTTTGTCCTTTGTAATTTCTCCATGGACTCTTACATAATAATTTCAGTAACTCAAAACAACATTATACTTTAATACAGTATTGCCTAATGCGCTTACCTGCTATTTATCTTCTCATTAAATTATGTGCTTGTTGAAGAACAACAAATATATATAATTCTTCCCTTGCTTGCCCCATCCTCTTTACTGGCACCTCTTATGATGCCAGGCATGGCAATGGTTCTTGAATAAATGCTATCATAGCGAAAGACAAAGAATTCTTGGATCTTGTCCTACTAGAAAATGTATTGTTACTTTTTTCCTATAATGTTGAAAAACTATATATGAGATAGGTTATATAATGGCGGGTTTTGTTCTCAATTATTGCTAGACCTGTGCTAAGGCAGATTACATTTCCCTAAAGGTGTGCTTATCTGTCCTGGAATAGTGTTACATCCTTCTTGAGTTCTTTCTGCTGATCCCCTTTATAGGGCTTATATCTTTGATCAGATCTATAAGGCAAGGAAATTCAAATCAGAATTGATATTAAAACTTAAAAGTATATCCCCCTCCCAACTTCCACTTTACAGACGAGATTACAGGAATACAGAGAAGCTTTATGATATGTCTCAGGTTTGTCAATGGATGAAAAAAAACCCATCTCTTCTTATTCTTTACTCACTGGTTCCTAACTTGCCACACAGTGTCTTGTGGTATCTGCAGCTGTACATACCTCCCATGTTTCACAAATGTCCACTATTTCTAAAATAATTTTTCCACTGGCATCCTTTGGCAGAAGTTCCTCTCCAGGCTAGAATGCAGAGAAAAGAAAAGTTAGCAAATACTTTCTCTAATAATCAATTTCTAACATCTAATGAGCTTACTCATCCAACCTTCAGGAGATTATGTTAATCACTCTGTGTGTGTGTGTGTGTGTGTGTATGTGTGTGTGTGTATGTGTGTGTGTGTGTAAAGGGAGATTCAGAAGAAGGAAAAGTGAAATTACCTAAGATTATAGCAGAACATCTTTGGTCTTGATTGCCTCCATTTTTCTCCTCCCATGAAGCCTTAAACTTCACCAATTATAAGCTCTCCCTCGATTGGAATTAATTTCGTAACCCAAAGACAGAATAGTGTGAAGGATAGAGTTTACCCTAATAATCAATGAGGCTTTGCTCTACTTTGTGATGGTTCAATTCTGAGTTAGTGAGTCTATCAGATGTGGTCAACAAACATGTACCATGATAAGAAAATGAGGCCACAAGGCCCAAAGGAGCCCAAGCCCAAATGCATACCCAAATTTAGATACCTGTCTCTTAACTTAGTGTGAGAGATACACATAGGAGAGGACATATCCTAAGGAGGTGGACACTCCCCTTGGAGTCTCAGCAGTCTCTACCATCTGGGGCAATTTGATCATTGAAAGGCAGGGAAATCCTTGAACTGCAACCCTCCTGAAGACTGGAGGATGGGGCTTTTAAGAAGTCTTGCCTGCGGGGTCACTCAGCTGTCATCGAGAGTCGTAATCATTTAGTCATCCTATTCACCTCAGATAGATGTATCTCTCTTAGCAATAGTCCAGAAAACTCTCACTGACCTGATATACTATAATAGTCTAGGATACAAAAATCCAAAACTGACCTTCATAGCAATCGGCATATGAATAATGCAGAGATCTACATAATCCAGCCCAAGTTTCTTCAGAGATCTCTCCAGGCACTGCTGAACCAACTCTGGTCTAAGGAAAGTAGTCCAAATCTGCAGTTTACAAACAAGATTATACACTACAGTGAAAGATTTAAAACCTACTATGGCTGCCTTAGTTAAGGTCAAGGGGCTATATATATATATAATTAAATTTTTTTCACATAATATATTTGATCATAATTTTCCCTCAACTCCCTTTTTCCAGCTCCTCCCCTTAACCCCACACCCAAATGTGTGCTGTATAGATCGCATCCTCAACAGAATTCTGAGATTTATTTGAATGATGACCATGTGCAGAAAACAAACAGAATTTAGAAAAGAACCAACTTAAAATACTTCAAGAATTAGATATTTTGATCTCCAAAGAGCCAAGAAATAATGGGCAATGGGTAAATGGAGTCATGTCGTTTTCTTTCTGGCTGCCCTCCCCAGAGCATGGCTGAACCATTGGCCCCCAGCTCAGCCCCCACCCTCACCCACCCCTGGGAAGGAAAGCACAGAGTGTGGGTCAATACATCCTGGCTGGTCCTAGATTGGAATACTAAGAGCTGATGTCAACAAATCAGACTCTCTCAGGAGAGGCTGTCAGAGGAGCATATCTCTCATTTATTAAAGTGAGGGTGGTTACATTTATAAGGTACAGGCAGGGGAGAGTCTTTGGTACCCAGGATTGGGATCCATTGGTTAAGACAAGGATACTGGAGTAGCCTCATTTGCATGGGGAGCTCAAGCCTAAGCATCAAGGTCTTGCAAGAGCACCTTGTGCATAAGGTGTGGTCCCACGGGGAAAAAGAGGAAGGCGCCATATCAGTAAATGGACTCATCCCTAGGCTTCCAGCTACAGCACAGATAAGCACCAACCAAGCCATATTCCTTTGCTAATAATCTTCTGTGAAGCAGACAATATTTAATATTTATTTGGGTTCTAGCCAGGGCTAAAAAGGTGAGGAGCACCTGAACTCCTACTGCTTTTAGGTTGAGAAAATCCAAGGTTCGAGGCCAGCCTCAACTCACTCTCAGCTTTAGGACAGCACCCCAGAGTCACTCCACTACTAGTGGAGTCACTAGTAGCAAATCCCAAACCAATTCTAAAGGATCCACAATCTACAAGGAAGCTGTCACCAGTGTAAGCAGAAGTAGGTGATATCTGTAGAAACCTCAGCTCAGATCATATTACTCAGGAAGTCTTTTCACCTGACTTTCCATCTGAGAAAATGTTAGAAATTTCAGCCCATTCAGTGCTGATTTGTGAAAAGGATTTTCCCTTTTGTGAACACAATCTCCCCTTCACTTGGTAGTCTACTAAAAACTTCAACCTGTGGCCTATCCTACCTGTAGGAGTTGTTGGGACAATGGAAGGGCAGAACACCATGCTAAAGGAGGAAATCCATGACCAAAACTCCAGGGCAGGCCAGGAACTAGAGACTGGATAGCCAGGAGAGGATTCTCCCCAAGAAGAGCAGTCCTCCCAGGGTTATTGCTCAAACATGGCACAAGATGGAACAGGATCAAGCACTGTTCTCTACTTCAAAGGTAGAGGCAATCCAGCACGGGTAGAAGGGTCCCAAGGGTAGGCATAACATTGAGAAACACCCCCTCTCACTCCAGACTGAATGAGTTCTGCAAGAACATCAAGCCAGACAACCTCAAGACATAATTGAGGGACCCAACAGGTCCCATGTCTGCCACTACAGACTCTGTGAGCCCTTAAGAGTGCTGATCAGTTGACTCTGTGGGGTTTGTTCTCCTGGTGTTCTCGACCCCTCGGGTCCCCACAGTCCTTCCTCCTTCTCTTCTGTGGGTCACTCTGTACCTTATTCGGCCTTGGGCCTCTACATCTGTTCCCATCAGCTGCCAGAGGAAGCCTCTCTGTTGAAGATTGGGAAAGGCACTGATCTATAAGGAAAGCAGGTATTTAAAAGGAATTGTGATGGGACTGAATTCTTATTCTCTGGGCAACTAACACCGAGTAGTTACTTCCTGTAAGTGCTAGATATGAACTCCACAGAAGAGAGGGAAGAGGGAATACAGGGACCAGAGAGCTGAGGATACCAGGAGAACAAGCCCCACAGTGTCAACTGACCATTACTCCTGGGGGCCCATGGAACCTGAAGTGGCAAATATAGAACCTGCAGGGGTCCCCTAGAAATATCTTGTGGATGTCTGGCTTGGTGTTCTTGTGGAGCTCCTACAGGCTGGGGTTGTGGGGCAAGGCTCTGACTCTTTTGCCTGCACCCTTTTTCTCTTGCTAGATTGTCTAGTCCACCCTTGATGTAGGAATTAGTGCCTGGCCTTGTTCCATCTTGTGCTCTGCTTGCATAGTAACACTGGGAGGACTGTTCTGTTCTGGGGAGAAGTAAGGATGAGTGTGGGTGGGTAGAGGAAGGAAGTAGACTGGGGGAAGAGGGGAAATAGGAAGCTAGGAGGAATCGAGAGAGAGGAGAAGAGGTTGTATTATACAAGTTGTATTACATAAGAGAAGAAAAATTAAAATTAAAAATTAAATACATGAAATAAAAACATTTTTATTAATTCTTTCAAAAAAAAAAAAAGAATTAGTTACTCAGGGCCCAGAGTGGCCAGATTAGCCAATGGAACTGTTTTCTTATTTTATATCTAAACAGTTTTTGATACTCAGAGACGCTGAATAGCTATGACCCCCAATTAATACACTTTGAAGCAAAACAAGCTTTTCTTTTGAGTTTTTTTTTTAATTTACCATGATGTGTGTGTGTGTGTGTGTGTGTGTGTGTGTGTGTGTGTGTGCGCGCGCGCACACGTGGGCACATGGGCGCGCGCACATCCCAGGGATCAAACTCAAGTTGCCAGGCACGACAGCCAGCATCTTTTTCCACTGAGCCATCTTGCTGGCCCTGTTATCTATATTTCTATAATTTGTCTTTGCAATAAAGAAATAATTCAAATTGAGACCAAAGGGATGGTGTCTCCCTCCCAAGTAACATATATGAATTGGCAGTGGCTTCTAGCCATTCTGGACACAAGTGTTCACCTTAGTGGTGTAGAACAAGTCCTCTCTCTTCACGGTTCCATCAGCAATCTTGTCTCGGAGGGCCTGTCCAACTTCTTCCTCATTTTGATAGAAGTATGCTGCATCTATGTGACGGAAACCTGTATCAATAGCTACTTTGGTGGCCTCAGAAGCCTTGCTCTTTGGAATCTATAAAATAAGAATAGGGAAAGTTGGGGATGTGACCGACTCAGGAAAAAATATATATATAATATTGTCACCAAGTTGCTGCCAGTCCCATGGTTGACCTTGTTCGATGACCAAAGTCTTCATAATGGATTTACAATCCATCTGGAGACACAGACTGCAACAAGACTAACTTCTAAATCTCGATTGGATTAATTAGTGGTGTAGGGTTTGCACGGAGCATAGGAAAGGAAGTTTTATTCAACAAAGATCAGTTTTAAGGAGCTAGCTAACAGGAAAGCTGCATACCTTGAGAAAAATCCTAAGGCACTCGGTAGACAGGACAGGCGGACATACACATGGTGTGTTTGGAGTGACAACAGAAAACTAGCTCCCGTTACCCATCATTCCCAATTTCCACCCAAATAGGCTCTTAGTTCACTCAAGATTCTTTTACAGCTTTCATTCTTCAGGTCCTTGCTTTCAGATTTATGCAGTAAGCATTGATTGGGTAACTTCTTTTTGCCCAACACTAAGGTAGGCTCTGAAGTCCTGGATATTTTTTCCATGAACAAAAGAACTGCTTCTCCTTCTTTTATGAGGTTTCTAGGAAATGATAGAGATAGTCTTTACACAAGCAAGTATGAAAAGTGGATATGGTAGCCCACACCTACAATCCTAGCACTCAGGGGAGGTCAAGGCAGGAAGACCAGAAGGTCAAGTTCACCCTTATCTACATAGTGAGCCCAAGGCCAGCCCAGCATGCATGAGACCTTATCTTAATCATTATCACCATCATCTTCTTCTTCATCATCATCTTCACCATCATCATCATATCATCACCGTAGTAACATAGCTCTCGATCTGTGCTTCAAATATCTCTATCTTGTGGTGAAAGCCACACAAAGTAAATCTTTAGCCTTTGCAGATAGATTCCTATCATTGCCAGGATGGATTCTAATGCTAATTAGAAACTTAATCATAAAAACTGAATTGGTTAATTATCGATTAATAATTGCATAATTTATCAGAATTACTTTAATAGACACACGCATGAATATATATTGTACATTATTTTGGTAAACTGTAATAGGCTGTTTGAGCTCATTGAGAATCTGGTTCTAGAAGCAGATTTTCATCTCCCTCAACTTCAAATCGAAGCATGTTTATGTCAATTGTCCTCTAAAATTTTCTGCCCTGGGTCAGACTGACCTTCTGACTTTGTACCAGAGAGAGGGAAAAACTCAAGCAGCTAACAGTATTGAAAACATATGTCTTAAAAATAGCTAGAATGTAAATCATTCCTGACAGAGGTGACTGTTGAGTATCTCATAATATGTTTATCACATACTATGATAATGCCTACAGCAAGGAGGAGGAGGAGAGGAAGAAGAGGAGGAGGAAGAAGAGAAAGAAGGAGGAGGAGGGGGAGGTGAAGAAGAAGGGGAACAAGAGGAAGAAGGAGGAGGGTGGAGGAGGAGAAGAATGGGGAGGAATAGGAGGAGGTGGAGGAGGAGGTGGAAGAGGAGAAGGAAGAGGAGGAGGAGGAGGTGGAGGAGGAGGTGGAGGAGTGGTGTGGCATTCAGCCATGGGAAGCTCATCCATGGGTAGAGAAACCTAAATTAGGAATTCCAACTGACTATGAGCCCCTCATAATTTATTCTTTTACTTTTGCTTGCATACACTTAGTAAGTTATTCATTCAAAGCCAAAAGTACAGCCATCATAGATGATGCTTCAGACCATAAAGAACAAAGAGTAATGGGTACATTATTCCTTTCTGCTCACCACATTAAATACTAGTTTATTTCTTCTAATATTTGTCCTAACTGACAAAAAATGATGCACTGATTATACATGCAGGGAGTTTATATGAGTCTGCCCCTTGGTCTGCAACAGAACTGGTAGGGTTGAAGCATAGGATGCTCGATCCATACCCAGGAAAAACACAGTGAGAATATCTAGATGTGGAAATAGATGCCCAGAGAGCTGAAAACCACTCATCTGGCCAGCTACCACTGCCAGGACACAAACCACATCAACTGTCAGGACACTGCCAGGACACAGACCACACCTCACTAAGCTGCTGTTGAGAGCAAGCAAAGTCAGGATAATGTTATTTATAAAATATGCCTCACATTTTAATAAGTTTATAGTTGATTTAATCTGATGTCCTGTGTCTGTGTTCCTTCCAGAAAACAAACTTGACATTACAAATGAAGTCACAAGGCACACAACTGAGCAGGTTTTGCTCCAGCAATGACCCATAGGAGGTCATTGGTGGAAAAAGAGTCACATTCAGAATAAAAACTTCAACTAGTTTGTGAAGAAAGCTTCTGTTTATCCCTTTCTATTTCTCAAAGGCATATATTATCTTTAATTTTGTAAGTGAAAGCATTATGGAACACCTTTTTTTTTCTGTTCCCTAAGACACAATTCTATCTGTGATGTTAGCAGCAAAGGTTGGTAAAAATATATATCACATACCATATGCTTAATTTATCACAAAGGATAATTATGCCATTAAAAATAAACTGGTTCTGTCGGGTACTGATACTTCATTATTCTTCTACAAACATTGAATATATTGATCCCTTCCTTTGAGGACAATTCTTTCTAAGCCATCCCAAAGCTTCTCTTACCTGTGACCAGAGTTTGACACTATCAGGTTGTTTTAATGAGCTATTGGATAGGTACATAATGTGTTTGGTAAGAAGTATGACCCCATTCCCATTTTTACTTCATTTTTTGTAAGTCTTCAATATTAACCTATGACTGGAATTATTGTGGCTTCTCGTAGACATGTTTTAAGTTTTACTGCATTCTAAACATTTATCTTTATGCCCATAGATTACAGCATCTCTTGGTCTTTATCAAAAAAGCTTTTTTCCATGAACAATAAATAATACCAAGACCCACTAGTGGTTGAAGTACAGAGTTCAAGTATCTGTGAAGTGCTCACCTATAAATGGTGTATCTATAACATCTATATCACACCCTTTCTTCAAGAGACTCAGGAAACGTCATGGAAGAGGAGGAAGAAAGAGTGTATGAACCAGAGGTCAGGGAAACAGGAAAACTGCTGTACAATGGTGTCTTCCAGGTGTGACAGAACTGTTGCATTCACAAGACCTGGGTGAGATCAATCCAGCCAACATTGCATCATGGATAGAAGATGGCCTGAGCCTCACCCTTAGCCAGACTGCTGACAGTTAAAGGCTTCTGAGAAAGAGAAAGTCTGTTCTCTTTAGACATGTGGCCCCAGAATATAAAATCCAGTGAGTGGCTTTATATTCAACAGGCACATACAGTCTGCACTAATGGACTTAATGGATTAGTTTAGAGAGGGAGGGGTGTGGAATGAAGAAAGGTAGAAAAGGGGACATGACATGAAGTTAGGAGAGAGATGTGATTGTGTCGGAGAGGAGTTGGAGGCATGGTGTGAGTGGTGGATATGATCAAAATATGTGACACACATGTATGAAATTTTTAAAAAATGTTCAAATGGTTGAAATTCTCTAACAAATCCATCTTTCTCCAAAAATCTCACAGCAAAGCTGCTATACAATATCCCTACTGTTAGCCATTTCCTCCCATATCTATTGCGCATAGGAATTTCTAGCCAAAACTAGAATGCAGGAGAAGTTTGAGCTTCAGATAATAAAAATGTAAAAATTAGTAAGACTACTTACATCAAGGATTCACTGCACTCACATATGTAAGTACTTAAGACATAATGATAAGCATTAAGATTTGTCAGGAAACAATGATAATAACTAATGACAAATAATCCACCCACAAAACCATCAACTTCCAAATCTATAGAGCTAACGTCTTGGCATTTCACCAAGTACCAATAATGATCTCCAGGCATGAAGAGAAACAGATTATAGACAGTGAAAGGGAAGCCCAGATCAATCATCCAACAGGTACAGGTCCCCTACCCTTCTAAAAGTCCTCCCAGGGTAGTTGATATGCAATTCATAAGACCCCAGGAGGTCCACTTACTTCTTCAGAAGCAAATGTGCCAAATCCAAGTCTTGGCATCAAGTGTCCATCATTTAACTTCACTGAAAAGCTGTTTGTGAGATCCATGATATCCACTTCTGACTCTGCAAATCTGGCTCTGTCTTTTCTTTCCTTGACCAACCTGAGCTGAACAGAAGGCAAGGCTCCAGCATTCTTTAGTTCTATCAGGATAGGTGGAGTTAGGATTATAAAGGTTCTGAGATAGGCTGGCACGGGTCCACTGGCTGTACTATCTTACAGTAAACACTCACAAAAGGTTTATGTAATAAAGGATGTAAGATTCTCAGCTCCTAAATGGAAAAGCTGAGCATGACAATCTGCCCCAGATAACTGCACCAGACTTACTTTATAAGATGCAAATTTATCATTAGGGTGTTCATTTCTAGACATGAATTCTGCTATAGAACCTTTGTTAATTTCTTCATTCTCTGTTTTATAAATCCCATCAAAAAATACATGATTTTGAATTTCTCAAACATGTCTAAGTCCAAGCACGTAGACAACAAATTCCTTTGGAATATTCACCTTTAACTTAGTTATCTTTTTCCCTGTGTTAAAGCTTTATTCAAAATTGATATTCTCTCTATTTTGCTTCTTTAATCCCTTTTATTCAAGGAAAAGATAGACGGATATCACAGATAAATTTCTGTACCATTGCCTTTGTTTAAAGAGTTGTCTGTTTCCAGAAATGCCTGCTCTCCTCCAGCTTTGTCACTGTCAGCTTTCTGAGCTTCTGCTTATTATGCTCAGCATATGTGCTCAAGCCTCAGGTTCTCCTATAGCCTCATTAAATAAGATGGACCATGCTTTCCTGCGTCGCCATATATTTTTCTAACATCTATTAGCATAGCTCAAAAAAACACGTTGGTGAATTCCATGCTAAACTAATTCAGAAAGTCAGCTAGAATCAAAAAACCTTAAGCAGCACCTTGTTCAGCATCACAGTTCTATCATGCTCCCTTATCTTAGAATTCTACAACACTGTTGGCAATCCAACGGCACTGTAACATATCTTGCTATTTTCAACCCACCCCCTCTCTTGGCAGGGTCAGACTCTTGCTTGATTTTATTAATCCCTTTACTGTGTATTATCTCAATATTGTATCAGATGTGAATTTAATGAAAACACACTACTTTTTCTTTGACTAAACTGTTAGACTAAACAGCCACAAGGCTACTTTCTATGAAAATTTTTGGCACTAATATAGCCCTGACCATAGAGAAGTAGTGGCCAAGGAAGAAAAGACTCATCCTAGACACAAAGAAAAACCTGGTGGTCCAGCCAGGCTCATCCTGAAAATTGACAGAATAAAGATTATTTTCCTTCTTTATACTGAATTATAATGCTCTTTCTACATGAACAAGAAGCCATCACATAAGGTAGATGCCTACATAGGTAGATGCATACAACTTGGAGGTTAGAAGAAAAAATAAAAACTGACAAGAAGCAGCAAGAAACCAGAATCACTCTGTGTTTTTCTGTGAGAAATTCCTGATAAATGGTTAAGTGGTAGAAGGAGTGAATGCCACAGAAAGCATTGACAGTACTGGGAAGAGCCCTGACCAGCTAAAGAGTTGCACAGTGTCAAAGCCTCATCAGAAAGATGCAGGAGAAAAGAGGCTTCTGTTTCCATCAGTCCCTGGAATATGCTGAGTCACCAGTATTCAGTATTTTACTTAGTCATGTATCTGCCTAGACGCTGAGAAATTGTTGCATGGTGATAAGCCCCTGACCATGTTCACCTTCATTCTGGGTGCTCCTTCCTCGCCACTGTTTTCCTTTGTGATGCTTGTTACTGTTTGAAATGTTCTTGGTTTAAGCTAATTTTAATTCATTATAAAATTTTAAACCATACTTGTTAAAGATTGAAACTCAAAAAGAATTAGACTAAGGATCTCAGAAAGACAAATATCATGTGTTTTCTCTCGATTGTCGTTCTTAGATTTTTTTTATACAGATATGTAAAGTTGTGTGCATGTATGAATATTCTAAACCTACAATAAATACGTGTACAAAAACTTAAAAATAACTAAAACATAGATTTTTTTTTTAAGGGTTGACTAAGTGACACAACTTTTCCTCTAGTAATCAATTAGGTCTGGATTTTTCTTTAGGGAAAAGTGAATTTCTTCCATTCCACAAGCTTTTAAGAGACTTCCAAGTGTCTAAGAGAATCTCCCGGCTGGGCATTTATTGAAGAGCAATGTTTGGCTCCAGTGGAGGAAAATGTTTAGTCCAGGCAAGCATTTTAGCCACATCAAACAACAGCATAGCAACCCACCTGTCTATCAGATGATAGGGGTGGTGTTGAATGGAATAGCTTATCTATTCTAATAGGGAAAGAGATTATAAAGGCAAATAAAACATCCTTCTTGCAAAGTCAAAGTGAGTCAGCAATATTCAGGACTTTCTTTAGTCATGATGTTCTCTAAAAGCTGGGAAATTGTTGGATATTAATAGGATTGAATTTTGGTTAAATGTGGTTGAACACACTGATAACAAACTCTGGCTGGCTTTGTCTGCCTGAGTCCCACACTAACTCGGGCAGACATCTTCTGCTCCACACTGTGGCTACCCAGCCACCAGAAGAGAAGTAGGTAGACTCCTCACCTAACTCTCCCACCAGAACAGCCCATCCCCCCAAACCCCAATCTACTGCCATCTCCTCACATCTGCTTCCTCCAACCCCTTTCCAGTTCCACTCACAGAGTCCCACATGTCAACCTGGGCAGACATTTTCCACACTAGAATGCAACAGGGCAGCCAGCAGAAGAACAGGTAGGAAACATGGTTGCTTAACCTTCCCAACTAGAATAAGCTATGCCCCCTAAAACTCAACCCACTGCCATCTTCCTTCCACCAATATCAATCCTCTCCACTGCTGCCCCCCACCTGAACCCAAAATACCGACTTTATCAGATACCCCCCTACACCAGAAGGAAACAAAATAGCTAGCCAGAAAAACTGGTAGGAAGCCTATAAGCTCCCCCAGCCTAGGGAGAGACTCCCTGCTTAACAAGGGGCCACAAAGAACAGAAGATCACAGAGAAAAAAAGAAAATAAGGAATAAAACACTCATCCAAGAAAAGAAAAACTCTTGAATTTAGCACCTAAACCTAGAATCACCCAAAGCCCAAATGCCAAAACACCAGAGTAAGAACACAATCAACAAAAAAACCCTGAACACTCTGACACAGGAAAAGCAGAAGAAAAAGACTTTACAACCAATCTTAGAAAGATAATAGAAGTCCTTAAAGTGGAAATGAATGAATCTCTCAAAGAAATCGATGAAAAGAAAAACAATCAGTATATTCATGAAAGAAACACAAGAAAACACAAACAATTAGAAGAAATGAATAAATCCCTGAAAGAGAGCCAAGAAAAAGCAAACATTGTTCCATTCCTTCCATTTATACACAGCCAAAGTTAATAATATATCTCTAGGTCACTTAATACTTAACTGTACCCAGTGTGTACCTAGCCTGTTTGTTTAACCTGCCTTTAAGAGAACAATGTAAGAACCAACCTTCTTTGCCTTCGATTGTCCAAGTAATCAACTCTACAACCTAAGCTAATGGAAGGAAATGACCAACAAAACTGTGCAAGACTTAAAATGGAAATAGAAGCCATAAACACACACACACACACACACACACACACACACACACACACACACACACACACACAAGGGAATCTTGGAAATGAAAAATTGAGAAATGAAAAAATGGAGAAAAATGATCAGGGACTATAGAGGCAAGCTACAGCGACAGAATACAAGGGATGAAAGAAAGAATCTCAGGCTTTGAAGATACTATTGATGGAATAGATATGTCGGTAAAGGAAAATATCAAATTCAAAAAATTACTGACACAAAACAGCCAGGAAATCTGGGACACTATGAAAAGATCAAACCGAAGAATTATAGGAATAGAGGAGGAAGAAGATTCCCAGCTCAAAGCCCAGAAAATATTTTCAACAAAATCAGTGAAGAAAATTTTCCAAACCTAAAGAAAGAGATGCCTATAAAACTACAAGAAGCTTTGTCTATCTGCTGTGTGAGTCTAAATCTGTCGGCCTCATTGCTGTCTTGTGAATCTGCCCCATCTCTTTGTCTTTGTCTGTGTCTATGTGTCTATCTGTGTCTGGTTCATCACATGGGGGAAGGAATGGCCGATACTTTGCAGAAATCTTGACAAAGTTTTACAAATGATTAAATATCTGACTCCAAATGTCCCCAACTGACATAGATAACGAACAGATTACAAACATCATTGTTTTCAAACAATATCCACATGTTATGCTCAACATTTATGGTGTGTATTCATTTCATAGGCTTTCTTTCAACCTCTGTTTTTTTCTTTTTTCAGCAAATGATGCATATGCATTACTCAGGATCAGGGCCATGGGAGAGTACAAAATTTAAGATGATAGCCATGTTTTAGCTTAGGTTGCAGAGTTGATTACTTGGACAATCCAAGGCAAATAAGGTTGGTTCTTACATTGTTCTCTTAAAGGCAGGTTAAACAAAGAGGCTGGGTACACGTAAGTTTTAAGTAACCTTGAGATCTGTTATTAACTTTGGCTGTGTATAGATGGAAATATCAATAACTCAAATGGGTTCATTCAGGGAACAGTAAACAATCATGGTGTGTAAGCCTGACCCACCCTGTAGAGGGTCAAGCCTCTGATGGACTGACCCAGAACACATGGCTTCTAGGTAATTTATTGAGGAAAAGCATCATCTAGTGACACAAAGGTCTTAACTGATTAATAAATAGAACTTTCCACAGTACACCAACCCCAACTTTAGCTAACTGACTTGATGCCATTTTGTGGGTGAAGTTAAAACCTAGGGCAAGGTATTCCCTGTCCAGTGCTTGGGCTGAGGGAGGAGACCATGGGAGTCTCCTCCATTAGCAATAATACAATCAAATGCTTTCAACATAAAGATCTCAGTGGGCAAAGTGAAATCTGAACAACAATTTGAAAATAAGTTTAAATATTCCACTACACCTGTGAGTTCCAGCAAAGGTTCTAGTCTCTTAGAATGTGAGAGATGTTTTCATAGTATTACATTGCCACAGTTAATAATAATCTCAGGAAGCAAGTACTATATGTTTTCTTTCCTTTGTGGCTCTAGATTTTACATATCTATATAAAACCCTTTACATGTGTGTGTCTGTCTGGCTGTGGCATGAAGGTAGAAGTAAAACTTTCTAGGGAGACAAAGGGGACTTATGGATTGAGGAGGGTTAAAATAGGGAAGAAGGGTTTTGAGATATTCTCACTAGAAAATATACACACATAGAAAAAAAACTTAAGGTAATTAAAAATAGATTTAAAAGCAAATAGACTAAGAGAAATAGCTTTCCCTTGAGTAAGTAAAACCCTGGTATCCAGTTCTTTCTCTACTCAATCTGTCTCCCTTGTCCTATAAGATATCTTTTACCTATATACTCTATTAAAGATGTAACTCCCTGTCCTCCTCCTCCTCCTCTTTCCTTCTCCCTCCTCTAACAAGTGCTAAGTCATCCAGTCTGCCTACCCTGTTGTTTAACCAACTCCAATAAAATGATCTTCAAGTTCTCCACCTCCATGGCCTCATAAATTTTATCAACAAGATGAAGAACCTACAAAATTGTGTTGTTCCCACATACGGCTTTTGTTGGTTGTTGTTGTTGTTGTTGTTGAAGAGCCCATTAGTGTTTAAGGCTAGTGTTGGCAGCATGGTCTACCTGCGTTGTAACAGCTGGATTCGAGCTGTTAAGGTGATTGAACTTTTAGGGACTGGAGTCGGTTGTTGTCCCAACTGGAAGTTTACACAGGGAAGGGTAAAGTGTCCCATATTTTCCAACCCAGTGGGTCCTTGTTCTTCTCTCAGCTGCTGGGCTGGGACCTGTGAATTAATCTGAGACCTTGGGGGAAGGGCAGGGCACACACTGCAGCATTAGTCTGGGAGGCAGGTGAGCTTTTGAAAGAGAGACATCTGGGCAGTGGGGTTTGGGGATTTGTGTGTGGCTTAGGTCCCACACAAGGTTTTAGAGGAGTCATCCTGTGACTTCCTGTGAAAAAAAAGGATTAATTTTGTTAGTGATAAAGGGAAAATTCCCCGGTGTGTCACATCAGGAATCTCCTTAGTCCTTGATTGCTGTGAAGGAATGAAGTGTTAGGCTTTTAGAAAATCTTTTTGTTTCTTTGAGTGTTCTGTTAGGGAGCATTTTTGTCTGGGACCCAAATATATTTTGGGGTGATTCTGTGAAGAGACAAAAGCAAGAAAACCTTTTCCATTGTGAAGAGGGAGGGCGTCACGGGATGGGACCTGTCATGGGGTGATCGAGCCAGCCTGGTGGACATGGCTGAAATTTCTCTGATCAAGCCAGCATGACTGAAATTTTTCTTTGGGTGTGAACTTCCTGAAGAGAAATATTTTTTTAAGTTATTGCTGGCCTTGGGGTGAAGTCTGTTTTTTCTTTCTTCTGAGGAAAGTCAGTTGCTTTCTTGATCTGCATGGGTTTGTTGTGACATCTGGAATGTAGACTTCTGTAGAAAGACAAAAATCTTTTCCTTTGGGGGAGGGGGGATTTCCCTGCATCTAATCTGTCAGTGGGTCTTGCTTTAGGGCCATTAAATACCTAAATATATGGAGAAAATTGCCCAATTTTTATTTTTTTGTTGATTTATGGGTTTTTGGTGTACCTTATTTTTGCCTTTTTGAAGCTTAAATTTTATAAGAAAATACTAATATTAATGTTATAAAGTTACCACTGTTTGTAATCTGCATTGAAGTGTAGCCCATACCTTAAGTATGTATGGTATGAAACATTTTTAAGTTTATATTTTGGAGACAACCAAATGAGATTTTTCCATCTTGTAATGGTGGCACCAGTTTTTGAAAACCATTAGGAACACTTATCTGGTGTTTTACCAAAAGGTCTGAAATCTTAAATAAACTCATACAGGGCCTGAGTGAGGCCATTTTGTTGTTTACAAAACAACATTAGACTCAGAAGCAAGGCAAGTATTAATTAAAATTCTGAACTTTTGGAATTTAACTATACCAAGTCATTATATATCTTAACACCTTTATTTTAAAAGCATCACTCAGGACCTCAAAACTTCATAAAACTACTGGTTTTTAGATATTTGCCTTAGACTTTAGATTTACTTATAACTAGAAAGTAAGTAACAAAAGCTTAGCTTAGCCAAAAGAAAGTAGAAAAAAGAGAAATAGTGCTTGCCCTCTGAGTGGGGGAAGCCTGCTACTGGCTTTTCGCCTTCACCAGCACGCTACCCTTCTGGAACCCATTTTGTGTGTGTGTGTGTGTGTGTGTGTGTTAAGAACTGGGATTCTCACCTGCACCATGTATGAATCTAGGCGATCTGAAGTCTATACACGTCAGGCACCAATTGCAATTGTATGTTCCCTGGTGGTCTTGCATCTCTCTCCCAGCTCCTGCCCACCAGCTAGGTTCAGCTCTCCATGCTGGCTGGGCATGGAGAACATAAGCAGGAATGGGAGAAGAGGAGCAGGGGAACGGAAGGGAAAGGGGACAGGGTTCTAGGACTGATACAGACCCGATTCCTCACACCGAGAATCGGACGAGGTACAAAGAAAGACCTCATGATCTTTGCTTCTAGTAGAAATGGAGATCATTTGATTCAGGGCTGGCAAGGAAATTTATTGGGTGTGCGGGCTGGGTAGGCAGCCCACCTGCCAACCTTGGTGCACAGATCGCATGTCCATGGGGCAGGGGTGGGCAGTGGGCAGCGTGACCCAGGTAAGAGGAAGGGCCTGGTCTCTCCTGCCCTGGGAGTAGGGATCCCATATCCATCCATACCACCTCCCATCCCCCCACCCCCGGCAAGTCTATGGTGTGGCACCCTCAGTAACAAAGATAAGAGTTAGTGTCACCTTTTATAATCTCCTTTTCAGACTCCCCAAACCACTTGAAGGTCTCTGGTCATTCTCCTAAAACTGTAGTCACCTTGTATTCCAGGCTACAGGGCTAACCTGTAAACAAAGGGCCAAACTCCATGCCAAGTAATGACAAGCCTCACTGGATAATCTTTCTCCAAATGAGGTCAGTCATCTGTGATGATATAGCACTGTGCATCAGGAAGAACAGCTTGTTCTCAGCAAAAGATAGGAATGTACCTTCAGACCATACATCCTTGCTGTATCAGAACTAATGTGATAACCAGCCAACCACATTTGACCAAGATTGCTTAACATTTCTACCTGTTACCAACTGCCCTAGCCCTTCCTCTGTTTAAACTGAAAACTCATGTCAGTGCCCAGAAGCCAGACTTGGGGGTCACTAGACACCCCCCTTAACTGTCTCTTTTCCCAGTGAGACAATGGTTTGTAAATCTACATCCCTTGCTTTGTGCCATGAATCATCTCATTCACTGATACACTGTAGTTAATCTGTTGGATGTCTCACAGCTGGGGTTTTCCTTTGCTCTAGGCTCTGGTAATAATACTGATATGAGTAAAATATGGTTCTAAAGCATGGGGAAAGAAGAAAGATGGAGGGTGGAAGTTAGGGTGGAGTAATCAGTTAACAAGCTACAGGTAAGAAAAGAACAAAATCCTATATGCATTCCTGGATGAGTTAAAACAGTGGTGTTCAACCTATGGATCACAAAATCTTTAGGGATCTAATGACCTTTATACAGGGGTCGCCTAAGACCATCTGCATATCAGGTATTTACATCACAATTCATAACAGTAGCAAAATTACAGTTATGAAGTAACAATAAAAATCATTTTATGGTTGGGGTCGCCACTACATGAGGAACTGTATTAAACGGTCACAGCCTTTGGAAGGTTGAGAACCACTCACGGTGTTAAAATCTTCATCAAATCCTATTAGGACCTATAAGTGCCAGAAAGACCCTCCCCAAGAATCAAGAATTCAAAAGTACTTCACCTTACAATGTAATCTTCATATTCTAAATTATTTTGCCCTCTTTTCTACAATTGTCCTGCTGCCAATTGTAGGTTGCCTACAGATGCCGCACATTTTGACAAACTTAGCCCAAGTGGCTGGGCTTGTTTCATCCCTGGAACACACGTTAATGAATTGCTTGTTATTCATTTATCTCCAGGTAATCTCTGTGGTCTGCCAAACTTACAGGTGGACCAGCAATTTTAAGATATATGGAAAGAAAATATTATTACTTCTGTGCTTCAGAGAACCCTTGTGTCATTTCTGGGTGTCTGGGACTTAGAGTTCACCTCTGAACAGATCCCCAGAAGCTATTGATGCTCTCATGGATGCTGGGGGTGCTGTTAATTATACAGTTGTTGCTGAAAACGAGTATTAGTTACTTTTTTATTAAATTAGTTTTATTTTATGTGTTTGGATGTTTATCTACATTGCATATCTGTGCATCACATGTATGCCTGGTACCTGAGGAGGCCAGAAGAGGACATCAGATACAGTGGGCTGGAGTTATACATGGTTCTGAGCCACCATGTGGGTGCTGGGTCCTCAGAACCCAGGTCCGCTGGAAGAGCAACCAGTTCTCTTAACTGCTAAGCCATCTCTCCAACCCAGGTGTGTTCTGTTTTAGTTTTATACAGGGTCTTGCCTCATTAGCCAATCTGGTCTTAAACTCATGGTCATCTTGCCTCAGTCTGAGTGCTGGAATTATAGGCATAACCCACCACATCAGTGTATTTTCTATTTAATCTGTTTTATCATTTTATTCTAGATAGCCTTCAGAAAGGAAAGTGGATGTTTTCCTATACGGGTGAGAAACATTTTTAACCTCCTATGCTGTCTATGAAGCAAAGGTGACATGCTCAAAGTACCAATGTGCCCATGAATATGCTAACTAGAAATAACTGAGGAAAATGCTGTAATATAACAGAAATGAAACTCTCAAACAAGTACTTTACTAGTAACTTTCCCTGCATTAGTTAGTTTTCAATGCCACCTTACTATGAGGAATGTTCAGAAAAATCAGATTCACAGCCCAAGGAAAAAGACTTTGCCAAGTATGGTGACACAGTCTGTAATCCCAGCAGTCAAGAGGTTGGAGGAGGAGGATCATCTGTAGTAAGATCTTGTCTCACATAAGAAAAGGAACAAAGGAAAGAAAGAAGGAAGGAAATAAAAGGCAGACCGGAAGGATGGCTCATCAGTTAAGAGCATTGCTGCAAAATCATGAAGACTAGAGTTTAGATCCCAGTACCCATAAAACAAGACACATGTCCCGTGCACGCCTGCGATTCAGTCTCCAAAAGGAGCAGAGACCAGAGAATTGCTAGAGCTCACTGTATTCCAGCTTATCAGAGAAAATGTGAGTTCCAGGTTCAAGGAGAGACCCTGCCTCAAAAGGCTGAATGAAGAGTAATAAAGGAGAATGCCCAGTGTCCTCTTAAGGCCTCCACAGACATGCACACTTATACACACATGTGTATACACAAGGATCAGAAAGAAGAAGTAAGAGGAAGAGGAGAAGGACGAGGAGGAGGAGGAGAAAAAGGAGAGAAGGAAGCGGGAAAGAGGTGACCAAAGGAATTGTTTGAATAAGTGATTAACAACTTTTTTCTTGAAGTTCAGTCTAATATATATATATATATATATATATATATATATATATATACATATGTATATATATATATATATATTTCAGGGAAAAAGAGTAAAGCAATCAACTCTGTATGTGTTGGGATGGGCAGGTTATGTGCCTATCGGTGTGAGTATGGGTGTGGGTGTGGGGGGGGTGTCTGTCCTATTGAACCAGGAAGGTGGCTCTAGGTTTGTATAAATATTTGAAGTTCAGTTAAGTTAAACTGACTTGAACTATCCCAGGCAGTAAACTGCTGAAGCATGGAACCCCAGAACATGCAGTCTCACAAAGAAATTACAATTTTGTGAAAATAAAACTATTTGACTTATCAGACTAGACTCTTGTTGTTGTTAAAGAAACCTTGTTGCCGAACAGTTCTGTTACTGAGCGAGTTGGGGAGTTGTCCTCAGAAGTGACTATCTGGCTACCCCAACTCTGCGATAAAAATCACATGCTCCGTCCTTCTCCTTTTGGCCCAGCATCCTAAAGTCAAAAGAGAAGCTGTACCCAGATGGTTAAGACATTAACAGTCCAATAATCTTTCTTTCCATTTTAAAAACTCAAAACATCTGGTGAATTTTGTAACATTTCAGTAATGTTTAGTCCTATGTATTCACTAACATGAGACACGTAAGTAACTGTAAGTATAAACTTTCAGAAAAGTATGTTTTTGTTTTGTTTTGTTTTGAGATAGAGTCTCAAAACACCTCCTGTTGGCCTTAATCTCATCATACAAATGAAGATGGATGACTTAGTTTCTGATCCTGCCTCCACCTCCTGAGCACTAAGATCACAGACATGATCCACAATATTATTTTATGCTGGGCTAGCTGGGCTGAGCTGCATTGCCAGCCTAGGTTGAGAAAATACAATAAGCTGCTGTTGTCTTAGTTCCTGTTTTGTTTGATTTGGGAAATCAGGGAATTGAACCTAGACCAAGGATCTGCTACTGAGCTATGCTCCCAACCTTCTAATTTGTCCTTTGAAAACTTCTACGTCCATATCAAATGGACTGTAAAGGATCTAACAAACACAAGTTTTCATCCAGAAAGTCTCTAAAAAAAAGGGGGGGGGGCGCCAGTGGTGAAAGGCTGAAGTTCACTTTACTCCTTTGCCACAGGGAAAAATGAGTGTGGGCTTCTTTTGTTTTTATTTTGCTTCATTTTGTCTTGTTTTGTGTTTGGTTGGTATAGTAGTTACTTTTCTATCGCTGTGATAAAACACAATGACCAAGGCAATTTATAGAAGGGTTTATTCGTCCTTACTGTTCCAGAGCCTTGCAGTCCAACAGGAACAGGAAGCTGAAGGCTCACACTTTGAACTCTATGCAAGAAGACAGCAAATTAGGAATGGTTTTAAATTTTGAAAGGCCACTCCTAGTAATCTACCTTCTCCCTCAAGGCCACATCTTCTAAACCTCCCCAACAGTGCCACAAATTGGGAACCAAGTGTCTAAATGCCAGAGCCTGTGGGAGACATTCTCATTCAAACCACCACAGTTGGTTGGTTGATTCTTTTAATTATTATTTTGTTTTGTTTGGCTTTTTTTTTTAATGCTATCATGCAACAAAACCTTTAATAACATTTTGAACAGAGGTTCAGGTATTATCAACTTGTAATTTCTCAACTTAAACTGGGGCAAAAAGCCTTACCACAGGGTAACGTCATCAATGGCCACTGGGAATGCAACCTGAAAAATTAATACCCTTATAACGGAGGAAAAGGTGCAGGATTGACTTTGTATGTTGTCATGGAAAGAGTACAGCCATAATCCAGTTACTCGCCTGCAAAGTGGAACCTCTGCTAGCTAAGAGGTAAAGGTCAGGTGCCCTCCTTACCTGATTCTTGTTTTCACACTCTCAATGAAGGTACCAGTGAGTTCAACCTCCAAGGTGATGGTCTTGCCAACCAAATGTTCTCAAAGATTTGTATTTTGATCTGTTAAGAAATGTAATGAAGTCACAAATTTGCCCATCATGTTAAGCTACCCAGAAACCATCAGCACACTGTCCTTTGTTTTATTTGTTGTTGCTGCTAATGTTATTGGAGACAGACTAACCTTGAACTCCCATGATCTTCCTTCCTTAGTTTCCCAAATGCTGGGATTAACACGCAGAACTGTGGCATCCTGCTAAAATTCAGTGCCTTAACCCATCCTTCCACTTACCTCACAGATTTTGTGTGAAAACAAGGCAAGCATGATTTCTCAACAGAGGATATTAAGGAGCATAATTACAATTACATGTTCTCCTCCCTGAGGCAAATGTTTGGCTAATAGCTTAAATATCAAGAATATTAAATATCAAGCTTATGTGGATTTACCACAAAGTTGGGTAAGAAAATAATATGACTCTTAAACCCCAAATAATTAAGTTGCTGCCTGACCTGGAGGTGTCTCAATGATCTGCCTTCATTCTCAACCAGTCTGAAAACTTAATTATATCATGAAATCCAGAAATAAATTCTGTGATTGCAGAAGCAAAAATAAATAAAGCCTGACACTAGCTAAAGTAGACAGAAATTATTTTAAAAGACAGGCCTTCACCAGTAGCCTCTCCTGGCCTCTCACAATGTCAAGCCTCAGATGTTCTCCATGACTCCTTCATGCCTCCAAAGCCAGTACCACCTGGGTGACTCTTAAACATTACCAAATGCAGCAAGGACAAAGTATAATCTTGACAACCTCTAGAGCACAACTTCTGTGTGCTGACTCTCAGGAACTATTTCCCAGAAGATTTCACATCAATGATGCCTATATCTTGTTAATCACAGCTGATTCTTCAGCTCCAGCTGACTAAACACCACAAATTCTTCACACAAATGGCCCAGTAGAGTCTCCACTTCCCTTGGAAACTTCACAAGTCAGGCCTCCATCATCTGCATTGCTCTTAACATTCTTATCTTCAAAGCTTTGACAGAACAGCCCACTGGGCTCTCAATGCTTGATGGCTCATCTAACCCAAATTTCCAAAGTCCTTCCACAATCCTCCCCAAAACATGGTCATGTCTGTCAGAGCATGACCCTATTCTTGGTACCAACTTGTCTTAGTTGGGGCTTCTATTGCTGTGATGAAACACCATGACCAAAGCAATTTGAGAAGCAAATGGTTTATTTGGCTTAAACTTCCATCTCACTCTTCATCATTGAAGGAAGTCCATGGGAATTCAAGTACAGCAGGAACCTGGAGGCAGGTTCCTCTATGGCCTAATGCAGAGGCTATAGAGGAGTACTACTACTACTGGCTTGCTCAGCCTGCTATCTTATAGAACCTAGAATTTGTAGTGGAACACTTGGAAGAAGTTTTTGTTATTTAAAATGCAAAATGGCATTTGGATTAGGTTTGTGTGAGTTGGATTTGGAATGTTTGATGCAAGTGGTTATAATTTGGTTAGGTGCAAGCATTCTGGTACCTGTAGCTTGTTCTTGGGATTGTGTGCCGCTTGTGTTTATGGGAACTTTTTGCTTGGGGTACAAAAGGTCTGAATCCCTGAGAGTCAGGGTAGGTGTTGGTTGGTGGTTCCTTGGTTGGGTTGTCATCATTAGTGTGTTAATTCTTAAAAGAATGAAAGTTGGAGAGGTTGAGTTTACAGACCTTGAGCTGAGAAGCTAGTCTAACTCACTGTCAGCTAGTCCTCTTCAAGCTTAGGACAGCCTAAAAAGAGGCTGTGAAGATTTCTACCTTTCTCTCATTCTATATCAAGGCCACTTGCAAAAATGGTGAAAATTTCTTTCTATCCTTCCTTTCTCTTTCCCTAATTTGGGGTTAAAAATTATAGTTTACTGCTATAAGAACCACCAGCCCAGGGATAGCACCTCCCACCATAGACTGGGCCTTTCCCTATTCGTCACTAATTAAGAAAATGCCCTATAGCTAGATCTTACAAAGACATTTTTTCATTTGAGTTTCCCTCCTTTCAGAAGGGAAACTTGTATCAAGTTGACATAAAACTAGCCAGGTCATTTAGTAAAGACAGGATGTTACTGGGTGAAGGTTCTTGGTCATGTCAGAGGAAATTTAAGGATGGGAATGGAGTTGATTTAGCAGGAACAGGTATATTAGAGCAAGGTGAATCTGTGCTTTCAAGCTTTTTCTAGGAGTGTTTGGAGTCCGGAATTTTATTCAAGTGCAAACTTGCACATACAGATTTTTTCATGGAATCCAGAAGAATTCTAGAATCAGTCCATGGATCAGCTATCCTTCTAACAGATTAGGTGGGCATTTTTTTTACTCTGGATGGTCCCAAATGTGGCTGTCAAGGCATTGAATATGTAAAATTTTCCTTAACTGAAATGCAAACCACAGGTTAATACCAATCAAAGGTCACTCACAGGTGCCAATTATTATCTAATTTCTTGTCTAACCCCTATATCACACTGAGCTCAACCTCACCCAACATCCACCAGCACAAATGTGACTCAGCATTTTAAAGGGCTTGTGGGGAAATTAAGAAGAGTACATGAGGAGTCAGTAGAATCAACAAAGTGGAAAATTACAAGAATGCAGGTTCAGGTATTTGATAACTATCCCTAATCCAAATTAAACTCTGAACTTCACAGGATGATTGGGAAACAAGGATCCTGTTTGCAGATATGGGCTGAGGAAACAGTAAATTCTTTGGCTAGCCCTAAGTTTTCTCAAAAAAGGCACTTTAAGATGACCTTAAAGATACTGGTCTTTATCCACTCTGGCAAACTCACTGAGAGCAATTATTGTAGTATCAGTGGTGGCAGATTTCAAGATAAAGCTCTATACTCTCTCCTAAAATAATCTTCTGAGGAATTCTGTTAATTTTTAAAGGACATTGGCTTTTGCAAAACTGGCTCCATGATTGTGCTGCAGGAAAAAAAAAAAAATTCAGGATGAGCCAACATTAAACCAAGTTGGAGATTATTAGACATAGAAACAAGGTGCCCAGGGAAAGAATCAGGCACATGGAGAGCATGGGTGTGGGCTTTTAAAGAACACTTTTAAGTGACCTAGCATTTGCCATTTATACTATGTTAGTGGCTCTCGAGTTACATCTCAAAGGATTGCTAGGAAACGTTTGTCTTGCTTTCTTTTTTCTTTCATTTTGATAGGTGGGATTATAGGTGACTCCTATAGGATTATAGGAGGTGCCTTAGTTTGTCTAAAACTAAGAGCTACTGGGGGTGTCCAAAGGAGTTAGAACATGTCTTCTTACTTTAGGGACATTTCTGGAGAAGTCTGGAGAAATTGCAGGTTTACAGCCTTGAGCAAACACTGTTACACTGAAGTTCTTGACTTGCAGATGGTGAAAGGCTTCAAGCAAACTCATGAGTAAGGGCTTCCTTTTCCTTCTCCAGCTCATACTTTTCTTTCTCTCAGACCTCAGTAGGCACACTTCAAGGGCAGCATGGGCTTCACCCTTGATAGCAATCTCCTGTAACCACTCTAAACACTCCGAAGAAATATTGGAAATGGCCAATGGGCTGTTAACTCTAATTCTCCTAGAGGTGTTCTCTTGGTATGGCTGTGGCCATCCCATTGCTCGCTCAGCTAACAGATGAAGTGCTGGAGAATGAATCTCAAGTGCGAAACTAGATGAAGAAACTGTATCTGTAGTAAAGGCCCCACATATTACTTGCCATCTGGACTGGTTAAGACACTGTGATTATCTCCGGGTAGTGGTGGCACATGCCTTTAATCCCAGCACTCCGGAGACAGGGGCTGGCAGATCTCTGTGAATTCAAGGCCAGCCTGTCTACAGAGTGAGTCCCAGGACAGGCAGAGTTACAACAGAGAAACCCCGTCTAGAGGGGGAAAAAAAAGACGCTATGGTTATCAAGACAATGTTACAGATTGAGAGCCAAAATTACCTACAGCTCTCTTCGTTCTTTTCAATGCACATTGACTCTCTTTGTATCTAAGCTAACATCCTCATGACAATTACACAAAACTCTTGGAAAACACAGTTAAGTTTCACAGTCGCCACTTCCATCTCCTCCAAGCCAAAAGCTAAGACTTCTCTAAGATAACATCTGACACCTGCAGAAGAGATTTCCCTGCTTGCTGCAGCCTACCTGTCTGAGGTTCTCACCATGTAACCGGTCACTGTGCTGATTCATGGTGTAAGTTCACATAACTTTTCTGTTGTCACTAGCCAAGCACCTTTGGGGACAAACTCCTATATTTGCACACTTTAAAAGCATCCTTCTTATTTGGGTTTTGCTGTTGTTGTCAGCTAAAATGTTTTAGAGAAAGCTAATCATGAGAGGATTCTTGTCTTTACAGTGCATGCTGAGTGTGTCCAAATTTTTCCTTTCTTGCCTTGTTAGCCCTTCATATGTGTGTTCCATGATCTTGAGCCTTTGGATTAGTTTCTTTTATTGTTTTATTTTAGTATGCAAAGTTGAGGGAGATGAAGGGGATGGGGAGCGGGAATGTCAGTCAAAACAAAAATTGTTTTTAAAATTGGAGTTGGACACAATCTCCTCTGGCTCCCTGTTTAAATGTAATCAAATGTTCCTACATGAGCTCCTGCCTTTGCCACCTGCCATAATGCACCCTAGCCAAGAAGCCCCCATCAGAATTAAAGCAAAAGGCTCTATCCTTTTGAGCCTCCATAACTTTAAGTTAAATAAATCCCTCGTCTTTATAAAGTTAGCTACCTCTGGTGTTCTGTTATAACAACAGAAAGCTAACTAGTAATTCTTTATTAAAGAATCATTGTTTTTCTTTGAGAAACCACACTGCCTAAATTCTATACTTCTGTATGTGGTCCTACTTTATCTTGGCCTCATTCACTCCCTCTTCTATTTCCCCTGAAAATCAGAACCAAGTAGCAACTGTTAACAACAGTTGCCTGACTCCTTAAGAACAGAGTGAAAGTCTCAGAGCACCCCCCAACTCTCAGCACCTCTCCCAATTTGCACAAAGGGAAATCCTTACAGATTTTCTATCAGATACTACCAGATGGATGGATAGGTTAAGTAATTTCTACTTTCCCATACCAATCAATGGAAGAAAGAGAATTTCAGTATCAGGTTGCATCTGAAAAGGCAGGGTTATTTTTAAGTGTTCCTGGAGAACAATAGTTATTTTCCGAAGAACCTAGATGCTTTGGATGAAGCCCAATAAACCCTCAAAGAGGTTTGACCAAAGAAAGAACTGAGTTCACAAAATTTTACAATTCTCAAAGGAACTGTAGCCTCAGATTCTGTGAGAAATGTCAATATTCCACAGGAATACAGTACCAAGCACCTACCCAATCCAGCCTAAAAAAAGCAAGAAACAACAGAGAGAGCAACTTATTGGGATAACTCATTCTATCCCTACTTCACAACCCCATATGAACAGAGCAGACAGAGTGATAATCTTCCAGGGTTTTTTAAAATGCCCCAAAAGGCATTTATCCAGTGAACCACTTCTTCTGGGAGGCTCCACCTTCTAACATCCATCTCCTCCCACTAGTAGCACCATATAATAAAAGATATCAAAAAATGTATTCATATGTGAGGTCAGAGATCTCAAGATCTAACTTTTCCTAGAAGCATCATCACAGACTCCTAAGTGATTCTTAATCCAATCAAATTGACAATTAAGCTTCCCATAAGTAACAACCTCTCAAGGAGTATAAGCCTCTGCCAAATAAATGAAAAGAGGAAAAATAAGAAGTACTAGATGATGAGCCTTGATTCCAATTTATGGATGTGAAATGCCCAGGATGCTGTGAAATTACCACTGCTTTAGCCACACACAAATGATAGTGTTCTGTGTTGACTGTCCCACTGTCTTCTGCTAGACAATAAGGAAAAAAGTAAAGTGTAAAGATGGAACAAAGCAGAGTTAAAAAATATTCTGAATAGAGGGGAATGGGAAGGTACCCAATTAAACACATTTGGGGGCTCAGTTGCAGCTCAGTCATGTAGAGAGCTTGCCTCATATATACAAAGCTCTAGCTTTCATCCCAAACACCACATAAATAGGGTATGGTAGTATACACCTATAATCTCAGCAGCTGAGAGGTAGACAGAAGGATTAGAAGTTCAAGAATCATTATCATACACAAAAAAAATTCAAGGCCAGCCTAAGATACTTGAGATCATATATATATATTTATTTATTTATTTTATATATATGTATATAAAGATTTTATATATATACATATATGTATGTATATATATATATATATATATATATATATATATATACACACATACACACACACATACATATATGTAGTAATCAGCTGCTGATGGGGCAGTTCAACAAGGAAGATAAGGAGACAGAATCATAGTTGCAAACCTTTCCAGACCTCATCAGAGAGAACCACTGTCATGGTCAGCATCATCTTGACAGTGGAACCCTGAGCATCTTAGCTCAGGTCTTTTGATTGATTTTTGATTGATTGAGAACTCCTCAGGTGCAGATCATAAGCAACCAAACATTCTCCCAAGAAATCCAATGCCTGCAGACAACACAAAATGCAAGACCTAAACAGCCCCTTCACCCAGCAGTCCACAAAACAATATTTTATACATAACTAAACTTTGAAAACTTACATATATATGTGTGTGTGTATGTATATTTCTATGTATATATATATATATATATATGTGTGTGTGTGTGTGTGTGTGTATATGTATATAAAATCTTTAATACATTTTGGATATAAAAATTTGACAATTAGGATTATCATCACACATGTCATACTTCACGTATTGCTCCACACATATTCACTGAGTCTTGTATTATACAACTATAAAGCAAGAGATCTAGAAATATATCCCCTGCTATTATTTAAATATGTGATATATTAGAAATGTGATAAATTAGAAACTTAATCTCCAGTGCAAACTGTGTTGAGAGGTAGAACCTCTTGTGAAGAGTTTCCATCATTAGCGTTCCGCTCACTTGTATGGATCTATTTTGCTGCACAATGAGTGAACAGCAACGAGTTCTCCAGGCTGCCCTTCTGTCACGTGAAAAACAGTGTTACCCAACTCAAAGGGAAGCAATGTTCACGACACGATCTTGGAAGCAGAGACAGACCAGGCCCTCACCAGACACTAACCCTGCCAACACCTTGATCTTGAACTTGCCAGCCTCGGAACTATGAAACTCCTACTTCTGCTCGCTATAAATGACTCCCTCTGCGGTGTCCTTTTACAGCAGCACATGACCAAGTAAAATGCTCCACCAGACGGTAAATGGTTTTTATTGCTGGGTTGTAAGCAGAAAATTCAGATATAGTAGCAGCATTTTCTTTGGGTTATTGTTTTTATTTAAAAAATCGGGACAGAGGTTACAAGCATACACACCCTGAAGTATGCTCCCCTGTCTCTCAGATTGCAGAATCTTGCACACCCATGATCTCAGAGCTCTCTAGGGGAGGCTTATCATCATCCTCAGCCATTTTTCAGTGGGGTGGGAGAGGAGGTCCAGACTTGCCTAGGGTGTGGCAGACAGAAAGTAGCAGAGGTACGTTTAAGTCCTGACCTCTCTGCTACCTTACAACCCCCCGCCCCACACACACACTCAGCTCCTAGTCTCACATTCCAACTCTAACCTTCTGAAATCGACACGTGATAGCAACTTCAGCCCTTGGGTAGTCTGTTTCCATCATGTTGGCATGGTAAGAGGAAGGATATTGTACAAATGATCATCTTTTATCAACTTGTACAGCTTTCTGCTCATGTACTTCGATTTCATATTTCTTTTGGGACTATTGAATAACTTCCATGAGAAGCCTGGAGCATTGTGTTAGTTTGCTCTTGTTGCCACAACTTATAAAAAGATTAGTGACTTATAGAAATGTTGTGGCCAGAAATTTGATACCATATAATAATGGGTTATCAACAGGGCTGCCCTCCCTCTGGGAGTCAAGGAGAGAACATTTCTTCATCTCTTCCAGTTCCTGCTTTCTTTGGATTGTAACCGAAGCCCTCAGATTTCTGCCTGTGTCTTTGCTTGTCTACTATGTCAAATCTGCATTCTGCTTAAAAGAACACTGTGACTGCACTCAGGGACCACCTAGATAAGTCACAATGCTTTCCCTATCTCAAGATCCTTGACTTAAAGCATATCTTCAAGCTCCAAAAATCACTGCACAGGTTCTGGGGATTAGGTCTGGATATTTTTGAAGGTCATGTCTTAGTCAATTGCAAATATTAAGTAACAGGAAGTCAAATATAAACTTCATAGATAATTTTCTTCTAGTGTCCTGCAGGACAAAACAAATGAATTACAGAAAGTTCAGTGGACCGTGTTATAAATCCCAAGTGTTGAAAAGAAGTTAGCAAATGTTGTCTATTCTAAGAGCCATAGTTTACAGATGGAAAGCCCAAATGAAATGCTATTAAACTCCATGGGGGAAGTTGTTTGTTAGGATGATAATGTAGAAACAAAAAAATTTACCTCACTATAGTCATTATGAGAATGGAAAAAGATAGAATTATGTCCAGCACCCTCTTTGCACTGCAGTCGTCTTGAGCATCTATGAATCCTGCACCGCTGGTATTGATTATCGTTAACTGTAACTGCGCCCGGATGTTGAAATGACTTACTCATCACAAGCTAAATATTAAAACAGCCAGAACCAACACTCTGAACTTCTGAATGCTCAATACAGTACATTTTCCCACATAACAAAGTGCCCCAAAAGCCACTAATTTAGAATATGCCATCTTGTTCTGACATGTCTCTGTACTCCCTTTCCAACACTAGAGTGATCCTGAGAGCCATCTAAGTTTCTCCGCCATCTCTCCTACCTACCTCTTTGTCTGAATGCATAATCACCATCATTCTATATAATGTACTCTCCAAAAACCTCAACTAATAATATTAATCACCACCGATAAATAACACCAATCATATTCTAGCAACTGTTCTAAGTACTAGGTGAATATGTGCATGTGTATTCTCATAAATGTGCACGCATGTGGAAATATGTATGTGTATACACAGAGATACGTCCATGAATATGTACACAGGTAAAGGCTTTATCTAATCCTGGCTACAAGAGTACAAGAAAAAGAGATGCTTCAATTTGGCAGGAAGAATTGAGTGAGGATTTACAGGGAAACTGAGGTTAAAAGAAAAAGAAAAATTAAACACTGAAAGAGAGGATTCCAACTAGAGGGAGGTGTGCTGACTGTTATAACTAACTCTAGGAGGGGCAGACCACTGCTTGTGCAAATGCAGACTTTTTTTTTCCTTTACTGTGTATAGGTGTTTTGCCTGCATGCATGTCTATGTACCACTTTTCTGTTTGATGCCAGCAGAGGCCAGAAGAGGACATTGGATCACCTGGAACTGGTGTTTCAGATGGTTGTGAGCCACCACATGGGTGCTAGGAATTGAACTCTGATCTTCTGGAAGACCAGTCAGTGTTCTTAACTGGCAAGCTATCTTCCAGCCCCCAGAAAATACCCTGAAATTGCAGGTCCTATGATGGCAGAAACAAAAACTCCGTATTATGTTAGGCGTCAATCTTGGTACCCACAGATTATCTCTGACTCTAGTCCTTGGAAGATAAGTTGCCAGTAAGCCTGACTCTGTAACCTCCACTCAGAAATGTACAGCCACAACCATCTGCTTTGTTATGATATGATTAACTGCTTTTTTCTTTTCTTTTTCTTTTTTTTTTTTTTTGCTTTCTTTCTTTCTTTCTTTTTTTTTTTTTTTTTTTTTTTTTTTGGCTTCTGTAACTTGCTTGTACAGACATTCAAGGACTTTTTTGAGGTTTCCTTGACTACCTTAATCTTGGCAGAGCAAAACACATCTTGGCTTGTCTGTGTGGATAGTCAAAGTCTTCATGTGGTTTTCATTTTAAAAAATCATTCCCTCATCCCTCTTCGCACTGCAGTCTCTAATTTGGCTCAGAGACTGCTGTACTGCCCGTGGTATCAATAAATGTAACTAATTGTAATCTGGATTGAATCTGTGGTCTCTTCCCCCAGGGACTTGAGTCCATAACAGTCCCAGGAGCCTTCTGTTGATGTGTGCTGGAGTGCACTACTTGTCCTCTTTAGAAGCATGCCAGGATGCTTAGTGGTAAGAGCACATACTCCTCTTACAGATCTGAGTTTGGTTCCCAGCAGCTTCTTAGGTGGCTCACAATTGCCTATAACTCCATATGTAGGGAACTCAAGGCCCTTTTCTGGACTCCATAGACACCTACATGTGCATGCACACGTACGCACATGTGCACACACACATGCACATACACAAACTATTTTTCAATCAAATAAATCTTTTTAAAGAAGGAAACATATGCACACATACATAGATAGATAGGTAGATAGACGGATAGATAGACAGACAGATAGATAGATAGATAGATAGATAGATAGATAGATAGATAAATAGATAGATAGATGTACAAATTGTGTATTAATATATTGTGATGACAAATTGAATGTTTCCATTAGACTAAGAGATGCTAGTGTAGCCAATGTGAACCACACATTCAACTAACATCTCATCTAACGCCTCATTGGCTCCCTCAAAGAGAATGTTGTGTATGTTCATGTGGGCCGTCTCAGCCTTCAAAACCAAAACCGGGAGACCCCAGTACACTTGCCACTTACGTTTCAGAAGCTTCAAGCTATGATCGTGACAAATTTGTATAGTATCTGATTTCATGTTTTCCTTCTTTGACTTTTCTGAAGAGTAATGAGTTTAATACTATAGCAATGGATGTCTTCTATATTATGTCTATGCAGTTTAAAGAAAATTAAAGTATTCTTACTTCCTCTATCATTGACCAAGGAGCAAAATAATGCTGGTAAATATTGGCAACATAATAAGTTGTCTTCTCCTATACTTTCACAGTTTGAAGAAAATGTTTCCACATATGTGTTTGATCTTTCCTCTGCATTACCTCATAGCATCAGAGCTTCTTCCAAACAAGCCATCCCCTGTCTAGTCCTAGGAAGAAATCTAGAGTCCTTTTTTAGACAGAGTCTCACTCTGATGTAAACTGCTGAGAACTCAGTATGTAGCCCTCTGTAATCTACTAAAGAAGGTGTCTCCTTCTTTATATTCTAAGACTGGGATCATAATGAGTATTTACTATTCCCACAATATGTTATACTCTTTTTTCTATTATTGAAGATAGATTTCTTTCATACAATATATTTATTGTGGTTTCCCCTCCTCCATTCCTTCCAGTCCCCACTCCCACCTCCCCTCCCATCTGCATCCACACCCTCTGTCTCTCATTAGAAAACAAGCAGACCTCTAAGGAATAATAATAAAATAAGATAAATCAAGACCAAGTAAATCAGAATATGACAAAACAACCAAACCTAGAAAAAGAGTCAAAGAAAAAGGAAAAGAAATGCATGTAGATACAGACACACATACATTCACACACATAGGAATTCCATAAAAACACAGAACCAGAAGCCATAATATATATGTAAAGGACTTTAACATTGGGGGGGTGCTCTGACTTAACATTGTGAGACAAAGAACCCCCAAAGATGCAACTGAGTTTGTTTTGTGTTGACCATCTACTGCTGGACGTGGGGCTTATGCTTAAGAGTGGTTTGTTTCCCCAGTAAGACTCCCTTGGTGAAAATTAAATTTCCATTCGCAAGTGGCTGGCTATCTATTGGAGACAGCTGCTAGTTTAGGGATGGGAGCATGTGTCCACTTCTCCTTTCAGCTCTAGGACCCCATCTGGTGCAGACTCATGAAGGCCCTGTGCATGCTGCCATAGTCTCTGTGAGTTCATATATGCCACAGCTCTGTTGTGTCTAGAGGGCCTTGTTTCCTTCATGTCCTCCATCAACTTTGGCTCTTACACTCTTTCTGCCTCCTTTTCCACACAGTTCCCTGACCTCTCGGGGGAGGGATTTGATGGAGACATGCCTTTTAGGGCTGAGTTGTCCCAAGGTATCTTGCTCTCTGCACATTGTCCGGCTGTGGGTCTCTGTATCTACTGATGTCCCCATCTACTGATGATGACTGAGCAAGACACAGATCTATGTGAATATCAGAATGTCATTAGGAATCTTGTATTGCTACATTCCTTTAGCAGGACAGTAGTATTTCATTTTTGTCTAGGTCCCTAGCAATCTCAAGTTCTTGGCCACCCAAGCAGTGTAGGAAATGGGTTCCATCAATTAATGATTGGTTACTCCCACAAGCTTTGTATCAATGTACTTGTGTATCTTACATGCAGATTGCCCTTGTAGCTTGAAAGATTTGTAGCTGGATTGATATGTTCATTTCTCATTTGGTAGCATGAAGAGTACCTCGCAGTACTATGCATGAACCCTAGTCAATAAGGGTGAAAGATTTGATAGGGACCAGCTTGACTTCTCCATGTTCAGTGAGTTGTGTAGGTGTTGTCTTCAGCAACAGGGCCTTATTGTCACTTATAAGAGAACCACCAATAGCCATGGCAATAGCCTGGGATGTTTAAGGGTTCCTATGGGACCCCTTTGGGTAATAACTCTTAGATGTAACACATCCCAGGTAGTGGAAACTTCAGTTAATGGCAAGATATGTCCAGTTGGAGCTCTGTCTCACCTGTCATTTGGCAGTTTTATTTAGATAATTTTCATATATGTATATATTTTAAGAAGCTTCTACTTTATTAGGTTTCCTTAATACACCTCAAATGGCTCTTAGTTTTAGCAGTCCCTTCCCATATTCCTTCTCTTGTTCATCTCTTTTCTCCCCCTCCCTGTTTGATCCTCCCGTATTGCCCCCCCAACCATCTATAACTATGTATTTTATTCCCCCTTCCTAGGATGAACCATCCCTTCCCACCTAGATTCTTACTCTCTACCTAACCTGTGTGGTCATAAGCATCATAACTTGCTTATCAATGGCTTAACAGCTAGCATGCACATATAAGTGAATACATGCCATATTTATCTTTCTAGGTCTGGGTTACCTCACCCAGGATGATATTTTTCTAATTCCATCCATTTGCTTGCAAATTTTATGATATCCTTTTTTAATAGCCAAGTAATATTCCATCATGTATATGTATCACAGTCTCTTATCCTTTTACCCATTGACAGACATCTAAGTTGTTTCCAATTTCTGAATATTATGAATTGGGCAGCAATGAACATGGTTGAGCATATTCTCTGTGATGGGATGGATAATCCTTTGGGTGTATGCCCAAGAGTGGTATAGCTGGATCCTGAGGCAGATGAATTCTCACTTTTCTGATGAACCGCCACACTGATTTCCACAGTGGCTGTACAATTTTACACTCATCCATTGCTGAAGGGAGTGCAAACTTGTACAACTATGCTCTCTTTTATCCTTAGAAATTTCTGGCTGGCTGGCTTACAAATCGTTTCTTCTGACTTATCTTTTGTGTGTGTGTGTGTGTGTGTGTGTGTGTGTGTGTGTGTGTGTATGTACACTATGGAAATCAAAGGAAATTCTGTGGTATCTCTCCTCTCTTTCCACATTATGTTTCTGAGATTGAACTTTGTTCTAACACAGAGATACTGACTGACCAATGAGTCTGAAGTACATGCTTTTTTCACTGGCTCTCAGCAGTCTTACCTAATACTCCCCTCTTGTGGTTGGATTCAGTATTACATACACCCCAAAGTTTTGATGCTTAAAAGAATTTGCGGAACCTTTGGAGATTCTCCCACCAGTTTACTTCGAAATCTGAAGCACCCAAGGCCAGATGTTCTGTCCAAGACTTCACAGCCAGTGATGATGGAGATAATGAGTCATTCTTCTTCCATCTGTAACCCCCCTGTCACACAGCAGATAGGCAGGCCATGCTGTGGGCCAGAGAATTTTATTGAGCATGTTTCTAAAATGGTAAAGCACTGTGTGGTGCTTGCCCTCCAGGACCTGTCAACTAAAATAGCAGAGAGGAATCTGACTAAATCTAACTAAACTCAACCACAACCACATTTCACACAAGCCCACCTCCGTGCGCAGGTGGTTAGCAACTGAGTGTTGTGTTTTTGCAGGGTTTGACGGAGATGGATTGGTTGGTTGGTTTTGAGACAGGCTCTCTTACAGTCCAGGCTGGCCTCAAAATAACTCTATAGCCGAGGATGACCTTAAACTTCTGAACCTCCTGCCTTCAGCTCCCAATGCTAGGATTACAGATATATACCACCACCGTGTGTGGTTTATATGGTTCTGAAGACTGAGCCCAGGGCTTCGTGCATGCACGGTAAGCATTCTACCAACTGAGCTATATGCCAAGCTCAAACCATTATATTTTTAACAGTGTCTGACTCAACCACAGATGAGGAGGTATTCTCTTATCACCTAACAGTTGTACCACAGTACTGGAAACTGTTCACCCTCACCACTCTTTTAGAACCACAGAAGTGGGCCCATGAGAGAGATGACTCAGCAGATACAGGAGCTTGCCACTCAGTCTATGATCTGAGTTCAATCCACGGAACCCACATGGTAGAAGGAAGAAGACATGTAGTTCAGAAGAGAATGGTATGTTGGATACCGAAAGGAGTTGGAGAAGGAAGTACGAGATGGTTGCTGTCTTATATTTCGTTCGTGTATAAAATGGCCGAAGACTACGTAATTTTTAAAAAGAGTAACAGAACGAAAATAAGATATCAAAGCAGAGCATTATTAGCCTAGAGCTGGATTCCATTACTTGGTGCATTCATAATGAAGCTCATGTACCAACATCCTGATCCTAGAAATCTCAGAATGTGCTTCTTTGCAGGGCCAAGAGGATTTTGAAGGCATATAAGATAAAGGTTTTGAAATGATCAGTCTTCTTCCCTTCCTCCTGTGCCATTCTTCTTTATGTACTTTGGGCCACACAAGCACACCTTGTCAGGGGATATGATACAGCAGAATCCACTTCTCCACTTACAGTTCACTTCTCCAGTTGTCTAGTGTATAGCAGCCCCAAACCTATACACTAGTAAGGACATATTGTCCTTACTAAAAACAGTGCACAGTTAAATGAGGCCATTAGGCTCACAGGGTAGATCACTACATGAAAACTATCACTATAATCATTAGGCATGTGATACAGTTGAAATGTTTGCTGACAATTAATAAGCAAGGCTAACTTTGACTGAGGCTGATAAACTTGGTGAATGCTGTTGAGAAAGGCCATGCAACCAAGCCCTAAGTGTTCATGAATATCCCCTGGTACAACATGAGTATGTGTACCTGAGTGATCTTAACAGAGGGCACTGGATCCCCTGGAACTGGAGTTAAAGAAGGCTGTGTGCTGTTGTGTGAATGCTGGGAATTGAACCGGGGTCCTTTGGAACAGCAGCCAGTGCTCTTAACTGCTGAGCCATCTCTCCAGACAAATCTTCTTCCTTCTAAGAAACATGTAAACTATCTGCTGTATAATCACATTCCTTTTGGGAAACAAATCCTACATACTATCTTCATATGCTATCTTTCCCATAAAGTATTTATTATTATGGGGGGAAATGATGGCTTTGGACAAGATTGTCAACACTTTCTGGATAGGTCCAAGGCTGCCTTGAGACAGACACTGGAGGCGGAGGGGAGGCTGTGCTGCCTCACCACCCTGTACCTGCAGCTGTGGAGCATTCCAATGGCCAGCCCAGAGCGCATAGATAATAATAAACCACAGCTCTGCAGCCTCCTTTATGTATTGCCTTTTAGGAGAAATTTTAAATATGTTGCAAAGACTAAGAATGGAGAATCCTAGCTAGTTAGTGCTATCAAACACCAGGAAGTATCATCAACATACTTATGGTTAGCCTAGAATCCAAACACTAGGCAGGAAAAGACAGGGGAATCTCAAATTCAAGGCCATTCCATGCTATCGCATCAAGACTCTACCTCCAAAGAAAATTAGCAACTAACCACCTTGACATTAGTTGAGGAGATGTCTTAGGGTTTCTGTTGCTGCAGTGAAACACCATTACCAAAAAGCAAGTTGGGGAGGAAAGGGTTTATTTGACTTACACTTCCACATCACAGTTTATCATCAAAGAAAGTCAGGACAGAGACCCAAACAGTGCAGGAACCCGGAGGTGGGAGCTGATGTAGAAGCCATGGAGGGGTGCTGCTTACTAGCTTGTTCCACATGGCTTGTTCAGTCTGCTTTCTTAGAGAACCCAGGACCACTAGCTCAGAGACAGCACCACCCACAATAGTGTGGGCCTTCCCCCATCAATCACTAATTAAGAAAATGCCTTACAGGCCTGCCTACAATTCAATCTTATAGAGGCTTTTTCTTAATTGAAGTTCTCTCCTCTCAGATGACTTTAGCTTGTATCAAGTTAACATAAAACTAGCCAGGACAGAGATGTGTTTGATGAAGTCAATGCCGTTTGCCTACAATAGCCCAAAGGAGAACAATACATATACCAACCCCCTTTCTGGTGCTTCCTGGAATTGGAGAGGACCTTTAACCAACCATATCTAAAGGAACATATTTCAAGAGCTGGCACAAATTAAAAACCACTGGCTACCACTTCACCAAAAAGGCATTTAAGTTTTCCTTGTGGCAAGGAATTCCTCCCCAAACACCAGTGTATCAAGAGTAGGAAGATAAAATAAAGAAGGAAGGCGGAACAAACATGAATTCTAGGATTTTGTATCTAAAAAACAGTTGCCCAGGCTGCTAAGTAACCTTAGATCTTGAGCAACTCTCTTGACCTCTCCAGAAAGGCAATACCGTTTAGTCCACCAGAGGGCATACCCCACAAACCTACCTAATTCAAGAGCCAGCCTTGCCATGTTACCATGGCAACTTCCTTACCCTCATCCAGTCTTCCTTTATCTACAATAAACTTGACAAACTTCATCTTCCTCGTGGTCAGCATCTACCTCCACAAAACGGGAGCAACAGTAACACCCCTTAGCCGTGCTGAAATCTTTAAATAAATTAAGAAGTGTTTAGTTTATCATATAAGCCACTCTAGGCATTGTTTACTGATTATTGTTTCTCAGAGACATTTGAGTACAGAAGTTCAATAATGACTCCACCTTGAAAAGTGCTATTGTGATCTTGTTCTTGACTCCCCTGGGCATCCCAGTGATCTATTGAATGAATCCATGAGACACAAAGTACAGTGTGGAAGACGGGTTTATCACGGTGTCCTTGGGGCTAAGCAAGTGTGCCACACAAGTGTCCTTGAAGGACAAGTGACATTGAATCAAGGTTGGAGGAAGAAAGGTGCAGCACAAACTTAAGAAGTTTGGCCAATGACTGGCAGGTGACAGAGGTGGAGCCATTACATCTAAGTCAGGTCGGTAGTGTTTACAGACCTTAGGGACTGCATCATTGCATAGGGAAGTTGGGGAGGAGGAGCATGGAATGAACATAACAGCCAGTAACAGCACTCAGTGTCCCCCTGAGTCGGGAGCTCATCACTTGCTTCTGGGTCTAAACTGGGTTCCTGTGCTGTAAGGACATTGTAGGTAAGGGATCATCAGGCCTTAGTTCTCACTTCTCAGCTCTCAAATCTACAGTCCCTTAGCTGAACAGACACTGAGCCTTTCAGAGAGTGTTGTGAAAACTGTCTCATGTCCCCAGCATCATCTTCAATATTGTCACAGCAGTTTTCTTAAGGTGGACATTTTTGAAACTTGTTTCTTCATAACTGAGAAGTATTAAAGCAGAGAGTTCAAGGCACACAGCAACCTTAAATTTCCCTCATCTTATTTGCCAAGGTTTGTCTTCATCCATCCATGCATCCCTCAGTGTAAAATTCATTGTGTATTGGATACTACAATAATGAAGTATAAAAGCTAGGTGTGGTGCCTTTTATCTCAAAATTAGAGAGCAGAGGTGGGTGGGTTTTTGTGAATTGTGAATTTTAAGCCATCCTGATCTAGATAACAAGTTTCGGGTCCTATATCAAAAAAAAAAAAAAAAAAAAAAAAAAAAGGAAGAGGAAGAAAAGAAGGAGGTGGAGAAGAGGGAGGGAGGAAGGAAGGAAGGAAAAAAGGAAAGGAAAGGAAAGGAAAGGAAAGGAAAGGAAAGGAAAGGAAAGGAAAGGAAAGGAAAGGAAAGGAAAGGAAAGGAAAGGAAAGGAAGAGAGGGAGGGAGGGGGAGAGAGAAAGAAAGATGTATTTCCTGGGAAATACATCTATAAGGAAACACAAAGACTAAATTTCACAAAGGCAGACGCTGAGCCACAGAGCAGCTACAGTGGCCCGCACTATAGAGAACTCCAGATTGAAGTAAGTTCTTCCGAGCTGTCCTATATGAAGCAAGGGGCTGCACTTTTAGACCTATGCACCTATCATCAGTGAGCCATGCACTAGCTAGCACTAGCTACTAGTCAGTTTTGGTAGGCTGTTTCCATCTTGTAGGGCCAATGACTTCAGGAGCTGAGAATCACCTAAGCATTCTAGGAATTCCTAAAAATCACTCTAGCCACACCTCTTTTCCTTTTATGGGGTCTGAGGAGCAAATAGATCAGGTGGTGAGGCAAGCCATTTCTCCTAGGCTCTGAGAAAATTCAAGTGAGGAAGGGGGAAGTTTTTCTATTAGCTTATCCCTGCAGGCAAATTGGAACCTGGAGACCATCTGAGCTGAAGCTTCACCGGGTCTGTGTTTCACTGAGGGTATAATTAGCTAGAAGAGCATCAATCTTCTCATTAGTCCTCTACCTGTGGCCATTAGCAGGTAGAAAAGCAAGCACAGCAGCTAGACCAGATAATTACAGCCTCGATATTTGCTAAGTTTCAGATGGAGGCCTCATTGCAGGTGGGTTACCTGGACAGCAGCTTGAGCTTGCCAAACAAAGTGGGCTAGATAGGTTCTCTGCTCCATGGAGCCAGACCCAACAAAGCCAGAGGCAGTAGTTCGGGACTGTTATAATAGTTCTTTTTTCCATGCATCCAGTCCTAGTGTTACCGGGGAATCAGGGATCCCCTGTTGTTGCTGTTTGTTTATTTGTTTGTTTGTTTTGGAGATTGGCTGGTGTGGGTCTTATTGTTGATGTTGTTGCTGTTGTTGTGTTTCATTTATTTTTTTAGTTAAAAATAGGTTTTTTCATACAATCTATTCTGATTACAGTTTCCCCTCCCAAACTCCTCTCAGATCCTTCTCACTTCCCCATCCACCCAAATCCATACCCTTTCCTTTTGTCTCTCATTAGACTATAAACAGGCAACTAAAATTAATAATAATAATAATAATAATAATAATAATAATAAATTGCCAGGTAGTGGTGGTACACACCTTTAATCCCAGCACTTGGGAGGCAGAGGCAGATGGATCCCTGTGAGTTCAAGCCCAGCTTAGTCTACAGAGGGAGTTCCAGGACAGCCATGGCTACACAGAGAAAATCTATCAATAATAATAATAATATAAAAACAAACAAACCAGGATAGGATAAAATAAACAGAAGAAAAGGAGCCAAAAAGTAAAGGTACAAGAAACACGTATAAATGCAGAGATACACACATTCTCACACACAGAAATTCCATAAAAACACAAAACCAGAAGCCATCATATATATGCAAAGTACCTGTAAGGTAGGAAGAAAGAAAAAAGAATGAAAGGAAGAAAGAAAGAAAGAAAGGAAGAAAGAAAGAAAGAAAGAAAGAAAGAAAGAAAGAAAGAAAGAAAGAAAGAAAGAAAGAAGGAAGGAAGGAAGGAAGGAAGGAAGGAAGGAAGGAAGGAAGGAAAGAAAGAAAGAAAGAAAGAAAGAAAGAAAGAAAGAAAGAAAGAAAGAAAGAAAGAAAGAAAGGAAGGAAGGAAGGAAGGAAGAAAGAAAAGAGAGAAATCCCTGACAGAGTATTTTGAGACAAAGAACCTCCAAAAATGTCATTGAGTTTGTTTGTGTTGGCCGTCTACTCCTGGACATGGGGCCTGCCTTTAAATGCAGTTTATATACTCAGTGAGACTCCATTGGAGAGAAAACTAATGGTGGGCTTGTGTCCACTTCTCTCAGTGCTGGGATGCCATCTGAGTTTTAACTCAAATCACATAGCTTTTTCTTTTCCTCATTTCTCCTTTGGTTGAAAGATCACCCAGTGCTATTGCTATTTGTTGTCCCTTAACTACCTGAGCAAGGCTATCTATGAGAATAACAGGATGTCATTAGGAATCTGTATTGCTACATTCCTTTAGCTCAGTGGTTCACAACCTTTCTTAAGTTGTGGTGGCATGTCGTTCGAGTTAAGGGACTAAGAATTAGCAACAGCATGGGGTGATCTTTTAACCAAAAGAGAAACAGAAATGAGGAAAAGAAAAACTATGCAATTTGAGTTAAAACTCAGAAAAGGGGGCAGGCTTAGCAATAAAGAACTGGAAGCAACTGCAATGTCTGAGTTGTAAAAGTAAGTATCTCCTTGAGGGGATAATTATTCTTCCCATATTTTTTAAGACATCTTCAGGTGAATCAGTTTTCCCAATGAGTGGTCTCCTCTTCAGGTTATTGACAGGATCAGCTGGATTAACAATCAAGGGAAGAAACAATAGTATGTAAAATTTGGAGCAGTTTATAATGTCACGTCTCCTCCTAGGGCTGAGGTAGAACTCAGATTCTACTCATTTGACCAAGTGAAAGCTTTCTTAATGTGAATCAACCAGCCCCTTAACACCACCATCTTTTTATATGTTATTTGAAAATCCAATTAATAAAAAACACTGATACTTTCCTACCTCTCTGGTGCTACCAGGGAAACAGAAGATGGGGGTCCAAAGCTGATTATGACTGGGGCATCCATTCTCAATGGTCTCCAAGTACTTGTCTACCTAACTAGTGTGTTGGTATCAGTCCACATAACCTCAACACCTGGACAGCAGGGCCTCTGCGTAGCTGGGTGGGGGAAGTAAGGAAGGGGTGAGGTAATTACAAATTTTATTTTTACTATAATACGTAAATTGGTAAATAGAGCTCTAGAAGGTGGGAGAAAGAGACAAACTAAAAATCATCATTAACAAAGAGCAGAGGCTATAAGGGAAGTAAGTGAACATTTGTCTCCCATTTTAAAAATAAAAATAAACAACAACCACTTAGAAAAGGTAACTTAGCCAATGTCACACAACTAACTCATGACAGAATCCAAACTAAAGCTTGGCGTTTTCCAGTTTCCAGTCTGTCCACCTCCGGAGACCAAAGTTGGGTGACTAAGGAAACAAATTAAAAATAAGAGGGTGTGGGGAAAGAAAGGAACAGAAGATTAAATTAGAGAAAGAATGGAAAGGAGCAAGGAAAAACAATCACCAAAACTTAATGATGTTGGAGAGATGGCTCAGGGTTAAGAGCACTGACTTTTTCTAGAGGTCACAGTTCAATTCTCAGCCCCCACAGCTATCTGTAACTCCAGTTCCAAGTGGGATACAGCACCCCCTTCTGGCCTCTGAGGGCACTGCACTCATGTTTGCACAGCACAGACATGCATGCAGGTAAAACACCCATAAACATAAAAAAATATTAGTAAAATGACTGGTGTTGGCTGGACAAGTGAGGCAGAAATTATTATTATTTAAATCATGACTTCATACTATTGAAAATAATTCTGAATGGCAGAGATGGCCCAGAGATTTAAAGTACATCCCGCTGTTGCAGAGGACCCAATTAAAAGCTGGAACAGGAAATCTTTGGAAGTCCCGGCAGACTGTACTTAATGTCATTAATGCTATAATTTAAAATCAGACACAAACAGAAGATTAAGGATACAGAAGGTACTCAGATAGAAGCTTGAGGACAATTTCTTAGCGTTTCAAGGGAAAATCCGAGCCAGGCCCACTGTCGAACTTGAAACTGCTGTAAGGGAAGAGGCAAATGGAAAGCAAAGGCCACGCTGCTTAAGATAAGGCTGCACAGAGTTCAGCTAGAGAGGAGCGCTTTAGAAAAGAGAATAAGGAAGCCCACAGTACTAGTTAGGAAGTTTAAAAGCATGCTTAAATTCTGGAAAGCATTCAAAAAATAAAGAAAGAAGGAAATAAATGAGTCAAGCCTCAGGAAGAAGATAGGTAGGTGCCACAGAGCCCCATGGCAGCTTGGCTTGTAGGGACTGCACTAGGGGTTGGGAATGCTGGGAAGGAAAAGCATAATATCTTCAAGTTGACCCATCTTGGGTGATGGGGTCCCTTAGTCAGGTCCCTAACATGTGCCATTGCCTTTAAGGGAGGAAGAGACAAGGCCATGTCTCCATCTAGAGGCAGAATCCTTTCTTCACTAAGTTCAGTCCCTAGCACCTGTATCAGATGGCCCACAACTGCCTCTAACTCCAGCTCCAGAGGGAGCCCGTGTCTCTGTCCTCCTGGGGCACCAGCACTCAGGCACTCGCAGGCGCCCACCCCCTCACACGTACACACAAGCATACACACAACTAAAAGACAAATATATCGTTTTAAAACCTGAGAAATGGTTTCAATTAAAAATATCAATAGTGGACAATATTTTTTAACAATTTGGGAGAAAAAAAAAAAAAAAGATGGAAGGGTATCTAGGATGCTAAGAAGTACCACAAAGCTAATAGGAAAAAGACTGATACATTTTACTTCTTCAGGATGTAAAACTTCTCTTTTAGAATAGTGATGACCAGTGAAGGTAAAAGTCAAAGGAGAGATCCGGAGAAATAATAAATATCCAGCTGAGGACTTATTACCAAAAAAAAAAAAAAAAAAAATGAAAGGAAGGAAGGAAGGAAGAAAAAAAAGAAGGAAGGAAGGAAGGAAAGAAGGAACAAACGAACGAAGAGTTCTACAAAAAAAGACTAAGAATAAAAAAAAAAAAGCAGCCAAAGAATACAACAAGTAATTCAGAGAAGAGGAAATGAAAATGTCCCATTAACATATGAAAAGATGAACCTCATTGTCATCAGAGAAATACCAATTAAAGTAAACGTTTTTAAATACCTCAAGATCAGCCTGCCAAGAACGTTAATATTCGAAGACAGCTGTGTGTGTGAGACATATACATCCATACCTAGCTGGCAGATGTCAAAACAGACACAGCCATACTAAAGGACAAATGGAGTAAAATTTCCAAGTTTTGGTTTCCTGGGTAAGCAGATGAGCAAATCACTTGTTATTCTTGTGATAACACTTTGACCCAAAACTATAGTGATTAGATATTAGCCTCAGAGCCTGAGCAGGGAAAGATATTAGAATCTATTTGTATCTCAGCCCAGTGCTTCAGCCAGATGAGTCCATAATCAAAGCCATCCATACCCCAAGCACTCTCCCCATCTCTCCTCTGAGGTGTTGCTGCCACTAACTGCCCCCAGACTGGGATGAGCGTATCATTTCTAGGTTATCTCATTTTCCAAACTTTAGTGATGACTCTATTTCACGTTGGCAAGCAAGGTGATTAAATTCCCTTAGTAGCTGGGTCATTGGGTGCTAAATGAAAAATTTGACTCATCTGGGCAAGACAGACACAAGTCATTAATCATAGTGGGGAGAGCTCCCACTTTCCCACTGTTTGAGTTTCTCATTGACCTTGCTTCATTTATCTAATCATTTATTCTTCATCTCATCTTCTCTGTAAAGTTGCCAAGAAGGGTGTCTGGGGAGACTAGGAAGGAAGGAAATTCATTTAGACATCAGTGACCCAGGACTAAAACACTGCAGTGCTCTGGGGCATAAAGAGTGAATTGATTTCCTGTGATGTCTGGATCTTAAAAGCACTGGTGAAATGGTATCACCATGTGAGAACCTTGTAAAGCTGAAAACACAGACATTAACTAGCAAAGAACAGAGGGTGGAGAGAGTGCAGGGGTCCCTGCAACCACCATGGCTAGCAGAGTAAGATCCACAAAAGGAAAGAAAGCAGTGATGTAGCTGGTGTTGGTTCAAACTTTGGGAGTCTGACTCCAAGTAGTTTATTTTAGGCATATTTAAGCATGGCACAATTTGGTGAAAACTTTCTGGTGATAATCTGTTCAATCCCATATGCACAGCACAGCTTAAGACATGATTGCATCAAAGCTCATTGTAAAGCACATGTGACAGCTTCCATAAAGATATAGTCTATAGATTGACTAGCTCATGATAAGGGTCTGGGAGAGGATCCACTGAGGTCTTGGTCACATAGATAGGGTAAAGGCTACTAACTTGACTTCCACTCCCAGACTTCTGGGAGGATAATGGGTTATGCAACCCTCCCTTTGAAGGGACAACATTGTGTATTCAACATTCCTGGTTCCCTTAGTGTTAATCTGTGAGCACAAAGACCTCCATGCCTCCCACAAGGAAGAACTGGACAGAGTCAGGTATCCAAGGCCTTGGTCATCTCTAATAAGCAGCTTTCTACCTTTCTAGATTGTTCCGATCTTAAATTTTGAAACACAGTGTTTCCATATCATGCCTGACTCTAAAACTCTTGCTCACCCTGACTTACCAACTTGACCCTGACTCTGTGTGCTATGGTTTGAATCTGAAATACTCCCATATTTGAATCCTTGTTCACTAGCTGGTGGCAATACTTTCGGTGCATGTGCAGCTTTTAGAAGGTGAATGCTGGTTAGTGAGAGTGGTTCACTTGAGGCTGACCATTGGGGGTTTTACCCACCTCTGGTCCCTTGTTCTCTGCTTCCTGGCCTGACACAATAGGAATAGTCACACCACAAACTCCTGCTCCCAGCCTTCCCCACCATGAGGAGCTGAAATCTCTTTGAAAGTATGAGCCAAAATAAACCTTTCTTCCTTAGATTTCTTCTGTCTGGGTACCCTAGTCACAGCTATGATGTACAACTGATACAGTGTTCTTAACTCCCACTTTCTGTTTGTGTTTTGGGATTCCCCTCTATTCCTGATCTAGTTACACTAATAGTTGTCACTCACTGGCACTGGTACAGTGCTGAGCACTTTACATGGGTTTTTTTCATTTAATACACTCTGCATCTCAGACTTGAGGGGTAATTAACTGTAAGTCCAGGCTCCATCTCTACTGGACAGTTCTGGATGCTACCCAACATAAGGAGTGTAGTCTAGAATACTCAGAAGACTTTGTCAAACTACCTGAATGCTATGATTTTGGCATGAAATACCATGTGTTGAAGACTTGGTCTCTAGCTGGTGGCAATACTGAAAAGTGACTGGATGGAACCAGAAGGTGCTAACTTCATCAATACATTACCACATCGTGATGGTTGATCTTCATTGTCAACTTGACTGGGTTTAGAAGCAAGTGGGAGACACACCTCTGTATATGTCTGTGAGGGATTTATAACAGGCCTCAGACTGTACTCTGAAGGGAGCAGCCTTGTTCAAGATGAAATCAGGTATGCTGGGGCCACAGTTGTCACCTTGGACAAGATGGTGTGGGCCCAGTCCCTCAACAGAGGGACTTCAGCACAAAGGGCTGAGCTTCTGGCATTGATCCAAGAGGAAGGGCAAAGCCATCACTGTATATACAGCAGTCTGTATGCATTTGTCATGGCCCATGGAATCTTCTATAGAGAAAGGAATCCTCAGCCAAAACATGAAATCAAAACCAAAAAGAAATTCTGGCTCTACTAGAGGCCATATGGCTGCCAAGAGAGGTAGCTATTGTTCACTGCAAAGGGCATAAAAAGGGAAATCCCCAGAGGCCCAAGGGAGCAGAGTGGCAGACTTAGCCACACAGAAGGCAGCCCTAGAACCAGTGGGGCCTCTCTGTATCTTGGTTAGCTTGTCTGAACCTGAACTGCCCAGAGCCAAACCTATACCCAAAGAAACCAAGTGAGCAAAACGGAAAGATGCTGAACAAGAGGCAAACAGGTGATGGTTCTTGCCATAGGAGAGATCTGTCATTATTGGAAGACAGATGATTGCCAAGCCACCCATCTGGGAGCAACTAAAACTGTTGTGTCACTCAGGCCCAAATGTTACAACAAGTTTGGGTTGCCCTTCTTCCTAGGGTTCAAGAATGGCTCAGCCTTCATAGTCAAAGTTTCTCTAAATCTAGCCAAGGTCCTAAATGTTGTTTGAAAATTACATTATGCCTCTAATCCACAAAACTCAGGACAGGTAAACTAAATATATCCTTGAGACCGTCAAAAATTGGGCCAACCTCCCACCTTTTGCCCTTCTAAGGGCCAGATGCACCCTGTATCAAGAAGTTCATAGGGCAAAAATTACTAACTATCCCCTCCTCAAGTCCATACAGGCCCTGCAACAGAACCAGAGAACTATTCATCAGACAGTTCAAGAGGCTACCCACAAATCCCACCCTAGCAGCCTTGTATAGGTAAACAGGATCCCCAACCAAAGCCTGGATCCAACCTGAGGTCATACCCTGAGATCCTCACCATTCCCTACAGCAGTGAAGGTTGCTAGTGTCACTGGTGGCCCCACCTCACCCAGATAAAGGAGGCTACAGAAGATAGTGACAAATGGATCATCCTCAGGTCCTCTGACCCACTAAAGATAAGACTGACATGGGCGCTATAATTAGAGTTGTCCTATTTCGTCTTTTTTGCCTCCTTGAGGGAAAGACTGCAAACTCCCATAAGCCAAAAGACCAGAACTGGGAAATTCATAGTCAGTCTAATTTCTACTTCCAATCCTAACAGCTGTAAATGCAACCAACCTAAGTTCACCCTAGGGGACCTGCAAAAGAAGGGTGCCTCCAAGGTAATGTCATCCAGATATCCCCTAGAAAATTCTCCTTATGCAGATTCCTGTAGCCATACAATCAGTTTAATTCTAAGAATGGAAATGGAGTGTATTTCCATACCCCAAAGACTTCTAGCTTGCTTGAACTAACAGCTTAGCAAAGTGTACATCTTCTGAATTGTTTCCTCTGGGGGAAAACCCACTCTTTTGTGTCCTCCTGCATGTTATACCACAAGTGTTCATCTATAATGAAGAAGAGGAGAGGGTCCACCTTAATCTGGATTCTGAGCATCCCCAGGTATGGCAAGCAGTCTACATTCTCATCCCCCTGTCAGTGGGGGTGGGCGCCTCACGGGCTCCATTGCAGTTGGAACTTCAGCCCTAGTTATTGGGGATAAAAAACTTTAAGAAACCCAGTGCTCAATTAGACATAGACCTGGGCAATCTGCCTCTCATCTGTAAGCCCAGTTAGATTCCCTCGCTGTGGTTGTTCTTCAGGATTGAAGAGGATTGGACCTCCTCTCGTAAGACAAGGAAGTCTCTAAATAGCACTATGAGAAACTTGTTTCAATGCCAATCAATCAGGGATCATTAGGAAAAAAGAAGTTTAGCCATGGTCAGAAATAACCTTCTGGAAAGAAAGAAAGTCAAGAATCCAACAACTGGTATCAATGCTTGTTCTCCTGGTTCCCCTGCTTACAACCATGAATGGACCACTAATCCTTTTTCTTCTAGCCCTCACTATAGGATCCTGATTACTCAACTTCATACTTAGATATGTGAAAAAAGAGAGAATAAATTCAGTGCTATAATACTAAAATATCCTAGATGAGTCCAGGATTTGATTCATGCCCATAGAACCAGTGGGGCATGTAACAGACCCCCAGATCTTAATAGGCCCCAGACCTCAGCACAATTGGTGCCATGATGGAAGCACCACTCAGGCCTTGAAACTCAGCATGTAGGCAATATCATCTGCCAAAACGCAAACAAAGGCCTAATTCATCAAAGTCCACAGTTCTCGGAAAGTCCCTGTAAGTACGAACCTTGCTTTTTTAGCTTCTATAGTTCTGCTTCTGGATAACTGTTCTCACTAACCGAGGTGTGTCAACACAGGATGTGGTTTTGTGCTTAAAAATTCATCCTGAGAAAGGCTCAGGACACACTGGGATTCCAAACACCCAGTATAATCTCCAGCCAGCTAATAAAGACTTTGCATTGGCTCGAATCCATGTCTGAGTAGTCCTCTCTGGTAAACACCTCACAACAATGTTTCTAGAAAAGATTAACTGAGGAGACACCTGAATGTGGGCAACACCACCCTATGGGCTGACTGAATAGAAAGAGAAAATAAGGGAGTGAAGCAGGCACTAGCATCCATCTCTCTGCCTCCTTGCTGCCGACTCTATGCCATCCACTTCCTCCAGCTCCTGCAACCATAGCCAGAGTCGTCCTTGACGCCTTATAGTTCCTGCCATGATAGACTATATTTTTAAAGAATTAGCTGAAATAAACTCTTCCTTCTTTAAATTGCTTTTGTCAAACTGATACAGCCATTGATGAGTCCATAACTGAATGAGTAATCGGGTGGTGGATCCCGCATAGAGAAAGTAAGTGATGGGAGTCTGCCTTTGAAGGATATATCTTGCTCCCAGCACGCGCACTGTTGTGCTCAGTTTTTGAAATCCCCCCTCCTTAAGTACCACCAAGCCACCACCAGTTCTGATGCAAAGACAAGGAGCCTTTATTCTGCAGATCAAACCAGTGCACTGGGGTCTGGCACCACGCAAGATGGCTGATCCCCAAGAGAGCTCTCTACTGAGTTTTTAAAGGGAGCAGGGGATCTCTCTGATTGGTCAGAACCCAGGCCCTGAATGGCACAAACGCACACACACACACACACACACACATTATACACTGACGCACACATATACACATGTGGTAGGATAACTGAATTAGATATTTTATAGTTATATACTGTCTTTATGGAATGATGCTCCTGTGGAAATGTTTTCTGTGCTGTATGGGGGAAGCTGCTCCCTATTGTCTTGCAGCTTGTTTCACTCTAAAAGACTTGCTTCCTGCGCCTGTTCACATCTCTGTGCTAAAAACAATGGATGTAACTCCCTAGATCTCCACATAAACAGACCATTTGTTTATGTTAATGTAGATGAATGATCCTTATAGCCCTTATAGGTTATGCAGGCAGAAAAACAGAGAAGAATTTGGTTTTTCTCAGCTTGGACATCCTTTAGGATAGGTAATAGTCTGCTGGCAGACCCTGGGGGGTGTTTTATTTGGTTTTGTAAGTTTTATTTGGTTGTGTAATCAAGACCTGTGGGGGGGGTAGGAAGGAGTTTTGAATGAATAAAGGATCTAAAGGCAGAAGCAGGGAAAAGCCACGTGAGGTGAGATCTCTGCCTAAGCCGTCTTGCAACAAATTGCATCTCTGAGAGTTGTCCTTGCTCTTTATTGAAACTGTCGCAGATATTAATATTCTCTTTACAATTTGGCATGCCAACGTGGGGCCAGAAAAGCCACCCTTTATAATTGGCACAGATATTAATATGTCCCTTACACACACACACACACACACACACCTCTTCTAGGGGGCATGAGGTAAGCAACCTTCCCGCACCATATCCTTCTTGGTTTTGTTTTTCTTACACCTGCCTACGAAGAACCTGTTGACCATGGACTGAAATCTTTGCAACCTAACACCAAAATAACCTTCCTCCTTTAAGTTGATTCTCTCAGGATATCTGTCACAGCAACAGAAGGCTGCTACAACATATCAGGACTCACCAAACCCTCAGAAGTAGAATCTAGAGAGGTGAAACCTAGAAGCTCACTAGATGACTAGTGAGGTCACACTTAACTCAGAGCTGCCAAGTTAGACTCTGGGGTCCCTCTGGGCTTTGACTGGTCCCACACACAATAAGAAAATGACCTCTCTCTCCTGTCATTGACCATCTGTAATATCCCCTATTTTGATACGCTATCTGCCTATGCCTCCCATGAGGAAAGCTTAGAACTCAGGCTGCATTCAAAAGTCAAATAGCAATGTGGATGGGGGAAGAATCATTGGTCTGGGTCACCTATCCATTTTCTCCCTGTTAGACTATGCTTGGAAATTTCTTTGACAGAGTCCATCTGAATCTCAAAGAGAGGCTTTGAGTGTCCCACACCTATCATGCTATAGTCTTCAAAATAAAAATGCTAATGGAAACTAGAAATAGTTTTTTCTACCCCCAGATTTCATGGTAATAAGGAAACAGTCTGTGAATCAGCTAACTCAAAGGGCAAGGGGTGGGGAGAATTAAAGCAAAAGCAAGTGCTAAATCTATCTCCTGATGCTACCACCCAGCCCACCAGTCTATTTAATTAAGCTCTGAGTGTGTGAGTAATTAAAAATAGCAATAATAGTAACTGGGCTATTGTGCTGGGAAGAATGGGTAGGAGATGAAGAGGTGGTGACCTTGACCTTACCTACTAAGAAAATATGAAGCATATTTCTAAATGTGGAAGCCACCCACTGAACAATTGTTAAGGAGGAGCACAGAAAGGGAGCATGACCCATTCTTGTCCACAGGGCAGTACAGCATAGGGGTTAAGTGTAATCACAGGTTTTAAACATAGACTAAATTCATGTCCCAATTCCTCCACTTACATGACCCTGAGTAAATATGCTGCTTCTTCATCTTCCAGGGAGAATAATCACCAGCTTCATCTCAAGGCAAATGTAGTTTGGTAGTAACCTTAGTGTCATGAGAGACTTTAATCAAAATCATATGACTAAAATATTAATCTCAGTGCCTAGCTGCAGGTAAAGAGCCAACAGATGGTTGATAATCACTACTATAACGTAGGTGTCCCGTCTGCGTGTCCATTTCCAGTTCCCTGACAGATGTTCATATTCAGAGTCTCAGTCATAATTACCTCTGACTCCAGTCCTACTTGTCTTTAATTTCCCAAAGGATTAGATGTGTAAGACAATTTCCAAAAAGAAAGATAAGGATCAAATGTAAAGACTGCATTTTCAGGCTTTTTAAATATCACCATTCCTGCCTTGTCATTCCTTCTAGCAAGAAGATGTGAACCCAAATGAACCCACAGAAAGAAGAAATAGTACATGGAAAGACTCCAGAGGCCGAGGACGGGTGGAACAGACAAGATTCTGAAGATATGACAATACCCGACTAATATTATGAAAAACAAAAATGAACAACCTCCAAAGGGAAGATGGTTTAAAAAAAAGACTTTCAGAGTTGTATCACGTCGTTTGCCTTTGTACTCTTTCTCTCTTTTATTTTTATTTTCATTATTTTTAATTTTTTTATTTGTTTGAGTTAGGATCTCATGTCTCCCGGGCTGCCCTAGAAAACTGTGCTTAGTAGAGAAGGATAATCTTGAACTTCTGACTGGTCCTCCTGTCTTCTGAGTCCTGGGATTATAAGCAATTAATGCCTGAGGTTCTAGGGATCAAACTCGGGGTTTATGCACGCTAGGCAGGCCTGCTACCAATTGACCCATACCCCCAGGAGTTCTTTTTCCATTTTTCATGGACACACAGTAACTGTATCTTAATGTGGTATGGTGTGATAATTCATTATATGTAAAAGGCAATAATCACATTGTAGTAATTAATTTTCATATCGTCTTTTTTGTGTGTATTGGGAAGTTTCAGATTCCTAAATTAAAATCTATACTAGTTTGAGCTAGTCAAGGAAGCATATGCCTATAATCTCCATACTTGGAAAACTGAGGCTGGAGGATTGCTATGATTTCAAGGCCAATATGGATACAAAATGAAAAGAAACTATCAATAACACACACACACACACAAGAACACACTATATAGCACACACACTGTCTCATATATGGATATATGTGGTATATATGTGTGTGTGTGAACACTTATGTATCAGTGTGTTACAAACCATGGTTAACCTGCTATGCAGTGAAACATTAGAAATTATACTACCTATCTAACTACATGTTCATACCTTGAAAAACCAAGTTTTAAAGTTTAAAATTGAACATAATTTAAAGAAAAGCATCATGTACCACTTAGAACTAGTTTAATAACCTAATAGAACAAGTATTTTAAAATGTCAAAGTATGGGGGCAGGGAAATATGTGGTGGAAACCAGAGAAAATATTTAAAAAATTGTCCCAAGTGGGCTGGCAATGTCAACTCTGGACTATAGTGACTTGTTCAGTGTGTGTAAGATACTGGGCTTGATTTGAAATACATTTATTTTTGCTCTTGTATGTGAGAAGTACCGAGATCTGTGGTATCATGTAGCTCAAGATGGCCTTGAACTTGCTGTGTGTATAGGGGATAACTCCTGATCCATCGACTCTACATCCAAAGTGCTGGATTGCAAGCATACTCCACCACACCCAGCACTCATTTGTCCAGGAGAGCATTATCTGAACTTGGGAGAGCAACTATCAGAGTGCTGGTTAGTTGTTCAAACCTAAGTGGAGAATGGACATTTTTCTTATTTCAAGGAATACAACTATATTTGTTAAAACTAAAATCTACTAAAATCAAAGACATTATCAAGAAAATAGAGACATAAACTGCCAGCTGAAGAAAATACATTTCAAAAGGTACATCTGACAAATGTCTGTTATCCAAAATGTATGCCAAATTCTTAAAACCCAAGGATAATTTCATTCAAAACTGGGCAAGAAAAATATGAACAGTCATTTCACAAATATATGTATATATATATACATACACACACACACATACAAATGACTAATAAGCACACGATGTCACAGGTTGTTAGGAAATATCAAAGGACGATGATCATGAAAGCTCACTGTGGTTGAGCATACCTCTAATACCACTTGGACGATGGAGGCAGGAAGATTGCCATGAATTCAAGGCCATCCAGTGCTACATACTGAGGCCCTACATAAAAGAATTGAAACAAAAGCCAGGCTTAGTGGTACAGGCTTGTTACCCCAGCACTTCACTTCAGAGCTGAAGGCAGAAAAAACAGGAGTTCAAGTCATCTTTACGTCCATAGTGAGTTCAAAGCCAGCCTGGGCCTTGTGAGATCCTGTATCAAATAAAACAACAACGATGATGATCCCATCCACTATACACCTGTTACAACGGTGAAGTCCGGAACACTGGCAACAACAAATACTGAGGGCAAGCACGCTGAGCAGCTCTCTCAACAAATACTGATGAGAATACAAAATGGTACAGCTACTGTAGAAGGCACTTTATTACCTTCTTATTAAAGTAAACATACTCTATTCAATCCAGCAACCAACACTTCCAATAAACTGAATGCTTATGTCCACACAAAACCTACATGCAAGGGGCTGGAGAGATGGCTCAAGGGTTAAGAGCACATATTGCAGAGGCCCTCAATTTGGTTTCAGCATATATGTAGGACACTCACAACCACTTGTAACTCCATCTCCAGGGAGTCAAATCCCCAGTTTCAGCCTCCACCATCACCTGCACTCACGTGCACATAAGTACACATATATACACATAATTAAAATAATATAAATATTTAAAACCCCTGCATGTGGATATTTTATATCAACCTCATTAATAATTGTCAAAACCTTAAAACCATTATCTTTCACTGAGTGTACAGATAAGCTGTGGTACATGCAACAATGGTTTATAAAACAGCATTGAAAGATTGTCTATCCATGAATTGTCATGGAGGAAAATTAAATGCATTAGACTGAATGAAAGAAACCAATCTGAAAAGGCTATGTGTTTTAAGAATCTACTATATGACATTCTGAGAAAAGGATATGTGGTGCTTGCTCAGAACCAGTGGGGAGGCAGAATGGAGAATCAATGTACAAATGGTTTCAGGCAGCTAGCCTGTGTGACACTTAATGGTAGATACATGTCATTGCACGTATGTTTAAATCCATGGAAGGTACACTGCAAAAAGAACCTTAATAGAAAGTGAGTCCTAATGGACTTTGGGATTGGAAGACTGTCAATAAAGTTTTGTAGCTAACTCACCACTCTAACGGGGATACTGACAGCTTGGGAGGATATACATGTAGAAAAGCAGGAGTTATATGAAAAATCTTTGTATTTCTCCCTGTAAGCTTTGATGAGCTAAAACATCTCAAAACTTGAATTTGATTGAACATCCATCCTTGCAACTGTTAGGTAAATCCTCTTGGAATGTTCAAATAGATCACTAGTCTCTACAAACCCAAAGGCTAAGGGTGTCATAAATAGCATCTGGGGCTTATAGCAGAGACTTCCTCACTTTGCTATAACTACCTACCTAATACTCCTACAATGTATTGAAAATTGCTGAGATTTATAACTTTCTTTTGTTCCATTACTATAAAACTTGTTGAAACTGTTACTATGTTGGAACAAGGTATTTGGTGTAACCAGATTCTGTGTTCCTGGGCCATGGCCACTAGTATTTGGCTGCAGAAGAAACAACCTCTTATCTCTGAGATGAGAACTATATTTCTATGTCAAAAAGGGAAATACAAGGGAGCCTGCCCATTACAAAAAGATGATTGTGATGATGATGATGATGATAATGATGATGATGAAGAAGAAGAAGAAGAAGAGGAGGAGGAGGAGGAGGAGGAGGAGGAAATGATAGATAGATAGATAGATAGATAGATAGATAGATAGATAGATAGATGATAGACAGACAGACAGATGTGTATATCATGATAACATTCCAAGCAAAATTTAATTTGAAAAAGCAGATCCACTGATTTAAAAGTAAATATAGAACATGGAAGGTTGAAAACCACTTGTAATTCAACCAACTATCCTTTGGAATTTGCAATACTAGTTTCAAGTGTTACTTGCCTTGGTGGGTGGGCAAGCCTTGGGACTAGATTTCATCAGAGGTGTTATAGACTGAAAAATAAAACTGTCCACATATTTTGCTGGCACATTTACTAGATATCTAACTCTGTTCTGGGCATACAGTGTTAATAAAAATGCAGGACTGCCTGCTGCACTGATCTTTTTCTTTTCCTGTCTTCTTTTTTTGTATGTATTGTTTTCAGTGTTGAGGTTGAACCCTGCCTGGGATTTGCTATGAAAGCAAGCACTCTTCCACTGAGCTATACCCCAAGACTTAGCTGTAATTTTAAAAAGAGTTGAAGGAAAGTGGCTGGGTGGGAAGAAGGTCTTCCACAATTAGCAAATAAAGATGGGAATGTCTTCTCCCAAAACTTTCAAGTCTTAGTGTGAAACTTCATAGAGCAGGATTGTCACAGACTAGGTTTCTTTGATTATCACGCAAACATCACTTTGGGAAATTGTTGTTCCCACTGTGGAATGTGAGTCATTCCTAAGCAAAACTGGCCAGGGTTGGAGCTCAGTGGTAGAATATTTACCTAGCATGTTTGAGACTCTAGGTCTGTTCTCAGCATAGATAGGTAGATAGATAGATAGATAGATAGATAGATAGATAGATAGATAGATAGATAGATAGATAGATACATAGATAGATAGATAGATAGATAGATAGATAGATAGATAGATAGATAGATAGATAGATAGGTAGATAGGGATAGAGACAGGGTTTCTCTGTTGTAACTCTGGCTTTCCTGGAACTCACTCTGCAGACCAGGCCACTCTTGAACTCCTGCCTCTGCCTCCTAAGTGCTAGGAGTAAAGATGTGTGCCACTACTGCCTGGCTAAATAAATAATTTTGAAGCTGGTCTGGCTGGTTCTAGGTTGACAATTGGCATCTCTTGTTTCTGTTTCACTCCTGCCCTTGTTTGACTCTGAAACTCCTGTCTGTGTTGAAGGAGCTTCTTCTTCCATGACATCTGAGTCAAAGTCTGGATTTCCTAAAGACTAGCAAGTTCCCAGAGCAAAACATCTCTGATACTATGGCTGGTGAGACTATGATAGTCTAATAACAGATAGGAAATTGTAAGTTGTGCTCCTAACGTCATCCAAAAATGAACATTGCCTTGTTTTGAGTCTCCTATGTTGGGAACACAGGAGAAAGGCATAGGTTTATCCAGGGACCAACATATAGCGTTGTCTGTGCCTCAGGATTTCATAGTTGTTTTATGGTAGACTCCATGGTGAGTCCTCCTCCCAAATCCTTATCTCCTTTCCAGGTTCCGTGAACTGTGCCCCTTCCATCCTGGACTAAAGACTATGACTGAAATGTGTCTTCATGCTCCTCTGTGATCTGATTTGACTCTGATTTGATTTCAAATACAGAGAACACAGATCTATCACCATGTAGGGCTTTGGCCCCTAGATATATTCTGACAAGGGAAAAGTGGGAGGGAGGGGCAGAAACCAATGAAGTAGAGAGCAAAGACTTTAAACATCAGCCCCTAGGTCATCCCAGACTGGATCAGGAACAATCTTCCTTCCTACCTTCATTTGAGAAGAAACCCCCACAGGGAGAATGAATCATGCCTTCCCTGGTGATGCAAGGATAAATTGAAGTTGGCCAGGAGATGAGAGCCACAGCTATGTCAAAGACTAAAGAGCTGACTGACTGGTTAAAACTTCTTGATTGTGCAAAGTCGGGGTGCTTGAGTCAGAGTCAAATTATGTTGTACTATCTTTAGTTCCTTTAATAACCACTCATTGCACACCTGTGTCTGACCTAATGCCTTTTCAATAACCAGGCAAAATAAATTAGGATGCGTTAGCAAACCACTAGATTTTGCCAAGGAAAAAGCTCAGAAAGTCATTGGATAGTCTCAGAGACCTAGAAAAGAGATTTCTCTGCTTTTATTACTATTGTAACTATTGTCTGATGTTCCTACTCTTATGCTGTGGAATGTCTTGATTTATGGCTTTATGGTCTTCTGTCACTATAAATGTCATGAAGCCACTTCCACATTGAAACATCTTATTCTGGACAACTGAACCCCTGTTCCCAGGTCAGGGTCACTCATACATTACTCAAGAGTCAGCTGTCTCTTATGCCTCTTACGGTGAGATCTGCATTTTTGCATCTATACAGGAAGCCAAGACAAATGTATTTTCGGTAGCCACGCTCTGTCATTGTATCTAACTTGGAGCTGTCCCTGCCTCCTCCCGCTACTGTGCACTGTCAGGTTCCTCTGGCCTCTGATTGAACTACCTCTCTTTCTCTTTCTTCCTTCTGACTCTTGAAAGTCTTGTTTTCCTGTCTCTCCACTCCTACTCCAACTAAATGATACCTCATGTGATTCTGAACTAAGGCCCCCTCTATAGCCACTGGGCCCTTAGAAGCCTTTCTTTATCCTAGGGATGTCTCATTTCTTTACAGACCTCTTCCAAGCATAGTGTGGTCAACGCCACAGCTCAGGTAGAACTTCTCATGCCCACAGACCTTCCGTTGAAGTTACCCCACTGACTCAGGCTAATGCAAAAGCAGATGTGTTGAGTGAGATTTGTGAAGACGTTGTTGCCTGTTTCCTTGTGTTTTGTTTACTACGTGGATCATCCAGGGTTCTGTGGAGTAAACAGCGCTGTTCAACAGAATGTGATTTATATAAAGATATTATTCAAGAACACATGGAGGTCCAGAAAGCAACACACTGCTCAGTGCCTCCAGGAATATACAATCCTACAATCCTACAAGGGGTTCCCCTATCACGATTCTTTGGGTCATTGACTCAGGTCGGTGGTTCTTCTGACCCTCACTGGGATCAGTTAAAAATGCTGTGGCCTTTTAAGCATTTTTTTTTATTCCTACTCAGTCCTCAAAAGAGAATCTTATCATTTCCAAATGCAGAGCACACAGTGGGCAGAATGAGCCCTCCTCTGAAGAAAGCTGGCTCCCTTTCTGATGAAGGCACAGATGGAGGGAGAGAGAAACAGAAAGACACAGAGACAGAGAGACAGAGAGACAGAGAGAGTAGAGAGAGAAAGAGAGAGATCTATATGTGTTTTAAATTTCTGAAGTGTAGCTAGTAGACAAGAACAAAAATCCTCTTCAGGCAAATAAAATACAGTGTTGACAGTATATCCACAATAACCAGTGTACAACCAGAAACTTCAAAATGTCCATATGCAAATCCGGAAGGAAAAATGGGAAGAATAGAGAGAATGACCTAGCCAAATAAATGTGACACACTAAGGAAGGAGCATAGTAAAACAGAACTAAGTCAAAGGCAGAACAATGAAATAGTGGAAATAGAATGGCTTAAGCAAGGAGAGGTGAGGCGGCATGGGGTGGAGAGGATTAATCCAAAGGAAGGATGTATGGAAACCCATATTGAAACTGACTGTCTCACAATCCAGTTAAAAATATAGCTAGAGGAGTAGTAGAATACAGGTGATATGGAAGATGAAAAATGGGAGGGAGGAGGGGGCAGTGGGTGGGTTAACCAGAACTAAGGATGCATGTTAAAGCCTCATGGAAACCCACTAGTATTAGTAAGTTAATTTCAAGTATAACTTTTTTAAAGGGGAGTTTGAATAGAATTATCCTGCATGGTTGGATAATGCTGCTCCCAGAAGACATGGGTTATTAAATTAAAATTACAATACAAGGCAGAGGATACCTCACTATGGGTTACTGGTCAGGGATGCCCCAGAGGTCTGCAAAGCAACACAGATTATTGCCATTGTCCTTAGTTGTCCACTGCAACCACATAGTAAGACATTATCGATGAAGATACTGTACACTTTGACCGAGGAACATAGAGATATCAATCTTAAACAACGAACCTTCCTTCCTGGTGGCTAGCTTTCATAATGCTAGAAGATGCCATAATCTGTGGTTGCAGGTTATATAAAAAGGACAGAGGATTGTCCGGTTCAGGCTGAACATTCCATGTCTTATTCTCAGCATTTTGGCCCCCTCTGACTGTCTGCATTAGCTGCTATCCGCTGCAAAAAGAAGCTTCTGACCAAGGTTGAGAGCAGCTAAGGTTTGTGTGTTTATCTATAGGGCATCTTGACAGTATGGCATTTAGTAAAATAACAAGAGCAACTTCTCCTTTAAGGTATATGACATCACCAGTCGGGATTTTTAACCAAGATTATAGTACCAGGTGTGGAATTTCCTCTAATAAAGTGGCCCTCGAATATAGTCAGAGAGCAGTTAGCTACCCCGTAACACTAATGCTGCTATTGTATCACTGGACAGATCTTTCCTGGTTAAAGATCATCAATATCTTTTTTTTTCTCCTAGCAGTATACATAGCGCCTTCTCCCCTCCCATCTGGATACACCCCCTCCCTGTCTCTCATTAAAAAACAAACAGGTTTTTAAGGGAATAATAAAAATGTATAGTAAGATAAATCAAAAACTAATACCAAAATTGGACAAAACAGACAACCATAAGGAAAAGAGCCCAAGACAATGTACAAGAAACAGAGACTCACTCATTTGCACACTCAGGAATTCCATAAGATCACTAAACTGAAAGCTATAATATATACATAAAAGATTTGTATGGTAAAAAGAGAGACAAAAAAATATATATAACATAATTTAATTTAATATATATTATATTATATATATTTTATATATATATATAAAATCAGCTAAAATTTTAAAAAGAAAAAAAACTCTCTAAAGATGCTGTTAAGTTTGTGTTCTGTTGGCCATCTGCAGCTGGGCATGCAACCTACCCTTAAGACTAGTTTGTTGATTCCCCCCTTGGAGAAAACTAAATTTTTATTTGCAAGTGGCTTATCAGTTGGAGATTGCTTCTAGGTTAGGGATGTGGGCATGTGTCTACTTCTCCTTTCACCTCTCAGACCCCATCTGATGCAGATCCATTCAGGCCCTGTGCGTGCTGCCTCAGTATCTGTGCCTTCACATATGTGTTGATCATGTTGATTTGGAGGGTCTTGGTTTCTTGGTGTCCTCCATCCCCACTGGCTCTTACACTCTTTCTGCCTCCTCTCCCACAGGGTTCCCTGAGCCCCAAGGGGAGGGATTTGATGGAGACATCCTGTTTTAGCTCTGAGTGTTCCAAGGTCTCTCACTCTCTGCATAATGTCTGGCTGTGGGTCTCTGTATTTGTTCCCATCTGCTGCGGGAGAAGCTTCTCTGGTGATGGCTGAGGAAGGCACTAATCTATGAGAATAGCAGAGTGTCACTGGGAGTCATTTTATTGCTAGCTTTTTTTTTTAGAACAGTAATATTTACTTTTATCCTAGGTCCCTGGACTTTCCAGTCTCAAGTTGTGAATCATCCAAGTAAGTAAGGTAAAGTAGGAATTCCATCTCATAGAATGTGCCTTCAGTCAAGTCAGATATTGGTTTGTTACTCTCACAAACTTTGTGCCACCATTGCAATAGTATATCTTGCAGGCAGGGCACTATTGCAGATCAAAGGATTAGTAGCTGGGTTGGTGTTTGTTTCTCTTTTGGATGAGTTCAGAATACCTTCATGTACCAAAGATGCTAGAACATAGGGGTGAAAGCTCTTTGTAGACACCAGCTTGACTTCTCCATGTTCAATGAGCTGTTTAGGTATTGTCTTTAGCAATGGGGACTTGCCATCTGTTTGTGGAGAGCAACTTATAGTCTTATCAACCACATGAGTTGTTAGGAGTTTCCATGGAACCCCTTTGTCCAACCATAAAGCTGCATAAGAGTAACTATCTATACTATTGAGGAGCAAAGAGGGTTCTTGTCAATGAAGCATAGCTAGGAGAAGTCATAAAATCATAGACATTGGAGAATAACAAAATAAGTTAGAATTTTTAAAAAACCGACTAAACCAAGAAAAAGAAACATCATTACTTTATCATTTGCCATTATGTTAGCTTTTATATTAAAACCTTTGTTTGAATGTAGGAGGTGGACCTTCTGACCCTCTGGCCATTGGTTGACATGACTGAGCTCTGCTCTACCCATATCTCATAGCTTTTTAGCACACCTGCTGTGATGGCTGACAGCAAAAGATACAAAAAACAAGATACAAAAGCAAGAGAGTAGACTCAAGCAGCTGATCTTTGAAGTTAAGAGATTACCAATGACAGGAAGCATCCCCTTTTATACTATTCATTATGCATCCAAATTCAACAATCACTTCTATCACAGAAACAAGGATTCCAAGTTCATAAAAGTTATAAGGAGCAAATATACTTTAAAAGTTAGCAAGAATCATTCAGTACATTCGCAACTGCCCTGGAGCTCTGTGTTCAGTATTACTTCACTTTCTTTCCCTGACTCTGAAAATTGTAATGGATTCCTGAGAAGATTATGCTTTAACTCCTACATCCTCTCTCTGCTCATCCCATCCCTGACTAACGTGTGACCTTTTATGACTGAAATATTCAAAGCCATTAACGATCTCATTGCTTCTGATTGCCAACATTTGCTAACTGTGCGATGGCATTTATCAATCTCTTGTTAGGCTAGGCAAAGATCATTCCCAACATTGATTTAATCTCCACAAACGAATTTTCCTTCATTATAATCAGCTCAGCTAGTAGAACCCAGCCTAATAAACTACTAATGGATTTGCCATGGAGCTCACAGCAAAAAGAAGTACAAAAATAGTTCATATTTAGTAAAGTTAAATAGTAGCAAACTCTCAGAAATTGAAGTCACTTTTCTATGGCTCTGACAACATTTGAGACTCCTTTACTAGAAGGCCGGGAAATACTGCTCCAGGTAATTTGTTCCTGGAAATGGGCTGAGGTAGAAAAATAATCGAATACTACAGACTTAATGTTCTCCTTCCTGCATCTTTACCATCCTTTGACTCACTTCCTGAAGATACCTAAAGCTTATTTTATTCTATCTTACTGTTGAGATTATAATACAATCACAGTATTTCTCCCTTCCTTTTTGTCCCTTCCAAATTTCCTATATACTCCTCCCTGCTCGCCTTCAAATTCATGGCCCTTTATTTGCTAATTTTTATTGCATGTGTGTGTGTGTGTGTGTGTGTGTGTGTGTGTGTATACGTGTATATGTGTATATACGTATATATACATAAATATATATAATACAAATATACAAATAATGCAAATATAACCTTTCAGTAAGTATTATGCTATGTATGTGTTTTCAGGGCGGACCAAATGGTATTAGACAACCAATTTGGTGCTCTTCCCTGTGGAAAACCATCTCTCCCTCTCCCAGATTTCCTCAATTGCCTATAGTCTTTGTGTAGGGATCAGACCTCCTTGGCTTTTCCCAGTCCAGTGTGACGTGTCCATTGGTGTCCTTGTTCAACTCACATTTAGACAGTCATGCTGGTGAGATGTAGCTTCTGTTGCTTCTAAGAGACACAGTCTCACAGCAAACTTCCTGGTCCGCTGACTCTTATCATCTTTCTACTCCCTCTTCCACAATATTCCCTGAGCATTAGCTGTGGGAGAATTTTGTAGATGGACCAGATAGGACTGGGCTCCACAATTCTACATATTGGTTGGTTGTGGTTTTCTGTAGTGGTCTCTAACCATTGCAAAGAGAAGAATTATGAGGGGTAAAGACTATCTATATCTGTGGGTATAAGGACAATTATATATATATTGTTGTTAAAGATTATGCTGGTTGAGTAAATTAGTGTTTGTAGATTCTTCTCCAATAACCATGACTTCACTAGCACTGAGTAGTTAACTAGGTTTCCAGAACCAGGCATGGTTTCCCTCTTGTTGAGCAGGTTTTATGTCCAGTTAGAGAGATGTTGGTACCACCAAGATATGCGTGCCACTACTGCACCCTCACGGTTATCATGCCATGTCAGTCATTGATTCGGTACACAGATGTCATAGTTGGGTCTGTTGGTTGCCTCTCTCCTTTGGAAGCTTGCATGATGCCTTCTGATACCATGAAATCTGATACCATGGAACAGGCACTCAGGTCAGTTCCCGCTCAGGGGTCTCTGGGCCCTGTGTCAGAAGTATATGATGTCTTCAGCAGTAGGCACTTATCTTCCACCTCTGAAGGTAACCAAGGACAATAGCGATAGACTGTATGTTTTGGAAGTCTCTTGGACAGCCCTAGCCAACAACTCAAAAGAGGTCTTTCTCAAGTCTGGTATTGGAGTTTTGTTAAGTGGTCTTTGGTTTTTGAAGGGGAAACCATTAGCCCAGATGAGAAGAGTTCATTAAGACTATATATTTACACATTACATGCATTATAAGTTTTTTTAGGTAAATAATTATTAGTATGATTCCTTGTGGTTTTTTCAGACACCTTATTGTTATTTTCCCATATCCCTCCTTCTTCTATATTTACCTGTTTTTTCTTCCATAAATACTATTCCCTTGAAGATTATTTCATAATTGCTTCTCAAATAGCTTCGTACAATTCCAGGAAAAAAGAAAAACTTGCCTTTAGAAAATACAGGCTCTTAATAACTATATGAGCTTAGGCAAATCACTAACTTCTTACTTAATTACAGCTGGGGTCCAATAAAAATTCAGTACAGGAAAAATTACAAAACTTCATCTGCTCCTGGGAACAAAGTTTGAATTCTGCCCAAGATCTCCTCCATGATGTGTTCCTAGTGGGTGTTACTTCATAGCTCTCATAATGCCAGTGTCCCCTCCACCTTTATCTAACCATGAAGTTGTTATGCTTCTTTCCACAGTAGCTGAAGGTGTTTGGGTGCATGAGAAGCGAAGGAGCATGGTTTTCAGGTAGACAGCCCAACTCCTCCAGTTTCAAAAGGCTAATGGATTCTGTGATAAGATCCAGTCTCAAAGTTCTCTCAGGTTTGGACTGGAAGAAGGTGGATAGGAGAAGCTTCAGGTGACAGAAGAAAAGAGAACTGATGTTGTGTGACACTATTTCCATAGGAGATGTGGACAAATGTCTTCTCTTCCCATATCAGGAACCAATGTCAGATCAAAGTAAAGATCCCACCAAAGTCCAACTTATTGAACCCTTGAGTTTCCCTGGGGTTACTTACAGAAGCACCAGTGAAGAGTTACCTTCGGGAGCAGAAATCACTCAAAGACAACTGCATCACCAAAAGCTCACCCCAGCATGAGTGACAACCCACAAAAGCTTGAAACCTGCTGCATACTACACAATTAGCAGGCAGATAAACAGGAGAGTATCTGTTCCAGGAAATTCAGACAGTCCTCATCTCTTCTAAATAGCTCATCTGGTCTGAACTCTTCCAGGCAATTCAGTTGGTCTCCACTTCTGGGAAACTTGGCTGATCTGCCTCTTCCAGGAAGCTCAAGAAGTCTCTGCCTCTTCTAGGCAGGTACTGCGTGCGGTATATGTACTAGGGTGTATTACGATGTGTATGTTGTGTTTATATTTGTTTGTGATATTCCTCCACTGTTACTCATTTTACTTAAATAACACATCAATCCTGAACAAAACTCTATAGCAAAGTTTTTATACTGGGCTTGGCGTGATGAGAAGGGTTTCATTAATGGTCTGTAACCCTTTAATCTCCAGGGCATGTCTGTCTGTTTTTGTGTTTCAATATTTTTCCTTTCATTTTTCTGTCTTGAACACAGAAATGCTTAAAACAGAGCTGGTCACAAAGAGTCTCTGAGGACTTGATGCTCATCACAGGCAGAAAGAATAGATTTGTTGCAAACCGAAGGACTTGGGGAGGGTTCCAAACAGGGAGCAAATAATTACAAGTCAGCTCCGTTACCTGACCTTTTTTAATGCATTGCCTAGCCTCACAGGAGGCCAAGAGAGCATCTCATAAAGCATTTGGAAGTGTTAACCTCCTAAGGAATTAAAAACTGTAGGTCAACATTAGAGTGGGGTAATGTCTTATCCCTCATGAACCTGAGTAATGCCTGTGTACACTCTGGGTGAGTTATCCAAACCATGTTGGGGATTCTGCCTTCCTGCAATGACAGCAATTGACTGAAAGGACAATTGATAAACGTTTGAAGTGCAGAACAGAATCCATCCAAGTAATAAGTCCTTGTCGACAGGTGTGTAAAATGTCTCAAGTTCACTCCTAGGGAAAATTAATCAAAAGGGCTATGGCTTCCCCAACACTGAGAAGAATCTCTGCCTTCCTGTTACCATCACCTTCATTCCAGAAGCTAAGTACCCTGGAAAAAATCTCTTTATTTGTTGTGTGTGTGTGTGTGTGTGTGTGTGTGTGTGTGTGTGTGTGTGTGTGTATGTGTGTTTGCGTTTGCAAATATAGGTGTACTCAGAGGCAGAAGAGGGCACCAGATCCCTGGAGCTGGAGTTAGAGCTGGAGTTACAGGCAGTTGTGAGCCACCTGATGTGAGATACTGGGATACTTTGGTCCTCTGCAAGACGTACTCTTAAATGGCTGAGCCATCTTAACCACTTAACATCTTAATCACTGAGCCATCCCCCAGCTCCCAACTTCTTTTTTCACACCCCACTCTTTCCATTCTGGAGAGCAATTCTAGAGCCCATTCCAAGGAACTAGAGAGGGAGATGAAAATGAAAGGGAACGCCCTACTTCTTATGTGCCAGACACTCTGGCAGCACAATCCACATGCAAAGAAAATTATCTGGAGTGAGAGAACTCTTTCCTTGCCCTCAAAGTGAGTCTCAGTTCTGTTGATGGTTGTCTGCAGGTTTGAAGCTTTTTAAAAACTCAAGAGAGGGGTAAATCCTATAATCAAGATATATTTTATGATAAAAGAATCTGTATTTAATAAAAGAGGGAAGAAAAGAAAAGCTTCCACCTATGTTCCTTCATCAGCAAACTTCCTTTCTCCTTAAGAGAATTGGATGCTCCTACTCCTAACTTTTGTCCCTGCTGCCTCATTAATCCTCCCTCCCTCTCTCCCTCCCTTCTTTCCTTCCTTTTTTCCTTCCTTCTGTCGTTCCTTCTTTGCATCTCTTCCTCTTTCCCTACTTCAATTCTTCCTTCCCTCAACTGTGTTTTATGCCCACTTTGGGGCAGACATCCTCCTAGGTAAATAAATATTGAAGAAATGGTATTACCAGTCCCATTGATTTAAAAAAAGAAAAGGAGTCCATCTATCCACACCTACTGGTCACTAAGGACCTTGGCCTCAAATCTCTCTGCTTCTTTTTTCCCTGTATCTTGCAAGCTAACCTCCTCCCAACTTGGGTGACAATTTGGCCCACTTGCAATTATTCTCCCCTTCCCTCTCCTCAATATTTATTTAATATAAAATTACTCACTCAATTTTTACCCTTCTTCTAAAACCCATGACTTTACTATCAAAACTGCCTTCTAAGGTTGAGAGGAATTGAATATATATAGAATTATCAAATAATTACTTAGTATTATCATATATTATTTTACTATTATCAGGGTGATCATTGCAGCTGCTTCCTAGCACTTGGGAGGCTGTGGCAAGTAAACTAAATTTTAAGTCACCAGCCTGAGCTACATAGCAAGACTCTGTCTCAAACAAACAAACTAAGCAAGCAAACAATAGACAAACTATGAATCAACTAGAGACAAACGATTTAAATCAGGTCTCAAAGTTTTGCTAAGCCTGGAGGCCAGTTCTGGTGTTCATTAAAACATCCAAGGTTGGTTAAAAATTTGGCTTAAAATTAGATATGACTTATCTAGACAAGAAAGATGGCTCTGCTACAGAGACTTCTTTGTCTACCGCCATAATAGTTTATAACTCTCAAACCATGAGCCGAAGTAAACTGTGCCTCCCTTAAGATGCTTTTCTCAAATATTTGGTCACAGCAATGACAGCAGATGCAGCCACCATGTCCAGCTTCTTTGGGTTGTATTTTGAAGCAATTAGGGAGCTGGTGTTATTAGTTAAGGCCTCATTTTTCTATTTATTTCATAGAGTGCTTCTGGCCCACTTTAAAGTTTGAATAGGAACCCATATTAGCATGATCCTTGGGCTCCTGGCTATAAATTCTCACACAAGACTTTCATTTTTTTCCCCACCCAGATCCTAGACAGAATTAAGACGCATTTATCTCTTTGTGTCTAGGGGGAGGAGGTCATTTTTCCCATCTTGATCATTCACTTAAAAAGAAAGCATTTTCTTAACAAATACTTTCCTTATGATTGAGTTTCCCTTAAGCAATGGCCTCCAGTGGATAGTTTAATATCCTCTTCCAGCAGCTATCTTAGATATGTTGACAAGTGGAGCAGAGATTTGTAAACACCAGAGTAACAAGACTGCTTTTTAAATATACTCTGTTGAACCATAATACAAATCTTAATACAATCCTGAGGTCTCTAGGACATTCAGATTGTTTGCCTCTAATTGACTTGCACAGAAATAAACCTGAGCACATTATCCTGAGGGTGATGATGTAATGAAAAGACTGAGGAGAGAAAGAAGTTGTCAAGAATGGGATGAGCCCCTGGATGCCTCCAAGCCTGGTCTAGTACTTCTTACAGAAATGGGGGGGAGGGGGGAAGAGAGGGAGGAAGAGAGGAAGGGAGGAGGAGAGGGAGGGAGGAGGAAAGGGAAGGAGGGAGAGAGGGAGGAGGAAGGAGGGAGGGAGAGAGGGAAATGGAGTAAGGGAGGAAGGGAGATAGAGAGAGGGAGGAGGAGAGGGAGGGAGGGAGAGAGGGAGGGAGAGAGAGGGACTTAAGTGAAGGGAGATTTTTATCTTTAATTTTTTAATTTTTATTTTTCAGTGTGTGTGCAACACAATTTTGTAGCCCTCCCCCTACACATGTTGATTCCTTTGTAATCTCTCTCCCTCTCTCTCTCCCTCCCTCTCTCTCTCTCTCTCTCTCTCTATCTTTCTTATCATATCTCAGAAGTAAGTAATCTTACTAGCATTTTTCAGTAGACAGAATCTCACCTAGTTGCCTAGTTCTACGCTGACTTCAAACTCCTGGAGTCAAAATGTCATGCCTCAGTCACCTTCAAAGTAAATGGGACAAGAACCAGTGTAATCTCCATTTCTTATACCAAAGCATAACTCTGTCTCCTGAAACTCCTGCCTGTGATTTTGACATTCTGTTCTGAAACCTCAGAGTATTTTTTCTAAATAAAGACAGTGTATTCCTGAGAGAAATCTCAGAATCGGATAATGAGGCCCTTGTTTTTCATCCTGAAATCTATGGCTTACATTTCAGCCCTGCCATTTTGACCCCACATGGAAGTCCAGGGGAGAAAATTCACACTGGAAATGGAATGCAAATAGCGTGGAGGAGCATTAAAATCTTATTTCATCAATCTTGATAGTTGTTTCATTTTCAGTTATCAATAAAAGAGTAAGAACCCAGGTTTTCTCCCAGTATCTGGGCAACTGAGAAAATACTGTGATGTTATTTAGAGTATTAGGAGACAAAAAAGAAACTCTTTTGATGACACTATTGACTTTGTTTACAGCAAAGGTTTTCTACCTTCCCACATCCCTGTAATCCAGAGTTTTACATTATCAATTGTAATCTTGCCAGATACCCCTCGAGAGCCATCCTGTGATTTTTACTTAGGTTCTCTAGAATCTCTTTGAAGATAATGGTTTTAAAACCCACGGACTGGTATAAATGGCTACTGAAAAAAAAAAAAGGGGGGGTGGGAGAAATTGCAGTTTGAGAGAAGATAAGAGACTTAGTTTTGGAAACTCTGAACTTGACCTGCTTCTAGAACATAGTCATATCTAGATGGGTTGTGGGATGTGTAGTCTAAGACTCTTCACATAGACATTCCTGAGTTGAAACCCCAGACTAAGTTGTCACACTGTAGAAGAAGCTACAGCTTAGTCAGAATCCTCCAAGGAAAATAGAAATAACAAGACAGGCTGGAATGTATGAGAATTCTGTGCAAGCTGGAGAGATGGCTCAGCAGTTAAGAGAACATACTACTTCTGTGGCAGACCAGAGTTCACTTTCCAGCACCTTCATCAGACAGCTCACAACCACCTGTAACCACCAGCTCCAGGAGATCCAACGCCCTCTTCTGGCCTCTACAGGCCCTGCACTCACATGCACAAACTCCCATACATGGATACACAATTAAAAATAAAATAAATACTTAAGAAAAAAAGAATTCTGTGAAGAACACCAATTTTCTAAGCTGCCAGAAAAGATTGAAAACCAGCTGAGAGCAGTATCCCAGATTCAAGAGAGTATTTTAAGGAGGGAGTAATAAGTGATAGAAAGATTAAGAAAAGATTTAGAAGAAGCTGTCTGGGAAATCACTTATCATTTCATATATTTAAGATGGAGTGATGATATGCCACCCAGTAGGGTTGTTGGAAAAAGTCAATGAGTTGATGTATGGAAACTATATACCACAAGTTGGCCCAAAATCATATAGTAGTCCATCCATGGCTACAGCCAAAGCTTTCTGGTTCTTCATCCCGTTGTTTTTTTTTTTTCACTACATTCTGCTTTTTCATTCAGTTCCTGTTTCCAACAATATAACAGATACAAAAAGCATGATTCATTTTGCAAATGTTAATTATTATTAAGTCCCTGTTATTTCCCACGCATTGATATAGAGATAAATCTATTTCTTGGGTTTTTAACTCACTAGTTGAGATGAGATAGTAGAAGTGCCTGGGGTTCGCTGTGATTTCACAAGAGTCTCTACATGAAGACTCTGCAGGGAAAAGAATAGTTTATTATACCACACCTCAAGCTCTTGACTCAAAAAATGAAATAACTACTCAGGCTAAGGTAAAGGCTCTTTTATGGTCTTTGACCCAACTCCTCAAGAGCACAACAAAAACAAATAGCCTTCTTCTGGATCTGTCTTCCACGTCTCAAATGTTTAAACATCTCATCACCTAAAGGGAAAGACAGATGTAACACAGCAGGAGCAAGGCGCACTGGTCATACTGCGATAGACTTGCTGTGATTGGATTTCCAAGAGGAGGTGTTATTTATCTCGTAGTGTCAGAAGTTTTATTCCACAGTCCCTGTTCCATTGATCCTGGCCTCGAGTAAGGCAGATCATCATGGCATCCGGAGAATGTGGTAAAGGCTACCTGCTTCTGATGGACGAGAAATTAAAAAAAAAAAAAAGAATGCATAGAAAGAGCTAGGATAAGACATAAACCCCAAGGACACACCGCACGACCTACTTCCTCCAAAATCAGGTCCCACCTCATACTAATGCCATACTATGAATCCATCAGAGGATCTATTAATTAATTAGGTTAGAACCCTCAGCATCCAGTAACTGTAGGAACTTTCATTAACTGGCAACCAAGGCCCTAATCTATGAACCTGAGGAACATTCCATAATGAAATGAATACTCAAGCCATAATACCAGGGAAATGCAACTCAGGAAGGAGTATGGTTGAATCAGTGCTTGAAAAGGCTTTGGGGACAGGTGGAGGAAGAGCAAAGCAAACTCTTCCTATGGAACCCAGACTGCCCTGGAATTCATGATGCTTCTGCCTTAGCCTTCCAAATGCTGGAGTTACTGGCATGTACCACCACAACTGGAAATATGTGACGTTAATATTCTTCCTGGCATGTGGTCTTTTGTGGGTGCAGGGTTCCTCCAGGTGGTAAGTGGAATGGAGGAGTCACTACCCCAAGAAGCAGACTCCTAGGGAAATGCCTTCATGGTGTAAATCCATTTATTATGTAGTGAAGTAGATTTCTATGGAGACAGTAGGGCGGTGAAGAAGGGGAGGTCCAATAGCATTGTACCAAGGACCCACCATTTAAAGGGCCATGCACACATGTGCTACAGGCCAAGGTACTGGCCTAGCACAGATGCTGAAGCCCACCTCTGTCTCCCACCATCGTGATCCAGTTAGTGCTTGTCTAACTGGTAAGTAAGTTGTAAGTAGCTGATACACTGTGGGCTTCAATTCACCCAGGCTGACTCTGTCCAATCCTCAGTATTGGAACACTAAGAAGAAGCTTTGGTTTTGGTTTCTTTAAAAATGAAAAACGGTGTTTGGACTAGGTTTATAACCCCATCCCAGGTGTGGTGGACATTTATGAGTTTGATCTGGAATGCTTGATGCCAGTGGCTATAATTTGGTTAGATGCAGTTGTTTTGGCATGTGTAGCTAGCTTGTTTTGGGGATTGTATGCCACTTGGGTTTATGGGAACTTTTGCTTAGAGTATAAAAGGTTTGAAGCCCCAAGAGCCGTGATGAGTGTTGGTTGTGGTTTGTTGGTTGGTTTGTCTGTCATTAGTGTGTTGATTTTTACTTAAAAGAACAAAGGGTTGGAGAGATTGAGTTTGCAGATAGTGAACAGTTAGTCCTCTCCAAACTTAGGACAATTTTAAAAAGGCTGTGAAGATTTCTACCTTTCTCTCATTCTATATGAAGGTCACATGCAAAAGCAGTGAAATTTTCTCTCTATCCTTCCTTTCTCTTTCCCTAAACAGAGGGTAAAAGATTGTAGGTTAATAACTACAGTCCTCAGTCAGCCAAGCTTACCTGTCCAACCCTTAGTCTACCCAGGCTCACAGTGTCCAATCTTCTTGACCACTATCCAGTAAGTTTTAAGGTACAAGTATGTAAAAATTTTGTCTCCTAGGGGTTTTTTGTTTTTACATCAGCATTATTCCAATTTCAATAATTAATTTATAGTTTTAAATAAATTTCCTACAGGTTTGTAGTTCTCTGACCATGTCAACACTATACTCTCCTTGGGTACTCTTTGGTACACTCTCCTGTTTTGTTAGATTTTGAGTTAGTTTGAAATTCTGCAGTCTGAGTTCACTGACAGTTTCAACAAAATAATGAGTTTGTAAGTAACCTCATCTTTTCTGTTGTATGGGTAAGATCAAGATCTTTCTAGCTCTCTATAGTCCTAAGGTGAAGATGAAGTAATCTGCTTGATTTTCTTTTATGATTAACACTGTTGACAATTTTTTCATTGACAATTAATTAATTTCATTGATAAATTAATACTGTTGACAATTTTTCATCTGCATATTATCATTTTCCACGCTGTTAGTAAACTGAGTGTTTTGACTATGTTTAAAAGATTCTGTCTTCGTTATTGAGTTGTAGAATTTGTTTATCTATTCTAGATATTCATCTTGTGTCGAATGTGTGCGCACGCGTGTGTGTGTGTGTGTGTGTGTGTGTGTGTGTATGTGTGTGTGTCCCCAGTATTCTTAACAATAAATCAGAAAGGTCATGAGCCTGAGGCCAGCCGTTGATATATAGCAAGACTCTGTCTCACCTGCACACGACTGCACTCTTCAACATTCCAATACAGACACAAAACTGGAACAGAGAGGCCAGCGTGTTGGGTAGGGGAGGGGCTCATATGGCTCCACCCCTCCCAGAGGCACTGTAGACTGTTCAAGCTTACACCCGGAGGGGAAGTTATAGTCCTTAGTGGTGCATCCACTGTTATAAATAATCCTTAGCAGCAGTGCACGCCTTTAATCCCAGCACTCAGGAGGCAGAGGCAGGTGAATCTCTATGAGTTCAAGGCCAGCCTGGTCTACAAAGTGAGTTCTAGGACAGCCAGAGTTACAACAGACAAATCCTGTTTCAAAAATACCCAAAATAAATAAATAAATAAATAAATGATCCCCGACTCATGCTCATGAAAGTAACCCTAGTTAAATGCAGCAGATCACACAAATAAATAAATAAATAAATGAATAAATAACTCGAAAGTAGGAAGAACTCTTGGAAAGAAAGTAGGATTGCTGGGAGATGGGGGAGGAAGAGACAAAAGAGAATCACGGCAGCTTTGACCAAAGAACATTATATGTATGTGAAGTTATAAAACAGTAAATGGGTTAAATATAAAGAGAAAAGACTGTCTCAAAAAACTGTGTGTGTGTGTGTGTGTGTGTGTGTGTGTGTGTGTTTGTCCATGTGTCTGTGTCTGTCTTGATGAGTGCTGTTTGTCAAACTTAATGAATTTCAGGTTGTCATATTTTTTATTAGAATTCATTCTTTTCACATAGCGTAAAGTCATGAAGATAGCCTCCTATGTTTACTTCCAGAAGCTTGGTAATAATGTTAGCTTTTATATGTTAGCTCATGACCTATCTTGAATTATTTTTCTTGTATGACATGAGGTAGGGATCAAGGCTTGTTTTTCTCCAAATATTTATCCCATTACCCCAGAATCATGTGCTGAAGATGTTTTCTTTTTCCATTGAATTGGCTTTATGTTTTTTCAAACATCAACTAACATACATATAGATTATGTTTTATATGTGTGTGTGTGTGTGTGTGTGTGTGTGTGTGTGTGTGTGTCACATACTACGTATTATAACTCTATTCTCATTTTCCTAATTTTTAAATTATTTTTGAAGTTTATATACCAAATTATAGAATTTGTTATGGCATTCTCATGCATATATACCATAACAGTCTGTTTCTGCTGTGACAGTAATCTTAATTCCTAATGTAATAGCTTTTTATTAAGCTTAGGCACTGTAAATTCTTAACCTTTGTAACCACTTTTCAAGATTGTTTCAGATATGCTATAACTCTTTTATTTCATTTTTCAGACAAATTTTAACATCAGTTTGGTAATGTCTACAAAACATTTATTGGGATTTTTTATTTTTTTTGAGACAAGGTTTCACTGTGTAACAGCCCTGGCTGTCCTGGAACTCACTTAGTAGACCAGGCTGGCCTTGAATTCACAAAGATCTGCCTGTCTCTGCCTCCTGAGTACTGAGATTAAAGGCATTCACTATCACTTACTGGGATTTTGATTGATTTTTAAGTCATTTTTTTAGTATGTCGTACATGAGTAATATATGCATCACTCCTGCACATTCTTCTCCCCACTCCAACTCCTCCCATGTCCCCCTCTCAAATTCATGACCTCTTCTTTATTACTTACACATATCTGATGGCTATTCTTGGGTGTCAACTTGACTACATCTGGAACTAAAATCCCAGCATGGATGGCATACTTATGAGGGATTTTTGATTAGTTTAAAGTGGGAAGATCCACTTCTAATTTGGATCTTTGAGGTAGGAAGACACACCTTTAATCTGGGCCACACCCTCTGCTGGAAGTCTATATAAGGGCATGGAAGAAAGAAGTGTCTACTCTTTGACTGCTTGCTTGCTTTTGCTTTGGTAGCAAGTCCATTCCTTCACTGTCTTTAGAGCCTACTTCTTCTGGATTCCAGAGTCTATGGACGACCAGCTGAGACATCCAACCTTGTGGACTGAGAAACTTCTGGACTCTTGGACTTTCTGTTCACAGCCAGCCATTGTTGGATAAGCTGGTCCTCAGTCTATAAGTCATTCTAATAAACTATGTGTGTGTGTGTATGTGTGTGTGTGTGTGTGTGTGTGTGTGTGTGTATTTGTATGTATATACATGTAATCTTTCTATATATCTAGAATGAGATATTCATTCTATAAGTTCTGTTACCCTAGAGAACCCCGACTAAACAACATATATGTGTGTGTACAACTACTGAGTTCATTTATTGTTGCTTGTAAGAGTTATTTTTTAAGAGAAAAAAATCATGTCAAAGACCACATAAGACACATTTAGAATTGTTAGAGAGTTTTTAAAATTATAATAATGGGTAATAGTGTAAATCCCACTGGTTGAGAATAAAACCATCACCACTATTGAACCAAATTTGAAGCAACTGTAATTAAATTAATTAAATACTGGCCGGGAAGATGGACTCTGACCAGGATCAAGGTTCCCATGAAATAGTGTCAAGTCACATGGAATAGATGCTTATAAAGACAGAACCCATAGGCTATGTATTTCCCACCAGGTCCAATCAGGTGCAAGAATACGTCCTGATGAACTTCCAGTCTGGGTTATCTCTTGCCTACAAGTGACTAAGTATATCCGGTGTATTTGGAGCACATCGGTGCAGTTGGATTAACCAAATAGAATCCACAAAGTCCCCACCCAACATTCCAAGAGGCTATCTGTCCTTGGGCAAGTGGGATTACAGGATTATGTCTTTCTGCATCTCACACACTCTCCACCAAGCATGCCTGGAAGCTATCTGTCTTTTTCTTTTATAGATATCTTAGGCACAGTAATTAAAATTTTAAACATAACTTTTGCTCTTAACTTTCGCATTTACGATAGATTGATTTTCTAAAATCTGATTCCATGGTGATATTCAGAAACAGAGATATAGAGAGGCAGATGAGAGGAACAAATAATGAAGGTGGAGGGTAACATTCTTCTCTCCAGGAAGCCAGCCAATAAACACAGAAATAATAGGGTTAGAAATTGACGTGTGTGATCCCGATTTATCTGGATATATTGACAATGGTGGTTCAGGAAGAGCACAAGCTGCTCATTTTACTCTTCTCTCTACTGGTCTAGAGATTGTAAAATTCAAAATAAAACCTTGGAGGTAAAAACATCCTGATTAGAAAGTTATTTGGTCAACTCTATGATTTCACAAAATAGAAAATAATGCAACTTTCATGACAAACCACTGACAGATAGCTCTGTCTTCAAACTAAACTTTAGATATTTGAGAAACAAACTAGGAACAAAAGATGAGCAGGTCAAAGTCAAGCAATGAATAAGCTCACTTGGGAAATCTCATTTTCACTTCCAAGCAGCCCAGAGAGTGTAGTGAAATTCTTGTTAGCAGCTCAGTTCTGCCCAGATTACTGTGCGTTCTGCACAGGTATGAAGCCAGCAGACCTGATACAAACACTGAGACCAACTAGCAGAACTGATGCTTCCCAGGGTTGGTGTTTCTTTTCCACTCAACTCCAGGATCCGTTGGGCTCAGTGAGCCCATCCACCTGACGTGCAGAGTGTGAAACGAGTGTGGGAAGGTGATTGTTCCATGACTGTGAGTGGAAAACTAAAACTCAGATGGGCAAAAAGAAAAATAGGCTTTAAAATTTTTCCATTGTTGTCATATGAACTGTGTGTGTGTGTGTGTGTGTGTGTGTGTAAAACAATTAAAACAAAAGAGGTCATGGATTTGATAGAAAGCAAAGGGAGTACGAGGGAAGAGAGGGATGAAATGGAAGTATAAAAAATATGGAATTTTGAAAACTAGAAGTGTTCCCATTGTACATGGTACTGTTATGTAACCTGTGTGTGAGTGTGTGTGTGTGTGTGTGTGTGTGTGTGTGTCGTGTGTACATTGGCTGTGCCTATACATGGGTTGTATGAGTACCTGTGCACATTTTGAGGTATGTACATGGAGACTAACAGTTGATGTCAGGTACCCTCCTCTATCAGACTCATCCTTGGTTTTGAAACAGTATCTCTCACTGGAGCTGGATCCCACTGTCTGACCTACACTAGCTGGTTGGCAAGCAGGAGGGAGGCCACTGTTTCCATTTCCCCAGGATTGCAGGCACACTGCCATTCCTAGCTTTTTACATGAGTTTCAGAGATCTCACTCCAAGCCCTCTAGAGCAAACACTTTACCAACTGAGCCATCTCTCCAAGCCATCCCCAAAGGAGATATTTCATTTTTTAAAAAAAATGTCTCTTATGTGCATGTAAGTATGTGATAAGCATGTGTGTGTGCTTGTTTGTGTGTCTGCTTTAATGGGCAGATGGGAGACTTAAATTGTGACTACTTCTGAAAATTTATACCCTAACAGTTACTGAGCATAGGAATGAGATTCGCTATAATTTGGGATAGTGGATGTCGATCTCTAGACAAAATGAAAAGGTCCTTGACTGTTGGTCCTTTCTCTTCTTTCGCTCCAGAGACGAAAAGCTAAAGGACTCTTTGCTATTTCTACTTCCACCTAACAGAGCTCTAGTCTTAAAACTTCAAGAGCATAGTAAAGCATGAACATAGTGAGAGCAGCTGTCAGAGTAAAGCCTTTGGCTGCATGCTACCATTATAGAAACTATCATCAAAGTCAGGCTCCCTTTAAAACATGCTTCTTGAAAACGTACTACATATGGAAAACAGAGACATAAAGTACTATGGTAATTAGTTCTAAGTACTTTTGATTTGGCTGCTCTGGGTGGTCCAAAGACCAGTAACATTGGCATCAATGGAAACTTGACAAAAGTTCCCATCCTAGACCCACTGAACCAGAATCTGCATTTTTTTAAGAGCCCCAGATGAGAAGTGCAACTTTGTGGTGAGCAGTAGCAAAAGAAAAATGCCTTTATACAGGAATGCTTCTGAAGACTGAGAAATCAATAGTTGGGAACTAAACCCCTTAAGAGGATTAAATGACCATTTTTAAGTGAGGTCATACACTCTCAGAAAGATAACTATATGAGGGAGAAGTTCTCTCTCAGATTCAGAATCTAACCAATAATACGTGTATAGATGTAAACAAATGTACATGTGGGTACTGAACAACATGAAAAAAAGAACAAAAAAGGCAAAATAGAAGGATATGAAGAAGGGCTGAATGGACGGACATGAGTTATGAAAGGGGACATAAAGTTAATTGTTTTTATGGTTCTAATTCGTCATGGATTTTTGGGGGCTTTTGGTGATGGATACGTACATAAAACATAATCCATGTTGAAGATCTAAAATTTAATGTGAATTCCCACAGCTCCATTCAGAATGCCTACTCTAACTGTATAGACGTTCATTGAGTTGTAGAGGATTTGAGTCTGGTTAATTTTGTTATGTGGTGTTTTTATTTACTTGCAAGTTTTAATTTTAATAATAATGTTTATAAATTTTAAAAAACAAAATAATAAAAATAATTTTTGAGTGTGGTAAGTTCAGTGAAAAAGTGGTGGGATTTCCTTAGTCTTAGTGGCGCCTATGGCTTTGGGAAGGACACCTTGGAATCGTGGTGTATACCTGGAAGAAGAGAATGAAAAACCACTTGCTAGAAGTTCATAATAGATGGCTAGAAATAGCCTATTGGGCTTTGGGACAGTGTTAATACCTGAGATCTCACGCTTTTAGGGACAGGAGCAACATGGATGAATAGCTTGCAGAAATTTGAATTGCATGTATTCGTAGTCATGGCACAGGTGCCATTTTATATTATGCCTTCTCATTGAATTTTTTAACATTCGAAGGGTATGCAGGAGCTGAAGAGATAGCCCAGCATGGAAGAGCACTGACTGTTCTCCCAAAGGATCCAGGTTAGAATCCCAGCACTCACATGGCTGCTCACAACCATCTATAATTCTAGTCCCTGGGGATCTGATGCCCTTTTCTTGCCTCCATGGGCACTGCATTTATATGGTATGCAGACATACATGCAGGCAAAACATGGGTACACACAAAAATAAAATGGAAAAAAGGAAGTATGTAATGCCAGGGCTGGAAGGATGGCTCAACTGATAAAGTATTTGTTGCAGACACATAAGAAACTAAGATCAAATCCCCAAAACCCACATAGCAAAACTACTCACAGTGGCAAACACCCATAATCCCAAGCCCATGGAGGCAGAGACAGGATACCCAAGACTTGGCAGCCAACCAGTTTAGCTGAACTGATGAGCTCTAGATTCGGTGAGAGATCTTGTCTCAAAAAATAAAGAAGAAAGTGATTAAAGAAAACACCAGACATCACCATATCTGTCCCCTACAGAAAAACACATGCACCCATATACACATGTACACCCACGGGCACCCATATACACATGTACACCCACGGGCACCCATATACACATGTTCACCCACGGGCACCCATATACACATGTACACCCTCAAACACACTGATTCTCATTTGAATTTCACAATGGAAGTTAATTTCACATGTTTTTCCATGATCAAAAGCAAATTCTTGGTGGTATCACTGCTTTCTTACCTAGCACCAGATCCTCACAGAACAAAAGGCACCTTCTGCACAATTCCCGGATGGTTAGAGATAAAATATAATCACTATGCCATCTGACTCCCTACACTTGTCTTTCTGGATAAATATCTAATAATCTCCTGTTTTTATCTTATTTCAATAATATTATCTTCAATTATAGGCTCTGTGACTAAAACAATCACTCACTCTCAAAGCAGGACTCTGTTCCTCCCTAGTGGTCAGATAAGTCAAGTCACTGCCATTGTAAAAGACAAGGCCACAGAGCATGCCCACATCCAGGGCCTGAGCTCTAATACAATCTGTGTGTGGCCCTAAGTTACTTAACACACCTGGCCCTCAGTTTCTTGTTTAGAAAAAAAGATTGAATTATACTTGGGGGCCAAATATTCTATGATTCTAGAAAAGTTTATTCAAAATTCAAAAGTCCTAGAGGATATCTGTTCAGATATATGTGATCACAATGAACATGTAATTTTGTTACTTCTACCCCAGCCCAAATTTTTAGCTTACTAAAACATACATTACATGGACATAAGATTCAAATGAACTGCCTTCTTCCCCACTTGATAATGGATACCCGGAGTGAGACTCAAATAAGGGTCAGAGAGAGAGAGAGAGATACATATACACATATACACGGAGACATAATGCACATACGTACACATGAAACACATACACAGACATACACACAAATGCACAGACACAGCCACCTCAAGCAGCACATCTCCCTGCACTGTTTGTGACTGGAAGAGCTGTTTGTTTGGGTTTGGCTTGGGCTTATTCAATTTAATTTAGTAATAAAAGCTGTGTTCCAAACACAATTTTGTACAGAATTCCATTATACAAACGGAGAAAATCCGGAACCCTAGTGACTGCATGGGAAGCAGTCTGAAACTCTGCCCCTTCTGACTACTCTTCAGCCCACACCAACCCACATCCCACCCTACCCTCTGCTAGAGACAGTTCACAGGAGTTTGAAGCTTCCATCTCCTCCTGACAGGTGCTCATTTCCAGGGAGAGGAAATGAGGATGAGGTCAATCTAATTGGTTCAAAACTAACAATTCTGTTCTTTGGTGATTCTTTTTTATTAAAATAACTTCTATATAAAAATGGACCATCACCCCACCTACTCAGAATACTGAGGCAGGAAGATTACAAGTTCAAAGCCTTCCTGGGCTTCAGTGTGAGCCAGCCTAAATAACTTCGTAAGACTCGACCCTAAAATAGGAAAACAAACTATAGCTGATCTACAGCTCACTGACATAGTCCCTGCTTAGCATGTTTAGAACTAGGTTCCATAGCAGCTCTTTCAGAGTAATGTTGTGGGTCTTTTAATATGTGTGTGTGTGCATGCGTATGCACCTGTGCGTGTATCATGGCCCACACGTGGATGGCAGAACAATCTGTGAGAGGTGGGTCTACCCTTCCACCATATGAGTCTGGGGAACCAACTTCAAGTCACCAGTCTTGGCAGTGGGGACCTTTACTCACTAAGCCATCTTACTTCCATCAAAATATACTTTAAAAATACTTCTATTAGCTGGGATCATGCTATTTTAAAAGCCTACTCTGTCTTTGCATGTACCTTTCCAATACGGCCTCACACTTCTGTCTTCTGCAAACATAAATGTTCCTAAAAATTTTTATTTTGGATGACCATGGCCCATTCCAGTGCTCCGTTATCTTAGCCACGTCGAGTCAAGCTCAGGCTTATTGACATCAAACAGCTTGCCTGCTCAGACACACACCATATTCTGAGTACAAAGGTGCCTAAGTAACATTCTGAAAACAAAAGTTTTGCATTTTTCATTATCCTGTTGTCTAGAACATTTTACTCTACATGAAAGCACTGGAGTCTGATGCACACGTAACAGAAAAACTTAACAAAGGAAAGTACCGTATCTATCGAGGACGCGGTTGAAAACAAATAGTCAATTGCCAGTCCTGATCTTTGCAGGAATTCCTAATGTTCCTTCATTCACTTCAGAAGTAGATTTGTGACCTCAGTTTAGGTGTCCCTCAATTTGTGACTTTCTCCCATGGGTGGAGAGAATACCTTTCTAAGATCTGTCTCATTGGTAGTAGTCTAGAATTTTTTTAATTTTGTTTGTCTGTATGTGCTGTGTTTGCTTATTGTTATGTTCATCATGTGTTTGCAGTCTCCATGGTAGCCAGAAGGAGCCTGACCCCCTACAGCCAGAGTCACAAGTGTTTGTGAGCTGCCTGATAAGAGTGCTGGGGACCAACTTCTGATCTCTGGCAAGAACAGCAAAGGGTCTTAACCACTGAGCCATCTCTCTAGCCACTAATTTAAGTTTTTAAAGAGTAAAGTTTATAATGTTTCAGAAAGAAAAAAAAATTCTGCTTCCATAATGATACTATTCTCCATATTGTTCCCACCCCAGTGATCAGATGACCAATACCCTTTGTATGAATGACAGCTCATCTTATTTATCAGAGTTATGAAATAAGGGAATTAAATATCCTGCAGCCATATGGGATTCCTGCATGAGAGATGGCTTACTGAGCAAGGTCTGTTCCTTCAAATTCTTGTAAAATGTAGAGAGTTAATTTTTTGAAATTATTGAAGTAGGGGTGTGGCTTTTGTTTTGTTTTGTTTGGGGGATTTGGGAGTTGTGTTTTGTTTTTCATGATAGTACTTAACCTATTTATTTTGGGAACAGTGTTTCACTATGTAGCCCAGCATGGCCCCAACTTTATAATCTTCCTATCTTAGCCTCCAAAATGCTGAGATCGTAAGCATGTACCTCCACCACACTAAGCTTGCCAAGGTTTTTGATCACAATCCCCCATCTATTGGATTAACCTGGTTTACTGTCAGTTACTCAAGAGGTGGATGAGGCAGATAAACCAAAGTTTTCCTGGCTTTGCCTTTCAAAGCCTCAAGAATTAAAGAGAGCACAAGGGTTAAACAGAGTTTTGGTAAAGTCACAGTGTCAACAGGCTTCCCTTACACAACAAACTAAAAAACACCCATTGGGTGAAAAGTGGGAGAAAACAAAAACTGTGTGGAGGGAAAAGGAATGAGATAGAAAGGTAAAAGGAGCTGGTATGGATGATGTGCCCATCACAGCAAAAAGGCACCAGTATCCCAGCCTACTCACAAGCCCCAACACTGCTACTATGGGCCACACAACTGTCATCAATCGCGTGCTTCCTGGGTTTTAGGAATGGCATGTCTGTGGAGCTGTGGATGTGGTTAGATTATAGAGCACTTGGCTTGGCTAGAGCACCTGGGCTCAGTTTCCAGCACCCAAAATGAATGGATAAATTAGTGAATACATCACATCTTAAAAAGGCACTTTTACCAACTTGGGAGGAGGGAGCATGTGGGTGAAGTACACATGTGTTTACATAGATGTGGGAGCCAGGGGGAACTTTGTTGTCTTTTCTCGGGTGCCATTCACATGTTTTTCAACAAGAGAACAGGTGTTTCTATTCAACTCAAGACTGAGATGGTTAATCCCAGCACTTGGGAGGCAGAGACAGGTGGAGCTCTGTGAGTTTGAGGCCAGCCTGGTCTACAGAGTTCCAGGACAGCCAGGGATTTCTCTTTCTTTCTTCCTTTCTTTCTTCCTTTCTTTCTTTCTTTCTTTCTTTCTTTCTTTCTTTCTTTCTTTCTTTCTTTCTTTCTTTCTTTCTTTCTTTCTCCCTCCACCCCCTCCTTCCTTCCTTTCCTTATTTACTTACTTACTTACCTACTTACTTACTTTTGACAGCATTTCTCAGTGGCCTAAAACTAACTGTGCAGGCTAGAAAAATAGCCACAGCATGAGCAAAGTTCATATGAGCTCATAGAGTCTGTAGCAGCATGTGCAGAGCCTGCAGGAATCTACACCAGATCCTCATCGTATATATCATGGCTTCCAGTTGACTGTTTTTACCGGATTCCTGAGTCAGAAAATGAGTAGGGTCTCTGATTCTTGCGCTTTCTCTTGGTCTTTTTCATACTGTGGTTTCTTTGACTCCAAAGTGATAGTTTTTGTTTTATTTTACTATATTTTATTTTGTTATAACTTTAAATAATGAAGGAATGAATAAAAACTTCGATAGTAAGGTAAAGGTTAACAACTGAACTGACACTTATACTTTCTGGGAGAGGGAAAATCAGATTCCTCCAATAGAGTGACACTGGGTATATCAACCACTCCAGGACAGGCTTTATGTTCAGGAATGAGCTGACCAATTTATAACAGACTCCACAGGTGTGTGTGTGTGTGTGTGTGTGTGTCTGTGCGCGAGTATGCGTGCACACTTTTACTTAGTTACAGTTTGGTGGGAGTTTTGTTTGTTGCTTGCTTGTTTCTTTTTCTTTTGGGGCGTGGTTTTATTTTGTTTCCTTAGTTGGGGGTGGGGATTGTTGTATTCAGTTTTTGTGTTTTTAGAAAGAGCTTAAAGTTGTATGGGTAGGGAGAATGAGGGACTCTGGAAGGACTTCAGGGAGGGGACAAATATGATCAAAATATATTTAAATTTAAAAATTGCTTTAAATAATGAAATATGATGACATACACCTGTCTCTGCCTCCTAGCATTAGGGTCCCAGGTGCGCTCTATCATACCTTGCTCTTGGTACTTGTTGTTGCAGTCGTAGTGGTTTGCTTGTGTGAGTTACGAAGACTGACCTCAGCCCCTAACTGCTTGCGAGACAAGCACTTTACCAACTGGGCTGTCTCCCAGCCCCTGGATGACTCATTTTAACCATAATTGTTAACACAAAGATTTCTGAGCATACCCCCCCCAGATTACTTGACATTCATCTTGATTTTAAAATAAATTCAGAGGATATACATTACTAGAAAAAAAAAAGATTAAAGGAAGTTTTCCAAACTCTTTTTTGTTTTGTTTTGATTTTTGCTTTTTAAGACAGGGTTTCCCTGTGTAGCTCTAGCTGACCTGAAACTTACTCTGTAGACCAGGCTGGCCTGGAACTCACAGAGATCCACTTCCCTCTGCCTCCCAAGTGCTGGGATTAAAGACGTACACCACCACACCCAGCTCATTCCAAATTCTTAATGAAATAATTTCAGAAAATTTTTTCTCTGCTGCCAAGACTGAAAAAAAAAATGTCCAGATCATCAATCAAAAGAAAATGAGAACAAAAGAAAACCATGCTCTCAATGTTCAAAGCCAGCAAGGGTATGAAGAGTCGAGTTTCCCCCATACACTGGTGCTCTACTTTCTTTAGTTGATGGGCTTTTTAACTTCAGTTGCCAAAAGGGAGGGAGAAAATTGACCCCTCCCAAGTGAGATCCTGTGCTAGGTAATGACACATAGCATCTAATTTAACTCACAAGAACAGTATGTGCTCGGTGTAGTGGTTTTCACTTTCACTGATAAAGAGAAATCAAGACATAGAGAACCCAAGTGTCTTAATAAAGAAAACATTTTATTGGGGCTGGCTTACAGTTTCAGAGGTTTAGTCCATTATCATCATGGCGGGAGGGAAGCATGGCAGCATGCAGACAGACATGATGCTGGAGAAGGAACCACGAGTTCAACATCTGGATCCACAGACAGCAGGAAGAGAAAATGACACTGGGCCTCGCTTGAGCATTTGAAACCTCAAAGCCCACCCCCCCCCCCAGTGACACCTGTCCTCCAACAAAGCCACACCTCCTAATAGTGTCACTCCCTATACGCCTATGGAGGCCATTTTCTGTCAAATCACCAAACAGATAACCGGTGAAAGATCATCCACATTAAACTACCACAGGGCTTGTTAAAACAATCAGCTTGTCTGATTTGAAAGCAGGGCATCTATGACAGATAGAGAACATTTTATAATGTATTATAATATACATTATAATGTATATAATGTAATATAATATAACTTTATAATGGCAAAAATGTCAATTGATAAGAAGTCAATCGTGAAGGGGCATGTGCTCATAAGAGAGCCTCAAAAATATGTGGGACAAAAATTAGCCATAGGCAAATAACAGAGTGGGCAGGGAGCTCTTCTTGGGCCTCTTCTTAATTGCTTTTAACTCAGCATAATTTTTATGCTAAAGGGTTATATCTGGTTCTGGAAACAGGCAGAAAGGGAGGGTGTAGTGTCCCGACTCCACGATAAAACTTTCCGCATCAGTGAAGCTTTCCTACAGTTCCCTAATGCCCTGTTCCTTTTTCTCTCCCACCAAGCTCAGATTTTAATAGTTACACTGTTAATGGAAGCTCTTCGAGCACACTGGAAAATGAACTTTATAAATATAAGCCATTTCTACTTGTATGTGAGGGTGGATAGCTTTCTCCTCTCACCCCAGCCCTCCACATATTCTCAACAGAGCATTTACACCCTTAAACAGTGTTCCAAACGCTGTTGCTGAGCTCATAAAAGATCCTAACGGCTCGCAGAGGCCGGACAGAAATGCTAGCACAGCAGCCAGCAGCTAAGGCTTCAGCAGAGAGTGGGGAGGGAAACAGGCTTCAGAGTGACACCTGTGGACTTTTACTCACTAATCACCCTTGTGTTGCTCAGGACTGTAAAGCAAAAATGATTACTTAGTAAGATTGCCATCCCTAACAGAAGTATGTAACAGAACCAAGAAACCTGTCTTGCTACCCAGGTCTGCGTACCTTTCGATGCAGAACTCTGTGAGTAGTGGATTCGAAAGCCAGCTCTCATCAGCCTATGGGAATCGATGTGCTTGTCCTCTATGGCAAGGGAATCTTGGGTTTCAGGGACAGCCGCAGCCACCGAGATGCCTCAGTCCCCACAGAGGTCTGGATTCACATGACTCCTTAAAAATCTACTCAGCCCAGGGTCTAAGGCGGATTTTAAAACAGCAGCATGCCTAGTGAGGCTGGTTCTCACCCTGACTCTGGGACCCTGGGCCTATGTGGTACCAGCAAGCTGTGTCTCATGACCTCAGTTTCCTTATCTGTAACTAAGGTCACCTGTCTGTGCCTCGCCACCTCGCATCTCCCAGGACATCGTTAAGTGATGTTTTATTCTTTAAACAGATCTTCAAAGCACTTCTCAGTGTGGACCAGCTCCTAACTTCCCTCTGCTTGGCTCCTTCCCATCCCCCTTGGCTCTGCCACACCAGATCGCTGCCCTGTTGTGTGCACACTGTCTCTCTGCTGTCCTCTCACTGAGCACAGGGAACTCTCAAGTGGGTAGGTCTGTTCCATTCCAAACTCTGGTATTTGTCGTCTGAAAAGTGAATCTCTCTCTCTCTCTCTCTCTCTCTCTCTCTCTCTCTCTCTCTCTCTCTCCTGTTATAAACCAGCCCCAACTTACTTATCATTGCATCACTGAATCACTGAATTTCCCAGAGTCTGAAAAATCCCTGGCACACAGTAGGTGTCCAGCAAATATTGGGTGCATAGACGGGGTGCAAGTTAAAAAGCTCTGGACAGAGGAGTATTTGACCAACCCAAACATAAAGAAAATGAGCTGTGTAAGTAGCTAGCTAACACTGTGCTGTCAGAACCCTCAAAAGGACAGGGCAACAGATGAACTCCAAACCACCTACTCTGCTTACAAAGCAGTTTCTGGCCCCAGGTTTCCAAAGGGAAGGCTAGCGGGAGGGAGAGGTAGGGGAAGCTAGAATTAGCCAGAATTGATATCAGTAATGAGACTCTATCTAAATACACTGCTTTCCTGCTTACCTGTGGTTGGGGTTCTGCTGTTGTTTGTTTTCTTTTGTTTTGAATTAAGGAAGCAAGTTGCAAGGACAAGAGAGGAAGAGGGAGGTGACTGGAGGAGGGAGAGACAGGAGAGTACTTCTGAGTACCTGTCAGCTCCATGACGTGGACAGCTGGCTCTGATTGTATTTTAAATGAAATCTCACCGTAGTGTAGACATCACGTCTGGAATTACAATCCACCCTGTGATCTGTCACTTTTATATATATGCACAGGGGAGTGGAGCGGTTTCCATAGAGAGAAGAGATCACAGCCCACTTACGAACAATACCAGAGAAGACAAAGCTGCGACCCCAAACAGTCAGAAGTTCAGAGGACCCGCCTGGAACAGCCCTCCTGGCCCTGAGGCTGCGCCCCTCGCCCTGAGAATTTCCACTACAGAGCAAAGTCTACTCACAGGTAAGGCTGTTCTTGGGGACTGACTTAGGCAGCGTGAATGCATTTTCCCTCAACAAGGGCTGGACAGTGGAAAGAGAGTGGCTATCAGCCCTCGCTGGAAGTTCATGGGAAGGGAATGCTGAACTCACTGCTAGGCTTGTGTTAAATCAGCTGAAATGGGTACCAAAAACACCAGGAAGAAGTTATTCAGGGGACAAAATGATCGTTCCTGTGTTAGTATGCATATCCAATGCAGTTTGTACACACACACACACACACACACACCTTGTTTCTGAACACA